>OV884014.1:82307028-84707028 GCA_930367205.1 Acanthosoma haemorrhoidale | reverse complement strand
TTTACCATAGCAAAACATATGAGACAAGCGACGATTGATGAAGTAACTGCTTGAAAGTAAAACCTCTCTCTTAGGGCTCGGTAATCATTAGTGGGTTAGCTGTTAAAAATCATTGGGAAAAGAAGTGGAAATACTGCCCAATTTGCTGCCCAACAGATGCTGTCCAAAAACTAGGAAAACGATATTACTGACAGTTGACTCTTTTTGTTTTGATCCGAGTCACTAAAACCAAGTCAGATTACAACTTTTACATCATATTTGCGTATTGACGCAGTATACAATTGTCCATTGAGGCAGAATTGTGTTTGGTGCGTCGGGATCAACGTAACACAATACTTGTGCTGGGGGAACAAGACAAGTCGAGACGGAAACATTGTGAAAGAACTTAAAAACAGTATGTCTTATTTTTTATTTATTTTATGTAAATGTTTGGCCGTCAAGGATATAATAAATTATAAGTTTAATTTACAGAAAATAACAACCCAATGCGGGGCTAATTCATATTTTTTTAAGGCATATAATATATAGTTATATATAAGTTAAAGTCAGAGGTAGCTCTGTATTGTAAACTAATGCGATCATGGGACGTAAACATCCCATGATCCCGTATATGTCGGATTACAAAGAGAAATAAAGACAGTCTATTTCGAGAGCTGAAGTTAGTCTTAAGTTCCCGTTTTCCTTCTCTTTATCACATTCTACCCGGTGGCGAATAACTGGTGCCGAAACCCGGGAACCTATTGTTTTTTTTTTCTCTCTTATTTCGTCTCTAGTTTTTTTCTCTCCTTTTTTTTTGTTCTCTTATTTTACGGGAATGCCGGAGGGAGTACTTAGACCAGGGGTACTCAACGCAGCAGCAGCGGACCACAGCTCCCCAAACAACTATGGCAGCCGCTCATGCCAATACTATGGCCTGGAGGTGCTTGATCACCTATCCCTGGTGACAAGTGCGGATTGTTCGGGTTAATAACCTGGACAATCGTTCCAGGACGGCGTTAATATCTGACTCCATTTTATGATAGGGATGTGCCCCGACAATCCACTATGTTCAAAAGAAGAGGACAGAGGTTTCATAAAGAATAAGAGATGTTCAGAGTTCGAGCGGGGGCCCGGCAGCGTAGCAGGTACAAGGCGCCAGAGGGTCTGCAAGGAGGCTGAGAGACAGGGTGACGGGCTCAGAGGCGCTGAAGAGAGAGTGGGTGACGAGGAGTCTAATAGACTGACTTCCAGGCCCAAGTGGCCCTGGCGTAAAGTGACATCGAGTAACTGCGGATGAAGAGAGATAAAGAATAGAAGACTGAGGGCGTAAAGCGTCCGAGTGAAAGCGGAAAGACTGAGTGGGCTTACAGGGCAAAACGCCTGGTTTAAATATTATTTCCCCTTCCTACCTGCACCTCTGTCACAAGGCGCGTGACCGGAGACAAGGGTTGCTTAGTTTATGGCATGCTAGGGACTCACTTATTTAGGTTTATGACCGCCTGGAGGTGACCCTAAGTCTACAGGGTCTGTTTTATTACGGCCAGCTTTTAGGCCGGTGTACCTGACTTGTTTTACGACTGCCGGCCTCCTGCGTTTATTGCTAGACTTTCACCATGATTTACATTTAATTAGAATGCATTACATATGCACCAGAGTATAGGGTGATTTAACACTTATGTAGTTAGCGGTCGCTACACATTTTATTGGCGATTAAAAATATCGAGGAGATAATCAGTATATTTCAAGTTACATTGGTTTACATATTGTGTTTGATTAGCTTAACACAATAAAGTTTTACTGCAGGTTATTTTTTTTTTTGTTTTTTTATAGACGGATATTAATTTTTCGTTGCTTGTGACTTTAACGCCCACCTTGAAGACAATAATGTCTGTGAGTCGTATGGAACCGTCGACGTCAATGTTGCAGACATTTCGATCATTGCCATCCACTTTCTTTCACCAGCTCCATAACATGATGCATTATATAACATTATTCTTATATATTAATACTCAAAAAGAGGCACATGTTTACAAATATTTATATTGTTTACAAATTAGTTTTTCAACAAAAAAAAAAAAGCTTGATGTCTCTCCTAAAATATCTTTTATCATTGACATTACATCGATAGCCTGTTCGAGAATCCTCAGGACTAAGATTAAGATAAAATCAAAAATTTACATACATTAAAATCATTGTATACACAATATTAGTAGACCAATGCAAGGATTTAAAATAATAAATAATAAGATTGGTAACAACACAAATAATAAAACGGCACGCCTGTGAATGATAATTTATTTAAATTCATATTTACTCATATACTGAATTGGTAACCTCTCTGCAAAAATAAATATTTCAAAATTGAAATGTAATATTGTTTTAAAAACTAACTCGGTTAATACAAAACCCATTTACAAACGATGGGATATGAAAAACTTAATAGAGTGATTTAGAATGGCAAACATTTTTTGTAAACTTCATAAGAAAAACAAACCTGTAAATATAAATATTTTTTCCCTTCACACCCCTTGTTATTAAAATTTATGGAATTCTATACTGATTCTAAATAAATGAATCTATTTACAATTGGTCATTTTTATATGTCCTTTAGCTTGGCTACATTTTATACGATTTTGAATAATTTTACACTCTGATTCACGATTGTTAAAAAGGTATAAGATGCATTATGAATATTGTCTATACATCTTTAAAAAGTGATAGGGCTCACCTTGTGAATCATGTGAATATAAATATGATTTTTTTTTTCTCCTAGCCCCTTTCCTCAGGCGAATCTATTTACAATTTATTTTTGTATTTCCAGTAGCGTCGCTACATTATATACAGGTTTTGTTATTTTTTTATTTATTTATTTATTATTTTTTTTTTCTCAGCTCTCAAACTTATAAAAAATAGGATGTGGGAAGATAAAGGAAAATTATTTAGGGCTGATGAGTGCCTTTCACTAAGGGAAGTCCCCCATTTGAAGGATGTATGAGAAAGATATAGGGTGTGGAATGCCTAAAAAGGCGGCCTATTTTTTATAAAAATTATATAATAGAATAAACCAGTATAATGATACACATTATACGTGACTGGACTAAACTGACTCTAATAAAGGGCTCACCTTTTTGATCAAACTTAAAACTAACTAACATACTAATTGTTAACCTATTTTTTTCCCGGCA
Source organism: Acanthosoma haemorrhoidale (assembly GCA_930367205.1). Taxonomy (NCBI): domain Eukaryota; kingdom Metazoa; phylum Arthropoda; class Insecta; order Hemiptera; family Acanthosomatidae; genus Acanthosoma; species Acanthosoma haemorrhoidale. The sequence continues at coordinate 84,703,864 of OV884014.1, read as the reverse complement.
GTCTGTTACCATCGATGCGGGAGGGGTGGTAAGGTCATAGTGTTAAACACTGGGTTGGTTAGGTGCTGCAACGAGTCAAAAAACTTGATGTGTCTCCGGCGGATGAACTCACCCACCAACGGCACACCAAGCAACGGGTGCAGGTCAGCGTTCTTTAACCTCTCGAGAGAGGTATGTTGGACCACTTTTCGCATGATCCCATTCTGGAAATGTTGGGACAGCATTTAAAGGCATAATTTCAAAAATATCTTAACGTAGCTTTATAATAAATAAGACAAATTACCATATACTTGCTGACGATCTAGTAAGATTCTGATTCAGAACTTTCTCTTAAAGTCCCGATTTCAGAGTTAAGATTTGCTATGTTAAAGCGACCGAGGAAAACTGCGTGATCACAAGATAACATCCATATAGGGAAAATAAGGATTTTGTTGAGATATTAAAATTTATGCTATTCCGCAACCAGCTTGAGAAAACCTCCTTATTGTATTTTTATCCCATTGTTATTTTTCATAGCCTAATCATCGGGTTGTTGAACTACCCACGCTTTTGTCATTCCTAATCCATTTTCCACGCTTTCCTCCTAATGGGGAGTTGCCCGTATATTTAACACGTGAAAGCGAAACACGGAAGCCATGGGAAAAATGTTGACATTATCGACGAGTGGACAGGCTCATTGATTGTAAACCGTGCCCGTTCCGATGTGGTACCGTTTCCATGGTAGCCAGTTTATTGATAGAGAAACGATCATTATTATTTTCATTCCAACGAGGCAATGATTCCACTGATGATTTCTTAAAATCTACAGGTCACAAGCTTTGTCATTGATAAAGGTCTGCAGCGGCTGTGTGCGGAACCGGCTACGTCGATTCACACAAGGGAGAGCTAGATTTCTCATTTCTATATATTTACCTGCAATATGGGTAAATAATGGTGCTAGTCGTTATATATTAAAAAGAAATGTTATACAATAAAAACATAAATCAAAACATTCCTGGATGGGGCTAAACCCACAGAGTCACCCGTGATAAGGAATAGCAGGTTAGTACTTGGAACTAAGGAACATTCAATGTTCCAGTTATGATTTTTTTCTTCATTACTCAAATAACTGCCAAATTTTCCTCATGAGCCAAAGTGGACCCTTTTCCCGGCCCGTTCAGTTCAACGTAGGATTCTTTATCCTGGGATGGAACAAATTCAGATCAAACACTAGTCAAAAGCGCTTACCATCGGACTATGAGACTGTTGACTATAATCGTTGGACTAGCTCATAGCTTATCCTGAATGAAGAAGCTTTACTTTCAATAAGGTACGGAACGGTCTTTATGTCATAGAGGTCGTGAATATGATGTAATCGACCAGAAATTTCAAAGGTGTATTTCGGTGATCCCTCGAAATGTAAAAACTAGATCTTGGTTGAAAAACAACAATTTAAAAAAAAAAAAAAAAATACGAGAACAAATGGCTGGTTTCACTAAGTTTTAAGATTTATCACTTTAAAGTTCTGATGTTTTCTTTTTAGATAAGGACGCCTTAAAGGCAGAAATAACTCCAAAGATATTATTCAAAATATAAAGTTTTGAGAGTCAGCGATAAAAATCGCATAATTTTTACTCTGCGTTCTGTTCACTAATTATTACATTTATATGCATGCAAGACATATAGCCTCTTGATTAAATTCTCTTAAGGGTGGTGTATGTGCCTGTTCAATGTCAATCCGTTAAAAGTATTTTTTTTAATCAAAGCTGCGCCAAATTGTTTGATAAAATCTCGAAATGGATAATTGACGTTCACTAAGGGAACAAAAATAATCAAATTTACTAAATATAAAGTCAATATGATTTATTCTTTAATTTTAACTTTTCGAAGAGTTTTGTCTGCTGATCATTGTGGTACAACCTTCTTGATTTTTCTATGAGAATATGTCGTTATTTATGGGAAACTGCAGATATACTATTACACCCGCTGTGTTGGAAGATAACTCTATTAGAATCATAAAAACAGAAAGTGCTAGAAAACGATTCTCTAAAAAAAAAAAAAAAATTGTTTTCTAATCTGACGGCTGATATATTGGACTGAGTTAGATTTAGTGGATCATATGAGTAACATTTCTCACTGATTGTGTCATAAGACTTTATGATTGGTAAAAAAAAAACAAAAAAACATTATTCTAACTTAGTTTTATTAGCCATTGAACATTTTACTTGGAGCACAACAGCGATCCTTATCTAGAAAAGATTTTGTGGTGAAACTATGGAATAAATTCTGCTCTTGATACTTTAATGCGATGTTCAAATACATGGTTGTATGTTCACTTTTTACGACTATTTTTAAATAAGGATAAACACTATTAATATTCCGGAAAAAAAAACTGTACAAACGTTGCGAGTATTGAGGTCGCGTGGAAGGGGGTACGGTTTTTCACGACCGTCTAGTCTGCGCACGCTAACTTGACCTAGTTGAAGAGTTCACTGACAAGCAAAATCACGTAGTTACTTATACTCGCCCAAGGGTTTAAGAATGTGATACTTATTCATAAAAATAAATTGATAAACACTGTATGGTATAACGTTAGAAAAATGTTGATAATTGCTCGTCATCTTGTTTTTTTCATGGATCACCATCTATGAATCCGTGGATTTGACCGACATATTTCTTTTACACTATTGAAGACTATGAATCAAATTGTATTTTACTATATGTATATACATATATTTAAACTAAAAAAAAAACTTATGGCATGTTTGAACGAAAATATTTCATGTTTTTGTATGTTATATTGTGACTACTACCTGTTGGAAGTAAAACTTTGCAGAACACTGATCTGTACTGCGTTTTTCACAACACCTCACCAACAGTCCTTACCTTGTTCTCAGTTCATTTTACCCAGTCACTCCGCCTGTATGAAGTCTTTACTGTAAACTATGACATTTATGAGTCGTTGCTATCAATAAAATATATATAAATCTTTAATGCTGTGATATCGTTAATAGTTAAAAACATAAACAGATGAAGGCGATGCCCCATGTTCGTACCGTAGCGTATCTGTTAGCCTCACTCTCCAGTCTCGGAAATTATATTATTTCTCTTATTATTTATTATTAAAAAATAATATTTTTGACCTCCAAAGATTATTTATTCATCAGCATTATGTTACTGTTAATAAGTTCCCACTGCTACTCGAATACTAAACAGTTTTTTGCTTAAGACGTTCCTGCTACCTGAGGGAGACCATCGTACCTGCTACTTACCAAGCGTGCGTTCCACGCATATCTTGTTCATTAGTCACTCTTACATGACTATTTTATTATAGAACATCCCGTGACTCATAAATGTTGAATAAGAATTTTTACGTGAATCGAAAAGTATTAAATTTATCCTCCAAAGTATCCGAATGGTTACAAAACGCTGAATATTATCAACGTTGCTGTAGAGTTTATTAATAATTTATAGTCTGCTAAAAGAGGCTGCCCTCTTTATTGAATTGCGCATTAAATAATAAACTATAAAAAAAATATTTAAATAATGGTTCATTACTATTTATTATGTTTGTGGAATAAGTAGAAACATCGTCAAAAACATCAAAACGGGATAAGCTTCCATGAGTTTTAGGTAGGATATGTTGGCCTTGTGAATAATTAGGTATAATGGACTATGAGTGCATTTGATAATCATTAAGTAATAAAGTTAAGAAGAAAAAATGTTAATTGTTTTGTGTAAAAATGTTTTTATCAAAAACGTTGCTTCGAGAGTATATATTTTTAGATTTATTTATTTATTTCACGAAACCGCGGATATTTTATTTTTATCGTGTTCGATGTTATTTTTTTTTTTTTATTCGAGTGTACTCTCAATGATAACTAACTTTAATACGTTACAATTAATCTATTTAAATAATCACGAAAAAAATACAAAGAAAAATATCGAATTAATAGTAATTTGAAAATAAATAAGCAAATTACCGATAAAACATTTTGGAAACGAATGTGTATATTAATGTGATTTCTAAAGCTCTTCGGCATTGATGTTTTTTATACTCTTATACTTCTGAAACAACTTTAGAAGAGTAATGCATAATTGTGATAATTGATTGTATTTGAACCATATTCCTTTTAATATTCCATACTCTTCTTTTAAACCATATTTGCAAAATACATTCATTCAGGAGATGAGGGGAGAACCCCACGTAACTAAATATGTACGAAATATCACGGGGACACTTCCACCTCCAATCTCCGAGGGGGTTTGTACGGATGGGCGATACCTGAAAGTTATCCTGCTTGAGAATTTGGATGGTCAGATAATTTCTGGGGAATTGGAATCTTGGATTGTGGAAATTTTAAGGTCATAATGAAGGGTTCTTTTTGTGATATAAAAAGGTCCATTAACTGATGGTCTTCGGACTTTAGATTTGGAGGATTGGATGAGAGCTGAACTGATCCCCATAGTCCAGACTGGTTCTAGTATGACCTTATACATGAGTATTTTGTTTTCTAGTATAAGGTGAGAGCAATCTATACAGTCTCCCAAACCTCTGTTGAGTTCCTGTTCTGAAAAAAAAAAAAAAGTAAAAAACACTGAAGATGAAAATCTTTTTACATGATGAAAACTCTCAACTTCCTAATCATCGCCCATCTATACATTATACTGAATGTCCTGTGTGAGGGATAAAACCTAAACGTCGATTATATGTTTCGCAGCGGATATCCTTGTAGTAATTGGCTGCTGCTTTTGTCCCAATGCACCTGTCGAAAATACCTATTGTAGCCCTTGAACGCCGAAAAATCTCACATTCAAAATTAGACAATGGGCCACACCTTGTATCACTTCTGTAAGGGCAGGAAGGGCTTGTACCACAGACGTGTTCGACTACAATATAAATCAATTATTAATTCGATCGTTACTGAGGAAAGATGATCGCTCCTGCTTACATCTAGAGTCTCTCCCTTCGGACTCTGCAGTGAGTGTAATTGTTTATCACAAAATGTTTTACGATATGAAATACCCAAGTTAAAATCTCGAAGAAGGAACCACATTAAATTAATTAAAACCCCTACCCTTAATGGCATGGAGACTTTGAATCACTGCGCACAGTTCATATTTTAATGGGCGATTAGCATTAAATGCACAATAAAAACAACCGAAAAGTCTAAGTTTAGACTCTGTTCACTTGCGACCTCCTAGGTTTTTTTGGATCCCTGCTTTCACCTCATGAATATTTCATGTGGAACCTTAGAAGCCATGGGCGTATGGGACATGGTCGAATCAACAAACGAAACAGTAGTCCAAAGATTGAGGTATTCTAAATATAAGTTTATTAAACATTTGAAATTGTATAGATCGATTTATTACTGAATATTATTTATATATTATATATGTATACTTTAAAAAAATTGGACAAGACCTGTGTCAATGACAACTCTTTGTATTTGAGCAACACACGCATTGGGAAAATTATCTTTAAAAAGTGCTTTCCTCTCCGATGATTTGTATCTTTGTCATTTTTTTTATTTATTTAAAATATCATTATTTTTTATTAAGTAACTAACTGCTTGATATGTTTTATTGATTCATTTTCATTGTTGCCAACTCGGTTACTGATAATAGATTTTTCAGCTCTTCAAAATAAAATCACTCAACTCACTTAAAATCGACTCATGAGATTTTAAATACTCGATTTCTTTATCCAAATTAGAATTTTAATAATCTAAAATCCTCCTGAGCTACACAGCGGTGTGAAACGAGAAAGTTTTATATTCTCGTTATTGAATTTAAACCGAAAAATCGTCATCACAATCACATTTTGAGTTGTGAAATTTTTTTACATTTCGGATCGATTTCAGAGAAACGACCAATTGTTCTTTAGGTGTTTGAAATGGGAGCTTTTCCCTACTGACTATCTTAAACGAAATTATTTTACAGAAGTGTTTTAACTCCTGCTAGCCTTCATGCCAACTGTTATTGAGAGTGGTTTCAAAAAGAAACTGAATAAAAAAAAAACTACAAACAGAAACTAAGAACCTATAGCATTGTGCAACCGGTCTTGGCAGTGGGAAATCAGCCGGAAATATCGGTTTCTCCGACTCGGATCTGTACGGTCGGGACTGGAATCGATTGCGAACAGGAGAAAAAGCAGGAACGAGACCTCGTCATCTTCCACCTTCCGTCGCCCGTAGGACACTTTCCACAGTGCTAAGGAGTCATCAGGCCAGCGAAGGCCGTGAACAAAAGGCGTGGGAAATTGAGGTATGCGTGTCCGTCGGTGTTCGTGCTCGCCCTACTACCTCCTACCAACCAGTCGACGACATTGAGGACCTGGGGACAAAGAGTCTATGGGCCCACTTCTTCTCTGCAACAAAAGGGATTCGAGATGGGATTGGTTGGAGTCATCCTCTTCTTTCCACTTTCTTCTTCGGTCGCTGGCAAATCATCAAAAAAACAACTGAGGGACCTGCGAAAACAATGAGAACGTGTCGATGAGGACCCTTTGCACCATGGAACAAACAACTTATGGAACTAGCAAAAAGTCATAAAACTTTCTAATCCTACTTATATCATTATTAACTCTGCACCATTTAATAATTTAATTTCCATACAATTTTCTCCTTTCAACTAAACCAACTGTCTACTAGTTTTCCCTGTTGGTCGATAATTTCTTTTACCGACGGAATTTCATTACACCAATCGTATTTTCGTAACATAGATGTGAAATTATCGTTGACATAGAAAGAGAATAGATGGAGGAGACTGCTCGAGTTTCTTAAATTAAAATACTTCATTTTATGCGTTAAAGTCACTGAAAATCGGGTTTTCAAAAAATAAAATCGGTGGGAACGAGATTAAATACAAGATGTCCACAATAGGCTCCCTAAATTTTGTAGAATATGTCCGAGATTTCGTTTGAGTGAGGCTTAATTAACTTAAGAATGGGGAAAATAGCTTCTGAGGGATGCGTTGAAAAATATTTAAGAACGGGCATTTTTAAATTTTGATCGATTGATCAAATTTTACTGATGATATTTGCGCTGTTCATTTTTCTCGATGTCCGATTGACTGTTGAGAAAATCGCATTCCATTGCTGACATTAGACTTTGGAAAGAGGAAAGCGCTAAATTGCTTGTCGGTTTATTTGCAGTTTTTCAACCGCAATCTTACAGCAGTTTCGTCATATTAACTTCGCGTCAGATGGTTCCAGGGGTCACTTAGTCAGTGCTCCCTGTACCTGAAGAAGAAAATGAAAAATTGCCGCCCTAAAGAAAAGACGCTAGCGGTTTAATGGCGAGGCCATTAGAAAGGTGTTAGTGGAAAACTCTCTAACGCTGAGCCAAACCACGGCCGATTGTGTCCGGCTAGGGTCGACGTCCGTCGAATACCGTATCGCATTCGGCCACTGGCACTCGGAAAAATAAAAACTGACATCCGTCATCGTTTCCGAAAGCTGTACCTCATACACGCCTACTAATCGAAAGCTTCTTCTTATCGTAAAAAAAACAAACTGAGATGAATCACACTATTAAGTGTTTTTGGTAACCGTTGTGGCTTGTTAGGCCATTCGAGATCCATGATCCGGTGGCATGAAAAATTCTACCGACGCCTTAAAGTACGATTATAAGAAATTAATTAATTACTCTATAATAAAAAAAATAAAGATTTTCCTCTTGATTAGGGAATATAATTAAAGAACTGGCCCACAGTTCAATAATGCGTAATTTGTGTGGGAATATAATTACAAAAATTCATTAAAATCGTGACCACGACTCTTGTTTTGACGGGGACATTTTAGACTCAAGCTGCTACTCAACTTCAACTTGCTACTGTTGTCCTAATGATATTAATTAATATTAATCCCATCTTAACGGGTATTTGGGTATAAATATTTTACTGTCATTGGTTGGTAGTAGTCTTTAGGAGCTTCCGAAACTTACGAAAATCGCCATGTAAGCCATGAAGCCGTTCGTGCCACGTTGCCGTCTTCCAATTCTTCATCAAGCCACGAATTTGTGTTGTAAGAAAGTTTACAACTTTCTTGGCTTGACGATTCCTTGTTCTATACCAGTTATTTTTCCAATTATTGCATAATGCAATAAGTCGAAGAATATGGCCTGGTGTTTTTTGTAGCATGGGAAGTTTCGAGCTAATCTTTGGGATAGCAGTGATTGCTGCATCGACGATAACCTCGGTCAGGAAAACTACCTGTCGATCCACTTCCTCTGTGGTGCGGAGAACAGGAACCGTATGCAATTGGTAGTAAAGTTGCGAACGATATAGATCCCAGTCAGCCCGACGATAGTCGTACTTCGTGGTACGTGGGATCACAACTCTACCGTCAATGGAATGCAATACTGGCAGGTGGTCGGTCGTTACTAGGTCCAGGGTCTCACAATTGTTTATCCTGTGCGGCTGTTTTGTGAGTAAAAGATCTAGGGTGGAGGTCTGTGCACTGTTACCTCTATGGCGAAAGGTGTAGTTCTGAGGGTGAACGACAGTAAAGGGCGCATATCAGTGAATCATCAAATTAAATAGCTAGACGGCCTGGTTAATAATATATATTACTGGAAGTAATTAATATTTTTAGGATCAACGCTTAATATAACTTTACAATATGGGACTGCGTAATAAATTGCTAAAACCAGAAACCCTCATGTCCTCAGTTAATCACCGACACTTAATTATTATTTATAGGATTGCAATCGTATTTTATACGCAGTAATATTTTATTTCTGTAAGTCAAATAGTTGCATTACAGAAAAATGAGTGAAAACATGGAGTTTCTGTTTTTGAAGAAAACAAACACTGAAATTATAGGGTTTCTGGTTTTGAAGAAAGCAAACACTGAGCTTATAGGGTTTCTGGTTTTGAAGAAAGCAAACACTGAGCTTATAGGGTTTCTGGTTTCGGAGAAAGCAAACACTGAGCTTATAGGGTTTCTGGTTTTGAAGAAAGCAAACACTGAACTTATAGGGTGTCTGGTTTTGAAGAAAGCAAACACTGAACTTATAGGGTGTCTGGTTTTGACGAAAGCAAACCCTGAACTTATAGGGTTTCTGGTTTTAAAGAAAGCAAACACTGAACTTATAGGGTTTCTGGTTTTGAAGAAAACAAACACTGAAATTATAGGTTTTTGGGGTTTTGAAGAAAACAAACACTGAACTTAATCAAATAAACTCGCTTTTAGACAATTCCAGAATGTATTCTAATGAGTTGTTTCTATGAAGCTGTTAAAATATTTGGGATTTAAATAACACCAATGTTCGTTTCTCTAAACCTATCTTTAAGTTTGGCAAGCTCTTTCAGCAACCCATGTCTGTCATCCTCAGGCGCTACACAGCGATCGATCCACCATTGTGGAGAACTTGGGTTGTAGTGACGGACTAACCTAAATTATACCATCCGTTCCAATCTAATCCTCATTTCATATTTAGGATTAGTTTAACGTTAGCGTTAGTTAAATCAACCCCTTCCGTCCATACTGAAATTTTATCATTATTATTAGAAATCGCCTAAATGAACTGATCAGCTCATTTAGGTGATTGGTCCTGGCAAATGGCCTCTTCATGAGTCACGCCACTCTTATTTATCCCCCTTATCGTCTTCATTCAGGGCAGAAATACTGTTAGCGGACACTTCTATCAAAAGGGAATAAAATTCACTGTCTGTCTAGGGTAGCTATATTTTAAATGCCATTATTACCGCAAGAAAATCAGCGTATTTCTTATTGGGAACCGTTATTAATGCTAATTTATCGTAGCAGGGTTATTTTTTACTGGGACGGGTCTTGAAGGAGTTCACTCAGCCTCTTGTGTGAAAATGAGTGGCTACTTGAATGAACAGTAAAAACCAGCAAGCCGTTTATTTGAGCGTGATCTTATACACGATTACTTGCTATTTTCAAACATTATTTCTAGATTTTTGTATAATTTCATGCAGGTGCACCCACTTTAATGTGATTTTATTTATGGAGTCTTAGATATCTTAGCTAAGTACAGAAGGGGGAGTGGACCTTTATAAGAAGTTCCTTCTGCTTATAAAAACCACGCCTACTCATGGCCGGGTTGGAAACTGGATCGAATCCTCTCTCCCTCCAGGCTCTCAAGTCAACGCTTCTGAATATAGACAACAATAGACCACGTTTAGCCTGTTACAACAGATTGTTTTCACTTCATCAAACAACTTAAACATGTTATCAAATATAATTGTGTCTCCTTGACAATACAGATATTATGAAGTCGGCTTGGTTGTGCAAAGATCAGCATCTAACCACCATTAGATTTAGGTCGTAAAGTGGTGGATGTAACAGCCGTGGTTAAATATTTAAAAATATACCAATTGGAGATAACTGAAGATGACCGCTTGGAGCTGACGAAAGCCCTTTTACAATAAAGAAAGAGACAATAAAGCTGTTTTAAAACTTTGCTATACCCCTGATAAGAAGTCCTACTGGTGTAGACTTTTGGGCACATACATACTACATCTACTTCAGAACCTAACCTAAAAAAAAAAAAAGGAACTATTTACAAAAAAGAGCGATGATGTTGGTTTTAGACTACATACATTGCATATTAGTATTGTTTTTAATATATAAATATTGGAAATGAATTGATTTGATTAAAAAACACAGAAAAATGTCCGATTAATGAATCGTTTCCTGTTCGTGGCTTAGTAGTACCAACCCTAACCGAAATGGTCAAGTTTGGATTCTCGCCTGGTTGTGGTGATTTTACTTCGTAGTTTGTTCCGTATTGTTACCTCCACTATGGATAGAAAAATATTGCTTGCTATATTGCTAAATATAAACCTGCAATTAAATTTGATTAACAGTACAAATATGCCTCGAGTACGTCATAATTGACGTAAAGCTTCTATATTAGAGCATGCCATTGCTACATGACTAATTTCTAATGCTGCGCTATCAGTGAGAACTGCCAGACTGGTATTTAAGGCTGTACACTTTGCTGACTTACACTGACGTCAATTACACAACCTCAGTGGGACAGTAGTTCTGGTTGAGTCATACTCATCTGACTCACTGAGACAGTTTCAAATACGTCACTTAATCTATTGAATATCAAACAAGATGACTGCCTTTCACCGGGCTGTTTGTCTGTCTCCTGTTTGAAAGAAAAGCGTGAAAGTACGCTTGCGATGCGGCCTCTTGTTCGGCAGCGTTTTGAGTTAAATTGACCGTGGAAAATGCTCTGAGCTTTCTAACCTATGAAAAAGCGAGGAAATCTTCAAGCTAAAATTTAAAGTGATTCACTGATGAGTGTCTTACTCCACCTAGCCCTTGCACTGCTCCTTAATGTCGTGGGATTCCCCGAGTAGGAGGAAATCGTCGCCATTCATCATCTTTGGCATTCCAAGAGCGATCCACAAAAATTCTTTTTGTATTAGTTGAGTTTTTTTCTTGCGATTTGCTTTTCCTTAAGAAGAAAAACAATTAAGGATGTACAGACGATGTGAAGTAAGAATGAAATGCCGATTCAGGGCCGTGCTTCAAAAGGGTTAGTAAGAAAATTCTATCCACAAATTCCATTTATTTAACGCCCAAGCGCCTTCGACTGCTCCTGGTACCTTTATTAACTCCTAAAAAATTACATAAAAATCTCAAATAGTCATGTAGTATAAAACACTTCAAACTAAAGTCATATTCAAGAACAATAACAAAGTATACATTTTTTTGTCTTTTTAAAAAAATTACTTTATATATATATATTATTTAAACCTTTTTAGTCGTTGGACACTTTAATTTAAGAAACGTTTTAGTTGTGAAATCTCAAAAATGTAATTACATATTGGTATATGTTTTTTATTCTTGAAAAGGTTCAAGTTTGAAGGGTTTTGTAGCACTTAATGGTTTGTGATATTTGTGGCAATTTTTAGCGCTTGATAATGCCATTATCGCGTTTGTGTGTTAGAAAAAACGCAATATGTGGGTATACAATTAAATCTTCTCAACTCTTAGCATGCATTAGAAGTAGCATGTACATTTTTTTTCTTAAGTATTTCTTAAGAGAATGAGAGTCAAGAGAGAGGCAAGATCAAATGCTGGAATTACATTTGTTCAGAACGGAGTGTCTTCGGTTTCTCAAGTCTAGGGCAATCGTATTTAATATATTTGTCGGTGAGTGTGTGTGTACGTACACACGTTCTGCGATCGTGATCGTAAAAATGAAATGAAAGTTCAGCAACACCCTAACTTGCACTGTGTGCTACTTAATTCTCTCCATGTATGCTTTTTTCCAAGCTCTGAAGCTATATGAGTTATAATTTTTTTTCCGTGGCGTATATGGTATTACATTGGACAGTAACCCAAAACGAAATTCAATGATATTTAAAAAAATGAACTCTCGGGGGAGTCTAGTAAAGTAGTATTTCTTTAGTGTCGGCTCAAGCCGGTTTTCAGTCTATATTTTACCTATTCACAATTTTCTCTTAATGAATTTTCAGTGATCAGTACGTTTAAACCTATATGAAGGGTTTTTCCAGTACTGAATTGTACATTTAAAATTATTTAATAATATCCATCGAGACTCATCTCTCGATGTCGTCCCTTCCCTTTCCGACCCCGTCATTTCCACATTATACATATTTAAAAAAATTCAATTTAGTTAATCAATATATATGTAATTAAATTTTATTAAATAGAAAAATATTGGCGATCATTGCTTTGATGAAATACTTTAATTAATTGATGATCCTTGAAGTATGGTTGGATAATGGAAATCCCTGTGCCAGATACAAACCTATTTATCTTCGTGTCTAGGATTTTCATCAAACAGAAAGCTCTGGCTAATACGTCTTGAATGTCGGACGTTCTAGCATTGATCAATAACACCACGGTCAGCTGCACTTACTGGGGGAGGGGTGCAGTTGTAATATACATTTTTCGAATTCCTAATCCCTTTTATTAAATATTTCTCAAAAACATTATCATCAATGTAAAAAATGTCCGCTCGAGATGAAAAACAAGGGTGGAATACCGTAGTATTATGGAAGTTGCAATAAACACAATCTACAATTAATTAAGTAAAAAAACTTTATTGAAAGAAATGGTAAATTGTTGAAATATGAAATGATTACTTTTTGGATTCAATTTTTTTTATTTTTTCAAAATTCCCCAGTAGAACTGTGCTACAGTTGTTCATTGTCATTTTTGGGTTCTGTTGTTTTTGTTTTTTTGTTGCTTTTTGAGAGAGAGAGAGAGAGAGAGAGCGAGAGAGAATTTCCTTATTTTATTTTTATGTACATGGTCTGTTTACATATAGCTGGCAGAGATCAGAGTACCTCCTAACTAAAACGAAAATATAATTAAATCGTAAAACTTCTTTCTTCGTTCGCTCCCTTGCCCTGTGAAATCCTGCGCTTCCTGATGTCCACCAAGATAGGATTTAAACCTAAGAACCCTATGTCCCTAAGAACCTTCAAAACCCTCCTATGTCAACACATCACCATTCAGACAGACACTTGTTTGGATCGATTTAGTTATTATATTATAATTTCTTACTTTTATTTTCGCATTTCTATTTTTATCTTATTGTCTACTATGCGTGTATAATTGTTTGAGTGACTCCTTCTTTGTTTTTTACTATTGTAAATAACGCTTGTGTGCTATTTTTGTTTCTGTATCGATTTAAAAGTTTTCATTTGTTGTCATATTGTATTGTACAGACTTCAACATATTGTTTTGTTTTTGTTTGTCTATGAATTTAATGGACTTTATTTGCTAAGTGCAGTTAAATAATCTTATTCTATTATTATTATTTTTTCTTCCATAGGTTTATTCTTTATTTTACACTGAAATTTTTTTATAATGTAATAGTTCATTTTATTTGTCAGATATGAATTTTTCATCTGAACATTATTGTTATTTACATTGGGCATTGTCACGGAATAAATTTTTTTCTATTCTATTCTAAAACTAAAATATCCCTTATCCCGTAAGTAAACCAAAATAAACCTACAACTAAATGTTTTTTATAAGTAAATATTAAAACATCTTCATAAGACATGAACAAATGTCATTAATTCATTATTTACTACATGGTATTTAAAAAAATATATCTACAATTGTGTCCATGCAAAAATTTCTATCATAAAATTAAAATTTCTATATAAAATTCTCATTATCCTACATTAACAACATGTTGTTCTTGTTTTATTTTTTTTGAACTAGACATAAAACTGCCATTAAGACCGTGTTCGGATCTTAAAGTCACTCCATAATTTTCTTAACACTGAATAGGGTAACGAATTGATCTTTATAACTTAATGTCTGCTATAAAAACTGTCATTAATATCTTTTTCAGGACAGTAACTAAGCCGTTAATTGTGTAACGTATCACACATAACCTGATTTTTTTACACTTGTGAATATGGTGAGAAACTTTTCTAAGCCCCTTTTTTAAGGGGCTGAAACTACTAAACTAAAAATAATACACTCCATAAAATCATAGAACCGGTTTCTATAATATTAACCTCTACAATACTCACAATTTTACTGGAATGTTTGAGATTATTTAACAGTTCACACTGATGACTATTAGCTGCCCGTGGTACAGTAATTCTTTTTTACATTTTCTCTTTTGCTTGTTTAAAGCAAACAAAATTATAAAAATAGAAAGTCTACGGCCGCCGGTCGGAACTTTCAGGTTAGCGGAATCGCTTGCGCAATACGACGACCTCGTCTTTTTAAGGCTTCCCCTGACGTCAAATTATGAGATGTGATTTATATTATAGGAATTTGGCCTTCATTTTTAGCAATTTCACAAACTTCCTTTCGTGTACGTATCGATTCTGGTTATATTGATATTTTGTACGAATTGCGGACAATTCACATCACCTTGTACTAAAAAATACGGAATTTCCGACTTTCCTCTATTGTCTGTGTGTTATTCTACTTGGGCTACGATGTATATGATTTGTTTAAGATAAGATCAAGGGAAGTATGCTATAATAAATACACGTAATAAAGTACCCTTCTAGCTGTAGGCCATTGCTTTGAATCAAAGATTACTATTTTACGTGCAAAACCATAACCTTCACATTGACCTAAAAGTTGCTTAAGTTCACGACAGCATTAGAACACTATAAGGAAACTTTCACGACAAACCGCTGTTGTACTAGTTTAAAATGTCATCCTTCAGTGACAATAATGAGTAGTTTTTTATCATTTATTAAGTACTTTTGAAACTCGTGTTCGTTCACGTTGCATTCATGTACTCCAAAATACAAGTTTTATTTTTGGTTGTCTGGTGACACGGCTGACGGAGCAGCGTGTGGGACTTCCCAAGACTTCGCTCCCTCTTTCGTATGCGAGGGAGGTCACAATCAGGTGGATTTGGGAGGTCTCTGAGCTGTTTGTAAATACTGTATGAAAGAGAGAGTGAATGAAGAATTGTAAATGTGGTATGAAAGAGAACATTTATCACAATTACTTATTGCCCAATAAGAAAGTAATTTTATCGCAATAAAGAATATATATTTTTGGTTACACCTTCTCTGGTTCAGAGTCTTCTCTGTATTGACTGGATGGCTATTTAAAAACTACATGCCACATTTCGACTATAGTCTAAGGTTGAAAATAGAGAGTGGTTTGGCCTGGTATTCCTTTAGTCGCTTGGAAGGGAAATCTTTACAGTTTCTTCTTCTAGCTCCACGTCCACCAATCCTTCAGACATATTCTTATCCTGTTGTTTATTAATCTTCATCAGTTACGTCGATTCATTCTGCGACTAACCGCCCTGACTGCAACCGCCCTGACAACTGCAACCGTCCTGACTGCAACCGCTCTGACAACTGCAACCGTCTTGCAACTGAGCGGGGAACGTTCTTTAATTTGTACACTTAGTTCGCTACATTTTATGACGCAATATTATTACACTGCGGTTGCTAGGATCCTAATATGCCATGAAATAGTCAGTTAGGTTTAGTGTTCTGCAAGAATATCTCATTTAATGTGTATTTCAAGGCAAATATTTAGAAAATGATAAAGTTTTATAAAAGAGTTCTTAATTTTATCTTGAAATGAAATAGAAAAAAAATACGTTATTCTGGGGCATTGCCCCGTAGCAATAAGGAAAAGTGTGTCTAAATTGAGAAAAAAAAATGAAAAGTATATGTGTAACATTACACTTTTGTGATTAGTCAGCTTAATAATAAATAATGATAATAGTAAATAATAAATGAGCTATCTATTTATGTGATTTTTCCCCTTGTTATTAAAAATTATGGAATTCAATATAGATTCTAAATAAATGAATCTATTCACAATCAATATTATATGTCCTGTAGCTTACATTTTATACAATTTTACGCTTTGATTTGCGATTGTTACAAAGGTATTATGTACATTACACATTCATTGCCTATACATGTTGAAAAAGTGATGGGGCTCACCTTATAAATCATAAAACTTAAAACTAAGTTACATGTAAGAAACAAATTCTAACCTAATTTTCCCCGACATTCTGTTGCGATCAATGCGGGAAGGGTGGTGGGTTAAACACTGGCTTTGTTAGGTGTTGCAACGAGTAATAACAATAGAAATATATGAATAAAACAATAATATATGTGATAACAACAATGAATCATCAGCTACGTCGATATACTTAATAAGTAAAAATACTATAATGAGTAGATGTAAATAACATTACCCGACAATTAAAACTGAGGAAATAAAGAAATAGTTATTATTACGAGTATTATAATAAAACTGGTGAATTGTTAGATTGGAGGGACCAGGATAAAGATTGTTCAAGATTAGGAGAGTTGATGAACGACGAATATTGATGGGAATAGAATTCCAAATGGAACACGTACGAAAATAACGGTCAAAGGAAGCAGATTTATGAGAAGGGAAATAAAATACAGGCCAGAAGGGTGTGAATGCTTCTTCTTTTTTTTGGTTCTAATATGAGAATGGAGTGCTTTTGCCCGCACTTACATTTTATATCCAAACAAGCTTTCTAATTTCTAATTCCATCATTCTGATTAGCCCTGCCCGACTGACAGATTACCAAAATGTCAGCTGTTAATCAGTGTATACATTTTTTAAATGACGATTGTTTGAAGACTAGTTATTTTTGTACAGTACGCATATTGCATCTCACATGTTTAGGGGTAGAATGATAGTAGTGTGTGTAACGATTCCACACCAATTTTTCTTCACAAATTGGTTGAAAAAGTATTTCAATTTAAAAAGATAATTAAATCACATTAGAGGTTTATGGGTGTTAAGAAGTAGGTGTTAAGGAGAAGGCTTGTAAAGCCCAAATGATTAAAGTCGACGAAGGTATCACAGTAGCAATTCACAATAAAAGCTGCTTTTATATAATAATTGTCCGATTGACATTTTTTTAGTCGAGTTATTGTCACGCTCGTTCATGGAGATAGAAAGCTATTCGTAGTTATAAGAACCAATTATAATTTTTTTTTTGTGAGTTTTATGTTGTATTATTCTGACTGTTCGATTCGTTTCTTGATCATTACCCGATTGAACGCCATGATGACGAAACCTGACAACAGTCAATCGTAGATCGGTTATATTTCTGTGAAATTAGAAAGTAATAGCATCAACTTCACAAACACTTTGGCTGGGAATAATATAAAAATTGTTTTATAAATACTTACATTTCTCACTCCCATAATATTCAAAAATAAAAAAAACATAAACAATATGTGCGGTATAAAACCCTGTTGTACTGTCCTGAAATGTTTTTAGTCCACTATAAAGCCTACGATCTACAGACGATTAATTATAGATGGAAGTTCCACTTGAAAACAGTTTTGACTCCATTAAAAATAATTAAAGGTGATTAATTGAACTGTTTCTATGTGATTCCTGTTAAGTGGGATTTTAAATTGAAGACCCCAACCAACTGATTAGTAATATACTCTGCTTGTTAGTACTGTATTACATTATTGTCTCAAAAAGTAGTGGAAGATGTCAATATCACTTTTGAACGTATTTACATTTTTTTAAACATGAATTTGACTTTGCGCCATGAAATTTCGCTTGTAAGTTCCAGTTGGTGTCGCAATGATGGAATAATAATAAACATCTCATAAAAGATAATGGCCAAGCAAGAAGGATGGGCCTTGAAATCGGCCTATTTTCTCAAACTTTTAAAGTAGTCTTTTTATAAATATTTTAGTTATTAAATACTTTTTTGAAATATATCCAGCAGTAGATAAAAATAAAATTAAATACCGGTTTCATATTTACAATAATTTAAGAAGTGTGAATTTTTTTAATGAGAGTCGGTCCGTACAAGGACCAAGATAACAACCAATTTTCGATTAATTTATATTTATTGATTGCAAAAAATCTAGCTTTCAAAAAAAAAAAATTTAACTCATTTAACATCAAATGTCTCAATGATTTTTTGTGATACCTGACCCCTGCTCGTCTTTTATTTGACTGCAAAATCAAGTGATTGGTGGATTGTATTCCGCTATTCTGACCCACTGGAGGCAATAAATGATCATCTTTATGTGTACATAGAATATTGTTATACTGGAAGGACCTAACTTCCAATCTGCTCGGCGGTAATGTATTAACAGTCTTGACGTTCTCATTAAGATATGTATTTAGCAAAATTTTGTACCGATTAAACTGTATGCATGCAAATTAGAAATGAACTTTTCATAATAATTTAATGCTCCTAAGAATGGTCTCAATTGGCGCTTATTTCGAGGTCTTGGGTGGCCTCCTTGATTGTTTCAATTTTAAAAGCCAATGACTGGATACCCCTCCTGGATATTCTATGCCCATGATATTTCTAGGAACGTTGGAAAACTTAGATTTCTGTATTTTAGCCCTCAGTCCCACACCATTTTAACAGTACCCATATCTGTTAACCCATATTTTCACTTCTTTTATTTACGTTTCACCATAAAATTAAGTTAATCATTGATGTAAAAAAATAAGTTAAAATCTTAAAAATTTTCGGGATAATTACTGCTTAATTTAATAATCCAGTAAATACATCATTAGCTTATGACTGGCTTAGTTTTTAGTGAGGTGGCTGCTTAGCATGTATCAAATTCCTAGACCTACTTCCTCCTTTCACTATGGCTCCATGGCTCATCATCTCAACTGCATCCAGTACCTACCTTAGGAGCATTTTTTTTTCGGGGGGGGGGGGTACGTGACTATTGAATATTGAGATATACACTAATAAGTATCTCACTTCGTGTCAAGCCCTCCAATATTCTTCACATCCAGCCGCTGCAATCCATAATCCTCCGCAATATAGCCAATCCATCCTACTATATTAACAAATGTACCCTTCACGCACATCTCAACATCCCAATCATTCAAGATCTAGCCACCTCCCACCACCAGAACTCCCATTCCCACCTCTCCTGGTCATCCTAATCTTTGGGCTAATGCTCTGGACACCCGTCTATTCCCCATAACCCATAACGACGCCTAAGGCGTAGGTTCATACAAACCAACACTTAGTTTATAAATGAGCTCTATGGTTACTACTGATGTGAAGTGATATTGGCTAATGAGCCTCCCCCACTCCTAGAAAAGTAACAAAATCGTATACATTTAAGTTCTAAGCACTGCTTAAGACACTAATATATGGATTGGATGTCATCGTTTCAATAAATAAAAAACTTGTTAAAAAAAGTTAAAAAAAAAAACACTGATAAATTTTACATTTTTTATGCTGTTCATGGTTACTGATGGTAATCATAAGGATATGATCAAGTTTATATTTTCCTCTTATAGAATACATGCAATAGGATATGCGGCGTTGTTGACGTTTGAAGTTCAACTCCCTCCTTGTAGAAGAAAACTGCCCGTCCTTGAGGACTCCAAGGCTGTAGAGGTAGATCGTGTGGTTTCTATCCTATTCATAAATAAGTCAGCTTCTTCCAACCTCATGAGTACAATCTTCTTGTACATTATGTGCGGTCTAAACACTGTTAGTTCTCTCCGGGCGTGCTGCTGAAGAGGTATTCATACTAAAAACTTCCCGGAAAGTGATGTAATATTTTACAAGTCGCGCTCCGTCGACCGTATCCTACTGCATTCATTTTAAAGTATACAACGATTTTTTAAGGGGATATGTGATATGGAGATAAGAAACGTTTTTTCACAATGGCTAGTAATCTGATTATGACTTAAAGAGATTAATTTCGTCGGCCGCTTTAGTGCAAAACCGGAACATCCCAAAGTATGTGGGAAGAATATTTTCATTGCTTTCAATTAAGAAATAAAAAGAATGTAAACTTAAGTTGTTGATTAAAAACAATGGAACTCGAGTGGTGTTTAAATTAATATCAGCTTTTAAAACAAAAAAAAAACATTAAAATTTAAAACATAAACTACTTTCTACGTAGCCACCAAGTGTCAATTGACTGTTTAAAAAAACTGTACTAAAGGAAACTAATAAGATTATAAGATTTTGTTTTTTACTAAACAAAACTTTGTTACATGAACAACCAACTGAAGATAGTCGCCAACTGTGAAAATCGCAATATTTCACCTAGTTACCATTTATTATTAGTGAAAAAAATGATTTTTAGTGACAGCAGCCTAAACAAATAAAATAAATTATTTTAGCCATTGTTTTTATAGTGACCAAACGACTGTTTAAGCCAACTATAAACCAAATTTACATTTTCGGAAATATAAAATAACAACATTAAGGATGTAGAAGGTGAATGAGGAGTGTCGAGTAATGAACGAATTTGGCCCGCAGTCTCCGCGTTAGCACTTAAAAGCATATTAAATGATTTCGGAAAAAACTATTCTGCATTTTTGACCAATCTTGGTCACTAAAAATCTCGTTTTCAACAAATAAGGAAATTTTAAATAGTTCAAAATTTGGACACATACACGGGCATTTGTATTAGAACCTATTAAATACGCATTTTATGTAGTAGAATACATAAAATGGCTGGACCATTTCTGACTTAGTGCAGTTCACAACTTTCAGAAGAATTTCATATAGATTTTATTTATTGTTGCTTTTAATGATTGATTCTCTTTGCCTCCCTGTGCACTGTTGATGTTTTTTATAGTATGATTATTCATTAAACCAACTAAAGATGGCAGATTAGAACTTTCTAAAATGATTTTGATAAAACTATATTGTGGAAAGATTAATTGATATTTGATTATATCCTAATTATATAATATCACTTTTCTTACATGAGAAATAATAATTAGAATGGATCGGACTGGATGTACATTCTATCGACCCGATTACACGAGCAGGTTGGGATCCCCACTTCAAATATTTGCGTTGCGATAACTTATCAAATCACCTGCTAGCGAGAAGAAAGATAAAATATGGTGCCTAGATTCGACGGGCAATATAGCCTGGTGCCGTGAAGTGTCTGCGGCGAAAGGCCGGACGTGTTGGCTTTCTGGATCTCACGTGCCACAAAATACTGCCATTACGGTCCTTATATTTTATTGTTCTTCTTGGACTGTATCTAAAGTTGGTTTTTGCGCTTTCTCTTCGCTAACACCGCTATTAATTGGTCGCCGACAATAATTAAATCTACCTCGTTGGCGGCGTCTTATTTCTACATTTTATGCCTATTAAGCAAACATCATTATAACTAATTAGAATTAAGGTTGCATTGTGCACTTCATGGTGCTGTGAGCTAATTGTGAAAGTAGTGCTAACCAATGACCCACTTACAACCCGACAACACCTCTTACCAACACGGTGTAATACAGTATTATTCGGTACATTGTTGTATGATTAATACATTTTAGACAGTAACGTATTTGGGGGGGGGGGTGGAAGATATTTTCGGGTGGCACATTTCTTATAAATTTGTCTACATTTTTTAAAAATAAAATATTATAATGTTGTAATCAGCAGAGTCAATGGTTATCATAAGTAT
Source organism: Acanthosoma haemorrhoidale (assembly GCA_930367205.1). Taxonomy (NCBI): domain Eukaryota; kingdom Metazoa; phylum Arthropoda; class Insecta; order Hemiptera; family Acanthosomatidae; genus Acanthosoma; species Acanthosoma haemorrhoidale. Next base: position 84,681,988 of record OV884014.1, on the reverse strand, counting down.
GCAATTTAACAAAAATCCTGACCCTGGCGGCCTGACTCGACGTCGACCTTTTAACACTTTATCAGTGAAAAAAGAAAACACGTGAACCGTAAATTTGGAATTGGTGATGGGCACATAAAGCTACGTCATCTACCAGGAAACCAAACAATAAAAAACCTCTTTCATAATTTTAATATACAGTAAAAGAATATTTTTTATATGCTTTATATTCTCTAAAACCAATCAGTAGGTGGAGCTAGTAATGAATAAGGCAAGATATTATATTTACAAGAATAGAGGTTTTGACTTTTTCTAAACATATATATTTTTGTAGTTTCCCTGTATTTCAAACTTTTCAAGGTGATATTGGCTCACCAATTTTTGTATCATGTTTTATTGTGGTTAAGTTTCATAAATGTTATGGTTCCCAGGATGGCTTAAAACCCAGCGTAAAACCCACATCTAACGTACAGCTTGCCGAAATATGAATATGTTCGGATGTCGATTGTCATTTCATTGTCAGCCGTAACTCAGTGCCACGACCCTCTCTGGGTAGTCTATGGACCTATAACCGATGACCTGACAATTAACCCAGCCCACGCACCGCTAACCAACACTAATGGCTCAGTGAAATTATTTCATTTGCCGTTCCTCCTCTAATTGGCTCCCAAGTGAGATCGTCATCCGTCGGGGACGGAGTAGCTCATCCTGTCCCTGTTTTTCCAAGTGGCTGCCTTTCCCCCGTGAGCATTTAAGTCACCCATCAAGAAATTCACCACTTCGAAATTATCTCGATTTCTTTGTACATATGATACTTTCTATATTCAAATATCCACCCCACACCCTTGCGTATTGTTTTATTAATTATGCTACTTTATTAGTATTAGTAGTATTTTATTTATATAATAACCATTATCGTAGGCAGGAAAGATGAATCGTCGGCAGACGAACATGGCGGAGTCACTGTCTAATAATAATACCCCTATTGTATTGATCGAACAATTCTTAGGGTGACCTCAGCCATCAAGGTCTCAGATCCAATACCATTACATAATATCTCAATGACAGTTAAATATTTGCTCGACTTGTGCACAGTATATTCTCCAACCAACTTTTACTAAGGAGCGTATTTTGAATGAATAGACTCAAATAGTTATGTGAGTAATGAATAGAGTTAAAAGGCGCGACCTTTGGTGCTAATTGGAAGTGGCGAATTTCGGAAGGACTGGATAGAATTAATATTTTGAATTATTTTCTGGGAAAATCATAACATTGAGCCCCAAAGCACAAGCACCAATAAAGAATCCATTTGAGACTAGAAATAGATTATTTTTAATTTTTTAAAACATCTAAAAATACAGTTAACGCAGTCGTAACAAATGTATTCATTCTAATTGCTTAGTGGGGAGTCAGATCATAGTGACTGTATGTATTCATTCTAATTGCTTAATGGGGAGTCAGATCATAGTGACTGTATGTATTCATTCTAATTGCTTAATGGGGAGTCAGATCATAGTGACTGTATGTATTCATTCTAATTGCTCAATGGGGAGTCAGATCATAGTGACTGTATGTATTCATTCTAATTGCTTAATGAGGAGTCAGATCATAGTGACTGTATGTATTCATTCTAATTGCTTAGTGGGGAGTCAGATCATAGTGACTGTATGGATTCATTCTAATTGCTTAGTGGGAAGTCAGATCATAGTGACTGTATGTATTTATTCTAATTGCTTAATGGGGAGTCAGATCATAGTGACTGTATGTATTCATTCTAATTGCTCAATGGGGAGTCAGATCATAGTGACTGTATGTATTCATTCTAATTGCTTAATGGGGAGTCAGATCATAGTGACTGTATGTATTTATTCTAATTGCTCAATGGGGAGTCAGATCATAGTGACTGTATGTATTCATTCTAATTGCTTAATGGGGAGTCAGATCATAGTGACTGTATGTATTTATTCTAATTGCTTAGTGGGGAGTCAGATCATAGTGACTGTATGTATTTATTCTAATTGCTTAATGGGGAGTCAGATCATAGTGACTGTATGTATTCATTCTAATTGCTCAATGGGGAGTCAGATCATAGTGACTGTATGTATTCATTCTAATTGCTTAATGGGGAGTCAGATCATAGTGACTGTATGTATTCATTCTAATTGCTTAATGGGGAGTCAGATCATAGTGACTGTATGTATTTATTCAATATGAAAACGTCTTTATGGCCACTGACACAAACTGTATGTTGAAAGATTTTGCCGCAAAATTAAATAACGAAACACCAGTAGATTTAACCTGACATCAAATAAAATTTTATGACGATTTAAAAAAATTGAATAACCGATCATTTGAAGCTCTACAACCCTATCTAAAAACCACTCCATGAAATTAAAAAAAAGGACATCATTTTCATTTGTCAATTTTCCTTCCTTTTTGCCTGCATTTATTTAAATTGTGCATTAACAATCCAGTGTTTTATTAATTATTGTTGTATGCCTACTTAATTTAACTGTGTATAATTATATTGTATTTTCACCTCTCACGGAAGAAACAAATTATTATTATTTTTTAAAATCAAATTTATTGAATGATTTTAATAAAAAAAGTGGACTGAATATCAATAAATGAGACATTTATTTTATTTTTCTTAATTTAAATTATTCCTGAAACTGCACAGCATATAGTGTGTAAAAAATGAAAACACATTCTAAACATTTTGTATCCGTGGAAACTATTTGATTGTTTTTTAGTATTATCAGTGGTGACTCCACCACGCAAAAGTTTACTTAAACTTAGCCAGCGCGTGTTGCATGAATTTTCAATTTCTATATCAAAAATAATTTTTTTGTTTATCTTAAGAACCAGTACGTTCGAATTTTAAGCAAAAATTAAGTACTAAGATACAGATGAATCATTGAAATAACCAGGTTGACCGAACCCACAAGTGTCCAACTATTTAAAAAAAAATTATGTTATCCAACACGAACGTCTTCTCCGATAAAATATTTCATCCCGATATGAGCTCAGTGAATGGAATTGAGAAGTTGTCCAATATACACTACATACAAATTATAGAACTAAAAGGCAAGCGGTAAGACTTAGCGTAACATTAAATCCCTCCGAATTATTACTGACGAAATGTGTCGTTTTAAGTCTTAATTAAACAAACTTGAGAATGTCAAGTGGAAAATTATTAATAGAAACAGATGGTGATCCATTTTACTTGCCAAATCACTCACAACATTGGCACTTATCCTATCAATTTGTCATCCATCAAGCCCCCTTGACGGACGGTGACAGATTGGCCAAGTATCCCTCATAAATGTATTCAGACTAAAATGAATATTAGCCAATGTTTCATATCGTTAATTAACATTAGTAATAATTATTGAACGGATTTAGAAATAAGCAGTGACTTAGTAACGGTACCTCTGTCTAAGAAAGTAATAATCGAACAGCTCAAGTCAGTCGAAATTTCACAAGAGCCTATCTTCCTAATGTCTGAAAACTACCAATATAAATTAGAGGATAAAAAAGTTTGTTTGACCGAAAACATGTCGGATTTCACGAGTTAGTACCGGATGTCCAGATTATAACTTTGCATTTATGGTTTCGAACAAGTTTAGTTTTTATAATCCTGATATCAATTATTCGTCGAACACATAACTCGTTCTAGTATTGTAAGTCGTCGGATCCAGTAGTTTGTAGTGAAAACTTCTGTTGTTAAATGGTTTTGACACGCATATATATATTGAACTTTTTTAACAGGATTTCGGAGTATCAGTATACAAATAAATTGATTAAAATATTTACAAAAATCATTCGCCTGTACAAAAGATAATTTCATTCTAACTGTAGTATTTTTTAAGACAAGTGCTGTAGATATGAAGTCAGATTTGCGAGCAATAAATAACACAATTAGTCTTTTATAAATGAGTTGTTTAATTAATTTTTTTTTTTTTTTTTTTTGGAGATCTTGTAATTCTGTTAGGTTTAATTAATAGTTTTTTTTTCTATCCAATGGTTTATTATTATTCCTAGATATATGCTTTTACGGATTCTTACTTTTTTTTATGCCAATTTAAATAAATGTCAATATTTTTAATCACAATACCTTTTTTCTCATAGTTACAAAAATATAATAAATAGTATTTAGTCACCAACTCTGCCTAGTTAGGTATTGCCTAGTATTATAGTTAAACCCAAATGCGATTCACGTATTCAGTAAAGTAAAACTTACTATGTTTTTTAAAACACAATACCAGAGGCCGTAGAACTGACTTATCCGTAGTCATTATCCTTGACCTCCTCCTCCTCCCGTGTGTCGATTTAAATGCCAGCCCCTCCACTCCTCGTTTAGTTCTAGGCAAATGCTTCTTCTCTAATGAAAACCCTTACCGAACAAAGGTAGTTAAGATGGATTTTTGTCTTGGAATTAAAAACATAAATGTTTGTATGAAATGATTTACTGTAAGTAAAATAAGACAAGATACTTTGGGTCCGCTAAGTATTGATCGGTAATATTGCCCTTATATTAGAGCTAGGTATTGTTCATAAAATTCATAGTGAGGTGGTTCTCAAATTTCAAATGTTGTCTTTGTATGTAGTAGGCCAGTCGAGATCCACTCACGAGGGACCCTGCCCAATGGATGTAGCTCAACAAAAACTCGTAAACTTATAAACATTCCATTAGTAATACTAAAACTTCCATTTTGAACATATGGAAATATTTTATCCTGTCTAAGTTTGTTATCAAAGTAGTAATCAATCATTGAAAGACTAATTTTTCCCTTAATTTGTTTTTACCTTCTTCTCCCAACCAACAAGGTAATAAAAAACCTCTGTTAACATTGATCGATAATGAGGCATCGCTTTGGTGCCTTTGGTTTCACCGACCGTAGATATGACTATTATTGATTCCTAGTGAGTCAATTATATTTAATTATAGTTATATTATAGGCTAGAGCTGGAGACTCTTGATCGCAGAGGACTCACCCAGAATTGCGACTACTTCCGTGGAACCAATTATTGGAGCAACATGTCTCTAACTTGTTATTGCTGTGTTGTCTTTGATCTTCCGATAAAAAAATAATCGTGTATTAACGACATTTATATTGATTAAATAAATAAATAGTATATTAACAAGTTTCCGTTGTTGTTTTTTCTCATACGCTATCAATAGTGTATTTTATGTGTGGCCCAAAACAGCTGTTATTTTCCAACGTGCTCCAGGAAAGTGAACATCCCTCCACTATTATGTAGCAATAACCCTCAAACCCCTTCAATATTATAATATAAGGATATATTATATCACAAGTACTTGTTTATTATATTGCTTTGCTAAAATTTGCAAAGCCAATGTAAAACTGTGTCACTCACACTATTTTGCACTTTAGTCCATAACATGATAGGTTATGTAAGAGATTTAGTCTTATTGTTTAAATGTAAATTTAGGTATCTTGTGGTTTAACTAGGTATTCAATTAATGCAAAGTTGAGATAAGAGATACATTTAGTCACCATCATTAAATGGATTTGTAAATTTTAAAAATGTTATCTTTCATCGCTTCTGCACTGACGATTGAAAACTGTGGAATAACTCAATATTGTTGCAGATGACAGACAGGAATTTTTTTCACTTTCTATTCGAAACTGTTACACTGTCGATACAGATATAACCCCGCCAAAGAGAAAGGAAATGCCGAACAGAATTGAATAATTGCATCAGTGCTTCAATTGAGTTCATCAATTCCTTTTTGCCGTGAATCTCTCTGAAGTGCCGTGCCCTCTCTTCTAATGAAGCTAATTGAAACCGCGTGTTGCGGGCCATTCACTATCGCATTCGGAGCTGATGACCGGTAATCTCAATTGTAACGGAATGTGGGGGAGGAATAAAAAAAAAAGAATAATGAAATTGTAAATCGGGTGCAACACATTATTCAAATAGAACTTTAAAGCCAGCTCCAAAAAAAGAGAGATTCTACATTTATTTAAGTAAGGGGTTACGTGAAAACTACCGACCCGTTCGAACTCCAATAACAGCTTAGATGTAAAGATTTTTTCCTCATGTCCGTGGCCATCAAAGATGGTGTTGCCAAAAAATTAAATTTTGGGATCCAACAATAGGATTCGCGTATTCAATCAATTCCAATTGTCTTTTTTATGTCAATGTGTTGACTATTGATTGAAGTCACAGGTTCCAATTACAGGCCTAGTCGCTGTTTCTTTATTTGGTAATTATATGATATTTCTATAAAAAAAAACAGACTGGTTAACTAATTCATTTTATTACACTTGGTCTTAAGCTGTTACATTATTTTAGGGCCTGGATTGAGCCGAGATTACGCTTCCAAGTACAATGCTACTAAAAGAAACGTTAATAATAACTAACTATAAGGGCAGAAATCTCTACATCTCCCTACCCTGAGGTGCTAAATAATCAAACTTTAGTAAATAATAAGTGTTCCGAAGTAAAACTGATAAGGCAAGAAGTGGAGGAAGGTTACGGTTGTACATTGGCCTGCTGCTCACAATGAAACTAAGGTTAGGTAATTGAAGCTAGACTACCCTTCGTTATCATTCATTAGATCATTTTTGGCTGAGAAGCCGATTTAAAACAAGCTAATTTACTATGTAATTGCCGCTTAGGACTTTCAATTTTCCAGTGGAATAATAATCCTTGTCAAGAGAAAAGAGGTTATTTCTTGCGATCAAATCTATATCTTAATTTTCTCGATTGTCCGAAACCTGCTCATGCTGCATTATAAAGGATCGTATATATATATATATCATAAACGGGTACCAATGACTTTTGTGGTTGACATGCCTTTAAAAAATAAATAAACCCTGTGAGAATTGATCCAGAGAATTGTTCCTCCATTTAAAGACGAGTAGAGAAAGAAAAAATCATAAATTGAAGAAGTAAACCAAAAACTCTCAAAAGATATACTTTTTGAAACGTCTATTTCAGCCAACGTCGTCCTTTAATGTGTAATACATTAACAAACAAACCAAAGGTAATCCATCTCTCCTATCTTGATTTTCTATTTGACTTCTCCAAAACTTTGTGAAATAAGTGGCTACAATTTAATCTAATACATACTCACATACTGCGATAGCTGGTGTGAAAATCCGCTAATCTTAAATTTCAAGCTTCATATTCTATTGCCTTTTATTTTTCCCTATTTTCCTATTCTTGATCATTCCCTATCATCCTATTTTTTATAAGTTATAAGTTTGAGAGCTAAGGAAAAAAACAAAAAAACTAAAAAAAACTTCATACTTCATAGTGGTTCCCTGTCGATCAGGATATAATTATATGAAACCGAGAAAATGTAGCTACGCTACAGTGAATGTAATTAGCACGATGTGCATTTATGTAAAGATTCCATATTGTAGAATATGTAATTCACTCTGTGTTTATTGAATGAAGGGTTGTTGTTTTAGGGGGGGGGGGGGATTGAACTTTGAAAAGTCAGAAATGTTGTTCTAGTCCATAAGCTCTCTCAATTCAGAACCTACTAGTTTAGCTGATGATAACTTACCTCTCCAATGTTGTTTTTGTGGCGATGAAAATTTTGAATCTATTAAAAACTAATTTCATAAAAAAAAAAAATGAACGAAAAAATTAAAGAAAGCATCAAGAGATGCCCGAGAGCAGGCTAAAGTTTTACGTCAGCTTCATAAAAACATATTATATGTTTATGAAAAAACTTTTTCATAAAACAAAACTCAGCTGCTCTTCCCACAATAAGTATATGAATTTAAATAAACGAGCACTTTTGGCCAGCACGCGCTACCATTTTCAAATACTGATTACATTTCCTACCTGGGCATTATTATATTTCCTACCTGTTATTAAACTGTATTAGGATTTCTATAGTAGGCTCTCAAAGTTTTGTAATATATTTGAAATGATGTTCGCGTTATCATCGACGTGTACACATCTTTTCTCCGTGTTAGTAACTGGGAAAAATCATAAATAAATTCTGAGGTGAGACTTGGGTGATCTTAAAATTGAGCGAAAATGGGTCCTTCTTTTTTCTCGGATAATTTGTCCATATTTTCCCTAATTTTATTTTAACCAAACTCTTTCGAGAAGTTTTGTATTATTATACATTTAAAATTTCAAATCGATTGATTCATTTTGATGACAGCTACCGTAGAACGTACACATATACCTACGAAATACTATCGACCTGGAATGGAGCCTCACCCTTCGGACTCTGCATTGGCTGAATGTTTTTTAATTATTATATATTTGGCCAGCCATTGTTGTAGGTTCAGTAAAACCGTTGACATGTAATGGGACAGTTATTTCCTGGATGACAGGAAGAGGAAGTTCGAGGTAGGGTGGACACCTGCTGAAGCCCCTGGCATTCGTTACTCCTTTTACATGACCCTTTTAAATGGCTTTAACACTTACCTGTTTGTTCGAATCCCCAAACCGCTTTTAACTGTTAAAACCACTCTGGTAGCTACAGATTCTTGAATTTTACGATTGAATAAGCAAAAGAGAAAGACGATAACGAGAAAGGAGCGTATTTCCTCGCATGATTTATCAAATTGCAGGTGGTACATATAGTTTAAGAAGATTACTACGTATTTGGGGGAAATGATACCAAATGATCTAAACACTAAATGTACTTCCTCAAACTATAATTATTCTTTAGTTAGATAACAGATCCTAGCCTACATTTCCTGAGCATGGCGCGCAACCTAGCGTTAATGTCGCTTACTTCTGACCAATGTTCTACACTGTTTATCCAACATACTTTCATCTAGATTATTTAATAGTGATTTACTTAAACTGTCTTTGAACAATTGAGTTATATAGACAATAGAAACGTTAAGTGTACAAACCAGAGCAAAAATTATACAAACTGTACACGAAAAAAAGAAGGCACTTGTCTGTTTTATCCCTATAGATCTCCTCCAATGATATACATATGCTCATCCTAAAAAATAGCCAAATCCACTTAAATGAGATAGGTAATTTTTGTGGGTTTTTGGTTGATATTACGAGGTTATGAAAAGATTCAATGGTACCTACATTGAGAGTGTGCTGTAGAATTTCCTTTAGGACTTTGATAAGATAAAAAAAAGTGAAATATATTTTGAATGGTTTTAATTTTGATTTCAGGGTAAAGAACATGAAAGAATATCTTTAAAAAGTATAAATACACCAATTTCGGAGAGTTCAAACCGTGAACTCAGGCTCGTTGATGGCTCTAGTACAAGATCTGGTAGACTCCAACTATATCTTAATGGGCAATGGCGATCTGTCTGTTCTAATTCTAGAAGGTATAGTAAAGACTAATTAATTTCATGGCGACCTTATGAATTGGCAGTTATAAACTTTGTATGAATAAAAGAATTATTATTGAAATCATAATTTATTGTAGATGGAGTGTGGCCAACATCGAAGTGGCCTGTCGGCAGATGGGATGGCAAGGCGGAAAATGGTTGGGATGGCTTGACAAAGAACCAGGCAACAAACCGAGGCTTCTCATCCAGCCCAACTGCAGTGGAACCGAAACTGACATCAAGCAGTGTGAGCGTGTGCCACGGCAGATGGGTGGTCCGACATGTGGTTAGGATATATAATTTTTTTATCCAATTTAAAAAGGCATGTTTATCAGAGAACACTGGTAGTTACTTTACACCTTTGATTTTCTAACATTTATTTATGAGTATCCATAACTCTCAGTCTCCTAGTGCTCAGCCAGCCTCTGCATGAGGATTAAAGAAATCAATGTGGCATGAAGTTGACCTATTAATCTCTGCAATATGTCTATTGGTCATCAAATTATAATCATAATTGATTGATGAGATGTAGACGCTTACGATTTCAAGTCATAGATTTACTTTAATATAGTAAATTATAAGAAACAATTGTTCGACACAAGCAAGTTCACGGTTATTTAGTAAACATTTCTGTTTGAAATGTTGTTCTGTGTAACAAAAATAATTAATACATTGGTAATATCCTAGAACTTGCCAGTCACAGATATACCAACAAAATAACTGCTTAAAGAAAAAACCACAATCCGGGTACATTATTTTTTTATGCTATGTTTCACAAGGATATAAGGATCATACTTGAGTATTCTTCAAAATTCAGTTTTGTCTCTACATCCTTTTACTTCTAGCATCTTCATTTTTCTTTAATTAAAACCACTAATTGAGTGGTAAATTTAATTTTTCAGATTTTCATCCTGATATCCACATCGAGTGCTACCCTCAACACGTCACGGGCAAAGTTACTAATAATTGGAGAGGGTTAAGATTTGAAAATGCCATCTCTACTAGGCATTTGACATTGGAGAACACGCTCTATATTCCAATTAGTCATTCAAAACTGGAATATATCGACATCATGTAAGCTGATGAGTTATTTAAATATATCTACGACCAAGCACTACTTAACTGTGGAATTCAGTTTCTAATTGTGTTCTTTGTATTGCAGCTTCTCCTGGCTTTGAATACCAATTTTTATTTTTTAGCTGAAGTTTTGTGATATATTAATTTTATTTTTATTGACAGATAATTTTCTTTTTTCTAGACAGTTTAATTTTTTTACTGTTAGAAAATTTAAATGTAGAAAATAATATCCATGAAAATAAAATATCCATTAAATACTTCTGCATAATATTTCTATTGAATATAAAATTTAGAATGGTCCTACTTCTTTTTAAATTAAGATTTTTTTGAAGTCATATTATATTATGAGTTACTGAGTTTATTTATGAACAAATAATTAACAGCTAGTGAACAGAAAAAGTTAATGGCTCAGAATTACTAGCAGGGGAAATGCTAGTTTTTTTTTTTTTACCTCTGAACCTTCACAAAGAATGAATGAACCCAACTTGACCTATTCCCTCAAAACAATTCTTTGGGGAATTGGTTCTCTATCATAAGTAGTCAAGAACACTTAACACCAAACCATGGCGATGATTAGTTCATTTCTGAATGTGTGTATTAATTAGGCTTATCTAATTTTTAGTAATGCTGGCTCTGGAAGTGGTTACAACGCAAGCTCTTCTCTAGAAATATTAGGAGTGGCCCCACAAATATCTTCTCTTAAGATTACTGATTCTGCTTATAATGGAATCAACATAACCCAACCTATTGGTCCTGTGAATATTTGGAACTCTACTGTCAGCAATAACCATGGTAAGTCATCAATACAATTCTTTCACTCAATCACTATTCCAGTCCATTACCTTGTAAACTTTTTTTAGGTTACGGCATTTTTGTCAACAGTTCTGATGGTGGTGTTGTGATTGGAGCCACCCTAGTTACAGATAATGAAGGCGATGGTATAAAATACGTGTCTCACGAACATCAGTCGAAGAATAGAAGAGACATCCAAGATCTTTGCACCCTCCCTACTACTGCCCAACAGACGTTTCCTATGACTGTAGCTTTACGACAAAGCATTTATTCCCTAGCAAAAAAAGAATGTCAGAAGGTAACTGAATTGTTCTACATTTGTATTTTAGCATCAATTTAAATGAATTAAAAATATATGACACTAATCTTTTCCAAAAAATTACAGTATTTTTTCACGAATCCTGGATATAAACTAACGGTTAATTTTCTTCCGATCCAAACTGATCGGAACGGTTCTTGCAGCGTTCAGATTCACGACGGGATATCATCCCAGGACAGAGTTCTTGCATCATTTTCACTGTACAATTCAACTAAAGTTCAAAGTGTCACTTCGACTGGACACAATATTTTCATAAGCTTCATGGCAGAAGGGATGACTGAAACGTATGCTCTTATTAGGCTCACATCTGGAATAGGTATTTAAATTATTGTAAATGATGTAACAATGATAATTTATTAATTAAGATTTTCATAAATTAGAAAATGTAACATTAATAATATAATAATGAAGTATATAATCTTTAGGAATATTTTGTTTTACCTTATAAGGCTTTTAATAAAATTTAAGTTTTTTTTCTGGGTTTAACAGCCTTCAACAAAGTTGGCTACTTAAAAGTTAATGAACCTTTTTGGTATGAATGAGAAAGGTAAATTTATAACCTTGTTCCACCACAAGTGTTTATTGCATAGGTTTCTTGTCCTGATTTCTGTACTTACAATATTAATAAGGTTACTCTGATCTCATTCATTCAAACTTTATCCTTACCACACCCCTACATCCTACCAAACTGGAATGGGGCTACCAACACTAGGCTCATTACTTGTCTAGAGTATCACTAATTCAGTGAATTTGACAACCTGGGGCATGGGCTGAGGAGGCTGCTCAGCCAAGCTTAACAAAAATATGGAGGTAATGAAAGAATAAGAAGGGTCCACTACAAAATTTACATCTTCAAGTTAACAATCAAACTCGTATATTTTTGTATAAAATAAATCTACAAAACTACTAGGAGTCTACCTTATTGCATAGCCCAAACTTAATTATAACTTCCATACATATATGAAAAAAATTTGTGTTATGTAAATCAATGTGATTAAAAATGCTTTGCAATCGTATCTTATAGTCGCTTAGTAAATGACCAATTGAGCCAGATAGCTCCCATGAGATAAATTAAACATTAGCACACTGGCTAGAAAACAGTAGTAACATGTAAATATCCACTCCTTTTTTCTGTTCTCCTTCAGGCTGTTAAACTTAAGTTAAAAAATATATTATTAATGAATTTCTATCCATATCTTCATTGGTGTTTTTATTTTCAGAGAAGTGGGTAGATTTGAATGTTACTGATTCTACTATTGCTGACAACAAAGGAACAGGAATCACTATTGAAAATCTTCGAAGTAGACTGCACATTCAACGATCCTCGGTTTCTCACAGCAACCATATTGCAGGAGTTCATGTAAAAAATGGTGCTGGACATGTGAATATCACCGATTCAAGAATTGCCTTTAACATTGGAGACGGTGTCAATATCAGTTATACAGGTGGATCGACAAACATTAGCAAGTCGTCACTGTCTTCTAATTTAGGGCATGGTATTGCTGTGTGGTACAACAAAACCAAGGAACAAGAGTACATAGCGTTTAACCACAGTTTAGTTGTAGAATACAGTGAAGTATTCAAAAATCTTGAAAGGGGCATATTAGTTGGAAATTTTTGTCTGTCGTCCACTATCAATGTAACTGGGAATTGGTTTAATCTGAGCTTGAATACAGCTGTTGAAATAGAATCTTGTTTGAAACCATTTTCAAAAATGCTACAATTGTACATCGGTCATAATATATTCATTCAAAATAAAAAGCTGGGTATAAAAATTAGACCAGCTGTAAATATGGAAGGAGTTATTGAATTCAATAAATTTAAAGAAAATGCTTATGGAGGGATACTAATAAAAAATGACCCTACTGAGCTGCTTGGAGTATTGCCTTCTCATATTGTAATTAAAAACAATGAATTTTATAATAATCGAGGAGTATATGTTGTTAATATTGGATTATCAACATACAGTGAACAACAGCATTTACTTTTCACCTGGAATTATGTAAAAGACAATAAAATAAAAGAGCCCTTTGATAGTAAGTCTATTTATTGTATTAATATATGACATTTTACATATATTTTATGTGAATTTAATTTTTTTTTTTGACCAGGCAATGGTGAAACAAATGTTTTGGTCCCGAGAAGTAGGGTAGCTGCACCAATAGTTGTCTCTTCTGAAAACACTGACATTTTTCGAAATATCATTCAAAATCTTGATTCAGATTATGAAATCGGTGCACACCTTCAAGATCAAAGCCAAACGATCAATTGTACTTTCAACTGGTTGGGTCATGGGGATGAAGAAAATATTTACTACAGATTATTTGATAGGTAATGTTCAAGTTGGATGTAATTAGAATTTTTCATTCAGTATTATTTTAATAAAATTCTGTAATTAAACAAAAAAATATATTGTTATGTGTATTTCTTGAAAAGTGGGATCATCATTTTACATTTTCATTCTAATTTGATTGTATTAGGGAACTACCATTTAATTTTAACAGTTATTGAAGCCTAGGTTGAGGCAGTTTGATGACCTAGTGGTCTGAGACAAACTTGATTCAACTAGGACTTACAACAGGAGGTCCTGCACTGCCTATCATGGATTTATTTGTATTATAGATAGTATACGGATTGATTTATTTATATTAGGTCAAAAAATATTTGACTCATTTCTTAGCCATTAAGTCCCCGAAAACCATTATTGAAGAGCTGAGAATTAGGCGTTTTTTTTTGTTTTTTTTATCATTGGCTAGATAAAAATAAATTGTTGCCACTAAATCAAAAATAAATTTGTTCAGTTTGATTAAATGGGATTTTGATGTCATAAACATACCAAAAAAATTTTTATATTCAAATTAATTTATAGTAAATGGAATACTGAGTTATATGTTCAGCCCCCCGACATGGAGAATGTAGTTTAAAATTATGAACTAATATTAAGAGATCTAATTTCCGTTATAAAAAAGTAGCGAAAGGCATAAGGAATTTAATAATGAATTTGGAGATAATATCAATCACAGGCATGTTGTTTTATTCTCTGGATTGTTACCAATTATTTTTTGAAATGTTCTTTTGTATGTAATTAGTGTGAATTTTAGTGTAGAGGATACCTGAAAAAAGTTGACTGTTGATGTAATATCATAAATAAAAGATATTCGAAGAGAATTTTAACTTTTTGAAAAATTAACTTTCACAGAGTGTAAATATTTATTGTTAAAGACAATTAGTTAATGAGTAACATTTTATCAATAATAATTTTGACATTTCAGGAAAGATCGTTATAATCTAGCGAAAATACAGTACCTACCATTTCTTCTGCATAGAAGTAACCCAGGAGCTACCACTATAATGAATTTCCAAAGATTTGTTCCTCAGTTTTACATTCCTACAGGTAATACTGTTGGTGGTGAAGTGGATGGAATGGAAAGCTTGAGGTCTGGAGAATACAATGTTGTAAGGGATATCAATGTGAGACCTGGTGGTCGACTAATCCTAGAACCAGGTGTTACCTTAAGGTATATTCCATTTTATTTCTTGTTATTTTCCATTATCATTTCTACAACTTAAACTTCCTTCATTTTTTTGCTCTGTTCACAGATTTCCTCCTGGCATTGGAATGATGGTCGCTGGATATTTGGAAGCCAGAGGTCGAGGCCCGAACGATATTCTCCTTTCTTTGAAGGAGGAACTTCCAGTGGAGGAAAGTACCACATTAGAAGAAGAAAACCCCGAAGCCACTCATACGCCTTCAAAACCTGAGAAAAACATTCGTTTGATTGGTGGAACAACATCCTATGAAGGAACTCTTCAAGTGAGTGGTTTCTTCATTTTTTATACTTCACCAACTTAAATACATTTGTTTATAATACAACGAAAATTTTCTTTTAGGTGCGAATAGACTCGAAATGGGGTACAGTTTGCAATCATGGATGGACCCAGAAAGCTGCTTCTTTAGTTTGTAATCAGTTGGGCTTAGTACTGAACCCTGATGACTGGTTACTCTACATTACTGACATTCCTCATCCTGGCACTAATGACCCAATACTGCTCACGTAATTAATATATTTATTTCTTTAAACAAAAGCGATTGTCATTTCAATTAGAAAATTATTGTAGTATATATACTGTACAAGTTGTATAACTTATATGTAAGTTGTTATATGGTAATGATTCTCCCGCCTGAATTAACTTGTTAAGTCACTCAAGCAATCGACTCCACAAAAACATAAAGTGTGGAAATTCAATAAAATTATATACATTAATTTATAATATTCCTTAAAAATATAAATTGAAACAAAAGTTATAATATGTATTAAGCTAACTAGCTACCAACTGAATGTATTTAATACACGCTAGAATTTTAACTCTAAAATCAACATTAACTGAAGTAATTATTTACTGTATTGATGTTGATTTTGTCAGTGCTTTGTAACCAGTAAGGTATTAATTTGTGAACATTTTGAAAAACTCATTGCATGGAAACTATGTGTTACATTAATTATTTATGTATTATTGGAAAAAGAATTGATGTTGCTTCCTAAAAACATGGTAACTGGTTGGGTCAGACATGTTCGGTGCAAGTAGGGGCCTAGAGAAAATCACTATGTTCAGTTACTTTATCTCTTCATCTTATCATAATTAAGGACTGAACATGGTGTTGTTACTTTAGATAGACAAACTAGAAGTACCTCGTTCTAAACTTCATAAATTTGATTTTATATAGATATCACTTAACTTCAAAATTTTAATAATTCAAATAAGGTAATTGTTCTTTTTTTTAGAAATGTTGACTGTGGGGATGACGATTTGGATATTACCAAGTGCAGATCGCAAAAAATTCCAGATTTTGAACATTCCTGTACTCACCTGCAAGATGTAGTAATGAGATGCTACCCACCCTCTTGGGCTGGACTAAGGCTGGGAGTAGTTGCTGAGAGAAGTAATCTTCAGTTCATAACTATACAGCACGCTGGTCTTCTTGACTATGAAACCAGTGAATTTAAACCTGGTAAGTATTTTTGTTTCTTTTTGAAAAATCATCACTTCTTTAATAATTATTAAATTTTAATATACCAACAATTTTTTCTGCTCATAGATTGGTATATTTATACAATATATATATAAATAAATTGATTTAAAAATGTGAAGCTTGCTTCCTCATGTGGGTTCTTACCATCCAATTGAAAACTTGATACTAATAGAATATTAAAGTTAGATAAATAAATAAAAATTATAATTACATTAACGTTGTTTTCGTTGGATGTTTTCCTTCTCCCGTACCAAGTTGATTAAATAAATCATTTACTAAGAATTGCCTCACTTCTTAAATACTATTTCTTTTGTATTGCAACTCCCATTACTGTATATTAACAAACAACACTCTATATCAACTCTCTCAACTTTCATTTAATAGTTAAATGTTCACATCACCAATCTTAATTCACAATTGCCAACTGACTATACCTATGTATCTCTCAATAACTAATTCTAACTGATTTAAGTTTATGTTATAGGGGCTCATTACATATAGATAGTTGCCCGACACCATAGCTCCTCTAAACTAAAATTAAAATACAATTAACATATCAAACTAAAATATCCACTTATTTATATGTTGGAAACGGAAACAAAAAAAACGTACATCTAACAATAAGTACTGACTGACAACTGTATATACCTATATATCCAAGCGGACTGACCATCTCTCCCTCTTGTAACAACTGACAACTGAATATTTAAGCACCTTCATTGGCTTTCCTTTGTTCGCTTCTTGCCTCAAACCTTCTAGGATCTCCATTCATCACTTATTTCCATGGCCTCCTAAATCTTTACAATATTATGCATTTAAAAATAACTTGTTTTTAATTATTTGAATGAACCTTAAATATTGCTACAATATATACCTATAAATTTCCATTAGTACATTTCCTAATATTTTTATTTTTACTTATATCAAAATAAACAAACATTTTCAGCCCTACAAGTTGATTTGTCAAGACATGCCTTTGAAAGCATTCGACTGATTGATAATGCTCACGACGGGCTTGGAATAGTCTATTCAGATATATTTGCTTCTGGCTTGGCAAATACAGTAAAGAATTGTGAATTCAGTAACAACCGTGGAAGTGGAATAAGTTTTAAACAAGCTGGGCTTAAAATAAGTGGTAATTATTTACTGTATTTAGATAATATTTGTCCATTGCTATTTTTATTTTATTTTATAATAAAAACAGTCCAAATAATATTTTTAATGTAATTTATTTTGAACAAATCATTCTAGGGGCCAAGATAGAAAATAATAGAATTAGTGGAATTCGCCACAATCCTGTTCTTTCTGCGATACAGCAGCGAGAAATCGCTGGCTGGTTTAAGCCTCTTTCTGACCTATCTGCACAGTATAAACCATATTCTCCCATATACATACCTTCTGCAGATAAAACTATCGAAGTAGAAGAAGGAAGCACAAAATATATCATCACTCAACGTGTTATGACTGATGTTATTGAAAATGTCTACTACATAAAGGTAAATACTTTTTTTTCTTTATTTAATTTAAAATTCTTCATTAAAAACTTTATGTTATTGATTGATTTTTTTATTTGATTAATTTACAGTTGTCACTTATCATTTACAACCCCCACATATCTCTTCACACCTTATTCAGGCTTAATTGTATGTCGAAACATTACCCACTAATAAATGTGATGAAAATTTATCATATTTTTCATCAATCCAAGCCGATTCTCAATGAAACATTCATTCCCATTAAAGAAAGATCTATATTATTTTCTGCTATTATTCCCTAATGTGCCATATTGCTTTACCTGTTAAGTTTAAAACTGTAGTTTGGTTCATGTAATGGGTATGTAGGAACGTCAAACCAAATAAACTACCAAAACTAAAATTTCTGAAATAGTAAACAAAATCAAAATATTTTTAATGATATCATTGGTCATTTAACATAATCAATGATATACTATGTTTCTTTACTGCAGTGTAATCCCGGTTTTGTCCTTGGAATTCAACTACTAAACCCTGTTCTGAATCGAAGTACGGAAAGAATTGTGATACATGACGCACCTGATCTGAATACTCACGCTGTAAATTGGGATATTTCAAGAGATTTAAATGTATTTCCGGCGACTTCTAGCTCTTACGGCATAGTGCTTCAGTACAACAGTGGTGTTGATGCTCTTGGAACTGCTGTTATAGCATTCTCTGCATTGAGAGGTAGTGTGTTGTTTAGATTAATACTATTAGTTTATATCTGCTCTCCTATGTAAATATATTACAATGGTTTTAGTATAATATATATCATCACTTCTATATTCTGTTTCTATGCCAAATTCAGTGCTAAAATGACATTGGAAATAAAGAGGCATCATTAAGCAGGATTTTCATTAAAAAAAAACCGTGCCAATTCAGTGTGAATACTTCTACTGGTTAATAAGCCTTTGTAAAACCCACGTACACACTTTTATTCCTACACATTGGATTAAACACTTACATTATTTTTATTCATCTGTCATTCATTCTTTCTATTTTTAGCTCAGCAATACACTTTATTAAATCGAGTTTTCAGAAGTGTAATGCCAACATTGTATGTTCATAATTCAAGAATCAAAGGAAATACTAGGGGAATTTGGGCCTCTTATTACAACAGGTAAGTGAATGTAGTAATATTAATTTTTTTTTTTTTTGAGAAACTAAGTGTTAAATATAAAATTTTTACATTTCATTATTTAAGTTTCTATATCATAATTGTTTGAATAAACTGAAATTCCAGGGTTTATTATTTGAGATTCAAAGATCTTGACATGCTGATTAAGAATATATATGTTTAGCAGACTATAATTACACAAAAAAAAACATAAAATCACCAATTTTTTTTTGAATATGTGAATTGAATTGAAAGTCCCATGCACAGCATCAATCATGTGTGTTAGAGAACTGATTTTGAATGTGTATGCTAGTAAAAATAATTCAATAAATCATAGGAAATCAATAAAGAGGGAATAATTAGTAGGATCAGCAAAAACCTTGTGTGATATTGCACGTACTATGTATTAATTTCATCAATGCAATAATTTTTTATTGATTGTTCAGGTACACAACTGAAGTTGGTGAACATTATTTAAGAAAGAGTAATGAATCTATTCAAGTGATTGGCTGCGATATTTCTCATAACAAAGCCGAAGCAGTATTGGTAGACGCGCCTCATTGGAGTGTTACCCCTTCAAATATTTCAGAAATATCTTTAATCTTTAATTCTTCTTTAATTACCGACAATGGCAGAGGATTTTTCCAATTCAGCAGGTAAATCTTTTTATCAAGCTTTATGACATAGTATTGTATTTATGTATATTAATTAGCACTTATAAATATTTATATATTTTTAATGCTCCCTACAATAGAGACAAAAGGTAAATTAGATAACATTAAAAGTCATTCTTGCATGTAAAACCAGGTATGCATGTTTCAAATAAATAAATTAAGTTCAAGGATTATTATTACATTATTTTATACTAAAACTGCCTTTATAGTATTTAAATACCTTTTTAATATAAACAAATAAAAATATCTTTTCTTTTCAGGGACCTGCGAAATTCTACAAATTTATTCCATTGGTCATTAAATGACAATTCAGTTGAGCGCAACTTTTATGGTGGATTTGAAATAAATCTACCCTATGTCTGGCAGTACAATGAAAATTTCACACATTCTGTTAGCATACGGAATAACACCTGGCGAAACAACCGTAACTTTGGAATTATGATCGGCGGTCATTTCTCTCGGGTCAACTTCACGGACAGCATTTTCGAAGAAAATGTATGCAGGTCGGGCCTTATTTCATTTCAAGGAATGGAGAAAACATTGAAAATGCAAAATAATATAATTCAAAGAAACAAAGGGATTTTCATGGTTGAGTTTAAAGCCGACAGCCAGTCTGAAATAATGGGTGAACTGAATGCCAATTTTATGTATAACTTGCTGAAGCAGAATGATCCTCCAACACCTGAGGTAAGTAAATATGTCCGTTCTTTTGACTATTTAATGTTAGTTGTTCACTAGTTGATTTTTTTTTTTTAATGCCAAAGATTTATTTTCTTTTTATTTAGTATCGACTAAATTTTTGTTACATCAATTATGAACTAAATTATAATTATAAAACACGCAAGCATTGCAAATTTGATATTTCACATAGTAAAAAACAGTTGTAGCAATCATCAACCATATATGTAAATTACCCTATACTCCGGTGCTATAAATACTATAAATATTATAAATGTATTATAATATAAATGTAAAGCGTTGTAAAGTAATAAACCAGGCGGGTCCATGCGGCAGTTGTAGCAAGGCAGGTAACAGAGGGGTCACCGGCACCTGACTGTCATAAAACAGAACCGGGCAGACCTAGGGTCGCCTCTAGGCGGTCATAAAACCTAAGTGGGTGAGTCCCTAGCAGCCATAAAACACACCCTTTTAGACCAACAGTCATAAACCTAAGGGGGGGATTGGCCACCTGGGCATCATAAAACATACCCCTCCAACATAGCCGGCTCCACCTTCCACTAGGAAGGGGAAATAGTATTTAAACCAGGGGGTTCAGCCCTGTAGGTCTACACTCTCTCTGCCACACCTCTGCGCCGTCACCCTTTCTCACAGCCTTGCAGACCCTCTGAAGCCTCGCTCTTGTTGCACTGCTGTGCCCCGTTCGAACTCTGAACAGGTCTTATTCTTTATGAAACCTCTGTACCTTTTCTTTTGAACATAGTGTATTGTCGGGACACATACCTATCATAAATGGAATCAGATATTAAACGCCGACATGAAACAATGGTCCATGTTATAAACTACAACAATCCGCACTTGTCACCTGGGCTAGAGTGATTAGGCACTCCCCTAGTGGCAACCCGACAACAGTTATTAAGAAAAACCTATTACAAATAATTAGTATCTTTTATGATAAGAAATGCTGCATTGTGTTTTCTATGAAAAGTGTAAGTGATTAATTTATGTTATTTTTTCAGACCCCTTCAAGTGTCATATTATTTAACGGCGTTCAAAAAGTAAGGATTAAAAGAAATTTGATATCAGAGAACAAGCTTGGGTATGCTGTTGTTGCTGGAGTAAGGACAGCTCGTCTTGACTCAAACATTGATATAACAGAAAATTGGTGGGGAACAAAGGACTTGCAAGCCATTAAACAGCAGATTTTTGATTTTGATGATTGGAATGACCATGCGATCGCTCAATATTTGCCCTTTTTAATGGAAGATTCTTTTGACAGTTCAATTTCTGTAAGTATTATCAAAAAAAATCAGGACTACTAGCAGTAATACAAGAGGGAGTTTTGAATTAATAACTTTTGAGTCTGAGCATTAAATAATGTTAACAAAAGAGAGCAAACGTGGCTTTTTTAAACCAATAAGCCTTAAAAAGAATTTTTGAAGGATACTGTAGATGAATATTATGTGGTTCAAATATAACTTTCTCCTATGGCTTAATATTGGCTCACTCCATTAATTATATAATAACCCTGTAAAGAATTATAAAAATGTTTGCATTATTGACCCTAGAGCATTTGTAAATAATGGTGGAACCCATCAATAAGTTCCCATTACAGTCTTCGTTAGTACTCATGAGTGGTCTCCAGTATAAAGTAGGTGATGTCTTTATTTCTTGGTAAATTGGTGGGGATAAGTCGCTTTTAATTTATTAAGGATACATATAATACTATCAAATAAACTTTTTAAAAATGCGCTGACATGTTATTTACATTTTATTTTAGTAACATCTATTCTATTATGCCTAATGATACAGCTGTGAATTGATTTTTACTTTCATGCAGTTTCTACATCATTTTCTTTATCAAATTTCTTTAACTAATAAACTGTTATTAAAAAATTTACTTTTTACCATATTGTTTTTCATATTATACTCCAGTTGTAAATTATTCATGGCATCTATAAAATTAGTATCATAAACAGTAAATTATTTATAAATAATTGGCTTCAGGACAATTTCTCATTTCCTTAGTTGGTTTTCTTATTGCTTTATTATTTTTTTTTTTTTATGCCTTGGATGGAACATTACTTTTATTTTATTTTTCAGACATCTTGGGAACCTCCTACGACAATGAATATTGACTCGTTATCGGGCCGCCTCATGTCCAGCCTGACCATCTACGCCAGAGATCAACCTTACAAAGTTGTGTCAGATCTTACAGTAATGCCTGAAGCATCTCTCACACTTATGCCTGGGGTTGTACTTGAGTTTGCACCAAGAGTTGGGATACTAGTTCTCGGGAGGCTAGAGGCACGTGGCACTAGAAACCAAGAAGTTATCATGAGACCAGCTCCATCATTCAAGCCTGATCGAGGTCTTCCTATCGTCGAACAGTGAGTTAATTATCACTATTTTATTACTACTACTATTGGAAAATCAATTTCAATCATTGCAAAGTGGCACTAACCGTTTTGACTTTAAATAACATAACATCAACACCCATGCTTTTAAACAATAAACTCATAAGATCAGATTGTGCGGGCTACATGAGCTTTAACAAAATAAGAATAGAAAAAAATGAATTCAAATGAAGTTACATGTTTAATTTGTTATTACTCCAACCTCTTTGTTTATATATTTATATAAAATTCTACCTTGTATTCTTTTTTATGTTCTAGGACAGTCAGGCTTTGTACACCTGAGAACTGCACAGGAAATGAAGGTTTTGTCGAGAGGTGGAACGCAACGACCCAGCAGTGGGTACCAGTCTGTGACGAAAGGTTTTCAGAGAGAAATGCTCAGGTGACATGTCGCCAATTACTTAGGGATAGTTTGGACATATTTGTATCACATGGGCGCAGATATGAACTGCATCATAGTGACACGTCTAGGATTTGGTCATGGCATGAACCACTTCAGTGTACAGGTAAGCAGCTCAGACAGAATTCATTTATATTTGTTGTAGCAAGGCTGCTTGTAAAGAAAATGGTGAGTAATGTAATAGAGGTGTCTATCTTAATAAGACAAGAAGATGAAACAGATTTCCCATCAAGTCCCACGGACATATTTTTCTGATGGATCTCCCTTTTAACTTTAAAAGATTGCCATTTCCAATGAGACTTACTATCTCGCTTATGGTCAAAAATTAACCACAGGGGCAATCTATTAAGTACTGCAGAGTACATTTGAGATCGTCATGTTTCTCCCATCAACAACTTTATGTTGCTTGCTCGAGGGTTGGTCCACTCAAGAATTTATTTTTTCTTACTCCTGGACATGAAACTAAAAATGTGGTTTATAATCAAGTTTGAGTTAAATTAATATTACAATGAATCTTTAAAAGATTTTCCAATATAACTTCTATACAGTCCTTATACCCTTGATTACCTATAAATAAAATGACTTTGATTTTACACTATAGATATAATTCATTCCTTTTCCTGTCTAATATAAGATGTGGATAAATAAATTCCCAGGCAGTACCAGGTAAGGCAAATGTTCCTATGAGATAAACTCAAGAACAGTTGAATGCGTTGTCTGTTAACATATAGGCTATGTATCTTCAAACTCATTCTTTTAGGGGTTGGGTAGTAAAGTTAAACTTGAAGATGAGTGAAATAAAAAAAGACTTATTGTGTTCAGATTTCAATTTCAAGGTAGGTGAAGTCACTGACAAACAGCTAATTAAATAAAGTGCAGAATTCTCTTAGGAAGTCTACCGCTGTGAAAGCCAAAATAAAAGGTCAAAATAATCACCTCCAGAGAAGCCTGAAACAAACAAAATAAAATGACAGCCCATGGAAGTCATTAAAAAACCACATTAAATAAATACCTGAATATCAAAATATTTTTGTTTACCTTTATTTATTGTTTTAACTCTAATACTCTTTTTATGTGTCATTATTATTTTTTTATCTTATTTTATGGTATTTGGTTTGAAGGTGATGAACTGAGGCTAGAAGACTGCGAGATTAGATTGAATGGCCAAGTTTATGGGCATGTTCACCGTTGCAATTGGGACAGCGACTTTGCATTTGTTCATTGTGGTCAACCTGTAAATCAGCACAATAATTGGGGAGGCATCAGGTAATTATATAATAATTTTTTTATGTATTAATCAAGTTAGTTATTTACCAATGTAGACTGTTATTTCATTCATTACTAACAATGATTAATTTTATTTGTTGAAACATAAAATATTTACAAAAAAAAAAAAAGGCATAGAATTGGTTCAAATAACATTACATAAAATACCCGATTTCCATTGTTAATTAAGACATTGATTTTTTAATTTTATTTTTTGCATTACCATCTCAATGTGCTCCAAATCACATGGAAAACACCAGAACACTATATGATAAATAGCTTCCACACAGCTAATGGATTAAAGGTCAAACTACATCAAAAATGAGGCCGAATTTGTTTTACATTATTTGGTAACCAAAATATATACAATATACCCCGGAGTATTTTTGAATAAACTTCAGATCAAGTGGATCACTTTTATGGCTGCTGTCTTTTATCACACAGATATAAGATGACAAAATATGATTGCCTTGTAGCTTTTAGAAAGTATGATTAAAAGCATCTCCCTTCTGGCTTGAAAAAAAAAATTGTTTACATCTTACCACACTATATTTTAGCTACATTCACATTAAACATCACTAATTGTGATGATGTAACTAAAATAATTAGATTGTATTCTTGTCACTGATGCTGTTTTCTTTTTATAAATATAATAATTTCATCTTCATATAAACTTTTGTATTTTGAGTCGGTTTAATATATAATAGAATTATTACTAATTAAGAGCCAAAGAAATAATATACTGGCATTTTCTAAACTTATCTTGAAGTATATATAAGTACTCCTCACATAGCCCTAGGGAGCTTGTATGATGATAATATATATTGGCACTCCAATATCCAATCCATGTAAGCTCTGTAAGTGATTAGCGTACCTGATTATTATTCTGTTTCAGATAATTATATCAGGGTTCACAAACTATAGCTTAATATAATAAGTAACTTGGGCACTTCTGTTGTTCAGTTATGAGGTATGCTTGGGGTTTCCCCAAGAGCAGGTGTAGTATTTAAGCCCCTCATTTACGAGGGTATACCCAAAAGAAACCGAACTATTTTTGTACAAAGTTAATATTTTAATTTTTTTACAAAAACCTTCCTTCAATGTACACTCCATTGGCATCAATACACTTGTCCAATCTTTTATTCCACTGTTTGAAAAAAATTTAAAATTCCTCTTTTTTGATGCCAGACAGCGCCTCCATCATTTTTGTCTTTACTTCCTTAACGTCTGCAAAACGCTTTCCTTTCATGTCCCTTTTCATTTGGGGAATAAAAAGAAGTCACAGAGGGCTAGATCAAGTGAACAGGGAGGATGGGGCACAGTGGCCATACCATTTTTGGTCAAAAATCACTGGTGGTGCACAGAGAGGGTTGTGTGAGCAGGAGTGTTGTGGTAAAAAAACCAAACAGCTTCCAGGTAAAAAGCCTTGTTAACTGTCTGACATTCTCGTTGATTTGGGCCGACAAAGAACGCCCAGAGTGAGGTTGATCATTAATTGACATTTTCCCACTTTTAAAACAGGAAGACCACTCAAACACTTGAGTTTTACCTACAGCATCATCCTTGTAGGCCACTTTTATTACTTCAAGAATTTCCCGAGCAGCAAACAAAAGTTCACCCTACCCTGTGCACGAAAACCAGCCATCACAAAAACAACTGACACAAATAATTTAACACAAGCAGAATGGAACCTTCTCCAGTGACAGCGCTTGGCATACATAGTTTTCCAGAATACAATGTTTTGGTTCCATATATTATTAAATTATTATCTTAATATTTATACTCCATGCAATGTCTATAATTTACTATTTTTTTTATTCAATTAATATTATCATTTATTGTTATAGGTTTGCAAATAGCGAATTTGAACAAAGTGATTTTGAAAATAGAATTCATGATGCTGTCACTCATACAACACTGACGAAGAAAGAAAGTGTTTTAGATTTTGTGAATATCACAGGAGCTGGACTTCTTCACAGCCAGAAATCTCCTGCCATATTAGCTATTTCTAGATCTCCAGAGATCAACAATGTGAATTTATCTCAGTCTGTTGACCATGGAATTGCTCTAATCTCCCCAACAGAAAATGTTAAACTGCTATTTAACTGGTAAATAAATATTTTCGTATTCTACTAGTGAATTGAATGTATAAACATTGTATTTTAATTATAGAGTTTTGAGTGTTTTCTTGAATGTTTTGTAGGATTCAAAACAACTTGGGTGTTGGAGTGAGTATTTCATCAATAACTGGTGAAGGAAGAGAAAGCGATGAAAGTTCCTTCACCCCTTTGAAAGATATTCTCTTACCTTATAGAGCATTCAGCCTTATTGATATGTGTGATCCTGCAAAGGAGCTCTTTGTCCAAGAAAGGGTTATTCTTTATTACGTTTACGATAACCGCCCGATCAATTGTGTTAAAATATTTTACAGTGCTCTAAGACTGAAACCATTCGGGATAAGGTAATACTAATTTATTTTTTACTGTGATGAAAAGCTCGGTTTCAAAACCTACCATCTTGTACTGAATTTTATTTTTTTACTTTTTTTTATTTTTATTTACTCACTTATGTACTCCTATTCCTATTTGAGCGACCTACTTGTGTTTATGAATGTGAAATAAAATTACTTTTCACTAAGAGATTTGAAAATAGACCCTTCATCTACTACAGGGTATAAGAGCCCACTGAGTCTCTAAAATTTATATAAATAATAAAAGGAAATCATTCATAACATATAAAGAGAGTTTTTTGTTTTTTTTACAAATTATTAAGAATAACAAATCAAAAATATTTTATTTCTAATGTATGAATATAATTATTGCTTAGTAGTTTTTAGATTCTTTACTTTGTTTTTAAAATATCATCGAATGATATGAGATGCAATGACTACTTCAATCAACTAAAGATGGTATAATTTACAATAACATGAATTCTCCTTTGTAGACTTCCTTCCTCTGGTAGCAATTATTTCTCAAAATTAACTTAAATAAACTTGTTGTTAACTCACTGTAGTGTCTAGGGCGGTTTGAGAAAGTTTCTGGTAATAGGAATTGCAGAATATGCTATCTGTTAAATGAGAAAATTCTCTTTTTTTAAATATAAATACAAAAAAAGATTTTAACTTTAGATTCAAATTAAAATTCATAGTTAAAAATTTAACTATTTACCTGTTTTTAGATTTAAAAAAGACCATAAAATTTCATTTTAGATAAACCAAAATAGGTATGTGCATGTATTATTTTCTAACCATTTTCTTTTTTCCATTGCAGGCTACTTCAGTTCAATTTATACAATGCCACTGATAGATTGGATTTATTTGATGGTGGACTATACAACCGGTCAATCAGACATATGTCAAGCTTAGATTTTGCTTCTTCAGCAGGTGGAGATAAAAAATTTTATAAAACACAAAGCTCAAGTTTGAGCCTTAGACTAGTCGCAAGCGCTGCTTCACGCTCTTATGGTTTCGTTGCAGAAATAGTTACATTACCAATATCTGCGATTGGATTTAGTAAGTATTCCATGAAAGGTTTTATGCCATTTTATTTTGCTACTAGTGTAGTAAAGTTGAAGTATAAAATCTAATACGATTCTAATCTACGGAACTGTAATGAAAGAGAAATATCTGTAAACTAAGAATCATATTACAAAGCAGATACTGTAACCATTACTGCCATTTTATAGCTTTGAGACAAATACATGTAACTAATTGTTGCCCATGACTTCGCTCGTGTTGTGTTTTTCTGAACAAACATATATTATGTTGTAAAATAATGTGCAATGTTATTGCTTATATGTGTTTATTTAAAGCATTTTCTTGACATGATCGGTTGATGTTGATTTATTTAAGAAAAAAAGTTATTTTTTTAAAAGAAACAGTGGGACAATAGTCATCTTGGCCAATGCCTGGATATGTATGTTACACAATTTTATATTCATAGAATTATGAATGCTTTATCTAATTGTTGGAATTTTTTTTTCTATTAAAGATAGAGATGTCCAGCACAACATTTCTTACTCGGTTATTTCAAATAACAAAGGAGGAGGTATACATTACGTAAGCGCTGGTGAAGTGAATCCAAGAATTACTCTAGAGTACAATCAAATAAGAGACAACGGTCTGAAAATGTATGGCAACTTCACAACTTGTACTGCAGCGGTGTATATGGACCTTCAGAATACACAGAACTTGCATTTTAGAGTAGGTTGAAAAGTTTAAACTTAAATAATTATTTTTGAAAATGAAGATTTATATATTTAAATACAATGAATGTTGTAAATGTATGGAACCTTTTTTTCGATTCCCAGCTTGTCATAGGATTCTAATTGAAGAAAATGTGTTTAATTATAGTTTACTTAGCCTCAAGAGGAAAAATGAGTAGCTATTGGAGTAAAGATTAGTGTTTCCTGTCTAGATAACCAAAATGAAAGTAGATTTTTCATGATAACCTATTGAGCTATTCACTAACTACTGCGGCTGAGCAGTCTGTCTCTTCTTGAGATGTTGGCTATAGAAAATGCCCTATCACTCTATGAGATAAACCTTATCTATAAATATAAATTTTAGTAAATTGATGCTTATTTTATAATTTCAGAATAATTTGGTTAAAAGTAATCAAGGCGGCATCAGTGTTCAAGCAGATTCACGAGGCTCTGCTACTGCGCTGAAAGGGTGGATTCATAATAACCTTTTCACGGACAATCAAAATCTTCCAGCTATGTATATCGAAGGTAGACAGAGTAGTCCTTATCAGCAAGTTACTATTTACAACAACTTTTGGACTCTGAACATTGCTACATATCATAATACCATTGAACTTCTTCAGGTGTGATAAGTTACAAAACAATAAATTTACTTTAAATTATTAGCTATTTTATATTAAATTTATAAATTTCAGGTTGTGTCAAACTTTACTCTCAACTACATTTATGAAAATATTGGAGCTCAAATATTGGAAGTGTCTGGATTCGATCGTGTGCGACTCCCCATCTATCAAAGCACCTCTCACAACAGCTTTTATTGGTATAACATTCATTTTTATTTTATTATCACAGTTTAAAAAAACAAATCAGTATAATAAACACAAGATAATTTAAATTATTAATGACCAAGATTATTTTTACCAAATGTGCATAGGTTGATGCTAAAATATTTCTAAAAAAATCTATAAATATATTTATTTGGACCAATAATACATTTTTATTTTACACACATTTTTAAACAAGTATAGAACTACAAGAATTATATTAATTAGAAAAATAAAAATAAAATAATATCCATCCTTTGAAAAAAATCCTTCTATTTCAACCAATTTGGCTCAAGCAGCTGAAGCCCAGTAATTGTTTGATAATCAGAATCATCATCACGGATGTTCTGAACGAAACATTAACTGCAAATTAGAATACATTGATTGGCCTTTAATCTTGGTTATTATTATATTGGTTGGAAATAATTTTGCTCTTTTAATCTCATGATTTTATGGAAAAAAAACGGCAATTTTTATTTCATAATATCTTAATGATATAATTAATAATAATATACTTAATGTTGATGAATTTTCTTATGCAGGAACCATGGTGTAAAGAGGGAATTCAAAAGTACCGTTGTAGCAGGGACTGCTGGTCAACAATACGTTGATAATATATTTTTCAACCCAGACAATGATTATGAGATGATTACTGTTAACAGATCATTGTAAGATATCACTAAATTTGTATTGATTTAACTTTCTTTAATTGTATACTTACTAATCTAAAAATTTATATTTTTCAGATTTGATGTTTGGCAGACACCTGTGAATGCGAGGAGTAATTATTGGGGTTTCAATACTACTCTGTCGGTAATGGGGAGGATAAGAGACAGAAGTGATCAACCTAATCTTTTAGAAGTGGAATTTCTCCCGTTTCTTTTAAATAATTTGACTTTATTAGATGGAAAATGCCCCCCAGCTTGGAATCTAGTTGGGGACACATGTTATATTTTTGTTGGGGCCCCAATGTCTTTCTACGAGGCTAGAGATTTCTGTAAAGTAAGTTATCTAATTTATTATTTTTGATATGTTTAAATGTTTACATATATCTATTTTTGAAATTTTATGATCTAAGGTTCACTTATAATTCTATTCATTTTTAGTCTGCAAATGCTTCTCTGCCATATGTCATGGGGAACTACTTGGAAGTGTACAATTTTTTGAAAAAACAGCAAGAGAAATTCCAATTTTATGACAGAACTTGGGTCCAGCACATTGATCGGATAAATCAGTGCACTGCCTTCATGTTCCAACGAATTGAAATAGACAACTGTAACAGGCTGAATCCTTTTATCTGTGAAATGGGTAAGGAGTCATTATTCTTAACTACGTGTGTACCTAAGTCTTTCATTATTAAGTTGGAAGGCTTCACAATAATAAATTATCACCTATCTCTTGTCTACCCAGAATTCTGATGAATGAAGTCAGTCCTATTTTGTTGCTTATGGTTTATTCAGAATAGTGGGTAGACAACAGATAGGTGATCATTTATTAATGTTTCATAGTTTACAAAAATAAAGTGCAGGCATTATCAATTCTATTTTAGACAGTTGGTTATTGAAGGGAGAAACAGGGAAAAAGGGGATTGTTTTGGTCTTTACCCCTTCTGTTTGTGCAAGGTGATAAACTATTCCATGACGTATTCAATGCAAATATTTCTTCCTATTTTAAAGCCTGCATTTAACTAGCCGTTCCATAGAGATCACTAAAATTTGGTTAGCATATAATCTGTGTTACTCAGTTTCACCAAATAAGTGGGGAGATGTGCTAGTTTTGATACTAACCCTCTCATATAAGGTTGACAATAACATTTAAAAATAGTACCTGTATTTTTTTTTTTTTTTTTTGCAGATCCAAAAGTTATAATTGATCTGCTAAGCTGGAGATCAGATGTTGTTGCCGTGGCTATGATGGGTTGCGTTTTCTTAGCCATTTTGTTAGTCGCCCTTGTTGCTGGATTTTGGATTTCCAAGTCTCGTCAACGCCAAGTGCAACGACTAGAACGGAGAGCCAGCATACGCCAATCTTTGCATTCATTGAGGTCATTTGGCTCATCTCATGCCTTCTCTGATGCTTATAAAAGAGGAATTTCAGCAGTTAGTATTGTATTGTTAACTCTGTAATTTTATGTTAATAAAAATAAATTACATAATTATTATTATTGTAAAATTAATTTTTGGACAATTACAGAGTATTCAACCTTCTCCAACTCTTAATAAAAGTAGTGAATACAAAAAAATGGCTGGAAGTTTGGACAGTATTGAAAAATCACAATTCACTTCATCAAATGAAGAAGAAACTCAGAGCTATGATATTTACGAAGCACATAATCCAGCTGCTACTGAGGCAGTCAACCAGGGTTTTGATCTTTCATACCGAAATGCAGGTAAATATAATAATATTACCTATGTAAATCCAAAAAATAAAATGTTTTAGAGTATTTTGTTATCACAATGTAAAAGTATACAATGGATAAAATGTAAGTTAGGATGTTGTATCCTTTATCCAACAAAATATACTGACATATAATGCTAAATAGGTGCATTATGTATTTAACCAAATAATAACATTGTAAATTCTGTAGGCTTCAAAGACAATTCTACATTCACTTCAAGAGAACCCAGCACGTGGCACTCAACCGAAGATTATATGAACAATTCTTCTACCCTGCCCCTTACAACAAGTTTAGCGTTAACTGCTTCAACAATGGATGTAAATAATAAGTCTGATTACCAACAAGAACCCGATTATCAGGTAAAATTTAATATACAATACAACTGAATTATCATTAAGTAGTTGCATCATGGATTCAGGTTTTTTTTTTTTATAAACAACATAGCTTGGTTGTTTTGACTTTTTAAGGGCCGAATTTATTTTGGGACCCATTACATGGGTGGATCACACTACCTTCATGGATTGCCTCCTTCACATAACCCAAGTTTGATATTCTGGTAATTGTGAGTCACATTAATTTCAACTTTTAGATGGAGGTACAATTTAATGATGACGCAAGATCTCAGAAAATACTGCTGAGTCTATAAAATATAGTGAAGTAAAATTAATTTGTTACTTGGTAATTTAAAAAAAAACAATGTTTTCTTATCATATTTAGTTGAGTATTGAATTAAAGATTTTGGCGTCCTGATCAATAATATGTATTGGGATACATATTATGAATTTAGTGGGTTGTTATTACAAAAAGTAATTTAAATCATTCTTTTACGCTGCCCTTATTTTAAAATGTAAGTTTGTATGACTTAGATCTATGGCATTTTGAAGGGGTTCCACTTGGTGTCTTAAGGATGCCAAAAATAGTAATAACCCAATACTAAATACTCATTTATAAATAATTAATAGCAACTAATTGTTTATGTAAAATGACCGTGGCTGTGTTAACTATATTATATGTTTGACATAGCAAGTATCGATTGAAGAGGGAATGCTGGAGAAGTTGTTTTTGTTTAATAATTTAGATGAAAATAATTAAAATTTAAAAGACGGTGTCATTTTTCATCTAAGAAAACCTATTAAATTATTTGCAATATAAGGTACTAGTGAATTGTACAGCTTTATGTGTCAGGTTATCTTTTTGTTCATTACTTAATTTTGTTGTAAAATCAGAAGCCTTGGTTCACTGATGCTGCACGATTGATAATTGAGTTGTTTTTGTTATATAAATTGAAAATATGTGTAATTATCAGGCATAATAAAGTAAAATTTTGAGATAAATAATTCCCCAGTGGTCAGTATATCATTGACAGTAAAACCTAACACACGCAGCTATAGAATTTAATAGAACTCAATTTAATAAATTAAATTGTGACAGGTGATAGTTGACAATTTAAAAAAAAAATGATGTTAAATATTTTATTGTGCCTACTTCATCAAAGATGTGTTTGTTTGCATTATTTGTTTCAAGCAACAATGAAAGAAGACTTATTTTAGTTCCACTTTGAATCCTCAGTTACATCACACTTCATTTTTTGTTTGTTAGGAATATTATGAAAGGCCAAAGAGCTCAGCCCTCCTTGAGACGAATCTCGACGATTCTTTACCTCTTGCTCCACCCAGATCTCATTCGGAAGCTCTCCTTGAGACAAACTTCAATGATCATTATTATCCAGGGCAACAAGACTTGTCATCATTCCAACCACTCAGCAAGAGTCAGCCTTTAGAGACAGCAATGTGATTTTTTTTTTTACTCAGTAGACATCTATTACTATTTTAAGCACATTACATTCCAATCTGTAGAAGACAATACGATTAGGAAGGTTTTGATATTGGGGTAGTTAAAATACTAGAGAAATAATATTTGAAATGGACGGTAACTTTGCAGTCAAAACATCAGAATATTTAGTATTCTTAGGATGTAGCATGTCTTTCATTTTTTATGAAAATAAAAAATATCCTATTCAATAAGAAACCAAATAAACTGCGATGTTCCTATTTCAAAAAGCTAAATCTTGAAGAAAAAAATGCTATTTTACCATAAAATTAATTGAAATCCATCTTATTGTTTATAATGATTGATAAATTTTATATTATATACAAAATCAATATATTATTGAAATTATATAAACTTAGCTTGTACATATATGACTTGCTGTTTACTTTCTTCAAAGATGAAGCGATCTCAAGAGTTATAGCTCTGGAAATAGGTTTTTATAGTATATAATTTGTTACAGACTTTGATTATTCAAAGTTTTCAATAAGATAGTCGATACCTATGTCTCGAATGTGATATCTCGATAGTTAGTTTTTTTGTAGCACTGAAAGAGTCATGTTTTGGTTATCTTGCTTAGATAATTATGTATAAATTATGTAAATTTAATATATTTTTGTAAATATAAAACTTTATTGTTGTCAAATTAGATATTTGTAAATTTTTGTATATATGATATATGTATATAAGAAATTATATTTTATAATTGTATGATAAAGACTGGAAAATAAATAAAGTTTTTATTATTATTTAAAAAAATACAGAACACCAAGAGTTATAAGTTAACTTTATTTAAAATGTATAACAGTTAATAAATGGGTACCATTTTAATAACTTTTAATTTGATTTGTGATGTTTATATTTATATCTAGTTGACGATGATATTATTGAGATAATGGTGATGTAATGCCCCCTCCTTTAAAATGATTATCCCTTATGCAGTACTATGCAACCTACAGAGAAATAATTTAAATAAAAATTGTATACAATTAAATAACATTTTCAAAATACAACTATAACAAAGGTGAAAGTTAGATATTAGCAAGACCCTCCTCTTCCCTCTACACTATCAATTTAATTTGCCTTTTACCATTTGCCATTTAGGCTAAACAAAGCGTAGTATAATGACTCAGCCTTTGTTGATGTAAAAACCAAGTTATTGATTAATTCAAATTATGACAAAATAGACATAATCGTATCCGAATGCGTCAATAGTCACTACTCTTAACCCCTGTGGGTTAATCAAAATAAAAATATTTTAAATTACTGACAATTATATTTATAAGTTTTATGTTTTATTAATTAAAGTGATAGAATATTTGAAGCAAATAACGAGACAATAACAAAATGTGTATTTATTATGAATATAACTGTGTTATAATATTATATTACTATAAACAATTATCCAAAATTTATGTAAATTGACTCCAAAACTTTTAGTTGAAATATCTTACTAATTTTAATTTTAACTTGGTCAAAAAATAAATTGAGCAGTATAAATTATTTCATTGTAAAAATTGTTACAAGTTACTTATTTATTATAATATTTATTTAAGCTTGTACATGAATTTATGTGCTTACAGTTAAAGTGTAGAATTAATTTCTGGTAAAAATTATTGGGTGTACCGTACCGCCTTTATATTGTAGAAAAAATACATAACCAGATATGTTACAAAACATCACTTTTAGGTATTTCATCCTACAGGTATAGTGATTCAATAAGCAATGCCATATAATACTGGTAATAAAACCAGAATTAAAGTGGTTTAGATCAAAGACTGTTAATGATCATCCTACAATGTGTTCATATTTTTAAATTAGTGATTGATCACCTTAAAAAGAAGGACTATGTGTTTGTATTTATATGTATAAATTTTTATGTGTATTTACCTTTATTTATAATTTTTTAATAAATTGTATAAAGTTTTTCTTTCTGCTGAGTTAACTATTTACCCAGTCTGT
Source organism: Acanthosoma haemorrhoidale (assembly GCA_930367205.1). Lineage (NCBI taxonomy): Eukaryota > Metazoa > Arthropoda > Insecta > Hemiptera > Acanthosomatidae > Acanthosoma > Acanthosoma haemorrhoidale. The sequence continues at coordinate 84,646,201 of OV884014.1, read as the reverse complement.
TCCTAGGCTTCAGGATTAAATATAATAAAACAAAACAAATAATGTAATAAATAAATTAACATATATTATAAATAAATATTTACAAAAGCACAGTGAAGGTAACTCTTGAAATTTGTACATTAAGGGTTGTGTTTTTAATTTTCTTTGTATTGCTAATAGAATGATGCAAGTCGGACTTGCTTTTCATATTCTTCATTCTGAGGGTTCTCTTCGCACCCGTTTCCATTATTTGGAGGTCTCATTTTATTGTACCTGAAACAATATAAGTAAGGTGGTGATCGAGTATTTTGTTGTTACTTGACAATTTTCAACTATCAGAAGACTCACTGCTTTTTATAACGATTTAAAAAGATTTTTTTTGCAACTGCCAATTGTTTATGACTACATCAAATATGAACCTAATAGTATTCCATTTAAATATTTATAAACTATATGATAATTGAAAAAATGATAAATGCTTACAAAGATATGTTATATGTGGTAGTCTCCTAAAGACTTATTGAATTATTGTGAAAAACTACTCAGTATTTTTGATACTTTATTTTATTCGTTAAACGATCTCGGTCACTGAAAATGCCTTATCAAAAAATATAAAAAATAATTGTAAATTAGCTAAATATTTACAAAAAAAAAAACCTATTGATATTTTCTTTTGATTTTTGTGTTGCCCTCTTTAACATGTACAAAACCATATGAAAAAAGTTAGTTTTGTGGCTATACCTATGAAATTTAAGATCAATCGAAACAAAGGATGTTTGTAGTTATATAATTCGAAAGTTAGTTTACAAGACTTTTTGTTTTACAAAACTGACTTTACTAACCTGGTGAAATCACCCTTGCATAACTTCCACGGTAACAGATCAATTTTTTCATGTAGGCTCCGTGATATGTCAGGGGAAACGTAGTTTGGGTTGCCAGCTCCTGATCCTCTGGTTATCAATTTCCGCTCCCTGAAAGTGGCAAAACTTTTATTCAAATGACAAATAAGTAGGTTTATTTGGTCAAAAATTTTATTTTCAATAAAGTTATTCCTATTTGTTATTTTTTCAATTAGTATTTCCTACCTGTTGTAGCAGCAATGCTGTGCGGCCAGTGAAGTGCTCCCGTGAGCTAGAAGTGACCTGATGCAGTATTCAGCATTTGGCTTATAAACATCAAGCCTTTCACCTTCTCCACTTGCATCTTTCCATCGATAAAACCTTGCAGAATGAACTTTAATTAATAAAGAAACCAAATTAATGTTAGATAAAAATTTTTAAACCTGTAAATGTACTTTTTCTTAAGTATTTCTTTAATGTGTTGTTCTGTAGTGTTTCATTTTTGTTTTCTTAAATTTTCTTTGGAAAGCAATGATTTTTTTTTCTTTGAAAACATGATCTTTGAAAAAAGTGTTAGCATTTTTAAAAACAAATCTCATTTGTTAATATATTAACCATTGAGTATTATAAAATTAAGTAATAAAGAATAACATAATAATAAAATAATGTGCACTAAGTTAGCAATGATATTATTCTCTCTGATAAATGAAAAGAAATGCAATAAATTCCAAGTTGATTTGATATATTGGTGAATGTTAAAAATGGAATCCCTTACTACAAATTTATCTTTTTATTAAGCTATTCTAGTGTTGCTTACCTTTTTTGTGGTTCATCCCAAATTTTATCTTCGTAAAAGATGCTAGTTGGATAGATGCAAGGGCAAGAAGGAAGTGGGCCAAGAAATATATCTTGCAAATGCTTCCTACAATCAAGTAACTGAAAACAGACAAAATTAATTGACCATTTAGCTATTTTCATTTGAATTAAAGTTTATTAGAAGTAATATATAATAATACATAGAAGGATTTTAAATAGTGAACATGGTGTTTTTGTAATTAAAGGAAATTAACGTCTGATGGATGGAGAAGACATCAATATATTTTTGCACAATACACAGAACTCACCATTCAGATTTATGAGCATGAATGTTTGGGAGATAATATTGCTACAAAATGTTGATCCCTTCAACCCTACATTTTATGACATTGCTCACCAGATTTCTTTGGAGTATGCCAACACATGTTATATGATTCATTATGTGAATTCATATTGTTTGCTTTCATACATAATCAAACCATCATTAACAAGCTACCTACCATGTAACCTTGGAATCACCACATTCATATTGGTAGCATTATTCTTTTTTCAATTTATACTTTTTGATGCCCAGACATCTGAATTTCATTTAACATCCTCATGTAAACATAATTACTTAATAAAAAATCTTTTTTTTTAAATGAAACACAATACAAATAAATGTAAGAAGTTAACACCATTTAGCTTTAATAATAGCAAATTACTTACTTTTTCACAAGGAGTGCTGTTTTCTAAGTGGGCTTTTGACGGACTGGACACAGCCCCGATGAGCTTTGCCACTGCACTACCAAAGTTGATTTGCAGCTCATCCGTGAACAGGTTAATATCAAAGTCGTAGTTCGATTCAGCTTTGGTATCCAGCTTCCTGTCCTCTGCACTGTCATCCCTAGCTTGGCTTATTTTCAAACCTATAACTACACTTGATGAATTGTAGATTGCTTCTTCCACATCTGTAGCCTTACCAAGAACCGAGAACCTCGTTTCATTACTTTCCGAGTAAGGGAGGCTCATAGTTAAAGTTCTTGTGTTGAGCAAGATTTTCTGCACCTCATCGCCTGGCCTCATGGAAAATAAAACAGGTGAAAACTATATGCACCATTAAGAAACAATTAAAGACAATTATATTTCTGAGTTTCCTTTTTGGTGGGCTTTTCTCTAGAGGACCACTTTTCCAGGGGACTTCTTCGAAGGCATGGGAATGGTCTCTGGGAACGGTGGACTAAATATCAGGGGGGGAGGAATGGAAACCCTGGAGAATTGGAAACTCATCAGACATGCAAGAGAATAGATTTAATAAAATTATTTTTATTTTAAAACAAGTCACTTTAGATAATATGGAATGATAGTTTTTGTCAAGAAATTGCTGCTTTAGATTTTCCAGACATCAAATATTGGAAAATAAATGAGAATAATAAACATTTGTGGAAAGAAACATTAAGCTAGAAGAAATGAATGAATGTAATCTGAAGCCTGTCCTAAGATGACATCAAATATATAATTAACGGTATAAAGTGAAGTTAACATTTGCGTAAATTAAATTGTCTTTCGTTTGACGGTAGTAAGAGATAAGGGGATAATTCCCCTCCCCTATTATTATAAATAAATAATATTTTTTTATTAATCTCTTACAATTAAATTATTACACACATATATCTTCTTACCAAGAAGCGCAAGAGTCCTATTCTGCACCAAATACTGTTTCTCCACGAACCTCCTTGTTGATGCGTTTTTCAACCGGCGCCTTTTTTTACCTCTGCCTTGGCCAGTCTTTCCTTTTTTCTTTCTTCTACCATGTCTTATAACGTCCCCGAAGATTTCCTAAACAAAGAGTTATTATATTTGAAAACGTTCCTATATCATTTATTAGTAATAATCATGAAATATAGAACGAAACCGAGCAAATAATAGTCATGCTGAAAAATAAGATACAAGTAAGTGGTCATGCCATATGTCTCCGAGAGAAAGATTTGTGGTGCTAACGACCGCTTTATGTACTGTTGCTCCTCCGGGTCATCCGTCATGTCAAAAGGTTACAAAGAAAGTACAAGCGAGTGGTAAGAGCCCTGATAGGTGAAAGTGTTGAGGGTCGAGGTCGCAAGCGGTTTCCGCCTTGGACCAGCCATCAGTAGCCTTTTTTATTTTTATTACTACAACAGATTAAAGAGGTGTTGGCATTGCTTTAATACGCCTGACTCGAGAGAGAGCATGCTAGAGAGATAACGAAGCGTAGTTTCGCGTAAATTAAACTCTCTCTTATTCTATTTCTTCAGTGTACGCTGTCTAACCTCACATTGGCAGACGTTTGCCTAAGTCAGTTACGAGCTTGCGCTATTGTGGTTCGATTTCTTACTCTCACGTAAAGACATTTTCCTCAATTTCGCGATGGAATTTATGAAGGGAACCGGAAAAGAATGAGCATCTAGAAATCCTGTCTAGAAAATGCGATTTATTTCTTAAACCAAATAGAAAAGAGGACCCTTTTTTGATCGTACATTTCCAGTCCGTGCCTCAAATCTTTTAAACTATGATCCACAATTCCCTTCTATTTCAATATTTAAAATTGAAATCTTCTAGTTCATCTCGCTAGTATTATCTTTGTGTACATTATAAATATTACTTTGTTGTATAAATATTACTACTGTAGTGATGCTACAGGAAATACAAAATAATTTGTAAATGGATTCGCCAGAGGATCTATAATTATATATGATTGTCTGTAAATTTGAAGGGGCTATGAAGAAAAAAAAAAAAAAAAAAAAATACAGAATAGGTTTATATAGTCAGTTTAGTCCAGTCACGTATAATGTATATCATTGTACTTGTTTATCCATTATATGATTTCTATAAAATAACAATTAAAACGAGTCCGCAGAACTTACTACTCTCTCCAGCATCTCATCGCCAGCCAGGCCATATGCCATATCCCTTCGACTGAAACTCCTCATATACAAGAGCGTCCTGAGGCCAGCTCTACTGTTTGGGACACCACTCTTTAGATTCCTACATGCCAGTACCATAACTCGCCTCCAGAGCTTCCAGAACAACATCCTGCGGCACTGTGGCATACCCCTTTTCGTGAAATGAAGGCTTCCGACATGCACGAAAAGTTCGAGCTCCCCACCATCACCGAAGCCATCAGACGACGTCACATCAAGTTCTTCGACTCGATGAAGCACAGTCTAAACCCTCTCTTCCGAGACATGACACCACCACCGCTACCGGCACGATGGCAACTCACTAGATCGAGTAAAGCAGAATGGTTGACATCACGGCGCTTGGCCCACCAACAACAAGCCTCTAAGGGGCACCCTCACTGATATCCAACTAAATAAGACTGCACTACATGCCTAGAGAAGAAGGCCCAGCCACCAGTGAACTCTCACCACTGTACCGTAACAATCAACCTCCACCGAGGATTCCCACACTCCTTACTCCTCTCACACCACCTTCAAGCAGGTCCTCCTAGTACAAGGATCCGATCACCCTAAATATTTTATATTTCTCCCTCATCTCAAAATTCTAACTAGAGAGCTTAGGAAAAAAATAAATAAATAAAAAAAAACCAAAAAAAAAAACCTGTATATAATGTAGTGATGCTACAGGAAATACAAAATAATTTGTAAATGGATTCACTTGAGGATCTATAATTATATATAATTATCTGGAAATTTAAAGGGGCTATGAAAGGGGGAAAAAAAAATATTACTCCATAATTGTTATATTTATTCATTCATATTTCCAGATAGAATATTGTTTAAAAAGAACTTATCTGCTGTAGTACATTACTAGTTAAATGGATCAGTGGCCTTAATATAGTGTTTTATATACTTTTATAAAGGATTATTCCTCACCAAAATGTAACTAAAATTTTGTTAAATCAACCATTCATGAACTAAATTGTATTTTTCGTAATGTAATTGATCAAAATAAAATACTTATAAAGTCAAAGAAGAATTTTTTTTTACAACCCAAAAGCAAAAACATCGATACAAAACAATCTAATAAATTTGCTGGAACATTTTATTAAAATATCCAATTTCTAATGCTGGTTCGGAAATTTTAATTTTTGTAATGCCTTTTAATTATTTTCGGTTTAATGTGTCACCCTTAGCATTGGAAAAAAATCATCACGTTAACTCTTAAGTAGACTTGAGCAATTTTACCTGCCAAAGAGCAACAGTTAACATCCCGACTTTTGCCAAAATTGATTTTTTGTGTAGGTTTAAAACAAACACTTATGTGTGTTTCTCTGCATAAGCTTTTCTTTAATATCTCATATCGACCAGTCCACCATTAGAAAACATGGAGAACTCATTCTTTGTATTTTATAGTCCCTATCGAAGCGTACACATATAGATAGACAATGAGCACCCTATTCCAAGAATGCAATAGCAATTTTTCGTCATTAGAGGATGTTGAGAATATCTTTCAGGGTCGGAACCTTCCTCCCTCAGACCTAGACCGTATACAGACTTTTAATCTACAGACATTGGTTCCCTTTGACTAATAATCATTGAAATTTACACTAGTACTAATAATTATCAATTATGTGCATACTCCAGAGTTATTTTGAAAGATCAGATCAATTGAAGTTTTCCAGTTTTTTTAAAAGGCATTCAATTATACCTGCCAAAGAGCAATAGTTAACATCCCGACTTTTGGCAAGTTTGATTTTTTGTGTAGGTTTAAAACAAACACTTATGTGTGTTTCTCTGCATTAGCTTTTCTTTGATTTGACACGTCTGTCATCCTCAGGCGCCAAATAGCGAATCAGTCCAGCATTACGAAATATGGAGAGCTCATTCTTCTATCGAAGCGTACACATACAGAAAGGTCATGAGGACCCTGTTCCAAGGATGCAATAGCATTTTTTCGTCAGTCGGGGGATGTTGAGAATATCCTTCTTTAAGGGTCGGAACCTACCTCCCGCAGACATAGCCTGTATACAGACTCGGAATCCTCATACTTCACAGGAGGTGAAGAAGAGAGGCAGACTGGGATAGGAGACTAATGGAGCAGCTGAATGACAAACACTGATTGGGCTAGGAGCGCTGTGGGCTGAGGCCGGTCGTTAGACTGAGCAGCGAGATCCGAACTTTGTGATAGCGGCAGTGGTCCTCCTTTCATCCGCCGCTGGCCTTTCTGTTCCTCTTTGTTTCGGCCTCTTCGGCCCCTTCTGCTTTTCATTAGCCCCCCGTCCCTGTTGTCTCCGAGCTACTGCTCTTATAATCGAGAGGCTCCTCTTCTAGAAGAAGCTAGCCGACATCGTCTCTTATTTATCTTGTTGTAGAGCTTATGGCACTCGGTGAGAATAAACTGCCATTTTTCACTAGATGTCGGGCAAAATTACCGAGGATTCGTGTCAGGGGGCTGATTTTTCCCTAACAAATCCTTGCCAACCTCTGCAACGAATTTAACTTAGGAAAATATATCGCATTGGAAAACACAAAAACTACATTTTTACTTCGTTCAAGTTGAAAATTTAATTTCATTTAAAACATAATTCTGAAAGATCAATTGAAGTTGCCCAGTTTTTTAAACAGATATTCAACTTCCGATCGACTCCATTTTCACAGTGTTTACTCCCGATAAGAAATTAAACCAATAAATCGACGAAATAATGATTTAATGATGATTTCAAACACTGAAATCGAAATACTTTGGATCTCGATGGATGTTGGCTGCTTATAAGTTTAAAAATTATAAAATGAAATATAATCGAAATACGAAATGATGATGGTACAGGCATAATCGTTGATTTCATGATGAGATATGGCAAATGAGTATCCACTAATAAATCAATTGGAAGAACGGAAAAGAGCCAGTCCTATAAAGTGAATGGGGCTTGTAAAGGTGATGGTGGGGAGTTCTCTGGTAACATAAGACAACCATAACGATCAATAGGCAAATAACTGATACATTAAACGAATTAATTTCATTCCGACTGGAGCTTCGAGGCAAGAAAAACGAATAATGATTATACTATTTTCCATTACATCAAGGTCATGCGGGTATAGTATCATTGCGACTAAAAGAGGTCTGAAAGTTTTAAGGGACATTTTGTGTTACGATTAAAAGAAAATTGTTTCTCTAATTACAGGTGATAGCTTTTATAATAAAGCATGGGCTTCGAAAGAATCACCTTTCCCTTTATCGGGTAATAGGTAGTATTTTTTTATCAGCTGATTGCTTGTCTACTTTGAACACATGTGTGGGACTGTCCTTGTGGTGGCCATCTCAGTCGGGTAAGATGGGACCCATTAGCCTTCACGACAGCGAGACCACCAAAAACAGAAACCCCTGCCCAATAATTTAGGCAGAGTTATTATAGTTTAATTTCTATAAAGTAAATAGAATCTTCTTCAAGCGAAGCCCGCCAGTGGACTCTCACCACTGTACCGCAACAATCAACCACTACTGAGGCTTCCCACACTCCTTACTCCTCTCACACCACCTTCTAGCAGGTACTCCTAGTACAAGGATCCGCTCAACCCAAATATTCCTTTATTTTTTTCCCCCTCATCCTTAATCTTATAATTAGAGCTAAGAAAAAAAAAAAAAAAAAATCAAGTGAAGGAACATTACACAGTCGCTTCTTTTTCTAGGTGGTTTATTTCATTTATTTCCGATCCAGATGTGAGAGGCTATACTTTCAATCAGGTAATCATTACTTTATCCGATCGACTATCTGTCATCGCTTCGGCATGTAAGTCTATATGTTACACAAACTACCATCAGATAGATATCTGATATAAGCTGGATATTTTTTTATAATATCTAACAAAGGTAGCAACGTATCCTATTACATGACAAACTTTTCTCTTCTTTTTACATTTTTTAAGTTCTCAGAAAGAGGCTATTTAGAATAAGTATTCTGGCTTTTTTGTCATTTTAAGCATATATTAATGAAGGTATTGCCTGTTTAATGTCAGTCCAGGTGGTTTAAAAAATAAAATGAAGAAGTTTTAGAGAAAACTACCAAGTAGGGTTTCCACATTCACGGCGTAAATTATGCTGTAGTTGGACTTAACGTGGAATGGGATTTTCGGGTCTGTTCAGGCTCGACCAACACAATTTAACAACTTGCTAAATGAGCCGATTGAGGTGAGGTAAAAAGAGACCCACCGTGGCGCACACCTGCCCCCAGGCACCAGGCACAGGTGGGTGAGGTCTCCCAAGACACTGAAGCCCTTACCAGGAACCACCCCCATCAAGCGCCGTGCGTACGACGTAGTACGTAGTATGGGATCAATCAGAGTGGACAGGCGGAATCAGGGGCCCGTTAGAGGACACCGCCTTGGACTTTGATCGGGCCGCCTTGGGACAATGATAGGAGACTTGAATAGGAGGAGGAGCACAATGGGGTAGGAACAGCTCTATTGAGGGGGCCCCTTTGATCCCGCCGCCCTCCTACCGCTAATAATCTAACCACTCTCCTGCTACCTGCCTCTTTTGTAATCATTCCACTCTCCCTCCAGTCCAAAGGCTCCAGCCTAAACCACCTTAAAATATAACCCTCTTCCATTATTCAAATTTTTAGTAAACCGAAGATGAGCCCCATAACCTAGTATTGTATTTATGTATTTTGACTTTTTAACTTCACAAAGATTTGTAATAGTAATTCTACCCTGCTTCGAATGCATCTGCGTATGCAGAACGAGGAGAAAATTGTAAATTTTTGTTCATTTTGTTCACATAATGTATAATAAATAATGGGGTTTTGGAAAAAAAAAAAAATTTTACATTACCTCAAGTATACAAAAAAAGCTCCTAGTTCTAAGAGTCAGTAACAACGCTATGTTATTTTTCATATTCTCTTTTTTAAATGATGCTTGAGGAAAATTAAACATTTTTATATTTTTAAATAGCTTTGGGTAGTAAGTACGTTCATGAGATGCGAGGATATCAATTTTATTATTTATTGGCTAAATTGACTATTTTTTTTTGTTTTCATTTTTATTATTTCGGCCGTGGTGTCAAATCGTATGTTTACAGTTGTGTTCCTCTAACACCACTATTGTGGATTTAAATTATTTGTTTTAATGGGTTTTAATTATTTATAAAAAATATTTGAAGATCATTTTGGTTTAAAGTTTAAATTGGAAGGAAAACGGTTACATTCATTAGATTATCCAACTATTTATCCAAGAAATAAAAAACACCTGTCTCTACAGAGTTGATATCTACCTAAATTATAACGACATTCTCAAGAATTCGAGGTGCTAACTATAGCACTTGCCGGGTTCTTTCCGTCGCCTCGTTCGATAGCCAAGCCGGTAAATGCCATCATCAGCTCGAACCCTTGATAACGACCGTCGTCAGACGTTCAGACGTTGATAGTCGAAGACGTTCGGGTAGAAATCAATAAAAACTGTCAGGTGCTTTCATTGTTAATTTCTTTCTCACAGTCCGCACCGTCGGCACCACGCCATCGATGTGCCTATATCACCGTCATCGGGAATGCTCCTTGGTCAAGGTAACAAAACCGCTGAATCACAGTCCTACCTCTCTCGAGTGAGATGGCTGAGAGCATGGACCGCGACGTCGCGCCTTGGTTGAAAGGCGAAAAAAACCTAGTTTTCAAGGTATTGGAAAAACCATTCTATTTTCGCTGTTGATTATTATTAGTTATTAGTATCCTAAAATATTTTAATAGTTTGCCCGGAAATATTTTAATTTTTACACTTGTAACGAGCCTCTCAAATCCAATCATGGAATAATGTTTGATTTCTGAAGGAAACAATTGTAGATATTATTGTTGTGGCCACTCACATTTTTTTTTTTTTTGGCCTGTGCGATTTTCCTTTATAATCAGCACCATTTTTTTTTTTTCGACAAATTTTATTTTTTTGTTTTTTTAAGCCAATAATCACGAATAAGTACTCACAAAAAACCATAACAAATATTTTGTTAGAAGATATATACAGAGGGGTCCAAAAAAATGTATCCACTGTTTAAAAGTCCATAACTTGCAAACTAATTGACGGAGCTGTCTCATTTTTGGTAGTGTAATAGTTTGTAGTTCCGGCAATCGCCATACAAGCGTTGTATTGAGTTGTTTTGTTTTGTCAGATGACAATCACCAGATAGTTAGTATTTCATTGTTAGTTGTACCTTGTTACTCGAGTAAACATGGCTGGCGTAGGGCTTACATTTGATGAAAGGAAGTCTGTTTTAAAGTGGTATTTTAAGTACGAAAACATTAATGAGGTTCAACGGCAATGGCGAAATCTGTATCAAACAGAGCCACCGACACGTTTAACGATTCGTCGCATTCGAGACAAATTTGAAGCCGAAGGCTGTGTTAAAGATGTACACAAACAACGATCTGGACGACCTGTAACAGTAACAAGTCCATTTAGCTCCCATCTTGTGTTACAACAATTCACTCGCTCACCACAGAAGTCTGTGAGACAGTGTGCCCGTGAAACTGGAGTGAGTCGCTCAAGTGTTTGGCGAATTTTGATATCTTTAAGTTGGACTGTAAGCTACACTTTCACCAAAAATGAGACAACTCCATCAATTAGTTTGCAAGTTAAGGACTGTTGACTAGTGGATACATTTTTTTGGACCCCTCTGTATAATATTAAAACGGATTGCAGCTGCATCAACCAGTTTGGACAATTTGATTTTGTAAATTAAATCACTCTTGCTATTTTTTTACTTTTGAATGAGCGTTTATTTGAAATGAAAGGATTAGTGGCCATTAAGTAAACATCAAAAAATATTCTGACTTGCATGTCAGTTCTCTAAAATCATTTGAAGAGAAATTTTTTTGTTCGTCATGGATAATTTGGAGCTGCTGTTTTGCCAATTAGAATCCGAACCGAAGAAGTGTAGGGATCCAGTAATAAAGATTATCGGCGATACCTAACGAAGTCATTCCCGAAAATGCTCTAGAACGTGTTAAAACCTGCTTCTTGTAACATCAGATCCTTAAGTCAGTAAGTTTCGGGTCGAAGCGAAGAAAAAAATACTGTAAAAGTTTATGAGAATGTCAAAAACTTATTACATTAGCAAATGAAAAAAAATGTTGACTTGTTTTTAAGTACATTACTATGCAATATATAAATTAGTATATCGTTGTATTATATTTTAAATTAGTCATTTTGGTCTTCAGAAATAATTAGTTGTTAAAATAAAAATAAAACTTGTATACCTTTTATTTATTTTGTTTTAAATACACCTGGAAACTGCATCGTACTCATTCCGAATAGGATGGAATTTCTATGGCATTTAACCCGAAATAAACTGTCAACTCTCCATCTCCCCGCAAAATCACAAAATAGCTTCTATTTAGTTTATAAAAGGGAGACACAATTTCATTTTTTCTTTCCGGAATAGATATCTTACAATTTCGCCCACTGCATCTATGGTGAAAAGTATACATACTTTTGACTTTTGAGTATACATAATCGCATACTTTTGAAAGTATACATCTGAAAGCAAATTACATTGTGATTAAGATGGTATCAAAACTATTTTTCTCGCTAACGACCTCATCCGGATTCAATTTGATTATCGATTTTTATCTTTTCAATGGCCTAGAATCGATGCAACTGTTTCCAAATCGATATATCTAGTCAGTTGTTCTGCCGTTATGACAGATTTTCCGATTTCGCTTCACCTAGTTTTTCACGATTTTTATTCTATGTGGTCAATTTACAACAACGAGTAATAGGTGAGAAGGTAGGTAGTTTAGAGATTTGTGTTGTGCGTATTTTGGTGCAAAAATCATCTCGATAAGTTAATTCTATCAAACTTTATCTTAATTTTTTTTTTTTTTTTAAATTGACTGAGAGAATGTTTCTTTCTCATAATTCTTTCTACTGTATGATCCAGCAATTTCTGGAGGAGCCCCTCAGCGAAAGTATCAGTCATATTACAATTACTGAGGTACCATTCCTTTTTTGTTATAATTATGTTTCTGCGGCTGGGATATATTGGGGACCCGACGTTTTTGGTTGCATTTCTGATCACTTCATACTGGTATTTGGTAAGTGTAGCTTGAATAAAAATAGATAACGCTACATCTGTATGATGAAAACTGTATGATGGTGATTAGAACTGGATGAGGACGCTACCTTATTAAGTCCTGAAGGCAGGATGTTTGAAGATTGACAACTTTGCTCCTCTGACATCTTTGGCCGTAATCTTACAAGTTTTTAATCAGCCTTCTTTTACAATTACGCCAACGGGAAGGATCATCGTCATCATATTCATTTTCCATCCACTCGCTGAACTTTTTACGGAAAACATTTCGGCCCCGATTTACTGTTTTAGTTTTATACTGAACGAGAAAACATTCTCGTGATAAATAAAAATAATATTCAATTTCCTAAAAACGAATAGTTGTTATTCACTACTTACATACAACGTCCAGAAATAACCTCTAAAGAACGCATAGGTAAGTGTGTTGTTCTTTTTTTCATTTTCATATTACTCAATAATTTCATATGAATTAGTTTGTTATTATAATGCAGATATATATTATTTTGTTAATTGGCGTAGTTTTATGACTAATTTAAAAGAAACCTCTAGGTATGTGTTCTATACATATGTACATTATCAAAAGCACCAGAACTGATTAAGTAAGTACTGGTCTAAAGCTCTTTTTTTTTTTCTAGGTCAATCAAAAGCAACATTAACCTTCTTCAAGGGAAATATGAATCACGTAATAGTCATTAATAGACAACAAATATTTAACTTGTTACAAAATACCCCCATGGTATGATCTAAATAGATAGTCGGGTCTTTTTGGGAATAGGAACCTCACTGATATCTAGCTCACTGATCATTGTTTAGGTTATTTTGCTACTTTTGACCTTTCCTGTAATCTGTTTATCTATATTTATGTTTACTTTGATCCGTCTTAGTGAAACTTGGTACCTGGTATTTTAGTTTAGTTTTGTGATCCTGAAGGGAACATCATACCGTTATTTGATTTAGCTGCTGAAGTAGATACGAAGGAAAACGCTGTTTTGTTTCTTCGATCTAAGGTGGTATTGCATTGTGAAAAAATGTGTTCTAATGGCCATCAAATGACACTTTATCAAGGCGAAAAGGATAGATGGAGATGCAACGTGTGAGGCTGCAAAGAAACCATTGGATCGAGAAAAGGAACATTTTTGGAAAACAGTAATTTGCCATTTAATAAATTTGTTATTTTGCTATACTGCTGGACAAAAGAATATATATCTACTAAATTTTATGAAGAGGAACTAGGATTAGCAACCGATACTATTACAGATTGGAAAAATATGTTTCGAGAAGTTTGCACAGATCATTTATTAAAAAATTTCCAAAAGGTCGGAGGGCCAGGGAAAACAGTTGAGATAGAGGAATCGAGTTTTTCTCGGCGCAATTATCACATTGGTAGAATTCATCCTAATCAATGGGTCTTCGGAGGTGTTTGTCGGGAAGATAAGCAATGCTTCATGTATTGCGTGCCAGACATCGGAAACACTTCTGAAAACTATGTCATCAGAATGTATTCACCCCGGTACAACCATTACATCTGACATGTGGACACCCTACACCCGCATTATTAACATACCAGGAATGAATTACCAGCATTGCACTGTGAATCAACAAAATTTCGTAGTTCCACAGGTAGTCATGCACAACGAATTCAATCGTTATGGGCACAAGCAAAGGCAAGAAACAAAAAAGAACATGGTACAAGAAGAAGTTGGATAGACTCATATTTGTGTGAATTTTTATGGCGCGACAGAAATAGGGGTAATAATTTGTTCAATCAATTAATAAATGACATTGTAAATTTTTGGCCACCAGAATAAATATTTTCAAAAACTAAAACATCTTTTACTACTATTCATACTATTCATTTTTAAATAGTTTCACGGATATGATTAAGATAACTCGAATGCTTTGTAGCTCCATTTTAAAATATTAGAAAAAAATGGATTAATCTTTGGTAAAAATATAACGGGCTGTTTGATCCTTAGAGCTACCGCTTAAGGCGACAATGAAATCTAGCCGTTATCCTACAAGCATAACAAGGAGCTGCGTCGTCGAAGGTGCTGGTGGAGGATTACTCTCGAGGAGGGAAGGAGCCGTGAAAACGAGCTCCACAAAGGGGCGAGACCTGAAACATAACAGTACAAAAGACTTCCAAATAAAGACTATAATAAAAGGTTTTGGAGTCGTATAATATTCCCCTGGGCCACAAAACCGAAGGTCGCCCGTTCTTCAGAGCCCGCCGAAGACATTTTTATATCCCTCCTTTATGTAACCTATTGCCTCCCAACCACCGCCCATTATAGGTTTAGGCCAAACTTTTATTTTCATGATAAAAATCAACAAATCGACAAATTATATACAAGCATTATGAACTATTATTTGTGGTATTTATACCGGTATTATATATTAATTATTAGCCATAGATAAAAGATTTGACTTGCCCGAGGGCAGGACTCAAATTTCCGCTGGGATTAACTGGATCTGAGCTCATCCATCCACAAACAATAGCAATAGCCTAAGTCAATTAATATCTAACTATTTAGCTTTTCTTGCAAGACTTCCCAACAAGTTGGGTGTAGTCCATTGGTTTAAATTTATTGAAGGTTAATTTGCCTTGTTGGCGTGCCCCATCACTTTTAAAAAATCAGGCCATTAATGTGTAATTTACATCATTATACTTTTGTACAATCCAGATCACTATTAGTAGAAAACAGAATTTGTATAAAATGCAGCCAAGCTACAGGAAATATAATGAAGCAATTGTACATCAATATACAATTTACAAGTATTCGTTTGTTGATATATATTTTGTAATATTAATTTTTTTTTTTTTTTTTTTTTTAGCTCTCAAACTTATAAAATAGGATGTGGGAAAATTATTTTGGGCTAATGAGTGCCTTTCACTATGGGGAGTCCCCCATTTGAAGGATGTATGAGAAGGATATAGGGTGGGGAATGCCTAAAGGAGGCGGGTGGAATCAGGAAGGTAGTGAGAGTCTACCGAGGGTGGAGCCTAAATATTAATTTTGTAACAAAGGAATATGTAACAAAAAAAAAAAAATTGCTGAGATTTTTACAAATTTGCGAGAGGAAAAAAAATCGATTTCTTTAGCTAATAATTATATAATATATAATACATATTATGTACGTAATGTGCAATGTTTCGTAAGGTGTCTTCGATTCCGCGGGCTCTTGTGGTTACGCCTCTCTACGTCGAGTTAAGGTGGCTGCTGCCGTACTTACGTAGACCGTATTTCTTTCGTTAACACCCTCTCATAACTCTCCCTATGTGTACAATATCTTATAGTTTAAATCATCAATCTACACCCAGAGCGCAAGATCACTTCTTTTCCACAGAACTGCAACATTCCACCGTTCCTCCTTTGCCTGCTCCACCAATTTTTTTCCTGCAACAAGCTCCATTTTTACGTGCCTTCAAAGTACTCTTCTTTCAACATGTGCTCATCATACAGACAGCTCAAGAATTATTTATTTATCTGTGCTATTATTTATGTATAGATTTCACATCTTCATTGTAACTATCGATAATGTATCTTGTAAATTTGCGTAAATGTCTTGGACTCAACATTTTTTTTTTTTATTGCTCATATTTTTGTAATGTAATGCACCACACATCCCTATAATCCTCCTCGACACTAAAGCGGCAATGACCTCGTGACCTGCTATAAATACATGAGAGTAGGAGTCCTGGCAATGGCTAGTTTCTCCAATCATGTCCTGAGCGTATGTGGTTCTCGCGCTGTCAGCCTGAAATGGCTCGTATCCGGTGACACGGTTAACGGAGGAGCATGAGGGACATCCTCTACTACAGACGACTCAACTACAACGATGTGGATTTGGGAGGTCTCTGGGATGGTTGTAAATACTGTATGAATGAACGAGTGAATGATGAATTGTAAATGCGGTATGAATGAGAGCATTGATCAAGTTACTTATTTCCCAATTAAAGACAATCGTAATTTTATCGCAATAAAGATTAATCTATTGTTTACTGATGATTTTTTTTTTTTTTTTGTCAAACAGAAATAAACATTTCATTTTACTTCACATTTCTAACAGTGTACCACTTATTTTTTGTTACCCAAAATCGATTTTTTGTATCTGTACCAAAGTGTTATTCATAGTGGAACATGGTCCCAAAAAAAAGAAAAGTTGTTTTTCTATTCTACAATGCTTTAGGTTCAGTTAATTATCGACTATTAATTGCGAAAACACATAATTCTCCAATTCACTATAGGTTTTGTTTTTGGGAGGGGCGGATTTTTATGACCAAATGTGTTACCATTTGTTCTCCATTCCTGCATTGAGCTTTATAAGTTGTATATATAAGCATATTTTATCCAGGCATAAGGGTCAAAAGTGAGACGCATCAACTATTTGGACAGTGGATGAGGCACGCTATCCTGAGTGTTTTCCTCCTGTATTTTGACGGACCTCATCTCACCCGGGAAATACCTGAGCATCCATAGCACGAGGAAGGTAACCGTACGCTTAAGCACTGACCAAATTCAAGCAAAATCAATGTCTTACAAATTTATATTATTGACCATTCCGGAAATTTTAAATATACAGACAAACCCTCACATATTAACACATAAAAATACATATTAGATGATGATTGTTAATACGATTGACATACATGCAAACAAATTTTCTTTCACATCGTTGCACTGCCTCATTAATATTGCTGTTTTTTTTTTGTTTTTTTTTTCCTTCATAGCCCCTTTAAATTTACAGATAATTATATGCAATTATAGATCCTCAGGTGAATAATATTGCTGTCAATTATATTTACATTTTATATACCCTGTAAGAACTACGAGTATATGTTAAAAAGTCAATACCAGTAGGGTACGCAGTCACATGAGTATCGAAGTATTTTATCTCCGACCTCATCATCATTCTTGACTTTCAGCCAGCACACGATATCATCAACAGAGGACTAAACAAAACACTTGGAACACGTTCCTAAGAAACTTGTTCGTTTCATAAGGCTGTGTATGTGTCAAGTTGAATGTGTTGTGCGCTTTCGAGGTGACGTCCGAGTACAGAAGAGGTGTAAGGCCAGGTGATGCCTCTTGTTTGTGCCGAGCCCCGAAAAAGATATCCAATACTCAAGAGTTAAAATAAAATAATAAAATAATTAGAAGCACGAAAAGAAATGAGAAACACTGGGAAAAGTCGGAAAAAAACTTTATCTACTATAACTACATCGCTCCGTAGTTTGAAATAGAGCTCCACGTTACATTAAAGCTATTTTAGAAGAGTAAGTTTGAGGTATGTCAAAAAAATCTCTTATGGTGGGGTAGTTGTTAATCCAATTTCAGAAGCATCGATTGGTTCATTAGTTTGGATTGAAGTATTAACTACTCGAAACGAAATAGAAAGAAATCAATAATAAAGATGATAAAAAAAAATAATCTTAATATTTCCTATGTTAAATCCACTCTGCGTACTCCAAAACAGATTAAGGCATTTAACATGGTCGGAAGTCTGTCCTTTGCAAAGAATGGGCATTTTGGAAATGGTTTAATATTACGTTTTAGATTAGTTTAGAAGATAGTTGAGCACTTTGAAAAATGTACTTTATAGTTATGTTTGAAAATAGTTGAATATGAGACGTGAAAATGGTTCGATCAGAAATTTGGAAGTTACATTCGACAATGTGGATAATGATTTAGTTGGAACAACAGAAAACACCGTGGTTAAGGATAGATTACAGGCTGGAACACATAAATAAATAAATAAAATAATGTTTGTAGGCTCATTTAGCTCATCAAATCGATTTCAATAGTTTTTCAAAATTCATGAACTCTACTCCTTCAAACAATTAAGAAAATACAAAGCATGTTGAAACAAACGCGTATACAATGTTATATAAATATTCAAATTTCTTCATATAAATATCCAATTAATTAAATTTTAGTTTGAAAAAATTAAAATTTGATCAACTAGTTTATTTTATATAGTTTGCTAACAATAGGTTTAACATTGTGTCTTGAGCACTACCCATTTCTTATCATCGATTTCAACTAAAAAAATTTATAGTGAAAACAACAGTGTCTGCCCACAATTTAAACTTGTATTTATAAACGCTTCGGCAGTATCAAAAAACAATATATTTGATAGTTAAACAATAGTTAAAACTGAATGAACTTATGTAATAAAATTTACTAATACAAAATATTGAAAAAACTACATTAATACAATTTACAGTTAAATAAAAACAAGTACAGAAATAGACATTTAAACTCAATAAAATACTAAATAGATGATATTGTTATTACATAAATTGTATTGTTATTTGTTTCTTTTTTCTAGCACTTGGTTTTCATTATATCCGAGAATAACACAGCCAGCAAAATAATATTAGATAACTAGTTTTCAATAAATTGCGCAAAAAAAAAATTGTCAAAAAATTGGGTCAATGTTTGATCTACTGGTTTCAATATAAAAATGAACCGTTGTAAGAAATAAGACACTTAAAATTTCTAAGAAAACTTTTTGGTGGTACCTGTTTGCCTGGAGTGGCTAAGGGCTGAAGAGCGGAAGTTGGCAGACCTGCTGAGCCGATGTGAGGCGGAAGTGCGGACACAGCGACGATCAACAGCACTACCAACAGGATGATGTTCATCTCGTGAGCCCGAAGGACAAGCCCTGACAAACAACAGGGCACAAGAACATAGCGCTCCAACTGGCCGAGCAACACTGGCCACTAGTCATCGACAAATAACAGTCAGCTGATAAAAACAACCAGTTTTCTTATAAAAACGAACGAGCTGTTATTATAGCGACTGCAGTCAAAACTACTGTGGTGTTTTTTTTTCATAGAAATTGAAACTAAAATTGCCGACTGCATTTCTATATTTTTTTCTTGGTTAATATTCGTTCATGTAACCTTTTCCAACATAATAATACTCTGTTTATCTGTAAACACTTTCATCTCTTTTCCAAATTATCTAAGTAAGTTTATATAAATTAAATTCCTAAATTAGTTTCTGTTTAATTATTGTTTATTTATATTTAATGAATTTACTTTGTTATACTTTATTTTTTTTACAGTAAAGGTTCCAATCCAATTCGGTACACACATTACAAGCAACTATCTCTGGTTTGTTTTTACACTATTTTTATCGTGTATTTATATTAGGTCAGTGCGAATGAAATGTCAGATTCTTTAAGTGAATATATTAAACTGCATATCTTTTTCCAAAAGCTGTTTATTTAATCAAAATATGCTCCATTTACTTCAATACACTTTTCCCAACGAGATTTTAATGCATAGATGCCTGTCTTGAAGAAATTCTGATCTTTAGAATCAATGAACTCTGATATGGCATTTTTCAGACTGTCTTCATTTTCGTACTGTTTAGCCCGTAAAAACAGTTTTAAATGTTAAAATAAATGAAACCCTGTTGGCGAAAAATCCGATGAATAAGGTGGGTGCTGCAAAATTTCATATTTTAATTCATTTAATTTTATTAAATTTAGTACCGAACTTATTTCACTCGGTTAGTTCGTGCGGTATCCACTTAATCAATTTTTTTCACCTTGCCAATTTCAGAAGATGGCGCAATATTGTTGTATGGTCAACTTCCATTCTGGCAGCAAGTTCCCTTGAAGGAACAGTTGGATTCGTTTCCACCAATGCTTTCAGAGCATCATTTTTCACAGACGTTTCGGGTCTTCCACGCGGTTCATTTTGGAGGGAAAAATCACCAGACCGAAATTGTTCAAACCAACGCTGCACTTTTCGATCGTTCACAGTATTCTCCCCAAACGCCTGTTTTATATTGCGTGCAGCTTTTGCAGCATTATTACCAAGTTTATACTCATATAAGAAAATTACACGAATATCGGTTGAATTCATATCGGTGCAAAATTCAAAGCAAATAACAAAAGGGAACACTTTTGAGAAAATATTCTTTGCTAAAATGTGACTCTGGCAATGGACAGTGCGACTATAAACCAGGTTATGTCAAAAACAAAAGCATAACAAAAACAGGGAGACAAACGTTCACATTTAAAGAAAATCCGACATTTCATACGCACCAACCTAATATTTCCAATCTTTTTAAATATATCTCATAACACCGTATTAACAAATTGTAATACTAATTCCTTAAAGTTTTTTATTTGCATTAATTTTCTTTTTAACGCACGAAATTTGATTATTTTTTGTTTCTTTAATATAATTTATATATCTTGTTTCAAAATTGTTGACGATGCTTAAACAGGTGAAACGTTGACTGTTGAATGATTTTTGGTCAATAAGAGTATTTCGGAGAGATTAATATATATATACTATAATATATACATTTTGTCTAATATTTTTCAAATAGTTTTAGAATATTTGTCTTCATTCACTCTGTCTAAACTACGGTGGCATTGACACTCAGAAACTACCAAGCCTGCGAAAAAAATATAGTTTTATCGATTACTTAGACGAAGCTTGGACAGTACAACTAGATGTTTAATAAACGCTTTTATGGTCTAAGCAAGCAATGTTTTTTTGGAAGAAGATCAGGATTTTGCAGGGATGTGTTTTTTTTTTTGTGATAGTGATTTTGAAAACAAAAAATGTATTACAGTTGACAATTTATTAGATATTGTAATAGCCCAGTGTAATGATCAATCATAGAGTATTAAAAGCATAGTTAGAAATTAATATTATCAGGTCGAGACATAAGTAACTTCCGATGCCGCTAAGTAGAATCTATTGTTCGTATCTACCCGCTACGAGTTACCATGGCAAGTTTTTGTTTCCACTATATAGACGAGGCTTCAGTTATTCTTTTGTCAACTGTTTTGTGCGGTACACGTTACGTTAAACTGTTTTTTTTTTAAACTCTGAAATGAAGAGTCAAACAGTACATATTTGTCATGGAATGCTTTGGGAATTTAAACAAGGCAATAGTGCTAGGGCGACAGCTGAAAAAATATGCAGTATATATAGTGAAGGACTAATAACTGATCTGGCAGTTAGAAATTGGTTTATAAAATTCCGTTCTGGTGATACGGCATTAAAAGACAAACCGGGGGCGGGACGTCTTTCCGACTTTGACGACAACCTTTTAAAGGCAATATTGGGGAAAATCCACATCAATCAACAAGAGGTATAGCATAAAGGTTGAATACATCACAATCAACTGATAACCGCCACCTGGAGAAATTAGGGAAAGTCGGCGTGTGGGTCACCTCACAATCTCAGTGAGCGGAATAAAGAAGATCGCGTGTCAATCGCCACATGTCTGCTTTCACGGGTAAAAATTGAGCCTTTTTTAAACAAGATTGTAACAGGCGATGAAAAATGGGTTACCTATGACAATATAGTCCGCAAAAGACAGTGGCTTGATAAGGATCAACCACCCCTACCAGATCCGAAAGCAAACCTCCATGGCAAAAAGATTTTATTGTGTGTACGGTGGGATTGTCAAGGAATAATTCACCACGAGTTGTTGAAGTCAAATTTAACGATTACTGCGGATAGATACGTTCAGCAGTTGCAAAGAGTGCAAGAGAAACTCAATGAAAAGCGTCCTGCACTCGTCAAAATTAATATGATTTTGTCATTTAATGAGAGCAAAATAAACGTCTGATAAAAAAAACGGAAGTTACTTATGACTAGACCTATATAATTAATAAAGTAGATAAATAAAATCATGATAGTAGGTACATTTTTTTTTTTCGTTTCATAGCCCCTTTAAATTTACAGAAAATTATATTTAATTATAGATCCTCAGGCGAATCTATTTTCAAATTATGTTTGTATTTCCTGCAGCATCGCTACATTATATACAGGTTTTGTTATTTTATAAAAATTATATAATGAATAAACAAGTATAATGATATACATTATACGTGACTGGACTAAACTGACTAATAAAGGTGATGGGGCTCACCTTTTTGATCAAACTTAAAACTAACTTACATACTAATTGTTAACCTAATTTTTCCCCGACAGTTTGTTGCCATCAATGTGAGAGGGGTGGTGGGATCATAGTGTTAAACACTGGGTTTGTCAGGTGCTGCAACGAGTCAAAAAACTTAATGTGTCTCCGGTGGATGAACTCACCCACCGACGGCTCACCAAGCAACGGGTGCAGGTCAGCGTTCTTCAACCTCTCGAAAGAGGTATGTCGGACCACTTTTTGCATGATCCCATTCTGGAAATGTTGGAGACATTTGGCTGTATTGTCAGTCAAGTGGGTAAATAGCAGGGTACCGTACAGCAGAGCTGGCCGGAGGACACATTTATATATCATCAGTTTGAGACGAAGTGACAGGTTGGTTAGTAAGTGCGATAGCCGGTAAAGACCTTTGTCGTACTTTTTCTATTTTATTACTAAAATGAGTAGAGAAATGGAGATGCCTATCTATTTTTATACCCAGATAGACATCGAGAAAGCTGGTGAGTTCTCTTCTTTAACATGCCCAGTCTGTCACTGATAACGTTACAAACTGACTCGGCCTGTGTAAGAGCTCTTTGTACACTCATGCTGCTGCTGTAAACCACAATGTCGTCGGCGAAAGCGATCACAGTAGCTTTCTTATAGTTTGTCCCAACTATTTCAGATGTGTACATGCTGAAAAGAACCGGAGACAGAACCGCACCTTGAGAAACTCCAGAAGCCAGAAGGAATGGGTTAGAGAGGCAATCACCAACCCATACCATCACCGATCTGTTCTTCAAGAACGAAACCAACATGGTATATAGCTGCTCTGGGCATTCCCAGGCACAAAGCTGTCGGCACATCATCCCGTGGGACACTGAGTTGAAAGCCTGCGTGCAGTCCAACGAGATAATAGCAGTTGCTGTATTCTTGTTGATACCGAGGGTGGCTTCCGTTTGTACCTTCACAAGCGAATGTTCTGTACTGAGATGAGCCTGAAAACCTGTCTGCTCGTACGGAATGATAACATTTTCCAAACAGAACTCGTTCAGGTAGTTCAGTATTATCTTTTCGAGAATCTTCCCCATATGAGGGAGGAGACTGATCGGGCTATAGTGGGCTGGGTGGTCGCCTCTCTTTGTGGGCTTGCGCAGCGGGAACAAGATAGCTTGTTTCCACGCTGTCGGGAAGTATCGCAGCCTGACACATGAATTGTACAGGCTAACGAGTTGGGCAATCCCTCTCCTCGTCAGCTGTTTCAGCAATACCGTTTGCACCCCGTCGCCCCGTGGTGCTCGGTTTCCCTGACAACGGCGAAGAATCGCCTTTATCTGCTTCGGGGAGACAAACATATAGTCCTGACCTGTCCTCAGCTGCTGAGGTTCGTGGTAGTTACCTGTCCTAGCAGCGTTGTCTGCTAGTGGTCGGCCAATATTTTAGCCTGTTCTTCCGATGTGTACAGGGTGTCTACGTTATGAAGACGGACACCTGAGTCCTTCTTGGTAGTAGTCTTTCAGAGCTTCCGAAACTTACGGAAATCGCCATGTAAGCCATGAAGCCAGCCGTTCGTGTCAGGTTGCCGTCTTCCAATTCCTCATCAAGCCACGAATTTGTGTTGTAAGAGAGTTTACAACTTTCTTGGCCTGACGATTCCTTGTTATATACCAGTTATTTTTCCAATTATTGCGTATTGAAATAAGTCGAAGAATATGGTCTGGTGGTTTTTGTAGCATGGGAGGCTTCGGGCTAAACTTTGGGATAGCAGTGTTTGCTGCATCGACGATAACCTCGGTCAGGAAAGCTACCTGTCGATCCACTTCCTCTGTAGTGCGGAAAACAGGAACCGTATGCAATTGGTGGTAAATTTGCGATCTATATAGGTTCCAGTCAGCCCGACGATAGTCGTACTTCTTGGGACGCGGGATCACAACTCCACCGTCAATGAAATACAATACTGGCAGGTGGTCACAATTGTTTATCCTGTGCGGCTGTTTTGTGAGTAAAATATCTAGGGTGGAGGCCTGTGCACTGTTACCTCTATGGCGAAAGGTGTAGTTCTGAGGGTGAACGACAGTAAAGTTTTGAATACGATATTTTTTAAAACGAACACTTGTTGAAGTTTTGTGAGAATAGCGAAAGCGGGCGTGAGCGGAGAGAGTAACTGCTCCCTCCCTCCACCGCCTTTCATCTGTGCCGACCCCGCTTGTTAAGGCGCAGGTGATTCTAGTCAGCTAGATAGTTTATCTAGTTCCTGCCTCTAACAGACGCCGAACAAAAACAATCCTAGCAAATGAGTCTCAGCAGTATTTTTTGTCCTCGTAAAAGCACCGGCATTATTTTATATCTTTCACCGCCTTGTTCTCCCTTCGCCTTGTTCCACTCCTGCCCCGCCCTCTACTAAATTATAGCCTACCATCCCAAGGAACATTTGTAAATATGTAAATCCTCCTCATGGGTGGGGATTAGTTTTCCTTTTCGGCCTCCGCCTCCATCTTCACAGGCGGCCTTTGGTTCCCGGAACCGCACGGGAGCCTGTAGTTATTCTTCAACGGATAGCTAACAATAAAAAGTATTTTTCAAGATTAGAATAAAGTTTTAGCAATGATAAAAACCAAAATTACACTTTTGCAGGTATAAGAATGACGAAAATATCGAAAAAAAATGGAAAACTGATCAAACGTAAGAAGCCCTATTTTTTTTTTTAATCATATTGAATCACTCACAACTGTAAACAAATAATAGACAATAAAGGGAGTCCCAGAATTAACGCAAGATTTGATTTAAATAGAAAACACAGTTTTTAGTATTTTTGTTGTTATTTTTTTATTGGATTATAAAGTAAATAGGATAGGGTTATTTATGGAATAACACATCGGGAAATACCCTCCACGACTTTGCTGGCACATACGCACTATTTTGTCGAAATTTTCCATGACCATTTGGCATAAATGTGGTTGAATTTCGTTGATGTAGCGTTGAATTTCCACTTTTAATGCACGGGTGGATGTGGGCTTGTTGACATACACCTTTGACTTCAAAACACCCCATAAAAAGAAATCTAAAGGTGTTAAATCACACGATCTAGGGGGCCAAATTCTGATCATCGAAATGAGAGACTACACGACCTGGAAATGTCTCATACAGTATTTGAATTGTTTCATGGGCTTATGTGGCAACATCTTGTTGAAACCACATATTGGCCACATCAATATCATCCAATTTCGGGGCAAAGAACTATGTTATGTCGCGATATCGAGCACCAGTAACAATCACCGCTTGACCAGCCTCATTTTCAAAAAAGTGTGGTCCAATGATGCCTCCAACCCAAAATCCACACCAATTGGCACGCGAATTGTTCGTTTTCTTATGTTCGTAAGCATGAGCTAAGCAGCAAACATCCATTAATGTCCATTTGAGGAAAATCTATCATCTCTCTTTCATTAGCCTAAGCCGTTGTCTCAGCAATCGACCCATTTATTTTCATGAAATCTCATTTTAGCCATCTCTCTGGTGCTATTTTAGAGTTGCTGGGCCGACTTAAGTTTTAAATCCTTCTAAAGAACATATTGAACATGATGGTTTGCTCATTTGGGAGTTGTATTTTACAGCATCATTTATTATGAGTTCATTTATAATTTTTTTTTTTCCATGCTAGTTCTTGTAATGAAAATTTAAAAAAATATATATTCTAGGACATTGTCTAAATGAATCTAATCGAATAAAGACAGCTAAAAATTGTTACATGAACCCAAGTATTCTGGAAAATAAAAAATATAATAATACGTCACACAATCAAGTTTTGTTATGGTAGCCCAGATCAGTTTAAAGACAGTTAAAATCGCTTTGTATAATTAAATCAAATCAAATAAATTGATTTACAAAATAAAAGTCATGTTATGCAATCCTATCGTCCACAGACAATTGAGAGCGTAACTAAACTATAAAAAATGTAAATTATAATCTTTTACAAAAGTCGCTATGATTATTAAAATAACATTTTCAGTTTCACTTATTGGAGAAAGAATAAATGTTGGAATGTTGGAGAAAGAATTCTCAGGTGAACCCACCCATCAAACGACATTTTATTTTTTATCCCTTCTCAGCCCTATGTTGACAGGGCTCGTCTCAGCGACTCCAACAACTATCGATTCAACATATCGATCGTTTTCGACTATTTTTTGATGTTGTAGGAGTGTCTTAACCGACAGTATGTTTTCCAGATTGAGTAAGACATATACCCTAAGTTTACTATAAATTTCTCAAGACATAGATGATTTTTTAAAATAAACATTTGATATAGTATATATACATGTGTAGATCACAATTATCAGTAAGTATCTCACACGACCACCATCTACGTCAGTCAAACTTATGACACTGGTAGCGATATTTTTTCCCACCGCAGAAAGTACTTACTGCAGATTTCGTAAGAGATGGTGTCTTGAAGATCAGGAGGAAATCTTCCAAAGAGTCTAAGGAGTCTTGAACACCTCTGGAGATGAGTAAAGTCCCAGAAGAGTGCGAATGATGAAGATTCGCCGATAGCGGGAGTGGCCTTACTGCGAATCTGTGCGAATAACGCCGAACCGTCCCGACCGATAGATCAATCGCAACCGACTTTTCTCACATCACAATCTTAGCCCTATTTAATATTCATATATAGTCGTATTTGGCATCGTCTCGATAAAATAAACAGTTTCTTACATGAAAGCACATATGTGCACTTACACTTTATACAGAAAGGGGGACCAGATTTACATTATTAAAGAATAGTTTTCCTGAGAGAAATATTCAAAAATAGACACCTGCGAAATAGATAAATATATTACTAATTACATTTATGGGGAAAAGGTAGAAGTTATGTACATTAATTACAATTAAAAATTATAAAGTTTACGATTGCGGACAATTAATTGTATCTTTGAATTTTTCTCTGGCGTAATATAAATACAATCTAGACTATTGAAAATATTCCCTGTATGTTCCTAAAGGTAACCTGGCCACTCTCCAGGTACCAATTTTGGAATTGGAAATACTTGAGGTTTTACGCCACATCAGCTGTCACATTCCCAACGTTTATTTGAAGTCTTATTTACCTCAGGTCAGATCCTAGGAAGCGATAATCCCAGGTATGCCAAAAGGGAAAAAGGGATACCTCCAGTCCCTGGAACTTTTAGGTCTTTAGGTTTTCTGATTTTAAACCAACTCCCAGCATATTGCAGTGGGGGAAAATATTATTGAAGTAGTTCATTTTCTGTTCTCACGATATATATACTCGTGTATTATATATTAATTGATATATAACTTATAATTGAGTTAAGTTTAAATGTTTTCTCCAATTATAACTATCCCAACTCAGGTGTGTTTTTTTTAGATAAGATTCTGAGGTCTTCTTCTTACAACTTAGTATTTATAAACTACTAGTCCGCACAAGTACATACATATTTCAATCTGTAACACTTCATCTCACAAATTAAAAATCTATCTCACAAACCAAATATAACATAAAAAAACAAAACTTTACTGATATACGACAGCTCGGCGACTCCAACAATTCCAAAACTGTATACTGATGAAAGTGGTCAGACCTACTACATTCGAGCAGCGGAGAAACAGTGAGCTTCACGAGATCTTTGGGCTGCCTACGGTGGATGAATTCATCCAACGTAGACACATCAAATTTTTCGACTCCCTGCAATACCTGACAAACCCGGTGTTTAACACTATAACCCCCGCTCCATTCCCCCATCGATAGCAGGACGCCGTCGTGGCAGGAACACTTTAGTCTCAGATTCTAGGTATAGGTTTTAGTGTTTCCACGGTTGTAAGCTGAAGGCGAACCTCATCACCGAGTGTAGTGTATGTGTTTTTGACTTTTTAACAACAAACTGAAACGTATTATATCTATGCCCTCCTTTGTGTTATTCTATGCATCTGTGTATGCAGAACGAGGAGAAATATGTAAATCAAAAATTATTTATTTTTTGTTCATTGTATTATCAACAAAGAGGATTAGGGAAAAAAAAAAAAAAAAAAAAAAACTTTACTGATAAATAAGTTATTTGCTGATTGAGTGATACTGTTTACTCTCCCGATTTTAAATTTCGTGATCTCAAGTAATTTTAAAGGATTAGATATTATTTTACGTAATTAATTGGAATGGAGCACGGTCTACTAGTTCAAATTTCAAACTAACTTAAACAAAAGAGCAAATCGAGTTCGCCATCTGTTGAGCGAAAAGTAAACTATCTTCAGTACAAGTTAGCAAGAGAGACAGAAATATTTAGAGTGAGGGAGGAAATAAATTGACATAAAGTTCATTATTAGGATAGTCGGGACTAAACAGCAAAAATGTCATTTTTACTGCACTGTGGCTCTACCTATTAAGAGGCTGAACTCTCTTAATTAAACTACGCCTGGTAATGACTGGATGAGTAAGCTCTTGCGGGATCCTAAAGTTTTTTTTTTTTTTTTTTTTTTTTTTTTTTAATTTCAGATGGGGCTTACCTTCAGATTACAATGACGGAACTACAAACTAAAACCTAAACCTAGAACCTAAGACTAAAGCGTTCCAGCCGCGACAGCGTCCTGCCATCGATGGGGGAACGGAGAGGGGGTTATCGTGTTAAACACCGGGTTGTCAAGTACTGGAGGGAGTCGAAAAATTTGATATGTCTACGTTGAATGAATACATCCACCGTAGGCAAATCAAAGTGATCCTGAAGACCTGGAGGTATTAAATAAAATTGTCCAACAGGCTTTTTTGGGTTTTTTTCCCCCTAAACCCCTTTAAATTTTAATACAATGTGTAAAAATATGAACAAAATAATCGACAAATTTTCTCCTCATTCTGCTATGCACAGATGCATTTGAAGGAGGTTGGGTTACATACATAAGATTGAAGTTAAAAGGAAAATACATCAATACATTACAAGGTGATGGAGCCCACCTTTAGTTTAAATATGGGAGAACAACTTACAAACTAAAACCTAAGACTAAAGCATTCCAGCCGCGACAGCGTTCTGCCATTGATGGGGGAACGGAGCGGGGATTATCGTGTTAAACACCGGGTTTGTTAAGTATTGCAGGGAGTCGAAAAATTTGATATGTCTACGTTGCATGAATTCATCCACCGTAGGCAGCTCAAAGATATCGTAAAGCTCACTGCTGCTCCGCAGCTCGAATGAAGTACCTCTGACCACTGTAGCCTCTGGTTACAGGCTACTTCAGCCTGTCTTAGTGCTACCTTGGCGCTCATGCTGCTACTATACACCGCTATGCCATCCGCGAAAGCAGTAACTTCGGTATTTTTGTACCGGGCTCCGACAATCTCAGACGTGTATACGTTGAAAAGTACAGGGGGTACGACGGCTCCTTGGGGTACTCCACAGGTCAGTGGCACAGCTTCCAACAAGCAAATACCGGTCCTACAAGGACCGGTTAGTTCTCCTGGTGCTCAAAAGAGCGCACCAGCATGCACTAAATACTGTTTTTTTTATGTAGGTCCAACTGAATGCCACTGAGAATCGCTGCATGTAAATTTGTTTATTGAAATACTTCCCCCTTATTCTAAAAATCTCTCTCTCGTGCCAACTTTTACGGGAGCTTGTTTACTTTTTCCTCAATAGATCGCACTGCAATGCACTCAACTGCTTTTTTTAAAGTTAGTTCTGAATGTAACCATTAAGTCTTGGTGCATTCCAACACACTTGTCTGTTTTTATTTACAAATAAAATAAAATTCACCAATAATACTGAAATAAATAACAAATTTATTAAGATGCTGCAATCATCTTAAAGGTCTGAAGTGTTGAATCCCACTAGTCTTAATCTTTTTGCAGCCAGTAGAGGTCGTTATGCCAACTTTGCTGCTATCCAGAAGATGGTTCTACTGTCAGTTGAAGCTGTTGCGTTCCGAGCCTGGAACTGGTTTTTCGGAACGGCTCCGTCAGGAACGTAACAGATCTAACGACAATTTATCTCCGGTAGTTACAATAGTGTTTATAGCTTAACAACAAAGGATTCTTTGTGATGCTAATTGCTGGATAACTCTTAGTTCTGTAGTGGTTTCGAAATACAACGAATTAATTATATTGATGAAAATGATGATTCCTTCTTTTGATACTGCCCTGTGTTATCTCAAAATACATTTTTTTTCTAAACACTTAACTTATTTTCTAAATTTATCATAGCAACTCTAAAAAATGGTACAATGGATATATCTGATGGAACTAAAATTTGTGACAAATTCGGGCTCTTGCATCCCAGTAATGTGAAGCCTTTTTATAAAAAATGTGAGGGGGAACAACTTGGTGGATATTTAGGTGATTTATATCCTGTGAAATCAGTGGTTTGTATTAATGAGTAAAAGCTACCATTTGCTATCTTCATTTTAATTTGTTTCAATAAATATTACGTTCTTTCTCTAGATAGATAAAAAAGAGGCCTGCAAAGAAGCGGTTGAAGTGTCATTAGATCCAGCTGTACTATTTTATGTAAATCCTGCCGGGATTACCAACAAATATTCGAATGAATCTACTTTAGCTAGTAAATCAAGTCTCACAAAAGTATTACGAGAAGTTAAAATAATTAAGAAAGATAAACATTCTAATTTGAAGGGAACCGTTGAACTTAAAAATCTTAAATCTTGTTCTACAAATTCTTCAATATCGATTATTAACTCTAAAGAGCATCTTAAGTAAGTTTGTTTTTTATTTCAGTATTTATATATTATAGCATCATTCTATTTATGAAATCAATCTGATCTATAAAAGTTTTGAACTCAAATCCCTAGACAGACTGAATTTTATTTCATCACTAAATAAAACCAGACAAGAGAGTCCTTTGCAAACTGAAGCACATAAAGGTGCAAACGGTTATTACTAACTATTTTAACAATTAAATTATCATTAATATGTCTTTTGGGCTTAGTGGCCCAGGTTTGATTCCTGACTCACCTATGGAATCAATCAACATAAGCACATCTTTGATGAGGTCTACTCGACCTTTTGAGAAAAAATTAGTTGTCACTCAAATAAATATGTAGCAAATGTTCGGCACAGAGAGGTTGTATTTTTTTTGGTACAGTTAAATCAATATTGTTACACTGCTAACAATTCTAATCAGATGCCAGAATCAAGAAGTACCTGAGCTAAAACTTTTATGAACTTAACAAAAAAGGTATTACTAACCTCGTTCAACAATTTTCTCTGTTGAAAATAATAATTTTATATAAAAAAAACATCGGCTCTCGTTTTGTGTCGTTCATAGCATCTCTACTTCATGATTATATCTAACGTATTAAAATCCATTGTCCAAATGTGAATTTTTTATATGCTTGAAGTGAGGGGTTGTAAGGTTGTTCCCCGCAGGAAAGCACACTCTTTCTGTCTTAAACTGGAGTAAATTAAGTGTACAAAGCTCAAAAATTATGAATTAAATTTCATTTTATGATAAACATCTGCAGATAAACTGTATTTGTTCATGCACTATTTTATTACCATGAAATTTGTTAATGTATAGACACAGGATTTGAGTTAATACTATGTTGCATTACATTAAGGTGAGAATAAAGTGAATGGTAAAAAAACACACTTTTAAATGACAAGGATCTTTATTTTCTATACTTCACCAAAAATCAATTCATAAATGAGCTGATATCGATCTAATCATGAGTAAATAGATTGTTAAAAATATGGGAACTAAAGCGTGTGAGTTTTAAAGGGGACTAACTCAAAGTTACTGTTTTTTTGACTAAAAGCAAAAATATTTCAGATTTAAAATAATCAAGTAAAAAATTATGCAATATTCTCTTTAAAAATTAGATGTTCCTGTTTCTCCCCAAAAATATTTCTACTTGTATTTGAAGCGTTTTCAGTACATAGTCATATATCCACATACATAATTTCAATTTTAGCTACTAAATTTATCTTCATCATTAAAATAAATGTTTTATGATATAAGAAATTATTGTATTTCTGTTATATCAAGCTAAAAATTAAGTCGTTTTCTATTTATCCTTAGGCGATTCCCAAATACCCTGGTCCCATTTGATTCACTATCTAGGAGTAACCTTAGACCGTTCCCTCATTTTTACAAACCACCTAAACAATAAATGTAACAAAACTAAAATCCCCATCAGTAAAATGTCACCCTACTTCCACAAAAATTCAAAACAGACTCCTGTAAACAAATTAATACTACAGAAAACAGTAAGCTGCTCCACAATGACATATGCTGCACATGTTTGGAGTTACACTTGCACTTCAAATTACAGGAAATTGGAAGTCGTACAAAACATCAGTTGGTCTATAATTAACAATTACCCTCGATACACCAACATAACCACCATGCTAACAGATCTACAATTACCCACAATCCCGTAGTATACACAAGAGAACTTCTTTTTTTTAACATGTCTAGTTTTTCCTACTGATAGATTTCCATCATTAGCAGTAAAAAGATTGCAGTGTACAAATGTATACATTCTCAGTGACCGAATTATGTAATAATTTTAATTTGTGCTTCTGAGCATGATTGTAATATATTTAAATTATAAACTTTTAAAAAAAAATTGTTTGTTTTTGTTTCTATAGGGAAAAAGAAAAATTGAGTATTGAGGAAGCTTTAACTACAAATTCATCAGAAGATATTTATAAAACCAACTGTTGTAAACCAAAAGATAAATTTGAATGTGCTGATTGTGGGAAAGTCTTCAAGGAAAAATCACATCTTGCAACTCATTCTCGAGCACATATTAATATCCGCAACTTTAAATGTTCATTGTGCGACCTATCTTTTAAAACTAAAACAAATCTAAGCTTTCACTTTAGAACTCATTCTGATACCCCATTTACTTGCAAAGAGTGTAACAAAACTTATTCAGAGAGGAAGACGCTCAACAGACATATACGGATCGTCCATAGGTCAGTGATATAATTTTTTTATGTCTTTTTTATTTATTAAATTTTCAGAAGTTTGCATGTTGTTTTATTAATTTATGTAAGCACAGTTTTCTTATATAACCATAAAGCCTTCAACCTATATTTCCTATATGCCTCTTAATACTAATTATTTGTGTGTTTTGTCTTATGTATATGCTCAATAAAACGTACTATACATTTAAATATTTACAAATCAGAGGCCTTATTTCTCTCTAGAATGTATATATTGAATTAATAGTTATTATATCTAGTAAAAATTTGCTCATCAAGTATCTTTTTGACTTAATAAAAAGTTAAAATAGGATCTTAATGACTGTTTAAAATTCTAGTTTGCAAAAAGCTAATCCAGAATTAAATATTATTAATCAGGATATATTAAATTTAATTTTATATTCTACTCAATATGGTAGGAAAATATTATTATTTAATTACAATTATTATGTGTTATGGAGTTGACTAGCTTATGTAGTCATTTTCATGCCATAAAATGAAACCTGCAAGTAAAATTTCATGCTCGGGAGTCTCTCGATGAATTGAACAGAGAGAAAAGGTGATGAAAAGAATGGTTTATGTTGTTTTAAAAAAACCCTCTAAAAATGGACAATCATACCATAAAGGTACCAATGCAATAAAAGATAAAGGGTAGTCTATCTAAAATAAAATGTATTACAGCAAAAGATTTTAACATCTCCTAATATTTCAGTTCTCTGATATATGTGACATTATATGTATATATTAATTTTATTTTTTTTACAGCTCAAGCAAAAGGCATGTATGTGATCAGTGTGGGAGGACGTTCAAATCATCAACCAATCTTTCACTTCATTATACTTTACACACAGGCAGTAAACCATTTTCCTGTAACATGTGCCCTAAATCATTTGTGTATAAAAGTACTTATGTAGCGCATTTAAAAAATCATCATACTGGCCAGTTGTTCAAGTAAGTACAACAGAAAAAAAATTATCCTTGCTAACCATTATTTATGCTTAATAGTTTTACAACTTTTAAATATTGATCATTCCAGGTAATATTAAGGTAAAATCAACAGTTGTGTTATTTTATTCACTGTATATTATTCTATTTAAGGTGCAGTGCTTGCCCTGACAAAAAAAGCTGCCAACATCACTGTGAAGCTCGTCCTTGGCTTTGTACCATATGTGGAAAAGGGTATCCATTAAAAGGGACTTTAAAAAACCACATGAAGTCGCACAATCCTGAAAAACCTTTCAAGTAATATTTCTAATATATATTAATACTACGTACTGGCCTTATCCAAGGCACGGGTACTAGTGCTAGGGATGCCAAGTAATGAATGATAAAATAGAAACCCAGACCCGGATTCGTGCTTGCGACTATTAAAAGTGGGTTCGTGCTCAGGTTATGATTCTCCTTATCCACTGATTCATAAGCAAATATGCCTGTTGGATCATCACTGAATTTTAAATGATTGAGGTCATAGTCTTTTACAGCTTAGGACTTGCAAAACCTAGTGGACCCAAGACATGATCAAGATTGCTTTTTGTTTCTATAATAACTACCATTATTGTAGTAACTCCTCTTATGCTAGGCAGAATGCCAATTTAGGCAGAAGCTCTGAAGAGGAATATGTATGAATGTGCTATACTCTCAAACTACAGGATCACTTTACATGTATTAATCTTACATAATATCATGACTGATGAGAGACACAGAAGAATAGATCATTTAGTTCTCCTATGTGTTATTTGATAATCAAATATTAATATTATTAATCAAACTTAATATTACTATACATGATTAAATTAAAACCATTAACAGCAGTTTAGCTTACGATAAGTTAGAATATTCTTGTTGTGGTTTGCTTTGCCTCGGTTTTCTATTATGGAATAGCTAGCTCATACATGGAATTTCTTGAGTCATGAACTTCTGTGTGCAGGGCTTCTCCCAAGTTTACTCTCCCCAATCATGAATGAACGAATCCCTCTTCTCTCGCTTCCCTAGGACAACCTTATCTCCATTCGACCTGTCA
This sequence comes from Acanthosoma haemorrhoidale, assembly GCA_930367205.1. Lineage (NCBI taxonomy): Eukaryota > Metazoa > Arthropoda > Insecta > Hemiptera > Acanthosomatidae > Acanthosoma > Acanthosoma haemorrhoidale. Next base: position 84,610,717 of record OV884014.1, on the reverse strand, counting down.
AGGATTCCCTAAAGGCCAAACGTTCTCTTTGACAATTTTAAATACAACAAATACATAATACCCAAATTAAGTTTTGGAATTAAAATTACTTTTATTTTATAAAAATTGTCCTTTAAAATATCATTTCAATGTATATTTATTCGGATTTTATTGTAGGTGTTCTGAGTGTACGAAAAGTTTCATGAAGAGGCAGTCCTTGGAATGCCACGTCAAAGCTGAGCATCTTGGTGAGCGCCCAGAGTTCATGTGCGACCAGTGTTCCCAGTCCTACTTCAATGCATTTGCTCTCAAACGTCATTATCTCAAGCACACGTCCGAAAGGAGCTTCAGCTGCAATACTTGCGGGAAAGCATTTTGGATGAAGGATGCTCTCAAAGTCCATATGAGAAGTCATTCTTCTGTCAAGTCTTATATTTGTCCTCATTGTTCTAGGTAAGAGGTCTTATTTGGTTTATAACTTTAAAAATCAAACAGTTAAATAATATACAATGTACAATACTTGGTAACATATAAGTATTTTTAACATAATGCTGTATAGTGATCAATAAGTACTTAGGAATCGACGGTTGCACTTTCATTAACTACAGTCATTATGTCAATATAAAACTATTCTAGTTTTATGAAATGAATCATTCATCATTATTGTTATCTGCCATTGAATGGTTCATATTTTGTTTCTTCTCTTATCATGCATTACTGTAAGTTTTGATTTTAATAATCTTGTTTTTAGAACATTTGTACATAAGCATAGTTTGAGTTCACATATCCGGACACATGCTGGTGATCAGCCTTATGCTTGCAACATATGTGGAAAATCTTTTATACATAAATATAATCTTTCCCGTCATGAGAGGCAGCATCAGGAAACTCATAACAGAGAACAGGTTTGCATCTAACTTAGTTATTATTTTTTAACATATTTCATAAAGGCAAAAGACAAGAACAGACAAGGGTGAAAACATAATAAAACAAACAGGGTTTTCTGATTTTGAAAATATAATAAAATTAAATATTTTCCAACAAATTTTGTAGGGTATCAATTTAAATAACTTGGTGTCTGGATTAATAATATACACAATTTGGTGGTGGTTTTGTGGTCTATGTTTAAAAACAGTTCAAATTGTTTTTATCACTGTGTAACATAGCCCTCAATTGTGTAATGTATCACTCTTGAACTGATTTTTTTTTCTTGTTTTATCATGAACTCACGCAAACATACATAGTAACCATATAAAGCTTGTTCACTTATAAATATGTTGAAAACTTATTAACGTATTATTTTCATCAACTTGAGCCGATTCCCAACCAAACACTCATTTGCCTACTCCAATTTGAATAATTAAAAAAAAAGTATGTAGTTGTCTCTCAGTTCGCTCTTGTTTCATCTTAAGCCGAGCTATAGATCTTTTTCTCTTTTTTTTTGATTTCAAGTTAATTTTTTATATTCTTTATTGTTTGAGTTTTTTAAAGCATACATTGTTAATATATTTCATTTTTTACTAATTACAGTATATTTTTCATTATAATACTGTTAAATTTTTCTGGCAATAAAAAAATCGGTTACATTAAGTTCATGATAAATCATTATATTTTGTTTTATGTTGCAGATTTTCATTAAGCATGCCAATGATCGAACACTTCAAGTGTTATAAGTTTCTAAAGAAATACATATTTATCGGTTTGCCTGTAAGTACATTATTGTAGATATGACTGTTTCCATCAGCTTTTTAATTAACTAACTGTATTTATGAATAATCCTTACATTTTTATTCATCAAACTAGGCTTCAGTTACCATGTTGCTCCGCCCTTTGACAACTCACAGTCCATGAATCACAAGTGTTCACTTCATTTTCTAAAAAATGGTTGTTTCTATAAGTACATCGCATGTAAATTTAAAGCATAAGGAAATCTTATAAATCAGACTTGATGATTGCTCAAAAAGAAATGTCAGGCTTACCACAAAAAAGCTGAACATCTTTTTGATAAATATGTGTTGTTATCAAACCAAAGGTGCTAGCTGTTACTAGCCTTTTCAAAAAAGGATCCCAGACCGATCGAGAAATGATCTACTTTACATAAAGGCTGTGACATTAAACAATTATCATTGTCTGGCATAATAAAGTAACTTTGTGTATCTGAAATACCCTCATTCCAGATACAAGTAAGCTAACTTTTTTTACATTTTGAAAAATGCTGAAGATGAAACAAATGAAGTAACCATACAGGGTCTAAAATATAAAATCTCCGTCTATATTTCCACATTGATATCAGATGTTTTTTTAAATACTCAATGTATAAAAATATCAATCATCATCACATAAAAGTTATCTATCATAAATGTGTACTTTTTGTTACAAATTAAATATATTTTATTAATTGTTTAGTAATAAAGAGAAACTGTTTTTATAATTTTTATATTATGTATATTAGAATCTATTAGTGGCTACACTCAAATGTATTATCTTTTGATTTCTCGCTTTAAAGCTTTTCAATCTAAGAATACATTTTTAATTGTTATATCTGAAATATATTTTTATGTAGCTCTCTAAATTATTCTATTCCTGATTACTTAATCCATGCTTAATTTTCTGGTATTAGGTGGAGAGGTCTGACAGAATGAATGTTATGCTCATAGAAAGTGCACTTTATGTGCCTGCAGTTTACTTTTTTGTGAGTACCCAAGACGCGAAGATGATAAAGATTTTATATTTTTATTTTGTAGGTAACGCCACTTTTTCTCAGAAATTAGCAGTGTCATAGATTAGTTTACCTGCAGCAGATATCCTTTCATTTTTTTCCTCTTATATGTTCCAATTATTTATAAATCAATTAAACCTAAACTACTTAAGAGAAACTAAGTAATTTTAGTTCAGTATCCTAAACGATATCCTCAAAGAACAACTGGGGGTTATTCATTCATTATTATTATCAATTCAATGATAATTAAGCCTCTTAGTGCCACTACTTGTTACATGGTTCTTTCTTAGTCATTTGACATTCAATTAGGCTGTTAATTGTTTTTCAGCTATTTTTGTGGTTATCATGAATGCTTGACAATACATCTAGTTTATCAATTTAAATACCTAGTGAATTTCAATTCTGTAAATAGAAATAAGAATAAAAAAAAGAAAAACCCCAAATGAAAAGAAACAAAAATACTATTAATTAATCTAAAAATTAGTGCATTTTTCTTGAATAAATTCCTGTTATTTTATAGCTATATTTTACCTCAATTTTGTTGTATCTATTGATCATGAACTACATTGTATATTTTTAAATATATACAAACAAAACAATGGGCACGAAAAATAAAGGAATACTATCCAGAGGGATTCCCGGTGTTAACAATTGAAGGGTTTGCTGCAAAAAGGAGGTAGCTCCATCCCATAGCTGTTGGGAGTTTGAAACACTTTCTTGTGTCAAAAAAAAACCTCTTTTATTTGGTACAAAAAGGATGCAGCTCCAATCGTAATATGTAAACACCATAATTGAAAGTAAGCAACAACAATATTTTTACATAACTTAAAATTTGAATTTTTTAAACGTTTTGTTTGGTTTCCCAACAAATGGAAAAATTGGAGCTACCTCCTTTTTGCAGCAAACCCTTCAATTGTGAAAAAACTACTAGCTATTTTTGTTTGAATATGATTTTTTTTCATTTTATTTGTTAAACCTTCCATTTCGGATCATAATACACTGTATTTAAAGATATATTTATATGCAAGGAATCCATTTCACTTGGAGTATACATTTGAAATTAAAATCATATAGTTTTATTAAATTAAATTAATTAATTTATACATTCTGAAGGGTTTTCACCAATATGCCCCACTGATGTGCACTGTAACAATGGAATTTGTCTTCACGGCCACAGCTGTATTATTTAAATAGTTAAGTGTATATTATTAGACAATTAAGGGTTTCGATTGTTAATTATCCCCTCTTGATTGATTTAAGTTTTATTAATATTCTAAAACTCTAAAGAATTGTTTGATAATCTATAACAGAGTTTATCACCATAGCTGTTTTATTTGATTATTTAAAAAAAAACTTGTAATTACTTACTTGTTTTTTTTTGTAATTTTAGACCAATATCTCCCAACATATACATATTCTTAATACCATTAATCAAAGCAATGAGCTCCTTAATTTGATACCCTACTAAGCGAAATACTATTTAATTAATTAGTTATACACTTAATTTAACATGGATATATCTTCTTTTTTTTTAGCAGACATTAGAAAACATGCAAAATATCATGAGTTAAAAATGCGAACACAGGTGAATGATTTTTTTTATTTCCAAGTAATTAACAACCTGTGACACAGAGTTGAAAATATTTGTCATTTCATCAGGTAATCAAATGTAATCCCAATGTCAAATTTCATGCTTACGAATCGATCAGGGGAGACAGTTGCCAGAACAGACCCTTTACAGAAAGACAAGACCCTAAAGATTGTCATTAATTCTTTTTTTTTAATGGAAGGAAAGGAAAAACAAGAGAAGAACCGAAAGTAATGATATTCGTGTGGTCTTTAAGGCCTTTCCGTGACAAAAAAAAAACCTTTTTTTTTATAGTAGTAATAAATCTAAAACATATTCTTTAACTTGATCCCATATGTTCGGAAAATATTTATTTCATTACCAAGTAATCAATTAACAGCATATTGTAATTTATCATCTGCTTTTTTAAGTGCCATCTGGGTGTTGAAGGAAATAACATGCAAACTATCATCTTTCTTTATAGGCACGGAATCAGTTGAATTGTGAACACAAATGACTGTCATTAGTTAAAAAAATAAAAATTACACCTTAATAATCGGAGCCAAGATCTTAATCCCTTATTACTCAATATTATAAGAAAATATTTATGTTCTTATTACAAAGTGAATGATTAATTAATAACCCTTAGTTATGTTTGATGGAGATGAAAATATTTTAAATGTCATCGGGTAACCAATGGAATCTGAATATAAAAATTTGCCTAGGTCAAATGAGGGACTCGCAAACACCAGGGCAGACACATACAGCTGAAAACAAGGGCTTGTTGTGTTTCAATAAAAATCAATATAACCCACAAAAAACCTCTCTGAAATCGGCTCGAAAGATCTTAAATATGCAATTTATATGTCTACTCTCAAAACTTTTTTTTTGGCATATCTTTCTGGGCTACCCTTTTTAATGTCTTCTTAACCTTGGAATCTAAAATAGCTTCTAAACTGTGCTTTGAATGATCTTACTAGTCTCAGAGACAAGAAAACTTTATTTCCACCTTTAATTTATTTTAGCCTAGAAATTATTATGTATGATAAAAGATAGGCAGGAAGGGAGGGAACATTAATTACTTAACAAATTGTTTCTTCTCTTTTACAATTATTAAATGTGTGAACTAAAGTTTATTAAGTTTCTCACATGATAAAATCAAAATGTAATATAAAACAATTTCTGTATTGTTTATAACAAAAATCTAGTATCTTAACAGAAAACAGTAAGTATTTACAAAAAATAAAACAACTTCAATTACGAAAAATAATTAACACATTTAATCTCACTTACAAAAGTGACATTACCTTATTTTATTTCTAAACTAACATTAAGATAATTAAAATATTTGTATGTTATCACTAATTGAATTATCACAGAGTCAATTTCACATAGTGTTGTTAAATATAATCGCATACATTGTACAGCAGGAACATAAAATGATAAAAGAGAGTCACTAATACAGCGACTGATAAGAAAGCCTCAGTCTTGAATATTTAAAATGAACAGAGGAGATATATAACTGCTATGGATTATTATCCATCTGCATCACCAGCTTTCTTCTACTTCTGCTTGTACAACAGCGGGTCCAGAAGTATAAACATCCTGAAAAAATTAATTTCAATCAAACAGAAGTTATTTTAGATAGGCCAATCCAGATCAATGCCAAGCTCATAAAAGTTAATAAGTTCTTAATTATTAAATATGCATGTTTACTGACATTAGATAAGAGCCAATAAAGGTATCTATTTATTTTCTATCATTTACCAAGGAATCCATTTATATAACAAATAAAAACCCCGACCAACTTTCCTTTCTTTCTCTTTATAGCTAAACATATCTGTAACATGGGCACATGAGATAATGCCTTTTCGCCTAATTAATGTCAACGCTCACACCACGGAGATTCCACTAGTGAGTAGTGCATGGTAGCAAATACCTTTGTGGTTGGCTCTCAATATGTTAAAAACTTCAACTGTTCTTCTCTTTTTACTTCTTGACGGACCACTTGGACCCACCCAGCTGATTTTATTTTTAGTATTTATTGTACATTCCCTTCCTTCAACTGGAATCTTTCCTATGATTGCAAAGAATAACCAAGTAATGGCAATAATGTACAAAAATCATTAACCATTAGTTATGTTCATATAAACATTTTTATTGATTTCAATTTAAACCATCGTAACAATGTATACTAAACAGCTGTAGTAATATTGTATGTTATATATTAATAGAGATAATATTAGTGGTACTAATATAAATATAATATACAATGTAGTAATAATAATATTTTATGATACTCTATGACATAGTACAATTTCTTTATCCAGAGTCTGAATCATCCGTGAACTGACAGAATGTAAACCTATGTTAAAATCAATGTCTATTTGATTTCCGCAGTCATCCATCCTCTATCATCTATTTATCAATTTCTGGACTAATTTTCCTTTGTCTTTCTACATTTTTTCTCCATAAAGCGACCTCTCGGTCAGATGTCAGAAGAAGCATTGTCACATCTTTATTTGCATTGATACACGAAGGTTTTGGGGCACCATTTTCATGCAAATATTGTAATTCTTACACTCTAATTTGACCTATGTGAATTGTGAATGATAAAACCATGCCAGGACCACGAATTAACAACAATTTATGCAATGATATAGGCATATAATACCAGTCATAATTGTTATCTTTTGTTTTGTTTATTAATGTTTTTAAGTTATTCAAATATAATTGTTTTCCACTAGCAATAATATTAAGTATTATTGACAAATTTGAAATCAAGCCAACGTTAATTCCAGTAATTGAGGCAGTTAATGTAGCGCTTTCGAAAAACCTTTGAGAAGTATTACTATTGTTACTTGAACCAAAACCAGCTTTTGTTTTGTCCACTATGAGACCTAATTATTCTTTAAACTCCTTTTACATAAAAGCTTTTCTTTCTGTAAACAATTTTTTACATTCTTATCTAATTTGCCATTTCTTAAAGCCTAAACGATAGGATTATGTAACAAACATTCAAATGATCATGCATAACAATGTAATGATGGTAGACCAAAATTGTAAAAAAAATATTTATTGTTGGTTTATCGGTCGTTCACTTTAGTGACGGATAGTACCCTTCCACTCCTCTTTTTTTACATGTTATCACTTCCTTACCACTTCTCTTTTGATAGGTAAATATTTCAAGAAACCCTTAGCACCATGCAAAGAATCGGAAGGGCTGTGGAGGTCTGTGAAACAGTTGGGTACCAAGAGAGAATACTTCATACCTAGCAGAATTCATTTAGAGGACCGAACTAAATGTATGGGAACGTTAGTTCGCTTAATTTAACTTATAGTTAAACACAAATTCATAGATATAATGTATGAACAGTACATTTCCATAGTGTGATTGTTTATCACATTTAAAAATTGAATTTGCAAACTATTACTACACAACACTATATAAGAGGCTTCCTGATTCAAGCACATAATATATAATCTACTTTAAAATTACAAATATCTTTCATAAAATTATAAATGTAATCTATAGCCGTCCTATAGTTCACCTTACATGTCAAAACCATTCTTGATACTCTACATAAATGGTGCATTGACCGATGAATCGAAGTAATAAAGCTGTTGTAACATTGGCAGAGCTTATTTTGTATTATATTGAGAAAGAAACTTACTTCCCCTCGTCGAACATCTTGTCCTCCGAAGTTCTGATATCTGCGACCACCCCGGTCTCCACCACCACTTGGTAAGTCGCTTGCACTGTTGAAAAATGTAGGTATTTCTTGGCCACTCTGAAAGTAAATATTGAAGTTACAAGGAATGGCATTACTACAAATAAATTAATAAGCAATATAATATAACATAAAACCAACCTTCAATAATCAATTCTTTAAAAAAACAACAACTCATAATTACTGGAAAAGAAGTGACAGCCTGGATTCAAACCCAGAACACCTGTATGAGTACAGTTTATTTGCCCTTGCCAATAGTATGGATGGCCTAGTTGTTAAGGGTGTCTCATAACATGAATCGGAATGTATCCATCCTGGATTTGAATTCTAACTGTCACTATTATATATTTTTAACAAATAATTATTACAATTTATATCAATGAGATTAAATACACAACTGGTGATTAATAATGGAACAGAGAACTAAAAATACAACCAACTGTCAACTTCAAACACAAATGGTCAAAACCAAGATCTCAGAAAGCATGATTGAAAGAATATATTTGAAAATTTAATTACAAAAACAAATAATATTAGATAATAACTGACCTGTTCAAGAATCCTGGTCAAGCCTTTCATTAGATGATCATCAACATCCGGATCATAAAATGATGTTGCCTTCCCTCGATTGCCGACTCTACCAGTTCTACCGATTCGGTGAACATATTCTTCTATTGAAGAAGGCATGTCAAAATTCACCACATGTGCGACATTTTTTATATCTAAAATTGATTTTTTATTAAGTACTGAAAATGAACTACACTGCCCCAATAAACAAAATGGCACACTTAGAAAAATTCAAATATTTGTTTCCTGATAGAAATTGTTCTCTGAACAGTAGTTTCAGGCAAACCCAATGCATGGGCTGCATATCTTTGGCTTCAACTGTCTTCTACTAAAGCAACAACATGGGCTACTTGCTCAAATGTCAAATCCAATTTTTAAATTAAAAATTAAAAAAAAAAAAAAAAAAAAAAACCTTTTGCTAAATTTTTCAGATCAAACACAAGAAATTAAAATAGAAATTTCTGTACAATTTTAAGAATATTTATTGGGGGTTTCCTTCATATTTATATCCCCTCATCATTGATACCAACCGTTCAATATTAATTAAAAAATATTTGAATTTTTTTGAAGTTCCGCACTTGTTTTGTGTGGCAGTGTATTTGACAAATTTAGAAGAAACAGTTATTGTACTTACCTAAACCTCGGGCAGCAACAGCAGTAGCCACTAACGTAGGCATACGACCGTACTTGAAATCGGCCAAAGCTTGTTCACGCTGGCTCTGTAAGCGAGCCCCATGAATGGAAGTGGTAGGGAAATTATTTTCGGATAAAAAAGCTGCAATGAAATCAGCAGTCCGCTGTTTTTCAACAAATACAAGAGTCAGCTCTTTGTCTGCAAAGAAGAATTCAATTAAAATCATCATTTTTTTGGAATAAGTATTCTTAATAAAAGAAGATACCACACATTGAAGCAGCAAGTGTAGTTTAGATTATAATGTCTGATAAAAAATAAAGAAAGTCTTCAGAGAATCAAAAAAATACATTAATCATGAGATGATTACAGTGGCTCTACATTATAACGAATTGAGGATACAGAAGAAATCCCTAACCATAGACCCTCCCAAACTGTTAATGAAACTAGAGATAGGTTATAATTTATCAATCTGATTACACTATATCACAACTTAGTAACCAAGTTCACCAGAAAAAAACATGTACTTATTGTTTCTCATTTTAGAAAAATATAGACCCTTAATCAAATACATTAATTTCTTATTATGTATATATTAATAGGACATTTTATTTATTAGTAAGTATATATCTATTACTCTACATTTTTTTTTAAAGCCATGTCAACCACAAGGGCCATTGATACCCGTACTTAGATATATTTATAAAACATTAGCAATTACCTGGAGTTGCAGATAATAACTCAATAAGCTTATCCTTTTTTTCAAATTTGGTTACCAAATGAAAATTCTGTTCAACGTCAGCACAAGCCCCTCCAACAATACCTACTGCTAAGAATAAATATTCATGTAGATAGTTTGCAGCTAACCGCTGAATGTCATCCGGAAAAGTCGCTGAAAACATGAGGGTTTGTCGCTGTCCCTGAAATCAAATTAGAATTAAATTTAAAAAAAACAACAATAAATTTAACACTATTAGAGTTTTTGGCTTAATTATCATACCTTAGGAGTCATTGTCTCATGATCTAACATTTGCTCAATTGCTGGTAAGAAGCCCATATCGAGCATCCTATCAGCTTCATCCAGAACAAAAAATCTGCACGAAGAAAATTTAATCCTACCACGACCTACAAAATCATTGAGCCTTCCGGGTGTTGCTACGAGTATGTGACAGCCTTTCTAAACAATAAAAGAAAATTTTATCAACTTGGTAAAAAATGAAATAAAATATTCAAATCAGAAATGTTATTTTTAGAAAAGGCTACAATTTTATTCATGGACTCGGTCTCAGTGAATAACACTATGTTAAAGATACATAAATGAAATTCTGGCTAACAAACAATAAATAGTATATCACATAAAGAAAAGGTTATGTAAAATTAAGTGTATACCTGAGTTACAAAAAAATACAGAAAAACTTTTGGTATAAATGTATCCATGAATCATTTCAAAAATAAAGAAAAGAAAATCTGTATTACTCCAAAGTCTGTATAATATTAAATTAAAAAGATAACTTAACAACAGTAATGAGGATTTCAAAAAATGGATATTTGTAATATCTTTATGGTCAATATTTCTTATAAATAACTTTATATGATTTGGATCCAAAGTTCGAAATATGTTAGGTTAGATATGATTCGGAAAAAGAAGGAAAGTGGCTAGTGGTACCTACCAGTTGGAGGGACTTAAGTTTTTTGGCCAGCAGGTAGAGGCTAAAATACCTTTTAGGGTGATCTGCAGACAAACAGAAGCTGACAAAGAAAGAAGAAAGACCAACAGCATTAATTTAATCTTACAGTAGTTGATCTCTAAGGCTATGAATATTAGCACTAATGATATTAACTAGTGCGGATTATGTGGACAAGAAGAGTAGACCGGATAGGATAGGGATAGCCTTTCATGATATAGGGTTCAGATTTTTTTAAGGGTTGGGCTACGGCTTTTTTTCCCCAATAAACTAGGAATACGAAAAGGGAAAAATTTGAGAAACAGACCGGAGACTTAAGGTATGCTGTTCAAAAGGGCATGGGCATAAAGGATATCAACAAATCCAAGGTTTTGAGATGCGATTTGATTTTTTCTCGAATAAGGATATCTAGGTTATAGAAAGTAATGGTTTTAGAAAAAAAAAAGTGAGATTTAGGTTAAGCTAAGAGAGGACAGAAATGAAATAGGCAACTAAGACAAAAGAAGATTTGCTGCAGAGTTAATAACATGGAGATACAACCAGGTGTCGGACCAACAAGTGGTGAGAGAGCAAAAGGTACATATAAGAGGTGGAAGAGCCTCAAAGGAGATTGACAATCAGGTCACCTGGGAATAATTTTATTGTAATAGAGGTTAGAAACTTGAATCAAAAGGAACATGAGGAAGACGGTACACTTTAACTTACAGGTTATCAGGATGACATGGAATTCGACGTGTATAGTCAGATGGGGGTGAGAGGTCTTCAGGCTTTTGTGCACATATACCCACAGCACTTATAGCATTCAGCCATCTCAGTCATGGGAGATAAGGGTGTAGTTGGGAGGGGGGCAGATGAGGAGGCAATGCAGGGTTTAATTACAGCAGGTTTCAGAAAGGGCAGTAAGTGGTAGTGGAGTTTTGGATAAATACTGAATGAATTCATCATAATGAGCAGATAAAAATTACGAGTCTGGGGACAGTACTGAGCGTAGTGCGCATAGCCACTCTATTTGACAGTTAATTGGACACTTATTTATTTTTTTCCAGTCATGATATCATCAAAAACATGTTCATGATGGTTTTTCCTTGATGGCATAATAAGCACAGACAGCAGTTCCACTCAATAATACAAATAAAAGAAACACTTTAGTCAATTGACTCATTAATTGAAAATTATGAAAGGTCATTAATGAAATATTATTTACAACTGAATTATTTTTGCACCATGGTGAGCAGGGACTCAAGTGGACTATTATTACAAAAGCCATTAAAACTGTTCACAAAGATTTCTGAGGCCTTGTTTGGATTATCGGCATGAAGTTGTGATATTGCTTTAACTAATCATCAGCAGTCTGACTGAAAATTAATTTAATAGTTTACTGCTAAATGTCAGTGGGTTCGGTTGGCTTTGATAATCAGTTAATGTTTAAGAATTTTTTTAAAATGAGGGATTGATACCAATCAACACTACAATAATCTTATTTGTAAGAATAAATGATGGTTATATTTTCCACCATAGACACAAGGAAAATGTAATTAACATATCTAAGCGAGCAGATTTTTTGTCGAGTAACAAAGTGAAATACTATACTCAAAATCTTAATTAATTAATGGGACTTACTCAGATTTTATAAAAATAGCTATATTTTTCATAGGATTAGCTTAATGGGGAAGGTTTCATTTCTGTATATTGAACAGGGGGCTCACTAAACAATGGTCAATGTTTGCTATTTTTATTTAACTTTCAGCAGGATTAGAAGATAATAAGCAGCCACCAATTTCAACCCATAACCAGTAAAAAAAACAAAATCATGGCCACCCCCCATCAACTCTTTCTGCCAAATTGTAATAAGGCAGGAGCCTACTATCAAAACGCATACATGGGGTTGGTTAAAGGACTTATCCTAAAAGATTAAAAATATTACTATAAAAAACTTAGCTGAAAGCATGGTATGGCCAATAAGATTACATGTTCCAAATTATATATTTAATCAAACAAAAAACTCAATTTAAACATTAAACTCATTCCAGGAGTTATATAATAATTAGATAAATGAAACCATTGTTTGGGTCATACAGAACAATTCATTGATGGGTGTTTATCAACTGCTATGCGATAATTAGATTGTTTATTGGCATTATTGAAACTATACTGATGTGTTTAAAGATTTAGTATAGCCTTGATGATAAGTCACCTAAAACTGGTTTGGGATTATTCAATATAATTCTGTGGGGGAACATTCAAGTAATTAATTCATCAACCTTAATAATTGATAAAATGTGTACAAATTCCAACTTGATCAACCTTTCTATACACCAACCTAAATCGATATGTCTACTTACTGCTATTAAGCCAGCTTGATGATATGACGCAGTTCCTCCATAGGCAATGGCAACCTTTATTATTGAACCGTATGCAAATTTCCTAGCTTCATTAAATATTTGAAGAGCTAATTCTCTGGTGGGAGAACATATGACGACTTGAGGTTCAACCCATTCGTCGACTACTAGATCCATTTTATTCTTCAGTAAGATGTGTATTATGGGTAACAGGAATGCAGCCTAAACAGAAACAAAGCTTGAACAACCCAAAGTGAAAATATACATATGTAAATGTGCTTTTGAAGCAACAATACCTTGGAAAATAACAAAAACAAAAATATTAACCAAGATAGATCGCACTAACACTTATGCTCAAATTATTTTTCACCAACCGTTTTTCCAGAGCCTGTTTGTGCACATCCCATCACATCTCGGCCACTTGATATAGCAGGCAAAGCGTGCTTTTGGACAGGTGTTGGTGTGGTATAGCCTGACTTAGTTATATTTTCAAGAAGTAAGCCTTGGAAGTTACATTCTTCAAAACTGTTTACAGCCTTAGGAACATTATTTCCAGAGATCTAAAATTGTAAAAATAAATTAATAAAATAAGATTAAATTACTGCCGATGATTAAATATTTGAAAAATAAATAATGGAACAAAGTGACAAGTTATATATCCAAATAACTCATGGGTTATTTATTATCAACAACTAAGAAGTTGTTTTATAGCTATTTTTTTTATTCTTTAAATTCAAAATTCTAGACTTAAATCCTGTCTAAAATTGTCTAATCATCAATAGTAGCTAACAAATATTTTTTTAAAACTAACAAATTATCCTAAAAATATTAAATATACCTTAACAGGAATGTTGTCATATTTGCTAAAGTTGTTCCCAGATGATATGGAACTGCTAAACATGGTTTCTTCATCTTCTGCTGGTGCAGGGGGAATGTACCGTTCCCTAGGCTTCTCATCATCACCAAATTCCCTTTTATTAGCTTCATCGTCATTTTCTCTATTTCCAAATGAACGCCCTCCTCCCCTGCCACCACCACGACCTCTACGACTTTCAAACTGATCTCCATCATTTTCTCTATTGCCGAATGAACGCCCTCCTCCCCTGCCCCCTCCACGATCTCTCCGACTTTCAAACTGATCTCCATCTTCATCATTATTATCTCTATTTACAAATGAACGCTCTCCTCCACGTCCATCTCCATCATCATTTCTTTCAAATCTATCTGCTCCTCTTCGTCCTCTGTTCTCCCCGTCATTATTTCTCCAGCCCCCATTGTTTTCCCCATCACTTCGGAATTCTCTGCCGCCTCCCCTAAAACCCCCTCTGCCACCATTAGAACGCCAGTTTCCTCCATCATCATTATTTCCACCATCAAAACTAGTCCTATCATTATATTGGTAACCACCCCCTTCTTCTTTTGTGTATTGTTTATTAAACCCTCTAACTCCACTACCAGTTTCAGTGCTTAAGTTGTTGAAGCCAGTCTCTAAATTTTCTACACTTCGCTGATGACTACTTTTGTCTTCATTTTTACTACTGCTAATCTCCCATCCACTTAAGTTATTTTCATCATCATTTGCATCGTCTTCACATAAATCATTGTTAAAGGCATACATATGGCCTTGGTTAGCTCCCTTTTGACCATCATGTGTTCTATCTTGCCATTGGCTACTCCTTTCTTGTGATTTGTTTTCTAAACTGAAGCCCCTACCTCTTAAACTCGAGTTGTATTTTAAATCACCATCTCCACGTCCTCTATTACTTCCTGGACGACTTGATCTCCACCCTCCGGTGTCACCAAATTCATCTCTATAAGCTGAAAAATAGATAAAATGTAAAAAATAATAATTTATTTTAAGATTGAATACAAAGTGACTATTAGTTTCAGTATAATTTTTTTTATTATATATTTAACAATTGCCATATCTATGTACTCTCCAACCTTTAGGCTTTGTAATAGTTGGTTATTTTGATTCATTACTTATTTGGGCAACATTTAGATGGTTCACATTTCCTGAGGGGGGTTGGCTATCTATAAGTTGCCCCTTTAGTCTAATATCCATGATACAGGGATAAAATTTTATCACCAAAATCAACACCCAAGGCAATGCTGTCCCAAATAGGTTTAATGGTATTAAGAATTCAAATTTAGTATAGGTTATCTATAGGTGGGGACCCGTTTCGATCGGAGTAGGGATGCAGTGTATTCTATGGGGTTGTTATTTATAATTTATGAATATTTAAATATGTAATTAAAAGAAACAAAATTTAAATTTTAGTGAAAGCCACTGAGAGGGTGGAAACATAGAACCTGTTTAAAATGGCACAAATGGTTACCATTTTTATGTAGGAGACATTTAAGGGTTTCCTAGCTAATTAATATTAATTTGCATGAACACATTCTAATGCGCTGAAATTTCGCCACTACCATATAATTCACCAGGTTGGTAAAAGTGAGCTAATTATTCAATAGACAGTTGTTACAGTAAATAAAGTAAGACAATGTTTTATACATATTTTGATTATTGTTGATAAGAAACCATCAATTACTAATAAGTACTTCAGGTTTAAAATGTCTTCACTTGCTTATAGATTTAGGGAAGGTTGTGTAGTTTAAGTATTCACATAAAGTAAATTTACCAGTTTTAAAGGTAGGTCTGTTTATCTTATTTCAATCTAAACCCTGCTATTCACCATATTTCTTCATGAAACCCTACAATAACCCATAACCAATGTATAAGAGCTGCGGTAGAAAAAAAAATAATTCTACAATAATATCACCTAGGATTCCTTAGCACCAGGTCCACCATATTATACAGAAAATTGTATACAGGGTGAGGTACTTTTGGACCACACTTAATTTTTTGGTGATTAATATTATTAGCCTTGATTTAATTGATCCACAAAGGAATGTTTACGGTTGTATACAGATAATTTGGTGAACTAAACCATCTAATACAATAAACCAACGTAAAATTGTTTGAACAATTTTCCACAACATAATTCTGTTGGAGTATGTTACTTTGGCTAATTGCTGTAACCATTTTAAGATAAATAAAATACCAAGTGCTTTTTGTGAAAAAAAATTCACCATAAATCACATGACACAATTCTTCCTATAACGATCACATCAATGGAATCTGGGTAGGTGGATCCCATCTAGTATTGGAAGTGTTGATCAGGTTTTCTAGACCAAAATCTTGATATCAAATTTATATATTCACATTACAAATCATGTAGAGATTGTCGTGATCGGTAAATACTTAGGAATTTGAATGTTAAGCAGTAACGTCACAAACTATATTTTTTGTTTTTTTGGTTGGATGTGCTTCCTTCTCAATTGATAGGCGAACCCCAACCTGACCTATCACCTAGAGAAAAAAATATTAGGATCGAACCAGGGTCTCTGTATTTAATAGTCAACACACACAGGCAAACTTGGTAACCATGGCAAGGTATACTTAATTTGGAATAAAAAGCAATTTAATACAAATTATTTGGCTACGAAGATCAAGACAGGGACTTACTATCACCGGAAAATATTGACACAAGAGTTAAATGATTTTTACTAAACTCGAAAAGTATGAACAAGGATCAAAAGAATTTTGTGGTAACTTATCGACTTAATCGGCAGGTGTTGTAGTTACGCTTATGTAAATCAAATTATCAAAGACCATTATCATTAGGGTTATTAAGAAAGCATCTTGGCACCTTCCTTTTTTATGATAAACTCATGCACTTGTAGTTTTATGTCTTTGTTAGCAGTTTTGATTCAAAAGCATTAATGATAAAATATTTTTCTTTGAATGTATTTAACTACTGGTATCAATCATTCACAGTGATTTCTAATAACCGACTCAAGAAGTACAAACTGGCAAAATAAAGGCTAGTAACTTAGTTGTCTACAAAAACAGTTCAAGCATCTGCAGTCAATGTCATGCAAGTAGATCGAATCAAATTTCATATATACATATTAACATTCGCTTGAATGTTAGTGTATGTTGTAGGAAAATTCGCATTTATGGGTCAATTTATTTAACAAAAACATTCCGAGTTATTTAAAAAAAAAGGAAAATTCCATTACTGCTGATATCAGCAAGTTGACGGTTCGTTCAGACGTGACATAATATGAAAACACTTTTGACACCGTTAATCTTGAATCGGGCATAATTAAATACCCGATGACTGGCTATTTGGTGTCAAGGATAAGCCCGGAGATACTTTCTGAAAGTTGTTAACGTACCTGAGCTCATATCAAACGTGCACTTCAAAGCCGACAGATTAGACAGGACGCCACAGCTTAGATTAGGTTTTCTGACAAAAGGCGGCAGTTGATGCAAATATATGCTTACTTGATATTATAATTTCTATTCGATTGTTGAATTAGAATAAAGATCAGTAGTTAAATATTTAGAAATCAACCTAGAATAAATTCGGTTTCACGATTTCGAAATATTTAAAAAAAAAAACAAAAAAAAAAACTTAATATAAGTTGTCAAGGAATCTGAACTCATATTCAGCGTTTGATGTTCAAGTACATCAGGCAGACAACTCAGCTTCAGTTTTCTGCCAAAAAGCGGCAGTTGGTGCAAAAAATATACACCCACTAGCTATTATAATTTCTGTTTGATTGCTGAATTAGAAGAAATTTCAGAACCTAAAGATTTCGAAATTTACAGTAAATAAAATCAATCTCACTATTTAGAGTTATTTTCTTACATATAAAAAAACAAAAAAACTCCCGCAGAACATATGATTATTTTCACCATCAATATTTCGGGGGGTCTCGCGATAAAAGAAAAACATTCAAGTCACCTGTGAAGTATCACATGGTTAAAGGTTTCGTGACGTCTGTGAAAACAAATTTAATGACTTTTTGTAATTATAGTCTACTTGCGCCCCAACACATTATATCGTTCCTTTTTGCCAGAAACATGAATGTGCAAACTTCAACATCTTGGACAATGAAGTTTCCTGTACTCTCTAAATGTAGGTGTTTTATTTTCTTAAAATGTTTGGCCACTAAAGAAGTGTGCATTGAACATTGTAGGAAAATAAAACAGACGAATTTGAAATGCCATTTCCCAAAATGTTGAAATTCGCCCATTCATGTTTCTGGCATAAAGGGGACGATATATTGTTTACCAGTAGATCTTTAATTTAATACTACTCAGTATGTTAAAGAATTATTTATTTTCTTATCACAAATTAATTTGTTATTGGTCCTCCATTATTCATCACGGGGCTAGTTTTATTTTCAGCATAAACGTGAAATGAAAAATATTTTATAGAGTGCATTGCATGCACCTCTAAAAAAAGAAACGGTTTGAATTGTAATGTTGTTCTGGGCACGGAACTAATGTAATTTTTAATGACTTTTTGTCTTAATAGTTTGGACCAACAATTTCAGCACCCCCCTCCTATCTTGATGAATAAATGGGGCCATTTACGGGTTAATCTTGTCCTGTGGATAGAGTGAGAGTGCTGAATTTATTTAGGGTAATGAAATAATGACCAAGTAATAAAATCTCATCTCCTTAAAACTAATATTATATCAGTTTGAGAAACGTAAGGTAGGATAATTAGCAACATGAGGTATAAAAACCTGCAACCAGCAATAATACCTGCCATATCTCATTCAGCTGTTTGGAATTACGGCGAACGATTTCATTATCTTCAGGAAAACCGGATTACCGCAACAATAAACTTACCCAGAACAGACAAGGTCTTACTTTAAGCTCATTTAGTAAGACCATGCTTGTTTTGGTCGTCTTAATCTTCTCCGAGTTCTTTCTTTAGCATTATGTACGCTCATGGCTATCATAGATGGTTGTTAACAAAGCTTTTTGTTATTCAATTTTAAAGCAGTTTTCTTCAATAATATGACGTTTTTGTCAAAAGGGCGAGGCTTTACTTTGAAACATTTATCTTTCGGCAGTTTATGTTTTCGACTACGTTAGTCGCGAAAATAATTTAATCGATCTGAAATTGTAAAGGTATTTTCCGTAACAGCTCGGAATATGTTGATAACATTTTGGTTAAAATAAACTGGCGTGCAGTATTTAATATTATTCAACCCAACATTTTTGTTTGTATTTTATCTATTGAAATTTTTAGGGTTTCATCGATTTTCAAAATCAAAAGCCCTTATGTTTTCACCCCCATCTGTCTGCTTGTGAGTCAGAACTGGCCTTTGTGATTCCCCTGTTAGACATGAAAGTCTCACATGAAGGTTCCCACTTAAAATTGGCAAGACATGGAAAATGTAAACATTCCAGACTAGAAGTAAGACAGTATTACACAGAGACTAGTGATTCTGATTAATTAATCAGTCGGTACCAAAAATCTTGTTTTTATTCAAACTATACATTACAAAAAGTAATTAAAACTACCATTAGCTCCTTGTTCACATCTTTAATTCTTAAAAAGTGTTTATTTAGAGGCATGGAATACCATGCCATGCAGAATACTGCATGGTGATTCCATTTGATGACAGGGTATCAATAAATCTCGCATCGTGAAAAGTAATGGAGGGTCATTAAAAATTAATTAGAATTCAAAAATTAAATATTTGCCTTATTATATAAGTATGGTATTAAGCTAATGATCTCAACGTCCCGAATAATAAAATGTAATACATCTTGTGACTAAAGTGAACTATAATTACTTAAAGTCGTTAAAAGCTAATTCACGATGTTTTATTTTATTCAATTCCAGTTTTATATAGAGCGGCGATATTTTGTATGGTAGTTTTAATTGATGCTCCTCCAGAGACGATAAAAATAATTTTGACCAGGCAAAATAATAGAGGATCAATTATTAATCAATTACTTGTAATTAAAAACTGTATATTCTCTTATCAATTTAAGTAGTGTATCAAACTAAAGGTATCTAAGTCTTGATTATTAATATATACTCTGTGTTGGAGGTTTACTGGACTATCATTACACAAAAGAAGTCTTAATAAAATCGTTTTTAGAACCGTAACAAAGCTTTAAAGTGTGATCCATCACACTTGATTTGATTTTTTTTTTAAATAGATTCTCAGCCACCAAGATGGTGTCTGACCTGTTTAAACAAAAAAAAATGAAGTATTTTTGGTCAAATATCCCGCATATTTGGTTCACAGTAGTTTATAATTAAGTAAAGTAAAGCGGAAATACACCATGGATATCCCCCCAAAAATAAATTTTTGAAATCAACAAGAGTGATAATTTATTTAATGGTTTTTCGCTGATGTTGACATTTTTAGCTGTATACGTGTTTTTCTTTTTTTTTTGAAAAGATAGTGACCAAGATTGTTTATCAAATAAAATGAAGTATTTTTAATCGAAAGTAACCAACTAGTCTTCTCAAAAGAATTATATTGAACAAAACATATATACTACGTGTGGATAAATATCATTACACACTAAATAAAATAATCTCTACTTAGAAAGATTTGGGATTTTTTTTGCTCATTTTTGGATCATCATTTGGAGTGTTTATTACGAATTCTAGCATTTCTACCTGGACTGGAAG
The DNA here is from genome assembly GCA_930367205.1 of Acanthosoma haemorrhoidale. Taxonomy (NCBI): domain Eukaryota; kingdom Metazoa; phylum Arthropoda; class Insecta; order Hemiptera; family Acanthosomatidae; genus Acanthosoma; species Acanthosoma haemorrhoidale. The sequence continues at coordinate 84,589,976 of OV884014.1, read as the reverse complement.
GTCGGGAAATACGAAAAAAATGCCTAAGATTTTTTGCTTTTAGCCAGATAACAGTAGGTTTTCTAAGTAAAAATTTATTCAATTTGAAATTAAACGAAAGATAATTTCCTACAACTTATTTTCATATGATTTTTTGTTTTGTCGAGCAAAAAGTATAAGCAAAAGCCCGCGTTTAATTTTCATTGAGGCGGGATAATCAAGCACAACTTGCTTATTTCTTGCAATAAGGCATTTTTTTTTTTTTTTTTTTTTTTTTTTTTATGATATCCCTATTGTATGTTGCTAGTGTTTACAGAGAAGTTTATAACTAAAACGTTCATGTATCCATGTTAGTGTTGTATAATTTTACCCACACTAATCAAGAGTTATTTTAACTCCTTTGTCCGTATATGTCTCCTTCGTCCGCTATTGTTATCATTACTGTCGGAATTTACACAATATTGATGTAATACCGTGTACGCAAAGTGCAATGTTTTGCTGAACTATGTGTTTTTAATTTATTTTATCTATATTTAAATTGTGCAGCTGTTGAAACTGAAATTAAGTCACTATAACGAAACTGGATTCAGCAAGGAATATTTCTGACCAAATGTAAAAACGTCGTTTAACCCTTTGAACGGAATATCGTCTGTCGGGCCATGGTTCAATATTAGCCTAATAGATCTCGCTAGGAGTTGAACACTGAGATCTGCTCCGTGTGTGGTTCAGTTGGCTCCCTACCTTTCCAGGTGTGCAGTGGTTTTCTGTTTGGCATCGGTCCCTAAAAAGCAGGCAAGGTATAAATTTTCTTTAACGAACCCCGTCCTTCATACGTGTGTTCCAACTAACATAATGTTTTTGTATCCGTCTGCCACACTTCCAACTAACGTCGTTTTCGTATCCGTCGGATATTCCTTGGAATGGCTGATTTCTTTTCTCTCTCTCTTTTTTTTTTCATTCTATCTATGCATAAAAATTCTTCACTTGAACCGAAACTGGTAACCCACGATTGACAAGAAGAGCAAGTTCAACCTCCAACGTGGGAATAACTCTCAACCTCCAGAGAACAACCTTCCTTCCACTTTCGAACAGGTAGGTACGGGGGCTCAAGAGGAACGGAAGTTGCACCGATTATTTCTGAAGAAAAGATGTTTGGCTTGGCGTAGCCTGCCAGTGATATATTACACTCAAGCCAAAAAAACGTGATAAAAGTTCGGCTCTGTCAGCCACATGGTCCAGCACGAACGATAAGACTGAAACCTACACCAATACAAATACGAAATCGTCTTTTTACCTCTGACATTGTTGGCATAGTTGCGAAAGGAACCAATGAACGCGAAAACTGGAAAAATGCGTTGTAAAATAAAAAACCATAACTCTGTGACTTACAAAAATACAAACAGAGAAGAAATAAATGCTCTAATTTTGTTCTGTATTATTTTTCAATATTCCAAAGACACGCTAAGGTCTCTGTTTTCGACCTCCATTACAGGACGACCAATTTTCCGGGCAATCATGGCTGAAAAAGTAAGCTCCGTGCTGTTTAGAGCACAGATCTCAGGATCTGATAGAGCAAATTGACAATGCAGCTGCGATTTCCATCCTATTTGTCATTTTCACTTCCTACTGTCAGAATTTTGTGATAGGAGCTCATGGAAAAGATGATGAAACTCAGGATGTACATGCCAAATAAACCGGCAAAATAAGATTTAAAACTTGGTGCGCTCACTGGCTAGTAATTCAATACCTACATTTATACTTGTAAAGGGAGTGATGGAGCTATGCGCTATCACCTCACAAAACACATATCAGGAACCATTTGCAACATCACCTGCTATAATTGGTTACCTCAACAGAACCGTCCTCGGAGCTCATGAAAAACAAATTGACTGGTTCACTATATGGGATTATCAAGAAAAACACCCCCTCAAATTCCACCCGAATTTCTTGCTAATAGAACAAGATAGGTAGGTTCGAGGCCATTTTTACCTCTACCTGCTTACAAAAGATTTTACACTCCTTTCATATGTACCTAAAGCCAGCAAAGCCGTTGTTTTGTTATCGTCAACACACCAGTCAAAATAAACTGAATAACACCAAAAAACACTTTCGTAGTAACAAGCCTGAAATCATATCTTTCTATATCATGAGTAGACGCCGAAAGGCGAGCGTTTTCTCAGCAAACCGCAGAACCAGATATGGCCTTTGGTCATGCTTTATCATATGATTGCGGTGGCTTCTTGTAATTCACATATATTAAACTGCATCAGATGCTGATGAGTTTATGAAATATTTAGCACTGTCTTTGGGATATGATTTTTTTAAAAATCAAATTAACCATGCCCCAAGACCCAAAGAAGTTAATTTTGGAATCTGCGGGAGTAGACGAGGCTTCTTCTTCACCTGATGTATTTTCCAGACAGGCTTGAGAAAAGGCAAAATTGCCATTTTTGCCCTTACAAAAAAAACTGAGTGCATATAAGTGCATTCGATATGATACTCCCGTGTGTTTGGAGCGTTTGTAGAAAAGTTTTGACGAGTATGCCAAGAAAGTATAAATATTTCTCCACTCTTATGTTCTAAAATGTCTTTCGTTTCAATCTAATATATTTTATATGTAAATTTCAATTTGACTGTTTTAGAATAGTTCATTTTTTTTAGATATAGCTTCTCCTTTCTTGAAATTGCAATATCCTTCTGTGGGAAGGATGTCTCTCGTAACGAACACAAAAAATATGTTCCGTCTGAAGGGTTAAGAGGGTAAAAGTAAAATTTACGATATCAATTTACAATATTTCCTAACTTAAAATCTTTTCTCTGCACCCTCCTAAAGAGTTCGAATTAGTTGTTATAGGTAATATTATTTTGAATACATACATTCTATAACAATACTAATCAAACTCCTAGTATGATTCTTATTGTAGATATATACTGCTAACAATTTTTGCTTCTAAACTGTTCTAGACAATGGATACTGACGAGTTGGTCCAATGCCCCTACAACCAGTCCCACAGTATTTTAAGCAGTAGAATGCAATGCCACTTGATGAAGTGCAGGCAACAGTATCCTGGACTCGAAAAAAAGACCTGCCCATATAATTCTATTCATGTTGTTAACAAAGTTGAACTGGAGGTACATATTATGTTTAAACATTTAAGGTTTTTAATTTATATAAATATTATTTCCAGAGGCTTCGCCCCGCATAGAAATTTTAACACAAGAAGACTAATTTCATTGGACCCATCTTCAAGGTTAAATTCACTTCCTCATCCCTAACACAAGCAGATTTATAACCCATATGTAAATGTAGTCTAAGAAACATCTAAATGTTCAAAATATGCGTTTAGGATTTCCTGAATTTATTTAGTACAAACGTTCCTTACCCAGTGTTCCCATTTAGATAAACCACCTCATACCAACAAACTTTCCATATCAGGTAATTATTTATTAAAGCAGATGTGTATATTTATCAATCTTCTATTAGACAGGAAGACAAGTTCTACCAATAGTTTAAAATAAAAGTAATTTTATTTACAGGTAATTAAGAGTTTAAGTACAGTATGCAAATAAATTATAATGTAAAATCTTACAAATTCGCGTGCATATGTGTAGTTGCTTAGATATTTTATTTTTATAGATAGTCATTTTCAATTTCCTTCCTATTGCTCTTGTTTACGTTGATTTCAGTGTCTTTTATTTATACATATACATTTTTTATTTTATCTGTTATTATTACATTTTATTTTTTATTTATATATTTTATTTCTCCGCACATTGTAAATATTAACGGGGACTAACACTGTCAAAGATCCCACTGTGTGTTGTATAATTGTTTGTTTTTAAGGGACATCGTCCCAGGATAATAAAGAAATATATTATTATAATATACTATGTATTACGAATTTCACACTTGAATACTCCGGGAATATTCACATACCTGGACTGTATGAGTCGTTTATTTTGAAAGTGGCCTAAGTCCATTTGTCAACTATTTCCGGTTGCCAGTGGTTACATGTACAACTTCAAGTTATTTATCAGTAAAGCATTTGAGGTTACTTATATTCCGAGTAGATACGATAATTCTGGACACATAAGTTTTCAGAGTTAGTTCAATAAGTGAGCCGTTTACTTTGAAAGTGGCCTAAGTCCAGTTATAGTTAAATTAAGATATTAATTATTGATAATTTCCGAAGGCAGTGATGAAGGTAATTTTAATTAATTAGTATTTAACTAGTTAACCTCAATTTTTGGAAAATTGCATTAGTTGAATAATCAGTACGTTTAATTAATGCAGTTAAACAAATTAAATATAAAACTTAAAATTTAATATTAAATTTTAGAAATTATTTCACCCATGGAAAAGAACAAAACGACAAGACCATTTAGTTCAGATAGTGAAGAAGAATTAGTAACTAATGATTTCCAAGAAAATCGAAAAAGAAAAGAGATAGAACAATATTCGTCTTCAGGGGATGAAGATACAAATAACAATGGAGAAAAGATTGATGAAACATACATCCAAAAAGTGCGAAAGATTAAACAGAATTCCGGAAACAGATATTGTACACAGACCGGAAATATTGTCCCTTCAAAAGTTTTCCAAAACAAAGATTGCCGTTGTCGAAAAGCTTGCATAAAAAATTACGAAGAAGAAGAAGGAAAGAATATTTTTGAGAAGTTTTGGTATTTGGGAGATTTTAATAAACAAAATGTATTGCTTTACGAAGCTATCGAGCGCAAAACTGTGAAACGATGACGTCAAAAAAAAGGAAATTGAAATTTTAGGTATTTGTTAAATTCTAAAAACGGAAAAGTTCCCGTCTGTAAAAAATTCTTTTTGGATACCTTTATAGTAAGTGAAGGACGCTTAAAACGTGCATTAAACTCTGCAAATGTGGGAAATGATTTACGTGGGCGTATGGTTGGATCATCAAGAAAAAATTCTGAGGAAGAGAAAAAGCACGTCCAAAACCATATTAAAAGTTTTTCTAAATTTGAACCCCATTATACCAGATCTCATAATCCTAATAGAATATATCTACATCCTGATCTAAATCTTAGGAAAATGTTTAATTTATACGAGCTTCATTGCAAGGAAAATAAAATAAAAGCCATTAATGAGTGGACTTACAGGAAAATATTTAAAAAAGATTTTAATTTACATTTCCACCAACTGTGCAAAGATACATGTCAAAAATCCGACTTATTAAACATCAAAATTAAAGCATCGAAGGATGATGAAGAAAAGAATAAGCGTACAGAAGAACACGATGTCCATTTAAGACTAGCAGAATCAGCTAGAAAGTTACTAAAACAAGATCAGGAAAAAGTATCACGTAATTTAGATTATTACTTCGCTTTTTCCTTCGACTTGAAAAAAGCATTACCTTATTATGTTTTTGAAGTGTTGTAAAGATATGTAAAATAAATTGAGTATTGTTTTTTTTCAATTTGAAACATCTTAAATTATGTTGAATGGACTTGGGCTCTTTCAAATTTTATAACGAATGTGGTTGTTAATTTTGAAAGTGACCTAACTCCATTCTTGATAAGAAAACGCATATTATTCACTTCAATTAATTAATCGCCATTATTTTAATAGGAACTATAAATTTAACACCTTTAGATGTACTTAAGCAGTATGACTCATTAGTATCCTGTACGTATATTTTTAATTGCATTGAAAAACACAAACCCTTAAATATCTCAATTTAAGTATAAATGGACTTAGGCTACTTTCAAAATAAACGGCTCATATATAAGTCAAGGGTTAGGCCTAGATTATTATATGTAGTTGAATTTTGGAACTAGGCTGACAGATCCCAAAAGCATTCTTGTTGCTGAACCCTGACAAGTATTTCCTTTGGTATATCTAGCATTCAGATAGATTCCAGTGTGTTCTCCAGGATCAAGCTACTGCAGGATACGATGATCGAGAAAATCACGCAACTCTCCTATCTATACATTTGGTTTAATCCTTCTGCTAAATACTGGTATTTTGGCTTCTTTTCAGCTATAACCGTTACAAAATGTCTACCACAGGCACTTCTATAATTTGCACCAGTCTTCTTTTCTTACCTACCATTAAGATGTTTGGCTTATTATTTAAAACTCTGCCTTAAACCACGTTGCCAGTACTGAAAGGATAATCCCAGTAAATAGTGATTTTATTCCCCGAGACAATTGTTCCTGAATGGTATTGATAGTGGGGAGATTGGTTACATAACAAGTTCATATTTGTTGCTATGGCTCGATGAATAATTTTTGCAGCATTATTGTGCCTTTCGAGATAACCCACCTTGCCACTTGAACCTGACAGCATTAAATCACATGCTGAATAGATTCCTCCTTACTCCAACACAAGTTGCTGATATCTTCCCCACAGATGTACTTTCCGCAGACTTGTGACAATGATTCGCTTTTGTATAGCCAGAAGGAATCCTTCTGTTTCCAGGATGATATTCCCATTTCTCATCCAGGATAAGGATACCTGAGTATCACCGTGCCTACCAGGGAGTGGTTGAATCTCTATGGTGTGGTTTGCTTTTCCATACATCTGTGAGGGAGCCAAAGGTAACCAACAGCTTCTTGATTTTAAGTTCTTGCTAGATTGAGGATCGTGTAGTTGTCATCCAACGAAACTACAACTGAGAAAAGTTTAGAGTTATTGTTCAGAAGGTAGTTTCGCAAACTATACCCGGCAAGCTTTAAGAAGGATGATAGAAATTATGTCCTCTCATCTTCCTTGGTAGATAGAATCTCACTACTGAAGACTTACGGTGTAGTGATTATTCTACATATTCCAGCCTTTAAAAACTCAATACTAATAAGAGAATTTTATCAATATAGTAACGTAATACATCAATAGAAATTGTAATATATTATTAATCTCATTATTTTTTACAGTATCATTGTGAAACGTGTCCTGATCGAATACTAGTAGACTGTTACAACTACGTAATGGGACCAGATCGTGAGGTGGCTAAGCCTCTGATTTCTAAAATAAAACCACTAGCTATCTCAGGAGAAGAACTGTGGGACGTAAGTATCTCCACATTAATTACCATTAATTATTTCAGCACTTCATGCAAAATGTTACATATGAACCACACATTCATCTTTGGGACTCGTAAAAGATTGACACGTGGTTAATCAATTTTATGACTTACTGATGAATTGAAGTTTATTTGATAATTATACTGTTATGTTAGGAAGAGAGGGGGTAAAGATAGTAAATGCAAACAAGATTGTCACACTGCAATTAATAAACGGCTTCACTCTGGCTATTTACAGATACACATACCACACAGTGCACTATGCTCAGGAGAAGAGGTAAAGTGAAGGTATTGTAGGTAGTTTATAAAGATACGCGGATACCTGACTACAAAATTGTTTATACTTTCCTGGCTATTGAGAATATTTATTACATATACCAACTGAGGCCTCATTCCGATTAATATTTATAGGCTTTCAAACTTTTGTTGTCAATAAGGGCAGACTATATTTATCCAGTTTTTTCCTATAATAGCCTTATTAACAGATTGTTTGGCCACCAATAAGGGCAAAAAAGCTTTTTTTTCATCAACATTAATTTCAGCCAGAAAATGTCCACTAATAGGCAATTCTGAACCCCGTTTGCAGTGGATAATTTTCCAGAAAACACTAACAAAGGCTACACCTGTATCAACCATTTTCAATGTCATATTGTGACAATTTACATCAATTTGAACATACAACATCTCATTATTAACTAAATGTTTAAACTCAACTTGCTTGTTAAACACAGCACATACTGAATTTATTATCAATACCTGTCCTTTTCTTGAGAAACAACACAAGTGCGTGTGCCCCACTTTTTCATACCTAAACAGTTTCACATTAAAGCTCAGGGACATAGCTTGAACATACACTGTACACATCTTTTCTTATTGTTCTGCGAGTTCCCTTCGTTTTAGACCACTGCATTTTGATCATGTTAACTTGGTGGTGACTTTTGTTAACTTTGATGAGAAGAGTTTGGCTGACTTTTTGTCCGCTGGTAATTGTTATGTGATCTAATCTGAGAAACTGTACCAATATTTTCTTCATGACCATGGCCTGTTGTGACCTCTCGATAGTTTTATACTCCTGAACTATCTTTACTGGGTCTTCCCATGGCAGAACATCCGGCTGAGACAACATTTTACATAACAGTTGTTGACTCTGCGCTCCCAATATAATAAGTCTATCTCTTTAGGGTTAGCATAAAAATTGACCAAAATTATACTGAGATGCCAACTGACAAAGATCATTTGTTGTCTTAAATAGAACTTATACCTGTTTGACAATTTGCTGGTGCTTAGTGTTCTTTTAAACAAGTTTCACGTTCTAAAAAATTGACCTCAGTTATCATTTTTGGAGATATTCCATTTTATAACAAGTCATTATTGTCACACTGTAATTAACAAACGGGTTCACTCTGGGTATTTACAGATACTACACCCCAACCCACTAGACCAAGGCAGTCCACACAGAGCAAGGGCCCATGACCATCCACCCCTGGAGGTCCACTGCCTTTATAATAGTATTTCTATATACACAAACTATACTGTCAAGTCGTCACGAGGGGAGTGCCTGGTTACCCTAGCCCTGGTGACGAAGTGAGGGTGGCTTGAGTTTATAACCTGGACAATCATTTCATGATGGCTTTACTATCTGACTCCATTTTTTAATAGGTATGTGCCCCGACAATGCACTATGTTCAGGAGAAGAGGTATAGGGTAGGTAGTGTAGGTAGTTTGTGTGGTCTTGGAATGACCACGAATTTACATCGGTATCTGAGGGTAGGCGAAATCCGTCCGGATCCCAAAGGCGAGTGTGAACCGGAGAGAGGCAGACTGAATCGCCGTAGGGAACACTGCTTGGTAAGTTTGCAGGGCCACGACAACCGTTGTCCACTTTGGAGAGGTCTCACCCAAGGAGGTACTAGACTTAGCGAGACAAAGGCAGAGATTCCCACTAGGAAGGTGTGGAGTCTGAAAACGCCGGACTAAAACGTAGTGAAGTGAGGAGAGAAAGAGATGCAGAGGTTTTTCATAAAGAAGCTGCCAAGTTTCAGAGTTCAAGCAGAGCAGCCACGAGCTAGTTTAGTTGTCAGGAGAATGATATACAGGACCCAAACTGCCTGTACCGGGAAGGTCTCCTGGCGGTTGGGTCTTATACCTGCCTTGACAGCTGGTGACCCAGCTCATATAACTAATTGGCCCTAGCATCATGTTTTATTGTTTATCATATTTACAATGATTTATATTTTGGTAATGTTATTTACATTTGTTTACAATAGAGTATAGGGTGATTTATCTTATGCAGTTAGTGGTCGCTACATATACTATGTGGTATTGCTTTGTTACTAAGTACCATAAGTAATCCTTGTGATTCCACAATAATATTAGGATGTAGGATTCATGGAATTCTAATGTTAATGCATGTTTTAAGCACATACATTTAGATTCAAGTTTATATTTTCAATAAGAAATATTGATTGTAGGATACTAATAAGCAAAATTACGTGCAGAACTAGATAATAATGCATCAATTTTTTGGTCGTAGATAGGAATAATAATGAATATCAGTATGATATACACAGACAAATAACTACACTGACATAACTTCACTAAGATAAATTCATCAGATTTCATGTAACTTCCTAACCATAAAATAGCTATGTTCCTGTTCAACTGCTCATTAATTTACCTCTGAAGCAGAAGAAACAACAGAGAGAAGTTAATGAAATAGAACACATAGCTGCACCTAATGGATACTCATTTACTATCGTACATAAATTGTTGAAATGCCATTAAATTAACCAGAAGTTGAAGAAATGAGGCCAGGTATAATGGAAGTAATAAGGAAGTCAAGTTACGTTTTGTTTAATCAATATTCTTTCCGGTATTGCTAGTAGCAAACACACCAGCAAGTAACAATTGAGATGCGATTCCCTAGAATAATAGAGGGTAGAGACTGAAGTGAAGGAGTTTGGTGGTTAGGGAGAACCTATAATTTTACCATTATTTTTATTTGATCAGTGACAGAAAACTCAAAAAGGTTTCATTGGGACAAAATAACTTATGTCTGGAACTGTTCCTCCTTACTTAAAACAAACAGCGAATTGCATTGGTTGTACAATTGTATTTAGTTGTGACCAGTTTAATAATTAGTGTATGATATCAGCATATTTGTATTCATTATTAAATAGCATTCTGCTAATAGCATTACAAAACTTAAGGCTATTGCTTTCCAAAACATTTATTAAATATATTAGTAATATATATTTACAGCTATAAATGTAAATGTTTATAAAAGTGTTGTTTTAATTTGATTGATGGGATAGAGATAATTTCTGCTTTCAGGTTGTTTGATTACTTCCAATACTAGTTATAGCTCTGATCAGAAAATGCCATGAATCAAATTTCACCAAGATTGAAGCACCAGTCTACTATTGAATTGTTTTTTTTACTGCTATTTGAATTAATGATGAATTAAAATTAATTTTTAGGATGATACACCTACAAATGTACTCGAAACAGTACAGGAGTCCTGTAAGTCACGATGGGCTCTACAGACGATGGTGGGGCTTTCCAAAAGTGAAAGAAAGGAGTTTAAGAAACAACAACGCCTCAAAGCTACATATTTTAGTAATAACCCGGAGAGCAGAACAAATGTAAGTGTGTAACATAATCTACCATTTATCTTATAGCAAATTTTTAAATCTTATTACGTTCAAAAGCATTTTAATGATAGAAATTAATGAGTCTGTTTTAAAGCTGATTAAAAAAATAATATATATTGTCATGTTATTTTTGAGGAGGACTTTGAGAGCAGGATTCTTTAATTATATAAAATATTAAATGATATAAAATAAATTATAAAAAGTTTTATTTCAAATAAGTGAATGAAACAGCTGGGAAGTATGTGAGTAATTAGAACAGCTGAGAGGACGCTGGGAGTTCAGTTGTTTAGAGATGCTTTAAAGAAGCGGTTGTCACTTGTTTAAAATTAATGAGAAGAGAGGTGTTGATGACGATACGTTGGAGCTTGGTAATAATCAAACTATATTTGACATGAGGACCCTCATACTTTGTATATCCTCATACATCATATTTGCACATTGGCAGAATCTACAGGACATTGATTCAGCATTATATTTGGAGTGTTGGAATCAGAAAAATGCAATACTTGGGCTGGAGGCCAAGTTTAGGCGGAATAATTCTGAAGAACATAAAAACAGTATATGTCCTAATTTTTATTTTTTGAGTCGGCAAATATGTAATGGGATTGATTGAGCAGTTTAAGTGTAGAATGTGGTGGTTTGGTTTAATGAGAGAATATTTGCGGAGGAGAGCCCATTTGGATCGAGCGTCTGTTGCAAGAAGATTGCGACTTAAGAAAGAATTTTTATTGGGCTAGTCGGATTTTAGACTGAGTAAAGTAAGGTTCTGAAGGCCTTATGTTTAATTATGAATAATTAAAAGTTCCCCTCTTCTCGTATCATATTATACCTATCTATGTTTCCATATTTTGTTGTTAATAAAGATTATGACGTCAGTGAGAGTGAGAGTAGGGAGAGGAGCCAGTGGAGTAAACAGTCGCAGGTGGGGGGCCATCCCCACTTCACCGGTCCACCTGGTGGGGGGGCCCATCCCCTCCAGGGCGGACCGGCTATATAAGAAACGGCACAGGACAAAATTAACGTAACGAAAATAGAAGGTGAGCCTCATCACCTAGTGTTGTATAAGAACAATGAACTATTAACGACAATAAAAATTTATTATATTTAGGCACTCCGCCAATTGCATGTAAATGCAGAAAGAGGAGAAATATGTAATCCAAATATTTTGTTATTTTTCTTATTTGTAAATTGTATTGTTTTGTTGAGGTTTTGAAATAAAAAAAACAAAAAAAAAAAACGTAACGAACCGGACCGTCCTTTGGAATACTACTCTCTCCTCTCTCTCTGCACTGGCGCCTGCTGCTCTACTCAAAACCATGGACTTCTCATTCAACTACCTCTGCATCTCTCTCTCCTAACCTCGCTATGTTTTAGTCCGGCGTTGTCAGACTCCACACCTTCCTAGTGGGAATCTCTGCCTTCGTCTCGCTAAAACTAGCACCTCCTTGGGAGAGACCTCTCCCTCGCGGACGACGGTTGCCGTGGACCTGCAAATGTACCTAGCAGTGTCTCCCATGAAGTAGTTACGTTGACAAGGAAGTGTTTGCCTGAAGAATTAAAAGTAATTTGGTATTTAGATCACCTATTAAATGATATGATTACATGAAGAAACAAGGTTGAGGAGAGTTGATTCAATGCAGGATCAAAAGGAGCACGAGGAAGACAATAAATGACAGCATAGCAGATCTGTTTGGAGGGGTAGGAAACTTCAGCGAAGAGGTATTTTATATGAGGGCTTGGAAAAGGTGGAGAGGATTGGAGGATTCGGGATCTGAGCCAATCATGAGCCTAGAGGCAAACATCAACACCAATCCGTTCAGACCAATCGTGGCCGGGAAGCAAATAGTTAGAGAGAGAACCAGAAACTGAGGGGATATTTGATTTAAGCCAAGATTCAGAAACACCTATTATGTGATAAAAGTTGTCAAGGAAGAATTGAAATCTATAACTGATCAAATTTTCTAAAAATCAGTTTCAGTTGTTTCCAAATCGGATGAATGAATTAAAGGAGTGGAACCAATAGTTTTTGTTACAAAACATTTAATGCAGTACATTTGTTTTAAAGGTTAATACTTTGTGTAACTTAGAAAAGTACATATCAAGGTAAGGCATTAGCTATGATTCGTGCCTACTGGAGAGAATGTATAGATTGTTAAAAATATATAGTGGGTATGTGGAATTGAAAAATACTTGCAAAATGTAAAATTAGGTGGACAAAAGTAGTATTTCGTATGAGAACTGTTCGATTGGCACTGAAACTGGCTTATTTCTGTTTTCTGTGGCGTAGATTACAAATTTGAAGTTAAAGGAAATTGTGTATGTATTATCAAAAAATCGATTTGATGTTTTTGTTTTACTTCAAATTTTTAATTAAAAACGAAAAATTTTTGAATTCATTTTTAAGTTCCCCTAATAAATCAAGTCGTCCTCATCTGTGATAATTAATATTTATTAAATATGTTCCTACGTTTTTGTGGTTGTAGATTATGAATCTGAAGTGAAAACCCCGATCATTTGCACATTAAATAAAATAAAATCTCTATTCTACGTTTATTGAACTTCAAATTCGTAATCTACACCTCATAGAACATAAATCATATAATGTTGATATGGGACATGTTATATTGAGAAGAGAGGCGGTAAAGAAAGTAAATACATTCAACAAGATTGCCACACTGTAATTTACAAATGGGTCACTTTGAATATTTACAGACACACGTTCTACACATGGTATAGACACCCTTAACCCACTAGAGCAAGAGCTCATCCCCCACCCCTGGACTTCCACTGCCTTCACAATAGTATTTATTTATATATATTACAGTAGTATTTATATATACACAACAGGACAGTTTTCAAACGAGATAGTACTTTTGTCCACTTAGATTTGCAATTCTGCCTTCTGTGCCTTGGTGCGGATACAACAATAAAATAGAATTGCAGCATTAATAATCAGTAATAAAACGAAACATAATTATTTGTATTGACTATTTTGCTTGCAGGAGTATGATCAACCTGGATCAAGTGGAGTCGGGGTAGAACAAACATATATGAGAGAAGAGGCAGAACAAAAAGATAACACGGATGTTGATAACAGAGGTAAAACTTACAGCTCTGACTCTGACCAGAGTGTAAGTGATCAACAGGTAGAGTTTTTATTATTTTTTAAAAAAAAAGTTTTAGTTTATTAATTTTTTGCTGAGCCCTAATATATATATATATATTATTAAGTTTTTTATTTTTATTGTTTATATTTTTTATTAATGAGGATTTATAGAGGTTCTGTTAATATAAAAAAGAATTCTGGCAAAAGGAAAATTGTTTAATTACAAATTTATTCATGGATTTACTATACATATAAGCACGTACGTGATAAAATTGCAATGTTAGAAACTAAACTTAAAATGTACCTTACTATAATCGCGACTGGCCAGTTTTACTTAGTTGTGCGTCCTTTTCTGTTCGTTTCATCTGGGTTCTTTGTTCTACGCGTAGTTCTTCTTTGTCTTCTGTGTGTCACGAGGTCGGTACACATCCCTGGGCTTGCATCTCTCCAAACCTTCCTGTCTCGTGGCCGGGTCCCAATTGAAAGAGCGCCTTGCTTACCGGGTTCTCCTAGTTCTCGTACCTTTCCACTGCCTTCTTGATTTTAATTTTATTTTTCCAATGCCAGTTGTCTTAGATATTATTAACTTTACTTATTTTAAAGTTAACAAATCCAATGTTAAAATATTTATATTTACGTCTTGATTTTATTTATATGATAACTATTAATATTAGCTATAACGGCAACAAATATTGTTCGTTCCTACATAGTCATGATCTACGGGTCGTTTATCGCTAATTTACGCCCGCTAATTTCGAGTTTATTTCAATGGCAACATCACAAGCTCAAGCATCTAAATATCACAACAATATACAGAGGGGTCCAAAAAAATATATCCACTGGTTAACAGTCCATAACTTGCAAACTAATTGACGGAGTTGTCTCATTTTTGGTGAAAGTGTAGCTTACAGTCCAACTTAAAGATTGCTGTCTTCAAAATTCGCCGAACACTTGAGCGACTCACTCCAGTTTCACGGGCACACTGTCTCACAGACTTCTGTGGTGAGCGAGTGAATTGTTGTAACACAAGATGGGAGTTAAATGGACTTGTTACTGTTACAGGTCGTCCAGATCGTTGCTTGTGTACATCATTAACACAGCCTTCGGCTTCAAATTTGTCTCGAATGCGACGAATCGTTAAACGTGTCGGTGGCTGTGTTTGATACACATTTCGCCATTGCCGTTGAACCTCATTAATGTTTTCGTACTTAAAATACCACTTTAAAACAGACTTCCTTTCATCAAATGTAAGCCTTACGCCCAGCCATGTTTACTCGAGTGACAAGGTACAACTAACAATGAAACACTATCAGGCGACTGTCATCTGACAAAACAAAACAACGCAATACAACGCTTGTATGGCGATTGCCGGAACTACAAACTATTACACTACCAAAAATAAGACAACTCCGTCAATTAGTTTACAAGTTAAATTATTTTTTTGGACCCCTCTGTATATATATATATATATATATATATTTGTTTCAGAGGAACAATACAAGCCTCTTCTTTGGTCTCTTCTGCAAATATTTTATTAGCTGTATTTTGAGCTTTAATGATCTTATTTCATCATTACAGCCCATTCAAACAACAACAGCAAATGGTTCAGAGGCTAAAGAAACAGTGAGGAGGGACCTGAAAAATCCTTGGGGTACATCTAACCCAACTGTATTGAATAATGAAGATAAAGCTCAAAGAAATGAGGATGTTTCAGAATCTGCAGGTAGTATAAGTAGTCAACAAGCTGGTCCTGTGAGAAAGATGGTACGGGATCCAAGTAATCCGTGGGGTTCACCCTTGATCACTCCCATAACCAGTGTACTTGGAGATAACAATCAATTTCCCGGGTTAGCAGTCACAGCAAGAAGGCAAAATGGAAAAAAGGCAGCCAACAAAAGAAACCAACGATTGTACTAGAAAACAAATATTTTTTTCCACATCCACTTTTTTTTAATAGTAATTTTTTCTCTAGTTTTATAAACCGCATTACATAAATTTAGTACTTTTCTTAAAATTTTAACCATTAGACGAACAAATTAGGGGTCTTTCTTAATGATTACCATAAATAACATTAAAATGGTAACTTTGCTAATTTCAATTGCATATGCAACAGTATTCAAAACATTGAAGTCCTAAGAATTAATTGGTTTACTTACCACTGTTTACTTACATTTTCTTTCTTTCTTTATTAATATTTTATCATGATATTAATTTTTAGTTCAATCAAAATTTTTTCCCCTTTGTTCAATAAACCGAATTGTATAAATTTAGTATTTTTCTTTAAATTTTAACCATTAGACGAACAAATTAGGACTATTTATTAATGATACCATAAATAACATTAAAATGGTAACTTTGCAAATTTCAACTGTATTTGTAACAGTAATCAAAACTTTAAGAATTAATCGGTTTACGACTTTGTACTTACATTTTCTTTACTTTTTTTTTATTTATTAATGTTTTATCAACGTACTAATTTTAGTTAAATATTTCAGTCAAAATTACAGAGGCCTTATATTATTGATCTGTATGTCTAGTAACATACATTTAGGAAAAAAAGACTGAATTCAAAATAACAATAGTGTGGATGATTGTTTACTTGGGCTAGGTTCATATTTAATTATATATTACGATTCTATTTTATAAATTTAATTTTAATTTTTAATTAAATTTTAATTTTAAATTTAATTTTTGTTTGCTGTCATATTACAATTAGATTCACCAAAATAAATTTCTAATTTTATATTGGTATAAATTGTTGACATTTTATAAATTTCATGTTTTTAATTTGTTTTTGTTGTATCTCATATTAAAATTTGGTATGAAGCTTTTCACTTACCTGTGGAATTTTATTATCAATTGTTTAGGTTTAATAAAAAAGTGATTACTTCTAATTATGTACAAGTTATGTTACAATTAGGCTAGGTATAAAGTTTTCTTCAATTTCTTGTAAAACATTTTGATATTTTAGTATATATTTTTCTAGTTGTTACCAGTTATTTTTATCTAATGTAGCAATTAGATATGAAACTTTCGAAAAATTCATTTTATAAATGTGATGCTGTTTCCTTTTTTTAAAATTGTTTTCAGATGTGTCTTTTGTGATATTACTATTAAATATGAAACTAATATTGTGGAAATTACCGTAATTGTTATCATGTTTTGCATTAGTACAAATTGTTAGTTTTTTATAAATGTGTAAAAGATATTTTAATGTAATGTGAACTTTATTAATAAATGCAAATATATCTTTCCTAATTAAGCCTCAGTCCTTACCACATGTTGTATCTGCATCTAAAATAAAACATTAAGATTCTTGCTCTTGTTATCTTGTGCATTGCTGCAGTGACTGCTGCAAAATTTGAACAACTATCGCTTTATTTCAAGCATTTGATTACTCTTTTCTTCCAGACAGTATGTATCCCTGACTGAGGTTATTTATTTCTGTATGCCCCATACCTACATAAATGATATGTAGTGCACATTTATATTAATTATAAATAGAGCAATAGTTAAACATTTTTTATTGTTTTTAACACTTGTAGAACTTTATGAATCAGGCCAGGAGAGAGGTATGCTTCATGCTGTATGCCCCAGGTGGCTTCACAGATGTCCTAGGGTGGCATTTTCCTTGATGCTCTTACTGAATTGGTTGTTGTCCGGGGAAGGTCCCTAACATCTCAGAGGTACTTAGGAGACATAATCAAATAACATGTAGTACCTTTTGCTCCCTACATTGTCAAGGTATTCTTGTTAATAGATGATAATACCAGACCTCACAGAGCACGAGTTGATGATTACCTGATTGAGGTTGGGATTGAACGATTGCTGTGGCTACCAATGAGTCCAAATTTAAATCCTATTTATCATGTCTGCGACCAACTGAAGTGAAGAGTAAGTACAACGTCCATCCACCCTTGAAGAATTAGAAAGGGCTGTTGTTGAAGAGTGGGACAATATTCCTCAAGAATGTTTCATTTTAATTAACCTCTTCCAATTAATGCCATGGGTTTAAGAGAGGCAATTCATGCCAGAGACGGAGATACCCGTTATTAAGTACGTTTTCTTTAAAAAAAATTTTTCCAAGTTTATCTTTTTTTTACAATATATTTTCTTTTACTCATTATGTACCTTCGATTATTTGTTTAAAATACAATTTTGTTTTCAAATGACTTATTTTTTCAACAAAAAATAATTTTGAATTCTACAATTTGCACAAATTGGAAATATTTCAAAAATAAGGGGGAGTGCTTCAATTTTGTCCAAAGCCATTTTAAAAGTACACAGAATAGACCTAAAACATTTTGTAACTTAAAGTAAATTCATAAAAAAATAATTCATTAATAAAATAAAAACATTCAGAATGTATTGTTTATAATCAATGATTTGGAAATGAAACCATATTTTTTAAAAAGGTGTAATTTTATTTATATTCCCTTTTATTATGTCAATGAATTATATGAAATATTATTTTAATATTAATGGCTTATTTTTACTGTTACAGAACATCATGTGTGTTAATGAGTAAGATAAAACTAACTTCTTAATTTTAAATCAAGAAAATTTTCTTATTTATGAGAAACGTAAGCTGTTTAAAATAATTGTATTGAAGTAACCAGATATATTGGAATTATTAGAATAGACTAACTTTATCATGGAATAGTATTTAATAATTATTATCACAAAACTGTAGACTCTATGGAGCAATACATAGAGTAGGGTACATACAGCATTTTGGATTAAACTATCAACAATATTTAAAAATATGTTTTTAGCTAAAATGAGACATAAAAATATACTCCCTCTATCCCATAATAGTAGTAGCAAGTGAATATTTAATAAGGTATTATTGGTGAATGCAGCTGTAAGTTATATTGTAGCGCAAAATTGTGTGGCCTACAATCGAAATCAATGTTTCATCACATCTGTCATTTGTTTTGTAATTAGAATAACCTAATCATTATGAATTATAAATATTTTTCTTATTTCATCAGCTTATTGAAATCATTTGTTTAATTTCATTTGAATATCAACTCACTATAAAAGTAGGATGAAAAAAAGAGAGTTTTCAAACAAAGATCAAGTTGCGATTGTTCAATTCTTGTTGCATCAAAAGAAAAATGGAAAGTGGCAGATAGGTGCAATCACGTTAGCTGCAAAACAATTTAAAGGCAACAGAGTGATCATCTAAGAATTGGAAACATGCTTTCGAAAATAATTGTCAAGTTGAATCTTTGAAAAAACAAAACTGTGGACAAAAATGCAATGATTATGGAAAAAAACTAAGTTATATTCCTCTTAGCATAAGAGGCACCATAACATCATCAGCTCACGCCATTAAAGTTCCCAAATCTACATTATTCTGAATATTAAAAAAAGGAAAATAAATGAAACGAGTTTCAAGGACCATTTCTTACAGAAAAGAATAAGAAAGTTTGCGTCGAATTTGGTCGGACAAAAGTCCTCCTGATGGAAAGTTTATGGACATTAAGGATTATATTAACATTGATGAAAAGTGGTTCTACTTGAAAAAGGCAAGAGTTCTTATTATTTGCTTTTAGACAAAGAACGTGCAAAAGTAAGGGATTTACAGCAAAGGCTAAGTTTATAGCAGCAGTAGCTCACCAGAAGGACTCCACACAAAAAAATGCCTTTTTGATGGAAAATCTGTTACTAGTACAGAGATAAGGAAAATGCTTTTTGAAAACATATAGTCAAAAATTCGCAAAAAATTACATCGCAAGAGGATCAGGACATTGCCCCATATTTATTCAACAGGATAATGCAAAACCACATCTAAAAGATGGTAATCCATTACTATTAGAGGATGGATTTCGTGATGGATGACAAATACAAATGAAATCACATCCATCGAATAGTCTAGGTTTTTTTAACTCAATAGAGTCATTACAACATCAAGCCTCACCCAATAATATTGACGAATAGAACCAGTAAACATGGCCATTATAGCACAGGCCAACAGTTGTTTTGTTGCCAGAGTTGATTTCATATAAATTTGATACCCTAAATTCAAATATGGCATTAGTTTAGGAGCTCAAATTTCTAAAATATAACATTGTAGTGAAATATACTATATAATTTCTGGCCCAAGGAGAAAGTTTACCATTTTTAGGTACATACAAATAACCCATTGATGTTTGTGATACTTTATCTTCTCCTAGACCAAAGCTACAGTGTTAAATCCTTTCATTTTCCTTGAGTGAGCAATCGAGGGGTATTGAACCATAATATTAATTCTCTCTGTATAGGACACACTCAAACTTCCCTTTGAACTGTCAATAAATAGGCACCAATCATCTGGAAAATAGTCAGGAAGACCCATTTTTCCCAGGAGTCCTCAAATTTCGTGACAAAATACAAGATTGTTTTCTTGAGAGAATAATGTTAGCAGAACCTTTTAGAATACAACAGAAGGAGTTAACCAATCCTTGTATATATGATTTTATCTGCACATTTCGTGTAGAACTACACTTTATTAGATCAGTTAGAGAAAAACTGATTTTATATTTAGATTCAGTGCCCAATAAAATTAAATCAGTTCTAAAATCCTAGGCACCAAAAACATATCTTTTCTTGTAGGCCTGTGTAATATTTCTCCCGAAATATGTGGATAATAGGTTTCTGTCCCTTCAACAAGTTATGCTGGGAGCAATGACTCATAACCAAAGGATCCTACCTACAAGTTTAAAATGCAGTAACAAAATTATTGAAAAAACCAGAAACTGTCTGAAAATTCGAAATAAAAATTAGGAGTAATATTTTTAATTTAATCTAGTTTTTTTGTTAATAAATGTTGTGTTCTATATTGATTTTATTTTGCTACTATTATTATGGGACAAATTAAATTCATCGACTGCTACTATTATTATGGAACAGAGGAATTATATTTATATTTTATATTTGTGTTTAACAAATATTAGAATGAATTCTTCAAACTTTCCAGGAATCCTTCTATACATTTGAAATCAGGACCAACAACCATGCTAATCCAAAATTATGGATTAAGGATACTAGGATAAATAAGTCACAACGGCAGAGTTTTAGCCGTGTTGGGATATTAGGCTCCATTAGACCTTTATTTATTTACTTTATTAAGCGTTGTCAAGTCTTTATTAGGCATTGTCAAGATGTCGGTGGAAAAAAGGTTAAAAATTTAAAGTTCAAAAAGTATTAGCTTCATCGGGAGAAAGTATTATAGTTCTTGAATGATGCTTTGTTCAGGAAATTCATGTAAATTCAACACATGATTGTGGCTATACTTGAAAATTCATCATTTTTTTTTTCTTTTTTTTTTTTTTTTTCTTAGCTCTCAAACTTATAAAAATAGGATGTGGGAAAAATTAAGGAAAAATATTTAGGGCTGATGAGTGCCTTTCACTAAGGGGAGTCCCCCATTTGAAGGATGTATGAGAAGGATATAGGGTGAGGAATGCCTAAAAAAGCGAATGGGATCAGGAAGGTAGTGAGAGTCTACCAAATTCATCATCATCAATCAAAAACACTTTTGGACTGACGGGACTGATGTACATGGTGGGAACCAGCATACAATGAAATTACCTTGTTATTACCACGGGGATAGGTCCGGGAGAAGTCTGTCTCTTTTATCTATGAGTCAAGCCCCCCCCCCCCGAAAAATAATCCTATGTACATCACTGGTAGTGAACATTGTTTCTTTAATTGCTATACCCTTTGAGTAAGAAGAGAGAAAATTGAAAGGTGATATGATAGAGAGGAGGGAAGGATAAAAACAGGAGTAAATCACAACAGCCCTTCGATATATACATATTTACTATACATTTTGTATACACATATCTAATTAAAAAAAAAAATCTAATACACAATACATAATATCACCAATTTTTCCTCCTCACATAACAATAGAAAAACTGTCACTTTTTTATTTATTAAAGCTGTTAACTATAACATGCCATTTTGGTCCTAGCTACCTATAAAATAGCGACTATTCTACTTAGGTTGTATATAATGTTATAGTCGTTTTTTATTGGGTTTAGAGTGAGGACAAAAGGATGGACAAACATCCAAAAATTCGACAAGTCTCGGGATTCGAAACATTGAAAATCTATAAATTCTCACTTGGAGTCTATTGTCACAATACACATTTACACCATCATCAAATTCCGAATGAAGAGAAGACATAGATAAATATTCAGTGCGAAAGGAAGCAGTATAGGGTCGTACTGGTAAATGATTTTTGATGGTGTTTTGAGATAAACTCGAAATTAGCGAGCGTACATGTACAATATACGACCCGTGGATCACGATTCATGAATGTTTAAACACTATTCGTCGCGTTGTATCTACCATTAATATGTATAATATAAATTATATCAACAATTAAATATAAATAATTTAATTTATTAACTTCAAAACAAGAAAAGTAATCATATATGAGACAAAGAGGATAGGACAACCAAAGAGGTCAAGAGTCAAGAAGGCAGCGGAAAGGTACGGCGAGAGAACAAGGCTAAGAGCAGGGCACTCGTTTACTGACGACCCGACTGAGAAGACCAAGCAAGAAGCCGGCTCCCATTTCACTTTCACCCGGCACGCAACGAGGTACGCATCGAGAACAAAGGACGCTCAAGACAAAGAAGACGCTATCCGAACCACGCGACGGCACAGAGACGCTACAAGGACGCGACGAAGAAGACAAAGGAAGAATGCACCAAAGGACGCAACAACCAGAAAAGCTGGCCAGCCGCCGCGTTTAGTTATAAGGTACAAAATTTAAATTTAGTTTTAATAATGTTATTTTATTTAATTTTTAAATCAATTTGTGTAAATAAACAATTTTTCCTTTTGCCAGAATTATCCCTTTTAAATTAACAGAACCTTAAAGATAAAGTAAAAGTTAAATATAAAGATTAAAAATAAAATATAAATTATATAAAAAATATATGATAGTAAATATTTTAATATTAGGCGCCCAACGTGGGGCATGTTAATGAGGAAATCTGGTTAAAGGATTGATTGGATAAAAGTGTGTCACGAAAATTGTGTTTAATTTTGATATAAAGGTTAGGTCTAAAGTTTAAAATTTGTATTTGTGGTTAAGATTCATATTGTTAAAGTTCAGTCATGGAAAGCGTAACTGAGTCAAGCCAGGGGGAGAGTAGGATAGAGAGGATGTTACAATTAATATTAGAACAAACTAAATTAGTATCTGAAGGAAATAAATTAATGTCTGAAGAAAATAGAATAAATTGTGAAGTTAGAACTTCAATTTAAAAAATCTGACCCGGTTGAAATTATATGTAAATTAAAAAGTACAATCGTTAAAAGTTTGAATTGGAATAAATTCGAACTCAAAGTTTCAAATCATTTTAGTGAAAACCCTTTTTGCGAGTTTAGTGGGAACAAAATGAAATATAATAAAAGTAAAGACTTAAAAAATAGTTTCAGGGATGTTTTTAATACCATAGAGTATAATTATAAAAAATAAATAAATTTGTATTTATTATTATGAAAATAATGCTGGCCTAATGGATGACTTTTAAAAATTAAAAAAAAAATTTTTTTTTAATTAATAGAAAAACCTATTATAAAATAATGCCAATTATGCACGTGTAAAATTTGGAAATGGAAGTTTATTGTATTGTATTTCGATATTGGAATGTTTATTTGTAAAATCAAATTTGAAAATATGTTAAAAGATATTTAAAAGCTTGAAAATTAAAATCAATCGAAAGAATTTATTATAAAATAATATCAATCAGGCACATGTGATTGAAATTAGCAAAGTTACCATTTTATTGTTATTTATGTTAATCATTAAAAAAGAGCCCTAATTTGTTCGTTTAATGGTTAAAATTTAAAGAAATGTACTAAATTTATGTAATGCGGTTTATAAAACAAGAGAAAAAATTAGTATTAAAAAAAGGTGGATGTGGAAAAAAATATTTGTTTTCTAGTACAATCGTTGGTTTCTTTTGTTGGCTGCCTTTTTTCCATTTTGCCTTCTTGCTGTGACTGCTAACCCGGGAAATTGATTGTTATCTCCAAGTACACTGGTTATGGGAGTGATCAAGGGTGAACCCCACGGATTACTTGGATCCCATACCATCTTTCTCACAGGACCAGCTTGTTGACTACTTATACTACCTGCAGATTCTGAAACATCCTCATTTCTTTGAGCTTTATCTTCATTATTCAATACAGTTGGGTTAGATGTACCCCAAGGATTTTTCAGGTCCCTCCTCACTGTTTCTTTAGCCTCTAAACCATTTGCTGTTGTTGTTTGAATGGGCTGTAATGATGAAATAAGATCATTAAAGCTCAAAATACAGCTAATAAAATATTTGCAGAAGAGACCAAAGAAGAGGCTTGTATTGTTCCTCTGAAACAAATATATATATATATATATTTTATATTTTATTAGCTGTATTTTGAGCTTTAATGATCTTATTTCATCATTACAGCCCATTCAAACAACAACAGCAAATGGTTCAGAGGCTAAAGAAACAGTGAGGAGGGACCTGAAAAATCCTTGGGGTACATCTAACCCAACTGTATTGAATAATGAAGATAAAGCTCAAAGAAATGAGGATGTTTCAGAATCTGCAGGTAGTATAAGTAGTCAACAAGCTGGTCCTGTGAGAAAGATGGTACGGGATCCAAGTAATCCGTGGGGTTCACCCTTGATCACTCCCATAACCAGTGTACTTGGAGATAACAATCAATTTCCCGGGTTAGCAGTCACAGCAAGAAGGCAAAATGGAAAAAAGGCAGCCAACAAAAGAAACCAACGATTGTACTAGAAAACAAATATTTTTTTCCACATCCACTTTTTTTTAATACTAATTTTTTCTCTTGTTTTATAAACCGCATTACATAAATTTAGTACTTTTCTTTAAATTTTAACCATTAGACGAAAAAATTAGGGCTCTTTTTTAATGATTAACATAAATAACAATAAAATGGTAACTTTGCTAATTTCAATCACATGTGCCTGATTGATATTATTTTATAATAAATTCTTTCGATTGATTTTAATTTTCAAGCTTTTAAATATCTTTTAACATATTTTCAAATTTGATTTTACAAATAAACATTCCAATATCGAAATACAATACAATAAACTTCCATTTCCAAATTTTACACGTGCATAATTGGCATTATTTTATAATAGGTTTTTCTATTAATTAAAAAAAAATTTTTTTTTTAATTTTTAAAAGTCATCCATTAGGCCAGCATTATTTTCATAATAATAAATACAAATTTATTTATTTTTTATAATTATACTCTATGGTATTAAAAACATCCCTGAAACTATTTTTTAAGTCTTTACTTTTATTATATTTCATTTTGTTCCCACTAAACTCGCAAAAAGGGTTTTCACTAAAATGATTTGAAACTTTGAGTTCGAATTTATTCCAATTCAAACTTTTAACGATTGTACTTTTTAATTTACATATAATTTCAACCGGGTCAGATTTTTTAAATTGAAGTTCTAACTTCACAATTTATTCTATTTTCTTCAGACATTAATTTATTTCCTTCAGATACTAATTTAGTTTGTTCTAATATTAATTGTAACATCCTCTCTATCCTACTCTCCCCCTGGCTTGACTCAGTTACGCTTTCCATGACTGAACTTTAACAATATGAATCTTAACCACAAATACAAATTTTAAACTTTAGACCTAACCTTTATATCAAAATTAAACACAATTTTCGTGACAAACTTTTATCCAATCAATCCTTTAACCAGATTTCCTCATTAACATGCCCCACGTTGGGCGCCAAATATTAAAATATTTATTATCATATATTTTTTATATAATTTATATTTTATTTTTAATCTTTATATTTAACTTTTAATTTATCTTTAAGGTTCTGTTAATTTAAAAAGGATAATTCTGGCAAAAGGAATAATTGTTTATTTACACAAATTGATTTAAAAATTAAATAAAATAAAATTATTAAAACTAAATTTAAATTTTGTACCTTATAACTAAACGCGGCGGCTTGCCAGCTTTTCTGGTTGTTGCGTCTTTTGGTGCATTCTTCCTTTGTCTTCTTCGTCGCGTCCTTGTAGCGTCTCTGTGCCGTCGCGTGATTCGGATAGCGTCTTCTTTGTCTTGAGCGTCCTTTGTTCTCGATGCGTACCTCGTGGCGTGCCGGGTGAAAGTGAAATAATAATAGTAGCAAAATAAAATCAATATAGAACACAACATTTATTAACAAAAAAACTAGATTAAATTAAAAATATTACTCCTAATTTTTATTTCGAATTTTCAGACAGTTTCTGGTTTTTTCAATAATTTTGTTACTGCATTTTAAACTTGTAGGTAGGATCCTTTGGTTATGAGTCATTGCTCCCAGCATAACTTGTTGAAGGGGCAGAAACCTATTATCCACATATTTCGGGAGAAATATTACACAGGCCTACAAGAAAAGATATGTTTTTGGTGCCTAGGATTTTAGAACTGATTTAATTTTATTGGGCACTGAATCTAAATATAAAATTAGTTTTTATCTAACTGATCTAATAAAGTGTAGTTCTACACGAAATGTGCAGATAAAATCATATATACAAGGATTGGTTAACTCCTTCTGTTGTATTCTAAAAGGTTCTGCTAATATTATTCTTTCAAGAAAACAATCTTGTATTTTGTCACGAAATTTGAGGACTCCTGGGAAAAATAGGTCTTCCTGACTATTTTCCAGATGATTGGTGCCTATTTATTGACAGTTCAAAGGGAAGTTTGAGTGTGTCCTATACAGAGAGAATTAATATTATGGTTCAATACCCCTCGATTGCTCACTCAAGGAAAATGAAAGGATTTAACACTGTAGCTTTGGTCTAGGAGAAGATAAAGTATCACAAACATCAATGGGTTATTTGTATGTACCTAAAAATGGTAAACTTTCTCCTTGGGCCAGAAATTATATAGTATATTTCACTACAATGTTATATTTTAGAAATTTGAGCTCCTAAACTAATGCCATATTTGAATTTAGGGTATCAAATTTATATGAAATCAACTCTGGCAACAAAACAACTGTTGGCCTGTGCTATAATGGCTATGTTTACTGGTTCTATTCGTCAATATTATTGGGTGAGGCTTGATGTTGTAATGACTCTATTGAGTTAAAAAAACCTAGACTATTCGATGGATGTGATTTCATTTGTATTTGTCATCCATCACGAAATCCATCCTCTAATAGTAATGGATTACCATCTTTTAGATGTGGTTTTGCATTATCCTGTTGAATAAATATGGGGCAATGTCCTGATCCTCTTGCGATGTAATTTTTTGCGAATTTTTGACTATATGTTTTCAAAAAGCATTTTCCTTATCTCTGTACTAGTAACAGATTTTCCATCAAAAAGGCATTTTTTTGTGTGGAGTCCTTCTGGTGAGCTACTGCTGCTATAAACTTAGCCTTTGCTGTAAATCCCTTACTTTTGCACGTTCTTTGTCTAAAAGCAA
Organism: Acanthosoma haemorrhoidale; assembly: GCA_930367205.1. Taxonomy (NCBI): domain Eukaryota; kingdom Metazoa; phylum Arthropoda; class Insecta; order Hemiptera; family Acanthosomatidae; genus Acanthosoma; species Acanthosoma haemorrhoidale. The sequence goes on along the minus strand of OV884014.1, from coordinate 84,562,705 downwards.
ATAATAAGAACTCTTGCCTTTTTCAAGTAGAACCACTTTTCATCAATGTTAATATAATCCTTAATGTCCATAAACTTTCCATCAGGAGGACTTTTGTCCGACCAAATTCGACGCAAACTTTCTTATTCTTTTCTGTAAGAAATGGTCCTTGAAACTCGTTTCATTTATTTTCCTTTTTTTAATATTCAGAATAATGTAGATTTGGGAACTTTAATGGCGTGAGCTGATGATGTTATGGTGCCTCTTATGCTAAGAGGAATATATAATTTAGTTTTTTTCCATAATCATTGCATTTTTGTCCACAGTTTTGTTTTTTCAAAGATTCAACTTGACAATTATTTTCGAAAGCATGTTTCCAATTCTTAGATGATCACTCTGTTGCCTTTAAATTGTTTTGCAGCTAACGTGATTGCACCTATCTGCCACTTTCCATTTTTCTTTTGATGCAACAAGAATTGGACAATCGCAACTTTATGTTTGTTTGAAAACTCTCTTTTTTTTCATCCTACTTTTATAGTGAGTTGATATTCAAATGAAATTAAACAAATGAATTCAATAAGCTGATGAAATTAGAAAAATATTTATAATTCATAATGATTAGGTTAACCTAAACACAAAACAAATGACAGATGTGATGAAACATTGATTTTGATTGTAGGCCACACAATTTTGCGCTACAATATAACTTACAGCTGCATTCACCAATTATACCTTATTAATTATTCACTTGCTACTACTATTATGGGATAGAGGGAGTATATTTTTATGTCTCATTTTAGCTAAAAACATTTTTTTAAATATTGTTGATAGTTTAATCCAAAATGCTGTATGTACCCTACTCTATGTATTGCTCCATAGAGTCTACAGTTTTGTGATAATAATTATTAAATACTATTCCATGATAAAGTTAGTCTATTCTAATAATTCCAATATATTGTCACGTGCCCAATTTTGAGCACGCAACGGGAGCAGGTAGAGTAAAAAAAAACCTTTAACAACTATAGGTTCCTTTTATAGTTTATTGTTCCTTCCACCAATATGCGTCACATCTCTCTTATTGCTTACTTACAACTCACTAACTCCCCACTCTGTTACCATCTCCCCACCTCCCCCCACCAGGGGGCTACTCCCACTCTTCTCTTAACGGATTGGATCTTCCTCTGATGGGTAGGGGATCGAGGAGGGGCCTTGGGTGAGGTGAGGAAGTGGATAATCAAAGGATGAGGGGGTGAAGGGGTATGTTTGCCTGACTTAGGTGACAATATCTGGTTACTTCAATACAATTATTTTAAATAGCTTACGCTTCTCATTAATAAGAAAATTTTCTTGATTTAAAATTAAGAAGTTAGTTTTATCTTACTCATTAACACACATGATGTTCTGAAACAGTCAAAATAAGCCATTAATATTAAAATAATATTTCATATAATTCATTGACATAATAAAAGGGAATATAAATAAAATTACACCTTTTTAAAAAATATGGTTTTATTTTCAAATCGTTGATTATAAACAATACATTCTGAACGTTTTTATTTTATTAATGAATTATTTTTTTATGAATTTACTTTAAGTTACAAAATTTTTTAGGTCTATTCTGTGTACTTTTAAAATGGCTTTGGACAAAATTGAAGCACTCCCCCTTATTTTTGAAATAATTCCAATTTGTGCAAATTGTAGAATTCAAAATTATTTTTCGTTGAAAAAATAAGTCATTTGAAAACAATATTGTATTTTAAACAAATAATCGAAGTAACATAATGAGTAAAAGAAAATATATTGTAAAAAAAAGATAAACTTGGAAAAGTAGTAAAGGAAGTCTGGTTAAAGGATTAATTGGATAAAGTTAGTCACAAAAAATCGTTTAAATTTGATATAAAGGTTAGGTCAAAAAGTGTACAAAATTGTGTTTGTGGTAGGGATTTATATCGTTAAAATTCAGTCATGGAAAGCGTAAATGAATCGAGTCGCGAGGAAAGTGATATGCAAAAGTTGCTTAGGTTAATGGTAGAATTTAAAGAAGATATGAACGCAATATTTGCCGAATATAAACGTGATATGAACGAAAAATTTGACGAAAATAATCGTAAATTAGAAGAAAATGAACTTGATTTGAACGAAAAATTCGAAAAAATTGTCAATAGATCCGATATCTTTGAACAAAAATTACAAAAACCTTTCATAGAATTTAATGTAAACCTTGATAAAAAAATGCATGTTATAGAAACAAACTTAAAACCGGAAATAGGAAATCAGATGAATGATTGTAAAGAAGATAAAATAGAAAACGAAAATAAACGTAGTACGGACGAACAATTTAACGAAAATAAACGTAGTACGGACGAACAGTTAAACGAAAATAAACGTAGTACGGACGAACAATTAAACGAAAATAAACGTAGTATGGACGAACAATTAAACGAAAATAAACGAAATGTGGAAGAAAATAAACGGAATCTTGAAGAGAAGTTTAAAAATGAAAATAATAAATTCGATAAATTTGTGGAAATTAGTAATGAAAAAATTGACAATAAAAAAGAGAACATTGAACAAAATATTTTCAAAAATTCTAATATAGAAATGGATAAAAAAGTACATCCTTTAAAAATGGAAGTTAAATTCGAGAAACAATTAACATGCATAAATAATAAACCGGTAATTGATCCTGATAAAGACAAATAATTAACAATCATGATAATTTAGAAATTCAGCAATTAAAAAATTCAGACCCAGTAGAAATTATAAATAGATTTAAAAGTACAATATTTAAAAATTTGAATTGGAATAGAGTCAAATTTAACATTTTATATCATGCTAGTGAAATTCCCCTGGGGGAGTTCAATACGAACAACATACAAATAAACAAATGGACAGAATTTAAAAATAACTCCAGGGATGTTTTTAATACCATCGAATATAATTATAAAAAGAAAAGCCCGTTTGAGGCTCAGCCTCAGGAAGGGCGGGAAAAAAAAAAAAAAAAAAAAAAAAATTATAAAAAGAAAAAGAAAGAAGAGTTATACTTCATTATTATGAAATAATGCTAATCGGATAAATGTAAAAAAGTAAACTAAAAAATACATAAATAAAATAAAAAATTAATACTAAAATCTATTATTAAAAAATGGCAACTAGGCGCATGTAAAAATTTGGAATTAAAGTTTATTATAGAGTATTAAAGTGTTAAAATGTTTAGTTGTAAAATAAAATTTGAAAATATGGTAAAAGACATTGAAAAGCTTGAAATTAAAATCAATTGAAATAATTTATTATAAGATAACATCAATCACCCATGTAAGAATTTGGAAATTTAAGTTTATTATATTGTATTAAAATGTTAGAATGTTTAACTATACAATCAAAGTTGAAAATGTGTTAAAGTCTAAATCTAAAGACTAGAGAATTAAATTTAATTTAGAAATCTTATTATGAAAATAATCTCAATCAAGCAAGGTAAAGACTTGAAAATGAAAAATCATTGTAATAATTGAATGTTAAAATCTCTGTATAGTACATGTAAAAATTTGGTGACATACATTTTGGTATTGTAATTTAGTTATAAGAAAATACAAATGATTAATATGATGAACAAGTAAATGTAAGATCAATAGTAAAGTAAATAAAAAAATTTTTTTAGACAAGCTCAAAACAATTTTTAAATCGGAGCGGACCCGAATGTTGTGATATTTTAAAATGATGATTTTTAATAATGTTTGTTTAAATAAACTCGGAATTAGCGAGCATTGAATAACGTAATAACGATCCGTGATTCATTTTTGAAAGTATGAACGTTTTTACTGTCGTCATATTAATTATTAATAATTGAAATAAAAATAATATCATATTTAATATAAACATTTATTATATAAACTTCTATATTAAGCAAAGTAATAAATATCCGAAACAACTGGCATTAAATAACGAGTTGAAAGTCAAGAAGGCAGCGGAGAGATGCAGATATATAATAAGCCGACATAGACCAAAAAAGACACATTCTTTCTTTCGTCCGGAGCAGACACAGAAGGGACTACCAGGTAGCGAGACGCTAGCCGCCTCGTGGTGAGCTGACTTTCACTTTCACCAGATGCGACAACAAAGACGATTCGGATCAAGCAAATGAAGATCACCACACGAAGATTATCCACAAGAAGCACTGGCCAGTATTAGTATAGAGTTACGAATAATTTACAAGGTACCATTTTAATATTAATTTTAATAGTATTCTTTATTACGTACGTATTATATTTTTGTATGTCAATTTTAGTTATTCAATGTGTCTAAATAAAACCAATATTCCTTTTGCCAGAAGTTTCCTATGTAATTATTAACAGAACCCTGATATAACGTTAAAGTTATTAAATATAAAGTTTTTTAAAATTATATAAAAAAATATATAATTAAAATATTTATTAATAAATAGCAAATATTAGAATAATATATATATATATATTGTTGTGATATTTTAAAATGATGATTTTTAATAGTGTTTGCATAAATAATGCAATAAAAAATTCAGGCAATTACGGCTCAAGATGTGAGAAAATCGATCTCCAATCTGGAGAGATTTGCAGGAGAGACCGGGGAACTGAACCACTTCCTGAAGGGAGGTGACAGGCTGATGACGCGAATAGAAGGAAAACGAGCGGAAGACCTTATTACCGAAGGAGACGCTGAGTCACTGAGAGCAGCGCTCGTGTGTAGGGTGAAGCGAAGCATCCTCAATATGATTCAGGCGGACGAAGAGACCCCAATGAGTACCGTAAAAGAACGGTTAAAGAAAGCGTTCGGAGGGGGAAGATGGACACCTGAAGAGGATATCTTCAAGATGTTCCGGGAGATAAAGAAGCCCCACCAGACGAACGGCCAGTATGCGGGAACACTCTTAGCGAGATACAATAGTATCACAGAGAAGATGAGGGAGTCCATGAGCGCGGCCGAGGTTGAAGCAAGGATGGCATTCCTGTCGACGATTTTAAAAGTGCAGTTGGCAAAGGAATTTTAAAGATAATTGGCTGATACGGTACTATTGATTTAATTGATGATTTATTTATTTGACAGTTATGACAGGTTTTTAATGTTTGACTTATTAACTTTCTTAAATTGACATAATAAAATCTTTCTCTAATTATTTTTAAGCATTTATTCACACCTGCATGACAAAATTTTAAGTGCACCATGTTTATTAAATTTGTCATGTCATTTTTTATTAGTTCAATATAGAATTTATTTTTTTATGTATCATTCCATTGATTATTTTATAATTTTCTTAATCTTTCTCAAATTTTTCTTTTATTTTTAAGTCACTTTGTTGATTTTTGATTATGTTTTTGAAAAACATTTCTTCTTGTAACTCATTTAATTTAAAATCGTTTCCCAATCGCTCTGGGCTTTCTATTGGATTTCTACTTATGAAATCAGCGATTTTGTTTTGCTTTCCTTGGATGTGGATATACTCAATATCTAAAGGTCCCAAATAATTAATCCATCTAATCAAACGGCAGGGTGGATTTTTACAACTATGTAGAAATGTAATTGCGCTATTATCTGTTTTTACTATAATTTTGTACCCTGCTATCAAATTATAAAATTTTTGAATCGCGTGTATTATGCCTAAAAGTTCTTTTTCCGTTGAATAATAATTTAATTCGGAATTTTTAAAAGTTCTACTACAAAAAGATGTAATTTTCTTTTTATTATTTTTATCTAGTTGATATAAAATTCCACCTGAAGCAAAATCGGAACTATCTGATTCTATGTAAAAAACTTTTTTAAAGTCTGGGTAATTTAACAGGATATCGTCAATCATTTTTTATTTAATTTCGTTAAATGCAATTTGTTGTTCACTTTTCCATATGAATTTTGAACTGCTAGAGGTTAATTTATATAGTGGCCTACTGATATCCGCATAGTTGCTACAGAATTTATTATAGAAATTTATATATCCTAGAAAGCTTTGTAATTCTTTCATATTATTTGGTTCTCTAAAATGCTTTATGACTTCTACCTTTTCAGGGTCTTTTTTAATACCGTCTGATGTCAACACGTACCCTAGGAATGGAATATTATTTTGAAAAAATTTAGATTTCTTTAAATTTATTGTTACACCGTTTATTTGAAAAAGTTTGAATAGATCACTTAAAACGCTTAAAAACTTTTCATATGTTTCTGCATGTATGAGAACATCATCAACATATACTTTAATATTATTCATTAAGGTTGTTGATATTATTTTCTTTAATGCTTTTATTAATGCGGCTAAACTGACTGATAAGCCAAAAGGAATTCTTTTAAAATGGAAGGTTTCATTCAAAAATTGAAAACCTGTAAACTCTCTACTATTTTCCTCTAATTTTACTTGCCAAAAACTACTTTTTAAATCGACTGTTGCTATGAATTTAGAATTTTGGAAGAAACAAATAATAATACTAATTTAAAAATATCAAGTTTTAAAAATAAATTTACAAAAATAGATATTGAAAATGATATCGATTTTATCTGTTCAGAAACAAAAAATATTTTAAATAATAAACAGCAAATCGAGTTTAGAAATGTACTAGAGAGGTATGATAAAATATTTGAAGAACGTCCTGGGTGCATCGAATGTTATGAACATAAACTAGAAGTAAATGATAATACTCCATACAAACAATTTCAATATAAACTAAATCCTAAATTGATAGATAAAGCAAGAGCAGAAATAAATAAAATGATAAATGACGGAATAATTGAAACGTCGAATTCTTGTTATGTAAATCCCATTATATTGATAGAGAAAAAGGATGGTACAGTTAGGATATATTTGGATGGACGATTTTTAAATAAGAGACTTAAACCTTTATATGATGCACCACCAAATATAGATTCGATATTATATCAATGTTCAAATTCTTATAATAATATCAAAGCCCCACGTTGGGCGCCAAATATTACGTTCTTTGAATATTATATGATAATTTTATTTTTTATTCTTTTACTTTAAGTTTATTTTATTTACTATTTATTATTAGGTTCTATTAACAAAAATAATTCTGGCAAAAAGATGAATTTAATTTTACAAACATAAAAAATATACTTATATTAATTTTATAAATACTTGTTTATTAATTCGATTCCTTTTCTTCTTCAGTGGTCTTCTTTTTAATTAAATTTATAATTCTTCTCTTCGAGCTATTTCTCTTCCGTTCCACTTCAAGTCAATAACCACTAACCAACAAAGTTTTTAAGTTTTTCTTACTCACAATCTCAAGCTAATAATATGTATTACGGGCTTTTTATTTCATCACTGAATTCAGATACATATATCAGGCTGATTCCAAAAACTAGAGTGAATATAATGCTCTGTGTGTTTTCTCAGAACCACAACAACAACTCATTTTAGTGAAATATAATTATATAATTTCTGGCCCAAGGAGAAAGTTTACCATTTCTAGGTACATACAAATCACCCATTGATGTTGGTGATACTTTATCTTCTCCTAGACCAAAGCTACAGTGTTAAATCCTTTCATTTTCCTTGAGTGAGCAATCGAGGGGTATTGAACCATAATATTAATTCTCTCTGTATAGGACAGATTCAAACTTCCCTTTGAACTGTCAATAAATAGGCACCAATCATCTGAAAAATAGTCAGGAAGACCCATTTTTTCCCAGGAATCCTCAAATTTCATGACAAAATACAAGATTGTTTTCTTGAGAGAATAATGTTAGCAGACCCTTTTAGAATACAACAGAAGGAGTTAACCAATCCTTGTATATGCGATTTTAACTGCACATTTCGTGTAGAACTACACTTCATTAGATCAGTTCGAGAAAAACTGATTTTATATTTAGATTCAGTGCCCCCTATAAAATTAAATCAGTTCTAAAATCCTAGGAGCCAAAAACATATCTTTTCTTGTGGGCCTGTGTAATATTTCTCCCGAAATATGTGGATAATAGGTTTCTGTCCCTTCAACAAGTTATGCTGGGAGCAATGACTCATAACCAAAGGATCCTACCTACAAGTTTAAAATGCAGTAACAAAATTATTGAAAAAACCAGAAACTGTCTGAAAATTCGAAATAAAAATTAGGAGTAATATTTTTAATTTAATCTAGTTTTTTTGTTAATAAATGTTGAGTTCTATATTTATTTTATTTTGCTACTATTATTATGGGACAAATTAAATTCATCGACTGCTACTATTATTATGGAACAGAGGAATTATATTTATATTTCATATTTGTGTTTAACAAATATTAGAATGAATTCTTCAAACTTTCCAGGAATCCTTCTATACATTTGAAATTAGGACCAACAACCATGCTAATCCAAAATTATGGATCAAGGATACTGGGATAAATAAGTCACAACGGCAGAGTTTTAGCCGTGTTGGGATATTACGCTCCATTAGACCTTTATTTATCTACTTTACTAAGCGTTGTCAAGTCTTTATTAGGCATTGTCAAGATGTGGGTGGAAAAAAGGTTAAAAATTTAAAGTTCAAAAAGTATTAGCTTCATCGCGAGAAAGTATTATAGTTCTTGAATGATCCTTTGTTCAGAAAATTCATGTAAATTCATCACATGATTGTGGCTATACTTGAAAATATATAATCATCAATCCAAAACACTTTTGGACTGACGGGATTAATGTACATGGTGAGAACCAGCATACAATGAAATTACCTTGTTATTACCACGGGGATAGGTCCGGGAGAAGTCTGTCTCTTTTATCTATGAGTCAAGCCCCCCCCCCGAAAAATAATCTTATGTACGCCGCTGGTAGTGAAAATTGTTTCTTTAATTGCTATACCCTTTGAGTAAGAAGAGAGAAAATTTAAAGGTGATATGATAGAGAGGAGGGAAGGATAAAAACGGGATAGTTTGATGTTGTGATTTTTGATGGTGTTTTGAGATAAACTCGAAATTAGCGAGCGTACATGTACGATATACGACCCGTGGATCACGATTCATGAATGTTTAAACACTATTCGTCGCGTTGTATCTACCATTAATACGTATAATATAAATAATATCAACAATTAAATATAAATAATTTAATTTATTAACTTCAAAACTAGAAAAGTAATCATATATGAGACAAAGAGGATAGGACAACCAAAGAGGTCAAGAGTCAAGAAGGCAGCGGAAAGGTACGGTGAGAGAACAAGGCTAAGAGCAGGGCACTCGTTTACTGACGACCCGACTGAGAAGACCAAGCAAGAAGCCGGCTCCCATTTCACTTTCACCCGGCACGCCACGAGGTACGCATCGAGAACAAAGGACGCTCAAGACAAAGAAGACGCTATCCGAATCACGCGACGGCACAGAGACGCTACAAGGACGCGACGAAGAAGACAAAGGAAGAATGCACCAAAAGACGCAACAACCAGAAAAGCTGGCAAGCCGCCGCGTTTAGTTATAAGGTACAAAATTTAAATTTAGTTTTAATAATTTTATTTTATTTAATTTTTAAATCAATTTGTGTAAATAAACAATTATTCCTTTTGCCAGAATTATCCTTTTTAAATTAACAGAACCTTAAAGATAAATTAAAAGTTAAATATAAAGATTAAAAATAAAATATAAATTATATAAAAAATATATGATAATAAATATTTTAATATTTGGCGCCCAACGTGGGGCATTTTAATGAGGAAATCTGGTTAAAGGATTGATTGGATAAAAGTGTGTCACGAAAATTGTGTTTAATTTTGATATAAAGGTTAGGTCTAAAGTTTAAAATTTGTATTTGTGGTTAAGATTCATATTGTTAAAGTTCAGTCATGGAAAGCGTAACTGAGTCAAGCCAGGGGGAGAGTAGGATAGAGAGGATGTTACAATTAATATTAGAACAAACTAAATTAGTATCTGAAGGAAATAAATTAATGTCTGAAGAAAAGAAAATAAATTGTGAAGTTAGAACTTCAATTTAAAAAATCTGACCCGGTTGAAATTATATGTAAATTAAAAAGTACAATCGTTAAAAGTTTGAATTGGAATAAATTCGAACTCAAAGTTTCAAATCATTTTAGTGAAAACCCTTTTTGCGAGTTTAGTGGGAACAAAATGAAATATAATAAAAGTAAAGACTTTAAAAATAGTTTCATGGATGTTTTTAATACCATAGAGTATAATTATAAAAAAAAAAATAAATTTGTATTTATTATTATGAAAATAATGCTGACCTAATGGATGACTTTTAAAAATTAAAAAAAATTTTTTTTTTAAATTAATAGAAAAACCTATTATAAAATAATGCCAATTATGCACGTGTAAAATTTGGAAATGGAAGTTTATTGTATTGTATTTCGATATTGGAATGTTTATTTGTAAAATCAAATTTGAAAATATGTTAAAAGATATTTAAAAGCTTGAAAATTAAAATAAATCGAAAGAATTTATTATAAAATAATATCAATCAGGCACATGTGATTGAAATTAGCAAAGTTACCATTTTATTGTTATTTATGTTAATCATTAAAAAAGAGCCCTAATTTTTTCGTCTAATGGTTAAAATTTAAAGAAAAGTACTAAATTTATGTAATGCGGTTTATAAAACAAGAGAAAAAATTAGTATTAAAAAAAAGTGGATGTGGAAAAAAATATTTGTTTTCTAGTACAATCGTTGGTTTCTTTTGTTGGCTGCCTTTTTTCCATTTTGCCTTCTTGCTGTGACTGCTAACCCGGGAAATTGATTGTTATCTCCAAGTACACTGGTTATGGGAGTGATCAAGGGTGAACCCCACGGATTACTTGGATCCCGTACCATCTTTCTCACAGGACCAGCTTGTTGACTACTTATACTACCTGCAGATTCTGAAACATCCTCATTTCTTTGAGCTTTATCTTCATTATTCAATACAGTTGGGTTAGATGTACCCCAAGGATTTTTCAGGTCCCTCCTCACTGTTTCTTTAGCCTCTGAACCATTTGCTGTTGTTGTTTGAATGGGCTGTAATGATGAAATAAGATCATTAAAGCTCAAAATACAGCTAATAAAATATAAAATATATATATATATATATTTGTTTCAGAGGAACAATACAAGCCTCTTCTTTGGTCTCTTCTGCAAATATTTTATTAGCTGTATTTTGAGCTTTAATGATCTTATTTCATCATTACAGCCCATTCAAACAACAACAGCAAATGGTTTAGAGGCTAAAGAAACAGTGAGGAGGGACCTGAAAAATCCTTGGGGTACATCTAACCCAACTGTATTGAATAATGAAGATAAAGCTCAAAGAAATGAGGATGTTTCAGAATCTGCAGGTAGTATAAGTAGTCAACAAGCTGGTCCTGTGAGAAAGATGGTATGGGATCCAAGTAATCCGTGGGGTTCACCCTTGATCACTCCCATAACCAGTGTACTTGGAGATAACAATCAATTTCCCGGGTTAGCAGTCACAGCAAGAAGGCAAAATGGAAAAAAGGCAGCCAACAAAAGAAACCAACGATTGTACTAGAAAACAAATATTTTTTTCCACATCCACCTTTTTTTAATACTAATTTTTTCTCTTGTTTTATAAACCGCATTACATAAATTTAGTACATTTCTTTAAATTTTAACCATTAAACGAACAAATTAGGGCTCTTTTTTAATGATTAACATAAATAACAATAAAATGGTAACTTTGCTAATTTCAATCACATGTGCCTGATTGATATTATTTTATAATAAATTCTTTCGATTGATTTTAATTTTCAAGCTTTTAAATATCTTTTAACATATTTTCAAATTTGATTTTACAAATAAACATTCCAATATCGAAATACAATACAATAAACTTCCATTTCCAAATTTTACACGTGCATAATTGGCATTATTTTATAATAGGTTTTTCTATTAATTTAAAAAAAATTTTTTTTTAATTTTTAAAAGTCATCCATTAGGTCAGCATTATTTTCATAATAATAAATACAAATTTTTTTTTTTTTTATAATTATACTCTATGGTATTAAAAACATCCCTGAAACTATTTTTAAAGTCTTTATTTTTATTATATTTCATTTTGTTCCCACTAAACTCGCAAAAAGGGTTTTCACTAAAATGATTTGAAACTTTGAGTTCGAATTTATTCCAATTCAAACTTTTAACGATTGTACTTTTTAATTTACATATAATTTCAACCGGGTCAGATTTTTTAAATTGAAGTTCTAACTTCACAATTTATTTTCTTTTCTTCAGACATTAATTTATTTCCTTCAGATACTAATTTAGTTTGTTCTAATATTAATTGTAACATCCTCTCTATCCTACTCTCCCCCTGGCTTGACTCAGTTACGCTTTCCATGACTGAACTTTAACAATATGAATCTTAACCACAAATACAAATTTTAAACTTTAGACCTAACCTTTATATCAAAATTAAACACAATTTTCGTGACACACTTTTATCCAATCAATCCTTTAACCAGATTTCCTCATTAACATGCCCCACGTTGGGCGCCAAATATTAAAATATTTATTATCATATATTTTTTATATAATTTATATTTTATTTTTAATCTTTATATTTAACTTTTAATTTATCTTTAAGGTTCTGTTAATTTAAAAAGGATAATTCTGGCAAAAGGAATAATTGTTTATTTACACAAATTGATTTAAAAATTAAATAAAATAAAATTATTAAAACTAAATTTAAATTTTGTACCTTATAACTAAACGCGGCGGCTGGCCAGCTTTTCTGGTTGTTGCGTCTTTTGGTGCTTTCTTCCTTTGTCTTCTTCGTCGCGTCCTTGTAGCGTCTCTGTGCCGTCGCGTGATTCGGATAGCGTCTTCTTTGTCTTGAGCGTCCTTTGTTCTCGATGCGTACCTCGTGGCGTGCCGGGTGAAAGTGAAATGGGAGCCGGCTTCTTGCTTGGTCTTCTCAGCCGGGTCGTCAGTAAAAGAGTGCCCCTGCTCTTAGCCTTGTTCTCTCGCCGTACCTTTCCGCTGCCTTCTTGACTCTTGACCTCTTTGGTTGTCCTATCCTCTTTGTCTCATATATGATTACTTTTCTTGTTTTGAAGTTAATAAATTAAATTATTTATATTTAATTGTTGATATAATTTATATTATACATATTAATGGTAGATACAACGCGACGAATAGTGTTTAAACATTCATGAATCGTGATCCACGGGTCGTATATTGTACATGTACGCTCGCTAATTTCGAGTTTATCTCAAAACACCAACAAAAATCATTTACCAGTACGACCCTATACTGCTTCCTTTCGCACTGAATATTTATCTATGTCTTCTCTTCATTCGGAATTTGATGATGGTGTAAATGTGTATTGTGACAATAGACTCCAAGTGAGAATTTATAGATTTTCAATGTTTCGAATCCCGAGACTTGTCGAATTTTTGGATGTTTGTCCATCCTTTTGTCCTCACTCTAAACCCAATAAAAAACGACTATAACATTATATACAACCTAAGTAGAATAGTCGCTATTTTATAGGTAGCTAGGACCAAAATGGCATGTTATAGTTAACAGCTTTAATAAATAAAAAAGTGACAGTTTTTCTATTGTTATGTGAGGAGGAAAAATTGGTGATATTATGTATTGTGTATTAGATTTTTTTTTTTAATTAGATATGTGTATACAAAATGTATAGTAAATATGTATATATCGAAGGGCTGTTGTGATTTACTCCTGTTTTTATCCTTCCCTCCTCTCTATCATATCACCTTTCAATTTTCTCTCTTCTTACTCAAAGGGTATAGCAATTAAAGAAACAATGTTCACTACCAGTGATGTACATAGGATTATTTTTCGGGGGGGGGGGGCTTGACTCATAGATAAAAGAGACAGACTTCTCCCGGACCTATCCCCGTGGTAATAACAAGGTAATTTCATTGTATGCTGGTTCCCACCATGTACATCAGTCCCGTCAGTCCAAAAGTGTTTTTGATTGATGATGATGAATTTGGTAGACTCTCACTACCTTCCTGATCCCATTCGCTTTTTTAGGCATTCCTCACCCTATATCCTTCTCATACATCCTTCAAATGGGGGACTCCCCTTAGTGAAAGGCACTCATCAGCCCTAAATATTTTTCCTTAATTTTTCCCACATCCTATTTTTATAAGTTTGAGAGCTAAGAAAAAAAAAAAAAAAAAAAAAAAAAAAATGATGAATTTTCAAGTATAGCCACAATCATGTGTTGAATTTACATGAATTTCCTGAACAAAGCATCATTCAAGAACTATAATACTTTCTCCCGATGAAGCTAATACTTTTTGAACTTTAAATTTTTAACCTTTTTTCCACCGACATCTTGACAATGCCTAATAAAGACTTGACAACGCTTAATAAAGTAAATAAATAAAGGTCTAATGGAGCCTAATATCCCAACACGGCTAAAACTCTGCCGTTGTGACTTATTTATCCTAGTATCCTTAATCCATAATTTTGGATTAGCATGGTTGTTGGTCCTGATTTCAAATGTATAGAAGGATTCCTGGAAAGTTTGAAGAATTCATTCTAATATTTGTTAAACACAAATATAAAATATAAATATAATTCCTCTGTTCCATAATAATAGTAGCAGTCGATGAATTTAATTTGTCCCATAATAATAGTAGCAAAATAAAATAAATATAGAACTCAACATTTATTAACAAAAAAACTAGATTAAATTAAAAATATTACTCCTAATTTTTATTTCGAATTTTCAGACAGTTTCTGGTTTTTTCAATAATTTTGTTACTGCATTTTAAACTTGTAGGTAGGATCCTTTGGTTATGAGTCATTGCTCCCAGCATAACTTGTTGAAGGGACAGAAACCTATTATCCACATATTTCGGGAGAAATATTACACAGGCCTACAAGAAAAGATATGTTTTTGGTGCCTAGGATTTTAGAACTGATTTAATTTTATTGGGCACTGAATCTAAATATAAAATCAGTTTTTCTCTAACTGATCTAATAAAGTGTAGTTCTACACGAAATGTGCAGATAAAATCATATGTACAAGGATTGGTTAACTCCTTCTGTTGTATTCTAAAAGGTTCTGCTAACATTATTCTCTCAAGAAAACAATCTTGTATTTTGTCACGAAATTTGAGGACTCCTGGGAAAAATGGGTCTTCCTGACTATTTTCCAGATGATTGGTGCCTATTTATTGACAGTTCAAAGGGAAGTTTGAGTGTGTCCTATACAGAGAGAATTAATATTATGGTTCAATACCCCTCGATTGCTCACTCAAGGAAAATGAAAGGATTTAACACTGTAGCTTTGGTCTAGGAGAAGATAAAGTATCACAAACATCAATGGGTTATTTGTATGTACCTAAAAATGGTAAACTTTCTCCTTGGGCCAGAAATTATATAGTATATTTCACTACAATGTTATATTTTAGAAATTTGAGCTCCTAAACTAATACCATATTTGAATTTAGGGTATCAAATTTATATGAAATCAACTCTGGCAACAAAACAACTGTTGGCCTGTGCTATAATGGCTATGTTTACTGGTTCTATTCGTCAATATTATTGGGTGACGCTTGATGTTGTAATGACTCTATTGAGTTAAAAAAACCTAGACTATTCGATGGATGTGATTTCATTTGTATTTGTCATCCATCACGAAATCCATCCTCTAATAGTAATGGATTACCATCTTTTAGATGTGGTTTTGCATTATCCTGTTGAATAAATATGGGGCAATGTCTTGATCCTCTTGCGATGTAATTTTTTGCGAATTTTTGACTGTATGTTTTCAAAAAGCATTTTCCTTATCTCTGTACTAGTAACAGATTTTCCATCAAAAAGGCATTTTTTGTGCGGAGTCCTTCTGGTGTGAGCTACTGCTGCTATAAACTTAGCCTTTGCTGTAAATCCCTTACTTTTGCACGTTCTTTGTCTAAAAGCACATAATAAGAACTCTTGCATTTTTCAAGTAGAACCACTTTTCATCAATGTGAATATAATCCTTAATGTCCATAAAATTTTCATCAGGAAGACTTTTGACCGACCATATTCGACGCAAACTTTCTTATTATTTTCTGTAAGAAATGGTCCTTGAAACTCGTTTTATTGATTTTCCATAATCATTGAATTTTTGTCCACAGTTTTGTTTTTTCAAAGATTCAACTTGACAATTATTTTTGAAAGCACGTTTCCAATTCTTGATATGATCACTCTGTTGCACTTCACAAACTCACAGCATCTAAATATCACAACAATATATATATTGTTGTGATATTAGAGATTGTGGAGTTTTTATATAATATTTAATCCAACTTATCAAGTAGGCAAAATAAAAACAAGTGAGAGTGTATGAAAAAACAAAACAAAAGAATATAGTTGTTGTTGTATCATAAAGAACACACAGAGAATTACTCTCTAGTTTTAGAGTTATAATGAGTTGTTTTTGTGGTTCTGAGAAAACACACAGAGCATTATATTCACTCTAGTTTTTGGAATCAGCCTGATATATGTATCTGAATTCAGTGATGAAATAAAAAGCCCGTAATACATATTATTAGCTTGAGATTGTGAGTAAGAAAAACTTAAAAACTTTGTTGGTTAGTGGTTATTGACTTGAAGTGGAACGGAAGAGAAATAGCTCGAAGAGAAGAATTATAAATTTAATTAAAAAGAAGACCACTGAAGAAGAAAAGGAATCGAATTAATAAACAAGTATTTATAAAATTAATATAAGTATATTTTTTATGTTTGTAAAATTAAATTCATCTTTTTGCCAGAATTATTTTTGTTAATAGAACCTAATAATAAATAGTAAATAAAATAAACTTAAAGTAAAAGAATAAAAAATAAAATTATCATATAATATTCAAAGAACGTAATATTTGGCGCCCAACGTGGGGCTTTGATATTATTATAAGAATTTGAACATTGATATAATATCGAATCTATATTTGGTGGTGCATCATATAAAGGTTTAAGTCTCTTATTTAAAAATCGTCCATCCAAATATATCCTAACTGTACCATCCTTTTTCTCTATCAATATAATGGGATTTACATAACAAGAATTCGACGTTTCAATTATTCCGTCATTTATCATTTTATTTATTTCTGCTCTTGCTTTATCTATCAATTTAGGATTTAGTTTATATTGAAATTGTTTGTATGGAGTATTATCATTTACTTCTAGTTTATGTTCATAACATTCGATGCACCCAGGACGTTCTTCAAATATTTTATCATACCTCTCTAGTACATTTCTAAACTCGATTTGCTGTTTATTATTTAAAATATTTTTTGTTTCTGAACAGATAAAATCGATATCATTTTCAATATCTATTTTTGTAAATTTATTTTTAAAACTTGATATTTTTAAATTAGTATTATTATTTGTTTCTTCCAAAATTCTAAATTCATAGCAACAGTCGATTTAAAAAGTAGTTTTTGGCAAGTAAAATTAGAGGAAAATAGTAGAGAGTTTACAGGTTTTCAATTTTTGAATGAAACCTTCCATTTTAAAAGAATTCCTTTTGGCTTATCAGTCAGTTTAGCCGCATTAATAAAAGCATTAAAGAAAATAATATCAACAACCTTAATGAATAATATTAAAGTATATGTTGATGATGTTCTCATACATGCAGAAACATATGAAAAGTTTTTAAGCGTTTTAAGTGATCTATTCAAACTTTTTCAAATAAACGGTGTAACAATAAATTTAAAGAAATCTAAATTTTTTCAAAATAATATTCCATTCCTAGGGTACGTGTTGACATCAGACGGTATTAAAAAAGACCCTGAAAAGGTAGAAGTCATAAAGCATTTTAGAGAACCAAATAATATGAAAGAATTACAAAGCTTTCTAGGATATATAAATTTCTATAATAAATTCTGTAGCAACTATGCGGATATCAGTAGGCCACTATATAAATTAACCTCTAGCAGTTCAAAATTCATATGGAAAAGTGAACAACAAATTGCATTTAACGAAATTAAATAAAAAATGATTGACGATATCCTGTTAAATTACCCAGACTTTAAAAAAGTTTTTTACATAGAATCAGATAGTTCCGATTTTGCTTCAGGTGGAATTTTATATCAACTAGATAAAAATAATAAAAAGAAAATTACATCTTTTTGTAGTAGAACTTTTAAAAATTCCGAATTAAATTATTATTCAACGGAAAAAGAACTTTTAGGCATAATACACGCGATTCAAAAATTTTATAATTTGATAGCAGGGTACAAAATTATAGTAAAAACAGATAATAGCGCAATTACATTTCTACATAGTTGTAAAAATCCACCCTGCCGTTTGATTAGATGGATTAATTATTTGGGACCTTTAGATATTGAGTATATCCACATCCAAGGAAAGCAAAACAAAATCGCTGATTTCATAAGTAGAAATCCAATAGAAAGCCCAGAGCGATTGGGAAACGATTTTAAATTAAATGAGTTACAAGAAGAAATGTTTTTCAAAAACATAATCAAAAATCAACAAAGTGACTTAAAAATAAAAGAAAAATTTGAGAAAGATTAAGAAAATTATAAAATAATCAATGGAATGATACATAAAAAAATAAATTCTATATTGAACTAATAAAAAATGACATGACAAATTTAATAAACATGGTGCACTTAAAATTTTGTCATGCAGGTGTGAATAAATGCTTAAAAATAATTAGAGAAAGATTTTATTATGTCAATTTAAGAAAGTTAATAAGTCAAACATTAAAAACCTGTCATAACTGTCAAATAAATAAATCATCAATTAAATCAATAGTACCGTATCAGCCAATTATCTTTAAAATTCCTTTGCCAACTGCACTTTTAAAATCGTCGACAGGAATGCCATCCTTGCTTCAACCTCGGCCGCGCTCATGGACTCCCTCATCTTCTCTGTGATACTATTGTATCTCGCTAAGAGTGTTCTCGCATACTGGCCGTTCGTCTGGTGGGGCTTCTTTATCTCCCGGAACATCTTGAAGATATCCTCTTCAGGTGTCCATCTTCCCCCTCCGAACGCTTTCTTTAACCGTTCTTTTACGGTACTCATTGGGGTCTCTTCGTCCGCCTGAATCATATTGAGGATGCTTCGCTTCACCCTACACACGAGCGCTGTTCTCAGTGTCTCCTTCGGTGATAAGGTCTTCCGCTCGTTTTCCTTCTATTCGCGTCATCAGCCTGTCACCTCCCTTCAGGAAGTGGTTCAGTTCCCCGGTCTCTCCTGCAAATCTCTCCAGATCGGAGATTGATTTTCTCACATCTTGAGCCGTAATTGCCTGAATTTTCATCCAGGCCATAGTATTGGCATGAGCGGCTGCCATAGTTGTTTGGGGGAGCTGTGGTATATCCACTGCTGCGTTGAGCACCCCTGGTCTAAGTACTCCCTCCGGCATTCCCGTAAAATAAGAGAACAAAAAAAAAGGAGAGAAAAAAAACGAGATAAAAAAAAACGAGAGACGAAATAAGAGAGAAAAAAAAACGATGGGTTCCCGGGTTTTGGCACCAGTTATTCGCCACCGGGTAGAATGTGATAAAGAGAAGGAAAACGGGAACTTAAGACTAACTTCAGCTCTCGAAATAGACTGTCTTTATTTCTCTTTGTAATCCGACATATACGGGATCATGGGATGTTTACGTCCCATGATCGCATTAGTTTACAATACAGAGCTACCTCTGACTTTAACTTATATATATATATATATATATTATTACATTCTTTGAAAGATATCGTAATTTTTTTTTTTTTTTTATTCTTTAACTTTAAATTTATTTTATTTACTTATTATCTAATGTTTTTTAGGTTCTATTAACAAAAATAATTCTGGCAAAAAGATGAATTTAATTTTACAAACAAAAAAAAAAAAATTATATTAATTATATAAATACTTGTCTATAAATTCGATTCCTTTTCTTCTTTAATTCTCTTCATTCTTTAAACAAAATTAATACTTCTTCTCTTCGTGCTATTTCTCTTCCCTTCTGCTTTAAGTCATAATACCAGATGATAATACCAGACCTCACAGAGCACGAGTTGATGATTACCTGATTGAGGTTGGGATTGAACGATTGTTGTGGCTACCACGGAGTCCAAATTTAAATCCTATTTATCATGTCTGCGACCAACTGAAGTGAAGAGTAAGTACAACGTCCATCCACCCTTGAAGAATTAGAAAGGGCTGTTGTTGAAGAGTGGGACAATATTCCTCAAGAATGTTTCATTTTAATTAACCTCTTCCAATTAATGCCAGGGGTTTAAGAGAGGCAATTCATGCCAGAGACGGAGATACCCGTTATTAAGTACGTTTTCTTTAAAAAAAACTTTTCCAAGTTTATCTTTTTTTTACAATATATTTTCTTTTACTCATTATGTACCTTCGATTATTTGTTTAAAATACAATTTTGTTTTCAAATGACTTATTTTTTCAATGAAAAATAATTTTGAATTCTACAATTTGCACAAATTGGAAATATTTCAAAAATAAGGGGGAGTGCTTCAATTTTGTCCAAAGCCATTTTAAAAGTACACAGAATAGACCTAAAACATTTTGTAACTTAAAGTAAATTCATAAAAAAATAATTCATTAATAAAATAAAAACGTTCAGAATGTATTGTTTATAATCAATGATTTGGAAATGAAACCATATTTTTTAAAAAGCTGTAATTTTATTTATATTCCCTTTTATGTCAATGAATTATATGAAATATTATTTTAATATTAATGGCTTATTTTTACTGTTTCAGAACATCATGTGTGTTAATGAGTAAGATAAAACTAACTTCTTAATTTTAAATCAAGAAAATTTTCTTATTTATGGGAAACGTAAGCTATTTAAAATAATTGTATTGAAGTAACCAGATATATTGGAATTATTAGAATAGACTAACTTTATCATGGAATAGTATTTAATAATTATTATCACAAAACTGTAGACTCTATGGAGTAATACATAGAGTAGGGTATGTAGCGATTCTAATTATATAAGTTAAATCACCCTATACTCTATTGCAGATATATTATAGACAAAGGTAAATAACATGAACAAAAATAAATTATTATAAATCTATTAGCAATAAAGAAGGCAGAAGCAAAGTAACACTAGACGAGTCTACATCTGTCAGTCATAAATCTAAGAGACCCTTACAGCCTCCAGGCCTGCGGGATACCCTTAACACATGCAGACCACAGGCTAAGCGATCCCGTCAGCCGCCTGACTGATTACTTAGAACCGGCACGGTCCTTAACACATGTTAGGATCTCGCAGGCACTAAGCAACCTTTTTGTTTCAGCCCCTCTGAGGAGGCGGGGGACATATTTAACGGAGGCGACTAGCCCCGGACCACCAGTCTTTCGCGACCGTTACTCAGTGATACTTTGCTTCTGTTCGAACTCTGAAACTTTGACTTATTCTTTATGAATCCTCTGTACCTCTTGAACATAGTGCATTGTCGGGGCACATACCTATCAGAAATGGAGTCAGATATTAACGCCGACATGGAACGATTGTCCAGGTTACAAACTTGAACAATTCGCACTTGTCACCAGGGCTAGAGTGATTGGGCACTCCCCTAGTGACATTTCCCGACAGGGTACATACAGCATTTTGGATTAAACTATCAACAATATTTAAAAAAATGTTTTTAGCTAAAATGAGACATAAAAATATACTCCCTCTATCCCATAATAGTAGTAGCAAGTGAATAATTAATAAGGTATTATTGGTGAATGCAGCTGTAAGTTATATTGTAGCGCAAAATTGTGTGGCCTACAATCAAAATCAATGTTTCATCACATCTGTCATTTGTTTTGTGTTTAGGTTAACCTAATCATTATGAATTATAAATATTTTTCTAATTTCATCAGCTTATTGAATTCATTTGTTTAATTTCATTTGAATATCAACTCACTATAAAAGTAGGATGAAAAAAAAGAGAGTTTTCAAACAAACATAAAGTTGCGATTGTCCAATTCTTGTTGCATCAAAAGAAAAATGGAAAGTTGCAGATAGGTGCAATCACGTTAGCTGCAAAACAATTTAAAGGCAACAGAGTGATCATATAAAGAATTGGAAACATGCTTTCGAAAATAATTGTCAAGTTGAATCTTTGAAAAAACAAAACTGTGGACAAAAATGCAATGATTATGGAAAAAAACTAAGTTATATTCCTCTTAGCATAAGAGGCACCATAACATCATCAGCTCACGCCATTAAAGTTCCCAAATCTACATTATTCTGAATATTAAAAAAAGGAAAATAAATGAAACGAGTTTCAAGGACCATTTCTTACAGAAAAGAATAAGAAAGTTTGCGTCGAATTTGGTCGGACAAAAGTCCTCCTGATGGAAAGTTTATGGACATTAAGGATTATATTAACATTGATGAAAAGTGGTTCTACTTGAAAAAGGCAAGAGTTCTTATTATTTGCTTTTAGACAAAGAACGTGCAAAAGTAAGGGATTTACAGCAAAGGCTAAGTTTATAGCAGCAGTAGCTCACCAGAAGGACTCCACACAAAAAAATGCCTTTTTGATGGAAAATCTGTTACTAGTACAGAGATAAGGAAAATGCTTTTTGAAAACATATAGTCAAAAATTCGCAAAAAATTACATCGCAAGAGGATCAGGACATTGCCCCATATTTATTCAACAGGATAATGCAAAACCACATCTAAAAGATGGTAATCCATTACTATTAGAGGATGGATTTCGTGATGGATGACAAATACAAATGAAATCACATCCATCGAATAGTCTAGGTTTTTTTAACTCAATAGAGTCATTACAACATCAAGCCTCACCCAATAATATTGACGAATAGAACCAGTAAACATGGCCATTATAGCACAGGCCAACAGTTGTTTTGTTGCCAGAGTTGATTTCATATAAATTTGATACCCTAAATTCAAATATGGCATTAGTTTAGGAGCTCAAATTTCTAAAATATAACATTGTAGTGAAATATACTATATAATTTCTGGCCCAAGGAGAAAGTTTACCATTTTTAGGTACATACAAATAACCCATTGATGTTTGTGATACTTTATCTTCTCCTAGACCAAAGCTACAGTGTTAAATCCTTTCATTTTCCTTGAGTGAGCAATCGAGGGGTATTGAACCATAATATTAATTCTCTCTGTATAGGACACACTCAAACTTCCCTTTGAACTGTCAATAAATAGGCACCAATCATCTGGAAAATAGTCAGGAAGACCCATTTTTCCCAGGAGTCCTCAAATTTCGTGACAAAATACAAGATTGTTTTCTTGAGAGAATAATGTTAGCAGAACCTTTTAGAATACAACAGAAGGAGTTAACCAATCCTTGTATATATGATTTTATCTGCACATTTCGTGTAGAACTACACTTTATTAGATCAGTTAGAGAAAAACTGATTTTATATTTAGATTCAGTGCCCAATAAAATTAAATCAGTTCTAAAATCCTAGGCACCAAAAACATATCTTTTCTTGTAGGCCTGTGTAATATTTCTCCCGAAATATGTGGATAATAGGTTTCTGTCCCTTCAACAAGTTATGCTGGGAGCAATGACTCATAACCAAAGGATCCTACCTACAAGTTTAAAATGCAGTAACAAAATTATTGAAAAAACCAGAAACTGTCTGAAAATTCGAAATAAAAATTAGGAGTAATATTTTTAATTTAATCTAGTTTTTTTGTTAATAAATGTTGTGTTCTATATTGATTTTATTTTGTTACTATTATTATTTCACTTTCACCCGGCACGCCACGAGGTACGCATCGAGAACAAAGGACGCTCAAGACAAAGAAGACGCTATCCGAATCACGCGACGGCACAGAGACGCTACAAGGACGCGACGAAGAAGACAAAGGAAGAATGCACCAAAAGACGCAACAACCAGAAAAGCTGGCCAGCCGCCGCGTTTAGTTATAAGGTACAAAATTTAAATTTAGTTTTAATAATTTTATTTTATTTAATTTTTAAATCAATTTGTGTAAATAAACAATTTTTCCTTTTGCCAGAATTATCCCTTTTAAATTAACAGAACCTTAAAGATAAAGTAAAAGTTAAATATAAAGATTAAAAATAAAATATAAATTATATAAAAAATATATGATAGTAAATATTTTAATATTAGGCGCCCAACGTGGGGCATGTTAATGAGGAAATCTGGTTAAAGGATTGATTGGATAAAAGTGTGTCACGAAAATTGTGTTTAATTTTGATATAAAGGTTAGGTCTAAAGTTTAAAATTTGTATTTGTGGTTAAGATTCATATTGTTAAAGTTCAGTCATGGAAAGCGTAACTGAGTCAAGCCAGGGGGAGAGTAGGATAGAGAGGATGTTACAATTAATATTAGAACAAACTAAATTAGTATCTGAAGGAAATAAATTAATGTCTGAAGAAAATAGAATAAATTGTGAAGTTAGAACTTCAATTTAAAAAATCTGACCCGGTTGAAATTATATGTAAATTAAAAAGTACAATCGTTAAAAGTTTGAATTGGAATAAATTCGAACTCAAAGTTTCAAAT
This sequence comes from Acanthosoma haemorrhoidale, assembly GCA_930367205.1. Classification (NCBI taxonomy): domain Eukaryota; kingdom Metazoa; phylum Arthropoda; class Insecta; order Hemiptera; family Acanthosomatidae; genus Acanthosoma; species Acanthosoma haemorrhoidale. The sequence continues at coordinate 84,538,286 of OV884014.1, read as the reverse complement.
CATTTTAGTGAAAACCCTTTTTGCAGGTTTAGTGGGAACAAAATGAAATATAATAAAAGTAAAGACTTAAAAAATAGTTTCAGGGATGTTTTTAATACCATAGAGTATAATTATAAAAAATAAATAAATTTGTATTTATTATTATGAAAATAATGCTGGCCTAATGGATGACTTTTAAAAATTAAAAAAAAAATTTTTTTTTAATTAATAGAAAAACCTATTATAAAATAATGCCAATTATGCACGTGTAAAATTTGGAAATGGAAGTTTATTGTATTGTATTTCGATATTGGAATGTTTATTTGTAAAATCAAATTTGAAAATATGTTAAAAGATATTTAAAAGCTTGAAAATTAAAATCAATCGAAAGAATTTATTATAAAATAATATCAATCAGGCACATGTGATTGAAATTAGCAAAGTTACCATTTTATTGTTATTTATGTTAATCATTAAAAAAGAGCCCTAATTTTTTCGTCTAATGGTTAAAATTTAAAGAAAAGTACTAAATTTATGTAATGCGGTTTATAAAACAAGAGAAAAAATTAGTATTAAAAAAAAGTGGATGTGGAAAAAAATATTTGTTTTCTAGTACAATCGTTGGTTTCTTTTGTTGGCTGCCTTTTTTCCATTTTGCCTTCTTGCTGTGACTGCTAACCCGGGAAATTGATTGTTATCTCCAAGTACACTGGTTATGGGAGTGATCAAGGGTGAACCCCACGGATTACTTGGATCCCGTACCATCTTTCTCACAGGACCAGCTTGTTGACTACTTATACTACCTGCAGATTCTGAAACATCCTCATTTCTTTGAGCTTTATCTTCATTATTCAATACAGTTGGGTTAGATGTACCCCAAGGATTTTTCAGGTCCCTCCTCACTGTTTCTTTAGCCTCTGAACCATTTGCTGTTGTTGTTTGAATGGGCTGTAATGATGAAATAAGATCATTAAAGCTCAAAATACAGCTAATAAAATATTTGCAGAAGAGACCAAAGAAGAGGCTTGTATTGTTCCTCTGAAACAAATATATATATATATTTTATATTTTCAACAACACCATTCAAACAACAACAGCAAATGGTTCAGAGGCTAAAGAAACAGTGAGGAGGGACCTGAAAAATCCTTGGGGTACATCTAACCCAACTGTATTGAATAATGAAGATTAAGCTCAAAGAAATGAGGATGTTTCAGAATCTGCAGGTAGTATAAGTAGTCAACAAGCTGGTCCTGTGAGAAAGATGGTACGGGATCCAAGTAATCCGTGGGGTTCACCCTTGATCACTCCCATAACCAGTGTACTTGGAGATAACAATCAATTTCCCGGGTTAGCAGTCACAGCAAGAAGGCAAAATGGAAAAAAGGCAGCCAACAAAAGAAACCAACGATTGTACTAGAAAACAAATATTTTTTTCCACATCCACTTTTTTTTAATACTAATTTTTTCTCTTGTTTTATAAACCGCATTACATAAATTTAGTACTTTTCTTTAAATTTTAACCATTAGACGAAAAAATTAGGGCTCTTTTTTAATGATTAACATAAATAACAATAAAATGGTAACTTTGCTAATTTCAATCACATGTGCCTGATTGATATTATTTTATAATAAATTCTTTCGATTGATTTTAATTTTCAAGCTTTTAAATATCTTTTAACATATTTTCAAATTTGATTTTACAAATAAACATTCCAATATCGAAATACAATACAATAAACTTCCATTTCCAAATTTTACACGTGCATAATTGGCATTATTTTATAATAGGTTTTTCTATTAATTAAAAAAAAATTTTTTTTTTAATTTTTAAAAGTCATCCATTAGGCCAGCATTATTTTCATAATAATAAATACAAATTTATTTATTTTTTATAATTATACTCTATGGTATTAAAAACATCCCTGAAACTATTTTTTAAGTCTTTACTTTTATTATATTTCATTTTGTTCCCACTAAACTCGCAAAAAGGGTTTTCACTAAAATGATTTGAAACTTTGAGTTCGAATTTATTCCAATTCAAACTTTTAACGATTGTACTTTTTAATTTACATATAATTTCAACCGGGTCAGATTTTTTAAATTGAAGTTCTAACTTCACAATTTATTCTATTTTCTTCAGACATTAATTTATTTCCTTCAGATACTAATTTAGTTTGTTCTAATATTAATTGTAACATCCTCTCTATCCTACTCTCCCCCTGGCTTGACTCAGTTACGCTTTCCATGACTGAACTTTAACAATATGAATCTTAACCACAAATACAAATTTTAAACTTTAGACCTAACCTTTATATCAAAATTAAACACAATTTTCGTGACACACTTTTATCCAATCAATCCTTTAACCAGATTTCCTCATTAACATGCCCCACGTTGGGCGCCTAATATTAAAATATTTACTATCATATATTTTTTATATAATTTATATTTTATTTTTAATCTTTATATTTAACTTTTACTTTATCTTTAAGGTTCTGTTAATTTAAAAGGGATAATTCTGGCAAAAGGAAAAATTGTTTATTTACACAAATTGATTTAAAAATTAAATAAAATAACATTATTAAAACTAAATTTAAATTTTGTACCTTATAACTAAACGCGGCGGCTGGCCAGCTTTTCTGGTTGTTGCGTCCTTTGGTGCATTCTTCCTTTGTCTTCTTCGTCGCGTCCTTGTAGCGTCTCTGTGCCGTCGCGTGGTTCGGATAGCGTCTTCTTTGTCTTGAGCGTCCTTTGTTCTCGATGCGTACCTCGTTGCGTGCCGGGTGAAAGTGAAATGGGAGCCGGCTTCTTGCTTGGTCTTCTCAGTCGGGTCGTCAGTAAACGAGTGCCCTGCTCTTAGCCTTGTTCTCTCGCCGTACCTTTCCGCTGCCTTCTTGACTCTTGACCTCTTTGGTTGTCCTATCCTCTTTGTCTCATATATGATTACTTTTCTTGTTTTGAAGTTAATAAATTAAATTATTTATATTTAATTGTTGATATAATTTATATTATACATATTAATGGTAGATACAACGCGACGAATAGTGTTTAAACATTCATGAATCGTGATCCACGGGTCGTATATTGTACATGTACGCTCGCTAATTTCGAGTTTATCTCAAAACACCATCAAAAATCACAACATCAAACTATCCCGTTTTTATCCTTCCCTCGTTTCTATCATATCACCTTTAAATTTTCTCTCTTCTTACTCAAAGGGTATAGCAATTAAAGAAACAATTTTCACTACCAGCGGCGTACATAAGATTATTTTTCGGGGGGGGGGGGCTTGACTCTTAGATAAAAGAGACAGACTTCTCCCGGACCTATCCCCGTGGTAATAACAAGGTAATTTCATTGTATGCTGGTTCTCACCATGTACATTAATCCCGTCAGTCCAAAAGTGTTTTGGATTGATGATTATATATTTTCAAGTATAGCCACAATCATGTGTTGAATTTACATGAATTTTCTGAACAAAGGATCATTCATGAACTATAATACTTTCTCGCGATGAAGCTAATACTTTTTGAACTTTAAATTTTTAACCTTTTTTCCACCGACATCTTGACAATGCCTAATAAGACTTGACAACGCTTGATAAAGTAAATAAATAAAGGTCTAATGGTGCCTAATATCCCAACACGGCTAAAACTCTGCCGATGTGACTTATTTATCCTAGTATCCTTGATCAATAATTTTGGATTAGCATGGTTGTTGGTCCTGATTTCAAATGTATAGAAGGATTCCTGGAAAGTTTGAAGAATTCATTCTAATATTTGTTAAACACAAATATAAAATATAAATATAAAACCTCTGTTCCATAATAATAGTAGCAGTCGATGAATTTAATTTGTCCCATAATAATAGTAGCAAAATAAAATAAATATAGAACTCAACATTTATTAACAAAAAAACTAGATTAAATTAAAAATATTACTCCTAATTTTTATTTCGAATTTTCAGGCAGTTTCTGGTTTTTTCAATAATTTTGTTACTGCACTTTAAACTTGTAGGTAGGATCCTTTTGTTATGAGTCATTGCTCCCAGCATAACTTGTTGAAGGGACAGAAACCTATTATCCACATATTTCGGGAGAAATATTACACAGGCCTACAAGAAAAGATATGTTTTTGGTGCCTAGGATTTTAGAACTGATTTAATTTTATTGGGCACTGAATCTAAATATAAAATCAGTTTTTCTCTAACTGATCTAATAAAGTGTAGTTCTACACGAAATGTGCAGATAAAATCATATATACAAGGATTGGTTAACTCCTTCTGTTGTATTCTAAAAGGTTCTGCTAACATTATTCTCTCAAGAAAACAATCTTGTATTTTTTCACGAAATTTGAGGACTCCTGGGAAAAATGGGTCTTCCTGACTATTTTCCAGATGATTGGTGCCTATTTATTGACAGTTCAAAGGGAAGTTTGAGTGTGTCCTATACAGAGAGAATTAATATTATGGTTCAATACCCCTCGATTGCTCACTCAAGGAAAATGAAAGGATTTAACACTGTAGCTTTGGTCTAGGAGAAGATAAAGTATCACAAACATCAATGGGTGATTTGTATGTTCCTAGAAATGGTAAACTTTCTCCTTGGGCCAGAAATTATATAGTATATTTCACTACAATGTTATATTTTAGAAATTTGAGCTCCTAAACTAATGCCATATTTGAATTTAGGGTATCAAATTATATTGTATGAAATCAACTCTGGCAACAAAACAACTGTTGACCTCTGTTATAATGGCTGTTTACTGGTTCTATTCGTCAATATTATTGGGTGAGGCTTGATGTTGTAATGACTCTATTGAGTTAAAAAAACTTAGACTATTCGATGGATGTGATTTCATTTGTATTTGTCATCCATCACAAAATCCATCCTCTAATAGTAATGGATTACCATCTTTTAGATGTGGTTTTGCATTATCCTGTTGAATAAATATGGGGCAATGTCTTGATCCTCTTGCGATGTAATTTTTTGCGAATTTTTGACTATATGTTTTCAAAAAGCATTTTCCTTATCTCTGTAACAGATTTTCCATCAAAAAGGCATTTTTTGTGTGGAGTCCTTCTGGTGTGAGCTACTGCTGCTATAAACTTAGCCTTTGCTGTAAATCCCCTACTTTTGCACGTTCTTTGTCTAAAAGCACATAATAAGAACGCTTGCATTTTTCAAGTAGAACCACTTTTCATCAATGTTAATATAATCCTTAATGTCCATAAACTTTCCATCAGGAAGACTTTTGACCGACCAAATTCGAAGCAAACTTTCTTATTCTTTTCTGTAAGAAATGGTGCTTGAAACTCGTTTTATTGATTTTCCTTTTTTTTAAATTCGGAATAACGTAGATTTGGGAACTTCAATGGTGTGAGCTGCTGATCTTATGGACCCTCTTCTGCTAAGAGGAATATGTTTAAGTTTGTCTCCATAATCTTTTCATTTACATCAACGTTAGCATAAGATTCTCCTTGACAATTATTTTTGGAAGCACTTTTCCGAATTCTTGATATGGTCCTTCTGCTGCACTTAAATTGTTTGCAGCTAACGTGATTGCACCTATCTGCAACTTTCCATTTTTCTTTTGATGCAACAAGAATTGGACAATCGCAACTTTATGTTTGTTTGAAAACTCTCTTTTTTTTCATCCTACTTTTATAGTGAGTTTATATTCAAATGAAATTAAACAAATGATTTCAATAAGCTGTTGAAATTAGAAAAATATTTATAATTCATAATGATTAGGTTAACCTAAACACAAAACAAATGACAGATGTGATGAAACATTGATTTTGATTGTAGGCCACACAATTTTGCGCTACAATATAACTTACAGCTGCATTCACCAATAATACCTTATTAAATATTCACTTGCTACTACTATTATGGGATAGAGGGAGTATATTTTTATGTCTCATTTTAGCTAAAAACATTTTTTTAAATATTGTTGATAGTTTAATCCAAAATGCTGTATGTACCCTACTCTATGTATTGCTCCATAGAGTCTACAGTTTTGTGATAATAATTATTAAATACTATTCCATGATAAAGTTAGTCTATTCTAATAATTCCAATATATCTGGTTACTTCAATACAATTATTTTAAACAGCTTACGTTTCTCATAAATAAGACAATTTTCTTGATTTAAAATTAAGAAGTTAGTTTTATCTTACTCATTAACACACATGATGTTCTGAAACAGTCAAAATAAGCCATTAATATTAAAATAATATTTCATATAATTCATTGACATAATAAAAGGGAATATAAATAAAATTAAACCTTTTTAAAAAATATGGTTTTATTTTAAAATCGTTGATTATAAACAATACATTCTGAACGTTTTTATTTTATTAATGAATTATTTTTATATGAATTTACTTTAAGTTACAAAATGTTTTAGGTCTATTCTGTGTACTTTTAAAATGGCTTTGGACAAAATTGAAGCACTCCCCCTTATTTTTGAAATATTTCCAATTTGTGCAAATTTTTAGTTTTTTATAAATGTGTAAAAGATATTTTAATGTAATGTGAACTTTATTAATAAATAATAATTGGAAATATGCAAAACATGATAACAATTACGGTAATTTCCACAATATTAGTCTCATATTTAATAGTAATATCACAAAAGACACATCTGAAAAAAATTTAAAAAAAAGGAAACAGCATTACATTTATAAAATGCTAACAATGAATTTTTTGAAAGTTTCATATCCAATTGCTACATTAGATAAAAATAACTGGTAACAATTAGAAAAATATATACTAAAATATCAAAATGTATTACAAGAAATTGAAGAAAACTTCATACCTAGCCTAATTGTAACATAACTTGTACATAATTAGAAGTAATCACTTTTTTATTAAACCTAAACAATTGATAATAAAATTCCACAGGTAAGTGAAAAGCTTCATACCAAATTTTAATATGAGATACAACAAAAACAAATTAAAAACATGAAATTTATAAAATTTCAACAATTCATACCAATATAAAATTAGAAATTTATTTTGGTGAATCTAATTGTAATATGACAGCAAACAAAAATTAAATTTATAAAATAGAATCGTAATATATAATTAAATATGAACCTAGCCCAAGTAAACAATCATCCACACTATTGTTATTTTGAATTCAGTCTTTTTTTCCTAAATGTATGTTACTAGACATACAGATCAATAATATAAGGCCTCTGTAATTTGACTGAAATATTTAAATAAAGTTAGTACGTTGATGAAACAGTAATAAATTTAAAAAAAGTAAAGAAAATGCAAGTACAAAGTCGTAAACCGATTAATTCTTAATGTTTTGATTACTGTTGCAAAAACAGTTGAAATTTGCAAAGTTACCATTTTAATGTTATTTATGGTATCATTAATAAATAGTCTAATTTGTTCGTCTAATGGTTAAAATTTAAAGAAAAATACTAAATTTATACAATTCGGTTTATTGAACAAAGGGGAAAAAATTTTGATTGAACTAAAATTTAATATCATGATAAAATATTAATAAAGAAAGAAAGAAAATGTAAGTAAACAGTGGTAAGTAAACCAATTAATTCTTAGGACTTCAATGTTTTGAATACTGTTCATATACAATTGAAATTAGCAAAGCTACTATTTTAATGTTATTTATGGTAATCATTAAAAAAGAGCCCTAATTTGTTCGTCTAATGGTTAAAATTTAAAGAAAAGTACTAAATTTATGTAATGCGGTTTATAAAACAAGAGAAAAAATTAGTATTAAAAAAAAGTGGTTGTGGAAAAAAATATTTGTTTTCTAGTACAATCGTTGGTTTCTTTTGTGGGCTGCCATTTTTCCATTTTGCCTTCTTGCTGTGACTGCTAACCCGGGAAATTGATTGTTATCTCCAAGTACACTGGTTATGGTAATGATCAAGGGTGAACCCCACGCAGTGGCGTAACTACAGGATGGCAGGGCTGGCAAAATGCCACGGGCCCCCGACCCAAGAGGGCCCCGGCCCAAGTGGCCGCGAGCTAAGAAATATTGTTTTAATATTGCACCTATTTATAAAAATATTAAAATATATATACCATAATACAAATTATTGGTGTGGGTAACTAAACTACTCGTAAGTATAATAAAGCTTAATGATAGGGCCCCCATTAAAGGAATTTGCCAAGGGCCCCAGATGATATAGTTACGCCACTGACCCCACGGATTACATGGATCCCGTACCACCTTTCTCACAGGACCAGCTTGTTGACTACTTATACTACCTACAGATTCTGAAACATCCTCATTTCTTTGAGCTTTATCTTCATTATTTAATACAGTTGGAAGGATACCCCAAGGATTTTTCAGGTCCCACCTCACTGTTTCTTGAGCCTCTGAAGTATTTGCTACTGTTGTTTGGATGGGCTGTAATGATGAAATAAGATCATTAAAGCTCAAAATACAGCTAATAAAATATTTGCAGAAGAGACAAAAGAAGAGGCTTGTATTGTCCCTCTGAAGCAAATATATATATATATATATATTGTTGTGAAATTAGATATTGTGAAGTGTGTATATAAATATATAATCCAACCTTGAATCAAGAAGGCAAACAAAAACAATTGAGAGTGGAAGAAAAAACAAAAGATAGTATACTGGTTTGTTGTGATGATGAAAACACACACAGATAATTCTCTATCTAGTTATGGGATCGGCCTGGTGTATAGGTGTCTGGGTCTAGTGATCATGGAAAAACTTTTAGAGTTAGTTGTTGCGATAATGAAAACACACAGAGCATTATACTCATATAGTTTTGGGATCAGCCCGTAATACATGTTATTAGCTTGAGATTGTGAGTAAGAAAAACTTAAAAACTTTGTTGGTTAGTGGTTATTGACTTAAAGCAGAACAGAAGAGAAATAGCACGAAGAGAAGAAGTATTAATTTTGTTTAAAGAATGAAGAGAATTAAAGAAGAAAAGGAATCGAATTTATAGACAAGTATTTATATAATTAATATAAGTTTTTTTTTTTGTTTGTAAAATTAAATTCATCTTTTTGCCAGAATTATTTTTGTTAATAGAACCTAAAAAACATCAGATAATAAGTAAATAAAATAAATTTAAAGTTAAAGAATAAAAAAAAAAAAATTACGATATCTTTCAAAGAACGTAATAATACATATATTTTTATGTTCTGTCTATTCTTAAATATTTGTATTTACTATTTACTATTAGGTTCTATTAACAAAAATAATTCTGGCAAAAAGATGAATTTAATTTTACAAACATAACAAAAAAAAAAAAACTTATATTAATTATATAAATACTTGTGTATTAATTCGATTCCTTTTCTTGTTCAATGGTCTTCTTTTTATTCAAATTTATAATTCTTCTCTTTGTGCTATTTCTCTTCCGTTCCGTTTTAACAATTTGCGTTTTCTTATAACTAAATGACAATTTCAAATTATGTGTCACCAAAATTTTACATTTTTCATTTCAACCATTTACATCACAAATGTAATTGTACCTTACAGACATCTTAACTTTTAACTATAGTACCATAAATTTATAATTTCCAAGTTTTTACATTGCTGGGTTGACAATATCTTCATAATAAAGTATTAATTACTTTTAAATTTCAAACATTTATATAGCTTTTAACATTTACCAACCTGATGGTACAAATTAAACATACTTACATTAGAATAAACTTCAATTTCAAAGTTTTTACATGTGTCCGATTGACACTATTTTCATATAAGATTTTAATGAATTTTAAATTTTAAATTTTTTTCTTTTCACTCTCAATTGTTTTTATTTGCCTTCTTGATTCAAGGTTGGATTAAATATTATATAAAAACTCCACAATATCTAATATCACAACAATTTATATATATTATTGTGATATTTAGATGCTGTGAGTTTGTGAAGTGCAACAGAGTGATCATATAAAGAATTGGAAACATGCTTTCGAAAATAATTGTCAAGTTGAATCTTTGAAAAAACAAAACTGTGGACAAAAATGCAATGATTATGGAAAATCAATAAAACGAGTTTCAAGCGCCATTTCTTACAGAAAAGAATAAGAAAGTTTGCGTCGAATTTGGTCGGTCAAAAGTCTTCCTGATGGAAAGTTTATGGACATTAAGGATTATATTAACATTGATGGAAAGTGGTTCTACTTGAAAAATGCAAGCGTTCTTATTATGTGCTTTTAGACAAAGAACGTGCAAAAGTAGGGGATTTACAGCAAAGGCTAAGTTTATAGCAGCAGTAGCTCACCAGAAGGACTCCACACAAAAAAATGCCTTTTTGATGGAAAATCTGTTACAGAGATAAGGAAAATGCTTTTTGAAAACATATAGTCAAAAATTCGCAAAAAATTACATCGCAAGAGGATCAAGACATTGCCCCATATTTATTCAACAGGATAATGCAAAACCACATCTAAAAGATGGTAATCCATTACTATTAGAGGATGGATTTTGTGATGGATGACAAATACAAATGAAATCACATCCATCGAATAGTCTAAGTTTTTTTAACTCAATAGAGTCATTACAACATCAAGCCTCACCCAATAATATTGACGAATAGAACCAGTAAACATAGCCATTATAACACAGGTCAACAGTTTTTTTGTTGCCAGAGTTGATTTCATATAATATAATTTGATACCCTAAATTCAAATATGGCATTAGTTTAGGAGCTCAAATTTCTAAAATATAACATTGTAGTGAAATATACTATATAATTTCTGGCCCAAGGAGAAAGTTTACCATTTCTAGGTACATACAAATCACCCATTGATGTTGGTGATACTTTATCTTCTCCTAGACCAAAGCTACAGTGTTAAATCCTTTCATTTTCCTTGAGTGAGCAATCGAGGGGTATTGAACCATAATATTAATTCTCTCTGTATAGGATAGATTCAAACTTCCCTTTAAACTGTCAATAAATAGGCACCAATCATCTGAAAAATAGTCAGGAAGACCCATTTTTTTCCAGGAGTCCTCAAATTTCGTGACAAAATACAAGATTGTTTTCTTGAGAGAATAATGTTAGCAGACCCTTTTAGAATACAACAGAAGGAGTTAACCAATCCTTGTATATGCGATTTTAACTGCACATTTTGTGTAGAACTACACTTCATTAGATCAGTTCGAGAAAAACTGATTTTATATTTAGATTCAGTGCCCCCAATAAAATTAAATCAGTTCTAAAATCCTAGGAGCCAAAAACATATCTTTTCTTGTAGGCCTGTGTAATATTTCTCCCGAAATATGTGGATAATAGGTTTCTGTCCCTTCAACAAGTTATGCTGGGAGCAATGACTCATAACCTACAAGTTTAAAATGCAGTAAAATTGAAAAATCCAGAAACTGTCTGAACACTCGAAATAAAAATTAGGAGTAATATTTTTAATTTAATCTAGTTTTTTTGTTAATAAATGTTGAGTTCTATATTTATTTTATTTTGCTACTATTATTATGGGACAAATTAAATTCATCAACTGCTACTATTATTATGGAACAGAGGTTTTATATTTATATTTGTGTTTAACAAATATTAGAATAAATTCTTCAAACTTTCCAGGAATCCTTCTATACATTTGAAATTAGGACCAACAACCATGCTAATCCAAAATTATGGATCAAGGATACTGGGATAAATAAGTCACATCGGCAGAGTTTTAGCCGTGTTGGGATATTACGCTCCATTAGACCTTTATTTATCTACTTTACTAAGCGTTGTCAAGTCTTTATTAGGCATTGTCAAGATGTGGGTGGAAAAAAGGTTAAAAATTTAAAGTTCAAAAAGTATTAGCTTCATCGCGGGAAAGTATTATAGTTCTTGAATGATCCTTTGTTCAGGAAATTCATGTAAATTCAACACATGATTGTGGCTATACTTGAAAATATATAATCATCAATCCAAAACACTTTTGGACTGACGGGATTAATGTACATGGTGAGAACCAGCATACAATGAAATTACCTTGTTATTACCACGGGATGGTCCGGCCAGAGATAAGAGAAAAGTCAGTCTCTTTTATCTATGAGTCTAGCCACCCCTCCCTGAAAAATAATCCTATGTACGCCGCTGGTAGTGAACATTGTTTCTTTAATTGCTATACCCTTTGAGTAAGAAGAGAGAAAATTGAAAGGTGATATGATAGAGAGGAGGGAAGGATAAAAACAGGAGTAAATCACAACAGCCCTTCGATATATACATATTTACTATACATTTTGTATACACATATCTAATTAAAAAAAAATCTAATACACAATACATAATGTAAACATACATAATATCACCAATTTTTCGTCCTCACATAACAATAGAAAAACTGTCACTTTTTTATTTTTTAAAGTTGTTAACTATAACATGCCATTTTGGTCCTAGCTACCTATAAAATAGCGACTATTCTACTTAGGTTGTATATAATGTTATAGTCGTTTTTTATTGGGTTTAGAGTGAGGACAAAAGGATGGACAAACATCCAAAAATTCGAAAAGCCTCGGGATTCGAAACATTGAAAATCTATAAATTCTCACTTGGAGTCTATTGCCACAATACACATTTACACCATCATCAAATTCCGAAAGAAGAGAAGACATACATAAATATTCAGTGCGAAAGGAAGCAGTATAGGGTCGTACTGGTAAAAAAAAATATATATATAAAAGGTATGACTCTAACTGCTAACTTTAGTTAAAATTAATACATAAATAAAGATAAATCACAGACATGCGTTAGGCTCTAATAGGAATGAAGCCTTGGGCGACGAGTTGACCTCTTGACTACGGTGGGGGCCCCTTGTCATTTGTTGGCTCTCATGGACCTCCTGTTGATCATGCTGGACCTCAGGGTCTCTCCTCTGATGGATGCTCTAAAGGAAACACTTCTTCGGAACGTCTCACCTTTCTCGACGTTGTCGTCAGCTTTCCTGTAGAAACGGAAAAAATATATCAATATTCAACAAGCAATGCAGTCATGGTTTCAATCTTGCAGTTGTAATTTTGGAAGGGAGTGGAACACACACTTATAAATAAAAAACTTTTAAAGAACTAGTTTGTGGAATGTATAATTAAGATGAAGTTTAAAGGTTGGATTATAAATTCTAAGTTATCAAATAAGTAAATTAACGAAATAAAAGTTTTGGGCTTGATACTAATATACTCTATTTACAAAGAAGAAAGGGAAGACCAAAATTATGGTGAAAATGAAGGTGGCATAAATGAAAATTTGAATTCCCAGCTTCTTAAATTGCTGTCAGGTTTTGGTGTGTTTTCTTTTGACTGTTTTTTTTTGTTGCTGGCCAAACCTTTCTACCTAAAATGTTCGCTTTTGTTCTGCCGGCTGGTATTTTTCCCTTATTCGCTAATTTTAAAATGGGCTAGGGAGAAAGAAACTTTAGAAAACTTGTGCGCTTCCAACTGGTTTGTGTTTTATTGTTTTTTATGTGGACAATAATCAGTGATGCCACTTCTAGATCATATTAGCAATCAATGAACTATCCGGGGGGGGGGGGGCATTCCGAAACTCGACAATGTACCTTTATCCATGAAAATATTGTTGACTTTAAAAGATCATGTTAAACGACTCATTTGTATATGTAATTTTTACATTGATTCTTGTGTTTGACAAACAAACATCGACTAATCTTTTATTCAATTATAAATCCCAAACGTATTTTCGTTTTATTTGTTATTATATATTACAACGAGAATATCTGAGCAAAAAATTGCGATTCACGGTATTTTGAGGCTTTACCGGAAAAATGTAGTGCGAAGATGGCAGGCAAAGAAATGGTTTCGGTGAAAGATGAGGGGGTACTGCAACGAAGAATCTCAGTGATTTGGTTCAAACTCTTCAATGCTAGATCAGTTTTCAAGACGCGCCTCCATCAGTTGTCAATGATGATGTAATAATTACTGGAGACTGTAATACAAGATTCGCATGTGACTACTCCAGCGTTTGAGGGTACAATAGGGTTTCAAATGGAATCATAAGTACATGAATTAATTTTGATTTTTATGATAATAGAATTTTTATAACAACCTGTTGGGTTCAATGAATATTTTCAGTTGCCGTACAGTATATGTATTACGTACCAGTATACTCTTTGTTCGGATTTGAAAATGTTGACATATTGGGAATTGAAAGTTATTCAATTCCAATCACACGCTAAATTTGTAGAATATGCTATCAAAATACCACGAAAAGTGACATTAATCTCAAAACTAGCTGTGGAAGCTGAAATGAATGATAAAGCTTGAAATTTTGGACACACTATTTATTCCGAGTGCTGTGAACGATATCGCTAAGGCATACGATAAGAAATTAAAGACACGTATCTCCGCACGGAAACAATGATTAATGAAAGAACATCATTCCGTCTCAGATTTCGTTGAACTTTTTTTTTTTATACTAGGTCAACATGTGTCCGGGTGCTCCTCCCGCTGGGCCCCAAAGAAATGGTGTGGTTAAAATTGGATTTTTGTAACTTTTTTTTTGGTAATTATGTTGAATAAAATAACTTTTTGAATACACTATTCTTTTAAGGCACATAATCAGAAACAAATATGCTCGACTTAATAAAAGGTATATTTTAGCCCAAAAAAATTTTCATATACATTCATATCATACATTGTCGAGTTTAAAATGCCCCCCCCCTGGTTAGTTCATTGATTGCTAATATGATCTAGAAGTGGCAACGTCGATTACAGTAAAAAAAAACGTCATCACTGATTACCAACAATAAAACATAAACAAGTTGGACGTGCACAAGTTTTCTAAAGTTTCTTTCTGCCTTGCCAAACTCTTAAAATGAGCGAATAAAAGAAAAATACATTCATAAAAAAAGAAACGCTAAAAAAAAAAACCCATTATATACCAATTTTGATTCCGGAAAAAAATTAAAAAATCACAATTTGCAACATTTCCATAATACGTTTAGAGGCTCTCCGGGGAATATTAATATGTTGGAACGACCATTGGGACACGTGCTAAATATTCTTCAATATTGAATAGCAAACAAAGTTTCAATGAAATCCGTCCTTTATTTTGTATTTGTTATTATAGGCAAACAAAAGGCATGTCATAGAATGCATTATGACCTAGAGCAGATTTGTGACCAATGTATGACCTAGTGTAATTTTTTCTTGTACGGATAACGCGGCAGTAATGACATTTAGCCGTATCTAACGACAAAATCTAGCCTTCGGTTTGCAGTAGAACATTTGGCAGTGTGAGCGGCCAACAGATACGGGACAGGGCATTGTAAAGGAAAGGTTAAAGATGATTGAATGACGATTAGACGTGGGCTAAATGGTAAAACGGTAGGCAGCCTTGCACAGTCACCAGGTTTGCAAAGCTGTCAGTTGCTCCACAGGCAGTCCTCAGGAGCTACCCTCGTGGTTATCGCTGGCTCAAATCAGCCGTCTCATCCAGTTTCTTGACTTCTTTTCGGGAGCAGTTGTCGCAAACCTCCTCTGCCTTGACCGATCATATCTTTCTGTAATCCCCTTCCCTCGTCGTTATATCCTCAATGCAAGATTAGCACATAGTAGATCTCGAGTTATAAAAGGACTAAAGTATCCTTCAGTAAATAACAATTTGTATCCTACCACAAGTTATTTATTCCTCACTCACAAGCACTTTCATTCTTCATTCTCAAGTGCTCAGAATGATGTTAATGATTACAGTGTACAACTTGCTACTCAATGGCTTATTTACTTAATAAAAACTCCCCTTATACCCTTCCTTCCACTTTTGCCTCAACATTTTCATCCATTGTATGTAAGAGAAATATTAAAAAAGATAAAATAAAAAAAGACGAACTTGAAGAACAGCATCGAGAGATACAAGAGAAAAACTCCTTACATAATTGTTGGAAAAAAACCTTTCTCGTCGTATTCTTCTTTATTGTTAGTATTATTAGTCATGTAATATCTAAGATAATAATATTGCGTTACAGTTTTTGATGTGCCTTAAACTTAGGGAAAATAACACAACTGTAAGTCTTGAATAGCTTCTGTTTGGGAATGAAAAGTGTAAGAAAACTTGTAAGTTGCCGAAACGGAGAGTACATGCTTCCCCTTATTATATTTTATTGTGAAGGCACATGACTGTACCTCCGTGCCTCGTGCATTTTGCATGTTAGGTATAAATGATCATAAATTAGGCCGTTTAAGAGATGTTACACCTGCCTCAGGCTTCATGCCTATGAAATTTGCATATTTGGCGTTAAAGTCGCTCTTAATGATGAAGAAAAAAAAATTGGAATTCGGTCGAGAAAGAATAAGGATTTGAAATTTAAATACCTGCTTTGACAAGTTATTGCTTCATGTCATATAATCGACATGAACACCAATTTTTCATCATAATCAGGGTTACTACCACAGACCATCTTTCTATTTGGGATGTTAGGGTTGATTGGTTCTGTTTTAATAATTAAAAATCGACATGAGCTAAATAGAGGAAACAAAAGGAACTATTAAACATTTGTGGTACCTGATACAAGGCAAGTCAAATATGCTGTCGTCCTTGCCGAACTCTTCACCATCCTTTAACGTCTGCGGCAACTCTTTGTCCATCGTCTCTGGTAAGAAGAGGGACAGGAGGCCACCGATGACTCCGATACAGCCCAGCACCAAGAATGGTAGGTTAGGATCGAAAGTTCCCTAAAAAAAAATACATCTATTATCCCTTTTAATCTAATTAAAATAAAAAAATGTCAATGGGGTACAGCAACTTACCAAATACACGACAAACGGAGATACAAAATTAGCGGTATAACCCATTATGTGGATTAAGGCTACTCCTTGAGCCCTCACAACAGTTGGCAATACTTCTGCTGCATACTGCAACCCTATGTTGTAGGATATGTTGACCGCGCAACGTCCGAATATGGCCATGGCTGCTGAATAGACTCCTAAAAAAACAATCAATCGAACAGAAGGTTAAATTTCTAACAAAAATTATTCTAAAAAAATTTATTTATTTCTGAAAAATAACATGTTTAATATCTGATAAAAATAAAGAGCCTGAAACAGCCGGGTTTTTTTACAACTACATGCATATCTAACCAACCAAAACAAATCTGTCTTTTTCGATTTACTGCTAAGGGCTCCTGGATTAGAAAACAAATATGTAAAGATATTTATGTCGTTATCGGATATTATTTTGACAGAAATTCCTTCTCATAATATTCATTTGTCTCAAATTATAATATCAATTCTATGCTGTTGATGTTTTACTCTTATATCCCTGATCCAGTATTGGTGTTTCAAGTTCTATGGACCTCATTGGGGCAGACGTTCTATCGGCAGTGGAGGTAATAATATTAGTTCAACAGTCTAGTCTAAGGAATTTTTGAGAAAATTTCTTATACATGTTAGCACTCAATAATTTGTTTCGGAGGCAGTGGTGGCAACTTACCGGTCGGGAGAGCTATGGACGCCCAGCTGAAAACACCCGCCAACAGCATGGACAGGCAAGCCAGCCACCTTCGGCCCCATCTGTCAAGGGTGAGGGTGAGCAGTGTGTCCGCGGGCAGCTCTGTAGCAGATGCGATCGTGAACGTCACGAAGACGTCGAGGCCCATCGTGTCCACGGATCTCACATGCCCGTCGAACACCAGCGAAATGGCCATCCTGGTTGACAGGAAAAATTACAATTTTTAGGCGTTAACAGAAATAGAAATACCATTACTTGATCAATGGAGGACTAAAGCCCGGTCCATATGAAACGGCATACCCGTACAATGCATGTTGCAAGATGCCGAAATTGCCAGTCAAAAAATCAACTCAAGTGTGATGAATCTCATAACTGAGCGAAACCCGTAATTGTAAGAGTGGAAAAAAGAAGAAGAAGACCGATATCGTGGGGGTAATAATCTTTCTGTTATTCCATCTACACATAGGGCAAATACCCTATTTGGGCCAGTCACATGCCATATTCGCAGAGCGAGGGTAACAGTAGGTTGGTAACCTCATCAATGATGATAAATCTCCGGTCATGATGATTAAGTAATGAATAATATATTTTCACGTTTTGATAAAGCAGGGCCAGGGTTCAATTCCCGATTTCTAGAAGTGGTTTTTTTTTTATGATGAACATATGAAAAATGAACAACTGCCTGCATAATGCAATTGCTAAATAAATCCAAGAAATCGAGATAAATATTTTGAGGATAATCCTATTACTGACCCTGCTTGTAAACTTGTCTAGTATATAATTGTTAGTTTAATGTAGAAAGATTATGTTTCTTGAAATATGAATTAAAATGATGGCTCAATCATAAGGTATCGTTCTTTGCACAGACCGTGAGTTGACAAAATAATGAAACTACGATAAAAAAGTGAAGGTGTAGGTAGATTACTGTAACGCTTAATTATGTATCTCTTATGCGAGAATTATGCCATTGTCACGCATTTAGGGATAAAATAAAATAAACAATAAATTACACCCATCTTGCAACGCTATTTTCAGTGTAAATATTTAAAAAATAGAGAAGTCTTTAGACTAAACATTAACCGCCTTTCTGAGTAGATAAGGGGGTTAGGCTAAAAAAAAAAAAGTTGAAATTATAAAACACACCATATGATGATGAGCAGAATTGTAATCTTTCTCAGACGGGGAGTTTTGAAGAGGTCCAGTACGGAATATGTCTCTTTCTTTTCTTCAGCTACGGTTTTCTCACAGGCAGCCTACAAAAAATTGTAATAAACAACTAAAATTAAATAAGAGCCTTCTATTTTCTCTCTATGATCTAATAAGCTACATGTTATCGTGTTCGAAATACATTTTAGCATAAAACTTGGATCAATAAAGCACGCCATATGCATGAAATCCCGGTTGAGATTTTTGTGAAACAACGAACATTTATCAGGAGTTTTATACATATTAGAGGATCAAAGTTGCTTTTTAATTAAAAAAAAAAAAATTCTAACATGCAATATAGATAAATTCAAAATTGTTTCAAAAACCAGATATATTTAGAGGAATAATATTCAAATAAGTAGATAAATAATAATAATCATCCCGTATATTAAAAGATATATATTTAACTGTTTTAACGTTAAAAAAATAATACAAGCATTTCCCTTAAGTTGAATATCAAATATCAATTCTAAATTTTCAATACTAATATAATAAATTGTTATTAACAAGATAAAAAGAGAAGTTCCCAAAATTTTTGGAAATCATTGCAATAAAAATAGTTAAGAAAACTAGTTGTATATTTTAATTGAATGCCCTGTCTAGTTTTTCTAAAAACAGAATTTTTCCTCAAGTGGTTTTACACTTGATATGCTGGTAAAATAATTAACAAAAATAAATTTAATATATCATTATAATATCAGACGTCAACTCTTTATCCAGAAAATCCATACCTACAATCCTCCTTGTCAATTAAAGTTATTATCTATTGTACATAGATGCGTTTGTGATTGCCTGAACCATATCCTGAGCAATTGTGGCTATCTTGCTCTCTCCCTTCGGCTTCTTCACATAGCAGGACAAACAGAGGGTGAGGTGGGAGTAGTTCCCACTGCCTCGGGAGCATGTGAGCTCATGGGCAGAATGTATATGAATGTTACTTTTGGTGTATATCATATCATAATAAATAATTGAGTATATTGTATATGTATGATTGGATTCTTACATCACAATTTTCAATGATGCAGGTTACATTTTTTTAAATAAAATAATAAGATACCTAATAGACCTTACAATATTATAATAACATTAATTATATACAATATTATAATAACATAAACATGTAATGTAAATTTTACTTTTTTTTTTGAACATATAATAATAAAAATAATAATAAGGAAGGGTTTACCGCAAACTCAGTATATATTTTGGGGTCTACTTTTTTTTTGTTAACTTTTTCAAATTTCTTCATTATGTGGATTGCCTTCTCAATACGACCCTGCGAGACGAGCCATCTGTAAAATAAAAATATTAATGAACCTAAATTTTTGTTGGCGGTCAAATTTATATAAAAAACAAGCCAACGAACCACTTAAGATCTCTGCCGTCATTAAACTATGTAAGGTTTGACGCAATTTGACAATTGTAGAATACAAGGCTAGTTACTTATGATAATTACTTACTTAAATAGTTAGTGAAATTGTGAGTGTTGGAACATTGTATGCATATAGAAAGGAGTTCAAATAGACTTCAAAAAGATGCTTTTAAAAAAAAAATATAGATTATTTGATTTAATGGATCTGAAATTTTAAAACATCTCGGACCTTGCTGATTATGTTAGGTTAAAATGCACTAACGGAAATTATGGAAAAAAAATAAACGTAAAAAAAGGTATAGCGCAGAAGCTGTTTAAATTCATGATTTTCCCCATGGTTACGACAGATAACATTAAAGACGAAAGCATACAAATAAAAAAATATATAATAAATAGAACGAACGATAGAATCACACGTTTGATTTTGTCTTACCCGAATTATTTTGTCAACCTTCAAGTAGCTTTTCCTAGAAAGAGGACCATATTACCTAAATTTCCTTTTTACTACTTACTTAAATAGAAATCATGGATCAACTATTGTTGCAGTCACGAAATTATAAGCTTGTGACCCACACTACATGGCACATACATGCCAAGCGCTGCTGCCGCTACTTCTCTTCTATCCACATGATCCCTTTACTTCGATAATGTCAATCATCAAGCAATAAGTGAATTAGTGATTTGTCCCCCATTCGCCCGTATGTGGCAACAACGCGCCAAGGTGCCCCTTCATCCCAAGCGTCTAATTCCATGACGGCTACTGCAGTCATTCTTTACTTATTCTTAAATCCGTCGAATGTTTACTATCTAATTATATATTGTGATGAAACTATTAACTAATGATGAATGAAACTATTAACTAACAATTATATAATTGTATGAAACTTACCTCGCACTTTCAGGAACTAGATATGGTGTGATGATGAATGAAAGTAAAGGTAGGGAAGTGACGATGGATATCCAGCGCCAATCAGCCACCCACAGGGACACCCATGGTATCAAGCATGCGGCCAGGGTGAAGAACAATGCAATGCTCATGTTGGCGACGAAGGTACGCCACTTGGGCCCGACATACTCGAGCACTGCAACAATCAAATTTAAATTTAGCTCACACATTGAATAGTTAATAAAAAAAATACATTACACCCACATATAAACATTGAACCTTAAAATAATTGTAGCGACCGCTAACTACATAAGATAAATCACCCTATAATCTATTATATATATATATTTTAAATTGGTTATAATATGTTGTAAATTAATTTAAACAAATG
This sequence comes from Acanthosoma haemorrhoidale, assembly GCA_930367205.1. Lineage (NCBI taxonomy): Eukaryota > Metazoa > Arthropoda > Insecta > Hemiptera > Acanthosomatidae > Acanthosoma > Acanthosoma haemorrhoidale. The sequence continues at coordinate 84,517,018 of OV884014.1, read as the reverse complement.
TAAATAACATTGCCAAACCATAACTCATACAAGTGTAAACATTGAAAACAATAAAAGACGCAGCTGCAAAAAAACTAGTTAGAGGCCCTGGAAGGGAAAAGCAGGTAGTAACCCAGGCCTGGGTGGGTCCCAGCCTAGAACAAGCAAGCGTCACCTCAACCCTGCGGTGTTGTTGGTCACAATAACACCCCAGATCATTGGTTACTGGGTGCTATAAATAGGGCCTCGTTTTGGCCTGTGAATCGTATTCATCCAACGTAGACATATCAAATGTTTTGACTCAATACTTGACAAACCTGGTGTTTAACACGATAACCCCCGCTCCGTTCCCCAATCGATCGCAGGACGCTGTCGCGGCTGGAACGCTTTAGTCTGAGGTTCTAGGTTTAGGTTTTAGTGTTAGTGTTTTCCACGGTTGCAAGATGAAGGTGAGCCTCATCACCTAGTGAGTGTATGTGTATTGGACTTATTAACAACAATCTGAAAGTATTATATTTTATGCACTCCTTAATATGCATCTGCGAATGCAGCACGAGGAGACAGCTGTAATTCGAAATTTATTTATTTATTTTTGTCATTGTATATATAGTATCAATAAAGAGGTTTTGAAAGAAAAAAAGTTGTGAATCATTCTAACTACGGCTCTCTCTCTCTGACTGGTGGACCTGCAGCTGCACTGATGTTTCAAGATTTGGCCTTCTCATTTAAGAAAACCTCTGGATCTTTCTTCCTAACCTCGCTATGTTTTAGTCCGGCCTCGTCAGACCCCACACTTTCCTAGTGGGATTCCCTGCCTTCGTTTCACTAAAACTAGCACCTCCTTGGGAGAGACCTCTCCCTCGCGGAGGACGGTTGCCATGGCCCTACAAACTTTACCTAGTAGTGTCTCCCATGGCAATCCAGTCTGCCTCTCTCCGGTTCACACTCGCCTTTGGGATCCGGACGGTTTTCGCCTACCCTCAGATACCAAGTGTGAATTCGTGGTCATTCCAAGACCACATAAACTACCTAAAATACCTACCCTATACCTCTTCTTCTGAACATAGTGCATTTTCGGGGCACATACCTATCAAATATGGAGTCAGATAGTACGGTAGTAAGACCCGTCATGAAGCAATTGTCCAGGCCATAGCCTAATCAACCCTCACTTCGTCACCAGGGCTAGAGTAACTAGGCACCCCTCTCGTGACGACCCGACAATAATATTATTAAGATTAAGTCTCGAAAAGAGACAGATGTACATAGATATTTATATTATGTGTACATTAGTTGAAAAAAAAAATTGAAAACTTGAAGTCTATATGTGAGCGACGTAAGGGGCCTAAATAAAAAAAAACGAATCATTTCAAAACTCACAAAACATGAAAATTCAGTCAAATGTAAGATATGGTGAGCACCCGTGCTGAATAGACTGTATAAATAAAAAGGGGGGAATAGGTGGTCTCATCTAACCTTAGTTTTACAAACTGCAACCTGCTTACGCATATGATAAGAATTGTAACATTAAATGAAAGGATATCAAGGGCAATTTGGAATTGGATAATTAGAAAGGAGTCGTTTCTCAACGTTTCTTTTGAACATCTTCATAACTAAAAATTCTTCATCAATAACGAGGCACAACCTAATGAAAAAGATCGGTCCACAATCTGTCTCCATCAATACTTCGGCTGTACTGACTTCTACTCGTAGTTGTGGCAAACTTAACCCGGCGTGAAACATGACAGTGAATTGTTAAGATAGCTAACCCCTGGCTAGGACACAGGACCGTGCTCACATTGCCTACAGTCTTAGTGAGAGGAATAATATAATTCATGTTGGGAAGGACATCACTCGTGGAGGGTACCTCAATCGGTTGAGCTCTCAACTAGATTTTTGCGATGTCCGCTTTTTCTAGTCCCGAGCTTGCCATTCATTTTTTTAACAGCATTATTTGGCTGTTAACGGCCACACTAACCTTAATAATTGTAAATATGGATAAAATAATTACAGATGGTAGTTTTAAGTCGCATTAAGGGATAATAAGATAATTTTGTTTTATAAAGAAAACGTATATATAGTTCTCTGTACAGCACGTCCGCTGACCAGAGCACTAATTAAAATTTCACTAGAACAGGCGACTACGATAAAGCCTATGGACCCGTAAACCTTTTTGTGGTTGAGGTCCATGGAAACCAGGTATGGGAAGGGCGAGGAAACAAAAGCTGCTGATGAATTAATGCGAAAATGAAAAAAACGAAAATTGTCGAGTTGTGCCGGATTGCCGCCCGGTTTCGCCGCACAGGCTTCAGGCGTAGGAGTTTCAACGTTTAATCGGAGTTTCCTTGGGCTCTTTATTAACCTCTTAGGCAATTGCATAGAATATGAACAGAAATTAATTTCATTACTGTTGCAATATTTAATAATCATATCATAAATTATTTTCCCGACAGGTTTTTCATGCTTATTATGAGCTAGATTCCTAAAGTATGAATAACTTAAAGCCAGAGAAAATATTTATCCATTGCATTATTTAGGCTAGTATCAAGGTGATATTGCCACCCATGAGAGGTAAATTTTATTTTGTTACTCTCTCATGGAATATGTTCATTATTTTCATTATAGATGCACCCGTTGCTTGGTGTGTCATCGGAGGGTGAGTTCATCCACCGGAGACAAGTCAAGTTTTTCATCCTGTTGCAGCGCCTGGCAAACCCAGTGTAAACACTATAAAAACACCCTATGCCCCCCCCCCATTCCCGTCTCGATGGCAACAGGCAGTCCAGAAAAACTAGGTTAAGTTAGGATTAGTCAAAAACATCCATTTGGTGAACCCCAACACCTTTTAATTCTGAAAAATATTGAACTATGTATACCAGATTATAACCAAAAAATATTATAGATACCAAGAAAAAATTTACATAAATGTAGCTACACTATAGTAAATATTATAAGCACGAAATGCAAACTTGTAAATAAATTCAACCTAGAATCTATATTTTGTTAAAATTTAAATAAAACTAATAAAAAAAAACTCGTCAATAAAACCTGATGCTTTTTATCAATTATACCATGACTCCACCACCTTTTCCACATCGATTAAAACAGACTGTACATAAAACTTAAGTTTTGTGAGTTTTAGTATACAATATCTCTGGACGGTAAGCCCCGTCTCCTTCCAATTTCAAAAGGCTCGCATTATATAAATTCATTAAATCTGTTAATCGGTCCTATACTTTATATACTGTATAAAATGTAGCATAGCTACCGAAAACATAAGAAGCACCAGGTGCAATTTTAGTTTTTTATAATTCCTTACAAATTTGTATCTCCTATGTCTTCAATTCAGGATTGAGGACATAACGCTTGCGATTGATAAATAGTTCAGTAGCATCATAAGTCCTTGAAAATGAGAACATGAACTTCAAAGAGCGCTTATGCCTAATAAAATGTGAGTATGGGGATAACCCGCGATCAGCCAAGACCATATATTTAACCATTCCCCGATAAATATATTTTCCTATCTTATTCTAATAAGAGAGCCGAGGATTGAAAGCCATTGACAGCAGTATGAAACTTTCTTGTTGTAATGGCTCCTTAAATAGCAAGATTTAAACCTTGCGAACTGTTGCAGTCGATAATCAACCGCTTGTTATGATCTTGTGGTATCTTCGCGTGCCTGTGAACGTGCTTAAGTGAATGTGTAACGATTTGGATCCCGTTACGAGGAAGAGATCAAGTTATTACGGTCATTAAAGGCACACGTAACTCGACCTCTGTCTTCGGCTGGGTGGTTTCGTATCTCGCTTAACCTTCTCGTGATATAGCCGCATCTGCCAATTTACTGACAATACAATAACACACAACACAAGGCAATGTCCCCGCGGTCAACAGCTGAGTCATACCTCTGTAATTATTTTTTTTACAGGGGAAATGTTTATTCATTGTTTATTACGTTTTACATCCTATCACTAGTAAATTCAGCTTATCAATATATTATCAAGTCAATATCGTCCTTTTGCAAATGAAATTCAATTTTTTTTTGTAGAGAGAGAATTTCTTTGTTTAATTTTATATACATGGTCTCATTACATGTCGCTGCCAGACGCCTAAGCGCTTCTAAACAAATCTGAAAAATAATTAATACGTAATATTAAATATTCAGTTATTTATACGCTGGAAAACTAAAACAAAAAACGTACAACTAAAAGAGTTTCTAGTGGTCCTTAAGGATAAAATGAATTTTTATGTATATTCTTCCTACTTGAAACAATATGTATATCACTTTTTACTGAATTAATGCTGCTACTCTTACAATTTTCATGAAATCTTGGAGTGCTTTCTATTACTACGTTATAAATAAAGTGAATGTCAGTGGTACATGCAGTTTAAGGAAGTTTACACGGTTCCATTCCAGGATGGAGACGGATAGGTTAGCAGAGGTCAGAAAATGATTCTACAAGCAGTCACTTTATATTTTATCGGCAGTTTAGATATTTTACAAAGGAATGGAAACAGGAATGAGATAGAATCCTTGGCTCTTGCTCCATTAGAATTGATGTAAGGTGCAATGGTCAAGGTTTTATCAGAAATTACGCCTAAATACTTAAAAGACTAGGATCAATTATGTTCGCTATTCCCTATATCCCTACATCCATGGTAGATATGTCTAAGCAGGTATAGGATATGATTTTTCTACACCAGCTACCGGAAACCTAGCATACATTTTCATGCTATAATTGTTGCATAAAAGTTGCAACATAATTATTAATTTGCATCGACCAAATGTTAGCGATTTGTAAAAACAGCGAATTCCTCACACAGAATTTGACTTTTGGAAAAAAAAAACTTGTTCGATGTGGTTCTCATTGGAGAATATGATGGTGTAAAAATTGGAGTAGATAATCCATGCCTGACCAAGATTCTGTGGTTTCTTTAACTTTTAGCCACTTGCGTTGTTCAATATTAACTTAACTTCGTTAATTTACGTAAATAATTAGAACTAGATAATAATTTACGTAAAGTGTTTAATTGCTTCATGCCATGCAGTTCCCTGGATGTATATTGCCACGAGTTGAGAAATATTTCGTACTGTAGCTGTTGAAACGGTGTGCCATTTGAAAAATAGTTGGTTCTTTTATGTCAGTCCCAACGGGGTCTCCAAAAAGGGCAGATGGAATCGAAAAAGATTGGATATGGTTTGGCAAAAGGACGAATTTGACTTGCCAACGGGTTAATTTGGAGTGCCTGTACAATAATAACAACGATTGCTAGTAAATATGAGCTCAAATTGCCAATTCAAGGTAAGAGATATCTGATGGCATATTTAGGACTATCTCCCACAATTATCTCATAGATAATTACACCAGCTGAAATAAAGATGGTTGTTACAGTGTGATGGGCCAGCTAACCCGACAGGTTTGATGTCGTTGTTAGTTTTTTTTTTCCTTCATAGCCCCTTTAAATTTACAGATAATTGTATAGAAGTTCCCAGCGCTATTGGTTACTTTTAAATTTGTATTATCGATTACAAATTTCGCTCTTTTCTGGCGGGATAGGACAGTGATTATATGGATTTGTTGAATTCCCGACTAATATTCAAAGCATGGAAAAGAGGTCACTCGATTTGTAGAAATGAGTATATTTTTATTGCACATTAATCTATAATATAAAATGAAACAAACTGACGATTGAGTCTTTAACCGTGAAATAGAGTCTTTTCGCTCTATCAGTAGTAACTTTTACACGGGATATGGTGGACAATAAAGCTAAAACCCAAGATAAAAATATTGACTTTACGACTGCGATAACTGTTTTATCTTGATTTCTAATCATTGATAGATATCTTCCAGTTGTGATAGTCAATAGATACAGTTATCTGCAAGCAGGCAAGTAGATAAGCTTTACTATATTGTACTCAACAATGATCCGTGTGGTTAGTGAATGTACTTTTGGGACCTTATTGTTGGACGAAGGTTCAATAAAAACAAACAATGGAGATTTCGTTTTCTTTTCAGTGATTGTTTTGAGAAGAAGAAATTATTGGGAACTTTTATGAAATTCCTCTATTCTAGCTCTTTTTGAAACAGTGGGGCAACAAAAATAAGTTATAAGTTTAACTAAAATACCAAAAGTCTTTTATATCTATTACAAATAGTACCTAAACAAAACAATTATGAGTTCTCATGAAAAGACCTTTTATTTTCTAAAGTGTAAGTTCAGTGTAATTTAGGAAATATTGTAAAGTAAAGAAAATTAATTAAAATTTTCATTTCACTGCGTGATAATGTTAAAGCGTCATAACTGTATAACACGTTAACGGTAACTGTAACTGTACATATGGTATATGTTTTTTATATATCATTGGTATATATTATTGATTCTTCGACCATTTCTCTTCTACAATCATTTAAAGTAACACAGTCACATGTCCTCCTTTGACTTTTGACCATGGGTCAAATGAAGATTTTTTTTTCATGAATAGTTTTCTCGCAATACACCTCCGATAAAATGTCACCATCGTTAATACATACTCATACATATAACTTTCTTTAGTAACACGTCCTTCACTTTAGCGTCAAAACAAGAGACAATTTTGATAAAGCGGTGTGCTTAAATAGTTATATTCAGGAAAATACCCAAAACTTTGTCTCCTTCAAAACATGTCTGGATAATGCCTCAATCCATTGGTTTCCTTCTATGGTATTACATCATTTGTAAAGATAATTTTGATTATCGCCATTTTCTGCGTCGAATTCAAATAAACTCCTTAAATAGAATCATATATGAATGACGAATGATGTTGCCATGGTCGGCATACAGAAGAACGTCCAGTTCCGTTAACATTAATTTTAAAAAAGTCGCATTGTAACGGGATAATTGAACAACAATTATACTGTTACAATGAAATGAAACTTCTGATTAGAAACCTTATAGCACGTATAATTGTTACGTTCCTTCTCAATTATGTGTTGGTTGCATGTTTTCTCTAATTTATAGTCTTATTATGAACCGAGGCCTTATCAATTAGGAGGTTGCATGTCCGTCTGTTCGTTGATGTTCGCTGAAAAAGTTTTGATGTAAAAAATAAAACAGTCTAAGTGTAGTTTTTTTTTTTTTTCTCACTTGTAAGTGTACTGTTATAAATGAGTGATAATTTCAGCATAAGTTATAATATCAATTTAAAGGTTAAAAATCTTTTCATAAAAAAGATTTATCCGTTTGATAAAAAGATACTTTATATTTTTTTTAAATTATTCCTGATCGAGTTTCACGATAAAACAAAAACAAGCACCAATCTTCTACAGGGCCACTTGTACAGGGCTATCATTTTGTTTGGATTGACTAAGAATGCCATTAATTACGAACCGTTTATGTTACCTGCCTATCTGCCAGTACACGAGTCCTTAGGGGACATTGTGTAATTAAATCCACCTTGCAATCAACACGTTACATCTACCAGGCTAGTGGGTCGTTTAGTCTTTGTTGGATATTTACAAGGTTGTCATTGTAACTGAAGGACTTGAGAATATATTGATAATAATTGTTGATAATTATTAGTAGTAGTAGTTTTAGTCATATGCAAAAGTATGATTTTTTTTTCTATATACTTGACGATCAGATCAACAGCTATTTAAAAAAAAAAAAAAAACGTAGATAGGTAAAATATGTTTGAATTTCTTAAAGCGTTACCGACTCGCAATATCAAAAAAATATATTTTGAGTTTTCAAAACTGCATGATCAAAACAAAAATCAGCTATTTATCAATGTTTTCTGATTCGTCGCACGTCGTCATAAAAAATTCAAGATGCGATCTCTCTATTATACCAATTTAATTATTTTATTTTAGTGTTTTATCGGCCTATCAGAGAATCTATTATTTTTTGCAGGTATTGAAAAAACCTAATGCGGCACTAATGTTACATCTTACAAGCTGGGATGGATTGAATTATATAAACCAATTTTAAGCATCAAAGATGAAAACAGTGTCTTCACATTTGAATTATTATTACATTATACTTTATGCTATTACGTTCCTATCGAAAACGCAGAGATTGCTTTTGGAAAAGCTTTATCTGTGTGACATTTTATTTATATTTTACTTACATTTCAACATATGATATTCTATTATAACAAATATTAGGACCCACATGCGAGGCTAAAAAGACAAGAACTTAACAGTGGCTTTGTTACTGTACAGACTACTTCAAAGGACATCTTATCTCTCAATAATAAATAATTAACAAATCTACAAAGTTATACTTAAGCCAATCTGGACATACGAAATAGAGCGATGGGGGACAGCCAAAAAGTTGAACAGCAACCACATCCAATCCTTTCAATCAAAAGTCCAGAAAACAATAGTAAATGACCCTTATTACGTAAGCAACAAAACCCTTCATAACGATCTTAATATACCTTACATTCTTGAACTCATCCCTTCTAAGTTCATGAAATTCCATAGTAACGTATCCAACCACCCTAATCCCTTAGCACAGTCATTACGCTGCACCACTCATCTCTATAATCCTCCTCGGAGACCAAAACTGCAGTGGCCTCGTGTCCTGCTGACTAGAAGAAAAAAACCCTTTAACTTGTTCACTATGCATTTTTAAGTATACGTAATTTGAAGTGTCGAAATCTATCGACCCGCATCTATCGGCCTCTAAAATAGAAACCTCCTTAATGATATTCAAATGCACTGGCTAATACATTAACCTAAATAGCCAATGCACTAACCACATCTAAATACGTAGGCAATAATTTTAATATGTCGAAATGTATAGGTCCAGGGCCGATGAAAGAGTTCATTTTCTTCCTCGCTATCCTTGAGTATTCATTGCTATCAATTACTGATTTTTTTTTTTTTTTAATTCATAAATCACAAGGAAAAAGCACCGTTGCAGATACATCGAGTTGAGTGTTGCTAATAGTGACTGCATAGCTCTCCTTAAATAAATTTTAAATATACCTTTCTTTTACAGCCGGGTTTGGTTTATTCTCAACGAATTAATATGAAAAAGTCATTTTAATTATGTATTTTTGTACCATATAATTATCTTTATGATTTGAACCAGGTGACTGAGCCGGAGCTAGTAGGAATGCTAGAGGTCATGCCGGTCGCCAAGGAGACCGATGCCGACTATTCTAATGCCGCGGTAGCCTCCACAATGGATGAAGTCCTTGCGGCTTCCAATGTCGGCTGGATTCATTCACTGAGGACTAACTGTCATTGCAGTTGCGCTATCTCCCGCTCCTCTCAAGGAAACGATGTACCAATAGGTAATTATTATCTGGGGAAGTGGCGCGTCTTCCACATGGTGTCGATCCGATGGTCGAAGTAAATACTGGGTCGACACAAAAGTCCATATTACTTCAACTTTAATTCTAAAATAAATACGGGGCCATTCGAAGCCTCTATTGTACGCGTTAAGACTCGTCCCATAACAATCCTGGTATTCTATTTGGAGTAATTTCGTCATCGTCTACAACTGAAAGTGCCCTTCACCTTTCATGGAAAAAACGCCTTCAATTAATGTAAAACCAGCAAGGCTACACGCTATCAGCAAAAAAAACACGTATTATTAAGTTGGGTTGACTTTACTTCATGATTTGCCAAGTTATAAATTGTTAATTATGAATAATTATTGTGACATAATATATTATTATGATTATGATTATTTGCCAAAGAAAGGCATATTATTGAGATCGGGACACGAACCCGGTCCCTCCGGAGTACTGGACGTGTAAAGACCTTTCCAATATGAATCCTCCTTTGCAAAACTCCCATAACCAACTTCCCCCAATTTATCTCTGCGCCTCAAGCTTATGATTTGTAAGAGCATTCTCAGGCTTGCCCTGCTGTACGGTGCACCGCTTTTTAGTCATTTGACTGAAGTGATAGCAAAGCGACTCCAACAATTTCAAAACAGGATAATCATGAAAGTGGTCCAACATACTACATTATAGGAGCGGAGGAACAGTGAGCTCTATGAAGATTTTGGGCTTCCTATGGTGGATGAATTCATTCGCCGTAGAAAAATCAAATTCTTTGATTCGTTGCAATATATGACCAATCCCGTGTTTAACACCATTACCTCCGCTTCGTTTCCTCATCGATGGCAGAAGGCAGTTGAGGCAGAAACGCTCTAGTTTTAAGTTAGTACCTAAGATTATTTTTAATATAGTTTGTAGCCATTTTTGTAATCCGATAATCCGAAGGTGAGCCCCCATTACCTAGTTTACTTTGAATAAACTGTTAACAATAATCAGAATATTTAGTCTTTGTTTCAGAAATTGCTTAAAATGCAAATATGCAGTAAAAGGAGACACCCACAGCTGAATTGTATTCTGTATTAATTTATATTTAAAAAAATAATAATCTGATTGATTCCTTAATTTAAAGTTACCAACACCAGTGTTATCGAGTGATAGCTGAGTTGGAGTAAATGACAAATATTTTCGTTGTGAGTTTGAGTCAGTAATTAATTACAAATTTCTTGATTAAAGACGTTGAACATATTGTATTTGCAAAATAAATAAAAGTGATCACTTACCCAGAATGTACATCATGGTGAAACAGTTGTCGAAGGCCAGCCCGACTGTGAACCTGCAGAGGGCGAAGGCCCAGAAGGAGGAAGAGAAGGCGGTGAGGATGCCCCCGATCAGCCCGATGACGTTGGAGCCGATGAGGGCGGGTATCCTGCCCCACCTGTCTGCCACCCAGCCCCAGATGAGGCCGCCGGCAATCGCACCGACGAAGAACAAGCTCTGGGCCACAGTCGGGAGAGCAGAATTTTCACAAACCCACTCCAGCTGAAACCGAAACGACAACCATCTTATAAGGTGTACACAATCCGTTACTTGTAGGGAATCCGCTATACAAATATTGTAATCTGCTTAAGACTTACTTAAGACTAGGTTCTGAACAGACCATAATGGTCCATAGGCCACTTTCGGGGGCGCCCGCTGGAGAAGGTCTCGTCGACCTAGCCAGATCTGGTTCCAAAGATTATAGGATATCTTAGGGGAAGGTGTCCCTCGACAGAACACTATGTTCAGGAGAAAAGGTACAGGCTAGGTATTATAGGTAGTTTATGTTGTCTTGGAATGGCCCAGAGATTACACTCGGTATCAGACAGCCTACAGCGAATGAGGGAGCTTTTTATTTCGGCCAATCCTATGGCAGTTTATTTTGGCCAATCAGGGGCTGATACGTCCAGGCTCCTAGTGAGCCCTTGCCGTGTCGAGATCGTGAACAAGTCCCCCCTCTCTATACTGACGCTGAAGATTTATTGACAAAAAATATGGAATTGTAGGCGGGTGTTTTCTGTTCCAAGAAGAGAGTAACTTCTATTTATTCGTCGTGAAGAATTTGGCGCAACAGCCACATTCAAGACAATGAGCCTTATTTAACCATCGTTTATACTGTGCCAATGTTATAGATCTATTTTAAATAGCCTAAAATATTAACACAGATTGACAGCAGCGTTAAGAAACGTTCAACAGGCAAAAAAAAACAATCATAAATTTTCTCTCCAAAAAAAATTTACTCTGCAATCTTTTACACTAATAATACATCATACATTATTACGTTATTTTTTTTAATTAGTGCTTACAGGAACCCACTTACACTCCTATAGGAACAATACGTTGAGATAGTCCAGTTGCTGTGGGTCGTTGTCCTAGCCATCCTGAAGCTATGGGACATCGCTGGTCTCTCACAGAGCGTGTTAGCTCCGAGGTATTGAAAGGACTTTTTCGTGAGTATGAAATAGTTTTTATCTGCATCCTCCGATCATACCTCGTGCACTACAACCAATTGTCTATAGTCCCGCTTGACATTTGGGGCTAGGTACCTATACCTATAGGTACCTACTGGGCCGGTTCCAGGAAGCTTGGACTCTACTCATATCCTTGAACCTCCAGGCTCGCATCGGTGGACTCTCCTAATGAGTTTAAACATACAAAGGGTGTGAATGACATCAGAGTCTTACGCCAAAATAATTGCAAAAAATAAACTAGATCAAACCGGTTATTTGTATGTCAGTGTTGGCGGAAGTGGTGCCTAGAAGTACACCTACATAGTCTCGCATCCGTGGTGATGATTTATGAACAAAATACTGTTATTGCTAATCCAGCACAGAAATAGAGACTGTTTTAGCATTTAACACTCGCGTAGAGTCGATTATCCTTTTAATAGTGAATGAAATATCCTTCTTAGAAGCTTGAAGGGAAAACCATTTACTAGCTAATGCCTGCCACATTACCTATGCTGCTTCTGCATTATGTAACAGACAGCCGGAGCTAACAGGTGTTCAGATGAACGAGCGAACGCGGAAGCTATAGAACTGACGTGAGCTGAGGTGGCCTCATAAAAGCACTTGGCTTAACGTTAATTGGCTTTTGTTTTCAGCATTCCTTCCATATGTTCCTTATAGTGTTCTCTGAGTGAAACAAACGTCTGCGAGTCGTATTCCTTTATTTGTCCGTGTTTACGTGAAAGTTATATCCACTTGCCTTAATTTATTTACAAGAGCGAGGCTAATGTATCGTATATTAGTGCTTCTGCAAGAACTATTACTTCCTTAGTAATGTATTTAGTGGTGAGAGAAACTGTTTCCTAGCATATCCTTACAGAAGGTGATTTAAATTGATCCATGGATTATATTTCCTGTAGAGAGCGGATTATAGAAAAAGAATAATGAATATTTGAGTGATTGAATGACAAAATTACTTTTGTCAACTCAATGGTACATTGTCCTGATATAAAATCCAAAATCTAGAAGTTTTAGAATATACAAATTGGAATATACTTTTTATATTATACTGAGACTCCCCTTCCTCTTTCGCACGTGAGGTAGGTAACAATCATGTGGACTTGGGAGGTCTCAGGGCTGTTTGTAAATACTGTATGAATGAGTGAGTGAATAAAGATTGTAAATATTATATGAATGAGATCATTTATCACATTTACGTTTTTATTAAGATATGAGCACAATTGCGAACTTTCATAATAACTTCAATCAAATTATCAAATATATATTAGCCTTTTGTATACGGCATATTTTACGTTTAACTTTTTAAGATTTGAGCTTTACTTTTCTTTCCGTGACTTGAATTTTGAAATAGAAAATGTTCAGTTACCACTAATTAATTACCACTAAAAGATAAAATAAAATGATTTTCAATGGCAGAGAAGGTTCAACAAATAAAATGAAGTATCCTTGGTACAAAATACTTTTCATGGAGTCGTTTTTCATAATTTAATAAGTTTTTTTTTAGAAAATTGCGTGGAAAATTTTTATCTTATCTATACTTCCTTATATGAATTTATTTGATAATTACCTCAGTGGATATGGTGTGGTATGCCAACTCGTCCGGGTGGTACTCCCATCCGCTGAGGCATGGTGCGATGGGCCAAGTCTTGTCCGGAGTAAGGTCACCAGAGGCCAGGACCTCGGTCCAGTTGGCGACGTACATCCGACATTGGTCCACTCTGCCATCTCCTTTCAACGGGATACCAAGCGACACCCTGCACACGTCGTCAAAAAGTAAAAGATTAATACTCGCTTGACAAAAACATACAAATAAAATGTCCAGATTTATGGAAAAATAAAAGGAATCATGGAAAAAAATAATACCTGAAGAGGCTAACTTTTCAGAGTTCCCCGAGCTATTCAAAGCTTTAAAATTCTGAATAAGGTGATGGTCAAGGCAGATTAAAGACGGCCAATATTTCAAAAATGTTCCAAAAAACAATTTAATAAATAAATATTAAGACAGTGCGGTGTTTATGCTTCCATCTCGAAGGCTGACATGAAACCCACACACAAGGCTAAAAAGACAAGAACTAAAGAGAGGTATTTTTGGTCAACAGAACAGACTACTTCAAGGGACAGTGAAACATCAGAATTGCTCAATAGAAAATAAATTGCTAATCTACAAAGTTATACTTAAGCCAATCTGGACATATGGAATAGAGCTATGGGGGACAGCAAAAATCGAACATCATGCTTACCCTATCTTTTCAATCAAAAGTCCTGAGAGCAATAGTAAATGCCCCTTCTTACGTTAGCAACAAAACCCTTCACAATGATCTGAATATACCCTATATTCTTGAACCCATGTCTTCCAAGTTCAAGAAATGCCATCAAAACCTATCCAGCGACCCTAATCCCCTAGCACACTATGCTATGAATTCGTATCAGTTGGAGTTCTGGCAATGACCAGTTTCTCGAATCATGTCCTGAGCGTCTGTGGGCAGCCTCCACTAGCTGTCGATCAAACATTCTCAGCATAAAAGATCAGTCAGAATCAGAGAAGAATCTTACTGAGCTTGGAGACATTTATTAATAAATAAACTCTGGTCTTCGCCCAATAGCGAAACAGCCGGATAGTGAAAGGGGGGGGTCATTGCCTCCCCGATCTGCTTCACTGGCGGAATCCTCAGGAGGATAGGGGCTCCTGGGCAGATTTTGTGTGCACTCCTGTGCACTGTACATATAGCAAGCAAACTGCTCTTTAACTCAAAAAGGCAACATGAACGCATTGTTCCTTCCGACCCTAATGTCCTCGAGTGAATCACGAACGCTAACCAGCATAAATTCAGTTACAGCGGCTATGCTTTCGTGACATGAATGGATGGAGCGTGTGGTTGCAATAAAGGAATTCAAAAAGAAAACGCGGCTGAGATGTGATTACTTAGGAAAACTTGGGCAATAAGCTCCCCAGCCGCAGTACATCTACCATTCAAAACAACCGTAGGGGCAATACTGACCCGAGCATTTGCTCAGGTATCTATCTAAGATGAGCTATCTATCACGCCTCGGTCAGCTTACCCAGTTATCAGTTCCTTCAAGCGAAGTAAGTATCAAATATCATACCCTATCGTGTGCAGATTAGATCAAGCAGCCGATTCATAAACTCTGCATAGCATTGATATGGGCCAATTTCTCACTCGTCTACAGTCCATTCCTACCTCCCTGTGCAATTTTCCCAGTCACCCCTCCGTTATTATTTTTTTATTATTTATTAATCCTTTAAATTCTTTAGAGTAAACTATGTCATAATTATTTACTATTGTGAGATCGTTAATTAAAGGGATACGAAAGAGAAAAGAGACTATAATCCAGGCTCCGCAGAAAAACCTGTCTATAGTACAAGCTCCGCAGAAAAACGTGTCTATAGCCCAGGCTCCGCAGAAAAACCTCACAACGCGTTAGTTGGTAGAATTGGAGAGGATCATGTTTTTCTGGTCAATAACACTGATAATTTTTTGCAGAATTATTAAATATATTTTTAAATAAACTCATTCCATCCCTGCGTGCTGCTGTCGGCATTATTTCCTCACCATCAACGCGGTTTATTTCGTTTATTTGTATATTTATTGAAAAAATACAATTTAATTCATAATCGATGAAAAAAAATCTACTTTAAATATTAAAAATAAATGGTGGGGCTACTGACCCACTGATAATTTTTAAAACATCTTTATTGGAACTACATACTCCATCTATCGCACACGTATGTTAATACTTTTACTTATTCCGATATAATTTTAAATAATATACATATATGTTATAGTAATAAATGGAATCAATAAATAAATAAAACAATAAAAAAAAAAAAAATCTATTGCCTAACATAAGTGAATGTCAATATACTACTAGGAAGTGAGATGGGTGACAGATACCATGAACAGAGCCTAATGTGTCTACATTTTCCTTCATTACAACAAGATGTGACAGGTAATAAATTACAACAGGTATGTTATTGTCCTACCCTCTAGGAATAACATGTAAAACAAATATATTGCTTCATTCCTTCCGCATCAATTCAGAAATAAAATTAGAAATCTGTTGATGACCTATGGGTTTAACGCCAACCAAACAATGGTAACAGATCCTGAATGTTTAGTAGTTACTTACATCTTTGCATGTAAAAGCTTTATGGCTGTGACATAGGCTCTCTACAGGAAAATTACTTGAGAGTTCAGAATACATTTACATGTAATGAGGCTAATTAAGTTTCTTGAGCTCGTAATAACATTTATGCATGATGCCTTAACGCTTCATGGACCAAGGATGGGATTACGACATGACTCGGTACGCCTTCGGAGAAGTGAAGGGATGATTTTCATGACCTCTTTTACAAAAGTAATAAAATCTGAAAAAAAATAATTATTTATTTTTTAATCGAAACAGCACTGTACGATTCATATGGGGCTAACATGACAGTTGAACTATTTCAGTGAATCAGGCCTGTTCGTGACATATTTAAAACTATTACGTAACTGATTGGACCTTCAGCCGATTACAGTTTCTTCAAGAAGTGAATGCATATATTGTTGATGTGAAATGCGTCGCAACTTCAAAGATGCAGTTGTAGTTTTTTTCATGATTGGAAAGTATAATTCCATTTGCTGGTATTATATTCCACTTAAATGAGTGCTTGAAACTCACTAATATATCCTATGATAATAAGTAGTAATAAATAAAAACATAAGACGGCATTAATTATAGTATTAGAGATGGAGTGTAGGTGCAACCAATGGCGAATCAAAGTTAATAAAGCAAAATGTTCCCACATAACCTTTACCCTCTGCCGCAAGTCTTGTCCGCTAGTCTTTTTAAATGATCAAATTTAAAGATCAACCTCTCCCTGTGTCTGAGACAATACAGTATTTAGGCTTCCATCTCGACAAAAGACTGACATGGAACCCACACACGAGACTAAAAAGACAAGAACTAAACATACACTTTGGACAACTGTACAGACTACTTCGAAGGACATCCCATCTCTCAATAGAAAATAAACTACTTATTTACAAAGTTATACCTAAGCCAATCTGGACATACGGAATAGAGCTATGGGGGACAGCTAAAAAGTCGAACATCAAGCGCATCCAATCCTTTCAATCAAAAGTCCTGAGAACAATAGTAAATGCCCCTTATTACGTCAGCAACAAAACCCTTCATAACGATCTTAATATACATTACATTCTTGAACTCATCCCTTCCAAGTTCATAAAATTCCATAGTAACCTATCCAACCACCCTAATTCCCTAGCTCAGTCATCGCACTGCACCACTCATCCCTATAATCCTCCTCGTGACCTGCTATAATTAAGTGATAGTGGGAGTTCTGGCAATGGCCAGTTTCTCCAATCATGTTTGGAGCGTCTGTGGCTCTCTCGCTCTTGGTCAGCCTCCACTGGCTGTTATCCAGTGACGCCGCTGACGTAGGAGCAGCTGAAGGTGAGCCTCATCACCTAGTGAGTGTATGTGTATTGGACTTATTAACAACAATCTGAAAGTATTATATTTTATGCACTCCTTAATATGCATCTGCGAATGCAGCACGAGGAGACAGCTGTAATTCCAAATTTATTTTTGTCATTGTATATATATTATCAGTAAAGAGGTTTTGAAAGAAAAAAAAAAAAAAACGTAGGAGCTTGGGAGACTCCGCTTCCTCCTTCGCACGCGAGGGAGGTGACAATCGTGTGGACTTGGGGGGCCTCTGGGCTGTTTGAAAATACAGTATGAATGAGCGAGTGAATGATGAATTGTAAATATGGTATGAATGAGAACATCTATCTCAATTACTTATTGCCTAATAAGGTAGATTGTAATTTTATCTTAATAAAAATTGTACTAATAGTATTAGTTACAAACTTAGAAAGTTTCTGATATCTTACCCCATTTCTCATGTTCATATAGGGTTCTATGTCACATGAATTCTATCATTTATCTAGAATTTATATGAATAACAACATGCAAATGAAGGGATTTATATACACTATATCGTAGTAGTGGATAGCAGCCCTTATAAGTTCATTTTGTTCTAGATATTGTACGCACGTATTGTGTCGAAGTCTTTCTTGGTGGCATTGATCCAATCAAATCCAGAGTTTTCTATGAAATCCTACAAAATTGTATAGACTGCGATGAGATACTAAGTTCCAAAGCATACAACCGAACTGTATCTTGCTTCCTATTGGGGCATTTGATTTTTTTTTAATTATACATCGGGAGATTTATGATTTTTTTTCTCAAAAAATGTATTTAATGTATTCCAAAAAACGTCCGTGAATATTAAGCAACCTTGAAATTATAACTTTTTCGACATAACTAACTTTAGTAGTACACAAATTAGCGGAGTCGGAGACATAATTTGGGGCCGATCTGGACCTGCAATGACTACAAGGCTATTGCAAATTAGGCAACGGTTCCAAATATCGACGGAGCTCGAATGACATGAGACCCATAATGAGAGTTCGTGATAGCGCACTGAAGTCATTGGTAATTTACTTTGTATCGCGGTACAATAATTTTGAGTTCGTTTCAAAATCAGAACTAAAATTGAGTTTCCGGCAGGTTTGACAATTTTCGGACTAGTATTATGAATTTAATAAATTACAATGAGGAAAACAATGGTTTTCAGCGAAAAAAAAAAATCAACAAATTCAAAATTGACAAAAACGTTCTTGTCTTCCCGAAATATATTTACTAATCTAATTAGCACGAAATTCCACATGTACTGTTTTCAGAGTACATGTATACTACAAGTATTTTGAGTTTCTAGGATATAGCGTGCTTAAAAACAATGTGGATTTTCACAAAACTAATGAAAATTCTATAATAGTTAATTGTGTGCTTTCTATAATCCGATGAATGCTCCAGAAAAACCTGAAATAGGACTGGTTAATTCAAGAGCACTATGTATTTCGAACTTTTTTTTTTTATTGGAATGGAATATTTTACTAAAACGCCAAAAAATTAATGCTCATTTCTAGAGAGATTGAAAAAAAGTAAATAGCTTTTTAAAAATAAATAGAATTCTTCGTAACTATTGATCTACTCGCGTTATTAACTTTTGAATATCGGTTTATTTGAATATAAGTTAACTTTTTATATTATTAAATTATAAAAAGAAATAGTAAATGAGTTAATGAATAATTTATTGAATTGGTTTTTGAATTAAATTAAATTTTTATATAGTTTAGTAATGAAAAATAACGCAATTCAAAAGTTCTTAGTACCGAATCGTCCACAATAATCGACCATCTGAGAATGCACTTTTAAAATATTTAATAAGAGTGAAAAATATTTAATTAAGTTCTTAGCATTCGAAATTTTGACTGCTGAAGTAGAATAATGACTGCAGTTAAACGGAGGGTCCAGATGACGGGAACATAACTACTTTCTACGAAGTAGGAAGAACGAAATGCAGGATAAAATTTCATCCGCAACGCGTTTGGTAAAACAGGTAAGTTTGAATTCATAAAAAGATTGCTAGTGATGAGAGGTATGCAAATAAGTAAACAATATTGCGTGTTGAACCTAACCAGGATACCATCATGTAAGACAAAATTCAGGGTCTTCAAGGCAAATCCACTTTGGCCCCTCCTAATATTTTCGACGTTAAGGATCACAATGGATCACAAATAAAAATAAAAACTATATCATTAAAGAAAATGTAGAGAAATATCTCAGTGAAAATCTAGAAGAATCATCAAAGTATTAATTTCAACGACAAAATAACTTAACTATTAATTAATAAAAGTTAACTATTAACTATGTTGGAAATATTTACCATCTCGGCTAAGAATCTATACACAAACAGCAAAAACGGTTTTCGTAGAGTGATTGATCCTTGACCGCTTTTTGTAGTATCCGGCTTCCATGTGCGATTCATGACCACAGAACGTCCGTCCGTCCATGCCGATTGCGCAACAAAATTGTATACATATCTGCATATCGATGGCTTACCTCTAAAGTCCATAAAAACAAATTTTACACAGGAAACAAAAAACTATATTTACATATTGAAGAAAAATAAAAATTGTCATTTGTCATTATTTTTTTCCTGTTGTATTTTGAAATATCTGAGACGTTTGTAAGAAAATTAACATTACACATAATCAGTTTACAAGATTTTATGGAGAGAGTGGATTGGACTTTGGACGAGGAATAATATTTAAATAAAAAGTTATAATATATATAACTTATAGTATATAAAAATATTTATATATTGTGAAATGCAAAGTGTTAAAAAAACATTAATATATGGATATTGTTTAATTTAATGAATACTACTAATTTGATTATATATTCAATAAGGTATACGTGTTTGATTTGTTGCATATTTATCAAGAGTGTTATTGCTTTTAAACTATTAAATTGTAACTAAAAAGAGGTATAGTTTCATTATTAATGACTAGTAATATTTTTGTATGACGTTTCTTTTGCTAACTAGAACAGTATTTCCTTTTATATATGGAATGGATTTCTGAGATTCAGAGATTTCTGGATTGAATTCATCTGAAATTCGCTTAGGTATCATACAGATAATAATACATAATGTATTACTTTTATTATTATTTTACAGTGCTTAGAAAGAATTTTCTTAACTTTTTTTTGGAGGGGGGGAATAATACTAAACACAGCTACTATTGGATCCGAGTGAACACAATAGCGACAACAAAGCCCCAAGCTCCCTTAAGGCAAACCGGGGCACAGGTGGCACCCCAGTCCCACCTGTGTGGTAAGCAGGACATGAATTCTCATTTTAAGGACCCAAGGACTGATCGGAGGATGTGGATAAAAGCCATGATGCCTACCAGTATTTCATATATCAGCACACTGATGTTTACAAAGTTGTGAATGATCATGGGAAAACCAAAATCTCCGAGCCCTTAGAGCCAAACGTGCTCTGTTATACTACAACAGTGTCTGCGAGCTTTTAAGGAATACCTTGTTATTTTATTAGTCTGAGTTATTGAAACTGCAACTCCACAACCCTGAAACATGTTCCTTTCTCACATAACATTCCAATTTATGCAGAGTTGTGCATATTAGCACCAGTGTGTCATTGCTAAATCCACTTAGGATAGAATAAGTAATTATTTAGTCATTTACAGTTGTCTGCCATATGCAGTGTCCTTCATTTTCTGAGGTATAACCACGCAGTTGGTGCTGCTCTTCATTTCTAACTGAATGAAGTAGGCAAACAGAGATTTTGTCTTTTGTTAGTAATTATAAGCGAGTAAAGGTACGTTTTGTTATCAGAAAATAATCATGTTATTTTTCTAGGTACATATATTTTCAGTCTTCAAAGACTACATCAATCAAAGTTTTTTTTTAATGCATACAGTCCCTAATTGATTGAAGATGCTTGGCATGCTCACTTCCCGTATCGATGGCAACCGTCTGTAAGGGAAAATTAGGTTAAGTTAGTTTTAGTAAAAAATCTTCCATCTCCTTCGAATTTCAAAATATTTTCCAAATTGAAATGCATTAAATAAGTTAGTTGTGCAACTTAATGTTCTGTATAATATGTGATATAGCTACAGATAGTATAAAGCAGCAGGTGCAATTTTAGTTTAATTAACTCAAAAAACAGATTCTAAATATGTAAAAATAAAGGGGTTTTGAAAAATAAAAAGGTTAACCTTTTTGGAACTTCCTAACCGTTGGATAGTGTGAATACGGGATATTCACATTTATAGGCACCCATTACATGGAAAGGTCAAGCTTCGCTTTCAGAAGGGACACGTGTTCCATCATACCCGAGTAACCACAGAAGTAGCCATCGGTAAACAGTACGAGGAGGGTGTATTCATCTGAAGTACTTGACATGCGCTCATCTCTGTCTAACTTATCTTATATAGATGGATATATGACAGGAAGAGGGTCAATAAAGAATTACTAGGCTTATGGCCCTTGTCATCCTCATTTCTATGCAACTCTCCCTCGTGGAATCTACCTATCCTTCTAACTGAGGCGAGTATTGGCCTTCGTTTTATCTTCTGGACTACCGACTACTCGACAAAGAGGCTGGTTTGCATAGTTATTTTTTCAACTTTTCATGTATGCGCGTCTTTTTTATAATGGCTAATGTTAACGAACACACTGACGGACCTAAACTTTATTTTCTTTGGAGAAAAAAAAATATATATATAAAACGTCGGCTTTTTTTATACAGAAATGGGCAACCGGAGAACTTCCAGCAAACATTGTCCAAACTTTGTAGGACACATATTGATCGAAGATATTCTCCATTACCTTACGCTCCTAGGCTACCAACAATATTGATCAAGTAACAATATTTACACCTGTATGGAAGTAAGGTAGATACTGAGTAAAAAAAAAACCAATTAAGTTTTATTCATGAGCGCCTTTGTTCTGAAAGATCTGGACTAATGTTTATATAGGGAGACCATAAGTGATTAGGTTGTTGTTTTTTATTTTCAAGGTTGAGGGTAGCAGTACAGACTGAATGATCATAACTTATTCCCTCGCAGACGTACTGGCCTCTTAATTACTTCCTTATAGAAAAAAAAAACATCTAAGTGACAAGTTAAACTTCTTTAAGGTAATAGCAGTTACCTACCCTTTTTGGTATTGGCGGGAGACCAGCTCCGAAACGACATTTATATGCACCGAGTTTGCAGGGTCCAATTATCTATGTAAAGTAATTGTTTATTTTTTTGTTTCAAACTCCCTTATTTTGACATATTTGAATTTACAGCATCTAGTATCTGAAATAAACTGAATAAACGCACCTTGCGTGATTTTTTTTTTGCATCTACACATAACATTTTATATTATTTAGAATAGTTACATAACTGATTGACTGATTCGATGCATTTATATTATGGAATTTATGTACATACATAGTGTCTGTGTTATTATAAAGCATGACTGCTTATAGATGGCTATTAGGTAGGGTAACGACACCAGAAGCTCCTGCCTGTCCAAAGATTTGAGACGCTTTTTAATTTTTTTTACATCAATTTCTAAGGTGGAGTAATTGATGAATGTTCTAACATACCAGGCATATTTTACTATTATATGTTTATTACTCACCGTGCTCCAACAAGGGAGGTGACAACAATGTGGAATTGGGAGGTATCTGCGCTGTTTGTAAATACTGTATGAATGAGCGAGTGAATGAAAATTGTAAGCATGGTATGAATGAGAACATTTATCACAATTACTTATTGCCCAATTAGGCAGATTGTAATTTTGTCACAATAAAGAGAGCTCTATTCTATTCTACTATATGATTCTTGCCGATTGTAGGCTATTCCTCAATAGATAAATAAAAAATCAAATTTTTCTTGTGTCATGCCCGTAACAAAAATGATATTTTTACACAGAAGTTTTAATCATAAAGTCCTAATAAGCCGACGGTTGTATGGGAAAACATAGGGAGTTAAAGGCTAGATCTCTTGAGTATATGAGAAGAATGTAGTATTTTTTCCACAATATAAAGCCCGTTTTATCACTAGGACGCTCGTTGCAGCACCTTACCAACCTGTTTTTAACACCACGACTCCACCACCCTTCCGTATCGATGGCAACAGACGGTGCGGGAAATATAGGTTAAGTTATAAAGAAAACAAAAACTAATGGGATGCTATACATACAATCCAGGGCTTTCTTGGTACTATAAGTAAGATACGGTCTGAATTTTTGGGCAATATTGAAATAAAACTAAATGCCGGTAATCCCAAATAAGCAGGATGACTTGAAGTGGGCAACATCGCTCAGTGTTTTACTCGTCCTCCACTGAAAACCTTATTAACAGTTAGACCTGTTACAAATATTTTATATTTTTGTACCATTTGTCATTTTTTTTATTGTGAACTGTATGTAATCGGAAAACATACAATGTTTTACGGTTATTTATATAATGTTGTTACCACTCAATAATGGCCGCTACTGAAAACAATTATGTGTAATAAAACATTCGCATAACGAAACCAGATTTTTTTTTATTTATACTTATTCTGTCCTTTAGGGGGTATAGAATAATGTGATGTGTAATAGTTGCTGAGCTTGTTTTTCGACCACATCCCAGATACTCTAAAATCTCCCCTCCCCCAGGAACATAAAATTACACTACTACGTTTCCTGATGCCCCTAATGATGCAGGAACATAGCTTTATATTGAGCAACTCGTACTCTCTGGTGAGTTATGTAACCCTATATTAGTGCAACAACCTCTACTGTCTTCAATATAAAATCATCTAGGACCAATCGAAGCTCAGCAAACTGAACCCAACTGTTTTTTTGGTTTATTTCGAATGAAAAATCAATTTTTTTAATAAACAACTTTCCAGAGTATTGGTTAACGCAGTTGATTTAGGTTATGTCTTAAAATCCCAAGATCGTTGTATTAAGATAGGATATGCCCTTTCAGCTCTTATCAAAGAAGAAAAAAAAACACCGTTAAAAGCTGAGCAGACAGACTCACGTTGAAAATTTAAGGCTTTCTGGTTTTGAAAAACCCTAACCAAACCCCAAAAACTGGAGGTAGTGTAGACGCTTCAAAATATTACTCAGGTGCTTATGGCCATCGCTTCGTTTCTATTAACAATTATGTTCAGAATTTATGTACATCCTAATGAATGAATTGGAAAAACGTTGATGAAACAAGTGATGGAAAAAGTGACATGATGAAACAAAGCAGCTCACCACAGTTAGTTATTTAATCATTTATGGATTTATGTACCATGAAGTGGTTACCCTAAACCATTATTATCAACTAGAATAGTGAAAAATTATTTGTTTACGTAAAAATTGAAAACAGTTAAACAAACAAAAAAATTAAACTTACTTTTTGTGGTGTTCGTTCTTTTATATTTAACTGGAGGCGTGTCGGCCTACCGTGGATCAACAAGAGAAAAAACACCAATTAAAAATAACAACTTCACGGTACATAAACCCATAAATGATTAACTGTAGCGAGCTGTTCTTTGTTTCATCAAGGTGTTCGATTTTACCTCTTTCGTTCCTAACTTTTTTTCCACTTCAATCATTAAGATGTTCATTAAGCTCTGAACGTAATTGTTAATAGAAGTGATGCCATGGTCATAAGAACCACTATTTTGAAGCTTCTTCACAACCTCAACTTTTTAGGGGTTGGTTGGGTTTTTCAAAACCAGAAAGCGATATGTTTTCACCGTTGAGTCTGTCTTTTAAACTCTTTATGATATTGGGAATGAATGGAAAATATAGCCATCCCTATAAATAAATATTAATAACTTATTTAATGTAAAGTAGTTTTTGAAATTTTATTAAGGTGTCAAAGATCTCGACATCCTGGTAAAGGATGTGCTTTTTGTTTAAAATAAGTTATCGTGTTGGCAGCCATAAGGAATCTCTTACTTATTATGTGATGTGGTTTTAATCGACTTGAATTCTCTTGTCAAAATAAGATGATAGTGTATTGATCCACGATCGTATTGATACAGGAATATTAAAATTTACATTAGATGCTTATTGATTAATGGCCATTATGTTCGATGTTGTTGGCACTATTTTTCTTAATAGTACTCCGATAAAACTAAGAAATTTCTTGTCTCAAATTTACGAGAGGACTCTCAATGCTTTCAATGTTTTCATACCTAAAGTTGAATAAACCACTATAATATTTATCAGAAAAATTTTGGTAGGACTTTAATATGTTTTTCAATGGTAAACGGTGAAAAAAATAGCTTTCGATGACACATTAGTTAGCCATAGCTCAGAAATAAGAACCTTTTTAGAAGATTAAATCTTTTTAACACTGTTTTCCCCTTTTGTTTAGTCGCCTGACGACTTTTTCCTCGGTATGGATCTGGTCAAGGCAATTCGCTAAATTGCACACTTATTATAATAATTGATTATGTTAATTTACAACATTTTTATATTTATTTAGACAAAATTACTATTAATAATTGAGCGAAAATATAACAAAAAATTATATCTTAACCCCCCCCCCTCCTCCACCACACCCACACTTACTCCTAGGAACGCTACTGGATCTGGTGTCATGGTTAAAACAGCCTCTTGAGGGATAAAATCCTAATATTTTAGCGACGATGATGTGAGGTATTTTCCACAGCTATATCGAATAACGGATGATTTTTATTTAAATATTTTTATTGATTTATTTTATTTTATCCCAGAAGCAAAGCAAGATTGATTTATTTAATATAAAAAGTATTCCCCATTACAAGCGATCGTTGATTTTGCTCTTTTGAAAACCTTGCGATTGCCGTCAGAAAAACAGAACGTTAATTACGCCGCGATAAAAAGCTGTGATCGCTTGTTACGTAAGCCGGCGGTGTAGGCTACCGCGGCGTCGAAGGAGGTCACTGTTCCAATTGTACAGCAGAGCGATCGGAAAGTTCGGTCATCTGCAAGGACGTCCTCTCTTCCGAGGGTAACGCAACAGTGGTGGTGGCAAGGATATCCCGCTGGAGCGGAGCCGATTCCACTTTCTGCCTACAATAGGCCAATTTCATAGCGGGACAACCACAGGGCACTTCCCATTTATTAGTAATCACCTGCGGAGACATTAGAACAACACTGATAATGCTACAGTATCAACTGCGAAAGCAAGAATGATTATATTTTCAACCTGGGAAACAAATCTAAGGATGTTACATCAACATTTTTAAGGGTTCGTTGTCTTTTTCAGGTTTTATGTTTTGCATCGTATGAAACTTAACCATTCAAAACATCACCCCTACTTATAAAAATCGGTTTGCGAAACAATAGAAAAACATAATACCCATGATGAGTTTTAATAACTTTTTGTTGATACACTCCTTAAAGCGTTGTGGTTTCATCGTCTCAACCAAAAAATTCTCGCGCATATGCGGCACAATGTGAGGTGTGAGATTCCCGGTATATATGCCTCTCAATCAGGGATTAGTAGTCCTGGGGATAATCAGAAATGCCATCCAGTAGAGCGTCAGAATAACCATCGAAAGCACAGGTATAACCATGCTGCACCAGTAGCTCCTCAGGGACAAGACCAGAAGAGGGATAACAGAGGAACTTCCGAAACGGCAGATGGGCCGGCAGATCCCGGGGCAACCAGTTAGGAACCCACAAGAAGTATTTTCGATTATGACTGAAGGCGAGAGAGGTAGCTCTCCTCATATTATTGTATTGAGAGATCAGCATCACAGGACACGATTGGTTGGATTTCGATACAGGAGAGCTGATGAACCTTCTTGCCACTGCTGTGGCTAGGAGAATACAGCAGAACAAGTGGCGCTAACATGCTAAGCCCTGAATGGGGCGGGTCAGAGCACAGACCACAGAACATCGCACTCTCAGTGTGTGGTCGAAATATGCTGGTGTTTCATGTCTTTGCCAGACACTGGGAGAAGCTCTGTGTGCACGGAAACTTCACAATACTCCACAAGTGCAGCCAACAACCTTGTACAATAACCTAGATATTCCCCCAGGCTAACTAAAATAATGCCTGAAAAACAACTTCATATCCTGTGAAATTTAAAAGTAGGTTCCATTTCACATGCTACGACATGAATAAGAATAAAATTCCATAAACTAACAGTTACTTGATAAATAAAAAATAAATACTTTACTGCCACATTAAGTAAGTTATCAAATTAAACGCATCGGCGTCCTGATAATTAATACGTATTATGAGTTGAGAGTTACGTTACGAGCTAAGGACTATAATTACAAATAGTTATTAAAACTGTCACCAACATCAATTTTTTCAAACAAAGTAATACAACTAATTGGTGATGAAATAATTAATATTTTCATACCTTATTGAGTAGGTTATTAACTCAAAGATTTCGACGC
The DNA here is from genome assembly GCA_930367205.1 of Acanthosoma haemorrhoidale. Taxonomy (NCBI): domain Eukaryota; kingdom Metazoa; phylum Arthropoda; class Insecta; order Hemiptera; family Acanthosomatidae; genus Acanthosoma; species Acanthosoma haemorrhoidale. Next base: position 84,489,418 of record OV884014.1, on the reverse strand, counting down.
CACGATTGATAATGCGTGATATTTAGGCACTATTTTCGACAAATGTACTCATTAAAGTGTCTATTGGTGTGGCCTCACAGCTCAGAAACGAACCCTTTCGTTGATTTAGTTTTATTTTCAAAATTGTTCTCCATTATTTGATACTCTGCTGAAATGTTTATGTTTACGTAAGTGGTCCGACATACCTCTTTCGAGAGGTTGAAGAACGCTGACCTGCACCCGTTGCTTGGTGTGCCGTTGGTGGTTTTTTGATGACACTAAGTTTTTTGACTCGTTGCAGCACCTCACAAACCCAGTGTTTAACACTATGACCCAACCACCCCTCCCGCATCGATGGCAATAGATTGTCGGGCAAAAATTAGGATAAGAATTAGTATGTACGTTAGTTTTAAGGTTGATCAAAAAGGTGAGCCCCATCACCTTTAGTAGTCAGTTAAGTCCAGTCACGTATAATGTATATCATTATACTTGTTTATTCATTATATAATTTCTATAAAATAACAAAACCTGTATATAATGTAGCGATGCTACAGGAAATACAAAATAATTTGTAAATAGATTCGCCTGAGGATCTATAATTATATATAATTATCTGGAAATTTAAAGGGGCTATGGAGGGGAAAAAAAAAATTATGTTTACGTTGTTATAAACATTAACGTTTATTGCTCGTCAAATCCGTCTGCATAAAGATATTTAGTAATTACTATAAGTCGAATATTTGCCCTTTTGATTAATGTTTTCATCATATGATTTTATGAGTAGATCATTGAATATGTAGATCAATTGTTTACAATAATGTATAAGACAGTATTGCTCATACATAGCGTCTCAAGTGACAACAGGATATAAAAAAGCTTACTGAACTTGATCCACCACTTTCGTAGGCAGTGCAAAGAACCTTCCTGAAGACACATAGTCCAGAAACAGAATAATCAAGTTTTGCAGCTTGATATTATTTATTAACTTAAAGCGGTCTAAAGTGCTTTTTTTTCCCCTTTTTTTTTTTTAGTTTACAACAATAATGTCATGAAGAACAATGCACAAAAGACAAATGGCCAAGTTAAATAATTGGAGCCATGGCCACCATCTGTGGTGTTGTTGGTCAGCCGAGATAAATACAGTCCAATTCACAAATTGAATAGCACCGGGAGACAAAAGCTTCTCCAGCTCTATTCAACAGGGAAAACATTATCCCTGTTCATTCGGCCAGCCATTTTCAAAAGCAATATATTTCGCAACTAAGCACCATTCAGAGGGAATAAACTCGCGGCAGCAGAAATATATTTATTTATTTTTAACAACAGTCATACATACTGGCAAAAACAGATAACTAAATTTTGTTCCCATTTATAGTCCAAAATGTACCTTTTATGTGCCACTTAGACCTGACAAAACACAAGCTCCTCTCACTGGAAATTGAGATCATGTCTAGCTATTAATAATAGACCAGAATGTTATTAGGTTGGTGCGTATGAAATGTCGGATTTTCTTTAAATGTGAACGTTTGTCTCCCTGTTTTTGTTATGCTTTTGTTTTTGACATAACCTGGTTTATAGTCGTACTGTTCATTGCCAAAGTCACATTGCCAAGAAAAATTCTATATCAGAGTTCAATGATTCTAAAGATAAGAATTTCTTCAAGACAGGCATGTATGCATTAAAATCTCGCTGGGAAAAGTGTATTGAAGTAAATGGAGCATATTTTGATTAAATAAACAGCTTTTGGAAAAAGATATTCAGTTTAATATATTCACTTAAGAATCCGACATTTCATTCGCACCAACCTAATAATAGTTCAGCGAAGGAAATTATGAAAGTGAATAATGTTTTTGTATACCGGAAGAAGTTGAACATGATACACCTTGATGGTAGGTGAGACAAGAGTATCTATAATAATACGATTGAAAATAATACTGACACGTGCACATTATAATTAACAATATGAAGATAAATTTTCACAAAGATGAAAAGTCCCTCAATAATTCTATATGAGTTTATGGCGTCACACAATTGTTGACGTTTCTACCATAAACAGGAATCTTCTATACTGCGAATGAAAAACCTCATTACAATAATTGTTAATCTGTATAAATCCAAATTATATTCTAGTTACCAATTATCAAATATTTTAAACAACTCATAATAAAACAAAAACTATAACATCATTAAAATGAAGTTTTATTAATAATTAAAATCTTAAGAAAAAAATTGACTGGCATGGACGGGAATCGATTCGGACCACTGTTCAGAACAGTGGCTCTAACAAGTGTGCTAGCTTGAAGGGGTGGAATATCTTATCAATAAGAACACTAAGAGCATCTATGGCTCTCGTGGTATGTAAATACTGTATGAATGAGCGAGTGAATGAAGAATTGTAAATATGGTATAAATGAGAACATTGAACACAATATTTCACAATAAGGCAGATTGTAATTATCACAATAAAAATTTGATTTGTTAATAAAGAATCTTCTTTGACACAAGGCGACCCCTAATATAATTATCCAGAGCTTGTATTTTTTTTTTTTATTTCGAGAATCGACGAATTGAGTCAAAAAGAGGGCCAAGTTAATGGATCAGTTAACATGAAAGAAATTAATATGTGAAGCCACTATAAATTTTAAAAAATAACAATAGATTGGAATTAATAAATTATCCCGTTATTTCGTTGGAGGGGGTCAGATAGAAAAAATTACCAAAAGCATATTTTTAGAGCCCTAATATGGTTTAGTGGTTGGACTACTATTTGGTTAAATGGGTTTTGGTGGAGGTTTGATTAAAATTAGTTCAATAATTTTTAACTGTTTGAAGAGAACACATCCACGGCCCTTATTAGCATATTTAGAGGTTGTAATTGTATAAATTATGATAAATTATAAAATAGTTTCATTTATACAAGTGAATTTGATTTTAATCACCTTCTGTTCTAGTTTGCTATCGTAAATAATAAATCTATTCCATCTAAGAAATTACTGTTCTTATTTTTTTTTTTTGCATTTTATAATCACTGCTACTACTACAATTACTGGCCTACTAATCAGTAAAAAAAAAAATTCTATACTTGAGATTACCGTTGGAGTCAGTCAAGCCAAACTGTTGGGTAATGCAGATTATTCGCTTCGCGGCTTTGAATGATTAATTATGATCATGAGATAGAAAAATGATTGAAGGACAGATCCAACATTGTCTACTCATAGCTCATAGCTGCTTAGTAATTTGTTTAATGTACTGTAAGTCAAACAAAGCTGACGAATAAATATTAAATAGACAAATAACATCTTTTTTTTCTTTTTTTTTTTTCATAGCTCTCAAACTTATAAAAATAGGATGTGGGAAATTTATTTTGGATTGATGGGTGCCTTTCACCAAGGGGAGTCCCGTTTGAAGGAAGTATGAGAAGGATATGGGGTGTGGGATGCCTAAAGGAGGCGGCTGGATTCGGGAAGGTAGTGAGAGTCTACCTATGGTGGAGCCTAGGGGTACTAGGCATTGGTTTGAAGTCGGCCACTACCATCCAAAAATCCTATCCCGTTAAACGATTGACTTGCAATAACATAAATCGGGTGTGTATGTCAAGGTACCTGCTTACATTTATGCCATGGATAATTGTCAAAATCTTGCGGTGATCGAATCTCCTATTTCGCCATGACCGGTGCTGTGGTGTGGTTTTGGTCAAACGAACGTGATTTTGCCTTGCGACCTGAATTATATCTCTACTGCTAGCGTTATATTATGTAATATATACCCAAATATTATGTAATATACCCAAATAGTTTGGCAGTGAGAAGAAACGTAAAGACCTATCTTACAGTAGAACGGGTCTGAGCTGACCATGACCTCCGTAAGGAACCCTCACCGAAAAATTGGAGAGGTCAGTTTTGTCAATGAACTGTATTTTATCTAATTTTGCTCCGATTCGTTCAGCTAAAAGACCACCTACTAAAAACGTTCGTGAAATTATAGTAAGTATAATCATTCAGGGTCACTGGCAAGTCGAGATCGCTGAAGCATCTTGTGTATTGCCTCGAACCTCAGATCGTTTCATCCGGGTCTGTCACTATATTTCCTGGCAGTGTTCTCAAAGAAACTGCAAAGAAATGGAAGGAGATGGAACGTGTTCTCGAGCGAATTTCACTATCGTTTATAGTGCTCCCACACATGATACTGGAGGGAGTTAGCATCGAGCTGGAAATCCATAGCTCCAGTTTGTGATGTCAAAGATATTATGGTGAGTATGAGCTTGATATTATGAGGGGTATGATGACACCAATAGTCCATAAAAATAATAATAGTAGTCCATAAAACCCTTATAAAACTTGCTGAATACTTGACGTTATTCGCTCTTCTTTCTTTGTTTCCCAATACACTATGGAATCATTGCAAAGAGTTCCAGCCCAAAATACACACAGCCATCGGACGTCCGACAACTGCACAAAGTTCGAGGATAACATGAGTGATAAAAACATCAAGTTGTAAGTAACAAAGTATGCTATACATGAAATTTATTTTTAAATATAAATTAGTTCTATTAAGTTGTTTTTTTATTCGAAGTTAGTCACTTGAACTTCACCTCGTAAGTCTATTCACGAATATACCATTTAATTTAATAATTTAAAAATAACAAAACTTTCAATAATGTAAATAGTGAATTAAACCCAATATCCCTATTGTTGAGCTTGACCTTAAGCTGAATAGGGGAATAACTTTGCGGTCAGTGTGATATTGAACCACATCACTTGCATTGAAGTTATCTTTTGTTCGTGGAGAGGGTACGCCTATTTAGGGCCACACTGCAAGAGGCTGGGCAGTTTCTCACAAGATCTGGATAATTCCACTCACTTTTGTGTGATCTCAAACCAACTAATAAGCATATGAGAACCCCATAAATAAATCGATAAAAGAATTAAGCTTAAAGATAAATTATACTTAATAGATTTATAATGTAGTATAGGAACGTGATGTGACTGATATAGAAAAGCGTGTAAATGATGGGACGGTCTAATAGTCTATTGCAATCAGGTGCAGTGTGAGCCCATAAGTGCACAGTATTGCCTAATGAAATCAATCAGGTGTGCACAGTGCCCGTGACCCAGATAAATCTTTGATACTTCATGAAAGGAAGGACCTTTTAAAATGTTTATCTGTGTAAAAGGTTTTACATAGTCTATTGTTATTGTTTTTATTTATCTAGTCCAATGTTTTTATATGCCGATGATACCCTGATTAGCTGCCGATAACTCCAATATTTTCTAACTAACTTTATAGCTTCTTAGATGGACACTACGAATAAAAAAAATACTAATACAGAAGCTGAGATATTATCTCTTAAAAATCTTACTCCTAATCCGTATGCGCTCTATACTCCCATCTCATCCCCGGCAACAAAAAAAAAACTTACTAGCAACTTTCGACTGATTGAAATTGACAGAAACGCTATTTCACGGAACCCAACTAACAGAGACGTTAAAAACTTAGGACTTAGTTGGAAAAACGGCTGTATATTGGTTTTTAACTACAAATAGCCTATGTACAAAGCAATTATTTTCAATTTGAAAAATAATATACAAATATTTACTCCAACTACTACTGGCTTGCCCGATTTAAACTACCACTTCAATTTCACAATTCTACAGGCTTCACATATTCCAAACTAAATTGTTAGGGATAATACTTATTGCTTGTAAGTAGGGATACCACCAATCAATGTGCACATTAAAGAGCTAGTTGCTAAAAACAACCCAGTGGGTTTACTGTTTGTAAAAATAGTTGCCATTTGTGTAAGACTCGGAAGTTCGGTCCTAAAAAAAAAAATTAATTTTTAAGCAATTAATTCCAACGTTTTTGAAATATCAAATCGCAAGAGAGTAATCTCTGACGAAATGGTAGCCCATTTACTATCCCCAAAAAAAAAGTGATCGCCTCATTCACCAAGCTTGTGAATTTGAAATTATTATTCCAGGTCTCACCTCATCGAGTCTTCCTTTTGACAATGTAGGAGCAAGCTTCATTTCTTTAGGGAAAATTCTCCTACGGTAGTCCGTAATAGTCTATCCAGCCTTTGTAACAATTCATTCGAAATTTCTCCTCCGTTTATGAAACATTTCTCCTGAAATTACCTTTTCTAATTACAACCTCTATTCTTATCTCAATTCTCTAATTGAAAAAAAATATAATAATTTCCACATTTCTGATCACGACAATCCATTGATTCAGACCTATTTTTTTTATTTTTTTTTTTCATACCCCCTTCAAATTTACAGATAATTATATATGATTATATATCCTCAGGCAAATCTATTTTACAAATTATTTTTGTATTTCCTGTAGCATCGCTACATTATATACAGGTGTTGTTATTTTATAAAAATTATATAATAAATAAACAAGTATAATGATATACATTATACGTGACTGGACTAAACTGACTAATAAAGGTGATGGGGCTCACCTTTTTGATCTTAGCCCTATCCCTTTCCTATAACCCGCTTAATCCTGTCCATACAGATCTTCATAGCGAGAAATATCGTCCTCTTCTAATTAACCTACATCATTCACTAATGTAATCACTTTTTCATTTTATCTCTTACTTTCTTCTTTTCCTTTCTTGCTTACTTTATCCTTTAGGTTATAGTTTATTAAAAGTTTCATCATACGCTTCTTTCTTTCGAATCTGGGTGAGACTATTTCTTTGCTATGTAGCTGAGCTAGTTTTTTCCTCATCATGTTTAAGCTGACTTTTTAGCATCCTAACCACTGGACATAGTATCGGCTTTGATTCCCGGCTCACACTAATATTGTTCCTTTGAGGGATGGGTCTGCACGGGGTTAACTTAGCTTCGTGAGGATAAGTAGTACCAAATCCGATTAAGAAAACCGAATTCAAGGTGGATAGGTTATGAACGCCTAGGTAACCTATCACCCTAGCACCTCAGCGCCACCTATCGACTACAACCTTCGGTCGGCCTATCTCTTCTTAGGGTGTTACGTCTTAGATTTATTTATTTGATTTTTTTTTTAATATATAAGATTTGTTGTTATCAAATTTTTTTATCGATATTCCACAATATCTCAAATTCATCGTTTAGTATTTTCAACGTAGAAAGCGAAATTTTGATCAGGGGATCTCAGAAAGATTTGAGAATCTATTAAATTTTACCCCGCATGGTACATGTACCAAACGATCGTTTACAGAGTCCAGTAAGTATTCTTTGAATACTCAATTTGTGTGACATTGCGTAAAAATAAATATTTATTACAAACTCCTTAGATAAATTACATAACATATGGGTTAAAGAACTCCTCCAATTAACTTGTGTAACCATTCAATGCCCCGATTTCTGCAACGCATACCTCTGCTGCAACTATGTGCCTTATCCTTAAGATTTATCTTCCGCTAAAGCACAATCCAGGGAAGTGCCCGCACACACATTTCCATATGCCGCCTCCACGCTCACTCACTTACAGGTGGAGAGTGAAAGGTGAACCTTGAACACCCACCCCTTTTCCTACACTGATCAGCTGGGGTGTTATCTCTGCCTGTTTTCCGTCCTTGATCAAATACGGAAACCCTGAACAGCTGCGAAGTGCCGCCATGAAGTTAGATGGTTGGGATAAAGGGGCTACTTGCTACTTGGCACGGTGTTGTCACATACGGGCGGGTGAGAGACTAATCACTAATTTTTTTATTGCTTAAAGGTTGACATTATCGAAGTAAAGAGATCACGTGGATAGAAGAGAAGTAGTGCACAGAGCAGCATAATGGCTTGTCATGTCTTGGGGGTCTCAAGCATTCGAATTTCGCCACTATAGCGAAATTCGCACCTATTCGCACTATATAAACTGGATCTAAAAAAAAATCTGTCACTTGTTTTTATTGTAGCAAGGAGCCTAAACTAAACAGAACAGGAGCTAAAACGTCATATTTTAGCAAGAATACACAAAATACATGACTTTTTTTCTCGTAAAAGCAGTTATATTAATCAATAAGATCCCCAATTTGCTCTTGCCATTGGTTAATTATTACCAATAAATTTTCATTAAGGGATGGGTCTCACGGGGTTAACATAGCTTCGTGAGGGTAAGTAGCTACTTGAATGCAATAGTACCAAATCCGATCAAACGATCGACGATAGACGATCAAACGACCGTGCAAACGATGTTATTAATAAATCATCAATAAATGTTCAATTATTATATTTACTCGTTAGCATCTGTGATAACCAACGACAGGACTGCGTAGTACATATATAAATATATCAAAGAGTGAATGTGATCAGTCCATTATTGTCAGATTGTATCGAAGATGAAGCACCACTGATAACAGACAAACTTTTGCTAACAGTGATGACTACCGATTCATCAAATGGTTCTGCTCTACTTTTATATCCTTAGCATTAAAGATCTGTTACCATTCTGTTACTATTTAACAAGGTGAGCTGCTTGAAAACCCCCCTCCCCCCAAAAAAAACATCAAATAATACTTTTATGGTCTATTTGTTTTTCTCTATCAAGGTGTATTTTCTGATCTTTGTGAGTACTTTGTTAACTCCTTAATTAAAGGTCTTGAGAACTCTATTATCAATACGTGATGTTTCTTTAGCCATTACAAAAAGGCATTTGCACTCTAGTGTTCATAATTAATTCAACCAGTATTATTTTGTAATGACGTGTCTACAAGTTTTCTCTTATTACGTTCGTAACTCGTAGTTTGTCGTACAAGAATGTTATTTTGCATGGTAATTGATGCCCCTAAGATTTAAGTACAATTGTGTTGTGTTTAATACTATGTAATATATTATATTAAGAACATATAAACATGTAACATGTTCTAAATTGTAGTCCTGATGATGCCTCAGTAAGTGTAATGTCGACTGAGGATGGTATAACAATAAAAAAGATATATTTGGAGAGACTCCACGCTTTTTTTCTAGCATATATAAACCCAAACATACCTGTGTCTCTGTTTGAGTACTACTACTCAGAAGAAGAATATTTAGTAGGGTATACAATTAAATACCTCAACGTCGTAATTATAATAAGTATTATATGAGAGAATCAGTTAATAATAAAAAATGTTATTCAAATCGTTTTCGCAATCTTAATGAAACCCTTAATTTAATTATGTTATTCTTAACAAATGAATTGATTTTTTTTTTTTTCCAACGGCGTTGATTTATTTTCCCTTCCGCATATTATCGACTAGCATATAAATCAATCTAAGATCGATTGCCTCGTCACGTAATTTTTTTTTTATTGGCACGTGGATGTTAATTTTAGCAGAGTAAAAGATAAGTACTTCAGAGATCTTAAAAAAAAATACACAAAAGTTAAAATAAAGACAAGTTAAAGTTACAACAAATGAAATGGTCAATCAAATTGGAGGAGTCAGAAAGTACAAAATCATCATTTAGCCGCAGGAAATGTATGGCTTGTATTAAATATTGATAATTACATTGATTATCTTCTCAGTTGAAATATGTCAAGGATGGAGATTGACCACCGATCAAAAATAATTGACGACTGGCTAACGGCTCATTGGGCTTTTCAAAAGCAGAAATATTTACGCATGTCAATTTTGATGTTCTTGCGCTTTTAAGAGCATGGATTTTCACATTGAGGTTATATTTTTTTGATACAAGCAAGACTAGAAAATTATACCCATTTCCATAAAAACACGATTACGTGTTAATTAGTTTCTATTAAAAAATTACTCTTACTGATTAACAATAGATAGTTTGTTGGCCATGTTGATAACTTTAAAACAACTAGTGTTTTTTTGTCGTTGAGGCGTGATGTAATGAGAGGTAGTTACATCTGGGGGGCTAGGGTAAAACCCCTTTTAAGTTCCTTTCGGAAAATACAAAAAAAAAAAAACACAATTTCAAAATACATTCACTAATCAGTTGTTGTTTTTAATAATAATATTGGAATAATAATAATAATTGGTCTCTCACCATGTGCCCCCAAGTGTTTTTCATAAAGGACCTTTCTTGGAATCACATCTGGCAAACTCTCACCACACGCTCTGCCCACTAAAGCATTCCAATCTATATAGACTAGACTATGTCCATATCCCACCCTGTATGTCTAAGCTCAGCATTTATCTACTCAGTACCTGATGATCAAAAATGCCTCCATCTAAGGAATTTATGTTTTTGAGAAGGTCCAGAACTCCATCGTATACATGAGAACATTACTAATTAGGGTCTTATACTCATGCGATTTCGTACTGCGGGTGACTATATCGCCATTAAAATGCTACGTTATCCCGGTAAAGCTTCAACAAAATTTTAGTCAGTAAAAATTAAAAAATAAACATGTGTGAGCCACCCGATAGAATACGTGCATTAGAATAATCATAAATACCAAAAGACGAATTAAGAGGCCAGTGAAATATTTATATTCTTAACATGATTAAAAAATATATGTAATAATGTATAATAAAAAGTAATAATAATAGAAAAACCAAATTTGTGAAAATATTTCGACGTTTCTTTTTTTTTGTGTTTTCCGAAAAGGAACATATTTCATTTTAGTCTTAATAAATAATGAAAGCTAATTAAAAATAATTATATAATAGAACATATTAATGTCAAGATGAAGCCAATTAAAACGAATTCAAGAAATTCCCTTCTGCTACATAAATTAATTACAGTAAAGGTATGCCGACAGAAATTGTAAAAAGTAATAGCGCTCCACTAAACATGACGGCCACTTTTACTGCTCTCTCCGCAGTAATTGCCTGCGCCAAGGAAAGCTCCATAATCATTCTTTTAATACTCTCCTCAAGATTGTTTTGCATATTAACATTGTGGGTGTTATACGCGTGTGTATGAGTCAGCATTTATGCGTTCACTAAAAAGAACGCTCTCGGTGTCTCTTAAAATGTGCCTCCGTTAACATGAAGTTCCGGCACGAAATCACATAGCATGAGAAACGTGATCAGACCTCACTCGAGAAGTCAAAGAACGCCGACCGCCACCTGTTGCTTGGTGTGCCGTCGGTGGATGAGACACAGAGTAATGATAGTATTTGATACCACATATGTGCTAAAACCACTTCAGTATCGTCAAAACTTAAACCACATTTAACTGAATTGTTTCCGTTTTTCAATTTAATTCATGGACTTTTAAAGGTATATTATACTCCCCGGGTATTTAATGTAACTTTTAATAAGTTTTTTAGAAACTCTTTTCGTTAATAAATTGTAGCGATATGTTTTTTTTAGCAGATTAAATTTATTTTTTAGAATTAGGCTGAGTTTTTGGTTGAAATAATTAGTATAGAAGAAGTGATTTCAGCATTACCTATTCAGGTACCATTGTTACCTATAACTTCAGGGATTTCCAGATATATTGTAGGGAATATGGTGATGTATAAATATCAGCAGGAGCGATTGAAGGGAGAGCACATGTTTGAGAATGAAGAGTACCAGGAGCTACGAAACAACCCATTTTCCATCCATAAAGAATATCCATGTTATTGTTTAAATTAGGTAATTATTACTTTAATTATATAATACTCTATAAAAGTTATGTTAATATGAAACATTGGGAATACTCAAAATTACGCACTAGAACCATTATGACTCTGAGATCATATTAATTAAAGCGTTATAAAATAAACCGTTACTCTTCACGAACTTTTATGAATGTACTTTTAATCGTTAAAATAATAAATAAAGCCAATACAATTCAAACCAAATAGGCATCGGTACAATATATTCTTTTAAATACAATTTAGTTCATAAATGGTAAATGGTCCATGGATCTACCACTATAACAATGGTTTGTTTATTTTGGATTTTACTGTCGGATTGTACTGTACTGTTGGACTTCAACGCCAAGCATTCAAGTGAAGCTTGTTGAGTGAATTTTAACCGCCTTATTGTCAGGGACTTTTAAGTAATACTGAACAAATCGTGTTGTCTTTTCTCCTTCCGTTGCTATTAACTTTTTAGGTTCAGCTTGGATACAATTGTTGACATACCTTTTTCCAGCTGATAAGCCAAATATGAACTCTTCAATATAAACTATTAACCCTAGGAAGGCAACCAAGGTAATTGCTAATTATTTAATTTTTTTTAGTATTCAAAAACGTTATTATGATAAAATTGCAATCTGCCTTATTGGGCAATAAGGTTTTGTTAAGCTTATATTGGCAACCATGTAGATATGGGAGGCCTCTGGGCTGTTTGTAAATACTGTATGAATGAGCGAGTGAATGGAGAATTTCAAATATGGCACGAATAAGAACATTTATCTCAACTGCTTATTCCCCTATAAGGCAGATTGTAATTTTATCGCAACAAAGATTTTTTAATTTGCTATCTTTTCTTCTACTTCCAATTTCAATTACGAGCATATCTACTCATTCGTCCACCTCGTAGTAGCCAAGGTAAAAACCATTCTCTCGCTGATTCACGTCGAGGACATTTTATTATGATATCACCTTATTTGCAATCTGACACTGCATCGAGTGTCTACATGGCCATGTTATGACCCATGGTCAAAATAAATGAAAGTGTACCGGAGAGGAAAACCCACGCATGTTAAACGCCTAATTAATTCCTGTATATGTTTCACCTGTGCGTGCTCTGGCCTTGACAATCCTCAATGTCCGTTTCCGCAATTTGAATACCTTTTCCTCGTTGAAAGAAAAATATTGCCCGGAAGCTATTCGTGTCATTGAGAAACATATTTTGATCGAATCCGTTTTTGGAGTAAAGACCTATGAAAACCAAAATGATTTTTCGTGTTTCCATAATATGATCCTACAGTAGAGATGTTTGTAGTTTATCTTGAATGTTGAGCTTAAAAATTAAGTAAAAATCTGTCTTGTGCTCCAACTTCAGAAACTATTCCTCATAGATAGAAACCGAGCTCCTCTTAGTAAAAGCATACCTAAAATAGTACAGATAAAGAAAGAAATATTTTAAATTTCACGATGATTGAGGAGGTAAAATTAATTATTATCCGCAATCCAATTTTAGTTACGAAACGGGTTTTTTTTTTGGTTTTTTTTATAGCTTCTTTACATATCAGTATTATTTTTCCAGACTGACTTTAAGAGCTTAGTTTCTGAAATTCGGAACGTTACAACTCTATTCACTAAGCCGTGTTGGCAATAACTTTGTATTATATTATTAACTAAGCGAAGTAATCGTAGATGATTGGCAAAATTTTCGTTTATGAATTTTTATTATTATTAATCACTGTTAATAAATTGTGTCCCAGAATCAACGCAAGATTTGATTTAAATAGAAAACACAGTTTTTAGTATTTTTGTTGTTATTTTTTTATTGAATTATAAAGTAAATAGTATAGGGTTATTTATGGAATAACACATCGGGCAAATGGCCTCCACGACTTTGCTGGCATATACGCACTGTTTTGTCGAAATTTTCCATGACCACTTGGGATAAATGTGGTTGAATTTCCTTGATGCAGCGTTGAATTTCCTCTTTTAATGCACGGGTGGATGTGGGCTTGTTGACATACACCTTTGACTTCAAATAACCCCATAAAAAGAACTCTAAAGGTGTTAAATCACACGATCTAGGGGGCCAATTCTGATCATCGAAATGAGAGAGTACACGACCTGGAAATGTCTCATGTAGTATTTGAATTGTTTTATGGGCTGTATGGCATGTGGCACCATCTTGTTGAAACCGCATATTGGCCACATTAATATCATCCCATTTCGGCACAAAGAACTATGTTATGTCGCGATATCGAGCACCAGTAACAGTCACTGCTTGACCAGCCTCATTTTCAAAAAAGTATGGTGCAATGATGCCTCCAACCCGAAATCCACACCAAACAGTGACACGTTGTTGATGCATTTGTTTTTCGACAATCACATGTCGGTTCTCCCAACAATTTTGTCGATTAACAAAGCCATCAAGATGAAAAAAATGTGCTTCATCGCTCAGGATAATTTTGCTCGAAAAATCAGCATCCACTTGTTGATGCTCTCAAGTCAACACTCTCACGCACTGCTTCGATATTGACATTTGAACGGCTTGTTTTTGGACGACCAGTGTGTTTAGTGTCTCCAACTGATCCAGTCTCCCTAATTTTTTCAATTAATCTCTTCACAGTTGATGAAGTCAAAACACTATTCCGACCATATTTTTTATGAAATTTTCGAGCTGCAGCCGCCAAACTTTCATTATTTTTGAGATAATGTTCAACAATAAAGACACGTTGTTCATTCGCGTAACGCTACATTTTTACCAACCCTAAACTCTCAGCTGTCAATTGTTTTTTTTTAGGGTCGCCAGTACTTTACTGCACAAATGGCGGCAAAATCAAATCTTGCGTTAATTCTGGGAAACCCTTTATAATAATTATAAATAGTTTGTACCCATCTATTGTGAAAATAATATTTGCTATACATATATATATAACTACGACTAATCACAAATCTTTATTGGCCTGTTTATCTTAGGAAACAGATGAGGACCGATTTCAGAAACTTTTTATTCCAATGAGAAGTTTTAATGCTGTTTTACTAAAACAACTAATTTTTACTACAATTTTAACAACTAATATTTATAGTTATTAAGCAAAGAAAAAATTACTGCCTAGGTCGGGACATATTCCGAGTCCTCAACTAAATATTGAGGATGTCCAGTTTGTTTATCTGTAAATTATTGATTTTTATTATATTCTTTATTGATAATAAATAGGTTTTATAGCTAATACAGCTTCGAAGGATTAGAATCCACAAACTTTGTTTTTTTGCCCTTTCTATACAAGTCTTCTCTGGTTCGTAAATCTATAGGATCTTAGCACAATCTATTATATTAATAGATCTCGTAGCTTGAGAATCAGATAACATAGGACGGAAAAGAGAAAAAAACGTTACATAGCTGTAAACTATATCAGATTAATTTATCATCAGATTAATTATTAATGTGGAATCAATTATAACTTCATGGAATTAAATGAGGATCCCAACAAAACCCCTATTGTGAATATTCTGATAGCTACAAATGTGAACAGATACGCCAGGTATGAGCACATTTTATTTTCAAAGCCGCGGACATCGAATTCACTCCAACGCCGACTGAGCAAAGGTGGACATTATCACGCATAGGAGCTAGAAGCTTCCTGTGGTTGGCATGCCTGGAATGAGGCTGGTGGTAGACTATAGAGCATATGAGGAACTACCTGGAACGTTTATAGTAAACTAAAGTGGGTACCTAATCCTTCAGGTTAAAAGTTATTTGTTGAGCATGTTATCTCCGCATAAATATCAGTTGGTAAATGGTAAAACAGATCGTTGTCAGCCACGTGATGATAAGGTTTATGGATATCGAAAACCGATAAGATTAATTCGTTGAATAGATCCATGTCCATACATAAAGGTAATTTACTCATGTACAAGACGGCTGCCTATGTGTTCTCAGTTCTTGTTTGTGACTATCAAATTAATAGATGTTCTATTTAGAATGGGGGGGGGGACTCCGATATTGTCTTGACCTCTTTGTATTAGAGGTCGCCCATTCACAAGGGCGCTGATTGAAATCATACCTGCACCCAAGTCGGAGACTGCTTGTAGCTGCCATTCGGATTTATTAATAATAAATCACATAATGCATTTTTGCATTTTTTTTCTAGATTGCTATAGGATGGTTATAGCTTCATTTTTAAGTTTGAGTAATAATTTTTATTTTAAAAAATGTCACTAATATATCTAGTTATCATCAGTTATATTTAGACCAGACCTGCTATTTATTTTTTATTACATGATTTATAAATTGTTTCATGTTTTTTTCCTTCAATTATTATGAACTAATTTTTTTAAATATCCATAAACCCTTAAATAGGTAAAAAAAAGTCGGGAGGATTAGAAAACAAAGGCATCTTGTCGTTTATGCAATTGTGAAATGATTACGAATCATTGTATGTTCTGTCGAGACTCCTCTTTAGTATGAATTGAAAAAAATGTTCTGTTCAAATATTAATTAAAGATTTGGAGAGTAAAACGACCACACCGAAAGTTAAAGTTTGGAAATTGTAGTTGGCAGCATTGCTAGGGATGCATCCTAGATCTAGAACATAGGAAAACCTGACTATTACCTTTAGTACACCCTTTGCTTTGCACGTGCCTTATTTTTTTTACTTTTATGTCATTGTCAGTTCATTTTCATGTAAATTATTTGTTATGTATGATTTTCTTTTTTATTGGTACATATTTTCTCTGTTTGTTAATATTGCAAATACATCTTTATTGCTTTATCGAGCCCTTCTCCCCTGAACTACCCTGGAATTGCTCTATGAATGATTTTATGGCCCTATTTATGGTATTTTTTTTCCTCATTAGAAGATTATTGTTCAAAAATGAAAAAAAAACTTAGTTTCATATAGTAGTAGACAAACTGCGTAAAGTGGAAACTTACTATTACTTGGAGGTAATTTATATAAGGTTCCTGCAATAACAATTCTACAACACACAATTTTGGGAGGAATTGGTACCACATTGTTACACAATCCCTTCCAAACACAAACAACTCCTACAATTGTTAAACCGCTTTTGCATTGCCTAGTGTATTTTGCAATCAGAAAATTTTCTCCTCTTCTTCTCAACACTATATTAAGACCATATGGAATTTATACAGTAGATTGAGGCATGCATACTATAGGCCCATACATACTATATGCACCTAAGATCCCTGGGTAGAATACCAAACATTAACCCTGTTTATTAAGTCTCCGTCGAGCAATAGTTTTCTTTTTATTAGCGCAGTTTGTATTGTTTACTCCAATTGTTTGATTTTTTAGATATTTTTAAATGTTGTTTTGCCTAATCTAACGGGACCTTAACCATGAGAACATTGAACTGTGGCTTGAGCTTATAATTTGTCGGATCGGGACCGACCAAGTTTAGTTTGATTGTTCATATTTCCATTAATTTTTTTTTATCCAACACATAATTGCTATACCCGGATGTGTTGGACTAGTTTCACACATGCGGTTTTACACGGTGCAGTAACACCCCGGCACGGCGGAGGGCCCGTGTAAACGTCAATGATTATTTCACACACTGGCAGTTCGTATCAGGTTTTCGTTCGGGAGAATCTACAGTTGACATTGAGGGTGGAGATAAGGCGTACTATTATACCAAGATGGTCCTCTATAGGGGAATAAAAAAGGAGAAAAGTGTGACGAAAAACAGGAACCTCTGCTTTGGAAATGAAAAAATTTCGGGACGTTTTACACAATTTATATCAACAGTTGCACTTGAGGTTAAAGGATTCTATTCAACATAAATAACATTTCCATCAGTACACTTCCTTTCATCCATTAAATGTTTGACTTCTATATTTATATTTTCTAATGTTTTATCATAAAGTACTGATCCTGCTTGCACAAGTGAAATAGGTAAGTTGATATTCACCTCGTCAAATATTTTAAATAAAAAGTATCTGAAAATATATCAAAATAGAAGAGACGAGCAATATGTTGACTGTCAAACCGAAACTGTATACAATTGGGAAGGTTACGGGCCGTTTGTGAAGCCTCGGCGGTTGAGCGTAGATAGACCGCGTTAATCGTTTCACACATTTCAGGCGACTGCGTACAAGATGCCGGATTTGAACCGCATCGAGTACAATCGCATAAGTGTGAAACGAGCCTAAGAATACATTCCTTTAAAATTTCAAATCGATTAGGTCATTTTTTTCGGCCACATTCGTAGAATTGTTTAAAAACTGATTAGCCCGGCTAAAGGAGAGTAACCTGTTCGGAATCGATATTTATTAGTGAATTGTCTTAATGATTATAACAGAAAGTGCACTGCGACAGTTGGTTACGTGCAATGTTTCATAACGTGCTTGTTAGACGGTTTGATGGAAATAAACCTTTTTCGTCGGTGCCATTACAACCTGGGACCATCCGTGTCAAAAATTTAGTGGCTGCCTTTGTGAAGGCAAGTCTGCTCCGACCTAGGCAAAATCACGTTAGCCAGTAAAACAAGCCTGAGTGCTTCTGCGGGGTCCTCAGGCAATCCATTATTAAGTTCGACGACAAACTCTCCTTTTATTGGTGAGGCTTGAAAACTGTCTCACTCCCAGAGGTGATTTTCCGGGTTTGTTTTTTTAATAATTAATGTGTTGATTCACAACTGTGGCCAGCATCACAACTAACAAATGTACTGTGAATATAATACAATGGCATGTCTGACATGAAGGCAGAGGACGTCCAACGATACCTCCCTCCCCTATATTGTGGAAGCTAAGTTTAAAGATATATTATTGTTAATAATTTAGAAGACCTCTATTCCCACGTCTCAGTCATCGTTGAATGTCGCCAGGTGTAGTCCTTGTATCAGTGGTTGTGGGTTTGCGTACAGTTTCTTTTATGTTTCTGCAGTCGTGAACGTAACGAATTTTCAGGTATTGTATTCTATATTGTACATTAACATAAAAATTTCCAATAAAGCCAATTTGCACAATCCATGTTTACTAAGAAAAAAAACACCTTACAAGCCGCTAGGGAGACTTTACTGAGCAGGTCCGCGGCAATAGTAAATTCTACCCTCGAGTACTTTTGTTTCTAAACCCCTGGTAATTTATTTACTAAGAAAATATATAGAATCATGCACATAAGAATATGGGGTTCCTTGTACTGCAACACAGCTGCATTTTAAAGAGAGTCTAAAGCTAATAAAATAACTAATATAGTAGTATTACAGTAACAAATTTAAAGGGACCGAATTTATAGGCGTAAACCTAAAATACAACAAAATCAGTTCATGAAACCAACCCCATATATTCCTCTATATTCAAAACCTAAGATTATTTTCAGTGGTACACATTAATACCGCAAAGATTTTATATTTATAATAACGGTTATATTCATGGTCTTGTAGTCATTTTTTAAAAGATTTTATATTCAGCGTCTAAAATTTTATAAAAATTTTGAACTAAATTATAATTTTTTAAATTTATATAAACAAAATAATTGTACATCTATTATTATTTTCATTGATAATAATGAAAGAAAATCGACCGATAATCTTGGTAGTTTCTTGAAAATAATTGTATTTTTTAAAAATGATGATTTTCCATAAAAAAAAATTTATTTTATTTTATTTTTAAATCGTGGTCACTGAAAATTTGATTTTTAACAAATACAACAAACATTAATATTAAATAGCTTCTGAGACTTGAGATATCCTTAGAGTTAGTGAAATGAATGTCTCTGGTTTATTTATTTTTTCATATTTCCCCGTATTGTATTATATCAGAAAACTAATCAGCATGTTTCGGGGTGAAATTTATGAAACCAAACATATAGCCGCTAATGAAACTAATTGGCAAACTGAACTACTGGCAAACTACCGATCGCCCCCAACGTCAATATCTGGTACCTCAATTGTGTTTAAAATCTTATGTTTACATAAAATTATTTCATAATTAATAAAACAGAATCATTAAAACATGACTTAAGATCACTAACACTATAAACACTAACGTAATAAAAAAAAATTTTTTTTATTATTATTCAATGTAATAAAAAAAATACGCCTCCTCCGATGAAATTTCAATGATAGTTTTTGAATGAGCGCGAACGAGAAGTTTTTGTTATTATACCACTTCTAGCGTTGTGGCTCATTAGTGGGAAATATACATATACTTATAGACAATTAAATATACTTTATGCAACAGATTCAAATAAACGTTTTATAGTAATTTCATTGTTTCCAAGTGTTCCAAAAATGTGTTCCAATTCATTTTTTCTAATCAATATAGTATATAAACTTATCATTTGGTTGACAATTAATGTTCGGTATCTATAAAATCAATTATAAACTCTTAAAGTATAAAAATTTAAAGAATAAAAATTCAAAAAATAATTACAATCCTACCGATTAATATAATTATTTTCAACAATAAATTCATTTTATCTGCTCCTCTTTACTCAAGACAGATTCTTCACGGTCGAATGAATTCCTATTTTAGGGTCTGGGTCACAACGAGAGCAGGTTCTTTGTCGTCAAAGAGATTCAATGTTTATTGTCGTGAATAGACAATTTTAACATTATGATATATTTTTCTTCTTTTGGTTAAAATGTTAAACTTTCAAAATAAAATCTACCCCTCATAATAATAATAAAAATAAATATTTATTGATTAACTTCAAACGCAATGATTTGCATGAAATGCATAAAAATGGAATACACTTAAGACCAGGGAGCAATGAAATTTTAATTAGATTATATTTTTTTTCTAAACGTTTTTACACGTAAGCTATACGTAATAATATATATTTTTTTTTTCTAGTTAATCAGTTGAAATAAAACCAGTAAAGTGTGCTAATGCATTACATAATTCAAGGGTTCCTTTACAGCAGTGAAAGCAATTTTATTGACAGTTTTAATGAAGTTTTGTAATGATGAGCCACAAAATTTTTAACACGTAATACATAATATTAATTAGGGAGTCGATATATTTAATATGAAACCCAACTCATTATGAAAATGTTTATATAAATACGAGTCTGTGTAATCTCCCGCCCAGGTTTTTTAATAATTAGCCAAAGAAAAAATATATTGATATGCTGGAATCAAATAAATTTTTTCGTCGCTGTAAAAAGCAAACAAAACTCAGTAAGTTCAAATTGATTACATTACATTTTTGGGATGTTATAACTTAATCACCTTTAGAAATTGGTATTTTTGTATTTTAGCTCATAAGCTTCAACTCACTCCAAATAATATTTTTACTGGCATAACTATTTTACAGCTTCCATACGCAAAAATAATACATACACATAAATTGAAATAGACAATAACTTTTACAGGTTTTTGTTTTTAAAATTTTTTTTTAACTATCAAATTAAATTTCATTTTCATGATATTTCTTGTATCAATATTATTGTTGCTTTTAAACACAAAATTGTCTATAGGTCTAGTTCTAAATCGTTGTCCTGGTGATGCCTGAATAGGCGAAACGTTGTCTGTAGAAGATCTTACGTCGATAACAAAGATTATTTGGAGAGACTCGAAGGTTATTAACTAAAATATAAAAATACCTACTTAAAATGCCTCTTTTCCAATATTCACAATCTGAAAAATAATATTGTAGAATTTCAGTTAATAGAGTGAGTGACATGAGATCTGGAGGACCGTGGTTCCCATCTTTTTTTTCTTTGGTTAATATTTATTTTTGTTTTACTAAGTAATTACATATTATTTATCAGGGCGTAAAGATTTTTAATTTTATATCCTCCTCAATTCGATTCATGTTTCGAGGTGGACTCACTATGTTCAGGATTTACCGCCAGACATAAGATATGTATATCGTGAAGTGGTAAGGGTTTCTGTTTAAAAATAAGGCTCAATCCGGAGTCTTGTCAATTGATGCTTACCTCTGATCTAGCGACAGGTGCTCGAGCTCCGGGATCCTACACCAGTGCTTCTCTGGCACCAGGGTGATGAAGATCTGAGCGAAGTAGACACATGCGACTGAGAAACTGAACGGGATCATCATCAAGAATAGGAGCTTCTGGTACAGGCCGAACTCTCCGACGTGGGGCAACAGGTCATCGAAATCCGCGACTTCACTAGTCGCCTTCGAGTTCCTCTTTGTCCCTTCCATGGCGGCAACCTTTCGACTCTCCTCTGGCGACTGATCCGCAATACTGCGCCCCCTCCCCCGAACGCCCCACTCATATACTACCCTTCTCGCCGCTTCCGCTCCAGGAAGCACCTGCGGCCGTTTTCCGAATCAGTCCGAACCCCATTTGGAAAAAGTAATATATTATCCTCTCCCTAATGTGGTGTTTTGATTAACTTCCGATCGTTTCAGAAGGAATATGCTGCCCGGAAAAAGAATCTATTCAAAATACAAGTACTCTAACAGATCCAAGGAAGAGTGAACTATCTCCATCAAATATTTTCTTTTTTTATACCGAACCTAATTTCAAAACACATACCATATATTAATGACAATAGGGACATATAAACTGAACAAAAAACAATTTTTGCCAAAAAAACGCGTAAACATTCTCTGAGCTGGTACTTGAGAAATCTTAAAATTTAGTAAAAGTCAAACCAGTGTAAAAAGTAAATGTTTTTTTCAATTTCAATTTTTTTTCCTTTACTTCACACTATTGTATTTTAATTAATAATGCAATTGGCATGCTTCCAGGTGTTTAGGAATATACATTTAAAATTTCATAATATTATTATTCATATAGTTAAAATAAGTGATTTTTAACGTAATATTTAACGTGATATTGGTTTCAATTTATTTTTGGAGAAAGGTTACTAATTCGATACATAAAAATGAATTTATATATATCATCGTTCACGGGTGTTTTTTTTTATTCTTTTGATTGTTCAAATCTTATTATTTATTATTTTAAGCGTTTTGTACGTAATTGTCTTCTGTATACGTAAATTTGTGTTTCTTGTCTGAATTATAGTCCTGAGAATGCCTGAACCAACGAAATTTCGACTGTTGAAGTTTTGATATCAATAATAAAAGATATTTTGGGAGTCTTTTATTGAAAAACTAATTTTTTCACAATATACCTTTAAATTTTTAGGTGGAATGGATCATTTTTACGACCTCCATAGTAAAATATAAACCTGCATACACACGGTGACAGGGTCGATTGTCTTTCGGCTTTCAAATTCCCCCCGCCCTCCTAATGGTGTTTTGATGACTTCCGATCTATTCAAAAGTGGATTCGTCGCAAAGAGCAGACTCTATCAAAGATACATTATACTGCTATACATTGATTTTAAACGTTTGTTGAAGGATAATTGCCTCTTCCTTATACCCTAATTACGTTCTGCAATATTCCCAAATAAAAAAATAAAAATAGTAGTGAAAAATGAAAAACGTCAAGCTTGTTTCACTAATTTTTAGGATGTCTCAGATACTATTTAAGATTTAAATTTCTGATATTTTACTCGCAATTGAAGAAGAATTTCACAGATATTTCAAAAAATAAACTTTTGACAGTCAACTTGGACGTAACTAGACGCATTAATAAGTTCAAAGCTTGTTTTGGTAGGTTTTTTTTTATAATATTATTCTTCAGAGCATCACTCAAAAAGAGTCTATTAATATATATTTTGTGTTAAAATAGAAATTTGTTATTATTGATATTACATCAACAGTCGACGTTTCACCTATTCAGACACCCTCAGAACTACAATTTAGACAAGATATAAAAATAATATTGGCAACAATGAAAAAAATAAAACAGCACAACTGTGAATGATTTTATCTTTAAATTGTTATTAATTCACAGTTATAAACCTTTCTGCAAAAAAATAAATTATTATATGACAATGTTTAATCCTTGTTAGATTAAAAAGTAACTATGTTGATACAAAAACTATTTAAAAGCCCAAAGTAAATAAATAATTGAAAATATTATTTATAAACTTTATAAGAAAAACACTTTACTACTATGTTGGGATTATTCGCAGATGTGATGTTTTATTATTTTTATTTCAATGGTTAGTGAGTAACTGTCACAATTTTAATAATCACATATTGCAATAATATGCAAATTTATATTTCTTGTCCTGAGGATGCCTGAGGCAAAACGTCAGCTAATGGTGTAATATCAATAATAAAAGGTGCTTTGGGAGAGGATTCAAACTTTTTTTGAAAAACTAATTTGAACACAGTATAAATATCAGTATACAAGTGTCCCTGCTCGAGGGTTACGCTGAAGTCAGTACTTAGCCTGTGTTCTTTTCTTTTTTATTGGCCGAAGGTTTGACTCCAACGAAACGTCTTAAAATTCTATTTTAATTACCCCGACCTGCCGAGGCTGTCAATGGCAGACAATTTCAAGGCAAGTACAGTTCAAGTTGATTTAACTGGATAAAAAAAAAAAATCAATATGAAAAGTGTAGACGAGGTAAAAATGATTTATTTAGTTAGTTAATGTCAAGTGGTTCAATTCAGTGGTCACGACGACCGCAATCATTTTCTTATGACTTGGTGCGATCTGACAATAAATGGGATTGGAGGTGGGTTCAGGGGTTTTTCGAGGTCATGAACCACACAATAATGTTTTCCAAGGTACTACTAAGCATGATTCCGAGGTGAATATATCACAAAGGTTGGATAATATTTGTTTATCCAATTATCTAAGCACTCTCAGCAATGAATTGCCATCTTGAAAAGTTTGCAAGCGAGGTAACTTCGAGCCAGGTTAGCTTGCAACTCACATCAAAGTGGCCGTCTTGGCTTATTTTATTTGTTGCTAAATTATTGTTTGGTGTTTTATTTAGTTTTTTTAATTGTTTTAGTAAGATTGTATTTCAATGCAGGCAAGAAAAATCGGCCGTCCATGCAGGGATTTGAATTCAAAGAAAATATTTTTTAACTTGTACATTATATTTACTGACGCAATTCATCGTCAAGAACGAAATGAGAGGCTCTCCTTGGAGGACCCTGGAGGCGACAGTCTTTCGCTACTCTTTATCATCTGCTGTAGAAGTCATAAAATGATATAATCGTTTTGAAGTTATGTTCCTCAATACTTTGTAATATACAGATTAGTTTCAGGTTAAAAATAATAACAAAAAGTGTTTAAACAAAATTAACCCTTTGAATATAAGATACATGCTACACTTTCTATTACAATGGGCCTCGCTTTTACTATCCTCAGTTGTCTATTTAACTGTAACACCCACGAACAAAAAAAATAAAAATAATTTGTATAAAAAAAATACATTCACCTTAAAAAAACATTAATAGGAAGCGTCAAGGATTTCTTATAGGCCTTTCCGCGAATTGAGGAAACTAAGATAACACGAAGAATTTTGTCTAATTGGAATTGCTATCAAGGTGAATGTAATAATCATAAAAAATCAAAAAAATCACCTCTTTCAAATACTTCTATTCCATTTTAGGATTTTTTTTTAAAAAATTAATTCAATAGCAATTACTGTTAGATAAAGGAAATTAGGCTAATTAGATTGTAGCTTTAATTTATTTTTTTATAATACTTACCGCAGTTGATCAGACATTCATACAACATTGTAATTAGTTCTGGGCTTCTAGAAAACTACGCTCCTTTGTTAGAGATTTGTAACAGGTTCATGAATATTATTTATTACTGTATTATCATTGATTTATTATTGTACTCATGACTTTTTAACCGTTCATTTTATTTATTTTTAGTAAAAATATTTTTTAAATATTATTTATCGTAAATTTTACCGCGGTGCTATTTCCATTTTTTTAATTTCAGTTTCTGAGCAGACCTGATTTTGTACAGTCGAAAGATTAGGTTTTATTGTTGTTGTTTTTATAATACTTATTATGGAATAGCAAGACCTCAGAATCGAACCACACAGAGCAACAACAGGACCGAAAGAACAATACCTAACAAAATTGTCGACTATTGAACACTCTAGATAGCCATGAAGCGTTTTTATAACGCCTTTCTCACTTCTGCAAAATAATGATCAACAGGCTAGGTCTGACTTAGAAAAATCACGACTTTTTTCAATAGAATAATCCTCAAACTATAGCATCAACTATACAACTACCTGCTTAAACTTTTGAAGAAATGTATAAGAAATAAATAATAATAATAATAAAATGAGAAATAAATTCAACAACTTTTGAAAGAAAGATATACATTATAGGAGAAGTGCAGGACGTACATGGTGCATTTGATGAAACGTGCAACCAACGCATCTAAAAATTAAAACCATCGTTTCCTGGAAGGAATTTGGGGGTCCTCTATCGAAGCCAAAACGTAACCATATTCTTATAGTTAAAGAGGTTGCTTCTGTTCCATTAATGAATGGTTCATGGTGGAGATCAGGCTGGAGATTGTTCTGACTAATATCTAATATATGGACACGAAGCGCATAGAACTGAACAACATGGAGCCCCATAATCAGGCACCATCTCCGTTATGACTCACAAAAACAATAAAACAGCACCTACACAAATACACCCCCAATTAATTAACATAGGACCATTATCAAGTTAGTATAAAATAAAATTTACCACAATAAAATATGTAACCACCACATTTACATAACTAAACAACTCCGAAGCTGTGCGACACCAAGTAGCCCCAGTTTTAAATAATTAAATGTACTAATTAGACGACAATCAACTCTGAAACTGCAAGACAAGAACATGTAACCATCCAGTTTATATATACGGAACAGAACTACGCTCTATCAAGACCCTACATCGAATCCGAATGCGAAAATGTTTGTCCCTGGAAACTAAACCTAGTATAAAACAATACACGTTAACTTTCTGATGACGAATTTAATGATGAGACCAAAAAGGAAAAAAGAAACGCGCATTCAGTAACGCAGATTACACGTACGCCCCAAAGCAGAAATCGGCATAATGTCATAAAATAATCGTATGTAAGTCTTATCTAATAAATACAAATAACTAATATTGGTCTGTACATAATGAAGCTACTAAGCACATAGACTCCGCTTTCTCTTCGCGGTGGATTTGGGAGGTCTCTGGGCTGTCTGTAAATATTGTATGAATGAGCGAGTGAATGATGAACTGTAAATATGGTATGAATGAGAGCATTTACCTTAATTACTTATTGCCTTATTAAAGGCAGATTGTAATTATAGCACAATAAAGGAATATAATAATAAAAAAAAGCACATAGAATTAGGTAGAAAGGTAGAGAATACATTTTAATAGAATATGGAATCGATTTGCAGCCTAGTGACAAGACATTTAGGAACTTGTATAAAACTGGAGTTTCTTGGAACAATGAAATTTGGTTCCTGGAATGGTATGACCAGGTGAAAGCAATGTTTGAAACACCGTGAAAAGCAACCATAGGATGGGAACTGGTAGGAAGAAGGTAGAGATAGGACGATAGATGGATGGAAACAACATGTTTCGCCGCATGGTGAGCAATGGCCTAAGAGAAGAAAAACAATCTCTACGAGAACATTTAATCTACTTAATATCAAAGTCAAGTGTAATCACTTCGAGTGCAAAATCATAAAATGATTTATTTTCGATCACGCACCACCATGTTTCAGGCCGTTCCCTCCATCTTCCAGGTTATATCATAAATATACATACCAAGAGGAAAAAAAACCAAAACTACAATTATAACCAGTGACCTCTTAACAAGATGATAAATACTAATGTTTTTTTATGGTTTTATGTGCAAACGAGACTCGTTACAGTATGTAACAACAGGTTGTTACTCGCGGATCTTAGCAAGGACGTTTCACCGATAGGTGTTTCCTTGTATCACATTAGTAACGTCATGAAATAAACGTAACGTAAACTATCTTAATGGTATCCATTAAAGTGAATGGTTGTTTTGATATGTCAGTAATTTCCTTAGTAATTAAAGTATTACTTCCTGGCTCGCATACATTTTTATTTTATTTAATTTGCTGGAGTCCGACAAGGTAGTATGCTAAGCCAAATTCTTTACTGTATTTTTACAGCCAACATGCCTGCCCATTCCCTGAGCTCCATTTTTTTTCTTTTGCCGATGACAGAGCTTTTCTTAGTTCTAATCCATACCCGAACGATCATTCCCGGATCCTCCCAGAGCACCTACATCTACTTGGACTATAGCTTATAAATTGGAGAAACAACGTGAATCAGACCAATAGCGCAATAATCACATTCACGTTGAGCAGGCTTTGAGTGTCCCTCGTGTACCTTTAACTAACTCGAAATCCCGTCAAAACTGACTGAAATATGTCGGCCTGGCTATAGACGACTGATAAAAATATATTGCTACAAAACGACAATAAGTTAACGTACAGTACAAACTAACATCAAACATTCGAGAACATAACCCCTTTTTATTTTCCCAATTACACTCGTTAGTTTTTTGTCAAAAGCAGAAACCCCTGTTTCTGCCTGTCTATAATGGTATGTCCTGGTCCTCTTCAGTCCTCTCCTGGACCAAGAGGCTTGAAATTTGACATGGAGGCGCCATTAATTAATAAATATTTGTTATTAAAACTAAAACTATAATTTTGAGTAATGTTTCGAATAAAATGTTTGAGGTCTTACTTATATCGTATATAATTTGTGTTGCGATTTTTGAGTTATAATCACAAAAGTAATTAAAACTACCAATAACACCGTGTTCGCAACTGTATGCAAACTAGTTTCACATGATCCCTAGATATAAAAATAAAAGCTAGCCCATGAAAAGTAATGAAGGTTCACTAACAACTTGATTAATAGTAAATAAAAACAACAACATTGTCCTATCGTATTAGGTAAGACATCAAATGAATCATCTCGAGGTCCAGATTAATTTTTTTTTTTTTAAATATCAAATCCTCTTTATTGAAAATTACAATGAACAAAATAAATAATTTATGATTTACATATTTCTCCTCTTTCTGCATACACGGATGCATTTGAAGGAGTGCATAATATAATACATTCTTTTTTAAGTTAAAAGTCTATAGTCACATACACACACTAGGTGATGAGGCTCACCTTCAGCTTACAACCGGGAAACTAAAAAACTAAAACCTATATCTAGAACCTAAGACTAAAGCGTTCCAGCCGCGACAGCGTCCTGCCGTCGATGGGGGAACGGAGCGGGGGTTATAGTGTTAAACACCGGGTTTGTTAGGTGTTGCAAGGAGTCAAAAAATTTGATATGTCTACGTTGGATGAGTTCATCCACCGTAGGCAGCTCAAAGATCTCGTGAAGCTCACTGTTGCTCCGCTGCTCGAATGAAGTACCTCTGACCACTTTCATCAGTATACCGTTTTGGAATTGTTGGAGTCGCCGAGCTGTCGTATATCCAAAATGGTATGCCATCCAAATATATGGGGTATCCATGGGGACTGGGCTGTCAGAAATTTAATTGATGAATTGAGAGAATTACACTTGACTTGAGTTGTTTTTTTACTAAATGTAATTATCAGTTTCTCAATAGCACAACTAGCGTACCATCAGAGGCGACAATGAGTTGGAAAGAAAAAGTCAAAGCTGACCTGATTAGTAATCAGCGGTGATCTGAGACGACTTTCAAACCCGAGGCAGTTAGCTCAACCTTCCTTCCCTTAATAATTATTGTCTGAGCAATAGTCCAGGATGCAAGGAATTCTGAAGGTGGTCCGGTCACCGCCAAATACAGTTTGAGCCACTTTTTAAAACGAAGTAACCTCTTTCTATCACCGGATATAGCGACCAATTATAAACTGACTTATCGCCTTAAGAAGGTTTGTTTTTTTTCAAAAGTGTGTTTAGTGCAAAAATACTTCCTAACACACGCACGGTTAGTCTAGTGTATGGTATTAGAAATAGATTCGAGATCGTTAATTCTAAATAATTACATACATACTATTATTTTTTATTGTGATAAAATTACAGTCTACCTTATTGGGAAATAAGTGATTGTGATAAATGTTCTCATTCATACCGTATTTACAAACAGCCCAAAGATCTCGCAAATCCACATGGTTGTTACCCCCCTTGCATGCGAAAGAGGAAGTGGAGTTTTGGGAAGTCCCCCACGCTCCTCTGTCAGCCGTGTCACCGGATAGGAGCCAGAGGCTGACCATGAGCCACAGACGTTCAGGACATGATTGGAGAAACTGGCCAGTGCCAGGACTCCCACTGTCACTTATTTATAGAAGGTCACGAGGCCACAGCCACTTTAGTCTCCGAGGAGGTTATAGGGATGAGTGGCGCAGTGTGACAATGACTGTGCTAGGGTATTAGGGTGGTTGGATAGGTTATTATAGAATTCCATGTACTTGGAAGGGATGAGTTCAGGATTGTAGGGTATATTAAGATCGTTATAAAGGGTTTTGTTGCTAACGTAATAAGGGGCATTTACTATTGTTCTCAGGTCTTTTGATTGAAAGGGTTGTATACGCTTGAAGTTCGACCTTTTTGCTGTCCCTCAAAGCTCTATTACGTATGTCCATATTGCCTTAAATGTAACTTTGTAGATTAGTCTTGTATTTTCTATTGAGAGATGGAATGTCCTTCGAAGTAGTATGTACAGTTGTCCAAAGGATTTGTTTAGATTCTAAATAATTAGCACTAATTTAAAATCATGAGATTTTAATAAAGTCGAATAAGTTTAATTGAGCATAATTAAACCATAAACTAGCATGTACAGTTATAATCTCTGTTGATCAGATGAGTTCATTGTTCAGGTATTTAGAGCCTTATTCAAACCTTCAAGACTTTTTATTTGAAAGTATTTATTTCTTGGTGCATCGGCTAATAAAAGAGAGATGCTAGATTACACTTAACTTGCTTAATACCAACCATTTCATACTCGGGCCGGATTGTGATACATACTGTGCCGAAACATAGCCCATTATTAAATTTAATGAAATCCTAAAAGCTGTCCTTTTATCGTCAAAAGTCGTTTATCCAACAAATGCACCCACTCGTTCACGGCAATGAGCTCCCAGTTGAAAATATTTTTTTTTATTTATCGGGTGTTTAGCAAGGGCTACTCTGTCATCTTCTATGAAGAGAAATCCATATAAACTGTAGCCATTGCTAAAAAGGTGGGTAGATTTATCGGGCGATCCTTGGAGACAAAAATATTAGCTCACAATCAAAATATAGTCGGTCATATTGAGCCAAATATGAACACAAAACGGAACAAGACGAAACTACGAAAACGGTGCATTCTCTCATATTTCAAAGTCTCATTTTCGACAAATTAGAATTAAGGAATAGACATATCATACACTAATATATTATGTTATGTCATCAAATACACAATCCAACAAGACGAAAAACAGGGTATTTTCAGGTAGGAATACTCTGTACTACTACCTAATGTTATATTACTAATATATTATGTTATGTCATCAAATACACAATCCAACAAGACGAAAAACAGGGTATTTTCAGGTAGGAATACTCTGTACTACCATATCATCCCTGTGGAACCTAGAGCAACAGTTATATAATTTTCGTTTTTAGCTGAAATGTGTACTTCAGTTGAGACATATGGTCTACCCTTTCATTGTCTTTTACAACCCTTCCTAACCCTTTGCTACCTGCCAGGGCCTTCGACAGAACACTTGTCCTTTAGCCTTAGCCAAGGGATGTCAAGGGCTGTAATTCATTAATATTTGTATATATACCAGTGTTTTGATTGTTATTCATAATAAAGTTTTTTAAAATACTATCCTCGAACAAAATTATTTAACTGACGCATAAGTCAATAATCTCTTATTGTTAAACCAATGCCTAGGCAACATAGGCGTAAAAAGGGGGTGTAGGCTAATTAATTCCCGAAAAGCAGGAAACGCTTTTAATCTTTTCATTTGCATGTAAAAAGAGTTTATTGAAGATTTTTCTGCTTACACAGAGTGACGAGTCCCGAAAACCTAGAAATTTTCAGGGTGTTCTTTTTCAGTTTTTCACTAATAACTGCTAAACGATGCATTTATAGGAAAACTTAATTCGTTTATAAATTAAAGTACATAAAATTTTGCGTTGAATGAGTACCATACATCTGAAATTACGTCATGCCATTAGGACAAAGAACGACCAACGACAAAAAACAATCATGTTTTGGATTATTAAAACTTATTTTCGCAATGTAAAATGTATAATATAAAATTAATAATATATTTCTATATCCTGTAGTATCAAATCTTGTACCAGACCGTATATGCGAACACTGGTACAACAATTTTCAACAAACGTCGTCTACTCTTTCGTTTATTTTACCGAAAAGTAGCTTGTACGTCAATGTCGTTTATGTGAGGGAGCACTTTTTTTCTCTGAACAGTTCAATTTATTTTCAAGTTTTATTTACCCACGCATTTCAGTGTGCGTGACCTTCTTTTGTGAAAACTGATGGGGGATTCACAGTGTTTCATCTGCGGTGATAGTTCACAAGGGTAGGTGACGGCAGCAAAAGAAACAGGTAACCTAACTTTCATTGACAATAGTAAAAAAATAAAGGATATGAAACACGTTTTATTGAAGGATAAAACTTCGGTAACTGCTCTTGAAAAATCTACATCAAGCAGTCATTCATTGAGTTTTCACTAGCAGTCTTCTGGGTCGATCGTCAGTCATCTCTAGAAGATCGAATAAACCGTTGTTTGATTTCAAGAGACACTGTTTGTTTTGTGGAAAACATGCCTCTGATGAATTCATGAAAGTTAAAAAAAAAAAAAATAAAACTATCACGACTCAAAAAAGTTCATGAAGTGGCTAAAGTCGATTTCAAGCAAAATATTATAGATGCAGCTAAAACAATAAGGAAAAATGATGAATGTTGAATTTGATGAAACTATTTACTGGTTATGTCAAAAAAATTAGAGTTAGGTTAGAGGAATCCTTGACTCGTTGTACGTTAAGCAAGTCAAAAACAAATAATCATTAAAATCACTAAACTATTAAGTCATAATACAAATAAATAAATAAAAATATTTGTAAACTCAGATGGTATTAGAATAATCTTAAATCCATTTCGTTAGGGTGTTTTCTAAATTTTTACTGCCTATAAATCTATACTAGCTTGTCAGTGCTAAGGTATCAAGCTCTCTCAATAACGGAGTCAATTTAAAATCCTCCTGTGTATTGAGAGAATTCGAGATGGTCAACGACATTTCTGTTCTACCCGTGCAGAACTACACATCACGTTTTCTTGAAGACTCCCGAACAACCTTACAGCGTTACTGGGATTTTGGGTTCGGAAAATATGTTTCGTAAACTACTAACTACTATTACCGGAAAATGGCACTACCATACAATCTGAAGCCTGATAGTCATTGTGTGACTATCTTTCTTGACTTATTTTTTTACAGCGGACACCCTCATGAGCTTTTGTCCTTTCGAATTTTCATTGATTGGAAGTGAAGTTCATCTTTTATTTACAATTTAGGCGTAACACATTCCCCGGAGCTGGCTTTCAACGTGTTATCACCCTTTATTAACATCCATGGATTTTGAAGGAAACTTTATGACGAAATAAAACCACCTTCAGAACGGTATCTTCACTTCAGTCCACTACTCTCCTGTCCATCAGTAAACATTTATACACCTATTTGAATTTGCGAGTGCTGGTTAATTGGTAATATTGACCCGACCCATCTCGCTAAAACCAAAACTCAGTACCCCCCCCCCTCCCCGGAAAGTACACCCGGAACATCTGTTAGGATTAAGATATGACTAACTGAACTGTCTGATTCGTAAACCGGGATAGTGATTGTAGCCAATACTGCGTAACCCCCTTCCAAATCAAGCACACAAAGTATAAATTTATCCGACGTTTTATGTACCTTGACGCTTAGATTACAATTGTTATAATATCTTATCCATTCCATGATGAATACGGCAGTGAATAGTGCTTGCGTGATTGATGGGCCCTTTACACTTACTTTACAAGGTCTTATAATTGATGGGCTGTGTAAAAGACTAAACTTGAGACAGAAGTTCGATCCTGGAAGAGATAATTATTCTTCCGTACCGCCACGATTCCCATGCATCAACCTTCAGATAACCCACTCTTCCTGCCTTTACACCCGACCTTACCAGACGTGAACTCCAATAAACATTACTTAACCTAACCCTACTAATTATTGAAGAGGCTTGAACATCGTGTTATTTAAACCCACATATACCACCTCAATTATATGTAACCTGACACGTTTAATTAACTGGCTGTTATTATTTTTTTTTTTTTTTTAACCTACAATGCAGCGACCAGTACACCAGTACAAGGTACTTGTAGAACTGTTAGATGAACTACAGAGGCCCTACCTTCAATATTGAATTTAAAATGCAACACATCGACCAGAAATAAAAGTTAAAAGCAATCAAGATCCTTGGAGCAGAACCCGTGCTCAGTGTGAAGTCTTCGCTTCGGGAAGGGTTCGTAGAAATTTTTGGGAAAGTGTTTTGTCATGTGTCAGAACTAATCGTTTTATTGATTTTCCTATTAAAGTTGCTTTTAGCGGCCGAAATATTTATCGAAGGACTATTTTGAAACAATACCGCGTATTCCTAGCGAAAGGGTGGAGAGGCAGCCAAATAATGCCTTCAGTTGTCCGAAAAGTAGCTTCAGTACGCTTTTTTTGTGTTCAACAATCAGCCGAAGAAAGGATTGTGTTGTCGGAAAGGAATTGTGTTATCCTTGTTTTGAAGTATGAGGGTCGATGTTCCATACCTTAAGAATTATAATTAGAACCCCCAAAATCCTAATTGGATGATGCATTATAAATTAGAGTTAAGATTGTTTTTACATCTTACATGTGACAATTTTCATCGGTCCATTTATATTTGAGTGATCTTGACTAACGCCAATAACGCCTCGAGGTTTTTTCCGGCTACTACTGTCTGAACGAGCGTGGCCAAGGAGTGACAACCAACTGCAGGTTTCTTCCTCTACGTTCTCTTTCCTCCACAAGCTACTTTGTATTTTATTTCGCGGCTTCAAGGATATTTTGTATTTAGAAAGTGAATGGAATAGTCCTGATTTATATTTAATGATATACATACCTTATAGTAATAATTCGAGTTGACTCCTTTCGTTAATTTTTTTCAAAATCAAGATCCTATGTTTTCCCCAGTGTAGTCTGTCCGGAATTTTACTCCTCCCAAAGGGAGGACGAGTCCTCACGGAATTTTGAACTTCATAGACCATAATTATGGTTTATTAAGTAATAAATAACTTGTTAATGAAAATAAATATTTTCAATTTATAAAAATTGTATTCACATTTCATGTTTTACATAGTGTGGTGATATTTTGCATCCTAGTGCCATTCAATGCCGTGAAAATGTTAAAAATAATACCAGTTCCATGGTAAATTACGTTTCATAATCAATTAATTACTTTCTAATTAAAAACAAATATTTTTCTAGAATATTCAGTAGTAAAAAAATAAATATCTTCCGATCACTTTATGTAGGATGTCTAATTAAAGATCTCGGTGTCTTGACTAATAGTATGTACTATGTGTTGGGGCTAAAGTGCACTATAATCACATCTTTAAAACTGTCATCAAAATTTTCCCACTTTTCAATATGGAGGGATGATACTTGCATAAGATCTAAAAATGAACACAATCTTATAAAAAATAATGAAGGGTCAGTAATTAACACATACTTTACTTGACATATTTATAAATTTCCTTCCTTCCTGGAGTAATCCTTATTTCTATATGCCACATAGGTTTTGTACACAATACATTAGTTCTTACTTTATTTAACTAAAAACTAAAAGATTGTTGACGATGAAAACTTATCTTAAAACAATCATGGACCATGGTTCTATCCAAAAGCACCAAAAACATTTATCCAAATTCAAATGTCTGAATTAGGGTTACTTTTTGTCTCTCCTATAAAATTTCTGAAACTGGATACAGTTTTGATTCTAAAGGCCACATATATGGGGGATAAATCGGTTAATTAGTGGAGCAGGCTAATTACCATGATACCCCCAATAACCCAACCATTCGAGAGTAGAATTTCCTGAATGTCACAGGACACTCAAGAAATTGAGCAATTACAATCCTTTAAAAAGATTTCACAATTAAGGTTTTTAGTTGTCTTTCATCTATGTGTTCTAGGGTCGGAGGATAACTATGACCCAATCAAAGTGAATGTAGCGACCGCTAACTACATAAGATAAATCACCCTATACTCTATTGCATATATATTGTAAGCAAAAGTAAATAACATGAACTAAATGTATTATAGACAAATGTAAATAAACAAATATAAATCATTGTAAATGTGTTAAGCAATAAAAGACGGGGACCAAGCAAGTAGCACAAGAAGGGTCACCAGCTGTCAGTCATAAACATTAACGACCCTTTTGCAGCCTCTACCCTCCAGGGGTCGGGTAATCAGGCGGTGGTCGCGGTTCATCACCACATGTGTAGAAACCCAACCGCTTCTGGCCCTGTTAATTAGTCTCTCGTGACCTTTACTCGTTGATGCTTAGTTTCCGCTCGAACTCTGAAAACTTGACTAATTCTTTATGAAAAACCTCTGTACCTCTTCTCTTGAGCATAGTGCATTGTTGGGGCACATACCTATCAAAAATGGAGTCAGATAGTAACGCCGTCATGAAACAATTGTCCAGGTTATAAACTCGAACAATCCGCCCTTGTCACCAGGGCTAGGGTGAACAGGCACCCCCTAGTGATGTCCCGACAGTGAAATTTTAAATGAAGATACATTACATACAGTTCAGGTTAATACATAATAAATAATGTAGGGAAAAAGTCATAGTTTCCATACCTTTTAAGATTTCTCAAGTGACAGTTCAGAAGCTAATAAATTAAGATTGAAAGATCTGATTTTTCTCATATGATTAAAGATACAATAAAGATATTCGCCAAAAACAATTGACTATATACCACAAAACGTTTGTTTCCTATCAATAAACTAGCTGTTTACAATTAATTTATTTTTCTTACTTCCAGTGTCTGAGCTGGTAGCTCATTTATCCTCCCATGGATGAATGAACTACGATCAGACCTATCCACCAAAGAAAAAAGGGGAATTGGGAGAAACAGGAATTAAATCCAGGTCGCCGCAGTTTGAGGCTAACATGCTAACTAGGAAGCAGATGGCTTTAACACCAATCATTTTTGGTTTAAAATACAAATACTGAATATTGTTTTCTCAATCATTTATTTAAGACATTGTTATGGTTTGTGATTTTGTTTTATGTTTTACCTGTAATAAAGCTTAAAACTGAGGATAATGTAAAATAAACAATTCATTGGATTAATACTTAAAAGCCACAGGGGGCCCTACCAACCAAGCAGGTATGTTCGACTAAATCACACACTATATCTTTTAATGCTTACAAAAATGAGTTTGCTTTCAAAACAGATGAGGAAATCATACAAGGCATTATGAAAAAATCAAATGAAAGAGAACAATAAAACAAGCAACCATCTTCTACCGCTACAGCGAAACATGAAGAAGTTATTGGAAATTTCAACCAGTTCATCAAATATATAATACACAAATACTGAATAAAATTGACTATGGAGAACGATTCACAGTGTCAGCAGATTCTTCTATTGTTCTCCATCTGCTCCAATGGAATGTATTTAACCAAAACAAACATCTCTTACCAGTTTTTTTACCAAAAAAAGGGGGGTTTTCTGTAAATAAAATGCCTATGAACACATTACATGCATATATTAAAGATATTTATATATTTATGTATTACAAATCTTTTTTAATATACCTTAATGTACAATAAAACTATGTCTATTGTTTATTTTTCCCCCTCTATAATCTGCATTTTCCCTAATCGATACACACTCTATTAATAATTAGTTCGGATTACGGAGATTGCACTGTATCAAGGTTTTATATATTTAATTTCAATGGTCTAACTTTTAAAAAAAAGGGTAAATAAAACAACATTAATGTGTCAAAACCTTTTTTGTATGCTTATAAAAAATTTCAGGAAGATATCTTAACCGTTTCTTGAGATATTTATTTTTTCCTTTACATAAAAAAATAATGAACTATTTTTAATTAAGAGCTTGACTACCCTATTTCTAATAGTAAATATCTCCAGGATAGCAAATATGACGACCTTAATATTTAGTAATTAGAGCTTCATTAGTTTTTTTAGATCAGATAGATCATGTTTTTACTCTTCTGGACTTCTCAGATCAAGCTGGGGACAGCCATGTTACGAGATTCAATTTTATTTAATAAAGGAAGACTCTTAACAATTTCAAAATCTTCTAAGAAACATGAGTAAGATTCATTAATAAATACCAGGTATTAAGAAAACTATTTTTTTCAAAATAAAATAATTTGACATCATGGTTAACAATATTTAATTATTTTTTTCTACTATAGCTACAGTCATTAATAATACCATCATCGTGTTCACAATTTTAACCCAACCAGTATTTCTTTTAGAGGCATAATTTCCATGGTAGTTACATTTGATTAACTGGCAGCATGAAAAATCTTTTTAATTCCATAAAACATTACTACAGCTTGGAAATAAAAAATAAATATTTCTCAGCCATATTGAGTAGGGTATCCAATTGAAGGTTTTGAAATCTTGATTAATTAAATATAATTTGTTATTTTTATTTTTGAACTGTAATTGCACTAAGTTACAAAACACAATTTTAATGAGTGCAACTTTATCTCAACCCATGCGCTACAAAGAGACATAATTTTCATGTTAGTTTCATTTAATGATAGTACGGTAATAAAAATTATACTAACCCCATGGTAAGACACAATATGGTAAAAGTAATTATTTATATGAATTAAAAAAATTTGTTATCATAATAAGCAGGATTTTAAAACTGAAGATCTTCAGTGGACTACTATTACGTCATTAAAACTGTTAATACAATTGTTTCACAACCGCATTGAACTATTAATTGTGATGTATTACACTTCTTTTAACATTTTTTTTCTTACTTCATAATCATTAACCATCAAGTCAAATTTTTCTAAAAATATCTGATATATATGAAATACGTATTTAAATAATGCAGCCTGTGGAATAATTCATGTTGAAAACAAAATTGGGGTTACTACAGGCAAATAGTTACAAAAACTTTTAATAATATAAAATAATTACCAAATTATGAGAGAATAGGTACATACCTTATTAATTGGTTGTCTAATATTATATTTAAAAAATATAATGTAAAAAGTTTGTCAAATAATGCAAGACTTAAGTAGTATAGTTAGCATAAAACAAATTACTAGTTCCTAATATTTTATATATATATATTCCTAACATATAATAGATACTAATACTTATAACAATTATTTGTCAAAGAAAAAAGGTTGGACGGGCAAGTCTGTTATCGAACTTGGAACCTCGCTTATCTCTAGCCAAGTAATGTACCTGTGTTCTATGTGATTGCCCTCTCTGCTCCTGATACCACACCACGGTGATGAGATTTTCTTGCAAGAGGAAATCTTAACAGATTTAATAATGAAAAACTTGTTTGCACAGGGACAGCTCACAGGTAATTGAGTCCTATACCGTCAGAATCTTTGTTCTTAATGATTATAATAAACATAGGATTGGTTGAAACCAAATATAAACAAGTATAACATGTAAATG
Source organism: Acanthosoma haemorrhoidale (assembly GCA_930367205.1). Taxonomy (NCBI): domain Eukaryota; kingdom Metazoa; phylum Arthropoda; class Insecta; order Hemiptera; family Acanthosomatidae; genus Acanthosoma; species Acanthosoma haemorrhoidale. The sequence continues at coordinate 84,450,362 of OV884014.1, read as the reverse complement.
ACAATCTAAGCCATAATCAAAATAAAATACAAATGTTTGCTAAATTATCATTGACATATTTTATCTGAACGAATGCTAACCTTGGTTTTGTTAATCAGTAATTTTGGGGATATAAGAAAAACTAACGATAGTAATTAAATCAATATATTTTCAAATATAATAATTATGTACAATATATAAAAATTACTTTTAAATACATTAACACTAAGCAATAGTATAAAGAAAGGTGAATTTAAAACAGTGTGCTGACAATATTCATATTTTTAAAAATGATATTGTACAATAAAACATCTAACACTTTTTGACTAATTAAAACAAATCAAATTTAACTTAACTTACTAAACTATACATATTAAAAAATAACAGTCAATTACTATACTTTAAATTATTTATAATTTTTGCCAAAGAAAAAATATACTGGCAGGATCGAGACTCAAATCCAATATGAAGTGGGGGTCTCAACCAACTGAGCTAGCCTGCGTGCGCAAGTGCCCCTCCGGAAGGGTCAAGTCCCAATCTTGCCAGTATACTTTTTTTGGCTAATAATTATTAATAGTAGTGTGATGTATACCACAATGAAAAGTATACATTCAAGATTAAACAAAGAAAATCTTCCAACTAAAAAGGAAAACAATTCAATGTCAAATCTAACCAAATAAATAATGACTGTTTATTGTGAATTTACACCTCTTAAAGTGTACGATAACATCAACATTACGTTGGAGACATAAAAATAAACCTAGAAATATAATTTCATTCAAATAAAGCAATATACATATGTTAAATAATGAATAATTGATACAGAAAGGAATATTTTTAATTTATGCATTTTTTAAAGGGAAATGTACAATACAATACATAAATTTTTATAACGATGTTACATAATCTAAGTCATTTACAAAATAAAAAACAAAAAACTTTACCTTACAGATAAGTTCTTAAAAATATACTAACAATTATTCTGGGTCTTTTATCATACCGACTATTTCATCACTTGACATATGTTTAGTGATTTTCTCAAACCTGTCTTTTTCTTCTTCAAATACATCCCAGAAAGATTTATTGTTCGGAACAAAAAACAAACCTTGAAATTTATTGTATATATGCTCTGCTTTAAGCCTGATTTCCTCGGCATCGTTGTGGAATTCCTTCTCTTCTTCTTCGGTCAAAGCTCTTGGAATATTACCAACATATCTCCTCACCTTCTTTATAGTATTTACAACATCAGGATGTTTTTTCAACATTAGTGCAGTCAATTTCAACTCACTAAGTTGATCAAGTAAGCTTAGACATCGTTTGGTTTCAGGATATCTGATGTTCAAAGCACTTCGTATGCTTAAATCGAGCTCAAGTAGCGCAGTTTCCGTTCTTAACAAATCACCGCGTTCAGCATTATCTAGGATACTTTCAACTTTTTTAGGCTGTTGAGCATGTTCTCTAGTCCAATTGAACATATGCTCTTCAGCAGACAACGGCAGAGTTTCTCCTGCTTCCAAACGTTTTTTTAAAGCATTTGCATAGCTACGCTCCTTGAACTTCCATTCTTCCAAACCTTTAGGATTAGAAAAACTTGGCCGATTTAAACCAAGGGGTATTTTAACTTTATCATTTTTAACATAAGCAGTAACAAATGGTTCATCGAGACCCTCTTCTTTATCAACCTTCTTTACTGGTGCAACTTTAGAGATCGGTTTTGACGGCTGCTGTACAGGTGACAGTTCTTCAACACCTTCATCTTCGAAGTCAGCAAATCGCTTAGGTTTGATTTTTCTTCCAGAACGGGACATAACTTCTGCATTTTTGGAAGAATTTAAGGCTTCTGCATCAGAGGCGCTAACAGCCGATGCTTTTTTCTTCGAGTCTTCTTCAGTCCCAGAATCAGAGTCTACTTTTCTTTTTTTTTCTTTCGGCTTTACTTTAGGAGTCGGAGAGAGAGATGCTTTAGGTCTTCCAGGGCCTGTAGAACGCCTAGATTCATCCCCAGCTCCACCAGTATCATTAAAACTTGAGTGATCATTAAAACTATGTTCTAATTCTGATAAGGTTTGTTGTTCGTCAGGGGACAGCTCTGCTTCAATCTGAAGCAGCGCTTCAGTAAAATTTTTATGCTTCTTAGGTTTTCCTAACCTAGATTTATTATCAACAAAAGAGCATATGTCTTCACCTTTAACGACAGCTGTTTCACCGGTTCCGTAAAAATAAATGTGATACCTCATTTTGTTAGGTGTCTCGTCGGCTAAACCTTCTACACGAGCGGGCCATGGTGGATAGCCTCTCACCTTAGCGAACACTTTATCTCCTGCAGCGAATTTCGGCTTCATGTTACGAACTGTAAACAATTGCAATAGAGCAATAAACACACAAAATGAAAGAATAAACACCAGCTTGAAAGCAAAGACTCGAAATTACACCATAATAAAACAAGGCTAACCCAAACTCGGAGTGCCGCGAAAATGTAAGTGAAGCTTGACTTGACTCAGTGTAGAATGCCACAAGTGTGGTAAACAAAGTGTTATAGTAACATTTTCTTCCATATTCCTTGCAATAATAAATTTACTAAAAAAATTAAATTATTTATTGTTATAAATACGAATATTTCAAACTATTTAAAATCTTCTCTTCAAACTATTAATATTTCATATATTTTTGGATATGAAATTTAACTCATAAACATTTTTTGATTATGGTTAAACTATCAAATAATTTATTTTATTCTCTATAAATTATATTAAATAAAGAATACAATTAATTGTTAATGCTGATCTTTGATATCCTAATGGCATTACCACTTGTTCCCATGTATGCATACTTTGTGATTAGGTTGTTTTCTCTTGTCAATAAGTGATAATAGTTTGAAGTGTTTGGAGATGGATGGTAATAAAGATTCAGCAGATGAGTGTATTAGTATTGCAGAAAAGCGTATTAGGGAAGGAAACAGGGATGAAGCTGAGAAATATTTATTAAAGAGTGAAAGATTGTATCCAACTCAAAAAGCCAAAGGTAAGTATTTATTGCTAAGTTAATAGTGGGATCATAACATTCTTACTGTCAGTATCGTAATTTAGTAATTATTTAAGTATATTACACTTTATTTTTTATTGTTTTTCAGATCTTTTAGAAAGTTTACAAAAACTCAAAAGTGCGTCGAATTCTGGAAAAAAAGAAAATTCATCTGGGAAAGAATCTTCTGCAAATACAGGTATTTTTTAAAACTCTTATTTGTGGCCAAAGTAGCTTCTCATTAAAAGTTTTAATTCCTCAGTTTTGTATGATGAAATGTATCTATTACATTTCATTTCCTGTCAAATTCTTGTCTTTAATTTTTTTTATTTAAGGTGTTTTAACAGTTTTGTAAATAATTTTAAATGTCCTTAATATTTTATATCACTATAACAATCTCTTCAGTTTATATTTATGGTAGATTAAATGACACCTTATAACATCAGTTAATACATTGATATCATATTAAATAACATACACTCACTTTTTCATAATCAAGCCTTTAAAAACTAAACTTCTCTATACATGTTTCTAACTCAAAATTAACTTTTTCTTTCATATCATTCCCAGCTCAAAAAAAATTTTTCCCATGTTTCTACATACCATATTAATGTCTAATTGACAGACTCTGTGTTCCTACAATTATTTTTGTCATTCTTTGATTCTAGAACCCTCAATTAATTTAAACTGGCGAAAACATTTAATTTAATTAAAATTAATGTTGGTTCATTATGTTGTAACCACATTTATTTCTATTGCCGCACCAATGGCAAGTCCTAAGAGTCATTCCTGCTGTGAACCCAGAATTTAAAACCTTATTTTGCATAGTTTAAAGGTTAAACAAACAGTATTGTTCTGTCGAGACTGTAAAATAAGTGTGCTGTAAAATAGGTCCATTTGTTCTGTTTACAGCATTTTAGTGTGCATATCATTGATTTTAAATATTTTATTATGAACTTCGTATGGGCAGACTCCTCTTGCGTTCTACAACTTGTTTTTTATGAATACCTCAAAAGTAGTTGGGCAGTGGTATTTTGGACAATTTACTTACTCCCTTCACAATTAAAGCGGAAAGGCAGGTTTTGGCCGCTTACTTTTGTATAAGGATCTGAAATAATCATGGGATTTAAACTCAAATTCTTTATGTCATGAAGCAGTTATGCCAGTCATTGTGTCTTATGAGAGTATTACATGATTGTCCCAGAGACCAAAAAATAAAAACAACCATGAATAAAGTAATTAAGGACCAATTATTTGTAGTTAAAAAATAGATATTTTCTAATCATTTGACGTAAGGTTTAAAATTAAAGAACATGATGTCCTGATCACTAATATGTGATACGTGTTTAGGCATAAGTGAACTAGAATTACAAAAGGACGTTATTAAAATAGTTTTTGAATAATAATGTAACCCTTCGACGTGTGATGCTTCACACTTGACTTAAATTTTTTACTTGCTGATTTTGAGCCCTCATAAAATAGAACCACAAAATCTTCTGAAGCTCATGCTAGTGCTGAAATTGTTCTTACAGAAATTTAAACTTCATCTGCATATTCCATATGCTACTATTAGGTGGTTTTTAATTATACCTGTTGGGTTTGTTCGAATCGTTGTCTACTCCTTAGTAAATTAGAAAAATGAGGTCGTGTCTAGATCGCTTTAACTTAATCCATTGTCATTGTCAACAGATAACTTTCTAATAAGGCTAATAAGTTTTCAATAAGCAATATATTAAATGTTCAACTGAATAAGAAATGTTAAAAATGAGTTTTTTTTATTTTTAAAATAATAACCACTCTCCCATAACCGGATGATCAACACCCACATTAAACTTTGGGAGAGTCCACTGTATGAAATTTTTATTTTTATTATGAGGATTACTTCTGTCCATCCAATTGTAATTTGAAGTAGAAAACAACAATTATATGGCAATAATAAACTGGTAAATTAATGCTCAATTATAAGATTTCGTTCTATTTTGATTCTAAGGGCAAGAGGGAACTTGTCTGAAAGGTTTTATTTTTTTCCCTCACAAACCAGCAAATTATATTATTTTTCTCCTGTGTACCAGTCAATGCGAGTCCTTGACTGAAATGAAATTTTACATGGAGAATTCTTTTGATGACACAATGATATGGAAAATGCTGCCAACTCCATACAACATGATAAAATGTCATTAATTAATTACTTTTGCGATCAAAAATTTTCCTCATATCAAGTAAGGTATAAAATTAATTATCCTGACTTAATTAATAATATCAATTGTGTGTCTCAACTTTAGCTAACTATAATTACAAAAATTCATGTTTGCCAGTTTTCTATGCGCGATGAATAAATTTGTTATTATGTTTTATAAATGTGATTGGTATTCCAAAGTTCAGTTTATCCAACTGACTGTAACGAAAAATTTTCCTTCTGGATGTGTTATACCTATAAATGTTTTCAGGCATAAAAAAAGAGACTGCAATGCCAGAAATAGATTACACAAAAGAGCAGTTAGAAGCTGTGAAAAGGTAAGTTAACTATTAGGTTAGCTTAATACTTAGTTAACTTAGTAATGCCCTGTTATTAATCAAATCTGTCAACTTATTACAAGGCTTATTTGTTTTCTAAGTATTTTTTGTAACAGAGTGATATGTTTTTAATATTTTGCCTTTTAGATGACATTTCAATATTTTTTTCATTTATTAATCAAGTATCAAATTATAAAAATGTCCTTCGTTAGGTTAAATGATTTAATTATTTGTATACCTAAGAAAATTGAAGTGTTCTATTGTTATGATATAGTTATTAATCCTTGTTTTAGATTTTTTGAAAATTGTATTTATTATACGATTATCCTTATTTTTACTAGTCAAAGTTGTGTGAACCATTTGCAATTGTTATGAGTTTACTAAATTTTATTATTGTCATGTTAAGCACATTTTATAATCTAATTATTTCTCCTTTTATAATTAAAGACAACTTATTTCTGGAGAATAAATTTGTTTTTATATGAATTAAACTAGCTTTTTGTCCGTGTGGAAATCTTAAAGCTATTTTCGTCGCACTTATCTTCAAAAGTTTAAATAATAATATATTTCAACAGCCTTCGAGAAGGTTTTACAGAGCACATTTAAATCGAGTGACTATCAAGATTTAGATTAGACTGAAAGGGGGGGGGTGATAATTAGGCAGTGTTGTTTTTTACACCTCTATGACTGCTCCTCTTAAAAACTTACCGACTTCTTGATAAAGTCTAGGATTGATTTCCATTTAAAATGAGTCTATTTCTACAAATATATATATGTATACTAAAACTTTTTACAGTTATTGTTAATTTATTTATTTTATGTGCTTTTACACTAGAGTAAAAAAATGCAAAGATTACTATGAAATTTTGGGTGTTGATAAGGAAGCAACTGATAGTGATGTCAAAAAAGCTTATAAAAAATTAGCATTGTCTCTTCACCCTGACAAAAATCGGGCTCCAGGGGCTGCTGAAGCTTTTAAAGGTCAGAAAAATAGCAAGCTATAAAAATGTCTAATTAATTTGTTTAGCTCTGTGCTATTAATTTACTTACATAATTTTTGTGATTTTTTTTTTTTTTAAGCTATTGGAAATGCTGTAGCTGTACTCACCAATGCTGAAAAACGAAAGCAATATGATATGTATGGCACAGATGACGAAAGGATTAGGCATAACACTTCTCATGGAGATTCTTATACAAGAGGATTTGAATGTATGTTCCCTACCATGCTAATTCATATTATTATCATAATTATGGTGAATCGTGGTGGTTTTTTTATTTCCCTGTTGGACCACATGATTAAAAGTGGTTTTTTCCTGTTTTAATTACCAATAATGAGTTACCTGGAAATTCTTGAGGGTCAAAATGTATACAACTAGCCTCTTTTGATCCTCAGAAGGAACGGGAGGCTTTTAGGATGTTATAAGAGTAAAGCTGGATTAAATGGATAAGGGATGATTGATTCCCTTATCGTCTAGGCAGGGAAATCAAGAGTTTGTATGAGCAAGGTTGCTAGGTCCCTAAAGTAAAAACCCACACCTGAGAGGAAATATCCACCCACTCCCCCTCATTAATGAAATACTCAATTAATTGAGATAATCTTCCTTTATTATTTTATCAGTGTCTTAATTATTGAGTTATTACGGTAATTTACAAAGGGAGTAGACACAGCACCAAATGTCATTGTCATCTACCCCTAGACCGAAGAAAAATTTTAAAATTCAAAATCTTGAATATATTTAAGACTCGATAACTACCAGCCCTGGTGTTATTGAATGACAACAGTATAAATTGTCACCATGTGAAATATCTCTATTTTTACACATTATTATATTAAATGAACACTTCTCTTAACCTGGCAAACTTTGGATTGTGTTGAGTGCCTCCCTAGGAAGTTCCACTGTATACCACTTTATATATTCAATATTCATTATGTATTATTTTATTTTCTAGCTGATGTTTCTCCGGAAGAACTGTTCAATATGTTTTTTGGCACATCTTTCCCATCAACTGGAAACGTTTATGTCCGTAGAGGAACAAGATGGCCTCGCCGCAATCAAGAAGAACACTCACAGCAGCAGCATAGGGATGTTAGTAGTGAATGTTGTTCTTTAATTTGCATTTTCATCATGATTATTTGCTCAGTTAAAATTTTGTACTTTATAGGCAGTAAGCTTTCTTAATGCATGTTTATTTAGTTTAAATTGAATCCATTAAATGATTTTACTAAGCCTGCTATGTTGTTATATCAGTTTAGGTGGTAAATGGTCATAAAAAAAATTAATTTTATAATTTGTCACATATGATAACCATTAGTTCATTTTAACATTTAGCGCTATTCATATGTTATTAGACACACTATTATTTTATTGCCAAGCCTGAAAGGAGAGCAGGCTCCGTTTTATAATAGTAGAGGGCAGTCATCTTTTGCCTTTGCCTTATCTAATAGTAGCCTTAAAAATGATCCAATCAATCTACAATATTCAGCAAAATCCAAGGCTACATTGCACATGTTTTGGTTTGGATTCAGTGATTAGCCAGGATGTGGGGGGGGGGGAGAAAAAAAGTGTAAAAAGTTAGCCCTATTAACTAGTTTGTATTTGTGTACCATGAACTTGTGATAAACCTTATAACCTTTTCTGAAATTTACTACTAAAGAAGCTTATATGAAAGTTAACTTACTTGGTTTAGTTAAAAGTAGCTTAACTTATGTTAAGAAAAGAATATTGTTATTTTAAAAAGGGGCCAATTCTTAATCACCGAATTTTAAGTATTGTGCTAAAAATCAAAGTTTTTTTTTTCTAGTTTCAAGGTGAATTATTATTCTTAACCCATGAGACATCACTAGCTCACGGACAACTATCTCAATTAACCATTAAACTTTTTTTTTCTAAACCGTTACGTACTCCCATTAATGACAGGAAAAGTGAGCTATAGTTATCAGGAGCCACCCACTTTTATTTATAATAGTGAAATAAATTCACTGTCCACATCTAGAGATACACTTATTTTTTGCTAAGTATCTAGACTTAATATTCAATTTTTACTCAACAGCTAGCCTAAGCACAATTATTTTTCAAAAGTTTTGGAAGGATATCAAATCCCGAACAACTTAATTTTGAATCAATGGTAAAAGGCCAGGAATTCTCAAACTTATTTTGAGGGCCTGCCTTGGGATGGGTCAAAAAAATATTGGTTTTATTATGTTATTTATTTGAGGAGGTTTGCACTGTAATTTATGTTCACTTGGAGCTGTGAATGGAGAAGGGAGTTGTGTTAATTTACGAAGCTTCGAGTTATAGAAAAAATTATTTTCTTCTCGTTATAGTTTTATGTGAAAAACAAAAATATAACCATAAAGCATTTCTCTATCTTTCTTTGAATCGGTATGTAACTCAGTATCCATATATAACTGAATAAATCAATACAAGAGAAAAACAATTATTTTTTAAGGAAAAAAAATCAATGTTTTATAAAAAGTACTAGCTTTAATAGAATATCTTCTATCTTTGAAAGTATTAAAAAATTACATCTAGCCATTATCAAAAAAGAATAATAATAATAATAATAATATGGCTCCTTCAAGGAGAAAACCCCCCTATTTTTGAAGGAACCATATGAAACTTTCATAAACACATTATCAATCTAAAAAAAATAAACTATTGATGGATGTCTACTGAAATTATATTTTTTGTTAAAAAGTATATCTTGAGTTTGACAATAACCTCAGTTAAATTATTTTATATTTGTTCTACAGCCTTAATAATATGAATTTTCCAAAACTGCTGTATCATGTTGCCATTATTGTTATTTTGTTTGTTTCAGACAAACAACTACAGTATATTAATGCAAATGCTCCCATTGCTTATTCTTATTGCTCTTTCCATGATGAGCTCACTGCTTGTTTCCGATCCTGTATATAGCCTCACACAGAACAGGTATTATATCAAACATTGCTTAACAATAGTAGGTTTTAAAAATTTTGAGAAAATAAATAAATTGCTTACATAAAAAGTTTTGTTTACATTTCTGAATAATTTTTTGTAAATTTAAACATACGAACTCTGTTTACTGTTGGCCTATTACATGGGTTGCCAACTTTTTCAGGATTTTCTAAACTAAAGTAGTTTTTGCACTACAATATACTGTTACTTTGTAGTTGTTTTCATCAATTTAAAGTTATTTTTCTGTTGTTGTTTTTTTACTTCCACTGACACAGAAAATTCACTATATTTCTAAGTTGTACTCACTGATTAATAACCTAGATATTCATGTGATTATAGGTAAACCTAATTACTACTATACCAATGTAAACTTCAAATGTACCAGTATTTTATTTGATTGCAGTAAATTCCCAGTGATGAAAACAACTATGTCACTAAAGGTACCATTCTACGTTAAAGAAAACTTTGCTTCTACATATCAGGGCAGTATTCGCAGGCTTGAAGCATCCGTTGAAGAGGAGTATGTAGGCAATCTAAGGGCCTCATGTTATAGAGAAAAACAGTACCGTAAGTAATTAATTGTTTTTTTTTCATAAACGTTTAATTTATTTTTTTAAATAATAAAATATAATTAAGTATGCAATACATTCATATCCGGATTGGAATGCATGAAAGGTTTTCTATCACTAAATCTGTACTTCAAAAAATAAATCAATAGTTTTAAAGCTTTGCTGAAAATCAGTAATTTTTTTTTCTAGATTGAAGGCAAATTATTATTATTATATACCTGTGATAGCTCACAGCACCCAGGTCCTACCATCATTTTTTTTTTTTTTTTTTTTTAGAACTGCCCTCTTTCTTCTGTATTTGATACAGATACAGTACAGTACCTATGTTTCTATCTTAACAAAAGAGTTACTTGTGGCTTCCACATTTCTCTATGATGATGCAAAAGACAAGAAATAAGTAAATGCTTTGGTCAAGTCTACTGATGATTTCAGATTACATCCTATCTTTCAATAACTAATTATCTTCAATAGAACCTCGGTAATCTGACCTGTTGGGACCAAAAGGCAAGTCAAATTAAGTGGAGATGAAAAAAATATGTGTTTCTACGTCAGATGAAAGCTTTTCACCCGAAATCATTAATTGTCTAATTCCATGGCAATTTTTCCACTGCTGGAGCCACTCTTCTGAGGCAGTAGTAATCGTATCAGCCGAAGAATCCTGCTCACTTATTTTTGCATGTAAGGTGATTTATTTCTCCTGAATTATTGACTTTGATAATGGAGACCCTTTTTCCTGTTCTAAGTTAAACCGAATCCATATATTTACAGTTTCAGTTTTTTCAACGCCTTGCTGATTGATCATCGTTGACTGTCCTTGATTCCAATTCCTTCCTTTTACATCATCAGTCTTTGATTGTAGTCAATCTGTCTCCTATTTCTTCCACGAATATCTTGTGGCTTTTGCCTAAATGAAAAATAATGCAAAATTAATTATGCCTTCATTATACATAATCAATAATATTTGTCAAGAGTCAAGGAATATCAAAATCTCACCTTTGTCCAGCCATTCAAGGTCGTCAATCTTTCCTTTAAACATCATTGGATTTCTTTTACCATCTCATTTTCTATTTAAAAACTAAAACTAAAAGAATTGCATCTGAAAAGATATGAAAATTTTCAAAGAAATTGTCAACGTGAACTCGGTGGAGGCCATGAGATGGTCGGACTTACTCGAAAAGGGTGATACTTGTAGGTAGGTGCCTACCCAGGGAATTTACCTCTCATTTATTTCTTCGGATTTTTACACAGAATTTACAACATAAATGAAATATGTTTTCGTCGGGGTTTATGTTTAGTTACTAGTGTAGTCTAATCAGTGTTGACAGCGAATTATAGTGATGAAATTCTTTAATTATAATAGTATTTTTTAGAATAGATAGAAGTATTTGTCTTTCTAGAAGAAAAAGTAATTACTTCACCTCAATTCGATGAAACCTGCCTTAAAAGTTATACGAGGGTGGTCTGAAAAGTTTCCGACCTAACAAAGCTTTTATTTATTTTATTATCATCTTCATGTTGAGGTCGGAAACTTTTCAGACCACCTGTGTATTACAATCATTAATCGCCTAGTTACCACTAATAAGCTATGGACTCTCTTAGTCTAACCGCTCCCATGTTGAACTTGAAAATTGTTTGCTTTCTGCAGAAACTGAGGATACTTACAAATTTAAAAACATTTAACCTATTCTTATCAATGTAATACAGTGCAATCTTGGTCATCTGAACTAATTGTTGCTAGAGGATGTTTAGGTTAGTGGAAAATGTGGATAATACAGGTTGGGGAAAAATAAACTATAGATTTACTTTTTGTTGTATGTAATACAAAATTTATAAATAAATATATATTAAAATATGAAAACAAAATTCCATAATATGTCTATAATAGTCCATAATACATTCCATAGTATGTAATGTGTTCATTTACCTTTTTTTTTTAATGCTTCTTGTTGGATCAGCTGGAGAATAAAAATCTGCTGCCACGGTACATCGTTCTTCATGTAGCTGTGGAGGATGGTTGCTTGTTTCGTTCTTCTTCCTCTTCATTTGATTTTTTTCAAAACACCTTGTACAATTTCTTCATTTGTTTTGAAAGTGAACTCGTTTTCTTCATTTCCTTCAATCTACTTGGTCACATCTTTGCAGATTTACAGCTGGATTTATTTCTTTGATCAAGTGATAACTCACTTTCTGATTGGATTTATTGACGGAAGCTTCTTCAGAAACATTCCTTCTCTACCGTGAAAATTGACTAGGGACATCTTTTTTAAGAATTACCCACAGATCCTGTCTTTTCTTTTTTTTCCCTACAATAATCTTATTGTAGAACATCTAAAAACAAAGTATAATTTCCCTTCAAAAATAATGAAATTTCCTTTTCTTCAAGAGGTGTTTTGGCTCCTTGCACAATACAAATAAAAACAACAAAAATAAATCTAAACATTCGTTACTTTTTTGTTAAAATTTTCCCAAAAATGGTTTTAATCTTCTTTTTTTTAGGGTGATTTTTGTCTATTTATTTATTTTTTTTAATTTAATAACTGGACTAATTATTAAGTTAAAAAATAGAACAGTTCGGAATAAATTAAAAAAACTTTAAATTTCTTGTTGTACAAATACTGCTTCTGCTTTCCGGTAATATGCCGGTCAATGCATGATCGGGTACTTATAGTTTATTTACTTGTCTGTACAATGTTTGTGACGCAGGTGATTCAATTCTGTGGAGAGCGAGAAGTTACGGTGATGAACCGTTATTCGCCAAGGCACAAGCGATGAGGACGCCATCGTGTGATACACTCAATAGGCTCAGTACTTAATAATATCATTATTTAGTTTAATAACATATGTATCTTGTATTTTATATCAATATTTTTATTAAAAAAATTCAATAGAAAATTTAGTCATTTTGTTTTTAAGTTTATTATTGTTCATTTAAGTGTATAACTGTATACTAGCACATCTAGAACCATTATAAAGGAAAGATGAGCGACATCACCCATTCTTTAGAAATTTATCAATTTATGTTTCACTGCTAGTACCTATTTTATTTTATTTTAATTTTCATCGGAATTATAGGTTTGTAAATCCTATTTTGTCAATGTTTGATAGCATTGCAGGTTGAATGGATTTCTTTATGAAAATATATCTCCTAGATTTCTCAAAATATTAGAAAGGCTAGCATGATGTTTTATTAGTCGTTAATTTATAGTTATTTTATTTAATAGGAGTGGATATTTTTAAGTTTAAGCAGTTTTACTCATTCGAGCAATAATAAGCTTCACACTCTAATGATTTTGCCTACAACTGTGAGTAGTGTGGTTTCTCTTGACTTTTTTTTTATGACTCATCATAAACTTGTTTAAACCATTTATGTATTTATATACTTCTATTGATTATCAAAAAATTGTATAAAATTGTAATAAATATTTATGATATTCACTCTCTTTGAGTATAAGCGATTTTGTTACTTTACTTATATATATTTAGAAAATTTATTATGTAAGGAAAAATTATTAAATTGAATAGAGATATGAATTTATCCCAACAATTAATTAATTATTTCAAAAAATATGTTAGATAAAATTTTAACAGTTTTATGTATACCAGTCAGAAGTCCCTGTGTGATTTTCAATTTGCATGAATTATCAGAGCATGATGTTTTGTTGTAAAATTCAACAGATATTTTAAACTTGAATTTTTTTTTTTTTGCAACATTTCTGGATCTGTAATCTATTGTGGGAGATATATATAAAAAAAAAAAAAATGAATTATTGATTAAAAAATATGTTCTATTTATTAACTGGTTTTCAAAACTGTTTAATTGTTGATCTATTTTGCCGTGTTTTATATTTATTTATTTACATCAGAGATCATCTTTGTTTGTAGGATTTTTCTAAACTATTTGAAGAGTACATATATGAAAGACCAATGGCAATTTCGTTCTGTTGTGAGTTATGGTTGGTAACATGTAGGGCTTGAGGACTAGATCTTATAGACTAATCAAAATAGAAAGAAGGTCCTTAACTTTACTTGTCCCTGTATGAATTTTTTTCTCAAATTATATAAGTTTCTTCCTTATACTCTTCATGTAGTCCACAACCCTAAAATTATTTCGCGAAGCAAGAAAGAACTTCATCTGCATCAAATGCTCGATGATACATTGATAAAAATGGTGACACACTTGTGCCCTCTTGTATCTGACTCCAAGAGTTGTCACAATTTATTGTATAATTGGCCTAAATGTTCCTTGAAAAATTAAAGTCATTCATTTGTACAAACCTTACTTAAGCATTTTGTTTGTTAATGTTATTTATTGACAAATTACAACTAAAATATGTATAAAGTTTATAGTTTTATTAGTTATTTTGAAAAGGATATTTCTTTAAGTAAGTGTTAATTATTTAAGAATTTTATTTATGTTATTTATTATCCTTTGTTTAATTTAAGAAATGTTATGTAATAATGTCTGAAGCATTAAATTACTAATATATTCATTTTATCCATTTTTTTTAACTGAGGTATTTGCTGTGTACATTAATTTATCTTATTTAATCGTTAAGGAACATTTACTTTTCAGACTAAATTGTAATGAGTCCATGCGTTGCGAAAGTTTAACATCCAATTAAATCTATCTTATAGTCATAATCGTGTTTGCAGGAAAAATATACTGAATATTTCAAATAAATATGTCTAATTCATTGGACGTTATTTCATCATTTGATGGCAGTTTCACACTTGACTAAATGAAAATTCATTGAAATTCATCCTTACAATATTCAATAAATTATAAATATCAGAATATAGATATATTGTTAAAACTGTGTGACTTATAATTACTTAGCCCCTGTGTAGGTATAATCTTAAAAATAAAGTTTAAAAGAATTGTTCTGTTTATACATCATTATTTATGGTGGGTGTGGTTCTATTCTTCAAATTAGCCATTCGAGAAACTACATAATGATTTTTGTTTTTGTTCAAATGAGATATCTTATTTCTCAGGGCTCTCTACCTACCTCGATTGAAACATTAATTAAATAAAAGTATCCCTTTCATATTTAAATGTGTTTTTTCGGTGATTCCTGTTTGCGTTTAGCCAACCCGTTACAAAATGAGTACGAGTCCCTTACCAAAATAAAATTAATCATCTTTTATTCTGCTTAAAATTTTTTATCTGTCATGTTTAATATCCCAGTTGTATTCAAAACCAAATATACAGTTGGCTTTTTGTTTAAACACAGAGCCCAAAGTGGAGGCTTTACTTTTAAACTGGTATCTAGGGTGATCTTCTTTCGTATGTCTCTTTCTTGTAGGATAGCAACTGTAAAAACAATTGAATCAGTCTGAAATGCTAATGGTGTATTTCAAGACAACAGCACAAATAAAAAAATTTTTGTCCGTCAATATTTTAGTTATCACAATTTTAGTGAAAATGTGAAGATTAGTGACAGCAATAAAATAAAAAGTATTTCTGGTAAAAAATATCGACTAGTTTTTTTTACAGTTGTTCACTAGGTCTAGGTATTTATGTGAATCTTTTGAAAGTGTTCATTTAGTTTCTGTGTCCATTATTTGGTTTATGTATATGTCAAGTAATAAAATTTCATCTCCAATGTATTCTTGGATCTACTAATATTATTTTCTAGTTATGTTTGAATTTTGAACCGGCCGGTTCAAGGCTAGCTTGAATTAAATGAATAAAACAGCTAAGTAATTCATACCTCAGTATTAGTTTGTATTGATAATTTAATTATTCCAATAAAGAAGTTGAGTTGAACTTAATTAATTAACTGTGCTTCTTTAAAAAAAAAAAAATGTATGTTCTACATTACCAAATGTATCATTGAGAGTTCCCCATCAGCTTTGGTTGCAGTTCCTTCTTCAATTGGGTAAGAATCAATTATTTTGTTAAGTTCGTATTTTTATTCTTGGAGAATAATTGTATGTGGTTTTGTTTAAAGGTTAACACATACTTAATTTCCAATTATCTTGGTGATATTTCAGGGAAACCCACTCGTCTCCAAGCTATTGTGTATAAAAATTATTATGCTGCATTTGTTGACATCGTCTATATTATAAAATATTTTTTTATAATTTGAGATACTCCGCCAAATTTTAACTAAGAACCTAACTAATAAATTCTTTTAAAAAAATAAGAACAGTTGTCCACTATATTTATTAATGCTTTTAAGGTAACTCAGGATGTAATTTAACATACAAATTTGTATTTGTTTCTTATTGTGTAATGTTTTTACCTTTTTCTTGGATAGGTTTTGTTGCTACAGGTTCTCTTTGTCCAATGTTTTGTTATTACATTTAATTAATAAAAAAAGATGTGGTGTGGTAATAATTATTTGATTCTATACTTCATTAAATATTTATTTTACAATGAAGTAAATATACTTAAGTTTTGTTAAGTTACCAAAAGGACTATTTTAGGCAGGATATAATCTGTCTAAAATGAAAATTTATTAAGTATTTATTTTACTGAGCATTTCTTTAGTGCCCTTTTTTTTATGGCTACTTTTATTTTTTTTATTATTATTATTACATAAATAACTGAAGGGTGTAAGGTATGCGATTCTGTTTGTATGATAATTCTGCAATATTTAAAAGTCACTTCAAACTACCTGTTATTAAAGTATATGTTATCATGATATAAATAATGTTTTCAAATTCAGAATACTCTTTTTGTACTGTCTTAAGCTTTGTATAATCTATTTTGATAAATACCCAGATATTAAATATTAGTGTTACGCAGTTTTAAGCACTTATCACCAATATGTATTGTTACTCCCACTTTTCAATCTGTCAAACAATTGAATTTTATTTTTGTATTAAGGCTTAAGTTGTTTTTGTATGTGCGATGTAATTTAGTTTGGCTGTAGACAATCTCCTGAAAACCCATTTGCTTTTAGATGGATTTTTGAATACCTTTTGCTTTTTGGTAGAGGCTATGTTAATAACAAATGATAAAATATATATCTGCTGAAATCTTTATAATTATATTGTGATAATCTATAGTATTTAATTGTCAATGTAAAATAAGTAAAAACCATATTTATTATTAATTATTGTATTTATTAAATTATCCTTTAATTAATCTCCATCATTTTTTCTTCATGAACATTATTCGAGTTTCACTTGAAATATAATTTCTTTTCTGTTTTTTATTTATTAGTCCTCTCATATGACTATGACCTTCCTTCTACACTTTTTTTTTTTTGTGTAATACTGACCTGAAAGAGGAAAATGAAACTGAAGGGGTTAATAGGTACTATGAAATTATTGTTGGTTTATTTGTGTTAAATGCTATCAAGGACTCAAATGATGCAGGGGTTGATGTTTGGGCTGATTCAAAGGGGTTCTTACTTCAAAGGATGAAAAGGGCGTAGAAAAAAGTCAATTTTTCCTGTGTTTAAACACAGGACCGTAGTATAACATCATATTATTTATTTTATACACAAGCGTATTGTGCATTACACGCTGCCGTTTTCAAAGGTTAAAAATTATGAGAAAGCACTAGCAACAATGTAATAACAAAACCTTATTAATCGAAAATATGTCAACATATGCACTTAAATTACTGTTTAAAAAGTGATCTAAACACAACTAAAAAATATAAACCAAACATGTAAAAGAGGGGAAATATTGCCCGATTATAGCTAACAGATCAAACTACTAGTGATGGATCAATCACCAACCAAGGAGTCGGTATAAAATATTTCTTTCCTGTTCAGATAGTTTGGACTGACAATGTTTAATTTCTAAATTTTTCAAACTGTATCAAGTCACCATGAGATAAAATCCAGCTATCTCAGGTGGGAATATGTAAATATAGTTGATGCTCCTCAGAAGTCAACCATAGATTTTGAAGGAGTGACAACTAGTGTTTCCTGTACCAAACTAAAATACTAAATATTCAAACTTGGTGCATATACACTAATAAATAAGTATCAAGAGGGAAGGTGTAAAATCATACCACGGCACCAATTGTGAGGTTATTGTTATAATTTCTTATATTGCATAGCAATATAGATGTTAGGGTCCAGCTGTGGACAAAATGTTCTTTTGTAAAATGTCTATTTAGCATTATAAGTGTTTCAAATTATTGATTGTGGTTTCTAGTAAATTTCCTAATACCTAAATAATTAATGCAAGTAACAATTTATTATTATCACATGCATGCAATATTTTCCCACAGACAGGTCAGATTTTATATTAAAATTTTCTTCATAGCTTGAGCATATGTTTTCAATAATTTATTTTGAAATGTCCATCTATAATATTTTGATCCATTAGTTGTGGCATTCAGTGTGAAAAAACTCAACAAAACTCTTGCTCGTATTATCCAATAAATATAAGAATCAGAGTAAGTTGCAAGCTTTCGAGATATTTATTTCCTTAAAGGATGAATCGCTCCTCGAGCCAGTTGTTAAATATGAGTCCCATACATTGAAAAACTTTATATAAATTTTAAAAACTCATGGCTTCCTGGATTGTTTTACAACCATTTGTGGTCAATGGAATTTTTCTAAAGCATCTTTATAATTGGCTCCATGTTCTTTCCTATGCCTATGTTTACTTAACTCGTCATTGCATATTTGGTCACTCACTTAATTCACAATTATTTTCTTGAGACCCTTCTCATAGCCGAGATGTTAGCATGCTGGCTTCATATTAGAGAGACCCAGGTTTCATTCCTAGCTCCCCCAAGTTTTTCTTTGAGGAAGTGATCCGTCCAGAGTTCACTCACTTCAATGAGGATTAATTAATAAGTAGCTACCCATTTGAATAAAAAAGTATATAATATGGACAGCCAAAATAAATATTGAGAGGTAATGCCTAGCATTTAGCATGTTAATACCTCATCGCCACCTACCAGTCATGGAACTAGTAGTGAAGATGCATAACCCCCAACAACGAAGAATAAATCCATGTTATTATGTATCATTGTTTGTGTAAGATTACAATAATACATTTGTATAGCCTGTGTTAACATGAAATAGACAATATGCAGTCAACATCTTTTTCCCCATGCTAAACTTGGATCTTGCATGGTCAAAGGTAATGCTGTAGCATTTTATTCTTGGTTTTCAATTTTTAAACCTTAACCATGCTTTGAACATTCCTATGATGACATCAATCTAATGTAGACACACAAGTTATTAATTTTTAAGATTATTTATTTACCCTGTTTTTTTAAAACACAAGCCCTAACATAAATTTCATCTTGCAATGCTTTTCAAAACTCAATGAATAGTTATGTACTTCCTTTTTCCAGACCTATTAGAAACATTCTTCTAAACTTTTCTGGATTGAAAATAAGACAAAATAGTGTTCCATTTAGTCTTGATATGGCAGTCAACTGTTGATACACAATTTATAAGTTTTTAGGGTTTTTTATTTACCATTGTATTAAATCATTCGAAAAAAAGCGTAGTTAAGTGAGGAGTCACATCATAACATTACTTCCTTTTGGTCCCCATTCTAAGATGATTTTATT
The DNA here is from genome assembly GCA_930367205.1 of Acanthosoma haemorrhoidale. Taxonomy (NCBI): domain Eukaryota; kingdom Metazoa; phylum Arthropoda; class Insecta; order Hemiptera; family Acanthosomatidae; genus Acanthosoma; species Acanthosoma haemorrhoidale. The sequence continues at coordinate 84,430,839 of OV884014.1, read as the reverse complement.
TCCAAAAAGTGAGTAATGATAAAAAGGGCATAAGCTTATTAGGTGACCTTTTGATACTTCTCCATATTCCATGAGAACGATTTTTTTATGCAGGTCTCTCATTTGCAATGAATTAATTCTTTCTTTAAGTTTTAAATAAATACCTTTTAAATCGAATTTAACATGGATGTATTAAAAGTATAATTCCATACTAACAATGAACTCATAGTTTAAAAATGAGAAAATTGCTGATTTTGTTCATAATGTACCACTTCAACTTTGTTCACTGGAAGGGGAAACCCAACACTTCTCCACGTTTTAGAACATAAATTGATTTACAATAGAAAAGCTGATTTTCAAAGCTCAAGTCAAGAACTTCTATCATCATGTTAATGGAGAAAGGTAATTGTAGGACTGTTTTAAGTGCTTTCAAGATTTAAAAATTGAAAACCAAAAATAAAATGCTACAGCCTCTTACCTTTGACCGTGTGAGAACCAAGTTAAGCATGGGGGGGGGGGGATACATTGAACATTTTTTCTTTTATCTTAACTTATCCAACAGAAATGACATCATATATCTTTTGATATATTTACATCTTACCTTCATAATAGGAAAAATGTCTTTATATTTAAAGCTTTATTTAAAATCAATCTGGAAAAGCTATTTTTTATATTTAATAAATATTGGCTAACTTCTTGTCAACAATTTCTATACATCAACCACAAGTATTTGTGAAACATGATTAGTAATAGATTAAGTCAGAAAATATAATAAAATAATATATGAGTTTGAGTAAAAATGTCAGTGATATAATCATTAAGAATGCTTCTGCCATCAAACACCTCAATCATTATTGTTTAAATTGTTATATGAAGTTAAAAACAACTAACTCCTCTAATAATTGTTGAATAATTTTTGTTTGTACTATAATAAGGTATGAAAATGGATAACCGATGTTCAATAAAACTTCTAATTCCTTTATTATAGAAAGTTTGGTAGTAACAATTCATTTTACAAAATAAGTTCAAAGAGAAATGCTTAGACTTGATATAAGTAATTACCATTGGTTATAAAGATTCAAAAACTTAAAAATACAAAAAAACAGTTCAGGATGCTTTTTACACAAAAAATACTTGAAGAATTAAACGTTTTCCAGTCAAGCAGTATTTTTTCTTTTTACAGAAACTTAAATAACCCTAGTCTAGTGCTTGAAAATTTCATGTACCATTAAACATACACACATGTAAATATTTAATTGTAAGAACTAACATTTAGGGGCATTGATAATATTAATATGACACTTTGAAGATATTCATAAGCTGAACTTCATACATTAAACCATTTTAAATTTGCTGGAAGACACATTATGGATGAAGAAATTGCCTTTATTTTAATATTAAATGAAATAGGAAAACAAACTAAGTATTTATTTCATAAATGTAGTTGTTAAAAAAAAAATTGTCAGTTTATTTTAAATACCCTCAGAACCTGACTTAATAAGACGTTGTAATCTAATAACAATAAAATAGGTAGTTGTTAAGACTAAATCTCAACAGTTTTTATTTGATAATGTGTTATCTACTCCGCTAATAATTAATCACAAGAAAAAAACACAGAGATCGATAAAATTAATTCGAGAACTATTTTTCACGACAAGCAGTAATTTCAAACAATTATATGCCTAGTCCTTTCTGAAATAAAGGATTGGTACTAACATGAAAGCTGATTTGTAACTTGCATTACAGCACTTGACTAATGTCGATGGGAGAATTTAAGTGTTTATTACTACATTATCAAAAGGTAATTTTACCAGTGCACTTTAATTTGGCAGAGATAGGTCATATCGATAAATGAGAAATATATGTCTGCATTTAGATGATCTAAGATATGCTCCTTTGTAAAATTCCCAATAGTGCATCATACAGTGTCAGGTCTTATTCATAAAAGTAATTTTATCTACACCATATTATTACCGCAAGCGGCAATCTAATTCTTATTAAAAAAAAAAGACATAGTAGAGCCTGAGGAAATAATCAATGTACAAATTTTAAGTCTAAAATTTTTAATAACTATAGAAATCGTTAATCATCCTAATGATCATGAAAAATAGAAATATAGATGAAATGTATTGGCGTATTTCTTTTACATCAAGAATCTCAGGTATTACATTCTGCAAATGGGAAGATCATAAATCGGAATTAATTTTCATCAAGAAAGCATGTATTGTATGTGCTATACAATTAATTATTTCAGTATTAAGAGCTGAAATTTATTTAGTAGTGTTAATACTTTTTCTAGAATGAGATAAAAATCTATAACTACTTTTTATATTATATTTACTGAATTGTCTGAGGATAATAGCTATTTATTGTATACTAAAATCAGTTTTAAAAAAATATCCAAAAATAATAGTAGTACAGATCAAAAAAATTAGAAGGTAATCCAACGACCAAATAAATAACACAAAAAGGAAAAAATTTATTGCCTGAGTCGATACAGACTGACCAACACTTTTCGATCAAATACCAATAGAAAGAAAATGTAATCTTATTATATACATGATCATGTTATTAATGATATTTCCCCATTGAAATAATAGCACCAGGCAATATGTAAAAAATTGAAACATGAGGAAATTTGAAAATTAGTGAAATTAATTTTTTAATTAATACAATTTGGTAGCTTCAATAAGCTACAGATACATATTCTGACAATAAACCAACCAATACCATTGTGAAATTTATTTGAAGCTAAGATAAGAGTTCATATAAAAAAAAATGCTATCAGTATAAGCTGATAAGAAACACATAGTTTAGCTACAACATTTAGCTATAACATAAAGGGAGAGACATGTCATACTTTCACATAGTTAGATTAAAAAAAAAATCCGTTGGTTAATATAAAATAAGAAAACATATAAAAATTAAGGACAGGACAATTTTTATTGTACTGTATTTGTTTATATATTTGTAAAGAAAGTAATATATAAAACTTTACAGATGACTTTAACTGAATTTTAAATTTATAATTCACACAGAGACAGATTATCTGTTCGTAAGTGTTCTTATCAGGTAACAGATGGTTAAGCTGGTCACCACCTGAAAAATTATAATAAAGAAATAAATGTAAGTTACATAGAATATAAATTTTTATTTTTACTTTGGTACCAGTCAATGTGCATAATATAAGCCATTGATAAATTGTACAATGGAGGCTTAAATGGCTATTTGTAGTTAAAATAACAATCTAAAAATCATTTTACCCAGTAAGTAGTATCATTAGTTCTTGGCTGGGAGCGCATTTTCTTTACCAGCTTCTTTGTTCGGGACTTCTTTGTTCGGGACTTCTTCCTTGCTAGCTTCATCAAAATTCTCAACTAAGTCTGGGACTTCGTCATCTTCTTCAATTGTGGCTTTACCGGCAGTACTCCCAGCAACGCTTGTAGCCAAGCGCTTGAGCTGATTAAGCCCCTCAGGTCCAAGTTGGCTCAATATTCCTGGTAGCATTTCAGTGATTTGCTTTGTCTCACCATGACCAGTTACAGCAAAAGTGTTGGCTGCAAGAGAAGCCTGGGCCTTTGGATTGTTAAAATGAATCACAGTACCATCATCTTTAATCATATTAACTTCTTCAATACCTGGTATTGTGTTCACTGACAATTTTTTCAAAGAACTTTGAAGCTTTTTGTCATCTGTGGCTGCAGTGGCGTGAAGAACCTTCTTTTTTCTCCTGGGTGTACCCTTGCCTCCGATACGCACCTGGGCTTGTAGTTTTTTAAGTTTCTCTTGATTCATTGTAAATAGTTTCACCGGTCGACGGACGATTGACTAGTAACTTAAAATACTTTGAATATCGGTCTACAAAAATAAAGCTAACTCACTGGGCCATTTGTATTGTTACAAAGTATCAACTTGATGTTAAACACACGTGCCTCACGAGTCGAGAAAAGGATCAAAATGGACACTAATGGTAGTCCTAGACTAGCCTTTCTAGATCTTAACAGAGATTAGTAAGTAAGTTATCATTTTACGATTAGCCCTGCAGTAATTAAAAAAATAAGGTAGTTTATTATTTTTTTAAATATACCATAGTAGTAATAGATTTATTATGCCTACGACAAAAATCCTAATTTCATCATAAAGGCACTGAAAACGTATAGTATTCAAATTTATAAAATCATTTTGTGTAATTTTTTCAAAGTTAACGTTTAAATATCACAAAAAAAATATGAAACCAATTGAAGTGAAGGTATTATTTTTAATTATATTGTAGATTATAGTGATCATTTAAGTTCAAATCTGAAGTAAAAACAAATATTTGAAAAATTACAACTATTACAGAACCCAGAAAACTAATAATTGAATTCAGAAGCTATAGAGAAAAATTAATAATGATTGGTTAAAGAAAACAACGGGATACGAACCCGGGGGATTTATCATTACTGTCTAATGGCGTCAGCAAAGCACTATTTTTTCCCTTTAATCTATAATTTCAAAATTTGACTAGCCGGATACCACAACTAATAATAACTGGTACATTAAAATACTTGTTAAATTATCAATTTTCTAAGTTTTCTGAATTCTTTAAGTTATGTAAAAAAAATTAATAGATTACTAGTTTTTTGTTGGTGTCTTATGGGATCATGATGGAGGGTTTTTGCTGGAACCACTTTTGCCCCCTTAAGCAACTTCCCTAATGACACCATTTAATTTGTCGTATTGTCATTAATTTGACTTAAAGCATAATAATAAAAAGTGCTTATATGACTAAATGTGTGGGATCACTCCTGCATAAATACCCTTGTTCACATCTCTTTTGGTTACTTAAATTATAATTATGGGAAAACATAAAACTATGGCATGACTTTTATCCATCTAGATAGGTAGCTTTGCCCGCTGTGAATCTACACTAATGTAGTAGGATTTTTCCCAAAATTGGAAGCGTTTACAAAATGTTTTGGGAGGATTTAATAACGCCCTAATAAATGCAATATGTTAGTGTATTTTATATCAAGCTGATGCCGGTTGTTAGAAGGATCTTTTATGATTAAGAGAACTAATGTATTATTTTAAAGAATACTAAAAATAAAAACATAACAATTATAGGTTGTTAGTTTATTCAAAACTAAATATTATTTATCATGCAGAGTAAGATATTAAATTAAAGATCACAGAGTACTGGTTAATAATATATATGATATGGAGGGACTTAATCGGACCATAGTTTAAAAAAAAATATATTAAAACAGTTACCTAAATTGGTTTTTTAAAGATGTTTTATTTGATGCCTTAACGATTAACGTTTAAAATAAAAGCAAGCAAATAAACATTTTACTATCAAATTAAAGGTCTCACCGAGCTGATAAGTAATATGCATCATGTGTTGAAACTTTAGTGGATAATAGTTAAAATAAACATTAAAATAATTTTTGCATCTGTAACGAAACTCTAAATTATGAGTTAATAATTGATACAATAAAACATTACTTTGTAAAAAAAATAAATAGAACAATGAATAAACCCAATCTTTAATATGATGAAAACAAAAATTATAAAAAATATATTTTATAAGATACCTGGTAATACTTGACATTTAATCATAAATATAACTGGATTGAATACATAAGTAATTGTAACTTATTTTATTTTTCTAAATCTCTTCATCTACCAAAAATACTCCCCCTCCCCCCCCCCAAAAAAAAATCCCCACCCACCATCTATCATATGAGTTTTTCATATCTTGTTATTATAAATATTTTATAGGTTAGATAAATAGGTATAAATAATTATTTAAATCGTAAAAGAATTGTGATCAAAGAGATACTGTCCAAAATTCATCTTTGAATAAAATTAATTATAATTAATAAAATTATTTGACAGGTATAAACCACTTGTGTAGAAGTAGTTAGCATAGGTGCTTTATGATGTGAAGGTCCTGGGTTTCAAATGCTTAGATGGACAATGAATTTATTTTAATCCCGTAAATAGAAGTGGGTGGCTCCCGATAAGATTGGAAACAAAGGACATAGAACACTGATGACAAAAATACAAACTCTAAAATGAGAGAAATAAGTGACTTGTTGATTTTATTTAACTTTGATTTTTCTCTTGTTAACAGATCTACTCTGGAGCTTATCAAAGCACTTTTTTGAAACCTCCTGTTCTTCCTGACATTCTACAATGGTAGTAGCAATGGTCTTATCGTCTTTGTTACACGTATTTTCTCTCGGCGGAAGGAGTAAGGTGTTGCAGTTCACAGATTTCACATATTCCTGAAATAATGTTTACGTATAAAATAAAAATTAATATGAGAGTGAGAGAGAGAGAGAGAGAGAGAGAGGGGGGGGGGTGTAGGTAGGTTCGATTTTAAGGCCTTTAAGAAACTTCCTGACGGGAAGGGCTAATTCAGCTTCTGGAGGAGAATTGGGTTGTACGATGAAATAAGTAGCCAATACAGTATAGAGAAGGACATTAAGCAACTAGTTCGTAGTTAAAAAATAATTTGTTAAATATCATACTGAGAAATGTTTTGATTAGGTTGAAAAATATGCCACATACTTTGAAAAAAAAAATTATTTGACATAAACCCATAATTTGGACATCAATAAATAACGGACCGACGAAGTGAAGTAGGTGAACATATTTCGTATGTGTATATTAATATGTTTTAAGCACTCCGAAAACCCCTGAAAACAGGTATTATCACAAAAAAATAGTTTGATTAGAATCAGTGAACCCACGTTCGTAGCCTCCCCATGTAAGTAGAATATAATATTGAAGATCTCGATTTCCACGATCCTAATTAATAATATATAATACGTGTTTGGTACTTTAGTTAGTGAACGACAAATACAAAAACATTTTTTTCCTAGTTGGAACAGAACCCTTAATTTTGTGATGCATCATATTTGATTTTTTTTAAAGGAACCGAGCTATATTTATCAATAAATATGAATATTAGGGTTGAGGGGAGGGAGGGACAATTCCGTGTGTGCCGACACACGCTTCGCTCTCGTCCCCATGCGAAATTTGGTATTATTAAGATATTTCAAAAGAATTATAAAAACATATGATATTACATTGTATTGTTTTTCGGCTTCAGCATTAGTCTCGTTAAGCCAGAATTTACTCGCTATGTACTTTCTGTGTGAAGCGAGAAGAGATGATCGTAACAAGTTAAATTCTTCTACTTTGGCGTCGATTTCCTTCCCCAACGACTCCTCTTTAGGAGATTTTTTAAATACTCTCTCTTCGTGCATACATGTACTATGTTCTAGGGTTTGATTGAATGTATTCCATTCTTCATTGTGCAATTCAATTCGAAGCAAGTTGATTTCATATTTACGATCTGTCAATTTCGACTGTAATTCACATTTTTCTCTGTAATCGTTAACTTTTATAAGTATTGAAATTGGAACGAAGTGTTATAACGTACGTATTTCTTATACTAAAGGTACATAATGACTAGGAGGATGGAGAGGGTGAATTGACCATACCGATTTTTTGCATGCTCATTAGTGTAAAAAAAAAAAAAACTCACCGATTAGAAAAATTTTCTATTTCTATCTAAAAACATAAATATCAAAAAAAAAAGTTTCTTTAGGGATTATATTTCTAGTCAGAATTTTAAAATTCCCACCCGTTCCGGTTTTATGATGGATCCTTCCGTGTTTATGTACGTATTATAAGTGTGAATTAATTAATCCTGTAAACAAAAACTAATTGAACCGTTTGATCAAAGGTTTTTTTTTAGTGACCAAAGATTTCATTCAATTATCATCTTGGTCACTGAAAATCACTATTGAAACAAATTGCTAATATCTAAAATATTGACAGTAAACCCATTTAAACTGTCCTAGAACTTATTAAATACATGATTAATATCCTCTTAAAACTTTCAAAAGGATATCTGAACTGGGTATTGATAAACCTTAAAATATAGCGAAATTCATAAATGATAAACTGCTGAGTAATGTTTTCTCAGAAAATTTTCACCCATTTTAAAACTTCTCAAGTATTTCCTTGACTACAAACTTTGGTACACCAGTTGAACACAGTCATAGAGACATAATTTGTGTTTAATATATGTTTATGCTTGAATACACAAATACAGACAAAAGCAAACATATCTTACATTAAATTAAAGTTGTCATCAGTTAACTAATCAATAAGGTATTATTTATCTCATTAGTACTGAAGTATATGGAACACTTACATAAAGCTTTGCTCAATATCAGTTTTATATTGTTTTATCTTGGGTGCGAATTGAGATGACTTCACCAAAAATTCGCTAAAGGTTCTAAAATAATTGTTCTCTCCTCCAGTTTCACTCTCCTGCTCTATTTTACTGGCACTCTGCTCAAGATTAGCTTCTTGCTGTGGCTCAGTTGAGGCAACTACTGTAGCTTTTGACATAGACACAGGAGAAAAATTCTTTTTATGTGATTTTGAACGAGATGACTCAGAGGAGGTTAGCACCCGTTTGGCCCTTTGTTGCTCTAAGAAAATAAATAAAAGTTTTAAGGAATAAATGGAATTGACACCTAATAACTTTAATGTTATTATTTAGTGTTCAACTAAAGTGACATGAGACAGGTGCCGTTTACTATAGCTAAGTTCGTACAAGCCACCCATCTGGTCTCAATACTACCCTCTCATCAAACATCTGAGTATGGAGTGCAGGGAACAGGCAGTGTGTGAGCGAGTGGGCAACTGTGTACTACTTGTTCACCCAATATTTGCCCCAGTATCTTGTAGACATGGTCAGACTATAAATATAATTTAGAGAATCACCTAAAAGGTTGCCAAGTGCTATTTTTTCTTTAACAATTTGCGTATAATTATCTTTTAATAGCTCCATATCTCTGAAACAACCAAACATATCACCATTTTTTTCATAAGCACAATTAGAGGCACATTAACAGAGTAGGTTACCTGGTGTACATTTCCTTTAGACCGATCAACAGAAGGGAAGGGTGTGCTATGGACAAGAGGCAAGGTGGAGTGATTTCAGAGTTCAAGAAATTACCAATCTCTCTCATCACGCAATCCATTTGGTCTTGAGAAATTGTCTCAGGTAAAAAGGTACCCTTAATAAGTTTTTGTTGCATCATATTGTCCCTCAGTTCTACCAATTGTTCCTGTATTTTTTTCAGAAATGTCTTAATCAGTTAGATCCGATCGAACAAAAACATACATGTTAATGACTAGTTAATCCAAAGATCAGTTCTCTTGTCATTTTTCGAATGAAAAGATTTTTTCAGAGACCAAAATTAATTTGCATCATTTATAAATTCAATTGTATTTTTAGAAATATGTATACTTAAATGAAAATTGAGGACATAAAAAGTAAAGGAATAGAATTTAAACAAAATCAAGTTCAAGCCATAGTTTTGTAAAAGCTTATTAAATTAGTATCAGTATTTTTTACAAACCAAATCTCAGCCTCTTAAAATTGGGGTTTTAATTAAAAAATTTGCTTTGAACATACTGGAGCGCAAAACTGTATTTTATTGGAATATATTTTTAGAATTATTATTTAGTTTTGTGTTACTGTATTTATTCTGTCTTTAAGTATGAAGGTGAAAAAAATTGAATTAGCTTCTGAGCTAGGACTTGAGATTTCTCAAAAGTTATCAAAACGGCCAAACATTTTTTTTCATTTAGTTTCTTTTTTATAGTTCCCCTTACTGTATTTTAACCTCAAATTATAATTTTATGGCCAGGCGTTGTGGACTATACCTAAAAATTTTCTGGTCGATTGGATAATTTTTGAAAAATTATTAACTCGTACCTGTTGAAAACTATAGCTAATCCCTTTGGGCTTGATAATGATTTTAACAAAATAAAATAACCGGTCGATAAACATAAATTAAAATATCTGGCATAATGTTTGAAAATTTACCTGAAGATTTTTTATGAGTAGGTCTGAGTTTCTTGTTTTGGCTCGCACAAGTAGCGGAGAAGGAAGCATTCTCAATCTAGTACCAAACAACAGAGTTGACATTGAACACGACAGATCTTCGGTAGATATTTTGATATGGCCAAGTAATCTGTTAATGTAGCTAATTAATGATTCTGAAAATAATCAACTTCTACCTGTTCCTAAGCATAATTAAATGGTTCCTTCATTGATCAGTGATTCAGATAAAAAAATTGGTATTTATGAGTTAAATGTAGAAAATTAACTCGTTATTTTTTTGTTTAAAATCATTATTGCTATTCCATCAACCAGTTTTGTTTTAATGAAAACACATAAAGTGACACAATTTCATCAATTAATAAAATTATTGCACCTAGTCTGTAACACAATGTTTTTTTTTCAGTTTCGACAATCAGCCGTAATTTATAGTTTAACAAAAAAATATGATATATATATATTATATACATGATATACGTGAGTGTGTGTGTGTGTGTGACATCTGACGTGATTGTAGGTCCGCAGAGGGCCTGGGCAGGAGTTACAAGGATATGGTAAAAATAAAATCAGGTTGTTTTCATTTTTTTCTTAACTCTTTGGTATATTTATTATTAAATTTTAGAAACTGAAGTTAATAAATATTCCTCAGTACATGATCCATCTGCAATAGGACTGCATTTTGGGGAGGGATTTGAAATTACGAGTAAATGAGTTGATTCTACACAATCTTAAAGTTGAGTATAGGCTCACCCTTTGTTACATTATAACATAAATCTATCTTATTATAAACTTACATACTAGGTCCTAATACCAGCACTGGGGGTTGGGATGGTATAAAACACTGGGTTGGTGATATGTTTAAACGATTTGAAGAACTAGACATGTCTATGTTAGATGCATGCATTCACCATGGTCATCTTGAGGAGTACATCATGTAACTCACTGATTGGTCTTATTCAGTGAGATTCACAGCAGATCTGGTCAAACAATACTTTTATTTGCCCTCAGTTTGATTCACTATCAAGTTAGGGACTTGATCCTCTTATTAAAGCAGAGGACATCAAACGTGAGCAGAGTCGCTAGGTTTGTCTTCACCAAGATTTTGTAAAGAGTGCTTATCCTCTACCATCTATTAGAAAGACAATTTAAGTAGGTATATAACCTGGTATAACCCTTCACTGTGGATGATCCCAAATACAAAACCAGAACAGATCCTCTCTGACTAGTAATTTTTTTCGAATCGGACTTTGATTTTGCCCAAGAGCAGAGAGTATTCAAATTACATTTTGTTAGATTGGCGTTAATATGGCATTTCTGAGATTTGATCGCATTCTTTCCACTATCAGTTCCTGCTGTGTCTACTATATGGATCTACAAAATATATAGTAATAATGTATTAACAACAATAAACTCCTCCACTGAAAGAATATCTTGTAATTTTAATCATTTCAATGTATTGAAACTGGTTTTGTTCATTGACTGAAGTTTATTCTGTGGCTAAATTAAAAATGTGTTATGAAATCTTTCCATATTCTATTGTGCTTTTTAGTATATTTCATCTTACTTTTTAAATGTTTTATTAAGAACTATATAAGTCTTCAGTCAGACCCTTGAGAAACTGAGATTATAGTTTTAATGACAATACAAAATTAAATTTATGCTGCCCTGCTATGTTGACAACCACAACCTCCATGCTTATCTCAACATCCCATTCATTCAAGACCTAGCCAACTCCCTCTATCAGAACTTCCATTCCTACCTCCCTGGCCATCCTAAGCTGTATGCCCTATCTAATCCCCTAAAACCCAGATCAATACCTAAGATGGAGGTGGCCTTACCTCCTACAAATCAGCTAGGGTTTTGTTTCTAGCGAGCTCAATCAAATTGTCGAGCGAAGTGGTTTTGGCTAAAAGCCTTTTCCCCCCAAAGAAACTAGATGTTAAACATAAGTTATAAGCTCTGTTTAAAAGACTTTATTGATTGCATGAAAATATTTTAATGCAGTGGCATGAGCACAGGCAAACTTGAGTATTTTCAGTAAAATAATTTTAATTTAGGGTTTACATTTTTTAATGGTAGACTTAACCAATGACTCCTATTATCGAGTAGTAGATCTGGTGTTGCCCAAATAAGATGTACAGTTAGTACTTCATAATGGCACCTTGCACTGTCACAAGGGCTTGCGTATATAAATAATATAGATTCAGAGAAGAGAAGGGCGTTTACTTTTATTTCACTAATTCTAATCATTAGAACTATAATTTTTTAGGTAATAAAAAAATGTTATGCATACTTTAGTAGAATAGTATACTGGATTACTTTTGATCAATGACATACTAATGATTTGATAAGTAAGTACACCTGTTCCACAATGGGAATTTTCATTTTCATAGAGTCTGCGTTTATCGCCAGCAAACAGAAGCTTCAAACCATGGCAAATATTTTCCAATGATACAGCTAGGGATGCCTTTAAAGATAAAATAAAATAAATACAATAGCTATAGTTTAGTCTATTGATATTAACCAATCTCAAGAATTTCCTATTGTACATGACTGTAACTGTGGATTATAAAGTGGCTGGATTCAATTGCACGTATAAGATCTGAATTTGCTAGTTGAAAAAGGGTTAAAAGCCTGTTGTAGACTTCGTCACCAGTCTAGAAACTGTCCTGGCGATTGTGAGTCTCCAATAAACATGAAATTATATAATAAAACAGATGCCCCTTGATGACAAATTCCCACATGCAGCGTCAATGTTAGATAAACTGCTATGAATGTGTATGTTAATACAAATCAAGAGGGTGCACTAAGTAAGGTCATTGAAACCTTTATTTTTCTTATACTGCACATTCAACTAAATTTGCAGGTAGGTTTAAAATTAAATGGAAAACTGAAGTTAGAGAAAATTTTAGCTGAACAGCAAATATATGCTGCTATTTTCAAGAATTATTTCATAATATGATCTACTTTTTCATACGTTATATGTCTGGCTTCCTGATTTTGTGATGAGGGGTTTATCTTTCAACAGAAGATTATGTATATTTTTTCCAATGATTTCCACATAAGTTAAAAGAATATCCATTTTGAATAAATTGGCATTCTCTTCTTTGAGTTTGAAAAGGTCTTCAAGCATTCTGGGAGCTATTCCTCGATACTATAAGAAACATACATTTCAATTGTATTTTAGAATAATAATTAAGTAATTGATTTTTCTCTTAGTATTGACTATGGCCGAGGCAGTTTAGAAAAAAAAATAAAAGATTATTTAAAATCATGAACTCTTTATTGCTAAATATGTAACCATTGAAAACCAAAACTGCACATCCATTCTCCATATGAAACCTACTACTAAAACCTTCGAAAATTTCCATTATGAAAATAAATTATAAAATTTTGTCCTTCAGCTTCTGCAAGTAATACTGAGACTAACTTCCACAAAAAAACATGGCAAAATTGGAAAGAAGAAAGGGAACTAATATTCAATCTGCCTGACAATGTTATGTAAAATTAGGGCTTCCTTGAACCTTGAGGTGTAGTTACAATATCAAAAACAATTTTACATTTCCTTTAAAGATGACAGCTCATTGCCAATTGTTTGAGAGGCTTGCTATAAGCTTCTAACAGCAAAAAAATAAAATTCTATAGATTATTCAAAGTAATTTTAATTGTATATCAAATGTTATTAGATACCTCATGCCTGTTATATAATCCAAATGCTGAGTATGTTTTCCCTGTTCCTGAACTTCCAAAGCATATGATTGTGAGATCAAACCCTTTTATTATTCTGCAAGATATGTTTCTTAAATAAATTATAAGAAAAACAAATGTAATTCCAATGAATTTACACATACTAGACAAGATTTTAGCTTCAAATGTAATATCCCTACAGATTTAGACATGCCGATAATTAACACTAAGGTTATGTATTGCCTAAAATATCCACAAATAGATACTAGAACTTTCTGTAGTGAATTTAACTAAATATAACACAATTGTTTTGTCATATAATAAAGGAGCTTAATAAATTTATCGATTGAGAATTATAAATTTTTATTTATTCTGAGACTTATATTTTCTAAGAATAATTACAAAAAGTCTGAAATTGGGCTATATGTATCTATTGATAGAAGGAAAAATGAATAAATAAATATCTGAAACAGAATAAATGAAAAAAATAAAAAGTTACATTTCTGGATATGGGACAGGAGGATAGCTAGATATTTGATTGAAATAGGAAAGGAGATATGCATGCGTTAGAAGGATAAAGTTCTAGCGGGATTATGATCCAGTAAGGAAAGCTCTGTTGGATGTTATATAAGATGGAAGCCAACAACCTATTGAATATGAGCCCGAATTGAAAATAGATTACAATCCATCCATTGAAGGCAAAATACCAAAGAGTAAGTTTAAGAAATTTTGAAATGCTTGTTGGAAAATGAAATTGTGTTACTTTTAAGATAAATTATATAATATACTATGTTAATGGAAATATGGCATGTAGATGACTTTAGGAGCAGTTCCTTGGTTACAGTTGCTTTATAAAATTCTTCTTGAGACACATTTGAAAATATTTCATCTGCTTTAAACTGCCAGTAAATATTACTTTCCGATTTTCCCCTTTTTAAATCTTCTATACTCCTTAAATGAATCAGCTAGAATGTAATATAAATGTATTATAATACTGTCTAATAAGAAATAGTGTAGAAGAACTATCTAAATAAACCTATAATTTACACACTGCATTGGCTACTGAAAATAGGAATAGATAACTTAATCATAAATGGGGTTGAAGCCAGTAACTAGTTTTTTACTTCTTTTGTTTAATTCGCATCAGTGTTACCATCTTCAAATATTGTAAGTAAGTTTTACTTTTTAGTCTCAACTAATAAAGGAAACTTAAATGTAAACCAAAATTATAATGGTAATTGGTTAAAACCATTTAACCAACAAAATAGCAGCTTAGAGGCATGTTTTTTACTGTGGTAAATATCACTGTTATTGTACCTCAGGCAGCATTTCCTGGGAAGAAAATTCTGAACGTGTTTGAAGTGAATTATTTATGAGTACAATCGTGGTTTAGATGGAAGGTTTTTAAAATACGCAACTTTTAGATAGAAGAAACAAAATCCAGGAGCCTTTGAAAAACTTTTGAGCAGTTGATATGGTAATTTAGTCAAACAGATAAAAGCAATTTAAAGTTTTGATATTTTTCGTGTCCCCTACTTTTGATCAGATGCATTGTTTAATTCAAAATAATTAAAAGAAGGAAAGATAAAATCTCTATGTACAGTATTATGTTAATATAAAATTTGTGAGTTGTTATTGACTCACCTTCTGATTTAAGTCTATTTTCACATTTTTCCAGTCTTTTGTAGGTGATGGAAATGGCCGAATAACAAAATAACTTTCTGGTATCATTGCCACATGCATAATAATATATGAAATATCTTTATAAAAAATGCATAGTTTTATTTTGGTGATGAATACTCTAAATTATTCAATATACTTAATTTCTTTTTACCAGAGTCTACTTATATTAATACCAGGTGTTTATTAATTGTTAATGTGCATTTCAATGTTACATATTTTGTTAAAGAATAATATATTGTTAGTTTTTTAATTAAAACTCAAATTTATGTCTTTATGATTTCAGTTACTTGTAAGGAGAGTAAACCAACTAAAATTTAAAATATTATGTGAGCAATATATTGTATATATGTAAAATAAACTGTCCGATGAAATTTCAATAGGTTTAATTGTTTTTTTTTATAAATGTCAAACTATAAAATCTACCTAAAGTGAAATTGAAAACTTTTTAGCGCATAAATGGTATATACAAATAGTTCGGATTTGATTATCTGTTAAATCTCTTTTTCAAATATTATTTACAAATAAATAAACATAATTTTGAATAATACTTAATACATAAAATAAATAACAAATTCTTACTTTCATTAACAACACAGATGAAAATACTATCTTTATAATAATTTGTATGAGAGAAAGCAACATAATATGCAGACATTATTTTGATAAATTCTAGATTTTATGTCGCATTATCTGCAATACATCATTCAATCTGATTAAATATTTCAAATAACATGCACAAATAAGAATATAAAGTAGGAAAAAAATTGCACATTGATTGAAATTAAATATTTAACTGTAACTCATGTGTATCAAGTTAAAAAATTCTTAATTGAAAATTATTTTTATTATTCACAATGTGAATAATTATCAATAGGGGCAGCAAATAATTAAGGTGTAATAGAGAGATGACATCCATAATGTGGATTACTCTTGAGTTATCTGAGGTTCAGGTATTGAAGTGAGTGGAACTGCCTCGTCCTAGAACATAATATTTTGCTTTAATTAAAATATTTCTTCATATTTAAATTCTTGAACCAAAAAAAATCTATATCATATTGTTTTAGTATTCTATTGAGCCGGTAAATTACAACTAATAACGAACCCTCAAACATAACAATTGAATTGAGAATATGAATAATACAGGAGTAGTGACGAAGGCATTTATTTCATTTTTTTTTTAGCAAAAAAACAAAACAAATGACTTCAGGCATTGGTCAAGCGATTGAAAAACAGTATTTTTTTTTTATAGGTATGTCCATACTCCTAGTCTACTCAATTGCTACCTTATTTGTGAACAAATTTCAATTTCATTATGTAAATAAGAGAAAGCAAACTATCCATGTTAAACACTATAGCATTTAATCCTCATTTGAAACCACTAAAATGATAATACAATTTAGTGCTCAGGGATGTAAACATTTCAGTTATTACTTATTGCATAAGTAATTCAGGATTCAAACATTTAAGTATTCCAAATTAGGATTGGGAAGGTGAGATATCTATACCATGAACCATTCATCTATTATGAATGACAAATGAAAAAAAATCTTTACTCTGGGACATTGTACCCCTAAGAATAAACAAGAAGGTACAGCCAAATTTCTAGGTGGATTTACAATAAAGGGTGACTTGTTTCTAGTGATTATCTTATAATAGTATTATACTATACATACATGGTGAATTAACATTAAACTAACAGCAAAGTAATAAACAAACAGAATACATCGAAGAATAAAATTCAATAACAGTTGTGCTGAAGTAGCATAACTTGAAAAGTAGGAATAATTACTGGAAAAAGATAGGAAGGTTTGGTGTATAAATAGGATTATGAATTATTAAACTGAAGATAAGTAAGGCACTGGTAAAATCTTGATTTATACATTGGGAGGCAATGATCATACATAGGAATGAAGTTCCAAAAGTTTGTGGCATGGATCAGAAATGAATGATCAACGGAGGGCGCTCAATGGGAAGGGGAAGAGGTCGGAAGGGCAGGATCTGTTATTATATAATGTGATTTAAATTGGATTGGATGGTAAAGTTAAGGGGCTTTATAATTATAATGTTGCAATAGAGAAGGGATCCAAGGAAGAATTGGCAACAAACTAAATGGTAAAACCATTCCAACTTGGTACAGTGCTGCAACATGTGGCAGTTCCTAGGGATCCCAAGTATAAATTTTATAAAAAAACTTCATCAGGTGCTTTAGGCAAGCCTAGAGATCCTGAAATATGACACCATAAAACTGTAATGAAATGTGAGACAAGGAGTTGGCATGTTTGATAAGGGAGGAGGTGAGAAGTGAGCAGTTTGAGGGTGGACATACATCGGCAGGTGATTTGCGATATGTGGTCTTCCTAAGGTAGGGAAATTTTGTTAAATAAAAGTATTCAATATGTTTTATTGGGTTTATTTGTCATTATATTAAACCTTAAGGGAATCCTTTAAAATCAGACGGTTGGTTTGTATTTCTTAAAGAATAACCTTACATCAAGCAATTGAATTTAATACTGAAATGAGGACCTTGTGATAAATCACTTGGTAATGAACAATTACAAATAACAAGTTTCTAATCATATGTAAGTTCAGTATATGAGGTATAATGTCCTAACCAGGAGGCTCGCCCACCCCCCTCCATCTGAACCCATGTTTATCTACAGCTTCTTGGTCATCAAAGCAAATGTATAGGTAAGGAGAAATTATATAGTGTGATTGATAAGGGAAGAGCCAGGAGTTAAATAGAAAAATTAATTATTAAAATATATAACAAGCAGAAGCCAGAAAAGAGTCACTTAACTTGAATTACAAACCATTAATAACAACCAATAAACTATCTTCAAGCAATAGAAGACATGTAATACTTTATTGGTAAATGCGCAATATTATACGGGTTAAGCATTGAATATTAAAAAGAAAAGAGTCCAAGTCATGATAAATGCCTAGAACTTTTATAGAAAAATTGAACTTTAATCTTGTTTTATATTTGTAGATCTTCTCTGTTAAAATATTGTCTTATAATTGCAATATTATTATTTTCTTATATAGCTTGTAAATATTATTATGGAGCTTACTAGACAATGTCAATATCTACATTTCTTTTTATATAATAACTTAATTGTTTCAAAACAAAGTATTTTACTGATCTGTATGCAGTAATAAAACAAAACCAAAACCCTTTCCAAACATAAAAACACACCAACAATAAATAAAACTCATTAGACTCTCCACAATATTTATTATATAATGAGAATATGTTAAATTCCAATTCAAGTGTTCAACCTTAAATATTTCATCAATGTTGAAATGAAACACGCTTATTTTAAGTGATCTTCATCCATTAACCTTATTAGTTAATGCCCAAATAGAAGAATACCTTAAAAAAAATTAGCCAAATTTTAGACAGCAGTTCCACTCTACATTAGCATTATGTATTACAACAGAATGTTTAATTAAATTATGGCAACAGAAGAAGATGAAATCAAAATAATAGCAATTGAGGGAAATAAAACACACTAACATGTAACATACAGTAATCGACACCACACATAAACAAAGAACATGGAGTAACCGATAAAATACACAAATAGGTAACATGGAATAATTCGACAAAATTATTTTATCTATAATGCAATAAATAATTAATTTTTAAATATTGTATTTAACACAGAAAATTTCAAGAATAGGACGAGAGAAAAGATTCAAAAGTAATCTGACAAATAGATGGAGGTAATGCAAAGTAAGTTACTAAGTTCTCCTTTTCAAAGAAGCTCAGCCACAAATAATTCTAAACATAAATGTTTGAGATAATGTGACATCAGTGAGGCAAAATCACTTACATTTTGCTTCAACACCTTACACAAACCCACAAAAAAAAAAAAAGCACTAATATATATTTACAGGTGAAATCGTAAAAATTCAACAGGGAAATACCTTTTTTATCACAACAGTTTTTAAGTTAAAATTTGCGGTATGGTTTTCCAACGTATTATCTGCCTTAAAAATTAAATGGGTGGTCCTGCGTGGTTGAACCAAATTTCTTTATTCAAGTAGCAGCTCATTTTTCACCCTTGCTCCAAAAGAACCCCAACCTGACTCGTCCGTTCCAGAAATCTAACCCAGATCTCCATTGTTTACAGGCAAGCATAATACATGGTACTATAATGTACCTTAATAATGAATTTAATTAAGTGCAGTAAAGGAGGAATAACGGCCGATTTTTAGACTGATTTAAAACACATTTTAATTCAGGGACAGTGAACCACAACTAGACCTATCCCTGGAAGAAAAAAATCCTTACAGTATCTGGAAATCAAAACCCATGTTTCCGTAGTTAATACTAGGCCGCCAAAAGGCAGGATGACTTATGATTTATGTAGCGGGAACTAAACAATCTTTCAGTTGTTACATTTTTGGATAGCCATTCTAGGATATTTCTGTAAAAAAAAATGGCCCAGTCATCTTTTTTTTTAATTTCTTTAAATGATACTTCTTTTTATCAGCATTGTAGTGACTATTACTCTGTTATAGAAAGGTTTATATTCGAGCAATAATGAGCATTTTTAAAGATCTTTCGGGTTATAGAGAACAATTTTTTGTGTTAGGACTGACGAGACCACAAGGATCAGAACATACTGAATCAAACAAATATTGCCATAAAAGAATATTTTGCTCAGCCATAACCAATACTTTACAATAATTTAACTACTTGAATTGGATTATATATAAATGGTATGCTCCTGCTGCAAAGACATAAATCAACCATTATCAGTTCCTGAGAAAGATTTAATGGTGTATAAGAACCCATTAAAGGACTGAGATCATCCTACAGGAAATTGGAGAACTGAAATCAGATTAAAATCATAAAGTAAAGAACACTTCTAACATACTTGATACTTTTCATTTAAAAGAAACTTTAAATAAAATTAAAACGATAAAAGCTGATCAGCATAAATTATTTATTGAGAACCTTTTATAAAAATAAAAATGAAATAAAACTGAAAGATCATTGGAGGTGATAAAACAAATACAACATAAAAATAAGTTTTTACAAAATGCAATGCGTTTTTTCATAAATAAATAATACTATACAAAAATGCAAATACATGCTTATAATATGTTTTTTTCTAACTGTAATATTTTGTTTGATCAAATATCAATTCAGGTCAAATGAAGTTATTCAACTACGAAATATAGGATGTCCCACACCTTTGTGACTAAACAAATTAAAAAAAGTATGTACAATGGGGCCAATGAAAACCATATGAGCTATAAATTTACTAAGTCATTCCAAATCAATTTTTCAAGTTATATTTGGTGATGTGGGTTAAATTCATTCATAATATAATTGATACTGTAATCACTAAAAAGCATCATTAGGTCTTGCATTAAAGAGAAAAAAATAAATAAAAAATACTTGAGATTTAAAAGACAAGCATATCTTTCATATAATGAGAAGGCATCCATCATACATTACATAATCACTAACAGTAACAAACAATATTTACACTTTTTTTTTTTTATCTCCATTAAGAAAACATATCAAATAACTGTACAATGGAAACACACTGATCTATACAAAATTGGTAACTACACAAATGATATCAAAAAATCGTATCAAGTTTATACATTATAATTTAGTTCAAAGGCAATTACTATGCAACCCTTCCATTTTAATAGTCTATCTGGCTCGCTGGATACCAGATAGCAGCTATATACATAACTAATAATGAATGATTGTACTTGTTAGATCAAGATGCTGGTGGGACATTATCAATACCTGGCAATATTCAATTATTGTTCAAAGGCATTTTTGATTGCAAATATGAATCTGCCAGATAAAACTCATTGAATATATTTATACAGGAAATAATTGACTCATAATAATGATTAAAGAAAAAAAAATGAGGGAAGGAGTATGGTTATAGCAGCAGTGGCAGCGCATTTATAGGGTTCGTGGTGGTAATCACCTGTCACTTAGAGCTAATCACCTTGCCAGTATCGTTGAGTCCTGCATATTTCGGTTTCCCGTGGGTGAATGGTAGGTAACGGTATTTAATCATGTGCTGAAAAGAAAAAAATGAAAAAGAATTAGTAACCAGCACTTAAAAAAAAACATGTATAAATACTATGTGTAAATATAAAGTAAGACCAGGGGGGGGGCAGCCATCTCACTGGCCTTTGTAGTGTCAATGAAAGACCACAAATATTTCCTTTTATTATTTGTTACACGCAACACTTAATTTGATATTTAAGTAACAAGTAATTACTTAAAGGTAATAGTAAATATGCATAAAATTTTGTTCCTGAGGCAAGATATGTTTTGTTTCTTGAAATATAATTAATAAAAATTCTTTTACAATATAAATTCAAACTGAACTTTTAATAATGACCCAACTGGTCTTAGTTGTACCCTTGCCCTTTCTTGAAGGGATAAGTGGGTACCTGGCCTCTCATTTATACTAGATTCAAGTTGAAGCAATGGTGGGAAAAGTTTCAAGTAACTTCATTCCTGATGACTATTTTTCTTTTTGAAATTTGTAAATCGGTTTAAAATCTTCTGGTACATACATTTTACTATCTTGTTTGTCATGTGCCAAGAGTAAGGGATGGTAAACACAAATAATAATGTAGTAATATTTGCTAGATGGAAGGATGTATAAATATATAATTTTTAAAATTTTTTGCATAATATCCCTCTTTATAAAATTTTTTTATTCACCCTGCAACATTTTGGACTTAATTAATCCATTTTCAGGCAACTTTTACTCAAATGTTGTGTTGTTCCAAATTAAAACAATAATAATAAATATTAAAAAAGATAAATAAATTAACATTGTCACTACTATTTTCTGGCTTGGAAATTGTCAAGAAATTTGGGATAGTCCATATCATGTCACTTAGTCAGTATTAACTATGGAATACGTTGTTTATAAAATAGGCTAATTTAGTCCAAAACATCACAACAAGGTACGAGGAGTGAATAAACAAGTTTTCCTTAAGCCTCGAGTTGATTAATACTTTCTCATCTATTTGAAGATGGATCACTTTAGTCAATTTAATCTGCTGTTTTGCAATTATGTTTATCTGCTTCTTCTTTATCAAACATTTTTTTCCAAAAACTCATGCACATCCTCTTCATATACATCAGAATCCCTTGAAGTAAAATCATCATCTTCAGGACCATTTGCAAGTCTTAAAGGATCTAAGCATCTAACTCATATATCTTTAATGGTTCTTTCAGAGAGAAGAATTGCAGAAAAAAATTAATTAAACAGAAATTTTGTCACATACAGTTGAAAGGGTAAAAAAAAAAAAATCACTTTCAAAGCAAGAATAAACCAGGGCCTAAAACCTACAAAAGGAAAACGGGTCAAGATTTTGAATGCACGACTTCAAAAGAATCTACTCAACAAAAAAAAAAATCCTAAAAAAATAGAATTTGACATGTTGGTGTATGAAAAGGTTAGGGTGGAACTTGATACACAAACTAAATTAAAACTATAACTATCTTCATGAGTTAGGATTAGCAAACTCTAGTGTCCGACCCATAAAACTACTGATGTTTCACTGAGGAGTTACAGTTCTCTTCACTGTTTTGTCAAGTTTTAGATGGGGGTCATGCACTTGCACCACATCACTTGAATTCTTTACTTTCTTTTTACTTACCTAGGGGAACAATTTACAATGTTCAGATCTCAAAGTAAACAAATCCTCAAGGGTTTAAGTGAGTTGTTATTTTAGGTGCTAATGTATTCTAAATAATTGAAAAATAAAATTTTTTTTACATCAGTTGTAAATTAGAATACACGCATTATTACACGTCAACCTCCCTTCCTTCACTATGTTCTCCGAGGGGGGAAGATGTAAAGAATATGTCTTGTAATGTGTTTCTTAATTTTGAAATCAGCCACGCATGGATGATGTCGGTGGCAGCAGGAGACAACTTAATGTTGTGACGGGAGGCTATAGAGAGATCGGTCAAGTGAAATTTTGTGTTGTGTGAGTTAAAGTGAGGAATTAAAGACTTGAATATTTGAAATAAAGGCTTAAAATGTTGTTTCTTTCATTTACAAAGAAACACAATTAAGTTTTTACCTACATGGATTATCCAGACAGAAATTTTTTTATACATATATATATCCCAATTAATTAACCAGTACATAAATATGTATGTTGGCTTTTAAAACTTAATATTCTGGAATATCTTTTTATTACCATCTTTAACAAGGTGTTAAAACCTGGGGAGAAAATCATAACATTAAATCTTAAATAGCTGCTGAACAGTGGCTTGAGGAAGCATAAAAATCAAAGAGCAGAGGATCAGTAAAACAGATAACAGACCAATTTTTTTTTGCATAATTCACATTGTTATGCATATATACGTTATTAACCAAAACATTGGAAACACCTTCTTCTTTTCTAGATTGTTTATGTGGTTCATGAGGCTGAGCTAAGCCTGACTAGAACCATCCTAGGGCAAGCCGGAGATT
This sequence comes from Acanthosoma haemorrhoidale, assembly GCA_930367205.1. Classification (NCBI taxonomy): domain Eukaryota; kingdom Metazoa; phylum Arthropoda; class Insecta; order Hemiptera; family Acanthosomatidae; genus Acanthosoma; species Acanthosoma haemorrhoidale. The sequence goes on along the minus strand of OV884014.1, from coordinate 84,407,082 downwards.
AAACTCAGGTCTCCACCACAGTCATTGAATATACCTTCTATTTAAGGTGTACAAAAAAAAACCTATATGCCTAGTTCTCTTAGGTCCCCGCTTCATGATATGACAACCAACACTTCTGAATGGGATAGTTAGTGATAAGAAGTTGGCGTTTGCCACCATATAAACCCTGGACCTGACGTAGACACATGTATAGAAATACTACCAATAAATGAATTGTATAAAATTTAACATATTAATTTTAATCACCAACAAATATTTATTATTATTGAAAACCTCTGGTTAAAAGCAGGAATTCTCCTCATTAATATTCAGCTAATATAATTTAGCTTTGTTATATTATAGCAAATTATCACCTATAAAACTAAATTATGAATTGAAATGAATAATGTTACTTTGATCTGTTTCTTCATTGTCAAACAGAAAAGTGTGATGAAATACATAACCAATATCGGCCAGAATACTGGAATATTGAAGAATTCAAAAAATGTGCAGAAAAATGCTATCAGTGTTGATTTTGTAACCGAATACCAGAACTTGAACTCTGGTAGGCGACGAACAAATGGACGAAACTCTTCATTAGCTCTAGTTGGTAGTTCAGGCCCGCCATCCTCTGTAATTAAAATTTACAAATTACAAATTGAAGTTAACAATAACAAATGCAAGATATTATACAAGGTGAAATTATTTTACCTTCCATTAAGGATATAGCTGGGTCTATTTTAGGAGTTAGGAATGCAATGAAGAGGTTTAAATGATAAATTCCTAGGGCATAAGTCACTATGTACCATCCCTGAAAAATATATATGATATAAAATAACATTTATAAAGCCATATTTAAAATGTGTTGTACTACAATTAAACTAATACAAGTTATGGAAATTATCTCCAATCAATGGTTTCACATTATTAGATTCATTAAATTTTGAATAATCATAGCAGACGATTAATTGCAAATAAAATATTTGATTAATTAACAAATCTATTTACACCCTTCTAATACAAAGATCTGATTAGACCAAATAAGACTCCCTGAAGGAAATTATATTTTATGGATGAGTACAGGGAATATCCCTAACTAATGTAGATCACAACATACATGGCAAATTTAGAAGAAAACCCCATTACCTTACATTATACAGAGGAAGATGTTGAAATTACGTGGTATGTGTACAGGCCAGACCAAAAATGATATATACCGCAAGAAACGTACAGGTTGGTGGAGAGTTTGGTATTTTAACCAAAAATACTTAATTTAATTTGTTAAATCAGTTGCTCAAAATTGCTTTCAACAAATGTAAAAGGTAGTAAATGCCTAAAATGTAGACCAAGAAAATTTTGAAATCAGCAAGAACAACATTAAATACAAAATTTTTATTATTGAACCCCAGAACTCATTTTTTACAATAGCCTTGATTTCATTGAGGGGATCTCAAAAGTGCCCATAATCCTTAATCAGAGTAGTAAATTAAAATATATGTATAAAGTTTCATATTGTAACAGATGATTTTCCAGTACTTGTAGAAAGTAGAGGCTCTCCCTTTGGCAATCATAACTTTGAGGATGTTGAAAAAGAGTCTTTGCGTTTGAAGAGTAAATAGTGTCCACTAATAATAAAGCTATATATTTTATTCAAATATATTGATTTTATATTGTCTGGAATCAACCAATGGTCTGGAAGCCTCAGAAATCAATTATTATTTGTATATGTGCAATACCATCAGTTAGAATAAAAATCCAATATTTCAGATTTTCCACATTTTTAGTTTTAATTTTAAAAAACACAAAAATTGACTTTTTTGACACGTTTTAAAACATTCAAAATCTTACTGCTCCAAAATTATTTGCCCTACAAAGCTCAAAATAGTGCCATTCTTTTCAGAATTTCAAGGGGTTTATTTCATATGTAACATGACTTTACAAAACCAATCCTAAAATGTTTCAAAAAATATATTTTTAAAAACAGAAAAACGAAATTTTTAATTAAAAAAAAAAAGTCACATGAACATGTTATTAGGATGTATGGGCCAAATTTCATTATGGTCATTCCTATAGGTATACTACAGATGAGTGATATATCAAATTAAATCACATTGTAATTCTGAAGAGAATGGAAGAAGTTTTAGCTTTATAGGACAAATAGGTTTTGAGTTACAGGCTTTTGAAGATTTAAAAACATAGCAAAGAATGACGGTTTTTTTTTAAACGCTTAAATCAAAAACAAAATTGAATTTTTTCAATATTTATGCATTGAAAATTAACAACCATTATCACTCATTTTGAAAAACTTTTAAGTCTATAATTATTTATTTATAGGTTGAGGTAGAGCACCTAACTGGTTATCAGGGAGCTCCCGGTAGGTATTCAATATTTTTCTTGGGCTAATAATTATTTATTTTCTCTTGAGAAACTGAGTTTCAGATAACACCTGCAATATAGTTTGCAAGCCTTAGGCAAATTGTTATAAAACTCTTAAATGATGACCTAATAACGTTCAAGGTAAAATAAAAAGGAGTATTTTTGGAGTAAATACATATTTTCTTCTAACTACACATTTAAATAATAAAAGAATATTTAATTTTGTATGAATGGTACCTAGCTACAATAAAATATGAATCTAACCAATCACTATAATTAACACAGAAAACAACCTTCATTAATTAATTATACCAGTTTAAATAATACATAATTTTATTAAAGATATTTTTTGCTGTATGACGAGTTTAAATCTGGGCATCCAGAAAATAGGGCGGGTCACACTACCCTGCCTTCAGCAGGGTGAGTGGTCCTGTTTTGACCTGGGGATCTGATTAATCACGACTTACTAGCTCAAAGAGAGGGCGATCACTTTGCCAAGTATTGGCTGAGCTTTACCTAGTTACAATTCACTATCTACATACACTCACTAGCCTGTTTGGTTACGCTCTGCATAGAACAGAGAAAATGAAGAAACCCCTTCATCATTGGTATGAATAGCAATTATAAAATAATAGTTAATTAAACTTCCATAGAAAATTCAATGGTTACCTGGAGAAAAAATACACGAGTTAGAAATGCTAACGTTAACAATCCTGCTCCTACCCATCTTCCAATAGTAAATGGAGTTATATCATCTAAATATTTTTGGTATCTCTGTAACAGTTAAATTGTAACTTAAATACACTTATAACTCAAATTACAATCAATTAATGGAATTAAATTTTAACAAACTTGTTCTAAATATGATCTAGTATGAGAAACATAATTTGCTGAAACAGGTTCTGCATCAATATCCTGCATCATTCCCAGAAAACAGCACCTACAATACAATTGCAAATTAAAAAATGTAACACAACCTATGAGAAAGGAATATCTCTTTTATTAGCAAATAACTGATTGTACAATGGAATGACTTGCTGAGAATGTAGAGAATAAACAAATCATTAAAATCTTTAATTCATAACAATAAATCTCGTTCAAATAGTTCAAATTTTCATATGAGCTGAGAATAGTAAGAACTAAGTAATAAAAGCAGCAAAAGATGTAATATTTACTTCAAAAGAAACTAGGTAACAAAGGTTCAAGTCAAAAGTAACTATGATAACCTGACACAGTAGGCGTAAAGAGAAGAAGAATGGCAGCAACAAAGAAGTTATAAGAAAAGGATTAGTAAATAAACCTTTTTCAAAGCCCGTACCTCTATTCTACATATAATTTTTCAGACTATTATCATTTTCTTCAGTTATTATTGTTGATTCCACGTAGTTCTCTTCAGGCAGATAGGTATGACGTCACGTAATCATTCAATGCCTTTCGCCGAAAAGTAAACTTGTCAAATAATATTTCTCAATATTTAAGCCAAGAACATTGAAAGTTGATTAAAATAATCGTTAGATATTAATTTTAATATTGAAGTTCTAAATTTTCATAACTAAAAACTGTTTTTAGTTTTGCTTTGGAGGTTTCAAAGCTGTTTAGTGACGCAGGTTATACACAAACACAAGTCGAGTTGAGAAGCTTGCTTGTGTTTTGGATATATTAAATGACTACATGAATTGTCCTAAAGTTTGATTATTATTTGTTTGATTTAATATATTTGTTAAATAATGGATGAAGTAAAGAAACTTGAGCATTTATCGTTGGTGTCGAAAATTTGCACAGAGCTTGAAAATCATTTAGGTTTAAATGACAAGGACTTAGGTAAAGTGGTTACTGTCAATTTTATTTCTTGATTTAAGTTCTGACCAAATAACATTTTAAGATACTTTTATTTGTGGTATGAATTGTGGCAGGATGTACTGGGGGGGGGGGGAACCATCCCCAAAAGCTATGGCTACAGGCATTAAAATTGCAAATGACTTAGGTTATAGATTTGCCTTGAGTTATAAGTAATGATGCTCATTCTATCTGTTCTTTCTGGCTGGCCAAGAAAGAGATGGCTATAAGGGGTCTTTAAGTTGAGGCTTTGAGGTCTCAGGGATGGAGACTATGAAGATACAGAGGGTTGGAATTTTAGGGGATAAAATATGACTAACTGTTTTTAATTGTTGTACTAATAGAGTAAATGTTAGCATTTATCAATCGTGCGAACATGTGCAACCGAATTTCACGTGACAGTTTGCTATAAGCAAATTGACAAGTGCTGGTCTAATATAACTTTATGTGGTCCTTATAATAGCAAATCATGATCTCATTACATGCAAAATCAACTAGCAGTCAACCCAACAATTTTAGATTTTCTTGAAAATTTCAGGGATCACGCTCTTAAACGATGTAAAATAGAATATAAGTTCAGAATTTTTTTAATCTTATTGAGTTTGATTGTAAATAATGTTTTTATATTAGAATAATAGTCTTTTTTTGATGTAAGTAAACTTTTTCAATCTTTCATTTTTCCATAACGAGTTGTTTGATGCATAGATTAAAAATAATGATCCCTCATCGTAACGCCCAATCAGTCTAGTCCTATCTTCAAACGTTTTCAGAAGAAACTCATTCTAATGCCTCTTGCCCATATTTCAATCTAAAAACTTATTTCCCAGCCATCTTTTTGGCTTCTATCTTGGACAGTCTGTGCTGATGCCTTGTAGGCTAATATTTTGTTAGGATATCCAACAGATCTTGATATTGGTTAATAATATGTATTTTGTGTTTTGTCTTTTTTAAAACTCATTAAAACTGCCATCCATAATCATGTTCGCAACTTGATACAAACCTTGTTTGACATAAAAGTATGATAGTAATGATGATAAAAATATAAGGAACCACCTAAAAAATATTGAAAGGCAAAAAATAATAGTGAAAAACGATCAGTTAGTTGTTCATTATATTATTAATAATAAGTGTTTATATATCTTATCCCGATGACCCAATTGTGATAGGACTTTGGTGGCCTCAACACTTAAAATTGTATATGTAACTTCTTTGCTGGTGGAACCTTAATAATATATGATAAATCACATTTGACGTGAATTTTTAAGTTTAACACTTGTACAGACTGCAGCTTGATTGTGCAGATTTCTACATTTTACCTCCTTGTCCTAGATAGAATGTGAAAGCCATATTAATTCTAAGGGGTCACCATGCAAAAGATAATCTTAACTCCCAAGTTGAGAATTGAATTCATGCTATACAATGTTAATTTTTAGGGGTTAATTTGTAATTGTTGAGATTTAAATTGTATTCATGCCAGCATGAAAATGTATGAATTATTTCTTCAGAGGTGCCATGAAATAAATAATTATTCTCCTAGGTGGGGAAGCCTGTGCAACCTAAACTAATTCTGGACTCTGACGAAATAATGTTGTGTTTTAAGAACCTCTTTTCCTTATTTTGTATTTATTTTTAGAACTTTTATTCAATAATTAATAATTGTTAAAATTGTTTTACAGCGGAGTTTGTAATTGATTTGGCTTCAAAAAATAATACATTTGAGAGTTTTAAAAAAGCCCTGATTGAAAATGATGCCGAATTTTCAGTAAGTTGAAATTATGTACAAGTAGCAAATTTTTTATTGGATAATAAATTTCACTGTGTACAAAAACTAATTTTACTATCTGTTTAGGACTCATTCATGTCTAACTTGCTACGTATTATTCAACACATGCAGCCAAAAATTGAACCAGCTAAAACTACAAAAGAACAAGGCAAAATAGACAAATTGAGTTTTAAATTTCCTGGCCTTGCAATACCGAATGATTTACAGCACAAAAATCATAAAGATGCTAAAGGAAAAAGTAATTTATCCATAATCAAAGAAGAACCCGAAGATGATGATGTTAAAGATGCTATGGCAGCTTTAGAGGCTTTGGCTCCTTCACATGAGTAAGAAAAATCATGGCATTTTCTAAGTTTCTTTGATTATTGTAACTAATTAATAATACTTAGTTTCATTTTTTAAACCACACTGGTCACTGTAATTCCCCTTTTCAAAAAAACAACAACAACTGTAGTAACTGATATCTTGGACTTAAAAACCTATGGATACTGGCTCGGTTAAGTAGAAGGAGCTATTTCTGTCTCGACACTTTTTTTCCCAAGCATCTTTGAAATTCTTTTTGCATTACTGTCTTTAAGTTATCCTTAACTACAGGAATAAAATTATAACTATTAATCTTAACTAACTACTGAGCTGCAACTTGAGAAATCTTAAAAATTGACAAAACAAAACTAAATTTTTGGTCAATAGCTCAGTGGCATATTACAAAATAATTAATTTTTCTGGAGGCTGTTCGAAGTTGGGCTAAAAAAACTATTTAGTCAATGTTCAAAATATTAAAAACTTATTATATTTTATTAAATTCTATTGTAATGAATATATTCAAAATATAAATACAGCAAGGTGAACATGGAGTAGATTTCATCAATTAATCATTGACGGTGTGATATAAGTAATTTAATCACTGTAGACATGGTTTAAAAAATAATATTGTCTTTTTGTTTTACAAAAATTGTAAAACCTATTGATATTCCCTTCTTTAAAAATGAGATTATGGATCAAATTTTCCATAGTGGTATTATTCTCTATTTATGTCTTTATTAACTTTACTTAAACTTTTACCATTATAATAGATGTATTGTAATGTTTATATAAAATTGATGTTAATAAATTTAACCTTGATATGCGAACACTATCTAATTTAACTTACTTTGACCTTTCAGGGTCATACCTTTAATATAATGAACCCGTGAACAGCTATGCTGCACAAACTATATCAAATCTTCAAAATAGTGTCTACACAGGGTCGGCATTTTTTAACATCTTTGTTGCACACAAATTTAAATTAAGGTTTTCAGTTATTAATTAAACACGAAATATGAAACATTTTATTTTATTTATGAGTTTACTTTAAATTATCTTTTGCTATAAATATTTCAGGTTGGATATCGAAAATACTAAACACTCATACATTTAACCTAATTTTACTTTACTGTCTTTACACATTGAAACCTTATAATCTAATACTGCACTGGGAACATTTGTGGTCATAACTGTTTCTATCTGCGGGGAAAAGCAATTTGTTTTGGTACTCATAACTGTCGTCTTTGAATATGTAAATGTCCCTGTATTAGCTCTTCAAGAAAAGAATTATTTCATCTGTTTCATTGTTCTGCTCCTTGAGCTTCTTCCACACCTGTTTGACATGCTTTATGAGTGAAATACAAAAGTTCCTCACTCGGGCCCTAGTAAAAGAGCATGTTCCTCGCTCAGAGCCTGTACCAGAGAGAGTCATCCTCAGCCTTCAAAAAGGAGGTTGCTTCTTTTATAGTTGTTTCCAAAGACTACGTGGGATTTCCCCTATGTCAGATTTTTTCTGCCTTGTGTGAAACTTACCCAACAATTTAATAACAACTAACCAAATTTAACAATCCCAACTTGATAAAATTATTATTTTTTGACATTAAAATAACATTACATTACATATAATAATGTGTTACTTTTCTGTATTTTAGAAAGAAGTTTTCAAACAATGTCAGCAGACAATCTCCCTCCCCAGAAAGATCTAGGAAACAACAAATGTCTGTGAAAAGTGAAAAGCGCAGTCGCAGTCGTAGTAGAAATAGAGACAAGCGAAAAAATAGAAGTAGAAGCCGAAGTAAAGAGAAGAGGAGAAGACACAGCAGGTCGAGGCAACGAAGTCAGAGTCGCGAGAGAAGGAAGAGGAGTAGAGATAGAAGCTCCAGTAGAAATAAAAATCAAAGAAAAAACAGGGATTTGGGTAGGAAAGGTAAAAATGAAAGAAGTCGAAGCAGAAGCAATGACAGAAGAAAAAATAAAACTGACAGAAGTCGAAGTAGAAGCAATGACAGAAGAAAAAATAAAACTGACAGAAGTCGAAGCAGAAGCAATGACCGAAGGAAAAATAAAAATGAAAGAAGTAGAAGCAGAAGTAATGACAGAAGGAAACCCGAAAGGAAAAGAGACAACGAAGAAGAGTAAGTAAAATTATCTTTTCGAAATAATGAATTTTTTATTTATTATTATATCCAACTATTATTTATTATATAATAGTTTAATATGATTTCAGTGCATTATTGGCTATAGTGCATAATTTTAAATATTTTATACTATCATAATCAGCTATAGCAGTTAATATATAATTTAAATAATAGTTTCTTAATCAGAACAAACAATAATCTATAATTATAGGTGGATACATTCTTCATTGTTGATGGGCGGGCATTTTCATTCCTGGCTTCTTCCATGCTGGTCCCACTCTCTTGCATAAAAATATTGTTACAATTTATTTACTGATTGTGCCACTTACTGAATTTAATTTAAAATGAGAGTTTTGTTAATTAAGTCTTCCATTTCCTTTTTTCAGGAGAAATAAATGTGAAGAACCACTTGAACCAGAGGTCGGGAAGATGTATCATGGAAAAGTTACAAATATTGTATCCTTCGGATGCTTTGTTCAAATTGAAGGTTTAAAAAAACGGTGGGAAGGACTTGTTCATATATCACAATTGAGAAGGGAAGGCAGAGTGACAAGTGCTTCAGATGTAGTTTCACGTGGAATGAAAGTCATGGTAAGCAATTATATATATTAACTCATATACAGGGTTTCCCAAAAAATGTATTCTCTGTTAAAAACCCATAACTTATTGATTTTTCTTTCTTTCAGTTAGTAATTAATTAGAAATAATGAGTGAACCCAGATTAACTTTTCATAAAAGAAAATTTGTTTTAAAATGCTATTAGAAGTATGAAAATGTAGTAGACAATATCTTAAGGAGTTTCAGGCACCATTCACTAAACCGTTTTCTTCTGTCCGGATCATCTTCATTGATAGCATGTACCTTTGTTGGAATGTAACTTGACCATTCACAACATCTTAAAGTACGCTGGACACTTAATTTGTTGATGCCAATCTCATGACTTGTTTGTCTTACAGATTTTTTTGATGTTTGGCACTCACATTCTGAAGAGTTCCAGTTGTTTCAATCATAGCTTTTATCTGATTAATTGTAAATCGTATTGGTGGATCTACCTGAAACTCCCTGTGATATTGTCTTAGTATTTCTGCCACATTTTCATTCTTCCAATAGCATTTTAAAACCAAGATTCTTTCTTTTACAAGTTAATCTTGGTCCACTCACTATTTTCAATTGATTACATCCTGAAAAGAAAGAAAAATCATTAAGTTATTACCCCTTAAACAGTGTATACATTTTTTTGGGTCACCCTGTATTATAGTTAACTAATGTATCTGTGGCTCTGGGAAACTTAGCTAACTATAATCTTAATAACTATCAACTTAATAACTATAATTAGCTAAGTCGAATTAACATCAAAACGAGAGAAGTGTGTACCTACTAACAACTTTTTGGTCCTGTGAAGAAATAGTAGAATAAAATTATTAATTTTGAGTGCATTTGGTCCACAATGTTAATTTTTATCAAACACACAATTTGCAGTAACGAAAGAACTTTATAATACACCACTCTGAAAGTATATGTATTGGGTTGGCCAAAAAGTCCGTTCGGTTTTTGTCGTCATGAAACTTCAAGCAGTCTAATGTGTAGCTAACTTCAGTCCGTCCCTTGTGAGCTCTCGTCAGATACTAGACACTTCAACGTAGTTTGACGCGAAATTCTGACGAGGCTGATTGTATTTTGTGTGTTTAGGATCATCCTGAAAATGGAAAACCATAACGAACATTATCGACACCTCATGCTTTTTTATTTTAAAAAAGGCAAGAAAGCAGTGGAAACTTGAAACGCAACATAACAGATTCACGTTCAATCAAAACTAACTGTGCGTTATTTAGATACAAAAACGACTGGAATTAAACTGTTTAATTTAATGTATAAATTAACTATTATTTAATATATTTTTAATTGATTATTAAGTATTGGAGCTAGAAAACTCATACATTATTATTCTAATAATTTAATTTTTTATGCAGGTAAAAGTATTGTCAGTCGCTGGGCAAAAAGTTTCATTATCAATGAAGGATGTTGATCAGGAAACTGGAGAAGATCTTAACCCTACACTGCGTCATGCTATGATCAGAGATAGGTATTGTATTTCAACATATTTATATTTAATAAGCTTTTGTTGATTTTTCTTCAAAAACAGAAACTCAAGTTTTCACCTGTCTTCTCTGTATGTTCAGCTCTTTTGAGTCCTTCTGTGCTTAAATTTTAGATTTGTAATATGTAACTTACATACCTTTTAGCAAATAAAAAGAGATTTTAACAGATCCGGAGCTTAAACCCTGGATTTCCCTGAAGTAATTGGGTACTCTACTTCTAGAGCTATTCCTGAACAAACACACTTGCCTGGTTAATATCCTATCTCTTTGATATCCCAACCCCAACTTTGCCATAGTAGGGTAAATTAATTATCATTTTAAACCAATATATTGTTTATGGCATCCACCTCTGCTAGACTTATCCCAATATTAGAGATGTTCTCGAAGATTGTGGTAAGATAGCTCTGAGGTAGAGTACCCGACCGAAGCCCCAGCCCTGTGAAATATTTTTTCTTTGGCTAATAATATAAAAAATAGTGGGATCAATAATTTATAATAATAAAGTAGCTTCTTCTTAATTGTACACCCTTGGGCTTTTAATGAGTTATCTTCTTACCAGTTAACTTAGATTGGAGTTACTGCATTATGATGGCTCAACTGGATAGTTAAATCATTCATTTCAGTAATCCCATTACTCCAAAATCCGTTGTTTAAGAAAATTAAAGAAAACTTTCAATGTTCATAATCGAAGTTTGTATTTATTTTTGAGGGCTTATGTCTTTTTTTATTGTAGAGAGGAAGAAGCAACAATGAGAAATCCTGACCGACCCACAACACTTCTAGATCTTGGCTCTTTTGATGATAATGACGACTTTCAAAGTAGAAAAAGGGTTAATAGAATATCTTCCCCTGAGAAGTGGGAGATAAAGCAGGTAGATCCATATTCATGTAATAATTTAAAAAAAATGTTCATTTCATATTTGTTGATGTTGTTGACTCGGGTATTATGGTATAGTATTATATATCTTAATTTACAATAATACACAAGATACCCAAGATACAAATAAATATCTTAATTTGTATTTTTATGTTGTTAGATGTTATCCGCAAATTGTATCGATAAAAGTGAGCTCCCAGATTTTGATGAAGAGACAGGTTTACTTCCTAAAGAAGCCGCTGAAGAGGAAGATATAGAAATTGAAATAGTTGAAGAAGAGCCTCCTTTCTTGACAGGGCATGGAAGAAATTTGCACGATCTTAGCCCTGTAAGTTTTTTATTTAAAATTATATGCCTTAGTTTCTTCTTTTTATCTTTCTCTGATGTGTTAATATTAATGTCACATAATACTCTACTTATACATTTTAGGTTAGGATTGTTAAAAATCCTGATGGTTCCCTCGCCCAAGCAGCAATGATGCAAAGTGCTCTTGCTAAGGAGAGAAGGGAGCAAAAAATGTTAAACAGAGAACAAGAAATGGATCAGGTGCCAACAGGCCTCAACAAAAACTGGATCGATCCCCTTCCAGAAAGTAATATTCTATTATAATTGCTATTTTATCTCCTATTAAATAACATTAAAAAAAAATTAAATTCTTGTTTCTGCACCTCAAGAAAAGAGGTAAAGCCAAACAAGGTTATTGCTGTAGATGGTAGATGGTGGCGAGGAGACTATTATCTCTCAGCCTTCATTTCGGTTTTCTTATCAGGATTCACTACTTATATGATGACCATTGATCATTATTAATTTGGATGATTGTAACTGCACTGCATTTATAATATACTTTGTTATTGAAATATGTAAGTTGTATTATAGTTCTAATAAATAAATTACAAAATGTTATATTTTTGTTGCAGGTGATGGTAGGACCTTGGCTGCAAACATGCGTGGAATAGGTCTAACTAATCAAGATCTTCCGGAATGGAAGAAACATGTAATTGGAGGAAAAAAGAGTTCGTTTGGTATGAAAACTAATATGACTCTTTTGGAACAGAGACAAAGTCTACCAATATATAAGCTGAAAGAACAACTCATTAAGGTAATCATTAAAACAACTAAATATATTTAATCCATTTAATAATATCAAATTTGAAAGTTATAATAACAATTTTACTTAGACATAAAACATGTAAATAAGTCTTATCTTATCTATACTATTAAATAAATATCTTAATGGTGCTGTTTGTATATTTGAATGTTAACTTAAAATTTTATTAAATAATTTCAATTAAATCATCACCGAAATATTTTTTGAAATTCCGGAAATAGTGCAGAATATTAAAACAATACCTAGAGAATATTAAATAAGTAGTAAAAATATCTATCATTTACTTAATATTTGTCTATGCAATTTATACAATGACTTATTTCTATTAATTCAGAATGCAATAAGTGTTAATGGGTATGATATAACCTTCTTATTTATGTTTGGCTAATAATTATTAATAATAGTGGGATCCTTACCACAACAAAATTTAACTGAATAAAAATGATATGTTAAAATATATTTTATTTTCATATAACGCCATACCGCAGACAAACTAGCCTCTTAGTACTAAAATTAGGGGTCATGTTGTGCCCCTGTTATTAGCCTTCGAAACCCACAGTGGTACAGAAGGCTCTTCTGTACCAGTCTATGAGAGAGTTTGGCCAAAGAAAATTCATATTGGGAAGATCATTACTCGTGCTGAGTAGCTCAATCGATAGAACTCTTAACCAGATCCAGATATTGGGGAGGTCCAGAAGTCCCGACTCTTCCAGCACATTTTTCCTGGGGGTAATAATTATTAATATTTTTTTTGCAGGCAGTTACAGAAAATCAAATTTTGATTGTGATCGGCGAAACAGGATCTGGAAAGACTACACAAATGACCCAATACCTGGCCGAAGCAGGTTTTACTTCTCGTGGGAAAATAGGCTGTACCCAGCCGAGGAGAGTGGCAGCAATGTCTGTGGCAAAAAGAGTGGCTGAAGAATTTGGGTGCCGTCTGGGTCAAGAGGTTGGCTACACAATACGTTTTGAAGACTGTACAAGTCCTGAAACTGTTATTAAGTACGTCATTTCCTTTATTCATAATTTAAATTATAATTATACTCGTAACTTTTATAGCTGGTTTGTGTTTTTTTCTTGAATAAATAGAGAAATTTAGTCTACCTACAAATGTTATTGGTTTTGAAAGTTACTTAATTTCAAGAGTTTATAAAATAATATTTTGATAGATGTATACACTTCAGCAAGCTTTTCATAAAGCATAAGACTCGATTAAATGAAAAATACTGTTGATTCCGAAAACATGATTAATGGATTAATTACAATCAAAATGATTACTTTATTATAATTATAAATATTGTATATAATTGAGTTGTGCTATTTGTGGGCCATCAAATATTCCTGCTTTAATTTTTTTTATACTCAACTGAGGAATTTTTTCCCCTATATATGCGAAGCATGATCCGTTCTTATCAAGAGCCTTTAGAAACTGCTTCATATGTCCCAGCTTTATATGTAGTTTTCCTATCGTCCATGTTTTGTCTCTTAGGTCACTCTTTTCTAACCCAGTGGTGTGTTTTGTCACTGTTATCCCAAAGGCACAAAATACAAGGATATTTGGTGGCGTCACTTTGCTGAAGAAAGTTTACCATTTTTAAGTCCACTAAAATCGCCCAATGATGTTCATGATACTTTACCTTCTCCAAGACCAAAGCTATGGTGTTATATTCTTCTTTCATTTTCATTAAGTGAGCAATTGGTATTGAATCATATTTATTATCATTATGTAGAAGGGTACATTTCAAACTTCGCTTTGATCTGTCAATAAATAGGCCCCAATCATCTGGAAAATAGTCAGTAAGCCCCATTTTTTTCCAGGAGTCCTCTAATTTCGTGACAAAGTACAAGATTGTCTTCTTGAGAGGAAAAGGGAGAAGAAGAATACAGGAACCAATCGTTGTATATGTGATTTAGAACTTCACATTTCATGTAGGACTGCACATTAACAAAAAACTGATCTAAAATAAAAAAGTATAGCAGATAGAGATTTCATATTTTAGAATCAGCGCTCCAAATATAGTTAAAATCAATTCTGAAATTTTAGGCACAAAAAAAAAAAATTTTTCTTGTAGGCCTTTGTAATTGGTGTCATTTAAACCTAAAAAATAAATATTTTCTGTTCTATTGATTAGGCTATCAAATTAAAGATCTTTAATTCCTGATTATTAATATGCAATATGTGTCGGTACTTCAGTGGATTATAATTACAAAAGTCCTTAAAATTGTGTTGGCAGTTCTTTCCCCCCCCCTTACCTCCGGGAATGTTTATTATCAATCCCTTAATTGAACTTTTTCATTATCTCATTTGATTGGAACTTTTTAAATATTTGATTTAATTCACTATATAAGTAGTTAAAATAGAATTGCATTTGTGCATTGCATTAATTGCATAAGTGTAATCTTTAGATTATATTTTAAATAAACCACTCAATAATGAAAGCGTGTGTAACTTTTGTAAGTGCTTGTGACATTACAATAAAAAAATATATATTATTACGTTTTTTTATCTTTTTATTTTAATTACTTTTTTATACCTGAGGTTTTACAGAGGTTCTGTTAATATAAGAAAGAATTCTGGCAAATGGAAAATTGTTTATTTACAAGTTGATTCATGGATGGTTTACACATAAGCACGTACCTGATAAAATTAAACTTATAATGTACCTTATTATAATCGCGACTGGCCAGTTTTTCTTTGTTGTGTTCTACGCGTGGTCTTCTTTGTGCTGTGTGTGGTCCCACGATGCGTTGTCGTCTGTGTGCCCAGCGTGGCTACCTGGTGTTGGCCTCATGCCTCCCAGGACGATCGTAACGGACAAAGCCCAACTCATCTCGTCGGCGGGTCCTAGTGAATGAGAGCGATCCCTTGGTTCTCCCTCGGTTTTATACCATCTGTTGCCATCTTGGATTTTTTAACCTCTTTGGTTTTCCAATGCTCGTTGTCTCCATATGTTATTAACTTTTCTTGTTTTAAAGTTAACAAATCCAATATTAAATTATTTATATTTAATTCTTGATATTATTTATTTGATAACTATTAATATTAGACATAACGCAACGAAGTGTTCCAAACATTCAT
This sequence comes from Acanthosoma haemorrhoidale, assembly GCA_930367205.1. Classification (NCBI taxonomy): domain Eukaryota; kingdom Metazoa; phylum Arthropoda; class Insecta; order Hemiptera; family Acanthosomatidae; genus Acanthosoma; species Acanthosoma haemorrhoidale. The sequence continues at coordinate 84,391,501 of OV884014.1, read as the reverse complement.
GAACCGTGATCCACAGGTCATATACCGTTCATTTATGCCCGCTAATTTTGAGTTTATATCAAAAGTAATATCAAAACTCACAACAATATATATATATAATATATTGTCAGGAGATAAAAGTTGTCCAAATGTTAATTGTTCATATGTCATTATACTGCTTGTTCTAAAATTTGTTTTTTATGCTAATTTAGTGTGAACCAATTTTTACATTGATATAATTGCAATCTCATCAGCTACTCCCTCTTTTAATCTCAATTAATTATGAATAATATAATTTTTAGATAGTTAAACTTAACATATTTTACAGGTACATGACAGATGGTATGTTACTTCGAGAATGCCTTGTAGACCTGGATCTAAAAAACTATTCTGTGATTATGTTGGACGAAGCTCATGAAAGGACCATACACACCGATGTCCTCTTTGGTAAATGCTCCTTATTCCTGTTATTGCTTATTGTGCAGTTTTACTATATGATGTGGTGTAATTTATTACAATACTTTTAAAATCTATTTCAGGACTTTTAAAACAAGCTGTTCAGAAAAGATCTGAATTGAAGTTGATTGTTACATCGGCTACTCTGGATGCGGTTAAGTTTTCACAATATTTCTTCGAAGCACCTATATTCACAATTCCAGGTCGGACGTTCCCTGTAGAAGTACTTTATACAAAAGAGCCCGAGACTGACTATTTGGATGCATCACTTATTACTGTCATGCAGATACATTTGAGGGAACCTCCTGGAGATATACTGCTGTTTCTTACAGGTGAGCGTCAACATAATTGGAACTTTTAAGTACAATATTATTTATTTTTAAGAGACTATGATGGGAATGCCAAATTAGTCAACCTGTGTCTACCATTTCCGTTTTTGGGAAAACAATTGGAACACTCCTCTCGGACTATGAAAACACACTATAACTATAGCCAAGAAAATGCCTCTGAGTAGTGGGTCACTACATTTTTTTTTTATTTTTTTTTTTTTTCCTCAACTTCTTCTTTTAAACATTTTTAAAACTATATTATACATTGGTTGTGGATGGCTCCTTTTTCTGCATAACATATGCATTGTAAGGAGGGTAGAAAATACAAAACAATTATCGTTTTAAAGTATAAATTATATAATCAAAGACGGGACTAGGTGATGGGGCTCACCTTCGTTTTATGGGGTACAGCATCAAACAACGTTCCCTTATATCTTACCCCCACCCACCTTAATAACTCATTGTGTACCGACGTCACCAATCTTTTGCCTCATGACTTCTTTTGTGGATTTTTTCTTTTTCCAAATTTCTTCGGCATTGCGAATGAACTGTAGTTGGATCAGTAACTTCCCCATTTTGTTTTATTAGGGTTTCAAGTTTTTTTCGCATTAATTCCATACTAAATTGTATTTTTTTAAATATACAGATGTAAACGAAATAAAGGATTTAGAAAGTTAAGAAATGATATTGAGACATACTTATGGGACTTCACGTCAGTTTCTTAAAAACTCCTTAAATGATTGTGAAACAAAACTACTCGGTATTTGTGATCAAAACTATTTGATTTATTTGTTTAGCCACAGATAATCACATTTTCAATAATTAATAATATTTAATAGGTAAAATATCGACATCAAAAAACCAACTTGGAATATATTAAATACATGATTTCTATCGTAGGCTCTAAAATTTTTATTTTTGTATTATCTTTGAAATTCTTTTTGTGTTTACTGTTTCTTGTGCATTCTTAAAAGTTAACAAAAAGGTCCAACTTTTTCACATTATTTTCCTCATACTTCACTCTACTTTTTTCAAGCAAAAACTATTCAGAATATTTTAAGGTGTTGTGGAATATATCATTAAAATTTCAGAACGATTAAATCATTTTTGAGACTATTGTAGAATACACATGATAATGTGACATGCAACAGATGATCTTCCTGTACCTGAATGAAATAGAGCCTCTCCCTTTGAGCTCGGGAGCTTTTGTTAATTTAGCTAAATTAAACGAAGGAGAATTTAAAAGAAAAAAAATCTCTTTAATGAACCAATACCTACCTACATTGTTACAAATCCTGAGAATTTTCAATCATGATTTCTTCATCTGAACTTTAGGGCATTACCTAGGCATTATATCACTATAGGTATGCAATATAAGAAGTATGCAATATTCCTCCTTGTTTAATATTAAGTTTATATTCTGTGATTTAAAATAATGATAGTTTACAAATTTATTGACCAAATATCTTTTCACAAAAGAAAAATGTTGTAAAATGGAATAGAAGTGATTTAAAATACTGTCCCATTTCACAAATCCTAAAGGTACTTAAATACTTCAATAAATCATACTTCAATCGGTCATAAAAACTACTTAATAAATAATAACGTGTGCAAAATATTATGAGAAAAAGTATTGTTTTGTAGCACAATTAAAATTATGTTTCCTCTAAAATTTACTTTTTGTTAGTTGCTACAACATTCCTATTCATTAGGAAAACAAAGTGTCAAACAATTGATTGATTTTGTTCCCTTTTACTTTTCTCTCTTTATACTAATTTTTTTTTTTTATTGTGCTCTTATATAGGTCAAGAAGAGATTGACACAGCCTGCGAAATATTGTACGAGAGAATGAAATCTTTGGGCCCTGATGTTCCAGAGTTGATTATTTTACCAGTTTACTCAGCACTTCCCAGCGAAATGCAGACTCGTATATTTGAAGCAGCTCCTCCTGGATCCAGAAAGGTTAAACACAATGTTTTGTATATACATAGTGTACATTATGTTTGTCATTTGATTAAATCGTACAAATAAGGGGAAGTTGTAGCCCAATAGTCTACATAGTAGGCCAGTGGATCCCCTGGGTAAGATGTGACCTGCCAGCTTAAAACAAGTAATCCTGATAGCTCGGCCCGCCAAAAATTACATGTGTCCTACTATCTTCTTTTGAATTACCCTAAAGGGGAATGCCAAACATTGTGGGGAAATGGGACAAAAGGGTGAATTTCCAGGTTATAAAGTAAAATACCACACAGATGCCAAATTAGGTGCTGATTTCCCTACTATTTTCGAACATTTTAGGGCTTATGTATTTCCCGCTTTTTGTATTATTATTATTATGTTTTAGTTAAACAAATATACCGATTTAGTGAAACTTCTATCGCTCCATAATCTTGGAAGTGATACTGCCATCTGCCTGGTATAAACAAACTGCAGCCATATTTGTTATCTTAATAACAATACTTTTTTTTTTACTTGTTACTTAACAATACTTTACTTGTTTGTCCTAAAAATACTTCATTTTATTTTTTGAACCATCCAGCTTAATACCTAAAAATTAGTGAAAAAAAAACAAGTACTAAGTAAGGTCTGAACGATATTAAATACATGATTTCAACCAATGAATCTAAAAATTTTATTTTTGGAATATCTTATATAAATTAATTTTTGTATTACCATCATAATATTTCTTTAAGCATGGTCAGCAAAATGTAAAATTTGATTTGATTTATTTATTTTTTATTGATTGAATTAAGATTTGAAAGCTTAAAACTCAGGGAGAAGTGGTTGGATAGTGATACAAGGCTTACTTTTTCAGACGTTAAATTATATTTGTTTACTTCGTAGTATTATGTGTTAACCTTTGAAATTCTAGATCGATTGAATCATTTTTTTTTTGGCTATTATTATACAATCCAGACCGACGGAAGACAATGCCCCAAACCTGTTTGATAATAAAATCTCTCTTTTTAAGGTCGGCAATCAAATAATTTGTTATGATATATTTATATTTCAGGTAGTGATTGCAACAAATATAGCTGAAACTTCACTTACCATTCATGGAATATTTTATGTAGTTGATCCAGGATTTGTGAAACAGAAAGTTTATAATTCAAAGACAGGAATGGACTCCCTTGTTGTGACGCCTATATCTCAGGTATGTTTGAAAATTGTTTAATTTTTGCAAACTAGCAAACTTCACAACTGCTGTCAGTTGTAACTAGAGACCAGATTTTCGTGCAGTAAAAAACTAAAAATGTGCAAAATCGTGCAGTAAAAAACCCAAAAATATGTAAAATTGTTTGTATAACACCTAAAACATGATAAAATCTTTTTAATAAAAAATTTATTATAAAATGTTTAATTTATAATATTAATACATTGTGAGCTTATCTAACTTTCTTTGAATCAGAGTAAATTCGCAAAAACAATTTTTTGTGTGTAATAAATAAATAATACGTGATATAAAAAAAAAAAATGATTCACATATATTATAAATTTGCTCTACATATTGTTGGTATATTAAGTACAAAATATTTAAAAAATAATAATAATAAAAATAAATTAACTATTTATTGAAAAAATTAATTTTTAACACTGTCACTTAAGATGTTTTTTAACATTGAAAAGAAACATTAAACATTTACCGACATTGTCAGGCAATTTTTGTTGCAGGATTAAATAAAATAGAAGGTTCCTACTGAATGGGGTCTTTTTCCGTTAATTTAGACAGTAAACGTTTTTTGAGCGAATGTAGCTAGCATTTTTTTTTCAATTACAGAGTCAAATTTTGCAGTTTAAATTCTACCCTTGTCGTTTTAAGATTTTCTTATGCTCTCTCAAACAGTTTTAAGAATTACAATCTGTGAATTTAAGTTGAGTTTTCTCGATTCTTACCTTGTGAGAGCATTTGATAAGGTGAATAGGTGTGTTATAGTAAATGTTAAATTGGATGTAATATATGGTGAATTAAGAATGTTTTTTTACTTTTATGATCGATTGATCATTTCACCACATTTTAAATTGCATGTTAAATAAAATAAAATGAATACAAACCTATATAATATAAACATAATAATTTTTTAGTTTTTTTTTCATTAAAAGTACAGAAAAAAATTAAATTATATGAAATTGGATCAATTGTGCAATAAAAACCAGATTCGTTCAATTTAGCTCAAAATGTGCAGTTTTGTATAAAATAAAATTTGGAAATAAGCTTCCTTAAGTCATGAAATGGGTGGATAAATTGTTTAAAAGACACTAAACGCAAGCAAACAAAATGTACAATAACGCAGAAATCCAGTCTCTACTTATAACTTATTTTGGTTTCTGATTTGTTAGGCGCAGGCTAAGCAGAGGGCAGGGAGAGCTGGGAGGACAGGACCTGGCAAGTGTTACCGCTTGTACACAGAACGTGCTTATAGGGATGAAATGTTGCCGACTCCCGTGCCTGAAATACAAAGGACTAACTTGGCTACTACGGTATGGATTTTTCATTAACTCTTCAGTAATATAATATTAGGGGGACCGGATAGTAATGTCGTTTTTTTTACCTTAAATTAAAACATCAATTTTGAACAAGTTTTTGTTTTTAATCAATGATGTAATCACCCTCATTATCAACAGCCTTTTGGCATCTAATGTGCAAATTTTTAGTGCCGGATCGATAAAAATCAATTGGTTTGTGAGCAAAATATCTAGAGATGGCATTTTGGACATCATCCATATTTAAAATTTTTTTGCTACTTAGAAAATGTTGTAGTGATCGGAATAAATGGAAATCTGAGGGCGCAATATCAGGCGAGTATGCTAGGTGAGGCAATACCTCCCACCCCAATTCATTAATTTTTTCCAGGGTTTGTCTCGTGCAGTATGGTCTTGCATTATCGTGTTACAGAATAACACCGTTTCTGTTGACAATTACTGGGAACTTTTGAATTGAAGATTGATTTACTCGATCCAATTGTTCAAAGTGAAGGTCTGAATTCACAGTTTGTCCAGGTTTCAGCACTTCAAAATGAAAGTCCATGCAAATACTCCACCAAACACACAAAAGCACCTTTTCGGGATGTAAACCTTGTTTAGCTGCACTTCGTGGCGATTTATTCAAAGAGTGCCACTGCCTTTTGGATTATCATGGAAGACCCACTTATTTCAATTTATTCTGATTGCTACAACATTTTCTAAGTGGCAAAAAATTTGGATGATGTCCAAAATACCATTTCAGATATTTTGCTCAAAAACCAATTGATTTATATCGATCCCGGCATTGATGAAAATTTGCATGGCAAAAGGTTGTTGATAATGAGGGTGATTACATCATTGATTAAAACAAAAACTCGTTAAAAATTTATCTGTTTAAAGTTAATGTTAAAAAATGACATTATTTTCTGGTCCCCCTAATATATTGATGGACGTCATACGTTATTGCTTAATTTTTTGAGATTTCTCAATACTTGTATTATCGTTGTTTATTCAAAATGTGGGGTGTCCTGGATCTAAATTGCTTCTTTTTTAATAATTTAATATTATTTATAGGTGCTTCAATTGAAGACGATGGGCATAAATGACCTTCTCCATTTTGATTTCATGGATGCTCCTCCAGTTGAAAGTTTAATAATGGCTCTTGAACAGCTTCACAGTCTTAGTGCTCTTGATGATGAAGGACTCCTCACAAGATTAGGAAGAAGGGTAAGATATCATGACAGTGATTGATAAGCAATTCATTATTTAGTAGGGATATGATTTTGGATGAGTATAATTTTCCGTCCTCTACCATTAATACTAAAATTCATTTACAAATTAAACGAAACAATTTTTTTTTTTTAATTCTTTGAGATATACTGAATTTTTCCACATCCATATTTGGATCAAATTTAAACAAGTTATGAATTTTTAAGTGGAATAAAAACCATTGATGAAAAAATGTTGCTCCTCAGCAAATCTAGCAAAAAAAATTTTTCATTGCCACAAAAATTCTTATCTATAAGTTTTTAGGCCTGATGAAAACGAATACAAATTGGTTATTTTCTTTAAAAAAAAACTTACTTTACTTGAAGCGTTTCCCCACAAATGCTGCCTCACCTTGCAGCACGATAATATACCTTAAAGCACGATAAATAGAAATTTAAATGAATTTACCATTTTGATGATTAAATTCATTTTAAGAGATTCATTATTTAGAAAATTCGTTTCATAATGCTTGTATTTATCATTTAATTAATTTCATTTTAAATTATTTATTAAATATATATTATTTATTAAACTTACATATTAATTGTTATATTCGGGTTTATGTATTTTTGGGGAATTAATTTAAGCCCACGAAAGAAATATGTTTGGTTCTCATCAAATTTATTCATGGACATCATTTCCCCATTCTATGTATGTTTGCATCAGCTCCACCTTATATGAGATGGTATGAAGATGAAGTAGATGTGAACAGTTTAAAACATCTTGATGGATCTGAACCACACCCATATACGTATTATATCAAAACATCATCCATAAATAAATTTCATGTAAACCTAATTTTCATTACCTGAGTCTATTCACAAGTGCATCCACTCAAATCTAACTTAATGGCTAACTATAAGCTCACAGTTTATAAATTGTTATAGATGGCTGAATTTCCTTTAGAACCAAATCTATCGAAAATGCTCATAATGTCAGTTCATCTTCAGTGTTCGGATGAGATACTTACAGTGGTCTCAATGCTCTCCGTTCAAAATGTATTTTACAGGTATTCAATTTTAATCAATTTATTTGGTAGTAAATCTTTCTTCTCAAAAATGTGTCTACAAATGGTTTCAATTTACAGGCCTAAAGACAAACAAGCTCTTGCTGATCAAAAAAAGGCAAAATTCAACCAAGCTGAAGGAGATCATCTGACGCTTCTTGCTGTGTATAATTCTTGGAAAAATAACAAATTCAGCAATGCATGGTGTTATGAGAATTTTGTGCAGATCCGTACTCTGAAGAGGGCCCAAGATGTAAGAAAACAATTGCTTGGAATAATGGACAGGTGCGATAATGTGTTATTATTATATATTATAGTATGTTTTTTTTTTTTCATGGCGATGAAGACTGATATTTTGAATAATTTAGAAATATTTTTCTAGTGTTTCATATACTATGTATATTAACTTTTTTTAAAGCAATAGTTAAAATACTTTGAAATTTAAAACTATAATATAGGTAGGACTTTCTTTGTCTCGTTACTCAAGCTGTACTGTTAATTTTTTTATGAATGCTTTGTTTGTTAATTACCCCTTGTTAGTGTTGCGATGTGTATGTATAAAGCATCACTGAAAGTTTCTAAACCCTACTCTCATTGTCATCAGCTTATTGTAATTATCATAAAGTTGACGGATGTCAAAAAAAAAGGATTTTTTTTAGTCCTTTTGATTATTTAGGGATAAATAGATAAATGCAGTGGAGAGGGACCCATAAAAATTATCGTGCAATAACTAGGCATAAGCCTTATTTATCAGCCCCTGTATTGTACCCACCCCACACTACCTGTGCTCCCTAACAAAGTCAAGAATTGGCCTCCATTTGATGGAGTTCTTCTAGTGGGATTATATCATAGACAGCTGTTAGTTTCCTGAATGCCTCGCATTCTCCCAAAAAGTGGTAGGAGGTTTCCTCCTCCCATTTATTTTTAGGGCAAATGGAGTTCTGGGCTACACCTATCAAGGATGGGTGTCTGCTTAATTTGTAGTTTCCGATCAAAATGCTTGTAATGAGGTTAATGTTTTGCCGGCTGAAGTTTAATAACCAGGAGTTGTTTACTTTTGATGAGTCTGTTGATGAACAGCTTGACCTGTCTACAGCTGTTGGACCATTGTTCGTCCACATCCACCGTTCCAATATGGAGGCGATTATGGCTTTTGATAGGCGAATGTCAGGGTCGGACTGACAAACAAATGAGTCTGCTCCCTTCTTGGCCAATTCATCCGCTTTCTCATTGCCCTGATACCTGTATGTCTGGGGACCCAGTATGGGGGGAACATCTTTCCTCAATGGAAGGTCTTGCCAAGGAAAGGAGAATTGTTCGTCGCTCCTTGAAATTCACTTAACTATGCCAGCTAATCGCAAACATTTATAATTTATATAACAAAACAAGTTTATTTATTGTTTTGTTGGTTTGTAGGGGAGTTAATTTAACTCACCTTAAAAAAAACTGCTTTGCTTGCCTCCACTATGATTTATTTATGTGTGCAAGTGCTTTCCAAATAAGAAATTACATTTTGGTAGGCCAATTGAGAGATACAATGTGAGAGGGTGCATAAATAATAAAAAAAATTGTAAGGGAGGAAATGTTATATTTATATAAAAAAATGAATAATGGTGAGGATTTAATTAAAAAAATTCTTAATGAGCTATTTAACAGTTTTATAAGTATTTCACAGATATATAAACTATTGTTTTGTTTTCTTATTAAAGGCATAAATTAGATGTTGTGTCAGCTGGTAAAAACACAGTTCGTGTCCAGAAAGCTGTGTGCTCTGGTTTCTTTCGAAATGCTGCCAAGAAGGATCCTCAGGAAGGCTATAGGACACTTGTTGACAGCCAAGTTGTATATATTCACCCAAGTAGCGCGCTTTTTAACAGGCAGCCCGAATGGTAAATAAGACAACATGTATTAATATGTAAAAAGTCATATTATATTTTTATAGCTTTACTAAAAATATTGTAATTTTTTTCCCCCAGGGTCATTTATCATGAACTTGTTCAGACGACAAAGGAATACATGCGAGAGGTTACTACTATTGATCCTAAATGGTTGGTAGAATTCGCACCAGCATTCTTCAAGTTTTCTGATCCCACTAAACTTAGCAAATTTAAGAAGAATCAGAGACTTGAACCACTTTATAATAAGTATGAAGAGCCCAATGCCTGGAGGATATCAAGAGTCCGTAGAAGAAGAAATTAAATTATTTTATTTTATGTGTATATATGTCTATATATTTTTTATCTTGCGTAAAACTGTAAATAAATTTGTAAATAGTATCTTTTTAAAATTAAATTTTTGTTTTTCTTCCTGTAAAAGAATATTGATTCAATATTATAATTATTTTATTTGAGAAAAAATGCATTAGCCTGAATATTTGGGAATTGGTATTGTATTGGGAAACATTCATTGGAGCACCCATTTCAGATATGAGATATTAAACAAGGCGGTAACCAAAGTCGACACAAAGGAATGAACATCGGAATGAAAAGCCAACAACTTTGGTATAAAAAGATTTAATCTTATGGAACTTAATTACCATTCTATAAGTAGAAAAAAGGGACAACTGCTACAGCCAACCTTTACATATAATAAAAAAAAAGATTTAGCAGGGCAGTTTCACATTATTAAGAATTTTGATGATCTTACTGACTGCTCTCTCTCTCTTTTTTTTTTAATTAACATACACATTTAAAATCAGTTTTTCTAACAAGTTCTATTGATTGATACTGGTCATGGGGATTTGCCATCACAGCTCAGCTGTTTTATTTAAATAAGTGAAATATTATCATAAATCTGATTTTTTATTGTTTTTAAATTATTGTTGTTGTACCAACTTCTCCGCCATGAATAAATAGAAGATCCCCTCTTCTCATACCAGAAAATTCCCACCTACGTTTCCATATTTTAATAATAAAAACCTAAGGTGTCAGTAGAGAGGGGGAACTGGTTCAAAACACCAAGCTCACTAGAGGGCGCGGACATACCCCAGCCTCTGACCTGTCTATATAAGGCTGAAATTTGGAGCTTTTTTCATTCATTTGGAACCCGGCACCTGAAGTGAACACTGCTCTCTCCCTCTGCACTGGTGCTTGCAGGTCTACTCGAATCATGGCTTTCTTATTCAACTACCTCTGCACCTCTCTTTCCTAACCTCATATGTTTTAGTCTGGCAGTGTCAGACCCCACACCTTCCTAGTAGGATTCTCGCTAAAACTAGCACCTCCTTGGAAGGGATCCATTCCATGCGGACGCCGGTCTCTGGGGCCCCACAAACTGTACCTAGTAACATCTCCCCCAGTGATCCAGTCTGCCTCTCTCTGGTTCACACTCGCCTTTGGGATCAGGACAGTTTTCACCTACCCTTAATTACTAAGTGTGAATTTGTGGTCATTCCAAGACCATGTAAACTACCTATAATACCTACCCTGTATCTCTTCTCCTGAACATAGTGCAATGTCGGGGCACGCCTAAGATATTATGGAGTCAGATCAATATGAATAAACCTGCCTGCAGACTAGGCCGCCAGCAAAGGTGAAAGACCACATGTTTACCCATTTTACAGGCAGAGGACGAAGAGACCCTAGCCCGTGGTGGGTGCCCCCCCCCCTTATTATTATGTTTTATTAAATAAAGAAAGAAACACATTATAGATTTAGAAAATGAACACAACATTTGGGAATATGCATGATAGATTTTGTCATTCTTCTGTACTAACAGAGAATCTCAAAATGAATCTATTCTTATTACATTAAACAAAATAACTATTGAATTTCCTTCATAAGTATTAGGTTGGCAAGAAAGTGATTTCGGTTTGCACTAGTAGGTAGCGTTATGTTTGTTTCTTTATTCTTTAGTCAATGTTAGAATTTTTTTATTTTGAGATTTGGTGGTCAATACCTTTAGGTTGCTATAGAAAGAAATTCTGTGTAATTTTGTTTACAACAATCAGTTTTAACATGGAATGTGCAAAAATAAGCATTTTATACAAATTTTACTTTTTTATTTTTATAAAGGCAAGAAAGCGGCTGAGGCTCACAAAGAGATATGTGAAGTTTATGGTGTTGATTGTTTAACAGAATGCACGTATCAGAATTGGCTTAAAAAATTTCTTTCTGGATTTTTGTCACTGAAAGATGACCAACATTCTGGTCGACCTTCTGAAGTTGATGATGGCAAAATGAAAGCCATAATTGAATTGAATCGTCATATAACTGAGTGAGAGATTGAAAAACAGTTAAATGTATCGCACACAACAATTGAAAATCATATAAGACGTCTTGGACTTGTTAAGAAGCTCGATATTTGGGTTCCGCCATGACGATGCGAGGCCTCACACATCTTTAGCAACACGTAAGAAACTATTGGAGCTTGGTTGGGAAGTGATGTCGCATCTCCCAAAACAGCCCCGACCTTGCACCATCAGATTATCATTTATTTCAAAGTTTACAAAACTTCTTAAATGGTAAAACTTTCGATAGACGTATAACAATGACCTCAAATTGCACTTGGTTGAGTTTTTTGCTGATAAGGACCAGAAGTTCTATGAGTGCGGGATCATGAAGTTACCAGAAAGATGGCAAAAGGTCATCGAACAGAATGATTAAAGTTCATTTTCTGTATAGAAAAAATTGAGCTTTATTTCACACTAAAAAACTGAAATTACTTTCTCGCCGACCTCAATATATTTAACAGAACTAAGATATGAAACTAATTGGCTCTAAAAATGGTATGGTGTTCACATCAATGGGCTATGGTACATGACTAATTAATAACTCACTGTGGTTTTCAATAAATAAAACCAACTTTGCTCCACAAGTCAACTTCCATCATAAATACTATAGTACCATCCACATTCATCCAAGGTTTAAAGTGCTTAAATAAAATGCATCACAAACAGTTGATCAAAATATTGATCCATGTGTACATCCTCCTAGGAAAATACCGTTCCCACGCCCAAGCCCTTTATACATGTAAACTTACGTTAACTTTTAATGTTAATTCGATATACCCACTTAATTCCCTGGAGCCACAGATATCTACTACTGGTTTAGAAGCCATGCATAAATATTGTTGTGATATTTTAAAATGATGATTTTTAATAGTGTTTGTTTAAATAAACTCGAAATTAGCGAGCATTGAATAACGATCCGTGATTCATTTTTGAAAGTATGAACGTTTTTACTGTCGTCATATTAATTATTAATAATTGAAATAAAAATAATATCATATTTAATATAAACATTTATTATATAAACTTCTAATTTAAGCAAAGTAATAAATATCCGAACAACCAAAGAGATGAAGAGTCAAGAAGGCAGTGGTAGGTAATATAAAGATCCGCAGGACAAGGAAAAGGCCTCATTCTTAGATCTGGGACCGAAGAGGCAGGAGACACGCAAGCCCAGGTAGCCAACCCACGCTACCGCCTCTGACTTTCACTTTCACCAGATGCGACAACAAAGACGATCTGGAACCACGCGCGGAGATTAGAACAAGCATGCTGATCCGCGGAACCACACGAAGATTATACACAAGAAGCACTGGCCAGTATTAGTATACAGTTACGAATAATTTACAAGGTACCATTTTAATGTTAGATTTAATAGTATTCTTTATTACGTACGTATATTTAATTTTTGTATATCAATTTTAGTTATCTTAATGTGTGTAAATAAATCCAATAAACCTTTTGCCAGAAATTTCCTATATAATTATTAACAGAACCCTGATATAACGTTAAAGTTATAAAATATAAAAGTTTTTAAAAATTATATGAAAGAATATATAATTAAAATATTATTAATGCATCAAGCAAATATTAGAATAATATGTTTCTACTTTGTATTGATGAGTTGATTATTGTGTTCATTGGCGACAACTGTCTTTATCGTACACAATACTTAACTTTTAATTTGAGTTAAGTTGAATTTTTAATAACAGACCTATGAGTGTAATGTATTTATGGCTCATAATAAGTAAGGTAACTTACTGCACTATATCACATTAAAAGTAATTGGGATTTATGATGATTTCAACTAAACTCCACTCTTTCATTATCCATTTTCCTAATTTTAATAAGTTATTTTAATGATTAAAACAGCTTTGCCTACTCACAGGTACATTTATAGGCATGGAAGTGCCCTTAACACAAGAGCTACCATCTTTGTCAGAGGAAGCTGACACAAAATAAAATTTTAATCTCTAGGGCTAAGTGGTGAGATATTAATGTAGGTATATAATGTAATACTTTTTTTACTGTATAAATAAGGTTTATAATTCAATGATAATCATCTTTCATATAAATCAAGCAACAAATAATCAGTCCTACTTAGAAACTATAACGTAATATTTACAAACAACTATCTACGAGAGCATCACCAATTGAAGATGTGGAATTTACACAAATATATTAAATAAAAAAAAGAAATTTTAATAGAGAGAACAATAAATAAATCCATAATTTTAAAAGCCTCAGCATTAACATATGATACAATATTTCACTATATAATTACAAATAATTCATAATCAAAGGTAGTATTTCAGGAATGCTTCAAAATCAATTTTTATAAATACATATCTACTATAATTTACATCAGGTAATTTAGAAGAGTTAAAATGACAAGATGAACTCGCATTAACCAGCATAAAAAATAAATATTCTCATAACAAAAAAATTTAAAAATAAGTCTCTTCGAAAATATTGTAATAACACCTAGATAAACAAGCCTAATTAAATAATGTAACATTAAAATTAGGCAACATATTTTAACAGAAACAAAGGTTGAAAAATGAAAACATAAAATATTTACTTGTAATACACCTGTAAAAACATAAAAAGTAATATATACCTCAAATTTACAATTTTTATACGGTACTCTTAAAAATAGTGACTGTTTTAACACCACAAGGTAATAGGTCTTTGGACAGTTACAAGAAACTAACGATAAATCATTTTTTTTTTTTAATAGAACTGATTTTTATATAAGATAGTATAAAGATTTTAATATCAACAATATAGATAAAACTATTAGTTTTTTAATTTGTCGAAAGAATCACCAGCATCTAGCTGATTTGGATTCATTTCTAAATTAATATGCTCCTAGATAGCACATATTTTTGATAGGGCGATTCTGAAAATAGACTGTCACATGATTAGATTAGTATCACATTTGGATCAAAATATTAAGTAATTAAACAATATTAATAGGATAAAAGAAAAGTTTTCTTTCTAAATAATAAAAGATCATTCCATAATCACCCTACCAAAAAATACTTTTATCACAAAAAAAACATAGAAACTTCAGTCGCTCAAATAAAAAAAAAGGATGAAGAAATTCGATCTTCAGACTACAAGACTGGCTGATGCCAGACAATTCTTCCAGTTAGGCACCCCGAAACAAGAAGACAGTGCCTAGGGGAGAACTTGGTACTAACAACTATATCTGAATGGCAGACATTGGTTCCTATTTCATATAGCTTCGTAGGCCCACCCTTGGGTACGCATGAGGACAATTCGCAGCATTCAGGGGAAAAGGCAAGAAGGCGTACTCCATAGCCAAAAGGAGAACATATAAGGCGACCATCGGAAGAAAAGCATAACTCTTTGATAAATCCTTTTCCGACATTGGTCTCTTCTATGTAGTGAGTGAGCCTAGGGATGTTCTGATGGATCTTATGGTTCTTAGGGATTTTGAAGCCACTCCGAGTCGGCCTGCTGATGATGTAGTATGACCTGTGACTGTTAAAGCGAGAGGAATTGCCATCTTCTGTGCTTGTAGCACCACTTACTTCCTCTCCACCTTCAGACCTCTGGTGGGGTATACCACTAACAACAAAAAAGTAAAATAGAAATTAACAATAGCAGTAATAATTGTTTATGAGGACATTAATCATTAAGTGGTGTTGGCATATTTTAAATGGTTAACAAAAATATGTTTCACATGAGCCCAGTTTGGTATTTCACCTTTAGGCTTTTCAAGGGATGTGACTCATTTTTATTTGGGTAGGTCACGTTACAATGATGGGTTGTTTCCTGAAGCCTACTCATCTCATGTTGAGATTTCATTCACCTGAACAGGCCAAGTACTGAATTTAAATCTCAGCTCAAGAGTGGGTCAACTCTTTACCCCACTGAGTAAGAGCACAAATCCTGTTAGCACTTTTATGGGACCTAAGTGTATTTCTCCACACGCATGAAAAACTTAACAAAACTTAAAACGTAAAAAAACTTAACAGTAAATATAAACTTTATTTAGCTGCAATGTGAGGATGGATGGTCTGGGGATATTTTATTAAAGGCACAATGAATATTCTGACTGTAAAATTGTTTGATTTTTGTTTCTATTTCCTGTATGAAAAACAAACGAAAAATAAGTCATGAGAGTGAATTATTTTAAAAATTTCAAGACGTTCGCCCTCACTAAGCACCAAAACAAGCGAATTTTTAAAATCAGCAGATTATTGATCACGAAAAAAAAAACTATGCAATTAATAAAAAATTTTAACCAATGTAAACAGTTTTATGAAATGGATATTTGTAATATTTATCTTTTATTAAATTTTTATTTCCTCCTGATCAAAAATTTGTTGCTGGATTTTCTAATTTTTCATTGAGAAAATTTTCAAAAATCTAATCGATCTATTTTTTTTTCCAGTGACCGACAGTTCTTCCTTCATGAGCTCATAATATGAGTCTTATAAAGAGTCTTTCACTAAGCGCTTCCGATCTTTAAATTTAAATAAAACAAAGTGTATGTGAGATATCATCAAAATTTTTTTAATCGTTTGATAGGCCAATCGATTCTATTATGTATGGAATATAACATCGTGCAAATATCCGCCGTGGTTTCACTGGGTGGCGCGCATCCGAAATGTCCAATTTTCCATGACTCTGGCGCATAAATCAGGGTGAATTTGACCGATGGCATGGGTCCTCAAATCGGTCGTGCAGAATGTCCAATGTGACATGAGCTGTGTGGCATGTAGCGCCGTTCTGTTTAAACCACATGTCGTTGGTGTCCATATCATCCAATTCAGGCCAAAATAAGTTGGCAATCATTGACCTATAGAGCTCGGCATTGATGGTGATGGCCTGGCCAACTTCGTTCTCAAAGAAATATGGACCGATAACGCCGCCAGCCTAAAATCCACACCAAACAGTGACTTTCTCGGGATGCATTGGACGCTCTTGGATCTCATGTGGATTGGTAACGTCCCATTCGACAATTTTGTTTGCTGCTGTACCCATTCATCTAGAAATGAGCCTCACCGCTGAAGATGATTTTCTGATGAAAATTAGGGTCAGTTTCCAACTGCTCCAGGGCCCATTCACGTTGCTGTCTATCGCCGTTTACCTTCAGCTCCTGGGTCAGTTGAATTTTGTATGAGTGCAGGCCCAAGTCACGACGCTAAATTCGCCAAGTTGTGGTCTGCGAAAGACCGAGTTCTTGTGAGCGCTCTCGCGGACAGCGGCAATGTTTTCAGGAGATCTTGCTTTTCGTCGACGTACGGTTGTTGGTTGATTGTTTTCTGAACCAGTGGACTCAAATTTATCCACCACACTGCGAATAGTCCTCTCGGTAGGACGGTTATGGCGACCGTAAAATGGGCGAAGTGCCGGGAACGTTGCCCGAACAGAACACCCACATTGATAAAACAATTTTATCATTTGGACGTGTTGTTGAACGCTGTATCTGTCCATGGTGATTTGGCAGAACAGACTGAATAAATGACAGCCAATTCGACAGATGCAGCTTCCACGATATGGCCACTATCAATTGCCAAAGTTCGGAAGTCCCTATTGGAAGACGCTTTATTTATCAACAATGAAATGAGTCTTCCTATGTGGCTCCGAATCCCACTGGTGAGTCATGGGGCCTACGCACACATCTCACACTTGTGAGTCTATTGTGATATTAATAGTACAGCCAGTGGGCTAGAGATTAGGCAAGTTAGGTTTGGTCAGTACTTGAATGAGTGACCTACTGCTTTGTAGTGTTCAGCTCTGGCTGCTCCGAGCACCCTGGGGGAAGATGGGCCCTGTCTAACTACTAGAGGCCGCCACTAAGAATAGGTCACACACTTTCACCCCTTGTTAATCCAAAGGTGAAAAGCCAAAAAGTGTTGGCTTTATTAAAAAAAATAAATAAATACAAATTTTACTTTATACTACTTTCTTTTATTTTATTGATATTTTTTACATTACATATATTTTGTGTTCTCCTTTCTATGAATATTTTAGTTTCCTAGGCTAGATAACCAATTGATAATTTTTATTTCCTTCTTATTATCGGACTACCATTTATAGTCTTGAATTTATCATCAGGACTTTCTGTTAATTGGTTGGAGGGGTTCAATGAATGGTCATAACTTTAATGATCTATGTATAAATCTGTAGCTATTGTTATCCTTTCTTAACTATTATGATTATGCTTAGTCCTTTTTGTTTTAAATAATCTCAATTGTTTACATGTGTTATAATATAAGTTCTTTCTATACCTGCTTAATAGATCTGTTATTTTTCATATTGTCCACAATTTTGCTTCCTTCAAATTCTTGTAATTTCTGTTTTGATCAATAAACTTACATTGGAAAAATGAAGTTTGGCTCCCTTGGTCTCACCCCAGCCTCACCAAAGCCACTCTGCATTCTCACGATGCGTAATCTTGGATTATCTCTTGGATCGCTCGGCTCTTCAGCGTTAACTGAGTCTGAAATGAAATAATATTATCAGTCTTCTTCATATGGTGTAGTGCATTGTGGTTGATGTTGCATTAATTTTTACTTTTAAAATTTGAATGTTCTTCCTTTTTTATAAATACTATTAAATATAAACAATTAGAGTCATTTCAAAATTTAAAAAGAAACACAAAAAAACCTGAAAATGGCAAAAATTGTTTATTGAATTTTGCATTCAGAGCTCACCGGGGTGGCTAGAATCAATGCAAGGGGGAGATGGATGTGATCCATGAAAATATTACAAATTTTCAAAAAATGTATTCCAGCTACCTGCCATGTGATAATCCTTATGGTATGGAGGAATAAAAACTAAAGTACATCACAGTCTCTTTTCTAAATCCTTATGAAGTTTTGAGAATATGGTACTAGTAACAATAGGTAGGGATATTGTCAAAAGAAATTATGTACATTGATCGAAAAATCCAGTACACAATTTTTTTAAAAATTTTCTATTGATCTTTCTGTTTATATAAACTTTAAAGGGAATAAAAACAATAACATTAAAAGTTAAAATGAAAGAAACATCAACTTTTTGGAGTGGGTAGATTTGTTTTTGCCTGGGAGTGTATATTATATTACCTGACTTGTGATCCATGAAAATATTAAATATTTTTCAAAAAATGTATTCCAGCTACCTGCCATGTGATAATCCTATAGTATATATAAGTATGGAGGAATAAAAACTAAAGTACATCACATTTTATTTTCTAAATCCTCATGAGATTTTGAGAATATTTTAAGATAATCACTAAGTTATCATTAAACAAATCAGAGTCAAATAATTAATTTTTTTTTCAATTCGGCATGGCATTTATCAAGCTTAGATGTACACAATGAATTAAAGAAGTGTTTTACAAATAAACTGAGTGATGTTAAATAAAGATTAACAAAAAGGAAGCTATAATGAAAAAATACTTACTATTTTCACCATTCCTGTCTCTCCTGGCTCTTGCTTCTCTAATAGCAAGTAAGGCTTCCCAAACGTCAGTAGATGACATAGTTAGCTCTCCACGAGGTGTGGAGTCAGGTGGAACCTGAGCTCTGAATCCTCGAAAAGCATTCTGCCTCCTGAGTACTCTTCGAGGAACCCTGCCACCTTCACTATGGGAGAGAAATCGTGCTCGAGAACTCAATCCAATTACTAGAGAGCCTGTCTCACTCCTTGAAAAAGCACAGAAATGTATGATGGTATTTGAATCATGTGTCATAAATAGGTTTTTACTCAAGTAATAAAATTTCAACATTTCTGGTGAAAAGAATCATTAACCCTCTACGGGTGAAATAGAGGTGGTAGAAGCGCTGTACCTAAACAACAAATTTTATATTTTCTATAAAATTAGTGATATACCACATTTTTATGGGTTTTGGTTCTGTTCTTCAACACATTAATATTGATAAATGTATATTGTTGCGATTCCTACAATTTTTAAAATACATTTTATTTGTTATTTATTAAGAGTTAAAATAAAAAGATGAAAACTTCATAAGGGATAACAGTTTATTTTTTGTTAAAATATCTTAGGGTTCGTGCATCTAGTGCATACAAAAGGATGATCCTTAAATGTTTCATAATTACAGTTGACTTTAAAAATAATAAATACCTAATCAAAAACATGAATATTCTGCGATCCTGGATAATGTATGATCTTTATGATGATATGTATTCTTCTGGCTTCTTCATCTAGACTATGTGGTTCTTTCTTCAATGCAGGTCTCATGGTCACTATTATATCATAAATAATAACTTGACTCATTGAACTCAGATGAAAGGGGTAAAAAGGGAGAGTGAGGGCTTTTTCCACCTCATATTTATAGTCGGCTTCCCCCACCATGCAAAGCTGGTTTACTTCCTACTTAAGGTTACTTCCTTACGTTCAAGGGTAAGCTGTCCTAAGGTGTTTCTACGGGCATTTCTTTTTCTTCAGTTCCAGGGTATATTTCTTAATATTTGTCCTTTTATTACTAAAGGTAATAGTTAAAGTCCAAGCCTTCCCGTAGAGGTGGGTCTTTCCAGATGATACCTAGGTTTAATACTCAGGGTACCTGATTCCGGGACAAGTAAAAAAACTCTTCCCATTAAAACATCTCAACAGACGATTTCTTTTTTTTCTCTAAGTCAATGAAGTATAATAAAAAAAAAATCTGGTTAAAATAAGATTGGGAGGGTACTGATCCGCTGATCAACAAGTATTTATAGTTATTTAATATTAATATCTCTTTTAAAATACAAACGGAGTGGATCTAAACTAAATTCAGTATGCTAAACAATTAAATTCAAGAAAAATTCAGGACTTACTGTGGGGATTGTTCAGGTTCATTATCCGACTCTTCGGCTGAATGTTCCGGGGAGGGTTCACAGTCTAGAGATGGAAGTTCGGTGTCTTGAATGTCATGCACACAGGTCCATTCTGAGTTTTCATCATTTGAAATGTTTCTGCTTAATGCACACCAACCTTGAGGATGAACCTGTTTACCAATAAAATCGTTATTTTTACTATTGTAGATAGTTACTTCTACTTGTCATATTAGTTTTAAACTAGTTAACCATATAAATGCAAAGTAATTAGAAATACCTGAAGAGAAGAAACCACCTCAGCATCATCACCTTCAGGAAAATCAGTTAAAAACTCGATACGATTTTTTTTCCGTTTTTTTGAAAATAAATGCGTAAAGTTAGCAGCTACAGGTATCGTTGTTTGGCTAAGCTGCATAAGCCTGTACATATTTGGCTAGAAAGAAAAAAAATGAATACTTATTAGACAATTTTGTTGGGTGCTGGTTGTATCAAATTCTTGTCTGCTTACAATACTTTTATTTACAGCACTACTACTTATTAATATAATAATAATACATTTAAACATAAATAATTGTTACATGT
Source organism: Acanthosoma haemorrhoidale (assembly GCA_930367205.1). Taxonomy (NCBI): domain Eukaryota; kingdom Metazoa; phylum Arthropoda; class Insecta; order Hemiptera; family Acanthosomatidae; genus Acanthosoma; species Acanthosoma haemorrhoidale. The sequence continues at coordinate 84,370,386 of OV884014.1, read as the reverse complement.
ATAAATTATCATAATATGTCCAATCCAGTAACTGAAGATGATGGTGTGATCCTTTGAAAGTACTAGTGCTGGTAAATGTAAATATAATTGGTAAACAAGTTTTATATTTAACGAATTATTAAACATTTATCAGTAAAAATCCTGTGTCTAGGATTATAAATTTCACATATATATATTTGTTTCTAAATTATCTGGAATCCATAGAAACTGGAGCCCATTAATTGACTGTAATTAAAACACAATTTCTAAAGAGTTTTTATATACAATATTATATAGACGCAATAAATTTGTTTACCATGTATAATTACATAATTTTAAGGTAAAATAAGCAGCTTTATATGATCTTATTTCCCACAACTATTTAAAATGAAATGAAAAAACAAAACAAAAACCACTTTATTCTGAGACATTGTCCCTTAAGAATAACAATAATGTAAAAATACTGCTGATAGAAAAAAATATAACAAAATTACTCTGATGTGGTTAGTTTATGAATAATATTGGGCCTGTGCACATATGTGGAAACTTCAATGAGCCAACAAACGGATAATAAACAAATAAAATTAAAAAAAGCTGAAATGAGAATAAGTGAATGATATTTTTTAACCCTTTCAACTAGGAACACAAGGATAATATAGGAATAATTCCTAGGGGATGATGAGCATGAAAGGTTGTAGGGAATATATTAAAATAGGGAACAATTAAAATTAATGAAAAATAAAAATTATAATAATCGTGAATTATTTATTGTTTGATTGAAGAGGAATAAGGAACTGATAAAGTCTATATTTAAAGATTGGGAGAGTTCCAAAGATTTGCGGTAAGGATAAGAAAATAACAGTCAAAGGAGGCAGATTTGTGGGAAGGGAGATACAGGTAGGATATAGTATTATAGGATTTGATTTGCATTGGAGGAGGTTGGTAAAGGTAAGGAGGCTAATGTTATTCTTTTAGTCGTGATAGTATTCAAGAGGAAGGATCTAAGGAATTATTAGCAATGGGCAGAAGTTTACTGCCATCCCTACATGGAGTAGCACTGCAAAATGCGACAGTAAATGGGGATCCCAAGCATAATTCCTAGAAAACAATACATCAGGTGCTTTAACTGAGCATCGAGGACCACAGAGAACCCACCGTACACCACACAACCAACGGGGAAGGCAAGAGAGGAGACCAGGAGTTGACATTTATGTAATGAGAGGTGACGGAATGATTGAGTATTTTAAAGGAAAAACCGGGATTGGGAAATGAGGTCTTTCCAGGAAAGAGTTTGGTCAAGGAATAAGGTTTTTTTTTATTTGAAGTGAATAGGACATGGGTTGATAGTAAAGGTAGAAATATCATTTAGGTTCCCTTGAGGAATAGGGACAAGATAATGATAATTGCCTTGGGTTTCTCCCCATTCTGATTGAACCTTAAAATTAGTGTATTTATTGTATTATGAAAATTTGTAATTTCTAAAGAAACTAAATATAAACCACTAATCTTGATTTATGTCCACAGTCCCCAGTGTATGCACAGTCCAGGTAACGAAGGAAAAATAGAAGAAAAAAAAAAAACGTGGTTCTGATTTTTGGTACAGTTGTTGGGGAGGGGGGTGTCTTGTACAACATAAAAATGTTCCTGAGGGTGGGGAAGTTTAAATGTTTTTCGCAAATATCTCACAAACTAGAGATTTTTAACAAAAAGTACGTTATACGCAAAATTGTCTATAAAAATGGTTTTATTCATTTCAAAGATGTGACTCAGCCTCGGGAGCAGCACTTTTAGAATATGTGCAACAGCAAGAGCACAGTTGTGATTACAAATAAACGCTGACTTGACAATAAGTAGGGTGATATGTGATTCTTAAGTGACTCAGTTACAGTGTTTACACAGAGAGAGAGACAACCTCAATTTTTATAGGCTTTTTCTATATTCTATTTTGTAGGAGCATATTTGGTTTGTTTATAGGCAGGTGTCATCCATAGCAGTTGGCCACTTTTAAAGCAGACACTCGCCTGATGATAAGGATAATAGTTATTCTAAGATAGGCTTCAACAAACTGTGGCGATATATATTGACAAATAGTGCTTGTGTACACTTGAGCCCATAGTGAGATAACCACCTATACAGAGTATGTGTTCATAAGCTTCACTTTGTATTATTGAGTCAACTTCTCTCTTACTTGTTGCTCACGCCAATTGAGCTCCTCTGTCTCTGCCACTCTATGTCCCATTTCTAAAAAAAGGTGATTATGTTATTTTACGTTGCATAATTTGGTAGAGGTATAGTTAATTTGCTTAATCTGTCTGGAGTTGAAAATATAATCTTATTTCTTCAAACTTCTTCTTCTTGCAATTCCTACTTTTTCCAAACCTTCAAGCTTTTTCTAAAAATGTAATTAGGACTTCACAAAGCTAAGAGAGGATCTGGTTTCGGGAAAAAATAGTTCCAGAAAATACAATTAGTGCAGCCATATATAATTATGTACCATTTAGAAAAAGAAAAAAAACTTCTTGGAGATTAATTTATTAAAATTAACCACCAGTGTATGATAATAAATATAAACCTAGCAGGACTTTTCCAGTTTCTAATTCTGAACTGAATGAAAACATTACATTTCATATATTCTTTACAGTTGCTCAAGATATTATAAAGACATTTTATCCTAACCTAGCCGAGCAGAGTCCAATAATTTCTCCAAACTCAATTCTAATACTGAAATAGAAACAAAAAAAAAAAACCATTATTATCTAATTGTTATTCTAAAAGTAAAATATTTTTATTGTATTGAATAATTGATACGTTGTAACAAACAATTTGTTGAGAAACATTTGTGTTAGTGGTTTAGAGATCTTTAGGACTGGTGTTGTTATTGGCTGGCCTATTGACCTATTGCTTGTCTGCTGCATATTTCAATATACCATTGTTTCAAGTGTAATTATGTATTATTATTGTTGTATTCTTTTTTTTATACTTTTATCTGTTTATTGGTGGTGTTATAATTTTGTATAGAGGGTATACTTTGATCAGCGAAACAACAATACACTTCACTTATGTACTGTTTATATGTCTGAATTATTTATAGATGATTGGGCCAGTTTTGTTTTTGTGGTAAATTAACCATGTAATATGTTGAATATATTATTTTGAGTGGTTTGAGAGGTACGTCAAGCAATTGACTTGCCAGACAGACTCTTTTGTATAAGGCAATGGCCATAAATAATAAATAATAAAAAAATATACATTATATAGTAAAGATATTTTGGGTTCATATAAAATAAATAATATTTAAATACATGATAAATAATTCATTCATCACCAAAGAACCCTTGTGGAAGAAGAAACACCACATCCAACAAAAAAAACATTGTAAATATTCATAATTCCTTATTTATTTATATAGCTTCCTTCAATAACACAGGTCCGGAACCAAAAAAAAAAACAAGTGAAACAAGAAAAAATACTCAACAAATTCAGTCACATCTGGTTTTGTTGCAAACTCATTTTTTGGTTGTCATTTAGAATGACATTTCCTGTTAAACCCAAAATCTGGTAAGGTATTCATGACTAAAATTTATATTATAGAATGATTTTTCATTTCTTTGTTTCTTAGAGAAAGACACGAACATTATTTAAATAAATAGGAATCTTGAGATTTGGGGGGGGGGCTAGGTGTGGCAAAGGAATGATAGGAGCTAACTCACAGATGATCACATGTCAATAGATTCCTTTAGTATCTTGGAATATAAAATATGGAATAAAATCTCTGCCCAAAGATGAGGAATATTTCTAATATTTGTGTTTCAAGATCCCAAAAATTGATAGAGGGAGTTTTTACAGGACCTGACATACATAAACTTGTTCCCAGAATATATGACAGACACTGAAAAAGAAGTGCAGGATTCTTTCAAGGATGTAATACAGAAGTTTTTGGGAACTGGCAAAGACACGGTAAAAAAAAACATTGTAGAACACATGTTGGCTGCAATTAAAGCTCAAGGCTGCAACATGAGCCTGAAAGTTTATTTTTTACACTTGCATGTAAACTATTTCCCTGAAAATTTAGGAGCCTTCAGCCAGGAAAAAGAAGAGGGAAGGTTAAAGATTTCACCAAGATGTGAAAGCTATGGAAGGATGCATCAAGGAAGATGGGATGTCAATATTGATGACCGACTACTGCTAGTTGCTTAAGGATAAATCAGTAGATACCAGGGAAAATGATAGCACACCAGAAGAAGCATCAATGAAAAAAATATGAGAACACTTTATTAATATGGCGAGATTTGGGTAGTATGAAAATATATTTGTGTTTTAATATAATAAATAGTGATTTTTTTCATTACTCTAGTGCTTTTTCAATGCGAATCCTTCATCATTTTTAAAAAAAATGTATGTGATAGAAAAAAATGGAAGTCAGAGAAAAATATATTTGTGTTTTATTATAATAAATAGTAATGTTTTCATCACTCAAGTGCTTTATCAACGAAAACCCTTCATCATTTACAAAAAATCTGTATGTGACGGAAAAAATGAAAAGTCACAAAAAAATCCCATGCAGCTGTACAATTTAGACTTATTAAATAAATTTATTTTTGTCAAACTAATATTATTTCTTATTTATTTTATTTCCAATTCTCATTTTAATTAAAATTCATAAATGTATAAAGGTTAAATTTGGTAGAATAAATAGAAGAAAGTGACGTATGTGAGTGTGAATAGGTATTCATCATGATGCGCATCTAGACGGGGAGACATTCACACTAAATTTTGCTGGGATATAGGTAAGCTACCTTGCTCAAAACAAAGGTGGGGGGAGGGTCACAAGCTAGAGATTTTACCTCTTCTCACCCCTGTCATTTTCTATTCGTTAACAGATTCAAACTGGCACAAATTACAATCCTTACAAAACAATTCTGCAGAGTTATGTCACCACAGGAATGACCAAGAAGTAAGTATATTGTAAATCATGTAGTAACAGTTCCCAAACTTCGCCATTTTTCAATTTTAATTCAGGGGATTCAAAACTATATTTTCCCACAAATTTGATCATAAATCATTAATTTTCACAAATTGATTTTATTTTATGATTTTCATTAACAATCTCAATTTACACTGCCCTATAAAATATATGCTTCCTAATAGAATTATTACGGCTTTCAATTCTTTTTTAACTAATATTAAGCATTTTCAGTGATAAGGAGCTATAAATAAGAAGACACCAATAAATATTTAAAAAAATTCTATTTTTATTTCTTGTGTAACTGATCTATAAAAAATTAGCAAAAGGTTGTTTAAATATATATATTTTTTTTTAATTTAAAAAATGGTTTTGATGAGCAAGTAGCCCTTGTTATTACTTTAGTGGAAGATGGTCAAAGCCAAAGATATGCAGCCTACACATTGGGTTTACCTGAAGCTACTGTTCGGAGAGAAATTACACGTTGCCGTGAGACAAGTTTGTGCAATCGCAGACCCAGATCAGGTTGGCCGTAGTCCAAGCAAATTCTGTTGAGCTCTATGATGTTTTCTGGTCAACAATGGCCCTCTTTAAGGGTTTAAATTCACTTCTGTCTTCTTCTAACAGTTTCTCTACATATTGCTACTCCCCAAGTTGTACGAATAAGTTGAGCAGTGTCAGTAGGAGTTGAAAACTGATTCTGAAACATGTGTAGTGCAATGGTCATCTCTTGGCTCTGTTACTCACGGCCAACCTGATCCGGGTCTCCAATTGCACAACCCTGGCTCACGGTAACATGTAATTGCTTTCCGAACAGGAGTTTCAGGTAAACCCAATGCATAGGCTGCTTATCTTTGGCTTCATCCATCTTCTGCTAAAGCAAAAACATGGGCTACTTGCTTGCCAAAACCATTTTTTAACTTAAAATTAAAAAAAAACTTAAAAACCTTTTGCTAAATTTTAGAGATCAGATGCACACAATTTTTTTGAATATTTATTGGGGTTTTATTTCATATTTATAGCCCCTTATCACTGAAAAAGTTAAACATTAATTAAAAAAGAATTGGAAACTGAAATAATTCTATTAAGAATCAAATATTTGAATTTTTAAGTGTGCCACTTTTTTTGTGGGGCAGTGTATTTCTTTCTAAAAGGTTTATCAAATTTCATTTCAGTTCCAAAGTCCTATTACCCTTCTTATCTTCACATTTTCTCAACACCATTCAAATTATCCAGCTGTCTTGATATTAAAGCAGGTGTCAATTCCCTTCATACTTGGAAGCCAATATGACAAGCACAATATTTGGCTCATTACTTAAGGACATATCATTCCTTAGGAAAATGAGGGGCTTGTGATTTATAAATCTTCAGTTTTTATCACTTCCCCTTTAATTCCAAAATATTGTTGGGCCACATCATACATGTCATGAATAATATCAGTATCTTACAAAAATAACGAGGAGGTCATGACCTCGATATATTACATTTTTTGCTAAATTTAAATCAAATTTCACTTAAACATAGGTGGCGAATGTGAAGCAAGTCATCATGTTTCTGTTTGAAGTCCACAGGCTATAATGATATCGAGCTACTAACTTCTCAAAGTCCCATTTAACACCAAGTCACAAAAGCTAGTTGAGTAGCAAATATATAATTATTAGTATAGAATTATTAACACTGTACTACCTTAAAACCATCTAGGTCTTGGGCAAGTGTATGAAGATCTAAGTTATGAATCAGAATGAGATACCCTCCAGTAGTGCAAATGATCATTTTATTGGCGTCAGGGTTTAGGCGAGTCCTCATTAAACCATTTGTATGAAACACACGATTATACAAAAATCCACTTTCAGTATAGCTAAAAAATATAAAAAAGTGTGTGTGTTAATTAAAAATAATATACTTTTAAACTTTAACTGAGTAGGCTGGAAAGGAAAGGTGCTCACAGCGTAACGGATCAAACTTAAGTCTATATATTGTTTATAACTCAAAGTTGGGCCTCTGTGGCATGTTAGCTTGCCTGACTACTGGCTACATGACATGAGGATTTATTGCTTGTGGGATAGGTCTAGGGTCACTCAGCCTTGCAAGCAAAAATGAGTAGCTGTTTCAATAAAGAAGAGAAAATTCAGTCTAGAATAGAAAAATAAAGGTTGAGAAGTAAAAGCCTAATAAAATCCCTGTCCTGCCCCCACTAGTTTTTCAGCCAAGAAAATATTATTGGCATGCAAATTTTAGGCGTGGTTAAGTGTTTCTTAAATCTTAATAATTAGCAGACAAAGAATCTGGAAGAGAAAAATATACTGGCAGGATTGGGACTCAAGCCCAGGTCCTCCCAAATATCTAGTTGGGACTTTATTAATCCTACCAACTGAGCTTCCCTGCCTCACGTGATGACCAATATACGACCTCACAATAGTAAAGACTTAATAACACTTTATTAATAAAATCAACTCACAATAATGGGATAGTTCACAGTAAAGACTTTGCACTGGAGAGGTGACTAGGTAAGAACTGACAGAGATACAGGTATGGACTGTAGGTGAGAGGTTGGTAGAGCCTCCGACAAGATATTCAAGTTCCGATCTTGCCAGTATATTTTGTCTCTGGCTGTTAATTATTGACAATTATAAATAATAAAATGACTTCTAACAAGACCAAAAGCTCTTGTTCGTAAATGTATTTACTTCATATTATTTTACTAACTCCTCAGTGCCATTTAGAATGGATTAGGAGCCTCAGACCATTGATCATGGTTTCTGATTCTTCTGTCCACTGATTTTATCAAGTCTCTATGTAATCATTGCTGATGATCCTGAGTCTGCCCTTCACCTTTCTTCTGGTTTAGTCTCTAAAAACCATCTAGCTTGCCAATTATCACTTATCTGACAAACATGGCTAAACCATTTTAATTGACGCTCTACCAGAACTGTTTTTTTTTTTTTTTACTGGTCTTTACCCCATTTCTTTTTTTATCTTTCATTCTGAATGCAGCCGAAGGTTCTTCTTAGGCCAAGTGAAACAATCCTGCATCCCTTGAATTGAGGAAAACCAAATATTAGTTACTGTATCCAGTACTTTTTTTAAGGAGAGAATTTAGTTCTGTTTTTTAAATTTAGCCACTGTTCTCCAAAGTCATCCTCTATGAGCTCCTTAGTTTCCGCTTTAATATCCTAGTATAGATTTATCAAGAATAATGCAAAAAGTACATTATGGAGGCTAGAAAGAATTATTTTTCATACAGACCTAACATATAAATGGATTATGAAGAAAAATAGTTATATTAACATTATACATTTTAAATCTTTCAAAACCAACTGTTTATAGTAAAAAAACAAAACAAAAAAAAACTGCTGTTTAAAATATTCCAAGACCAAGTACACTGATCTTGAAAATGGTCTTTAGGTTTCACTTTGCACCTGTTTAAGTTCTTACCAATCTAAGTAGATAGGTTGGCCCGAGAAGGCTTCAGTTTACTACAATAGACACGTAAAGGGGAACTTGCATCTAAATTAATCACTAACTACTACTAACTAGATAAACTAGGCTCCACTCCCTTGTGCTTCCCCCTTTCAGTCAAAGATGCGTGAGCCCCATAAACAGGCAAGGATGACCTTTTTTCAGAAAAAAAACTCAGTAATTTTCCATACAGAGTTGTGATTTACCATATTTTTTATTTTAAGGGCTGATGTCTTTGGCATATGTAGCAGCAAGGGCTGGTGCAACTATTGGTTGTCAAAATCTCAGGCAGATAATCTAAAAAGATGGTTTATATATTGGTCCAAAGGTTATAAAACTTTCTAAAAGATAGTTTAAGAAAGACAACTGTGGTGATCCAGTGAACCATTCTTGAAATCTGCTGGCAAACACTTAAAAGAATCAAATATCACACTAATCTAGCCTTAACTTGACTGGTTTTCACTTTCATGTTACCTACAACTTTTGTTCTCTCTGTTTTTTTCTCTTTAATCTACCCTACTTGAGTTAGGAACCTTCAAGGGAAAAACCGCTGTTTCCAATTCCTTGAAATGATGGGCGGTTTAAAATAATAATTTCGAAAATCTAACAACGCAAATAAGCGACCCGAATAAAAAAAAATTGGCATTTAAAAATAATGAAATGTAACGCTTATTTATAACTTTGAATAATATATTTTTTCTGATGAAATGTTCAAATCAATAATACACAGTCGGATTTCCGAAATTTCCCACAGTTGTAAAGCTATGCGGGAGCAAGCTTATCACAGAGAAAACGTCGGTCTGACATAAATCCTGAATGGGAGTGAATTTTGAAAATGTGACTTCAAATAAATTCCCCAACAATAATCTCAAGTGGCCTGACATTTTCTTTTTCAATGTTTCAAGAATGTTTTAAAACGATTTTCTCCCCAAAAATTAAAGATTACTCCCAGTCGGTGAGTAATGTTTCTGGTTATAAAAATAAAGTAAATAAAGTTAGAGCCCTTGGGCATCCAAATTGGTATAGTAGATTCATTAATCAATTCGTATCTTCATCATCATTGTATTACAGCTTTATACCTCTAGCTAAACGAAAGAATATCAAAGCTTGGAACATAAAAAAAACTATAAAATATTTTAGAAAACAATGCTTGGTATAAAGTGGCCATCTATCTAGCCTACCTTAAAGGCTAATATAGACTTAGCTGATTGGAGGATATTTTTGTTCAGTTTTACATCATTAGATCTAAGATTTTAGAGATACCAATCACCATAAATTTTTTTACATCCATCATAAAAAATTATAGTGATATTAAAGTTTTGAAATTATTTTTGCCTTCGTGTGTGCCTTTTAATTGCCATGGGCTAAAATTATAACATTCAATTAAATCTTTTTCTTAAGCTTATGAGCTGTGACTTGAAAAATCTAAAACTTATTGAAATGGGCTTGCCTTTTAATTTTTTTTTTTCCAACACCTAATCAGCATAGTTCAGTGAATTGTTTGAATTATGAACATTACAGAACATAGATACAGACAGATGAACCAGTTTAACAGTGGAGCCTCTCCCTTTCGACTCACAAAAAATAAAAAACATAAAATATTGATCTGGTTGGTTAGGCGTAGAAAATAGTTACTTGGTATAATCAATTAAAAAATGTATTTTTAACTGTCACAACAGTTCTAACTATATTAATGGTGGAAAAATAAACATAAAACAGTACTAAAATAATTGTATTAAACATACCTGTTAATATCCCAAGTATAAATAGCACCATCAAATCCTGATGTAACTAGGAGCCCATCATTTTGAGAAAATTCTATATTTTTCACCCAGTTTGAGTGGCCATGTAGTGTCCTTATTCGAGTCTTCAAGTTTCTGGCATCCCAAAGAGCTACTGTACTATCGTCACTACAGGTTGCGAACACCCTTGAGTCTAGAAACCTAAAAAATAATTTTTAATAAACTAGTGGTCTCACCATTATATCCTATATTATGGTAAATTAGATTTACTAATAAAGCATAATTATATTAATAGTGTATTGGATATAGAGTTCTGAAACAAAATAAATAAATGGGACTAGCTTTTGTGACCTAGCGTTGCACAGGACTGTCAACATTACCTCTTATTTGTAAAAAATCAGCATTAGTGGAGAAATTAGAATCATGGTGATTAATGCTCATCCTCCATTGGATTTTTTAAAATATAATAAGCAGTATATGTCAAATTTAGTGCGAATCTGACAATAAATAAAAATTGAGTGAGTGAAAATTGCAGAAAAAGTGGTAAAATGTGAAGGTCAGGACTCCCTGTGAAATATACCTATGCTGAATTTGGTAAAAATGTCTCCATTGGTTTGGTGGTCGTATATACCTATGTAAAGATATTTTTTAAATTCATAAATATTAGTAATGAAGTTAATGAGAAATTGTTATTGTGGTATTGGTCCCACTATTATTTATAGTTATTAATAATTAACAGCCAAAGAATAAAATTATTGGCAAGATCGGGATTCAAACCCGGAACCATCTCCAATATTTAGTCCGGGGCTGTACCACCTGAGACAGCCTGCCTTCCCAATATGAACTCCCCCAGAGACTATGCAATGTACCCAATGGGCACAGACAGCACAGAGGGACATGCTATGCCCCCGAGTTAATTTGCAAATGTTAAGGCATTATAAGAACATAGTAGAAATATTTTAATATATCGTTTTTAAACGAGAAACTGTTATTGTGGCATTGGTTGCACTATAACTCGTTAGATTGATAGTAGTATTAGTATTACTATATTATGTTAATTATTATTACTTATCGTTATAAGGTCCGAAGCAATATCTATTTTTGAGGAAACCAAACATTTCTTTGGCAATATTTCCTTACTTTCCTTTAATTAAATAGTATCTATATTAAAACTTGTTATTGTAATACGTTGATTCCCCTTCAAAGATCACATTTTGAAAGACCCCCTTTCTTTGAGATTTTTATCAGCACACCAGTTTTTCAGTCATTTGGGAAATTCTCTTTTCCCCAGGACTTACTTCTAACTTCTCTCCCAGATGCTGTCTGTCAGTCTTGACCATAGTGAGTTTCCTGTTCAACCTATAAACATTATATTTTATATCGAGACTGCATTTGAATAGGTACCCATCGACATGAAAAATATTTTCAACTCCATGAAATATAATTAAGGCTTATTAACTAATTACTTATTAATAAATAATATATTCTTATCGTATAAAGCGGATTATCAAATTAAAAATCTTATCACCCTTATCAATAATATATTACTTTTGTTTCCCACTGCAATCGCACAAATTCATTAAAATTGTGTTTACTATTCGAGACATGATATTTCCATGAGTTGCCCACCGATGGTGCTAAAAATAAAAGTAATCCCATAAAAATAATAAGTGTCATTAATCAGTTAAGTACTGTATAATGAAAAAAAAAATGTTTTCTCTAGTATATTATCAAATTTATACTATATAAATATTAAAAAATATTGGTATCAATTTTAAGATCCTTACTTACCGAGGAAGATTACATATAATATGTTGGGGATTTAGTGGTTTATCATTTAAAAAAAAAACATTTAATCATGTTAATGACAAATTTTTAAAAAGATTTATATAAAACAGCTGTTTCTGGCCATAGCGACGAATTCCTATGTACAGTGCCCAACAATTAAGTTTAAGAGAAACTCTTTTGAATGAGTATGTTAACAAAAATAATTCGATAAAGCTTAGGAAATCAATCAAGAGAGAGAAATTAGTAACATCATTGAAACCCTTAATGATGTTATACTCCACACCTAACTGAATTTGTTTGTATGTTGCCATTGTCTAGTTCTTTGTGAATGTTAATTTCTGCCATGGTAAGGGTCATTTCTTCAACAGTAGGTGCCACTATATCTATCTCATCAAAGTCTAGTTGTTTATTCCACTGCAAATTGTTGAGATCTCAGAGCAGAACGAGTATTCCAAGTTTTCATTCTATGAAGACAGATTTTCTCATTTTCCAGCAATTTTGACCGTCTACAATTATCATCAGGAGAAGTCTCCTTCCATCTAGGCGCTTCTCTTAAAAAAAAAAAAAAAAATTCCGCGCCTCCCTATCATTTAATAATAAATAAATGCTTTAAATAATAATAAATTTATTTAAAAAAATACGGAAAGCTACAATCAACAGAACAATAACAAGGTTTGCTATAAGAATACTAACATGGATATTTTTTATTTTTATATTAACTTACTAATTAAACTATATCTAATGCTTCAAAATTAACTGCAAGGGTTTTTGTTGTTTAATGGCACAAAGTTTAGCAAATCTTGGGGGCAATGTGGAGACTGCCACTAGTAACTCTTTTTCAACTATTAACCTGGTTAGATATTTGGTTTTCATTGAAGCTAGTGCTGAAAAGCCCGTTTCTTGTAAATAAGATGTCAAAAACAGTAGAAGAACTTGCACTGCTTTGCAATACAAAAATTCATACTCTACACTAAGATTCATCCAAAATTGAATTATTGTTTCATTTTTAAACTTTTGTTTCAGTGAGCTATTGCATAATTCTATCAATTTTTCTTTTTTGATGGTTGTCAGCTCAAATTCGTCATCTTCATTGTCGATAAATGGATTCTGTATCCAAAAAACTTTTATGATATCAAGGTCTTTGAAATAATTTGAAAAATGCACCACTAAACCATCCAAGTGTTCAATAAAAAGATTTTTGCTGGCTTCAATATTGGCTGGCTGTGGCCCAGAAATCTTTTGAAAGTGAAAACACACCCAATTCATTTTATTGTAAATTTCATTTCCATAACTTCAACTTTTACTTTGTCTTTTTGAACAAGGGGATGCATTAGTTATCCCTGCATAGATTTATTTAAACCGCTCAATTTTCTAAAACGTTTTACCCAATAGGCAAGTTTAACAATAAAATTATCGTTCTTCCACATGAGCCTCTTCATGGTGGTTGTCTTCGAGAAGGATTGATATTTTTTCTTTCAGCTCTAACACCCTTTGAATCACTTTTGCACGAGATAGCCAGCTAACTTCACAATAATACAGAAGTGAGTTATAATTAGCTCCACAAGCTACCAAACCACAGCTTTGGTAACAGCTTAGCTCTTAAGGACTGTTCTTAATATAGTTATAACTTTCGTAAAAATGATGTTCAGTTTCTCACTCATATTTTTTGACACTAAAGCTGCTTTTTGAAGCATACAGTGCGACCAGATGTGGTGCTTTCTTTTTGACCAATGCTTGTAGGTCTTCCCCTGCTCTGTGTCCAGGCATCGTATAATCTCTGTCAGTACACAGTCCAATGCAATTATTCCTCATTATGCAAATATGCATCATCGATTCTTCTTCTGACTGAATTATCAGCAAGGTGAATTTGTTGCCATTTTTTTTTGCATAGGATTCATCAAACTTTATTTGAACCATGTCAATAGCTGCTGGTAAAATTAAGGTTATTATTAGGTGAACTATTTTATGATTTAGTTAATAATAGTGGTGTATTACCTAACACAATTCACACAATCTAAATGAGCATTATCCACTGAAGTTATAAGTTGTCTTGATAAAGGATCAAACATCAGAATGCTTCGTTTTTCACAAGCTGCTACAAGTAACGATCTGAAAAATTGTAAAATCTTAAATTTGTTTACACAAACATAAAGTACTTATATTTAGTTTATTACTCTTGTACATTGTTGGAGGTCAAGATTCTTTTAGTCTTTAATGGATGGGGAAAAAATCTTTCTTTATTTTACTTGTATACTTAAACACAAAATTCTACTCGACTACTTCTGCAATAACAGAAATTTTCCATTTCTATATCTAAGTAGCCTTATTATCAATCATGTGAGCCTATATGCCCAAATTTTACTCAAAAGTGTACTTAAAGCAATACTGTATCAAACATATTTGTACAGCTATGTTATTATTATTAATTAAAGAACATTATCTTTAATACACATTCAAACAATTAATCCAAATCATTAGATATACTCGATGACACAAACCATGTGTGATTTAGATGTTTGACAGTATAATATAATAGCTAATGATTCTACCATGAGTTCTTATGCATATTATGAGCTCTTATTATATATGCTTTGTCAACATAGTCGTGAAAGAAATGAGGAATGAAGACATCCATCAAGGACTAGGTAAAACAGCTGACACTAATTATGGAACAAGGATTATTGTACCTTATGTCTTATTAAAGTAATATCTTACCCATCAGGTGAAAACTCCAGATTAAATATACCACCAGGCGCTGAATTTTGTAAACTTTCATTGTGATCCCAAGAAGTACATGGAGCAAATGCATGGTAAAGTCCTTTCATAAACCGATCATTAGTTCCAATTTTTTGTTTAAATCCTACTTCCCTATCCCTGATAAACTTAGTGCTAAAACACGATGAAACATAATTGCTCCTGGTTTGCGTCGATTCAATACACTTTTCCATTATAAACAGGATTAGTTGTCAATTCAATCAGCTAAAATTGTATTTTACGTAGAACGTTTGGTTTTATAGGAATGAAGAGGCATTTTGGCGAGGAGGCCAGAATTTCTACTCAATGAAATAGTTATAATTTCCATTTAACTCAAACAAAGTGACACCCAATCAGTAATCACAGAACCTATGCAGTAATCATAACCATAAACCATCAGCTGATAATACAGTTAGGTTATCATCAAATAACAAATAGTGTTAACCGAAAAAATGTTGAACTTAACGGGCAAAGTTAAAGTAAAATTAATCTAACATAACTTATTTGATGTCACAAAAACGAGAAAAGTATATTATACTATATGTGTAGGCCTTGTTGGCGTGAATTATGTTGTATTCCATTGTAATATTGCAAAGTGTTTAATTATGATTTATTTATTGACAATGACATTGACAAACAATTAATTTATCTCTGTATTTCAGTTTGTACTTTGAAGTTTTGATTTAGTCGAGATTTTGCACTGATTGAACCTTTAAACGTCTTCGAATCAGCAGACTCTCTCTCCACACTACTGACATGTCCTGTCCTCGTAAGTCGAGCTGTCAAATCATCCAAAACTGTACTTCCCCGTACAACTAAATTTCCTGGTCCCTTCTTAGTTCTGATGGCACCAGTCGCACCAGTTTTGAATTTTCACCTTTCCTACAAACTTTCTGAGTGGCTTATTTTCAAATACTTGGAAGCACCTCGCTAGCGTACTTGTAATGCTCTTCATTTAACAGGGTAGATAATAATGTTGCAAATGTCCAACTTCAAGGTTCGGGAGAATGTTTTATTCTGAAGAAGTACTCCAAAATATGCCCCGTTTCCGCATTTTGTTCTATAGACCACTTTAGCCAGAAAGATATTGCTGATGGGCGACCCGTGTCCCGACATACTTGTGCTCATGTTGTACTTGTATTCATATATGTCTTCTACTTGTATCTCATACTCTGCGTGAACCTTCTTACTAAATGAGATATTTAGTCTTCTTGGCATTTACTTCAGAGTGAGATAACAATACCAAGCAGTACAGAGAGATTCAATCGTAGAAGAATGCTTCAATAATAGAAGAAATACTTGGGTAATTTTCACAAAATAGGGCGATTCTACGGATAAGGGCAAATACTTGGTCCCAAGCATTTTGTTTTTATTTACGACCTACTAAGGCGTAAAAAATTATGGAAAGCAAGACAAAAACATTAATATATCAGCTTTGTAGCCACTTAAATAACCGTATTTCCCATTTCAATAGCTTTTTCTGAGTCCCGTTTTTTAAATGCTTAGAAAGCAAGAATAAAATGAAAAGAGGTAGAGGTAGTTTGCGTGGTCTTGGAATGACCACAAATTCAACTGGTAAGTGCATCGAGTTTATGGGGAGAAAGGACAAAACCCAAATCTCCCCATTCAAAAGAATTTTTATTTTTAAACAAGATAAAAAAGTGTTACATTGGCTTCTAATTTTTTTTTTAGATTCAAAACTTTATTGTGATAAAATTACAATCTACCTTATGGGGAAATAAGTAATTGTGATAAATGTTCTCATTCATACCGTATTTACAAATTGCATTCACTCATTCATTCATACAGTATTTACAAACAGCCCAGAGACCTCACAAATCCACATGGTTGTCACTTCCCTCACATGCGATAGAGGAAGCGGGACCTTGGTAAGTCTCCCACGCTTCTCCGTCAGCCGCGTCACTGGATAAGAGCCAGCGGAGGCTGGCCAATAGTGCAAGAGCCACAGACGCTCAGGACATAATTGGTGAAACTGACCATTGCCAGGACTCCCACTGTTGCGTTTTATATCAGGACAGGAGGCCACTGCCGCTTTAGTCTTCGAGGAGGATTGTAGGGATCAGTGTCGCAGTGCAATGACTTTGCTAGGGGATTAGAGTGTGAAATTTCACGATGCTTTTTAAATTAATGAAATTCATTTAAAAATAAATTACTTAGTCGCAACGAGGACAGCTATTAATATTACAATTCTTCAGAATCTGAAGAATTAATAAGTCAATTTCGAACAAACTTGTTTAAACTGTCATGACAGCTTTCATTTGAAGTTCTTGGGGCCAAAAAAAAAAATCTTGGCTGTCATCAAATTTCTTATTCTTTCTGGCTATGTTTGTTTCTCTTTGGAACTATGAAGGGAACAAACATAACAAGCAGAGATAACATAACAAGAGTTTTCATAAGATCCTTACAAGTGTTTTGCCTTGAAGCTTTGCTGTTGCCTATTTTTGCGAAATACTTAATGCATTGACTCCATAGCCTCTTCAGATAATTCTCCTAAAAATCTAAGTTGGTATATCTATGCAATTGAGAGTTTCATATATTCATTAAATCTTGGAGATGTGATAATATTCGTTTTATTTGTAATACTAGTTGTAGCGACCACTAACTACATAAGATAAATCACCCTATGCTCTATTGTATATATATTGTAAACAAATGTAAATAACATTACCAAAATATAAATCATTGTAAATATGTTAAACAATAAAATATGCTAGGGTATCTAGGGGCACCCCCCTCGTGACGACCCGACACTAGTAAATATTATTAAGCTGTAATAAGGTTAACATTTTTTTATTAACTTATCTTGAGCACCTATACCCTCAGCAATGCTTGCCCACAGTTTCCTCTGTACGGTCGCAATAGTACAAGCCATTTTTGTTACGCATCTGTCTCACTGGCGTGCCCTCATTCAATAATTATTTACAAAGGGAGTACCATGGTACTACTACGTGTACATAAAAATTAGTCGGGTTTGTAGATCATAAGAAAGGGTAGCTTCTCTTAGTGTTGGCAGTGGTATGATTTTTAATATCTCTGGACCATCAAGTAAAACTATTATGTATGATTGTTTTAAAAATGCATCGCCCTTGGATCATGAAACACTAAAAATAGTTTCAAGGGGAAGAAATGTTCTACCGTGAACCATGATATTTTACAAATTTTGTATTTTGACCTGCAAAGTGACATTCTTGCTAGGAAGCAATACTAGTCAACGAATAAATTTGAAAAATAAAAAGAAGAAACCATTTTTCTTCTGATTCAAATAGGATTAGTCATTCTACCCTCTTTGAAAACACCATAAGCTTGATATTTGTCTGTTTCTTAATGTACAATAAAAAACAATGTACATACGTAATGTAAACATAAAAAACAATTAAAAAAAACAATATTGGAATATGTTTGTATAATAAATCATAATTTCTTTCCACAATAAAAAAATAAAAAAGGGCGTAGGCAAGAGCTGTTTTCAGTGTATCAAGTTTGCTTGCGTGTATTCTTCTCTGACATGTTTTTACTGCTTTACCTCATCTTTCTTAACATAATAAACTTTTGGAACAAAACATACATGATAAATAAAACTTGTAACTACCGAACCCAGTATTGGGCCAATCCAATATATCTGGAACAAGCTCAAATAATAAGTGTCCGTAATCTGGAAGTGAGCTAGTTAATTTTATTATGTTCTTATGTTTAAACGTATCGATAATTATTTCTGGATTTATTATAAAAAAATAATCCCGATAAGGCAGGAAAACCTTTGCATTAACATAGAATCTAATTGACGAGCTGAGTTTTTTTGGAAAGGCTTTCCTCTGAAACAGGTAAGGTGATTAACTAACCTCATTCTGTTTGTAATGCAACAGACAGTTTTTTTTAATTTTATTTATTTCCAGTTAGCCTTCATCATCCATCCATGGGTTTTATGACAATATGCATTATTATAACAATTAATGAAATATATAGTGATTAGTATCGTCTTAGATAGAATTGAATTGGATTCATGAAAAAAAAAATATTAGATTTTCGTCAAATTCATTTATGGACATTTCAACATGCAATGTATGCCTGTTTATGGACGGTTGAAGGACACATCTTGGGCTAAAAATATGACACGAAGTATAAATACTTGCCTTAAATTTCATTTTTGGGCGTGTAAGTAAACAAAGAATCTCGAACACAGTAATCAGAACTAAAGAGCTGTCTATAAAGTATAGTATAAAAACAAAACGGTTAAAATGGTATATGGAACCTAACGAGGGTAAGGGAAGAACGTTTACCCATGAAAATACACATCTTCACTTCAAAAAAAAGTAGTATGAAGAGAGTAGTAAGATAGTAGTTGTAAGGAGGCAAGGCAAAGTTGGCACGAAAACGAGGAAGGCAGTCATAAGAGTTAAGTATGATCACTGGCAGGACCGGAAGAAATGGCTGTTGGGACTCGGCGATAAGACGTAAGTTTTAAATCCGCCATTTGTATTTGTTTTTCAATTCATCTAAACGTTAATTGGGAAGTTTGTGGAATGAATTAGATATTATGTCACAATTTTTTCACAATGTAAATATATATTACTGAGGAAACTAACGTGGTGGAAGGTTAGAATTTTATTTATTTCACAATGAAATAACCCCCATGTGTTTCAGTATAGGTTGGCAACTTGAAGATAGGTTGCTTCAAAACTGATCTTTATTGTAATCTAATTTGTATTAAATTATCAAAATAATACGATCACATGCTCATGAAAATGCGGTATTATACTTATCCATAACAATCTGTGCCCACACGTTATTATATTAATTTACACGTACCAGTAATGTGTTAACTTTCAACACATTACGCTACCATTCTTAAATAAAATTCAATCAGGGTGGTTTCTGATCTCCTACCTGCTGGTCTTATCGTTATAGAATAAATAGTCTTAATATTTCAAAATATAGGCTCTCGATAAAACTTACCCAATGATCTTTGAACTGCCATCTAATCAATGCTGGGCCAAATGATCTTGCTGGATTTAATGACCCGCCTGTGTATGGTCCCTGAAACAATTTAAAATGCATTAAAAACGACTCCAAACAAGCGAAGTACGTCATGGATTTCAATTACACCTTTTTTTCTTTTTTTTTAATAACTTTTGAGGTCGACAAATACTTGACAGGTTTCCGGACGTTTTTTCCAATTAGCTCTATAAGGCCCCTCCCCCCCTACAAAAAAAAATTATTGAAGTGTTGAATATTGGACACGTTTAACTGTATTTCCTTTGCTTACCAGACAACCTGGGACTTCCCCTTTAGAGTACAAATTCACGGTTAATGACAGCATGTCCGTTATTGTCAAACCATAAAAAACACTTATGAAAATGATTATACGCGAGAATGACGTCAAGTGTCAAATATTATTGTAGTGATTCTAACTATCAAGTTAAATCACCCTATACTCTATTGCATGTATATTGTAAGCAAAGTAAAATAACATGAACTAAATTATTATAAATGTATTAACAATAAAAAAAAGGCAGAAGCAAAGTAACACTAGACGGGTCTACAATCTGTCAGTCATAAATCTGAGAGACCCTTACAGCCTCCAGGGGTTATTTATGACCGGCAGGGTACTCCTTAACACATGCAGAAACTGCAGGTACTAAGTGATCCCGTCAGCCGCCTGACTGATTACTTAGGACCGGCACGGTACTCCTTAACACATGTTAGGATCTCGCAGGCACTAAGCGACCATTTCAGCCCCCTTCAAGGAGGCTGGTTAGATATTTAACGGAGGCGCCTGGCCCGGGCCCACCAGTCTTTCGCGACCGTTACTCAGTGATACTTTGCTTCTGTTCGAACTCTGAAACTTTGACTTATTCTTTATGAATCCTCTGTACCTCTTGAACATAGTGCATTGTCGGGGCACATACCTATCGTAAATGGAGTCAGATATGTTATTAACTCGAACAATCCACACTTGTCACCAGTGCTAGGTGATCAGGCACCACTAGTGACATTTCCCGACAATTATAATTTGGTATGTTCTAAGAATCAACAAAAGAGAGAAAATAATGTGACCGGCTAAGAAAATGAACCGAAAGGACAGGGTAGCATTTGGAAGAGCATCAGAACGGAAACCAGATCCCCACTTCAGTTCCAATACCGAACTATGTCATATTTATAAAGAACTTTTAGATATACCCTTGTATGTCTGCACCTGTCAGAAAAGAAAAAAATGAAATGATATACAGATGTACAAAAAATAATAATAACAGAAACACCCACTCATTTCTAGTTTCATTGCTAACCATGAATTCACAGATATATAAATCTGTTTATTTAAGACAAAATATCAACAAGAATAATAAAAAGTACACAACAACGTTGAAAATGGCATTTGCTGCCTTTCAAGTGCAGTTTGTTCAAAATGATTATTTAATATGAGTTATTTAAAAATAAAGCGAAGGAAATTATATGGCAAGGCGTGATGCTGCCCGGAGACACTATAGACTACAAGGTTTGCATACGATTATCAAACCACACGACTTGACACTGGCAGCAGGCCGGTGCGCGAAGTCCGACTAATTCCATGAAGCTTTCTATATCCACTACTCCTGATTCCAAATCAAAATGGCAACTCCTTCCTTGCCCTCTGTGACTCCTCTGGGTGAATCTCTCACTCAGAACTTATACTATCCGTAATGGAACCACGTACCAATGCTACTGGCCCTAACGGTATTTTCGTTAAATCAATGAAAACAGTTACAGTTCAGTTCTTAATAAAATCCCAATTGTACATTACTGAAAGATTATCTCCCAATTTCCATCCTTTATAACCTCTTAAAATCACTTTATATAATAGCGCAATCCAATTTACTTGAAGAATCTGTTTAATATTTTGAAAAT
Organism: Acanthosoma haemorrhoidale; assembly: GCA_930367205.1. Classification (NCBI taxonomy): domain Eukaryota; kingdom Metazoa; phylum Arthropoda; class Insecta; order Hemiptera; family Acanthosomatidae; genus Acanthosoma; species Acanthosoma haemorrhoidale. Next base: position 84,348,798 of record OV884014.1, on the reverse strand, counting down.
CGTTCGATTTGTTTTACGCTCCTTTCGAAACTTACATCTTAGAAGCTGATGTGGTCTCAGCTTCCACAAATAAACCGGTGGTTTCCGGTTCGGCATGTATTAGTGACCAGTAGCTCTGCCCCTGTATCTCAGCTATGTATATGAGCCTGATCCAGCCAGTCCCATATATTCCTTATTGACAGTAATACCAACTTAAGCGTCAATCTTTTTAGTGTTGTGGTCGAATTGTGCATCTCCTTGTCAAAATTCTAATAAAGTTGTACCCAATGAAGATCCCTTGGGCGTAGAAAGTAGCTATGGTCAGCCAAAGAGCTGGCAAAGTAGTGTTGATACTACCGATACCCGTTCAGATCTTGGTTGGTTTCAGGTAGGCCTTCTGAGGTAAGTGGTCAGTTGTAAACTGACTCCTGTAGAGTTGAATGGTTATGGAATAGGAACGTGAAAATATCTCTGACTCGGTCCACGAGGGTTTGTTTGTCCAATTTGTTACCGATAATGTTACACGAAGTTGACATAAATTGAGATTTTTATTCTATTAAAGAAGGTGTTTAAATTTTAATATAATACTGGTACTTACCAATACATAACTTGCTAACGCTATTAAACAACTGAACTCAATTGATATATTTCCAATATGCTTTTGATTAATCGGGTTACAAACTCTGCAGACCAATAAACACACAAGACCAGTACCTAAAGCTTCTAAAAATACTCCCTTTGCTGGAGAAAAATCTTCTTTTAACATAGTGACACATATAAAATCATCTTTATGAAATCCAGAAGACGTTAATTCATGAGTTGAAGCGAGCTGAAAAAAGGTAGTACGAGCTGTAAGCTAGTAATTTTAAATTTATGTTCATCATTGTGTGAAAGTAACTTATACAAATATTATTAAAATTTAGATAATTTTAATTGGTACGTGATACGTTCCATCGCATTGAAAACCAATCTATATTCAATTAAATATATACATATAACAAGGTTTTCATTGTTTTTACTTAATTTTTCTTTCACTGATTTTTCCTGTTTTTTTTGTAAATTAATAATTATCATATAAATTATGTAATATATCAACAAAATTTTCATGTAAAGTTTGTTAGACTCTCAACATGTCTGGTTACTCGGATCACTAACTCATTGAATGAAAGCTTTCCTTTCGAAATGAATAAGTCAATGGCAATTGTTCACACAAATAACTATTAAATTCTCCAAGCTAGACAAACTATATCCGGAACAGTAGATTGGACAGTATCTTTGGGCACAAGACCAAGCAGTCTTGGTGACCTAGACCGTCCTTTTGGTGGCCAAAATAAAAAGATAAGCTTTGGTAAATGATTTTGCTGGCGGCCTAGCAGTTTGTTAACCTGATTCCTTATCATCGAAGAAGGTGTGGCCCGACAGTGCACAGTGGTCTGGAGAGGTAAAGGCAGTTTGCGTAGTCTTTGATTTTGTGAGAATTCACACTCGGTATCTAGGATTAGGCAACAACCGACCGGATCCCAAAGATGAGTGTGAACCGGAGAGATGCAGACTGGACCGTGGTGGTTGTGACTACTAGGAGGTTGCGGTGCCACAACCAAGCTCCAACAATCAAGGTCCCTTCCAGGAGTGTTAGTCTAACGGGAAGAAGACTGGAGTATCCACAAGGAGATGAGTGGAGGCCGTCATTGTCAAGATCAGATCAAGTGGGCAAGGAAGTGAAGAGGTAAGTAAACAAAAAGGTCGTGGTTCGAGTATAACAGCGAGCACCAACGCAGCAAGAGCACTGGACAGTCCGGAGAGCTAGTTCAGAGTGAGTTTGAGAGTGTAAAGACTTTTTTTACAACCCGTAAAAATATTTATTGAAACAAAACATAGTAGAATAGAAAAAAAATAAAAGATTATTCAGATAACAAGTTTGTGTCTCGCAATTAAAAAGAAATATTACATAAAACATAAAAAAAAAAAAAAAAATCGCAATGTAGAATAAAATATTGGCTTCTGTAAAAAGTAATAATAATAACATAAGATTATGTAACTGCATTTAGCAGATAAAATCTCCCATGGGTCCACATAACAAAAAAAAACCAATACATGGAAAACATATCTAATGAAATCCGGTTAAGATTCAAAAGAAAAAAGCATGTGCTGTGCTAGCTTCACCAGGGGCAAATAGAAGTTACTCTCTTCACGGACAAAAAAACACCCGTCTGCTATTGCACTATTGTAAGGAGGGATATTTTGGTTCCAGGGAAGGGTTTGGTCAATGGTTTTTAACGGTGTGGTGGGAAGTAACAGGATGGTCATCAAGATTTAACTCAGGAAAATCAAAATGAAGAGGAGCCGATAACAATCACCCAAGTTTTAACAGTGTTTACCCATAGTTTATTTAAGGTTAGCCTAGGCATTGATCTGATCTAGATCTTCACGAATCTCAGCAAACGCAGCTACTAACAAATAAATCGGAGGGGGGGGGGGAGAAGCATTATAAGGAGGAACTTAAAACTAACTAAAACAGGACCAGGTGATGATGAGCTCCGTTACAATACAGGAACTAAACCTAACTCGCAAAGTATGTTGCCTGGCAGGCGTGTTGATCTCGTGATGGACGTTTAGGATGAAATACTGGCATCCAATCCACCAGGGTTGTGATCGAGGCCACCAGTTGTCTTCAAGGCCTCCATCCAAATTGAGCCCGTGTTGAAGATCCTGCTTTGCCTCCAAGCAAGATCCTACTTTGCATCCACAGGTTATACATTTCCCAAGCTAAATGTGACTTGTGCAAGAGTCATTGCTCCCGACACATTATATGTAACATGTAAGAATGAAAACTCTAAATAAATTTAAAACTAAATACAGATATTTGTAACTTTTGACTTCAGAAACCATGTTGTTAAAAATATTACGGCAAATGCCTGAGAAAATGGCAGGAGCATTTCCCGAACGGTTTGACCAGGCGTCGCAGGCTGTTCCGGGCAATCTTGTGGACCACATTAAAGTGATTGTAGCGACCGCTAACTACATACGTTGTAGATAAAATCACCCTATACTCTATTTTATATATATTGTAAATTAATTTAAACAAATGTAAATAACATTGCCAAACCATAAGTCATTGTAAAATGTTGTAAACAATAAAATACGCAGCTGCAAATAAACTAGTTAGAGGCTGGAGGCCTCACCCTCTACCCAAGAACAGGTAATAGTGACCCGGACAAGGCCTGAGTCACTACGAGAACAAAGGCCACCACATACTGGGCTGTCATTGAGTACAATAAAACCTCAGATGATTGGGTACTAACAGGCACGCCGAGGTATAAATAGACCCGGGGATTGGCCTGTAAATCATCTCTTTTCGACTCCCTGCAATACTTGACAAACCCGGTGTTTAACACGATAACCCCCGCTCTGTTCCCATCGATCGCAGGACGCTGTCGCGGCTGGAACGCTTTAGTCTTAGGTTCTAGGTTTAGGTTTTAGTGATAGTGTTTTCCACGGTTGCAAGATGAAGGTGAGCCTCATCACCTAGTGAGTGTATGTGTATTGGACTTATTAACAGCAATCTGAAAGTATTATATTTTATGCACTCCTACGAATGCAGCACGAGGAGACAGCTGTAATTCCAAATTTATTTATTTATTTTTGTCATTGTATATATATTATCAATAAAGAGGTTTTGGAAGAAAAAAAAACCTGTAAATCATTCTCACAACGACTTTCTAACTGGTGACTTGTGGCTGCATTGATGTTTCAAAACTTGGCCTTCTCATTTATGAAAACCTCTGGACCTCTCTTCCTAACCTCGCTATGTTTTAATCCGGCCTTGTCAGACCCCACACTTTCCTAGTGGATTCTCTGCCTTCACCTCGTTAAAACTAGCACCTCCTTGGGAGAGACCTCTCCCTCGCGGACAACGGTTGTCGTGGCCCTACAAAATTTAGCTAGTAGTGTCTCCTAGTTCTGAGTAAATATTGTTTCAATAACTCGATATTTAATGATGAAGAAAACGGACATTACCAGGGTCTGGATACAAGCTCTACTAATCTCCAAGTACATACCAATAATTATTGATAATAATTACCCATAAAATTCCATATCCTGTCAATGCTCCTAGAATTTGTGCTACTACGTACAGAAGGCTGAGGACCAATGACGTGTGACCATATATAAAGAAAGTCAGCGTGACAGCAGGATTAATATGAGAATTCGAAATAGGGGCAAATATCTGAAATTTAAAATATATCAGTCATAATAAAATAACAATAGTAAAATTCAATAAAACAATTTTTCAAAGTTTTGTAGGTTTTTTTTAAGAGGACAAATGGCTCATGGTCTGTCCTGGTCTTGGTGAGTCCTCTTAACGAACTTGAGTCATGAAATGTTACGTATAGTTTTCTATGGTATTGAATAAAGTATCTCGCTCTCTTTAATTAAATATAATATGTTGTTAATCTCTAACCGAGCGCTCTCTCAGTTTGCAAGCGATATGACTACGTGGGTACTAGCTCTCAACTAAGCACTCTCTAGCTCAAAGATGCTAAATTAAACCAAACCATGCTACCTCTGGCAACCATGTTAATGGTATGCCATAAATTAACTAACCGTTCAAACGTTCGTTTAATAAACAAGTCTTAAAGCGTGAACAGCTTACATTAATCCCTTACACAACAATGTGTTCGGGCTTAAGGGGGCTGTTTCATGCAGAGGGATGATATATTTAATACAAATTTTAATTCATGCCGCAGATACTACAAATAAAAGAAAGATACATGTAATTAAGGATCTGTTACAATAGCCAATGAAAATTTTTTTTTGGGGGGGGGGGGAAGAAACGCCGATGGGTGGACCTCACATAGTTTTTTAACACTTAATTCAGACCTGAAACCATTTTTTTTGTTACCTTTTTGTTGGTCCCCGAGTTGATTTGCTACTCATCATAATACTAAACCACCCCCCCCCCCCACTCTACTCTCCCATCCACAATGTAACCAAATGTCAAAGTTTAGAACAAAAAAATAGCCAAATTTTTTAAAAATAATAAACATTCATTTTTAATTTGATTGCTTCGTTTAATGTATATAATAATTTATAAACTATCTTTTAGAAACATCCTTCTTGTAAATACTGTATATGCATGTACATATCCTTGTAAAGCATATCCGAAAATGGTTGTATTTCCATGATGCAGGGATTTTTGCTCAACTCAAACTCAAAAGTTATCGCGATTTTAACGATTTTAGCATATTTCAGATCTGAAATTTTGTTTTTCCGTCCCGTCTGTTTTTCAGACTCATATTTTTATTACAAAATACTTATCATTCTAAGTGGTAACATACACTTTAGGAAATGGAGGGGGGGGGGTAAATGTTTCACTCGATCAATTGGAAATGAGTTTTAGAAATTACCACTCATTTACAATAACGCAGATTGATGTGCAATGCGCAAAACGTACAACTGTAAAAGTTGTGTTCGCTAGTATTATTAATCAATTACTTGAAATTAAAACTAATAATATTCCTTTCATATTAATTAGGATGTCAAATTAAAGGTCTCGACGTAAATGTTAATAATTTGCATTGCATTTTGTGTCTTTGGGGGACTATTATTCCACAAAAACGTTGAAATTAAATGTTTATTAACAGTAATCCTTATGTTTACATGGATGGAAGTGAACACAGCAATTCCAAAAAGCCAAGGTCCGACTCCTCGTCCACTTTCATTCAACAATCCACTCGAAGCGCAGCCCCAAAACAATAGCATGCCAGTTCCTATGTATTCGGCTAGCAATAACTGGGAAATCCTGAAGATTAAGTCTGTCCTCTCTAGATTACCTTTTTCTTTAAAAATTGTCCCTTAAATCAAAAATGAAATATTAACCAAAAATTACAAAAAAAAAAAGAAAAAAAAAAGAACCAGTTTACTTACAAGAAAAATGAAAATTGAAATAAACGGAGTTATAAATATTCAGCATTATTTATGAATGTTAATAGATATTCATAAATTAATATCATTTAACAATAACTTTTTTCTGAAGTCATCAAGTTAAATTATATGCAACGGTCAAAGTTTTATGCGGCATTTCAGGTGTTTGTTTATTTTAAAACATGAACTTTTTTTAATATATTTGTAACATATGTTTTTACTCTTATTTTAATGACACGGACAATAGGTACATATGTCAATAAATCAAACTCTCACTTTGTTTTCAGGTTAAGCATGGATGAACTTCGTTGTTTCTCGGCGTAGTTTATAAAAATAAAACATTTTCATTTAATCCTTAACGAAGGGCGGAAGTATGCTGCACCTCCTTATTCGAACCAAATAACGACCATATACAGTATGTATACTTTCATAAACATAGGGGTTGTTAATTTATTTGAATATTTAGGACATCAATAACTTCGCGAAATTTAAACTTCATGGAATTAGTCCCAATCCGTTAAGTAGTCCAAACAGGTGCATGTCAAAATTATTAAAGATTAAAACGAAGCTGGCATTAAGAGACATTTGGGATAAGCCATAAAATATATGAAATATATTGGCAGACGTTCAGTTTTGAGTTTTCGCCCTAAAGTGTTATTTTCATATTATGTTGAAATTTGTAGAAATACACTCGCACTCGTTCAAGTAATACATTTTTATTTCGACTACCCAAAAACAGGTTGGTTATACACATATATGTATATATAGTGCGATGGATATGACCAACCAACATGTATAATTCTAGGACATGCCCAAAAGTGCCTTCTACCGAGGCACCCAAGAACGGTCTGATGGAAGGACTAAACCAGGTCATTCTGTATTGTTGACTGGTACAGTGGAGGTCGAAGTATTGAGGGAGCCCACTTCTTTGTTCATTTTTATGGTTCCGGCTTGCCTGTGCTTTACAGATGTCGCCTTCAATAGAGCGCCCTCTTCCTCACATTAGTTTCATAGTCGGTCTACAGCTCGGTGACCTTTTAGCACATCAGTTTTACCTTTCAATCTTAGTGCGTTTGAGATGGTCACTCTATGTCGGAGTGGGTTTTTTTTTTTCTTTCCTGAGTCATAAGTGGTGGCAAAAATGAAATGGTCGCAGGTTACGATCTTCAAAAATAACACATTACTCACCTAAGCAAAAAAAAAAGGACGACTTACACCAGTGCAGCTCTTCTCGTTGTGATAACCACTAAGCTTCTGTCGTCGTCATTTACTAAGTCTAACGATTTTACTCTTGACCATGTAATTCGGATTCCGTGTAACCAAATCCTCCAACGAATTTAAACACGCTCTCCCGATGAACAAACAAGTCGTTGAATTCCTACAATCAGCATTCCCTCAGAGGACTTAAAATTCTTATTAAACGCAATGCCCATTTAACATGTATTAAGTTTCTTGTGGTCAAAAAGTGGAAAACAATCCATTTTTCAAAGCTGGAAAAATCTTTTTGTTATCACTGTTCGGTACCTAGAATATTTTATTAATTTAATCGGAAATATGATACTTTGATTTTCGCATTGATAACGAGCCTTTTAAATCGATTCATAGGATATTGTTTGTTTTGTTGAAAACAAAATGTTGGCGTTATATTGTTATTGCCTTTAAGAGAATTTCTTTTTTATTGTAATTATTGTTTTAAATTCGTAACACAATAAGAGTTTGTTTATTTAATAACACTCGTATCTTTATTCAAAATCATCTAATAAATGTACCAATCCAATTCGGTTTTTCATGAATAAGTTAAACATGTAACTATAGAGAACAACCTGATCATCCCTGAACAGGTGAAACATTGTCAATATACTGTCAATAAAAGAATATTTTGGATAGACTAAAGCCCTAAGTGCGAATTAATGATTATCTTGCGAGCACAACGTTATGATCTTTTTTTATTTATTACTATCTCATAATGATAAAATGTTGAAATGGTTTTCATCTGCGAATGCAGATACTTTGATTATTTAATTTTTGTCATTTAATTACACTCTTTTGAAAAAAACAGAGAGAGAGATCAGAGTCTGCCAGTTGGAAGGACATATAAGGGGTATCGGAATCTTCAAATACTTATCCTGCTTTCATGCCATTTTTCTTCAGGAAACAATCTGGCCCCGAATTGCAATGACTCAACGACACCCCCGACCCAGCACCACTAGTGAAAAAGGAGGTGGTGGTCGAGGTGATGGAAGCTTTTCTGGGGGATGGAGAAAGGGTTATAGTGGTTTCCGCTGTCAACTGTCGAACTCTCCAAGAACTACATCTAAAGGGGAATCAATAAAAGATACTTGAAGAGGTGTTGGAGCTCCCTAACAGTTTCTGGGAGCTGAGAAGAGATGGGGGGGGGGGGGGGTTCACTACTCACCTGCCATCGGAGAGACAAGGGAGGCTAGACCGACAACCAAGCCCCTAGTTAGGTTAAGATTTAGTATGTAAGTTAGTTTTAAGTTTGATCAAAAAGGTGAGCCTTATCACCTTTATTAGGGTCTGTTCAGTCCATTCATGTATAATGTGTATCATTATACTTGTACATTCCATTATATCATTTTTTATGAAAAATAATAATCTGTATAGAATGTAGCAACGCTACAGGAAATACAAAAATAAATTGTAAATAGATTCGCCAGAGAGTTTCCTGTAAATTTAAGGGGGCTATGGAAAAAACCAAGCCCCCATACCGGCTACCATTCCATGAGAGCCCAGTGGTAAAGGAAAGATATGTTACATATAAAGTTCCTATGTTGCCCTGACTCTAACGGTCTGAATGAATCAACAAAAACAGATCCTCTTTACCCACCTTCATTTATGTGGGAAAAACTTGAACAGTTGGGGTAAAGTAGGTCATTTTCAACCGTGGACCTCACCTCTGGATACCACCAGGTACAATTTCCCCAGAAGAATCAAACTTTACTGCCATGGGAAGGTCTATTTGAGTACACAAAGATGGATGATGGCCTTTTTAAAAAAGCAATTAAAAAGGTTGGGTCGGGTTGGTTACGCGGTCGTAAAAGGTGTTATAGATTACATGGCCTTTACAGTGAAACAATTAGGGAACACACCGAGTCCATAGCCCTCTTGCTTGCAGCAGCCCAAGAAGGCCAACCGGAAAAAGTGATGTTTTGCCGCATCAGAGGTCGTATATTTAGCCCATGTGGTTGCGGTGGAAGGAGTGAAATCAAACCCAGCAACCTCAGAAAACACCGAAAATTGTCATATGCCTTACCATACTACTGATATTAGAGCACTTATAGAATTATTCAGGTATTACCGACAATGCTTCATACCAAAATATGTTGGGGTAGTAAAATTTGTTTATTTAATTGACCTCCAACCAGACATATTTGTGGGGTAGAAGTGGAGAAAAGGCCTATGTAAAACTCCAAGAGCCACTATGCTAAGATGAAGTTCTCACGTCCAACTTTCTAAATTCTTCATCTAATCTACCAATGCTCGCGATGTTGCCTTTAAAGCTGACCTATCTCAAAATCAAGGACATGAAAGACCTTTCAGTTTCAGCTAACTGGCAGCTAGGAACTATTCGGTAACTGAAAAATAACTAGCTGTTGTTGCAGTAACAAAATATCAACCATTGCTATCTATTAGGTAGAGAATTACCCTATTCACAGACTAGATTTATAGACCACAACAATGTCTATCTGTGAGAGATCACATTGAAAGAACGAATGTTGGTAAAGAATGATTTTGTCGATTCCCAGAATTTAGATGCTGTCATTTTACTCTCTTCTCTTTCTGTGGGCACTAACATACTTTTTGCTGATTCCTGTTTTTCCTTTTTAAGATATAAATTTTTATTGTTAGTTGAAATTATTGAAATGAACTATCCTGTTGCCCTTTCTGAGCTACACCTTCCATGTTTCCTGTTACTTCTCATATCCTATTGTTAGATTCATTTATATCAAAACAGTGTATTAATATTATCCACAATAATTATTACAGTTATATTTTTAATTACATTTAATGCCATCCTCGGACGGTACTGATTCTACATTCTCACCTGCAAATGTTAAACAAGCAATTACTGTCATGACAATGACACCCGCGACAAGCTGGCAGAACCATTACAGATGAAATTAAGAAATTTATGTCCCCAACTACTAAAAATAATTATGTATCAACAAGTTTTGTTTAAAATTATATTTTTTGCCTATCCATGTATATATTTTTTAAAAATGGTATCAATAAATGTTTTTAAAAAATTGATATTCGTTATTTATAACTATTAAAATCTTCATCTTGGTAGGACACTTTGTAGTGTTCATAAAATTCATAGAACTGGAAATGTTTAGTAATGCAGTAGAATTATTTGGTAGTAATTGTAAATACATCATTCTAAATATTGTTTTCAAGGTTGAACTCCTGATTGCACTTAGTGAATTAGTGAAGCCGTTTGGTCAGTTGGTGTGTAAAACACCATAATTTGGGGGAAATATGGGATCTACTTCATACTGGCTAGCCATAAAGACTTTAAATAAATTGACTTGAATCAACAAAAAAGAACAGAGAAAAATGTGTTTAAAATAAGTGAACTATAAATTGTCACTTTTTCCAAGAATAAAATTAAATTGTACTTAAACATATTTTCATGCTATTATGGTTTAGCTTGGTATTCCTTTTTTCTGAAATTATTCTTCATTATCAACCTAATATGATGTTAGCACATTAGTTCTGTTGTTAGTATTATTACCTTTGTTGTAAATAACCATTTTGAATTTATATGTAGTGAAAAAAAAGTTTTATATAGGACAAGAATTGTTTTTGTGCTACTGCATTAAATAAGTTAACAATTTGGTAGATTAACTGTTATGCAAAGAATATAAGAATAGCGTACACACCAAATAAACATTATCAAGCATATTTGACAATTTCACCATATTTCCATTCATTTAGTAGATATAAATTATGATTTAATAATAAAAATGAACTCTTCATGTTTCTATATTCCAATCAGACTATCGGTGGTATATCATCTTCTGACCTAAAAAGAGCATACACATAGTTTTATGAACCATATTTTTTTTAAATTAACAGTTATCAATTTATTTATAAAATTGAATTTTTGCTTGCCTATTGGTGTTTATTATGTTGGATGGCTGTTAATAAATGTACACCTCTCTTTGCTCTACCCTCAATTTATTTTATACTGATACTGATAAGTGCTTTCAGTAGCAACACCACCAATTTAAAGTATTTTATTATGGAATGAACATGAAAAGTTAAATGTCCCATATTATGATGCAGTCAGATCTGTTATACCATTAAGAGTAATTATTATTTAAACTTTTCATTTTCATTTCCTATTCTATTAATTTAATTATACTTGAAGATAATAAAAAAAGTGCTTGTATCACTATTAAAGAAATTGTGGGTAGACCAAAGAAAGGGCCAGAACTCTTTTATAGTAGATCCAGAGGGGCTCAGCCTCAGGAAGGGCAAAAAAAAAAAAAATCCAGAGGGGGGATCCTAAGAGGGTCATTTGTGAACCAGTTCTTTGCAATGAATTCGGAACACTTCCAATGCAAGTGCTTTTTTCCAGAATTTTGTCAAATTCTGTGATGCTGAACAAACATCGCAGATCCTCCACAGTAATTGGAGGTTTCAGAAACAGGAATCTTTTTCGTGCATGAACATCCAACACAGAATTCACTTGTAGCGAAACAACATTATTATGTTATTTATGTTGTATTTGTCTTGTATTCATGTTCGTGGCCAGGGTTAGTATTTTGGCAAATTCTGCTAAAAAAACGTATATTCAAAAGTTTTCAATGGTTTTTCAGGGCCAAGTTAAGAAGCTATGTTATTGTAGTAAATAGGGCCTATTGAAGAAACTAGCAGCTTTTTGGTCTCATTGTTCACGTTTTTTATTGCAGCATAGATTCAAAACCGTTTAATGTTAATTTAACTTTAAAACTTACCGGTGATCAACTGGTATAGGTGAAGCTGCTACCCCTACTGGATCCATACGCTCCCTCAGTTCATCGTCCTTTACCAAAAAAAATATATGATACAGGACACTAACAAATAGAGAACCTATGAAAGGACCCACACAATATACCTAGAAAAGTAATATATAAAATATTTATTTTGGATAGTTTAAACTTAAAGATTAGAGTAAAAAAGAAAATGCTGGTCACCGATTTGCATTTTTATATCATTTATAGGAAAAAAAAGGTTTTAAGTAAAAAATACGAAAAGAAAAAAGTCAGAATCCCATATATGGTTTTTCATGGATGTCGGGCTCAGATAACTGAGTATCCTCATCCTCTTATATTATGAGTATCATCATTAAATTAATTTATTTATTAAATAAAAAGAGAGAGAGAAAGAGTTTACCGTCTGATTCCGACTATCTGAAAAAGCTCAGAATTGCTGCTTTATATAGGCAGGTCATTCCTGCGTACAGCGAATGAGAAAGCTTTTTATTTCAGCCAATCATGTGATCGTTTATTTTGGCCAATCGGGGGCTACTAACCCTGCGCCCCTAGTGAGGTCTGGCCGTGTCGGGATCTAGTCCCCACCCTCTATACAGACGCCGAAGATTTATTTATAAAATATGGAAAAGTTGGCGGGTGTTTTCTGGTTCAAGAAGAGGGTAACTTCTATTTATGCAAGATGAAGAAGTTGGCTGTTATGTCATGAGTGAACCTCAATCATCCTCATCTATTTGAATCAAATTTGTTTCTGCATTGGACCCATAGTAATCTCTACAAAACCTTCATAACTTTATGAATTACCTCTTAACTTTCATAGAATATGGAATGTATGAAGTGAGTTGGAGCGATAATTACAATTGGAACAGGACGAGTTCAATTACTATATTTTATTTTGTGGATGGCTCCGTGGGAAACTCAATATTTCAACTATGGGTAGAAAAGGGTAAGTTGTATCCTTACTTTTTAGTCTTTAGTTGGAGTACATGAGGCTATAAATCCAAGCTAACTTAAATGAAATAAAAATACTTATATTAATTGACAATACTTGCCCAAAGGTTGTAATGGTAATTATTCCACAAAGCTGGAATAAAAGATCTCACTGGGTTCATTGAACCTCCTGTATAAGGTATCTAGTAAAAAAACATAAATTAATTATAAAGTAGTCATCAAAATTATAATTTTGCAAAGTCTAAAAGTAAATATTACTTCTAAGAGCAGAATATTTTGAATGAAATAGTATTTAAAAGAATGATAATACACTTTAATACTATAGGTTTACAGATAAAAAAAAAATCTTTATTTTCCCAGCTTCCTTCGATCGTAACAGGATTTCATCACGAGCATGTGAGGCGAGCTCGTGGAGGGTTCGTGATCTGATCTAGTGAGATCATTTGTATCTGCATTCGTTTGTGCATCTGGTCTGAGGCGGAATTACGTCTCTTCCACCCAGTCCAAAGTCCAGAGCAACTTGGCATTCCCATGGCCTCGAAACGTTCATGAACTGTTAAGGTATCTGGGCATACTTAATTTCTATCGCCACTGCTTTCCCCGTGGTGCCACAGTTCCAGTCCCTTTGAACAAACACCTGCATAACTGCAAAGGCAAAACACCTACAGATTGGACATCGGAAATGTCGAATGCTTTTGAGGACAGGAAGAAAAACCTCCGCGAAGTAGCCAAGCTAGCTCATCCTGCTACTTCAGGAGAACTCCTTTGCTTGCGATACATCCGATAAGGGAATTAATGGTCCACTACAGTAGAACAAAGATGGAGTTTGGTGTCCCTTAGGCTTCTTATAAAGAACTCTAACCACAACCCAATGGAATTACTTCACATAGAACTTCTCGCACGAAGATGTACGTTACTTCCTTACATTGAATGAAGAGTTGAACTTTAACATCATTACAGATCACAAGCCTCTCACTCAAGCATTTTAGCAGAAGGTGAAAACAGCATCCCTACGCCAAATAGGACCGCTTAATGCTTTTCCCGCAAACATTGTGTACCAGCCAGAGCATAAAAATGTGGTAGCCGATGCACATTTGGGTGTGGACGTTATCAAATTCCAGATCGACTTTGTGGCCATTACACAACCACAGAAGACGGACATCACCATAAAAGAGCTAAAAACCCAAGACTTCAGATGAACTCCCCCCATGACATCCAACTACTCTGCAAGACCTCAACAGCAGAACACTGTTCAGAGTTCCGAAGAGCCATCTGTGATCACCTTCACAACATGTGCTATCCAGGAGCGGGAAGTTGTTTGCAATCGCCAGAGGTGAATGCGGATGTTGGCACCTAAGAGAAAACCTGCATTCTCTTACCAAAAATCCAAGGTACATCCCTACACCACTTTGCATGTACTCTCCAGTACAGAGGTTTCACCTCACCCACTTAGAACGTTGCTTCATCAGATGGAATGCAGTACCTCTTTACGATAGTTGACAAGACAACCCACTGGTCAGAAGCAATTCCACTTCCGAACAGCACCGCTTCGATCATTTCCATCCATTGGATCCTTTGTTTTGAAACACCCAACGGTTCAAGGTCGGCATTCGAGGCAGAACTCTTCCATCCAGTGCATTGATGGGGATCAGCAAACATAGGACGACTGCTTACCATCCCCCAATCCAACAGATGCATTGAGTGGTGGCTTGGGGCCTGAAAACAGTAATGATGGCTCACATAAGCTCAACAAGGTGGACATAGGTTTCGCTGACTGTACTTTTAGGACTCAGGTCATTCCTTCGCGAGGATATGGGGGCAACAGTATAAGATAGAACTGTATAAGATCAACCTCTTCGTTTGCCTGGGGATTGCATTGAAGATGTGGGTAACACTGAACCCATCCTACATCTGCATGAACTGAAGGCCAGCCTCTGCGAGAGCAGTTCATAACTGTAGGACATTCCAGCACAAAGATCTTTCTTCATGTTCACACGTTTTCCTCAGGGTAGACCGCTTGTGGTAAGGAAACCCCTAACTCCTCCTTATTCAGGACCATATAAGGTGATTTGTTGAGGTGAAAAGATCTTGACCGTCCTGATTAGCGATAAGGATTACATTTTATCTTGACCACCTTAAAACCTGCATATCCCCTTGACATAATTGGGGAAAAGCAACACATCCACCACAACCAGAAGTCAACTTAGCCCATTGCAGCCAAAAGCTCCCTGATTATAAATGAGGGAGTAAGAAGCCCCCACAGGGTGACTTTAGACAGGGTGCACAGGTGGCTAGAAAAAATATAGAGTTATGTGTAGTTAATACATATGTTAATTATTTCAAAAGCATATTACTCAATATTCAAGGGATATACACTAGAACCAACCATATGACCACTATACAGACTTAGGAGTTTCAGGGAATTTATCAAAATGATTTAACTCTAAACTGCATTTTCACAAAATGATGGAATTGTCACTTGTACCTCTTGGCTTATCAACCACCCAAATATAATTGCTATGTATATTTGCACTTTAGTTTGTATATCAAGCTTTAATATCACCAAAATATTCTTTTCTTTTCTTGGAGAGACTAATGCTTGATGATCAACACAAAGTACAAATATGCATATGTAAATGTATCTTTTGAAGTATCAATACCTTGGAAAATAATATAATTACAATTAAAAAGTAAGTAACAAAAGTTGTAGTATAGTCTAAGGCTAAGAGTGCACTAGGGGGATGGTGTCATAAGCATTGGATAGGATTTTTTAGCATTTTTCATTGCTTGTGTGAATGATACCACCATGTGTTGTGGCAAAAACTATCTTGAGCATTCCTAGCCTATTAAAAAGCAAAAGGTCTTACCCCGACATACATCACACAGAATATAGTCAGTGTGAATTTTATTGGTATACCCTCAAGTTTGCCTCTATTCCGGGGGTCAACAGCACTGCAAACTAGTAAGCAGAGCGTTCCTGTTGTCGCAGCTTCCCAAAATATTGCTTTAGCACTGCTAAGATCCTCTCTTACCATTGTTACACAGAAATTACTTATTTTGGAATGTCCATGTGCATTAAATTCTTCAGTACCAATTGCCTATACAAATTTTATTATAAAAATATTATTAATTAATAATATACCAATTGAAATTCAAAAAAATATTACTTTGATAAAAAGGAACATGATGGAAGCTACAAAATAGTAGCTTAGTTGTAATAAATTTAATATTGATCGAAACAATGATATATGATACTTCATGATATTATATATATTGTACATGACCACAAGATAACTGCAGTGAAGAATTACACCTCAAAAGGGCTGGCTTGGCTGTGGTCCACAACCTTTTTGGGTGATGTCACTCACTCTATTCAACTAATGAGGTGAATAAAAAAATGACGATTTTTTCATCTAATCCAAAGTAAGTTAAACTATATGCTGATATATCTCAGTTCTGAGTTAAGGTCTCAAATAGCACATTCTAACAAAAATAAGGGAAGTGGCTCTTCTAAAATGTAAGGTGTGAATCCTAAGAAGAGTTGATGGAAGATTTTAAATTATCATTGGACCATTTATTTATATTTGTTATTTATTTTATGGCTATAATTATCTAATATCTACCATTGAGTTGGAGGCCTTTCATTCCTCTGTACTTCAATTGACTACTCTGTTGACGCTATTAAAACCTTCTTCCAATCAGCGCCTTTCCCATCTATGTCAGTTGCTGTCATTTCTATTGAGAAACTTTTCATTAAACTATTAGACATGCGATCCATTGTGGATTCTTCTTTGCCTTTCAGTTTGGAACTATCATAGTTTTCTCTTTCCCTCCATTATTTAACAAATTTGATCCAATATTATAAAATGGCTCATGTGGCTAATAGTGAGGCCATTAGGGATGGACCATGTACACTTACTTATAGATGCATCTGTGACATCTGTCTCTGTCTGCATCTATGATAAACTTCTGGGCAAAAGTTGTGCATCATTTTGTATTTTATATTTGTTTGTTTACATCTTCTTGTTATTAAGTGATTACTTTTTTCATTTTTCCATTATTTTTTGTAAGTTCTTTTTGAGTCTATCGATTCAGGGAGACAGGCGTCAAGCGCAGGTGACCCAAAGTCCAAGGTCTACTTCAGCTAGAGATGTTCATTTCATAACGCTCTTGGCCTTGAGACAGAGGTTCCAAACAAGTCATCAACTTTGAATTGAAATAACCTTCATTCGGCCAGAAATGTGGTGATTCAAGACTTAACAAATAAGATGGTGCCTTTGCGAAGCGAATCTGACCTCCAGACGCCATGCCACTGGCCCACTTCTCATCAGACAGCATCGAGTGTAGTCAGACTTGAAATTTCACGGCAGTATGAACATTGGGCAATCCCTGAATTGGAGAGTGGTTTTGTTCAGTGACAAGTCAAGGTTTGCCCTACATTCTCTCGATGGTCAGATAAAGGTGATAACACAGCCTGGAGAGCGGTTTGCTCCCTGCAACATTTCTTCAAGAGTAGCGTTTGGAAGTGGTTCTGTATTGGTGTGGGTTGGCATAAGTTTTGAAGCCAGAACAGAGTTAGGCATTATAAACATAAAATAGGGGTCTACTAATTGCAGAGGGGTATGTGACAGACATCCTGGAGCAATATATAAAGTCATTTCCACCACCTATTGGCGAAAATTTCCTTTATCCCCAAGAAAATGCAACACATCAAACCAAAAAACACTGCTATCATATAGTAGGCATTAATCTTCTGCCCCCTCCTGCTAGATGTCTGGCCCTTATTCCGATAGAGCATGAGTGGGATATGGTGAAGAGGCATATCAGAGCATAGAATCATGCACCGACACTTGTTGAACTTCAAAATGCATTATTGGCAGAATGGGAGAACATTGCCTATGTTATCCAGTCAATGCCGAGAGGACTGAAAGCTGTTAGACAAGCAAGAGGAGGTGTTTCTAGATACTAAACAATTTTTTTTTAATTGATTCTGTGTTTGTGATTCATTCTCACATTAAAACTGTTTGTAACATTTTCCTTACTTACCCTTCTAACGTTGATCATGTGAGTAATATGACTAATTTTCCTTTCCTGCTTTGACAGAAATAAATCTCAACAAGCATAATTTAAACATTCTCTCAAGGCCGTGCTTCAAGGGCTCATCTGCTTATCCAGATCAGGTGAGGGACCCAGCCTGTCCCCCCAATAATAGAAGTTACCTAGGTATGAAAACCCTAGAGTGTGAATAGTTCTGGTGCAATTAATCGCAATGGAGCCTATGTATGACCATTTTATCCCTCCCTTCTGAGATTTGAATCATCATCTAAATGTGTATTTACGTCTAATTTATAGAACTAGGCCCTTCAGAAAAGTTCTTCAGAGTAACTGAGAGTCAATATCATATCACACCATTTAGTAATCAGGTGTGCTAATCACTAGGCCACAAAGACGGTGGTGGTATACACCCAATATTTAAATAAAAAAATTTCAAGTAATATGATTTGTGAAGTAGTTCAAGTATGAATTGTAATTATGAATATAAATGACTTGAAAAAAAGGATAAGGTATAGAAACCTCTGAAAAATATTTTGTTATATGATGTTGTAAAATATGTTATATTATAACACTTTTATTTATAAATATACTCACAGGCAGAAATCATTCTAGCCACTTCAATAAGTTGAAGTTGCGTTCATTTTTATTTTTTAATGTTTTTATTTTTGTAATACTTATTAAATTTGATTTCACCTAATTATCACCGAAGATTAAATCCCTCTGAAAATGTTTGGGATAACATCAGGAGCTCAGTAGAGATCAGACCTGTCTGAAACACTGCTAAAACTAGAATGGATACTTCGGAGTAAATGGAACAGCCATTCTTGGAATCAGATATTCCCTTTACTCCAGAGTATGAAATAATGGATAAAAACTGTTATAAAGGCTTAATTAATAAAATAAAAATGAAAGCAACACAGGTGAAAGGAATTTCTCGCTTGTGAATTTATATCTATGTACACAAATTTAATTATAATGTATTAAATTGTTTTCTTATTACCTCACCATGAAAAAACACTTCACCCCCTGATCATCTCTTTTTTTTTTTTTCAACCGTTTAGTCAAGGTTGATTGCAATTTAACTGGTGCTCTTATAGCTTAAATGTCATTTCGAGGTTTAATCATTTATAGTGAAATTGAATTTAACATTAGACTCCTTATTTCATGAATACACTAATGGACAAAACCTTACAGGATGGAATATGTATTTTGTTTTGGGGGGGTTTACACCCTTCTGTGCTCCATACCAGGACAGAAAAGGTTATTGGGAACCACCCACTTTTATTTGTAGAAGTGAAATAAAATCCCATTACCTAAATTAAAATAAAACCCCCTTTATATACAGAGCATTTATATACTGTAGCAGCTATGCTAACTCAATAGACCAACTATTTTCTTAATATTACAAAGAATCAGATATTTTATAATTTCAAGAACCTTACTTCTAAAATGGCATATCCAGCTAATGACCCTAATAATTGAGCGGATAGGCAAACAAAGAAAAATACGAAAGAGACACTCCCTAGAATAAAATAACATAAAGTAACGGCAGGATTCATGTGGCAAGCAGCATCAAACCCAAATATCTGGAAAAAAAATCAAATATAGTAATAAGTAGTAGTATAATAATTTACTGCTGCCATCAGCCTTCAATTTATCAAGTTGATTGTGATTACATAAATTATTGTTTAGTGTGAATCTGTTAATTAATAGAAAGTGAAGGGAGTATTAGAGCTAAAATTTGGAGGTGTGCTCCTCTTGATGTTGGATGCGGAGTGCCAAACTATATATTTGGGCCTTGTGCTAAACTTGTATTCATTACCAACTCTGTCTGTAAACTTATCGCAATATTTGTGGGCAGGCAGAGTTATTGATGAGTAGTGAACTATATCTGTGCCAAATTTAGTAAGGACATCTCTGGTTTATTAAAGAAAAGTATCTTCATTAAACTTCACATCATGTTGACCAAATTAATTAATATTATTATGATTGATAATCAAATAGATTGATTTGATAAGAATGGACTGAGGTTAATGCCAAGTAGCACAAATGAGGATGGTAAAGAGGGATGGTTAATCAATTTTCAAAAGGTTTCCTGAACTAATTATTAATCTTTTTAAAATAGCATTCCTAATTGAGTCTTTTGGGGGGATCACAAATCTTCTGTAATGTATGGAACCTGGATCTTCACCTTTAGCCCTTTTATAGGTCTCCCAATAGTAACACCACAAATTACTTTGTAATTTGGACAGGGAAGACAGAGATGGGCACTACATACAGAGCTGTAGTACTCCAAGTGTACAGCTCTTCTACAGTAGATTTAGATTGTACAGTAAATGTAGATATGCACACTTGAGGTCGCAAATCTTACTTGGAAAACTTATACTATCATGTATCCAATTTCAAAAAACAATTAACTATATTGAAAATAGTATAACAACTCCAATTGTATACTTAAATTTTCAAAACTGTGCCTAATCTTGTTCCCATAGCTACATAGGATGCTGTATAAAAGTATATTTACATACACATATAAAATGTTGTCAGAATATAATAATTACTATGTAAATGAATGTAATATACGCAGGCAGTGCATATTGTAATGACACTGGCCTCGCCATCTGGGATGGAGAGTTCTATAAAATATAAGTGTGTTCTATGTTCTTATTATTTTTATATGTGTCTTTTTCTTTCAAAGCCCACTAATTTCAACAGGTTATGGGCCCAGTGAGTGCGTAAAACGTTCATCATTATTTTTCGAACTGTTGCTTCCCCAAGAGTGTGAAAAACAGACGAAATGGACGATTCCGTATCCGTGTATAAGGAAGGGTTTCCACAGTTGGATGGCGAGAACTTCTCCTATTGGAAGTATCGTGTAAAATTAATCTTAGAAGAAAAACAAGCGCTGGACGTTGTAAGTGTCGACAAAAAGTTATCTGAAATGAGTGAAGACATAAAAAGGAAAGATGTAATTGCACGTTCTGTAATTGTGAAGTGTTTGAGTGAATTTTGTATTAACAATGGAATTAAGAGAGAATTAACTGCAGGATATTCTCCACAACAAAATGGAGTATCAGAACGATATAATCTTTCTATATTGAATAAAGCTAGATGTATGTTTTTAGATATCACTTTGCCCAAATATTTATGGGGAGAGGCAGTCAGATGTGCCGTTTACCAAATAAATCGGTGCTCTACTAAAGCCCTAAATGGCAAAATTCCTGCCGATATTTTTCTCGGCAAGTTGAATCTCCATAAATTGAGGATTTTTGATAGTAAATCCTGGTATTGCAAACTTCCAAAACCTAGTAAATTAGAACCAAGGGCAGTAAGTAGAAGCTTGCATCGTGGGTTATGCGGAAAATGGGTATCGTTTGTGGAATCCTGCCATCAACCGAGTCGTTATTTCAAGGGATGTGACATTTGACGAATCAGATAGGAAATACTCAGAAGTTGTCGATGCCCCAGATAATACCACAAAATTTGAACCCCATCAAGTTGAAGTAGAGCCTGAAGAAGACCTTGATCAAGATGACAAAACATCTCCTGTTAAGCCTCCAAAGTTGACTTCCAAAAGACAAATAAAACCTCCTAATTATTTAAAAGATTATGTTCTACATGCAGCTTTCAGTGTATACTCAGATAATAAAGATCCTGTTAATTTCCAGGAAGCTATTGCTCTAGGTTGGCAAGAAGCCATAGACAATGAGCTTCAAGCTCTTACTAAATTTGGTACATGGCAGATTTCACACCTGCCAAAAGGATGCAATGCCATAGACACTAAGTGGGTATTTAAAACCAAAGATGATGGTACCAAGAAGGCACGTTTAGTAGCAAAAGGTTTTCAGGAACAGAGCATAGCAAATTATTATTCTACGGTAGCCAAAATACCCACTATTAGAATGTTTTTAAATCAGGCATTGAAAAATTTTTAAAATACTGCAACTTGATGTGCCATCAGCTTTTTTAAATGGCAAACTGGAACAAAGTATATCGTTAATTTTCCGGAAGGTGTACCTGAAGTTCATGGGAAAGTTCTTAAATTAAATCGTGCCATATATGGTCTTCGGGAAGCTCCCAAGGTATTGAACGTATGTTTTCATAACTTTTGTGTAAAAAATAGCCTAAAAGATCTGGCAATGATGCTTGTTTATATATTGGAAAAGATATCTATATTCTGGTATGGGTGGATGACCTTCTTGTTATGGGAAATGATAATATAGTTCAATATCAAGAATTTGGGAGACCTAAATCATTTCTTAGGGACTGAAGTCGAAAGAACTGCTAATATAATTAAGCTCAGTCAAAAACTGTTTATTAAAAAAGTTCTCAAAAAATTCAATATGGATGATTGCAAAATAGCAGCAACTCCAATGGAAGCTAACTTTAATGTGGACATAGCTGAACCAATTATAAATAATGTACCATATAGAGAATTAATTGGTTGTTTAACATATCTATCGGTGATATCAAGACCGGACATTAGTTTTTCAACTGCTTACCTGGGCAGATACTTAGATAAGCCAACGCAAAGTACTTGGCAGGCTGCAAAACGAATATTGAAATATTTAAAAGGAACTGCAGAATTGAGCCTAACTTTTACTTCTCCAGATAACCTCTGTCTTAATGCATTTGCAGATGCTGACTGGGCAGCCGATAAGAACGACCATAAGAGTGTCAGTGGTATGGCGGTTTTCTTCGGCAGAAACTTGGTTTCATGGGGATCGAAGAAGCAACCAACTGTAGCACTCTCCACTGCTGAGGCCGAATACTATGCTGCATCCATGGCTACCACTGAGCTCATGTATATTGAGTCCCTGGCTACTGAATTTAATGGCTCCTCATGTAATGCAAGTCTTTTCATGGACAATAAAAGTGCCCTATCAATGATTGAAAATACAAAGCGCTACAAGCACATCGATATCAAGGTCCATTATATCCGGGATCTCATCAAGAACAAGATAATTACTCCAAAATACGTAGCAACTGAAGATAACATTGCTGATATCCTCACCAAGCCATTGGGAAAAATCAAGTTTAAAAAATTTTGTGATGAACTTAATTTCAAATCATGATGATTATATATTTTAGTAAAAAGTTCAATTTATTTTATGGTTTATTGGAATTCTATTCTGCTAAATTTTATTTTATTCTTTGTTTGTTTGCAATTTCAATTGTAGTTCATTTTTATTATTTATCTTTTGAATTAAAGGAACTTGAAATTGAGGGGGGTTTCAGAATATAATAATTACTATGTAAATGAATGTAATATACGCAGGCAGTGCATATTGTAATGACACTGGCCTCACCATCTGGGATGGAGAGTTCTATAAAATATAAGTGTGTTCAATGTTCTTAGAATTTTTATATGTGTCTTTTTCTTTCAAAGCCCACTAATTTCAACAAATGTAGTATGTAAATAGATTCGCCTAACCTATAGTCAATAAAAAAAAAAAATAGTATATTTGAGCCAAAAGCTGGTCACCTTACTAAGTTAATAGGAAGGTAGGTACAAACCTGCAAGCATAGCCCATAAATAACACCAAACATCAGAGCGATAACTATCTGTCTGCCTTCATTTGTTTCTCCCACACAGGCACATCCCCAGAAAATGAAAATGGCTGTTGAAATAAATTCCCGAGAGAAAACTTGAATAAATTTTAATATCAATTGTTCCCTTGTTTTTTCCATCTTCTCTTTGAAAAGTGTACCTTTTGTGAGTATCATAATCAATGCTAATGATATATATTTGTGAATTGCATTTAATGTCAAAATTTTAAAAAATAGTAAAATTTAACATGTAATGAATTGTATTTGTGGATTTTTTAAGTAAATTAATGAAGCAAAGTAACAATTTTCAAAATAAACATTTTTATATCTAGATACATACATTTGAAATCGAAATTCAAAGCTGCAGAGTTCGATAGTATGGACATATTTTATTATTTAAAATTGTTTGCTTAATAATTACCAGTTGTTTGATAACATATGAACTGGAATACATTATAAATGTATGCCATAGAGAACTTTATTTAATGCAAAAAAAAATTTGAACTGTAAGAACTACTTAAATAATCATCTTCAATTCAATACTACATATTTAAATAATATGTAATTAAAATTCACCGATGATCTGTATGAAGCATTATTAAATAATAATATATAAAAATAAATATAATGTGCAGGTTGTAACTTAGTAATTGTATCCTCCTACCCCTTTTTCTTCCATCAATTCCTATTATGAATGTCAGGTATAAACAATAATTGTACAATAAGTATCGAAAAATATTGTGAAATATCTATCTATTTATACTGAATATGTGACAGTTATAATTTATATACATAATCAGATCTGAATCAGTCCATGGATTTCAGGTATTCATAATCACTTTATTAGTTCATTGAAGATGAAAAAATTAGATAAATATGTTTCTTTCTTTTAGGGCATGACACTGACAAGGTTTATTGATGCCCACATATATACGAACATTTTCTTAATTTTGGTTTTATAAAGCATGTAATTTATTAATAATTTTAACTTTTATTAATATTTTATAGCGCTTAGAACAAAATTTGTTAACACATTTTAGGGTTTTAATACTATCCAAAACCACCAGCAATATATCTTATGGATCCGAGTGAGCACAACAGTGAGAATAATGCCTCATGCACCCCTGAAGCCGAACAGGGCGCAGGGGGCACCCCAGTCCTTCCAGTCTGGTGGGCAGGACTTGTATATTTTGATTAATAGCATAATTATAATTATGACAATGTAATATGTAATGAAAGCTTATATAGTAAGTTAAAGTTGTCCAATTAATATTCTTTAAATACATTAGATTTGTCACCGTGAGTTCCAACTCTAAATGTGGATTGGAGTACTATAAAAAAAATTTTTTCTCCTGTATTCTGTAGCCAGTGACAGCTCAAAGTTGGGGGGGCTTTCCTTTTCTTTGAAGGGGAAAGCTCTACGCAGGCACCATTGGGCTTATCTGTTTATTAATTCATCAACAAAATTATTTTTAAACATCATAACCTAATATTTGTTTAATTGACATTTATATGTTTTGTCGTATAATTAAAAAGTAAATAATCAGCTTAGTTTAATTCACTTTTAGTTGAAGTATGTCTTTGCATACAGAAAGTCATACAAATCTTCCAAGAAGCATAATTTTAAATTTGAGTTGAAATAAATGTTTATTCAAGTGATAAAATTTACAGCATACCTCCAAAACCTTAATGAGTACACTGGTGTCAGCTAGTACACATATACATTCCTTGAATCCATATTTTAGTCCACAACCATAGTAGTAGCAGATCATCTTAGTCTCTTGGCGGGACTCAGGGATAGGTTGAGGTGAATCATGAACTGTTTTGATAGTCTCCTATCTCTAAGCCAAGTTTGGGTGGCTCTTCCCCTTTTTCCATGGATAACACTTCCTTGGTTCATATCTTTTCCAAACTGACAATTCTCATCACCTTCCTTATATACACAACATTAAAACATCCCATCTCTCTTACCTTTATATGCCTTCTCCCGAAATTGCATTCGACCATTCCTTTCTTGTTTGCTCTATTACTCTCCCTCCTAATACGCAATATTCTAACATCTCACCGTGCAGGCAGACACTTGGTAGTTTGGGACTTTATGAGACTAACTTATTAATTTTTGCTGATTGGTGCTATATTTTTTTATATATATCCAGATGTTTGGCTGGCACCTTTTTTATCATTTAGAATTGTTTGCTGGTCTTTAGGTATTAATGTAAAGTTTGTCTCTGAAAATTAATATGGTATTTTACTGACTTTTTCTTAACATTTTGTTTTTTATTTTTATGAATATCCATCAATGAGTGTATTTGCTGGAATGCATTTAAATCATTTGTCATTTCCTATTTTACATTTTTTGTTAACCAGAAATTAATTTTGTTATTTCTACTTTATTATTAGTCAGGTGGAACTTGGTGTCACAATACAAATTAATTTCCAGTTTATTGTAGTAGATGTCAGAGATTGCTATTTTGCACCACTGCGTTTGAGTTGCAGATAACAAGCATTGCCTGAGAATCTCCAGATACAGTAAAAATACGTAATAATCTCCATCCTAGTCATAAGTATCTAAATCTTCGTGAATTAAAAATGGGAGCAGAAAAGGCTTTCTTCAATATTCTTGAGTCCTCTATTATGACCATTGGTTCTTCAATATTCTTGAGTCCTCTATTATGACCAGTGGTTCTTCAATATTCCTGAGTCCTCTATTATGACCATTGGTTCTTCAGCCCCTTGAAGTCTACTAATATTAATACTCTTCAACACAACCACATACTTATAACTCCATAGTCATGAACAGGACTATTGATAAGCCTGAGGCTAAATGAGTCTCCTCACAGATTATGAGGCACAACTGATAGGCTCTCATAATTGTTCAGGCCTCTGATTCATATATTAACCCAGGGTGTATTTAAGTCTTGTATCTGGTGACAAAAAGAAGGTGAGCCTCATCACCTAGTGTGAATATAAGACTGAGTACTATTAACATCAAAAAATTTATTGTATTATGCACTCCTCCAAATGCATATAAATGCAGGAAGAGGAGAAATTTGTAAGTCGATTATTATTTTGTTATTTTTCTTTTGTACATTGTATTTGAGGTTTTGAAATAAAAAAAAAAAAAAAAGTCTTTTATAATCATATCTCCTCATATATAATCATATGTCATGAACAGAATTTTACTCTTGATCTATTTTTGGAGTCTATAATTACACCTGTTAAGAGAAACAATTTTTTTGTTTCTTTTACTTCTTGGTTTTCTGAATTTTGGGTACTCAGTTAAATGAAGTTGTGCACTTGTTTGGAAATTGAAGAGAAATGCCCAAAGAAATGTAGGAGCCTTCCTAGGCAGTGATCCATACAGAGGTCTGATGGGTTTGCATTAATTTTTGAACCAAATTAGCTTTACTGTGATGTCAATGGCACAAAAAGCTTTCTGTACTGCTAGCACTGAACTTCCAAGA
Source organism: Acanthosoma haemorrhoidale (assembly GCA_930367205.1). Taxonomy (NCBI): domain Eukaryota; kingdom Metazoa; phylum Arthropoda; class Insecta; order Hemiptera; family Acanthosomatidae; genus Acanthosoma; species Acanthosoma haemorrhoidale. The sequence continues at coordinate 84,321,878 of OV884014.1, read as the reverse complement.
ATATCAATGTCTTCAGCAAAGCCTGGGATCTAAACTGAAAACAGTTCCAATCATCTACACATTAACTTCCCTTATAACTTTCTCCCAGCTAAGTTACAAAGAAGACAAGCCACCTTATCTTCTTTTCTGACACCTTTACGAGGACCAGAATGGTTCAGATTCTGCCATAATTATTAGAGCTAAGCCCATCAGCCTTGCTGATAGGTTAAGCTCATTCATTGTCAAGTATAGCTGGTTTTACACATTAATATTGCAAAATGTCAAACTCTTTATATTATTCATACAAGCAGTTGATTTTTAACACCTAATGGTGATCGTAGATGTTCAAGCATCAACCTTCAGAAGTAATCCATGATCATTAGGCTTCTTTTGATGACCGATTGTTCATAAAATGTAATATTCAACAACTTTTAAGCGAGAAAGAAAATATATCCACACCAATAATGAAAGTCTTCAGCTGTACCCACTGTATCCACCTCATAAAATCGGGCTCAACTTCAAATTTTTATTCAGATTAACTTCATAACTGAAATGGAAGTTTCTAGAATCATCTTCCTACATATGCTAGAATTAAAATCTGAAATCGTTAATTGCATAACACCTTGCAACATCTGCATGAAAAATAGAAGTTTTACCATCAAACAGTAAAAAGCAATTCTTGTGATACAGCAAATAATTTGTTATCTGGCTATTTTGTAATAGCCTCAACACATAATCAATCAGGAGTAGCAATCTATTGATTCTCTACTTTTTTAATTACAAGCAAGTAATTGATTAATAGTAGACCTTTAAAAATTTTTCATAAGGTAGCTTTTACTTTTAGCATCAAGTATAACATAATCTCTCTAGGAAGAATTGGCACTGCAGCAATATTATAGATACACTAATGTTTTCTTAATGTGATTAAAGGCTACAACTCAAATTAGTAATCAGGGCATCCAGATCTATAATTTATTAGATTACTCGTGAGAGAAAATTACTTATTAATAATACTTGATATTTCAATGGGGCAGCTGGTTATACATTCGTTTTAATCTGGAACTATTTGTTTTTTTTAAATCACTGATGTAGTTTTTTTGCTAACAGTGTCAACCAAGTTTAATAAACAAAACACAAATTGCATTTTGTTTATCAGGACACAGATGTTTAATTTGAAACCCTACTCAATTCCAATTTAAAGAGAGCAAATCAGTCAACATGTATGAAATGGGACCTCCATGTTAAATCTCTAGCTTGAACTGAGGACTAGCAAAAACTAGGGCCTATGGACACAAGGATTTTCAAAAAACAACACTAGAATATGTAGTCATTCGGAAAAATATTATGTAGAGCTATTCCTTTAATTCAGACAAAAAAAAGTTTTCCATATAACCACTACTCCTAAATCAGCAATTTTCTACAGCCTGTGCTGCTTCAAGAAAAGCTTACAAACTAACTTAACTAAATAATAACAAAAAAGGATTTTCTTTGAAAAAAGAAAAGTACTCAACTATGCAACTACATATGACCTGTATGTAGTGCAATACAGACTTACTATTATTGATAATATTTGTAAAATTTATGGCCCACCAACAAATAGACTAACAGATGACTATTTTATCCTTGTAAATGATATACATCATTAAGAGAAAGGAGAACTTAATAGGTCAGAAAGCAACCATTTAGTACAAACAAATAAAAAAGTCTGGTTTAAAATTTTATTGTTTTTTTTTTCTGTGTACAAATACACCTTATACAATTAAAATACAAAGACATAGAATTAAAGAACCTAATGGAAAAAAAAAATTTAAGTTTGCTAAATTTACCAATCTATCATTTGTAGCTGTAGGCTAATTACAAAATAAAGATATATTAAGGTCCCTGAAAATGGACTTCAGTTTAACATAAAAAATATCATTTAAGCAGTCATTGGTTTTAATGACTGAGGAGTTAATAGTTTACGTCAATTTTCAGTTCAAACTAAATTATAACCCTTAAAATATGGTACAATTAAATATTTATACATATTATGAGCTATCAATTTATATAAAAGATGATGAATGTCCCAATAATTGGAAAGGGTAAAAGGGTGATGTCGATTCTTTTTCTAGTGCAGTCATAATTAATCGACGAAATGCTTCTTTAAGTATTTCATCATCCCAAAGGTCCGGAAGCGTTTAACACCTAATAAAAGAAAGATTAAGTTTTGAAACCATAAAAACAAAAAACTTTTTTTTTGTAATTTGAATTAAAAAAACATACCAATGACTTTCATAAGGTCATCATTGCAAATGGCATACTGCTTATTCTTGGGATCCTAATTCATAAACAATGAAAATTAGAACAAGGAAAATGAACAGAAAACAACTCTATAAGAACATATAAGCATGCTAGAAAGAACTTACATATAAATTTTGTTCCTTAATGATGGACCAAACTTTCTTTACAACTTCATGGCGTGCCATGGATTCCTGACCTACAACAGCAGCAAGTTCAGGTGTAAGCGTGCAGCTTTTGTTGTACCCTGTACCACCCCTTTTTTTGGCCTAGAAAAAAATAAAAATTAACCAATTAGCAAACAATACAGAAACAATGATCCAGGACATTCTAGTAGAAATAAAATACCCCAGCAGCTTTCTTGGGAGCTCCTTTTTTTCCTTTGCCCCAATCTTCATCACTATCGGAATCGGAACCCTTCTTCTTCCTACCCTTAGCAGGTTTCTTTGCTTTGGGACCACCCTTGGTTTTTTTGGTAGGCGAATATTCTTCATCACTTTCCTTGTCCTAAATTAGAATAATACAAATTTAATAAAAGAATAAAACTGCAATAAAAAATTCAAACAGTATTTTACAATAACATAGGACTAATAAAATTCAGAAGAGAGAAATAAGTACTAAGTGAATAGCAAAATGTTGGTCATTTATGTCTTGTAAAATGGTAATGAGACTAAATATGAAGCCTGTTAACACAGATTAACTAATATTACTTAATAGTTACTTTATAAGCAGTTATAAATATCAGCAAGATTTAGTTAATCGACCAAAACCTACCTCAGAAGCATCTTCACTTTCATCGCTGTCAGATTTCCTCCTTTTGGTTCCTGATTTTTTAGGAGCACGCTTGGGCTTTTTTTCCTCTTCTTCATCTTCTTCTTCCTCCTCTTCTTCTTCTTTGTCGTCAGCTTCATCTTCATCTCCTTCATCATCGTCATCATCATCTTTGTTACCATTTTTCTTGGCCTTCTTTCCTTTCTTTTCATTTGCCAACACCTGCATTACTATTTCATCTATTTCCTTTTTCCTATAAATCAATAAATATGTATGAAAAAAACAAAGTTATAATTGGTGAGTTATTTATAAAAATATTAATATAATTAAAAACCTGGAAGCTAAGTCAATAGACAATTTAGTTTCGATTTGTTGCCTAACATTTTTGGCAGAAGTTGTGGAGAGATCAGCCCCTTTCAAGATGGCTAAAAAATAAGAAAATACAAAAAAATAAAATTAGAACATAACTTAAACAAAAAAAAAAATTTTAGTTGGTGGGAAAAATTGTTAGATTTAAATTAGTGATTTTGAAAAATGATTCAAAATGAACTCCCCTACTTATTCCATGAAACAGTCTATTTTACGAAAAGTCTTGGAGGGGAAAAAAATTTAAAATTATTATAATATAATAAAATCATTTAAAAACAGTTTGTTCCTTTAATAATTAGAGAGAAAATGAAGTTTGAAAGAGGTATGCCGTCACTAAGTCCAAAGCGTCATGTAGCCATTGTACAATGGCACAACGCTGAGACCCTAAAAACAAGCTATCCCAACGCTTACTTTCACGAGACAACTACCCTTATTTGATCGACAACCTCGTTTTTTCTTAATATGAAACTTGTACAGAAAAATTAATAGAGCTTAATTCTCATACAGCCCACAACCCCCGATGGATAAATACAGAAATAAATTGTTTTACCGGTGACCTCCTTCTTTAAATCCTCCTTCGATATATCGGCCATGTTCAACTAGACGTGACTGCTTAACGAACGGAGCCAAACTGACTCTGGACTCAAGCCTTCTACCGAGAATCGCGTGCAGTGCCTCGTTCACAAATTAAATATTAATTATTTTTGGGGATGTTTTCACGTAAACGTGACTCTAAAAAAATAATAAAAATAATCCTTAAATTATAAAAATTTCAGCAGGCTCTGTACGAATATCAAAAGAATTGTTCAAAGTTTGTATATTTTTTCATACTAGTACACATAAGTTAAATCTACATCAAAGTATTAGTTTGATGTTCTAAATGATCTTTTACAGTTGACATTTTATAATTCTTAATGTTACAACCTTAAATAAAATATTTTATCACAATGGTTAATAAGTGTTCACCTTATTTTCATTAGTAATTATTTTAATAAATACCAAGTAAAGTCGCGTTATTACAAAAAATAAACAAAATATGAATAAAAATAATAATAACTAATTTGCAATAGTAATTAATCTTAAAGAAATTAACTCTCAGATATTTTCAGGATATGTTTGATGTTTCGGGATGATAAAAAAATCAAAAACAAGAATGACCTTACCCCAATGTTGATCATAACCTGTATGATTTTGTTTACTCTTTGTTTCAAATATTAACCTAGTGCCACAAATCAAGTTGTAGATTTAAATTGAATTGTTAATTTAATTATTTCGCTAAGTCTGTTCGCTATTATATTTTAACTTAACCTGTTATTGGCGCTTTGTTTAGCTATGGTTCAAGGAAATAATTCATTTAAAAAAACATTGCATTTAATTATTGTCAAATTTGTTATTAATTTTGATGGACATCGGGAGTTTTGTGCCTTGAAACAATTTTTTTTACAAGAGCATATACTTAAAAACTTAAAAGGCCGCTAGTAAACATAAGCTCAAGGTTCATCTTGGGATTTGAACCAAGTTCCTTCAATCTGATATCACATTCTAGTACGTTATTAACCATTTGATGTTTAGCGGACTTAAAGCTTTTTTTTGTTTAAAAAGTATGAATGCATTTGCAGTATTTAAGAATACTAAATTTGGGTTGCTTTTTATAATTTTTATTATTATTATTATTTTCTTGACCTGCAATGACAACAACCTTTGGAAATCTATCTTAAATATTTTTTCAATGGATCGAATCAAATACAACTTCCACCCAAAAGTAACATAGATACCTTCTATTCTGTCTTTCCATAATGCTTTTCTTTTGTTTTGGGGTATTTGATTTTTATTTTTGTGATAACGGCATTGATTAATTATTATTATGTTTAATATTCATTTTGGTATTATCACAATTAGTACCAAGTACTTGTAGGTCATCAAGAAAATACACTATGATAAATACTAGTTTAGAATGTAACTAAATTCTATGTTTAAAGGTTTGGTGTTCATAAACAAATGGATTAAACTTATTTCGATTAGATTTTTTAAAACTAAAATCAAAATACAGTTTAACTTCTCACAAGCAGACACTATTTTTCCGCTTATCTGAAGTTTCCGCTTGTGAGAAGAAATGAGAGAGATTGAGGTAGAAGAAAATATAATCTTTTTTCCCCCATTTTAATTATGATAAAATGAACAATTTACTTGCATTCAAGAAAAGTTATAAGCATTTAGGCAACAAAACAATAAATTATCTATTTTTACATAACAAATTATTACACATAATGTACATTAATAAATATAAAAAAAATAAAAGCATGGTGTGATTTAAGACATAATTCTTCTGTCTATTTATTAGAAGTTTTAATTTAACTAAAATCTAAATAATTATGCCAGGAAAATAAAAATGTCAGCTTCTATGAAGGATCCTTTTAAGAAAAATCAATTGTATATATTTTACAAAGAAAACATTGTTAATTAACATTGTCATTAATCTGTTATTTTAAAAACAAATATATAAAAAACTAAACTTTATTTTATTTTCAATTAAGAATTACATGTTTTATTTTTTTGTTTTATTATTTGAATAAAAACTTTCTAACAGTAGGGAATAAGTTACATTTTGGTACACCAGCCAATAGTTATTATTTATAAAAAAAAATACTGTGTGAATTACATTGAAAGTGTGTTCTTTGTTCTTTTGTGAGTATAAATTCTCAGTTTAAGTTTATACAATCAATATTTTGTGTATTAAAGAACTGTCTGCTAAAATTGTATTATCAGACAATTTTTTTGATTAGGTTTTGATTTAATTGATAATTTGATGGCAAATGAAGGTCTGGTTGTATGTCCAATACTAAAGCGTAACAATGTGAGCATTCATTTACATGATTTAAAATATTGCAAAGTATTTGTAGTTTGATTGGAAGTTGGAAACTCGAATGCATACATCAGAACTAAATGTATTATCTTTTTGTCAATATTATATGAGGGGCTGTCAAATAGTGTAGTAGTTATATAACATAACAGCTCCATAATATGCAGGATATTGGTTAAAATCTCTGGATGGAAGAATTTACTTCACTTTCTTAAATAGAATTAAGTAGGTCTCAGTAGGATATCCCACTTTTAAGCCTTAAATTAGGGGAGTATATGAGGGTGTAAATAATTAACATACAAACAAAATTATTGTAAATTTACAACATGCATCCCAAGTGATTATTAATTCATATAATTGGTCTATTACGAGTTTCATAGGTAATCTAGAATATAATGCTTGCACATCCTTTAAGATGTTTTATTAATTAATTGATATTTAATATTTTTCAGCCATTGATAAATTATTTAGAATTACCATTGCAAAATTTATTGTCGTTTATTTAATCTGGGACTACACAAGAATTGTGTACATAGTGTTAGCAACTGGTTCATAATAGAAATACCCTAGAGTCGGGCAAACATTAGATATTCTTAATTGTAACGTAATAACTTTTAATTTGTACACTGCTAAAAATAATAGATTTATCTATTAATAATTAGCAGTCAAAGAAAAAAGTACTGGTAAGAACAGGACTCAAACCTGCCTTAACATTGCCAAACTAGCTCTTGGAAAATTAACTTAAGGGCCACACTGTATACCTGTTGCCTGGCTCTTTTCCCATCAGATACATAATCTTGAAGTCTTTAACGAGAATTTGGCCAAAGAGAATTCATTTTAGGAAAATCGCTTGACGCAGGGTTGCTTAGTTTGTAAAGCCATCGACTAGATATTGGAGAGGTCCTGGGTTCAGATCCCAATCGTGACAGTAATTTTCTCTTTGAATGTTATTAATACAAATAATAGTGGGACCATACCACAATAAAAATTTTCAAAGAGATTTTTTTGCTTAGTAATTGTTTAATTAATCCTTTATGTGTGTGAATATTATTTTTTCCAATTCAAAGCAATGGATGTTTGTTTTTATTCCTGTAAATCATTGATGCTTATAAAATAGTCACCTCTTAAGTAATTGAACAGCAATGACATCAATCATGCTGTGTGTTACTTGATGATTTCTATGAGATGGTGGTAAATTGTTAATAATACTATTTATATTAATTTCATTAAATGCTATTTAATAAATCTATTTAAAAAAATGTTTTCCTAGTTTAATGTCCTTTCCAGTCTACTTGAAGCTGTTATAATTTTTTAGTAACAGTGAAGAATGAATAAAAATTAAGAATATGGATTTTAAGGTGAATCTCCTAATGAAAGGGGGGGGGGAGCTCCCCAAAGCAAGCAATAAATATTTTTTTTTTATATCTGGCTCTCCTGAGAATAATTACAATAGTTATAAATTAGGCTTTAAACTTATTATTAAATTAATTATAACAATAGTAATAAGTAACAAAACCCTTGGTTTAACATAATTGTACAAAAACAATATGATACAATGAAAATTTGCTGCATTCAATGTAGCTGAACTAGGTAAGGGGAGAATAAGAAGTTTGTGTGTAGTAAAAAAATAGGGCACAGGATCATGGTGCTCACTTGGGTTACTTGAAACAAACACCCTTAGACACTTGGTTGAAACAATGCTTTGCCATCCAGGGTGCAAAATAGTTTTCTTTTAAATAAGAAATTTAATAGCATAAATTAAAAAATATATGTATATATATATCTAGCCGACGTATTATTATAAGGTAATTTGTCTTTTACTATTAGCTTATATTATTGCGCTGTATTAAGTATTGATAAATTAAAATGAATCAACATCATCATATCTGTTGTAAAAATAAATAAAAGTTAATAATTGGAACAAAGGAATATGATACAGTTAGTATTTTTTATATAAATTTAAAACTTCAACCATTCACAAATGAACTTAATCCCTTAAATAGTGGTGTATTTTAACTTACAGCATTATAACCTTGTTTGCATGTTATGGTTATGAGAGTAGAAAGATAAGATTGCTCTGCTAAGAAAAGTGGAGAAATATGTACCTGCCTGGATGGAAAATTAAGATGATAAAGAAGAGAGAGAGAGAGAGACCACTTTGGTAAGATTCCAGATCGCCCATAAAGCATGCAACCATGTGTGTATGGATACCTGATGAGGAAATTGGAACCACTTCTTTGCAACACATGTAACTTTAAGCATTACTTCATTTTTTAATTACAGGGATAGCAGGTGAAGTTAATTTGTACCATGTAACAATTCTCAGCAGCTTATGTGGTATATATATTGTAATTCTTACTATTTACCATATATTTTTTAATGGTATATCAAGAGATAAGGAAGAAAACTGCATAATGAACAACAGTTTGTTTTAAGTTAAAGATATCTCAGGGCTTGAAATGACTCTTAGTGTATTCTTTAGTGCATAAATTAAATTTATTCTTTAAATGTAACGATGACAATTGAATATAAAAACCTAATAAAACTAAGAATATTCTGTGCTATTGGTCTTCAATAGTCATGTATACTGGGCTCTCGATCTGTGGTGACCTCTTGTGCCAGGTAGCACCTGACCTCATATCTGCTGATATGATTTTCCTTAACTCTTTATTATAAATCTAATATATATATGAGCTGAAGAGGGCACCTTGTATTGAAATGCTAACAAGCATCTTAATTAGAGTGTGAGAGAGCTTGTTCACCTGCCACATGAAGTTTTTTCCCCTTCATATCCCCATGTTATTAAACATTATGGATTTCAAATTTAATCTATTCACAATAGGTCAAAAGTATATGTCCTGTAGCTATGCTACATTTTTTAGCAATTTTCCACTGATTTGCAATTGTTATAAAGGTATAATGTACATAATACATTCATTGTCTATACATGATCAAAAGTGATGGGGATCACCTTATGAATCATAAAACTCAAAACTAGCTTACATCTAACAAACAAAATCTTAACCTAATATTCCCCGACAGTCTGTTGCCATCGATGTTGGAAGGGTGGTGGGGTCATAGTGTCAAACACTGGGTTTGTTAGGTGCTGCAACGAGCCAAAAAAACTTGGTGTTACTCCAGTATATGAACCCACCCACCGATGGCACACCACACAGGTGCAGGTCTGCGTTCTTTAATCTCTCTCGAGAGAGGTATGTCTGACCACTTTTCTCATGATCCCATTCTGAAATTGGTGGAGACTTTTAGATGTATTGTGAGTTTATAGTGGGGCACTTCTATAGTTGGTTTAAATCAGCCAAGCTTTCCTACTGCTAAAGGTTTGGAAGAATGGAAGTTCAAGGAGCATGCTATGCAAATGCTTAGAAGCTTTTTTTATTTATTTATTATTTCTAAACCCCTTTATTAATAATTTTTTTAAAATTTACAATGCAATTACAAAGTTCTATTTAACAATTTCTCCTCTTACTGCGATGCGCTGATGCATTCGAAGGGTTACACAACAATATCAGGTTGACGTTAATAGGAAAATAACATGAATACAATTCTATGTGATGGGGGTCACCTTCAGCTTAATATGTGGGAGAAAAACTTACAAACTAAAACCTAAACCTAGAACCTAAACTAAAGCGTTCCAGCCGCGACAGCGTCCTGCCTTCGATGGGGGAACGGAGCGGGGGTTATAGTATTAAACACCGGGTTTGTCAGGTATTGCAAGGAGTCGAAAAATTTGATATGTCTACGTTGAATGAATTCATCCATCATAGGCAGCTCAAAGATCTCGTGAAGCTCACTGTTGCTCCGCTGCTCGAATGACCACTTTCATCAGTATACCGTTTTGGAATTGTTGGAGTCGCCGAGCTGTCGTGTACGTCGGATAACGAAAAAGTGGTGCACCATACAGCAGAGCCGGCCTGAGAACACTCTTGTAAATCAACAGCTTGAGACGCAGTGATAGATTGGGAAAGTTAATAAATGCGTAAGCCGGTAAGACTTCGTGCGGGTTTGCTTCAACTTCTTCGTAAAATGGAGGTCTCAGAAGCCATTACATTATCGTAGATTTTTATTCAAACCTTTGTTATTTAGAAATGTTTCATAATCAATGAGAGTGAAAGAAAGCAGGTGATTGTCTAAATGTGTATATTGGAGACATTTTTTATCAGAGATTATTTAGTATCGGTAGTATAAGGTATTTAAGTGACAGTTGTTTCTGTGGCCACATTTAGGATTCAGCCAGTTTTATTACCCACTATCCTCTTACCCAGTCCATAAAATAACATACACAAGCGGAGAGGAAGTTTACATAGATATCGATGTGCAGAATATTGCATTTAGCAGCCATGTTATGGTTTTATAGGTATATATATATATATAACTATATAGAAAATATAAGAAACGCCCCCCATGTTGGGCGCCAAATATAAAGACATAGAAACAATTATACATAATTATAAATTTTTAACCTTGATATGCAAACACACAAATTATTAACTTATTTTTACCCCTTTATTCTCTATCGGATCAATATCAATAAAATAACAACGCTATAAAAAAAAAAAAGTGACCAGTTGTGCTTTATGGATTTACGAGTATAAAGTTCTCAAAGTAGTGTCTCCACCTGGTCATTAATTTGTAACTTCTTTGTTATATACAATAGCTAAAATTAGGTTTTATAATTATTAATCCAACGAACTTATGCAACAGTTAAATTTATTTATGAATCGACTTTGCATTAATTATTTTTTTAGTAATCTCAAGTGGATTTCTGACATTCTTAACACTCATACATTTAACCTGATTTTACTTCAGCCATCCTTATACATTGAAACCCTTTAGTCTAAAACTACACTGGGAAATGTCATAACTGTTCCTCCTATGTTCGAAGAAATATAATAATTCTGGTACTCACAGTTATCGTCTTGAAATACGTAAATTCCTTGTTTTAGCTGGACGAGATTCAATTCTTCCATCCGTTTTAAGGTTCTTTTTTCGATCCTCTTCAACACTCGCTCCTCGCCATTCTTCAGGAATATTAAACGGAAGCTTCTCACCCGCCGTGTTTCAATCCTTCAGTTATTTCCCACACGTGTAAGTCCACCTCACAATCGTCTCATCGATGTCTTCCTCGCTAGCGTCCAGGGGGAAACATAGTTCATCCTTCTTCGCTAGGATTCGGTTAAATAAAAAGTGACCTCGAGTGTTTCGAAAATATTTAATTCTTTTCAAATTCCATAAAGAAGCTGAATGGATTAAAACTATTAATTGAAGATTTACACATACATATAAAGCCTTATTTAAAACAAGAAGAGCTCCACACATTTCTAATTTAAGGAGCTAACTGTTACATGGTTCGAACTCACTCAAATGATCCATGACTTAAAACAATCAGGTTAAGTTAACTAAACATCATATGCATTATTTAATTAAAATGAATTTGAAATAGCTGTTTTTGTTTATATAATAATCAATATTAATTAATGTAAATCTATATAAACATCTGTGTAAATAAATGACCGTATAAAGGATGTGTGTGTGAGTGTATTCCAGCATAATTTTGGAACGTCTGGAGCAATTTACATCAAACTTGGTGTAATTTTGGACAATAACCCATATGGCTTACAGTCTAAAAAAAAAACCACTTTGCGGGTAAGACAACCCTAGCACCCATGGTGAGATGTAAAAATAATCGAAATCAGCCGATATCAGTTTGCGCCAATCGGATAATCAAATGGAATCTCGTTTAAAATTTAATGTTTATAAGACTCATAATCGCCAGGACAAATAGATCGACATTCAGACACACAGGTGAAACGTAATGGTTTCTGATTTTGAAAAAAATCTTTGAAACCCTAATTTTGAGAAACTGAAGAATATATCACTATAATATAAACAGAAACGATCAGATTATGTAAATATATGCGTACAGTTCCTATTAATAAAATGTCTATCAGAAGCAAAAGTATTATCGAAGATTTTTATTGAAACATTTAGCATATAGCATATACATTCATAATCAACAAGAGCAAAAAAAAAAGTTTAATGAAATGTGTATAATACCGATACTTTATCAGAGATAAGCTAAACTGCCCCACAAAAAAAAGTGCATTTAGAAAAATTCAAATCTTTGGTTCCTAATACTCGTTAATTTATTATCCTACGCGATTAGCTTATCATTAAATAAAAAAATGTTTGACGAAAACAAAACTTTTTTTTTATGTATATAGTAGTTTTAATTTTTATCAAAATTTGATAATAGACAATTCATCGAATAAATCAAATAACATGATTATTTTGCTTCAAGTTGACATCTGTTAGTAGAATGAAGAGCTACTACGGTAGCGGCATACATTGAAATTATTCTCAACTAACACATGTAGCGCTCTCCTGGTTTTGAAAACTACAGGCAGTTCCGAATCGGAACTCTATTCCGAACCAGTTTCCAAGCCGGAATAGAATTAGTGGAACGCATTCTGAGGTTGTTATGCTCCCTTATTCCCGACATGGTAATGGCACTCCCACCCTTAAACCATTGTAGGCAGCCCAACCATTCGAATCAATCAAAGGTCCTGATAGATACCAAAGTTATATTGGACAGATGACATCTGACACAGTACCATACCATTCCACTTCGAGAAATGACTAACTTGGAACCCACACAACTCCCAACGACTCAAAAGTCAAGAACTCAATCGACGTTTTGGGCAATTATATAAACTGCTAAGCAAAAAATCCTATCTCTTAATAGAAAACAAAATACTGATTTACAAAACCATCTTAAACTCAATCTGAAGCGCAAAAAACTCTAACATCAAACGGAAGTCTTCCAATCAGAAGTCCTTAGACAAAAGTAAACTGTTTAAATCCAACTTTCTACTAATTATGACTCTCTGGGACCACCATCAAATGTTGACCCCAATGGAAACCACTTAAAGTAAATGGATCAACAAGATCTAATATTTACAATAATACCTAGGGATAAGAGGGGACTAGTTTAAAAACATTTAAAATTTAATTTGGGTAACGAAAAACTGTATAGCATATTTTCTTACGTTACATTAATTCATTTTTAAATTCAGACACATTTTTAATAATAATTTTACACATTTTAATTAAATAATTGATACAAAATAGCATGTGATAATAGAAACAAACTAGAATGAGTGAAAATATGCAGGATACTTGTGAAAATTGGTATGATTTTGAGTGTTACGTTGACAAATTTAATGTTTCAGTTGCAGATGCAAGACATTTACGGTAGGAAACAAACTACCAAATTATCGACTATTTAATATTTATTTTGTCCATACGCATTCATGCGTTTACTATTGTACTTCTGTAATTAGATTGGAATTTTTTTGGAGTGGATTTACAATTTAAAAAAATAATACGTATATGTAGCTATAATCTATAACTGTAACGGTTATCTGATTCACTTCTTTTGTGCAATATACTCGTAATAGGAGGGAAACAATTTTTTTGTTAGTTCATAGCTTACAATGATCTTGAGAACGTGTAATAATTAATTGTGTGTATGAATTTCCAAGTCATGGATAAAATACTATATTATAAAATAAAATTCAATGATAAAATTTGATGAAGTAAACCTTTTGGTCGAATGTACAACTTAGGAGAAAAATGGATTTGACTTTTTATGATGAAATGTATGTGTTTCCTTTTTTTCCCTCAGTGATCAATCATAGTTAATAAATACACAGTGTGTGTAAAACGGGGAATCCTTGAACAAATTTAGGATTGAAGAATAATTTATAATTCTGAAAGGATCTGAAAGGTTGTAAAGGAATGACACTATATCTTATATAAATATTTGGTATAACATTTACCATTATCATCCTTAACGCACCTAGTATGCTTTATGCGGAAGAGTTGAGAGTGGATTAGAACGGCATGTTGGGTTAAATTCAATATCCACTACCGTATTAAAAACTTCCATTGCATTACAGATGAGATGCAAATGAAAATGGCTACATTTTTTAGGGATTAAGAAAAATAAATAATTAATTGTATATCAAGATTTTCTACTGCTATGTTGGCGGAGATGACCGAGTCACTATGGAACGCCCTTCATGTGTATTTGTTTACTTTGTACTAATGTCCTTTTCCTAGTGATTTAAAAGGTATTAATATTATACTTAAAATGGCAAGCACATTCTTTGACTTGAGGGGAGTAGGATAATAACCCACTCCCCTTAAATCCACTGCTATTATTTAACATCCACGAAGTTCAGAGGATGCAAGACATCTCAATATCAGAGCTTAGGTGGCAGTGAAAGAAAATAAAGAACTTCTGATATAAATGTAGAAATGCACCTACAATTTTGAGGAATAGGTTCCTAAAAGAAAACTGTTTAATACTTATGCAAAACAAATATTGTTCAGAACCAAGAGGATTATCTAAGATCTTCCTTTAAAAGAAATAGGAAATTTTATTGCCTGAATATAAGGATGTCAATTGAGTTAGCTGTCAAAGTTCTACCTAATTTCTCGTTGGAGTAGTTTAGTACTTAATAGATTTTTCTTTTCCCAAGAATGATGATTTAAATGCTTTTGATTACCCCCAGTTTATTTATTATTCAAGCTAAGCTCCCTTCAAAGTGATTGCGAGGAGACTTGTAACTTCTGAAGTGGTTCTGTCACCTACTCTTTACCTGCCAAATTTTCTTAATTATGTGTCAAATTAACTTCACTATTACTTTAGGCGAATTTGTCATAAAGTTATTTCTCATTTAATCTCTATTCAGGTAGTTTTTTTTTATTTCTGTGGGTACCCCACTTAACCTAATCCAGGTGGTTTAGATTACATTACAAGTTCCAGTCATATTCTGTAATTAGACCTTGATCGATTGCACCATTATTCTTGTCTTGTTAGGATTCATTAGTAGTCTTTTAGCATTATAGACGGAAGAACTCAAATAAACAAAGATTCCACTCAATGTCTGATGAACATGACTAAAACTGCCAACTGTATAAAAAAAAAGGCCTAAACAATAAGTATTCATATTAAAAAAAATGTATTATGTTAAGTTGGGAGCCAAATTAAAGGTCTGAACATTCTCATTAATAACATATAACATTAGTTGTGTCTTTAATGAAATACAATTACAAAGGGTAATTAAGAATGCCAATAGTATGTAGCATTTCTTGTGTAGTTCATTTAAACAAGAGACATACAATTTCAACTCGATATCCCATAAAACAGTTTAAGACCATTTACTAATTAATTATTTGCACATTTCAATACCTTAAAATTATCAAGGAAACTCTTAATTATGTTATACATCTCACACAGTATATATCTTGTGCGCAGTTCATCTAGCATATCCTCATCATAACTTCAATCTATTGTGTTGCAGGGAAACTAAATATGAAAACAATGTGTGTGTACCGTTGCTGATTGTGATCACTAGCTTTATAATTATATATTTCAGTAATCTTTACAAAATATACTTAAGTTGGTATGCTTCTAAAGTATATTATTTTATTAATAAAGATGGAAGATACAAATTAGCTGAGGTATGAAATAATTTTGGTATTGTTGGTTTTAATTCAACAATAGGCAGTTCCAAAATATTTTCAGAAAGTATACTTACCATCACAATAGTATTTAGACAAAATTTAAGGTATAGTAGTATAATTTTTAGTGAGAACAGTAGGAGGGAAAGTGGCTTTTACACTTAAGCTTCTACTTAGTCGGTGACAAAACATTACATTTATTAACAGTAGTGTAAATGCTGAAAGTATTGTAGATTAAGATGGTACCTTCCTCAAACATGAATAATAGAAATTATCATTCTTATCAGGTTCACAATAAGCTAAAATTAGTCTATAAATTACATTCTCCATATTTTATCTTAGATAGGCCAATTGTTATAATTAACTTTTATTATTTATAATTTTATACACTACCTTTACCGCCAAAGTATACCAATTATACATACAATACCAGCCAAGCCAAAAAATTAACCATACCCTAGACCTCTGACATATCTCTTACTATTGTTATGTACTGATGTTGATACACAATGGCTTTTTTTTAATTCTTCTAGGTGTGCAACTGTCTTGAAAGATGCAGACATTCTCTAATTGCTATACATATAAAAAAACCAGCACTTTCAGAGAATTTTCATCAGTGATGTGTCGAATCTAAAATTATTTATTAAATAAAATAGTGTCAACAATATCTACTAATATAATTTTACAAGTAAATCTCAACATGAGCAACTTGATGGGTTAGTTAATTAAGTTCTCTAATAAAATACTTAGGTATCTGAATTAATATATATTTTTGTTTCATTTGTGTTGTTTTAGAACAAAAATTTAAAGAAATATACAAAATCTTCATTTTATATAGTTATATATTTATCACCTTCCAAAAAGAGTTTCCTTATCCGTGCTATGGAAGTTAATTAATAAGAGATAGTTATTCTGCTACTTATGTGTAAAAAGGTACCATTTTTTTTCAACTTTTAAACCAGGACTTTTTTTTATACAAGCACTTATCAGCTAAGGTCATATACGCTTTCAACATATTATTTTTTTAAAGATTAGTTGCAAACATATAAGCTTTGTTATGGTTCGATAATTTTGTAAAGCGGTTTTAGTCTTCGAAGTTTACCCAGAGCAACTGTGTTGACACACATTGTCTTTATAATATAATGTAGATTATAAAAAAAATTTCCAAAAATCAACAAAAGCAATTTGATGTGAGGATATACTCAGGGTTTTAATATTCAAGTGTAACAGAACAAAATGATTATTTATTTGAGTAAATAAAAAAAAACAGTTCAAAAGTATAGAGAAATTTTCATTTATAATCTAGATTCTTATAATTTTTTTGGTGGGTTATCAATTCCAAACATAATTAGTTTTCTTGAATGTTTTTATAAAATTCTATACAAGTTCGGTTAAAGTTATATTTAGTAATTAGCAAGCATTTGAAGATTGAAGCAACATGTAATTCAGTTTTATCTATTGATTCCTGATGTAGGTGTTGCTTTACACTGGTGGGATATTGCAGCTCAGCAACTTAAACGTGATACAAACAAAAATAAAAACATTTTTCATATTGCATTTTTATTGTTAAAAAAAATAATTATCATGATATTGGAGAGACTATGCTACACAGTATTTCGGCACACAGTTGGCCTTTTATAATTATTTTACATGTTATTCAATATTAACCGATAAAAGCAAACACTTATTTGGGTTTATTAACAGAAATATATAATTCAAAATAGTTTATTTACAAAATAATACACAAGTAACATTTTATGCCGTAGACAATGATTTCATCGATTCTTCAACATTTTGAGTATCTGCTATTCCTTTAAGCGAATTTTTTACTTCCCCCATCAAATGTTGTTGGCAAATGGCATAAACATCTTTACAACGAAGAATAGCAATATCCACCGTGTCATGAAGGAGTTGCAAATCCATTTCACCATTCTGATAATAATGAGTGATCTGAAAATTATACCATGATTCTCTAATAGATAACTCTAAGTAATTAATCATTAAACTAACTTATTTCATTAGAATATTCATAGGGTTTTCTTAGCTTAAAACTATCATCTAACTTATTCAATTGATCTGAAATTGTAAAGGGATATTCCTAAACAACTCAAATGTGCTGTTTAGCTTTTTGTTAAAATCTAGCAACAGGAAGAGTATAAAACAAATTAAACATAAAAAAAGAAGATGGTTTCACTAAGTTTTTAAGCTTTCTCAAGCCTATCTCTAAAGCTATTTAAGAATTAAAGTAACAATTTCCCCTCCCTCCATTATCATTAATATATAAATCTCAACGATTTCATTTATTAAAGCAAATAAAGTTTTGAGATTAGAGAGTTGAAAATGGATATAGTGAATTTAATGCTTTTCAAGCATGTTACTACTAGGTATTTTTATTAATTAATTTTACAGCAGATACTTTTTCTATAAGAACAATATAATAGCTCAAGAGGAATTACCTGATCAGATGAGGTCATATATGATAAAGTAATGAGACCATGGTTCTGAGAAGATGCCTTTTTTTCATGAGACATACATATTTCTTCTTCCTTGTCAGTCGGGTCAATAAATAATATGTCCCCATGCAAACCCTGAAAATTTATAACTATTCATGATTCATGTAACATTTCATAATAACAATAATAAGAAGTCGTAATAACAACTTTAAATGGTATAATAAAATAAAAAATAAGCCTTTAACAATTTTGATAGTTATATAAAATAGTAAAGTCAAATTAAAATATTTAACATAAGCCCATACAAATTGTAAAATGGTTAAATTTGTGTGACATCTCATAAGCGTTGAATTTTTGTATCATGGTTAATGCCAAGACATCACCTGCTATTTTTCCAGAGAATTTTCAAATTACTTAAATTCAAGTAGTTATTAAAAATCAATTATCATCAATAAATTATAGTCTCAACAATAATAATATAGGATATAGTAACAATTAATACTTTAAAATGATAAAATATTCTATTGTTTTAAAAGGCTCATTAGCGACAAACTATTTAACATGTCACTTTAGGAACCACAGAACTCACTATAAATGCTGCTGGTTTGGAAGCAGCCACCTCTGTTTTAAGTGTCGCTCTAGGTTGCAGAGAATAAGAT
This sequence comes from Acanthosoma haemorrhoidale, assembly GCA_930367205.1. Lineage (NCBI taxonomy): Eukaryota > Metazoa > Arthropoda > Insecta > Hemiptera > Acanthosomatidae > Acanthosoma > Acanthosoma haemorrhoidale. Next base: position 84,302,961 of record OV884014.1, on the reverse strand, counting down.
TGGACTATAGAACATTAGTATATGGATTAGGATGGTCAGAGAGGCGCAAATGGAAGTTCTGTTAGCAGGAGGGGGCTACCAAATCTTAAATGAATGGGGTTTTGAGATCAGCATGAAGGGTACAGTTGTTGATATATAAGGAAGCATCGTCTAAATTGTGTAGGGTGCAGGATGTGAAGAATATTGGAAGGCTTGGCACTCCCCCAGAATTCTATTCCGTAACGCCTGGTAGGTTGGAGTATCAATGAGTATATCAACCTCTTGTGTTCTATTGTTATTTTAGAAGGATTGACCACGAGGCAAAGAAGTAGTTTGGATCGCCTGTTAGTTTTTTGTCATGATATGGGGGCCATATATGAATTGTTTGTCCAGTATAAATAAGATAGGCGGTCTGGGATTTAACAGGAATGGGTTGATCGAAAAGCAAAACTCAAGGTCAGGATGAGCAATGGAAGGTGAAGGTAACAGAAGAGGACTTATCGGCATTCACTTTGAATTTCCATGGTTATAAATTGACAAGGTGTTCTTGCAACACTTGGGAAGCAAGGATGGCTGTGTCATTACAAATTCATAGAGGGTGATTGAAGGATAATTAGGCACATTATACAAGTAAAAGAGAAACAGGATAAATGAGGCTGATGTGGAAGTGGTAGGATACGCCATTATATCTATGACAGGGCCATGAAGTACATGGAAGGAAGGATGTCATAGAGTTTACAGAGCGAGCCGAACTCTATCAAAGGCCTCACGTCACTAAGGGTAGGAATTATCAGATGAGTGAAAAATCAAGTATTGTAATGTGTAACATAGTGAATTGGAATTAAAAAGACAATATTAATCAATTTGTTCATCTTCATACATACAATAGTAACAGATGTGAGTATATCGAAGATTGGTAGCCTCGCATGTGCTAATGCAAGGCTCGCTGCAGTGATAGCTGCAGCAAGGGCGGAACCACTATTATCAAGTATCATGACCGACACTGATATTTCCAAATTAGGGAATTCATGCTGCAAAAAAACAAAATAAATGAATAAAACGGGATCACATCAATCTATTCTTACTTTACATCCTTGTAATAAAAGATTTTTAACAGGTCGGTTTGTTTAAGAACTTGTCACATTATAAAAAAAAATCCATAGTTATAAATCCAATAATACAGAGAATTAATAATAATTAACTTACTCGACAAAAGGATGGTTCCAAAGCTCTTTTTAATGCATCACTATAAGCTTTATCAGAAGGTGAAGCTGGCTGGGATTCCACAACACAGTCAACAGACCCAAGTTCTGTATAACCCTGAAGGTAAGGAATTTCTCTCGGACCACTGACACCACAAAGTAGTTTTGTTTCACCCATCTCCAAATAACAGGAACCTCTGGCTTCGACTAAAGCCCCGAGTTTAATGTCTAAACATAGTAAACGGAAACATGCCTTAGAATGTATTTTAAAAACAATAACATACTCGTATTTACACAGTTGATCATTGCATGAAAATAATGTGGACATTTTTGTGACAAGAAGGAAAAATTTATTTACATATTTTTCTACTTTCATGGCTGGTCCTTTTATCAACTCTTTTCCCATCTGAGTAGACTTCCTTCAGTTTATCTTCGTATGTTTTATATTTCACGTTATCAGGAAGTAAACTTCCATAGGGGATATTTTCTTCATATTTTTTTTGATCTAAAATGAAATTGTTATATTCAGTTGAATCTAACATGATTAATTGTTGTCACCGGGTAAGTCACAGTATTCACATGGAGGAGAGGTTATCTCGTTCAGTAACTTTTAAAGGCAAAGGCAACTTTGATCACAATATTAACTAGAGTACAATAAAAGGGACAGGTGCTGCTCCAAGTAGATCTCTTGAGAACTAAGACCCGGTGTACATGTGGTTTCTGCCGCCGCGGGGCCTAGCATTTCAATGCATACTTGCTATTGAGTAGGTATGGAGGGGCCTCATCAAGTATCTTTAGACTTAATTTTGTCTGCAATTTTTACTCCAACTTCGACAAATGATTTAATACTCATCAGGAAGTCATTGAAAAACCCATCTTCGTTTTCTAGAAAATTTGCTAAGACCTTCCTTTTGAAATTATCAAATCTGTGTATGGATGTACAGATAACATCTTTATCGTTTTCTAATTTACATTTTATTCCAAAGGTAAAAAAAAAAATTGACACGTTTTCTCTGATAGACATCCATCCATACTGCAGCAGTAAAAACTGTAAGTGTACACCTGGCCTAAATTCAACTGTGTGCCTCCCTGAATAATAAAGATTTTGTATTTTTAAAAGGTTTATGTGTTCACAGCGTTCGGTTTACATATCTAAACTTTATAATCCAAATAAATGATTATTCAACTTAAATGAATTACTATAGGTAAAATAATTATATGCATTTAACATTAAAATATTATGAATCAGAGCAAGTATTGCTATAAAAATGAAAAACAAAAGAAAGAATATAAACATGTAGTTAGATTATTAGGCATCTTCTGGACCAACATTTAACAAAAAACATCGAAAAAAATATATATAAATATTAGGTTGAGTCATAAGTAACTTCCGTTTTTTTATCAGACATTTATTTTGCTATCATTAAATAACAAAATTATATTAATTTTGACGAGTGCAGGACGCTTTTCATGGAGTTTCTCTTGCACTCTTTGCAACTGCTGAACGTATCTATCCGCAGTAATCGTTAAATTTGACTTCAAACTCGTGGTGAATTATTCCTTGACAATTCCGCCATACACTCAATAAAAGATTTTTGCCATGGATGTTTGCTTTCGGATCTGTTAGGTGGTTGATCCTTATCAAGCCACTGTCTTTTGCGGACTATATTGTCATAGGTAACCCATTTTTCATCGCCTGTTTAAAAAAGCCTCAATGTTTACCCGTGAGAGCAGACATGTGGCGATTGACATGCGATCTTCTTTAGTCAGTTCACTGAGTTTGTGAGGTGACCCACACTCCTAACTTGCTGACTTAGCTGACCCTGATTTCTCCAGGTGGCGGTTAACAGTAGATTGTGATGTATTCAACCTTTCTGCTATTCCTCTTGTTGATTGACGTGGATTTTGCTCCAATATTGTCTTTAAAAGGTTGTCGTCCAAGTCGGAACGACGTCCCGCCCTCGGTTCGTCTTTTAAGGTCGTATCTCCAGAACAGAATTTTATAAACTAATTTCTAACTGCCAGATCAGTTATTAGTCCTTCACCATATATACTGCATATTTTTTCAGCTGTCACCCTAGCACTATTGCCTTGTTTAAATTCCCGAAGCATTACGTGACGAATATGTACTTTTTGGCTCTCCATTTCAGAGGTTTAAAAAAACAGTTTAACGTAACGTGTACCGCACAAAAGAGTTGACAAAAGAATAACTGAAGCCTCGTCTATATAGTGGAAACAAAAACTTGTCATGGTAACTACTTAGCGGCATCAGAAGTTACTTATGACTCGACCTATTACCTGCAAACAGATAAAAACGTGTAGTTTTAATCAGAAACTATACCAACCTCGCAATGGATTACTCATTGACTGAACTAAAAATATATAATAAAAGGTCTTAATTTGCCAATATAAAAACATGAATAATGGAATAATTAACAAAATATTAACTTAATTTAAAATGTAATGAATACATAATAAATTAACACTTACTATTTATTTGAAAAAATCATTATCATATTGAGGGAGAATGCAGCGATTATAAAATGAAACCAGAATGTTACTAATAGGTAGTTAAAAATACTAATTCATGCTGATGGTTGAAGGGGTTTGAATGTATTTCTCAGGAAATATTAAAGTGAATGATAGGTAATTTTGGATGTAAATATGTTTGTAAAACACTACTGCATCGTTTTGCAATAACATTGCACTTTTATTCAGCAGCAACTTATAATTATGTCCGACAAGCTTTTCAATTATCCCTTCCTCACACTAGTTTTCTCTGTAAATAAGTACATCATTGATGTGGGCTCAGTATTTTCCTTCGAGATGTGTGAAACACAGGGGAGGGTTATGTATGCTATTCTTGAAAGAAATGGGAATAACATGTTAATACATTGCTAATATATTGAGGCATTACTGCAACAAGAAGGACTACGATTGGGATACAAACTGACACTACACAGGAAAATAATATTTTGTTCCTAGCAGCACAAACTTTGAGCTCTAGCGTTGCAGATTCTCTTAAATTATTTTCTCAAGTACTGTACTACCCTAAATTCAAAGATTGTGATGCAACATTCAAATTTCTGAGATCAGTTGACTGCAGGTTATAATCCAGGAACCAAATTCTTCCTCTCATTGAAAAACGAAAGAAAGAATAGAATAGGCTTTTGCCTAAAGCAGGTATGGGCAACCTTTGACATGTTATGGGCCAAACTTTAGTGTGCAAATACGTTCGCGGGCCGCGTTTAAAAGTAGTGCATTTTAAAGTAGTGTTCATAATTTTTAGCGATAGATATCAGTCAGCCATGAAATAATACGACAATGTTATTACAACACAATTTATTAAAATAACAAAATGAAATGAAAAAATAGGTACCTACAGCATTAAATTAAATCGTTAAATTTAGAATTGTTACAAACTACGAAAGTTAAATAGCGACACCGAAATCAATGAGACACTTGAGCTTGAATTTGGGAAACTAATTCATCGATGTTTGGATTAATTCCACTGGTACAAAGACGTAAAGAATTTTCCAAATTATCGTCAGTCAGCCTTGTACGATGTTTTGATTTATTAACTTTCATCAATGAAAAGAACTGTTCGCATTTATAAGTACTGCCAAACGCACAAATCAATCTTCTTGCAAATTTTCTAAGCTGCGGAAAATGGTCTTCTTCGAGGTATTTTTTGTAGAAATCGCACAACTCCACGTCTTCAAATTTAGATTTTAGGAGTGAGTTTTCTTGAATCTCGATCAACTCCATTTGCAAGTGTATTGGAGCATTTTGTACATTACTTTTTGTTGGAGTAGCAAATAAATTGAAACAGTCTTCCATGTGTTTGAAATCGCTAAATCTGATCGAAAATTGCTCCGACAGTAACTTGAGTTCTTCAGCATATTGAGCGTAAGCAATATTTTCATACGCAGAGAGCGTGGTGAAATGGTAACTGTTACCAGACAGCATATGTGCCTCCCACAAGCGGATTTTGTTCTGAAACGCTTTCAAATGGCTGTACAAATCATTTACTAACTGTCCTTGTTTTTGAAGTTTCAAATTTAAATCATTCAAATGGCCTGTAAGGTCGACAAGAAATGCTAAGTCACATATCCATTTTGCGTCACTCAATTCAGATAGTGGTTTATCTTTTATTTGCATAAATTCTGCTATCTCATTTCTAAGCTCGTAAAACCGTTTCAGCATTTTCCCTTTGCTTAGCCATCTGACTTCACAATAATATGTTACGTCGTCATACTCGGCTGATATTTCATCCAAAAACGCCTTGAACTGACGATGGTTAAGCCCTCGGGATCGAATAAAATTGATGGTTTTTACTACCACATTCATAACATTCTGGAGTCGAATGGACTTAGAACACAAGTTCTGTTGGTGGATAATGCAATGAAGGACTATCAAACCATCTTTTTGCACATTTAATTCAGTTGCTTTTTCATTCAAAATTCCGATGAAACCTTTACGTAAGCCGACCATAGAAGGTGCACCATCTGTGCATACTCCAACTAATTTCGACCATGGCAAGCCAAAACTTGTGAATACCTTTTGAACTTCATTAAAAATGTCCTCTCCTGTAGTGGTTCCTTTTAGCGGCTGTAAAGCAAGCAATTCCTCAGTAATAGTGAATTCTTTATCAACACCTCGAATAAATATAGCCAGTTGAGCTATGTCAGACAAATCGGTGCTCTCGTCTAATGCTATGGAAAATGATTCAATACCAGTCATACGGCCAGTCAATGTTGTTTTTATATCATTAGCCATCATTTCTATACGTCGTACAACGGTTCGTCTTGACAAACTAATTTTTTCAAATTCATTTTTCTTTTCAGGACACAAAACACTGCAAACTTCTGACATACACTCCTTGATAAATTCTCCTTCGGCAAATGGTTTCAATGACTTTGCCAATTTTGAACTAACTATAAAACTAGCTTTCACAACATTATCAAGTTGTGTTCTTTGTCTATGAAATATTTGCTGCTGTTTTTCCAAATTTGCGGTAAGTTTCTGGATTTTGTCTTTTCTTATTTGTCCTGTCAGTGAGAGCAGCGTAGGATGCTTAGTTGAGTAATGCCTCTTTATATTGAATTCTTTCATCACCGAAATGGATTCATTACACATCAAACAAATAGGCTTACCATTGTGCAAGATAAAGAAGAATTCTTCAGTCCATTTTTCTTGAAACTGGCGACCCTCTGCATCTACTTTTCGTTTCCTTCCACCAGACATCATTTTCATTTACTTATCGTTCGATAAACTTAATAAGAAAATAGGTATAATTAGTAAGCACTCAAGATGCACACAAAGTCACAAAGCAAACTTATCACCACGGTAGCTCGAATAGGACTGAACTAAGTTCCGGCCATCCACCCGCTTATATAGGCAAAATGAAGGAATGATCTAGAATCGTCTAGTGTAGAACAATACAATTGCGAAGCAATAATCCTTTGTTGCGCCGCCAGTGTGGCGGCAAACATCAATGGCTTTGAACTTTGATGTTTGCCGCCTCACTCTTTGATGATCACCGCCACTCGGCTTGCTCGCTCACTTGATTCCATGAGTATGAGTAAGTAGTGTATTTTTTTTTTTTAAATTGGGTTTTTCAAAATGTCTCGCGGGCCGGATCAAATCTTACAGCGGGCCGGCTGTTGCCCACATACGGCCTAAAGGATCAATTTTTGATGATCTCATCAGCTCCATAAAAAAAGTTGCTAATGTAAGAACTGAGCCAGGACCATATAGAGTCTGCTATAAAATTTATCAGAATTTATAAAAGACCTAGCTAGTCATAATATATCAATGTGGTCGGGAAATGTGTTCAAGTGCTAAAGTAATTCGCATTTCTTTTAAGAATAACAGACATAACCCTCCCCTGTGTTTCTCACATCTCAAAAGAAAATACTGAGTGAACATCAATGATGTACTATTTACTGAGAAAACTAGCAAAATACAATGATAATATTTTTAGTACTATGGAAATAAAGTACGTCAAAGAGAAATATTCCAATGAATCAATTTCTTTTCCAAACCTTATTGATGAAATCATTCAGTTTTCCTGGGCGATTCCGTCCAACAGACGTGAATATTTAATAAATACAGCGGGATGCTTCATAGGGTTTGCTTTTTATAAATTGTACATGTTTGATTGCATCACAAGCAGTACCACCTCCATTTTATAGCACCGCACAAAAATAAGATTGGAACTGACTTTATTATTTTTAAAAATGTGGTTGCTTGAACAGGGTTGTTAATATATTGGTAAACTACCATTGGAAAAAAAAATATGGCAGTTTTGGAAAATGCAGCATTTAGGGAACGAGACACACTTAGATTTATTCGTAGAGCTGGAAGAGCATAGCCAAAATAACTTTTAGGTATATGATTATAGTAATCATCTATGTCTATAAACAATGTAGATTTTATTACATTAATTAATTTCATAATAATAATAATAATAATTGATAAAATTTAATTGTATGAAGAAATGGCATCATGTATTCTAAGACAAAGAATGGTGGAAGGACTGGAAAGAGCTTGGAAGCAGAAATGCTCTGGGTCCTAGACTAATCTCTTGGGAGTGCTAGATAATAGCTGGGTAGTGAGTGCCTAGACACATATGAGATGTTCAGTGGAGTACAGTTGTTATACAGACCCAAGAGAACTCTAAGGAATACAGTTAAAAGAGGAAAAATGAGTGTAATAGTATTGAGGTCGCAATCAAAAATGTATGTTTATGTGTACAGATATAGCTAAATCTGAAGTGATTGGGTTTCAGTGACTTAATAACATTTGAGTTACCGACATAATAAGTGTAAGATAATCAATTAAGTGAAGGTTCATTCATATAAAATAATATTTTGATATTATTTAATAAATTCCATAAATTAAGTGACAATGCACTACCAGTGATGTAGTGCATTGTCCATCAGTATTGACTAAAGATTGAAGGTAGAAATGAAGTAAAGATATTTAATTTGCATTATTTACAATAAATTCAAGTTTTCAATTGAGAGCAATGAACCAATCTGAGATAAAAGCTTTTCGTGTTAGGGATCAAGGAAATAACAAAAACATGCAGGGTGTTCACACTGAGAAAACTGATTTATTTTATTTATCTTCTCTTAACCTGGTAAATGTTTATTGAGCACAAAGTGATTAAAATGGTTCCTAGTACTGTATCAGAGATGCATTTTAAGGAGGTAATAGTTAGAACTAACAAACTAACATTGGGTAGTGATCAGAAGCTATTTATTACCCTCTGGTTACACATAGAAAAACCTACAAGCTAACTTAAACTAAGATATTACCCGCTCTTGCAAACAAAGGGGGAAGGTGATAGTGATTTTGTGTTGAAGTCTAGATTGAACAAACCATAAACTTTTGCATAGATTACTATTTTTCTGCTCCTGGAATGATGTCTCTTGGACCACTTTCATAAGTATTCCGTTCTTGACTTGCTAGAGCCTGTAGTGTGAGAAAGTAGTGGGTACACTGCACTCTTGGCTGGCTTTCATTCATCTGAATCAATACAGAGTCCTTGGAGAACCTGACCTGACCCCCATCCTTCTCAAGTCACCTTCAGTTTCCTGCAGCTATTCTGGGTCTAATTTCCTCAGTAATTAGTGCTCCCAGGTATTGGTTATCTCAGCATTTAAATAATTCTGCTAGTTGTCTTGATTTCTGTCTTTGTTGAGGAGGCCTCTAACAAGTTTTTATTTAAAAGGATTTTTGGTTATTCAGTCAGGTGGTATAGTAACACGCACAGTCGACTTAAGCCCAACTGCTGAGTTGAGTCACAACTGTTATAACTGGGGCTAATGGCAGGTATGGCGGGTAGAATCTGCTTTTGCAATATGTTTCTTTAATTTATTTTTATCCTTTATCAAGCAAACCTCGATTAAAGGTGGAAAATAACTTGACTTCTAGCTGTCTTTTCCAACTCCTGAAATATCCCTGACTAGGCCAGAAAATTTCTTGCCGATGAGATTATATTGAATGAAACTTTGTACAATTAACTATCATTCTATATGAACTTTTTATAAATTTCCTTAAAATCCTTATGAATAAGAAAGTAAAATTCTAGTACAAAGACGCTAATTGTGATACTATACAGCTTGTGACTTTGGATTGTAAAGTTCTGGTGGGAAGGGAGTACCTGCAAAATCATAATGCTGAAAAAATTATTCATCAAGCCATAGAAACAAAGATGAACCTTTTAAACACTATATATTCCTATTATTAATACCACCGTCTTATCTGTATTGACCACCAGGCTTTAAATAATAGTTCAAACATTTTAGTGATAAATAAGAAATTAAAACTGATATATATATATATATATATATATGATATATCGACTCTTGAGATAGTCAAAAGGCAGCTGCTGAAAAGAAGAAAAAATGGCAGGATTCGACTGAAAAATTAAGGAAACTTTATAGATCGGAGAGCTCTTGGATTTTTCTCATCTTAGTTCCTGCAATGATTTGATCCCAGGAATATATCCGGAGACTAAAGCTGTCGAAAAAAAAATAATGGACAGGGCTTCACTCCCATCGTCATCATTGTTGTTCGTTGACAGGATATTCTAAACAATTTCATTATCGTTCGGGGTTTAACTTGATGCAACGTCGCATGACTTTTTCTGACACAAAATGTTGTGGTGAGCATTGAAATGTTCAAGCCAATTGTTGCTGCTACAGAAATCGCAGTGACCCAGTTTGACAGCTTTCGTTTTTAATAATGCTCCGGTTAGTGGAGTTATTTAATGTTGAGTGCATTGAAAACCACTTGAGTAAGAGCTATGCCAATGTCCTCTTCGTCACATTTCCCATTAACAGATTCATGACCGAAACCCGGGGAAATAAGAAGTGAAATTATGAAAATCAGATCTTACCTTAATTTTTTTCATTTTCGATTGATTGATTTTAAAAGACCTGAAGGATTTATTTTTTCTTCACGATAATGTTTGTCACACTTGGTGGAGACATATTGAATTTTCAAGACACTCGAATCACTTTCAATTTCTCTAATTACCGCAAATTGGTCTTTGATGAATGAAATTGAATTTGTTGAACCTTTGTCCTTCCTGAAGCATGCAAGAACGGTGGTAGAATTGAGAACGACTGAATAAGTTTCTCAGCTAAAATAGGAAGATTGAGAGGGAGAGGGGAGTAAATATATAGGTGCCCAACATTAGTTAGTAATCCTAGGGCATGGAGGGTGGTCTGAAAAGTTTCCGACCTAACAAAGCTTTTATTTTAGCTTTTATTTCACTAGCTTTTATTTATTTTATTATCATCTTCATGTTGAGGTCGGAAACTTTTCAGACCACCTCTGTATTTCACTTTCCAGGGAATTCCTGGTCTACTTTTCACTTCTATTGTTGAAAAAAACTCAAAAACTCAGGTAATTTCTGTTTCTTATAATCAGGTGAATGTACTAGGGTGACCAACCTTTCCTCTTAATGCTGGTCTTTATATCTGAGGTTTCCTTGTAACTGAGTTTCTTATAAGCGAGTTATACTTTAATAATAATAATAAGGCAGGATGTATGTTTAATGTTTAATTGTAGTTTGTTTTTACAATGTAATAGCATTTTATCTGAGTGATACAGGTATTTATACAAAAAGATTACAATGTTATTTTTGATCATCATAATAACAAATATATCAAAAACTATAGGTATAAAAGGTTTGAAAATGATACCTTATAATTAATAAACTTTAAACATCTATATTTTTACAAAACATTATTTACAGCAATAAACCTAAATGCTAAATAAGGGCAAAATTAAAATCAGATTATTGATTTAATTATGGTACTATATTTTTAAAAAAATATATAAATTATACAATAATTAACAATTCAGTATTTGAAGACAGGTTTAAACATAAACTTATGTTTATTTTTGGCACAAAAAATATAGATGTATTTTTCTTTATTGAGAGGTGAAAAGTAAGAAAAATCATTAAATATAAGACAATTTATATTATTTTATTGAAAACAACGGTGCTTTACCTTTATACATGAAAACAAACTTTGATCACAACAGAGTCCACTACTTGCTGATCATCATAACATGCACAATCTTCATTCACATTTAATAAAAAATAAATCTAAATTTATATATAATCCTATTTTACATCGTTACTTTGATATTCAAAGCTATAAAGGCACATTAAAAACATTACAACGTCTGAGTGACAAATAATAAAAATAAATCAGATGAGAAGCACGCACCTCACTTCATCAAAAAATTAAAAATACCAAGTTGTTTTTTCAATCTTCTTAATTTTTAGTGACATATCAAAGTATATTATACCAGGCACACTTTGGATAATTAGAAAACATTACAAATATGAAAAAGTCATAAATGTATACGCATAAATTTAAATTGTATATTAGCTCTCTTAAGTATGGTAATAAATAATCTTACTGTCATAAGCTTCCCATAAGCTATATTTCAGTGTTTAAAATGTCATTATAAGGAGTTTGGAGTTTTAAGATCAACTTTAATAAAATATTTATAAATAAAACTATACATTATACAAATAAAAATAAAAAATATGGGTATGCGCTTAAGTATGGCATAAATGCTTGTCACGTTTTGTAAATGTTCTCAAACACATTTCTATTTGATTGTCGATTTAAAAAAAAAATTCATTGACTTTTACAATCTCAAAGACAAAATTCGAATTATAAAAAAATATAATACAAATATGTCTGTGAGATATGTAACTCCCCAGTTTCAAAGGAGGAAAATGATCTAGAAATCTGCATCCCATCCTGTGAGATCGTCTGGCGGTGGTCCATCACTGTCAGCAGGATAATCATCAAAATTTGATGTATCTATAACACTTCTAACTTTGGGGGCGATCGGTGGTGTAAGAGTTCTAACACGAAGACCTTCCCAATTAAAACCATCAAACCATCTGAAAAAATCATAAAATTTGTTACTTATGATTCATCTACATCACATAACTAATGTTATGTATAAAAAATATGACACTTTTTTAACCAACAAATGATATTTTTGTTTCTCTAATGTAAAATAAAATTAATATCCAAAATATTGCCCATTGTGATTCACATTCATTAGCCATCTTTCAGCCAGTTACTCAATCCCACGCTGGTAACACTGCTTCGGATAACTGTTGAATAACTCCTGCAATGGTAACTTCCACAAAATTATCAAATTTTTTCTCTGATAATCCGATGGAACAAAGCCGGGTCTATGTGGTGAATGTGGCAGGAATTTGATTCCATGAAGATCTTCCAATTTTTACTTGGTCCGAAAAGAAGTTTGTGAACTAGTGTTATCTTGCTGGAGCAGAACTCCATTGTGATTAACCAAAGCTGGGACAAAGCTGTGAAAATTTCACCATTATACTTTCTAACTGTTCACACTAAAGCTAAGAGTAAATAGAACATACATCAGGCACAAAATCATGTCGTATAACTCCTTCATAGTTCCAAACACACAAAGCAACTCATCTCACATGTCAATCTTTTGGTGAAATGTCATATCAGAAGGGTTGATAACTGTGATTGACAGGTTCATGTGGGACCAGTCAACTGCTGTTTTTTACCTTTCTCATGGCTTGTATGTAGATGGCGATTATCCTTGTCTTTTGACACTCTATGCTCCTTAGCACAAGTATGTAACAACTTGTGCCTGGATTAGATTCTACAGCTTGTTGTTCCACTCTTTTTCTATCCCATTTTAGTGTTCTTTAGCAAATTTGAACCAATTTGTTTAGAAAAGTCCCTTTTTGCTTTTTTTTCCTCAATTTCTTTATGAGATAATGAATTTTAGAAAAGGAAGCATCCAACTTCTTTTTGAATTTTTCCTGATTGTGTCATTGTTGGGGCAAAATTATAATTTTATATTGGTAAAAAATATATATTTTCCTATTTTTTGAATAAACGTAATATTAAATAGAAAATAAATCACAAAATATGAAATGTTAAATTAACTTACAAAAAAAAAAGCAAATAATGCCTATGTATGTTAGAACAATTTTCACAGACCTACTAAGCTATTAGAGTTTATTGAATGACTCTTGACCTTTGATGAACAAGAGTAAGGACTGAAGTGGATTAAAAAGTAGTGAAATGTACAAGCATTATTCCAAGGATAAAAAATGACAACAGAAAGGATTGATATCTTGGCTTGTAGTTGATTGAAAACAATGCTAATTTAAAAGTTTATTAAGTTTACCGTTTCTTCTTTTTATCTTATTTTGAAGAAAGAAATATCTGGACTAAGGCTATATTGAGGCAGTTAAATGTTTGTAAAAATGAACTTGTGAAAAAATGAAATGAAAATGAAATGTTGAACAAAAAATATGTCCACAATTAACAATTAAGTTTAATTTAAAATGAAATTCCAATGATTTACATGAGAATTAACCAAAATCTTTTTTATATTTTGATATGTTACAATGTAACCTTATTAAAACAATACATATAATATGTTTCTTTTTTAAAGCAAATATTTCAAAAGATCAAATGATTCAAAAGATCACTACTAGAACACTAAAATAGTGTTTACATCAGCATTAATTCTTCACTAACAATGAAGCGAAATAAAGGGTTGGCCAAAAAGCCCGTTCGGTTTTTGTTGTCACGAAACTTCAAGCAGTCTAATATGTAGCTAACTTCAGTCCATCCCTTGCAAGTGTGCTCTCGTCAGATACTAGACACTTCAACGTAGTTTGACACGAAATTCCGACAAGACTGATTGTATTTTGTGTGTTTAGGATCATCCTGAAAATGAAAAACCAAAACGAACATTATCGACACCTCATGCTTTTTTATTTTAAAAAAGGCAAGAAAGAAGTGGAAACTTGCAGGAAGATATGCGCTGTATGCGGAGAGGATGCTGTTACAGAACGTGTGTGCCAGAAGTGGTTTTCAAGATTTCGGTCGGGAAATTTTTCGGTTCAAGACGCACCTCGCTCTGGCTGGCCAACTGAGATTAATAGCGACAAAATGAAGGAATTAGTCGACACCAATCCCCGTTATACAACTAGGGAGATCGCAGTTATCCTCAAAATATCCAAATCGAGTGTTGAAAACCATCTGCATCAACTTGGTTACATGAGCAGGCTCGATGTTTGGGTTCCCCATCAACTTAGTGAGGCTAACCTCGCCCAAAGGATTTCCATCTGCGATTCCTTGCGGAAACGTGAAGAAAACGATCCTTTTTTGAAGAGAATGATGACAGGGGACAAAAAGTGGATCGTCTATAACAATGTGGAGCACAAATGCTCATGGGGGAAGCACGGCAAATTATCAAAAACAACCTCCAAAGCAGGACTTCACCCATAAAAGGTTATGCTCTCGATTTGGTGCGATTGGAGGGTTGTTGTCTTTCACGAACTTCTTCCCACGAACAGGACCATCAATTCAGATGTGTACTGTGACCAGCTGGACAAATTAAATGCAGCGCTCCACCAGAAGCGTCCAGAACTAGCCAATCGTAAGAGGATTGTCTTTCATCACGACAATGCCAGACCGCACACATCTTTGCAGTCGCGGCAGAAGTTACTAGAGCTTGGCTGGGAAGTTTTGCCGCACTCTCCATATTTGCCCGACCTTGCACCTTCAGATTTCCACCTGTTTCGGTCTCTTCAAAATTCATTGAATGGAAATCCACTTGGAAAATTTGTTTGCCAGTAAAGACAGGAAATTCTTTGAGCATGGAATTATGAATCTGCTCATGAGATGGCAGAAGATACTGGAACAAAACGGCAATTATATCATTGATTAAATAAATCGCTTTGTGTTTAACAGTTGGGTCTTATTTTCGTTTAAAAAACCGAAAGGACTTTTTGGCCAACCCTTTAGAATACACATCAGACAGGTGTAATGGAGTGAGGTTACACAGAACTAAAATAAAAACTAATATAAACAAATATTTTTTAGTTTATGTTATAGAACATCAATTTCTACTGTTCATGTCTCAAAAACTCACTTGTGCTTTTGTATTTCACTGATTCCACCCTTTTGGTATCCTAACCTTTCTGCTGGGTTATCCCTGTAACAGAAAGTAAGATACAAATAATAGAAATAGGTATGAAAATAACTTTTGATTTCAAATATTTTTAAAATCACAATTTCTACCTGCAAAGTTTTTTTATGAGCACATTAGCATTACGCGTTATGTTTCTGGGGAATTCAATGGCATCGATACCTTTCAATATTATGTTATAAGTTTTCATTGGATCTGCTCCGGTAAAGGGTGGTGTCCCTGTAAATGAAAATTATAATTATATAAAAGTTTATAGTTTATAGGATAAGTATATAGTTTGTATAAAAGTAAAATTTATAGTTATATAAAAGAAAATATTAATTAAATTAATAAGCAAATGTGTACTGGGTATAATGAAGTGACATACCAGTGAGCAATTCAAACATCAATACACCTAATGACCAATAGTCTGCGCTTATGTCATGACCCCGGTTCAGTATTACTTCGGGAGCAACATATTCTGGAGTGCCACAGAAAGTCCATGTTTTTCGACCATGCTAAAATAATAATACCATAATTATAAATCTAAATTTTTTTCAACAGGCAATTAATTTAGGTCAATGCAATGAAAATTATTAAAAATTTCATAAAATTGCTGTGATAATTATGTTAGTTTGAAATTACTTGTAATTTCTTAGCAAATCCAAAGTCTACGAGTTTCACATATCCAGTTACATCTAATAGGAGGTTTTCAGGCTTTAGATCTCTATAAATAATATTCCGTGAGTGTAGATAGTCAAACGCTTCTATCACACAAGCTGTGTAAAATCGAGTTGTGCTGTCATCAAAATGACCTTTGTCCCTGAAAAATAAATCACAAATTAAGTAAATTATCCCAAATATTTCTATGTCTGGAATTCTCAACTTCTTTGTTATAAATGATAATAAAATGTTTGTTATAAATGATAATAATTTCATAATAAAATGAACAACTCACCTGAGTATAGTCCAGAGCTCTCCTCCCAAGCATGATTCCATAAGCATATACAAATACTTCCTATCTTTGAATGTTCTGTACAATTTTACAATGAAATCACAATTTGCTTCTCCCATTATCTCTTTCTCAGACATGATGTGCTGCTGCTGCCGGGTTTCAACAATCTATAAAAACAATTAGCAAATGGTCAATAGTATAAATTGAGTCTCCCACCAGTCCATAATTGCTATATATTATGGTCTATAATGCCTATATATTAACCATAGCCGGTTGAACAACATGTGTCAATTGCTTGGTGTTGGTGTTATCGTTATCAATTATTACTAGTTTTAACATCAACTGATTGATTATAAGTTATAAGTAGAGTTTAGATTTGTATGCAATTGGATACAATGGAGTACATGTTTTTTTTAAAACATTTACCAAACTTGTTTATGAATTAGCTTACTTAAATGCAATTAAGCCAAATTTTATTCAAATTTCAGAACTTATTTTAGAATTTTTTACAGCACTTAACTACGTTAGAATATTTTAGATGTTTTACAGTAAATTTAGAGCATTGTATCATTGTAAGCTACTTATTTTCCTGCATAATACACAATTTTTCACTGCATATTACATGTCATATTTTGCAGTTTTTAATGCACAAAAATTTGGGCTAGGGTTATAACTTATCCATGGTATGGTACTATACAAAATCTTTAAAATCCCAAATAATTAATTATATTGTCAAGATGAATTTTAAATATTAGTGATGTTAATATGTGAAGGAAAAACTGCAGTGAAGAAATACAATAAATTCTTTTTATTTGCATTTATTTATTTATTATTCTAGTGTTTATTGATGATTTTACATTGCTGATATATCATATTAGCTATTTTTAATATTAACTCTGTATTAACTGTTTTTAGGTTTGTTAGAAGAATTTATGATTAGTGATTAATGAGTGTATTTTGATGATTTCTCTAGCTATTCAATATGATTTTGGCTATCTTTACATCAAGGAAGGTAATGAAACATTGTTAGTTTATCCTTTAAGAACAAGATGCAATTATTAGATCATTCATCCCGTGCAACAACAAAATAACTGCATGTACTCAATTTGACAGGTGAAAAAAATGTATCAGAGAAGGTTGTTATTGTAACCCCCTTTTCAAAAGTGACAAACCTCTTGCATACGACAAGTTAACTATCATTAAGAAATTGTTTCTTTCAATAAATCAAGATCCTCTGACAATTATTACATATTTAATTTACATAAAAGTTTGTTACTTAACTAGCCACACCTAATTAAATTTACTACTTCTATATTAAAATATAATAAATATGAAATTATTGTGGTAGAGTAATTGCCTCTGGACATAGATACTTATGGGTACGTTATTTGGGAATAAGGGTTAAGATCAGAAGAGACAAGCTAAGCCATACATTTTCACTCGTTTTCCATTTCAGTTCAGGTGCAACAAAATGTTTTATGTCAACATAACAATATGAAGATGAATATAATTCATTAATTAATGTTTTAACAAACAAATATTGTTGGCTAAATCAATTTAAGACACATTCACCATTCATGGACCATAAATGAAAGGTTAGGTAATTTTTATCGCCTGGTGAACAAAACTTTGACCTCTAAGTACTCAATATTTTTAATAGCTTTCAGCTGAAAACCATTCCCAACTGATATACTTATAATTGTTTTGTGTTATGTACCTGACTTTTCTTCATTTGCTTTAATGCGAATGATCTATTCGAATCAGTTGAAATCTGAACAAGTTCTACACGGCCAAAACCACCAACTCCAAGTGTTGCTAGCACTCTTAGGTCATTCAGTCTTAGGCCTTCGAATTCTTCGTTGAGCCTGGACAGAAAAGAAAATTGCCATAATCTTTTATATTAAATTCAAAAATATGATTAGGGAAGTGAAATAAAATATGGTAATGAACAAGGTTTGTTTTTGATAGCTTTATTGGTTTTGAAGAAGAAAATTGAAATAAATTATTAACTTACACAAAATATTTCAATCGCTTTGTCTTTTTAATAAAATGCAATAAGAACAAACATACTTTATCAATTAAAATCATTCTATTGTAAACAATATTTCCAAAAGTATGAAAAAGTAATTTACTCATAAAAATGGTTAAATGTAATCTCATTATTTTATAAACAAACATATGTAGTGGCATGTCTTGCCATTATTGCATTAATCCGCAATTAATTATTTTATTTTTTGGATTAAAATACAATTAAAAAATTAGAATATATCTTTTAAAAAACAAATAAAGTATTAGTTTGTCCAGCTAATTTGATGAGAAATTTTATCTGTTTTTAAGAAAATAACCACAACATGTGAACTAATAATTCCTGAGCTTACCTGGTGTTACTGATGAAATCCTAAATTGTTGCATTTGAAAAAATATTTACATTAATACATTGTTACTTTAAGAATGCACAATGACAGGATTACATTTATAAAATTTAAGTTATCATTTGAATGTAATATATTAATCTAAACACTTTTAAATTTATGCTTAAACTGTTTTAGAAGAACCATTTTTTTGAGAGAACCAAGGATGGTTTTGGATTGAAATTATTAAACATTAATTTACCTTCTTGAGTATTTACACATTCATGGTCAGGATATAAGTATTTATTTATGACTGTTCTTGTAGCCAAGTGGTGCTGACTTAAACTGCTGAGATTTAGGTTCGTTCAAGTATTTATTTTGGAGGATGGGTCTTGTCTGACTCAGCCTCCTGAGGATAAATGAGTAGCTACTTGAATAAAGCAGTTGCAAATATGGTAAAGATAACTGAATTTAACGATGAGAGGTAATACTAAAAATTAATCTCAGTATCATCTACCAACTATGGCGACAACCTGTGATCAGACCTACCTCTTCATGAGGTGTTGAGCCATGGGTTTAATTTAATTTAAATTATTTGTTTATTAATTTGGGCTCTAGTAAAAAAGCTAGTTAACATTATAGTTAATGTTATTATAATGTAAAACAAATTTTAGGAACACAACAAGAATTGCACAATTTTCTATAATCAACCTTGAGAATGGATAATTGTTCGAAACATTAGTGATGAGGGAAATTTAAGAAGGAATATTTGACATGATTTTGAATTACATATTAATTTATCTAAAAAAAATATTATATAAATTAGCTTACAGTGTGAAATTCGTGGGATTTGTAAAGTCAAGAAAAAATATAGGACCTTTACCATCAAATTATCTTTACTTTTAGTAAGTTCAACATAATTGGAACTTAAAGGTGAGCTTACCTCTTCCTGTCGATGGCTTCATCCTTGTACCTAGTTCGTATTTCATCAAGACCAGAAATAAGTTGGTTGAAAGTTTCCCTGTCGATGACAAGACACGAGACACCTTCTGGATCATCGGCTACTATGTTCGCAGTCCTCAAATCATCACTAAAAACCAATAAAATAATATAAGTCTTACACATTCAAGAATATATATTGAATAAATATTTTATAGGAAATCATATTTTCTAAAATACTTGACATAACATAAATTAGTATTTGAATCCAGTGATGAGAGGTTATGTGCTTGTACTTCAATTCGGGAGTGACTTTTACTTTTAATGAGGAGTTGAAAGCCAGGTACTCAAGATTTATATTCAGATGTAAACAGACTTATGTGTATATACAGATTCATACTTAATTGCTGAAAGTTAAACAAAAACTTCCTAGTGACAAACCATATCATCTAAAAAACCCCTAATAATTTTGTTTCTTTAATAACCACAGAGCCTAAAGAAACAACTTCAGAGAAAATGTTTGCAAATAAGGTTGAGGGTTGTAGTAGGAAACTGTTTCCTGTGGAGGAGACTTTTTATAAAAAGAAATGTTCCATGATTTGTCACAAAATCAATGCTTTAAAGTAGGTTTTCTTTAAAAAAAAACACACATTTTATTTACATTTAATAATCACTGATTTTCTGAATGATGCAAACTCATGAACAATTTAACAATTAGGGACATCCACAAACAAATATGATACAATTTAATATATTCTTCTTTTCTTCAATCCAAGCAAATTGCCTTACAAATCAATTATTACAAATTCAACCAGCAGTTTTTAAACTCCTTCATTTAAAAGAACACACCTAAATTTATATATATTTTAAGTGTACAATAAATTTAAGATTGCTTTAATGCCAAATTACTGTAAACATTTCCCAGATTCAAAAGAACATAAGTCTATATAAGTCCCAGAGCCCAATAAAGTTGTGCAGATTCAATGTAAACTTCTCTGAATTTCTTGGTAAGTCCAGGAATTATTAAGCTTTGCTCACCTCCCAAATGTGTATTGGTGACAACTAAAAGCTGTAAGATTCTTCTCTTTAATGGACGCTTTGATTCATAGGACACCAAATTCCTTATTTATTTCCTGACTATATTTAAAAAACAAACAGTATAGCTAGATATTCAAAACTGAATATAGAACCATACTAAGCTTTTTACAAATAATTGTATAATAGCAGAAAGGAATCTTAATTTTATTTTAGCTTGGCGATGAATGATTACATTTAAGTGATGATGTGAAGCAAGAACTACATGAACACTGTGATTGATGACTAGGGGGTGGATTTACATTTAGTTTATTTTTTTTATGAGGCAATTACTCAAGCCAGCTATACAGGTTTTAGGTCCTGAATTAATTTTAACCATACTTATTTAACATATTTTGGTTTAATTAAACGTTTCAATTCATTTTAAAAATTAGTAGTACATATTTCATCAACAATTAATGTTTCTATGTCAATGTTCTTTTTAATTTATTAGAAAAATTCTCATTTTATTTTTTAATAATCAAAGTTTTTCTTGCCACATGAACATAACTCAAGGTATGTATTAGAAAATAATGGAAAGAAATTAAGAATTTCACATTCATTTTTTTTCTGAACAAAATGGATTGTTTAGTTTTGCACAAAGCTTGATTTTTTCTTTTGTATTTTGTCTTCACCCTAACTTTTTTTTTTTTCGTTTTAAAGAAGTGGGGGCGAGGGGAAATTATACTTATATATGATTCCCAATTAGTTAGTTACCGGTGTCTATTTCTGAAAATTTTGTTTTGTAGATGACTCTCAAAAACACATTGAAAGTGAACATAAAAAGTTACAAGGCTTTTTAGGCAAAAGTTTAGCCTCAAAGATTTAATGGTCAATCTTCTATCTTTTTAGAAATAAATAAAAAGAATGAAAAAACTTAATAAAATTCAAATGAGATTTGAAATTGGAACAAGTGATCTTCAGATTTACGTTAAGACTCCCTATCAACTAGGCCTAAATTTTAATAATTATTGGTTGAAGAGAAAATGGTACCGATCCCAGGCCAGTCACTATTTGTTCTATTTAACAAAAATAATAAAAATTAAAGATACCACAACAGATAATTATTAATAAAATTGTGTTAAGCTTAAAAATTGAAATTTGATGGTGTTAATATATATTTTATTAAAATTTCATTCTAATGAAGTATTATAATTTTTTGTTTGTTTTTTAGGCCAAATTAAGTTTATTTTAATCATACATTTGAACAGAAATGAGTGCCTATGAAAATACATATTTTGTATGAATCCACCTCCTACTAAAGACAATACACTTTTTACATATAATACCAAGTGTTTAGTGAGTTATTATTATAATTTGATATATAAGAAAATACACTTCAATCCATTCCATTTTTACAACAGTCTTAAAGTAAAGATATATACAGTATACTTCTGCAAGCATGAGCTAAATTAGTGTTAGTCACTGTAAATATCACTTAAAACACAATCTATCAACAAAATATTTACTGTATTAATTAGTTACCAACTAATAATTGCTTATTTAGTGAGAATTGTTAGCACAGGACATTTATATACTTATCGTACTGATTGTGAAAGCAATTTCCCTTTATTTGGACAACATCGAACAATCTAAACATTTACCATTAGTATTAACTACTTGAGAAATAATAAATATAGTTAATTTTTTCCAACTTAATTTGAAATAATTTAAATTTAGTAAAAAAGTAATGGGTCTAGTAGGAGTACAATCAAAGCTTGATAAATAGTATTTAATATAATTGTTCCCCTTACAATTTTAAGGATTATGAATAGCCAATGATGACAGGTTTTATATTCAGGATAATCATGTTCTTATAATATAATATTAAAGGCAAAAATGAAATGTCCTAAATTAGCCTACAATTATTATCAGGTAACAATCAACTATCATCATGAATGATGAGAACTTTGAGTTTCAAGTTATTGAAAAGTGAAAAAAAAAATGTCAGGATTTCCTTGAAATATCCAGTGTCTGGAAATATCTTGGACTGTCTGGAGAGGTGCCATATGAAATCTAATCAATCATTCCAAGCAGCTAGAATTGCTATGTATTCCTTGAACAAGTTCAAAGTTACTAAGTCTATTTCACTCCACAAATAAATATGGTTGAGTATTCATACCAAAACCTATCCCCAACATAACTTACTATTATTTACAATTATACATGGAAAAGGACCACATCATAAATATCTATTTCAAATCATCTCATGAACAGTCAAGGAAACAAAACAGTCAAGCATAAAACAATACATCTTGTATTGACCTATTTTCCCAACTTTAGACTTGAATAAAAAAAGAGTGTCTTTCTTCACAAATGTGACAATCATATTATCAGAAGGAATTTATTAAAAATGACCGCTGGGCAGCTAACAAGAGCTCAAACAGACAATCATACAGGACAAGTAAAATCCATATAAAGAAATAATGATTTTAAATTTGAAGAAATTGTCTTTTTAAAATACATAGTTTTTCTCAAATACACCCACACTTCTTTTGTTTCTAAAGTTACAAATGCACTAACAATGATTTTGGAATTGATTAAAAAAACTTAGGTCTACAGAATTGAAAATGGAATTTGTGGTAGATCCATCACTTTTAAATTTGTATAAAAAGAATTTACAGCTAAGATTATTATAATAATGAAACCATTGACATAAATTAATTACCATTTCCTACTTAATGTATTATATATTTATAACATAAATAAATCTAAGGATGATAATTTGACAGTAAAAGCTGTTCTTACCCTTGAAGAGCCTTTTCTCCGAAGAAGTCTCCTTTCCTTAGTGTTCTTATAAACTTTTCTTCTAAACTATTAGGTTGTTTAATTGTAACTTTTACCTGGAAATGAAATAAGCTAATCAGTAAGACAAAGTAGAATATAAATTAATTACATTAAAAATGAAGAAATGCATTACTTTTAGTTTCAGCAGATTTGTCAATTATTTATGAAAATTGGCTGATTGGAAGGAGACAGTGAGTTAAAGAAGCTTAATTATTTTGATCATAATATCTTATTTCATGATATTTAGGTGTTATATTTGTTATGTCCATTGAATTGACAAGTACTCTGTTAAACTACCAAACCATTCTATTTGACAAGCCACTTTAAAAAATATAGTGCTCTTTATTATGGTGAATCAAAAAGTTTGAGCATTTTTAAACAGTTTGTTTTGATTGATTACTCAAAACATGTAATGTAACAAAAATTGATTTTCCTGGCTTCCATAAATGATTATTATTATATATAATCAATGATATTTCTCAGCAAATGAAATCAGGTAGGATTTTAGGATTGTGAAGGAATCAACAAATGCAATCAAATTTTTTTTCGTTGTATTAAATAATTTTAAATATTTGCTAATGGAAAATATTGTTATTGACTAAGTATACCAACAGTAATTTAAAGTACCTAACAGTTAATTACAAATTCAATATATGCAGTAAATTTTGTAAAAGTTCTCACCTGTCCTTTACTAATTATGAAGAAGGTGTCTCCCCTAGCTCCTTGCCTGATGATATAATCACCTTCATTGTAGTAAGTCTGAAAAAAAAAAAAATGATTTTATAACAATTAATATGAAAAAAAATAGTGCAATAAATTAAAATAAAAACTGACTTTCTTTTATTATATATATAATCATTTCCTTTTTATAAAAAATAGTCACACATCTAAGAGGTTTATTTCTTTAATAAATGTCAGGAAAGTTATAGACTTTTTGTTAGGATTAAAACATAGAGAGAGCTTTATGAAATATGAACCTTTTTGCCAACAAATTATAAATTGTAAGATTATAACACTATTAATGAGATTAATAATTTTTAAAATTGAGCTATTAGATTCAAATTAACAATGGGTCATTAAAATAGATTATTACCATCTTTAACTAAATATTAATTTCAATAAAATAATAAAATTTCACTCACCTCTTCTAATACATCAGATATTTTGATAAGTGTGTCTTCTGGTAAGTTTTTGAATATTGGCACACTGAAAATAAACAAAAAAATGATTTAAAGAACTCTTGAACGCTTACCGGTTTATCGCTTTTTAAGTATAGCCAAAAATCTATCAAATTACTTGGATAAACACAGTCAATAACTTATGTGATTTTAATTAGGCTACTTAAATGCAGGTTTACTTAAAATATCCGAGAACCATAGGCGTTGAATCAGGACTATAGAGTTAAAATGAGAAATAACTTATAGTCAAGCAACAAAGCTATGATGAACTGAAGACTAAAGCAAGATCTGGCAGGACAAAGAACCAGTAACCTATTATTGCCAAAGGCTGATTGCAAATGTCGCTGTCAAAAGAGTGGGGCCTTTGTCTATTGTATTTTCATAAGGAGAATTATAAGGGGGACGAAATCTCTATACATAAATATATGACTACCAGTTGAGGCCAATCAACTTTTAGTTTTCATCCATCCTCTCCGCCTTTCTCGAGGGAGTTAACATAAAATAGAAATGAAGCCATTGATAGGATAAGCAAATGACAATTTTAATTTTTTGTTAAATCTTTGAATAATAAACTATTTGTGGACGTAGTTGCAAAGAGCTTAATAAGTTGTTTGTTATTCATGTGTCTGATCAACGATTAAGGCTTTTAATGGAAAGTATTGTAAGAAAAAATAAAATTAAATCAGAATACTAACCTACTTATTGTCAGTTATATGACAAAAATAGTGTGTTATGTGAAACCCTTAAGCAAACCTCAAAGTTGTACCCACGAGAACAATTGAAAATTGTAGTATTCCATGTTCCAGTTCAACACATAACTACAGAAAATTCGTATCCCATAACAACCCATCTAAATATGAATAAAATAAATATTACCTCTTCAGGAAATCTGTGTATTCTGCTTGCCTGATGAGGCCAGTCCTCATCATAATTGTTTGGAAACATTGTCTCTCTATAGCCCATAGCTTACAATCAGTGGCAGCTATAACATATAAATGCGGGTTATGAAATACATTAGAGTCAAATTGAATTGTTGTTGGTAGTAATCATTTTATTGTATTGTATTTTATTTTGAAATAATTTGTGTAAGTTTGTCTTTTAACAAACTGTTTAACACAGTTGATAATAATATTATAACTTATTTATAACTATTATTTAATAATAATATTTATTTTATTTTTGGACCTGCACTATAATGCCTTAAACAAATTGCTTTTAAATTATTACTTCCTTTCTTACATTCTATACCATCACTAATTGTAAAGTACATCATGCATGAGTGTTATATAGCTGAGTAGCTATGAGCCCAGACCGGGAGTCTACATACAGAGTCATAAATATGCATACTTTTAAATATTGTGTGAACTGAGTAATGTATGATAACTAACTTGGAGTAATAACTATGTAGGTAGTTAACATTTTAAACTGAAATAAACATGCCTTTTATCGTTGCAGTTCTTTTGCAATTGTAGAGTATAGCCAATTCACCAAAAACCTTTCCTGGTGCAAGGGTGCTGAGATATTTGTTTTCTCTTGAGACTTCAACTCGACCCTCTGAAAAAAAGAAAGATTTAACAATTATTTTACTATTAATGTCAATTCCAAATTGAAATGAAGGTTGTACATTACTTATAAAATTTTATAAAATAAAGACAATTACGTAATTAGAAAAAACAAATTTTACGATAAGCATTACTCAATCTTTAACTTCCTTCTGTCAACATTTATAGCTTAGCAGTGTGTGTATATAATTGATAAGATTTTAAAATTTAAGTTAACTATAGTTTCCAACTCCACTTTACAATATTAACAAGCAATCCTCTAAGTGATCATCAACTAAATTGAAATGAGAATACCAACTATTAATCTTTATTAAAAAGCTTACAAGTACACATATAACATATAGAATTTTGTTAAGTTGTTAGGTTTATTATTTTTTATACTAAATCAAAAACCAAAATTGCCTGTCTACTAATATTATATTTAATACATTAAGAAAATAAAAATTAGCGGTGAATAATAGATTTTCAACATCTCTTTCTGTCTCTCTATCTCACTATTGCTATATATTTAAATTTGAATAATGAAATTTTTTAACCCAATATCATTCAACATTTATTTAACATTAACGTATTATTAACATTTAAAACTGACATAATTATTTACCTAACATTTAAATATTACTAAAGACATTTGTTATTACCCTTGAAATGAACTATTTTTTTCAGATTCTGCCTAGTTTCTGGTGTTCTAATGTTCTGGTTTTATTAGTTATTCTAATACTGAAATAAATTTTTCTAGTGCTTTCAATAAACCAGTTTCTGGGGTTGTCTTATCCAGCATTTGAAAAGTGGGGTAATTCTACAAAGAAGATTATATTTGAGAAAAGGGTGAATAAATTGTTGAAGTAATGGCTGAAGTTGCTTTTGGGTTTGCATTTCAAAGGAATCATCTTAAACATTGTTTCAGAGATCTCACATATGCAGTTTACAGTTGAAAAAAGCTGCATCAATCCTCAACGGTTTTTAATAAAACCAAATTCATAGTTAAATTTAAAGGGGTGTTCTCATTGTTGATGGCGCTAACCATTAAACATTCTTCACATTTTATTTTCTTCCCTAGGCTTAGCACGTTTCCTGCCAGTATTCCACAACATCCAAAACTTGCCTACAGACTCGAACAGACTTGATTTAACCGTAGATAAATTTATTTTATCTTCACTGCTTAATTTACTCTCAAGCCCAATCCAAAAAGGCCTATTTCTATTGCTTTTCCACCGCTATCACTTTAATGTAAGTGTTCATGAACAATTATTTTTTGAACAAGTGGCAAAACTCAAAAGAACTTGGGTAATTATTATTTCTTCCTCTTCTGCTGATATAACCGAACAATCTTTCTAAATAATCTTGACTTATTTTTCATATGGGCATGTACTGCAATAATTTGTCTTGATTTACAAGTCTGTCATACATATTGCCCATACTGTTGATACAAATAAGAAAACCCCTCCAAAAAACAGTTTTCCAGGGGCCATTAAGTACCAGTCTGCCAATTTTTTTTCTTTTGAGCACTGAATGTAATTTTCTGCCTTCTCCAGCATGAGAAAAAACTCAACTTCATTTGTGGCTTGTTTCAAATATTTACTTCTAATATTTCTCAAATTCAGAACTTCAAAAAAATTGATATCAATTGAATTGTACCCTCACAGTCGAAGCCGAGCCGAGAATGTTCTTTGTTTTACAATAGTTCAAAGCATCCACCCAACTTCTACTTAGCAGTTGAGGTGTTAGCTTAACTTTCACTGTATGATTGTTGAACCAGACATGTTGTTTTCAATTGTATTACCTAAATTCATACCTTTGATTTCTTGCAATGGCAATAATTTTTCAAAAAAAATGCAACTGATCACTCTCCAATCCAAATCCCTGAGTTCTTTCAAGCCATGGAGTGAATTTCGAACAAACTTTAGCATGTGTAATGGATATAAAAACAAATATAGACATGATGAGATCCAGTTGTGAATTGTGTCAGCAGTTGGTTTGAGTCTTTCAAATTGATTTGAATAAATATTGGTGACGTACCATCACAAGTTATTGAGGGAACTTTGATGTTAACATCTGATAGAAGTTACAACCATTGAAAAGTCAGAGAATACATATCTTCACCGATGATTCCCTTAATAAAAAAAGTATCCCAGAGGTATTTTCCACAACACATTGAAGGGGAAGGACTGACAATAAAGGGTAAACAAGTGAAAGGAACATGAAGGAGGTCGACACTTTGTGGGTGCCCAAAGGGAGGGGGACTTTGACACATCTCACGCCTCCCCAGGTCTAAGGTCCCTATAGTACCTTCTATACTCGGTGTCTTCAATGCTCTTACATGCTTTCCAAGAGTAGAGCAGATATGAGCCCAAAGCCTTCCCATCAGGAAGAGTTTACCTAATAACCTTCAACATATGTGACACCTTAGTTTGGACAAGGAACACTGGCCAAGGTGCATTTTTTACGAGACAGACTCTTAGCGCTGCTCTGAATCCACCTTACATAAAGGTATCAGAGCTAGAGTTGCGCAAGACTTCCGAAAGAAAAAGTCAAAAGCAAAACGACACTGGATTAGGAACGAATTTCACGTCCAATCTAGCGACCACTGTTTATGCTGTGTCTGATCCGAGGGTCATTTCACGTCCCTAAGAAGTATTGCTGGAAAGCATTAATTCGTTCGAATACGTTTCCTATTTTAATAATAGGAGTACAAGGTGTTATGATTAATGCCCAAATCATGCCTTAATGAGCAAAAATGGTATTTTTTAAGAACATCCAAGTACATATATCCAGAGCAAAAGGATTAAGCACCAAACTTGGCACATTTAACTGGAACGAAAATATGACTTTTAGTCTACCTATAAGGTCTCGGGAGCTAACTACAGATATCTGCAAACCTTCATATGATACTTAGTTACTTGGTGATCTCGTGTCACCACTAATGGACAAGCGGCTGTTGGGGAGACTTGGAAGCTCTGCACTTCAAGAAACAACAGATTTAGGAAGCTTAAGTTTAACTTCGTACTGATTATATGTACCACTGGGGAATTAAAAAAAAAACTTCAGCCCAATCTCAAGTTATTTTATTTTGGAAGATGGTTAGTAATATTCGTATGTAGACATATTTACTCAACTTAAAAAAAATCCGCACAGGAACTGGGTGTGGACCGATCTCTACCGGAAAAAAATCCTTAGGGTGTTTGGGAATCAAATCCGTGCTTTCTAGTCAGTAGTTAGTCACGTTGACTACTAGATTAGGGAGAACGAAACACGAAATAAGCTTCCACACGAATACAATTATTCGAAGAGATAAATTCTAATTTTTGGAAGTTTGAAGGACAGTTATCGAAGCAAGGAAGTAGCAAGCTCCTTACTTTGCAAAACTAAAGCTGGCCAGCATACAGACAGACATACTGACCTGGAAACAGAGGTGACATGGCTGGAGGACTGGACAGGACAGACTACGGCGGCATGGCTGATTGGCGAGTGGGAGGTTGATTCATTCATTCATCCACTGGCTGTCTACAGCTCGCATCCGCTCGATAATCAGGCTGAGCACGAGGGAGCTAGAGCAGCACAGTCTGGGCTAAATTAGAGGATTCGTGGACCCATATCCTCCCATTACACCATCGGCGAGGAAGAACGCATTTACGCGGAAACTATTACAGCCCGTCAACCAAACTATTTTTTATTTACGCTTCGGGAGCAGTGCTGGATCATCCTAGAAATTAAGTAAGGGGACAAGGAGAAAAGGGTAATCTCAGAACTTTCAACATAAAACGGAAGTTTACCTCAAGCTGCACACGAGAGCGCTTTATGCGGTGGTCGTTTGAACGTTGTGGGTTCCAATCAGAAAGGGGAAGTGAACTATAAGTGGGTTCCTCTAAGCGTTACTAGACCTAATAATTGAACTTTCTTCCACTCATTCGAAATCCCTGATATGTCATATTTTCGGAGAAATGAACTCACTGATTTGAAAACTTAAATACGGACGTTCTGGGTTAAACGTTTAGTACCAATATAAGTCCTTTACGGCTATTGAATATTATTTTGGGATTGTGTAAGCGGCAGGTTTTTTATTTTTTTACTCGCTATTATTATTTAATCCATTTTTAGTATATATACTAATATATGAATATATTCTCAAGTCCACCCGCCTCTTTTAGGCATCCCCCCCCCCATATCCTTCTCATACTTCCTTCAAATGGGACTCCCCTTAGTGAAAGACACCCATCAATCCAAAATAATTTTCCCACATCCTATTTTTATAAATTTGAGAGCTATGGAAAAAAATAAAAAGTTTTAGCACCTATTTTTTTCTTATTTATTAATTAATTGCAGCGATGGACACAAGAGTACATCCTCGCTCTGCCTTGGTCTTATGTTTGCTATGACCTGCCTGTAGTTAGTTAAAAGACCTTTACTGTTAGTCTATTTGTGAAAAACCAGCCTACTTTTGATGCTAGCCGTAGTACTTCGGTCTGAAATCTTTTTAGTTTCATATCGACAGGCCTGTCAGTAATATGTAGGCATAGACGAGTAATGGTTTAAACATTATCTAGTACATGTAGTAATGTGGTACATGAAGTTTTTGTTTCTGAGTTGGTAAGGTTGTATAAGGGGTTGAGGTTAATATGCGTCCAACTTTAGGTAGGCCTTGGTGATTGAAGGCAATCTTTTGGCGTCCAATGGATTTCTTCGTGGTCTACTGTTAGTTTGTTCAGACCGTCAGACTGAAAACTTCTCACCGTAAACATATTTGATGCCACCTGATTATAAATCAAATAAGGCATTACGAAACGCAGCTATCAAAATACGGACTTGCCCACACTTGTGATAATCCAAGTTCCTACACCGTTTGGTATCAATGAATTTACATTCCCTGTTCATGGAATCTTCGATGGATGTTCAATCTTTGCTATTCCTCTGAGTTTGTTGAAGAGAATGTACAATCAATACTCGATGATCAAATTACATTAGTAACGTGGTTAATAGTTAAAGGGACCATTAGAGGGTCTTGGGCTGAAATACGCTGCTTCCTCAATCAAATGATAGGATAATTATCAATATTTACACGATAAAAAGTAATTCGATGTAGAAAAAAATGAATTCAGATGTATTACTTGTTATTGATTCTGGACAACGTACTGTTTCACTGCTTTAGTAATTTAATTAAGTGAAAAAAAAACCACGATGTTTTATATAAGTGCATCATTTGTTCTTCTAAATATACTACATCAATCTAAAGTAGATTGGTGCATTCTATAAAGTATCCTAAAACAATATCTCCTGTTACGTATCTTATTTATTATTTATCCTCGATAAAAATGAAATTTCATTTAAACAAAATAATTTCTATTAAAGCCAGCAGCAGATGAAATAAATTCATAAATCTAGATTTTTATTTGATATAAACTTAAATTAAATGCAATAAACCCTCGTTGTTTGTTTTGATGGACTGCCATACATCTACATCGTTGAAGACGTTGCTATCCAGTTAAAGTTTTACTGAATGAATGGATAATGCAATGATGGAGAATCGATTCCATCGGCGATTAGCAAACTTCGAAGCGTGGCGTAACGGCTACGAGGGAGACTTTGCAACGCTCATTGCTCATTCTATGTGCATGTAACTAGCTTGCTCGAAGGGTCTTATTACTGCATAGCAAACACCTGTATCAGGTTGTGATTATTGAATGGGATAAGACTTAAGGCGTGATTTATTCATTAGACGAATATGAAAATGTACGTTCTGTTTTCCATGAAAAAACAAAATTGTTTCAAAAACCTTGATATTCATAAATATATAAATAATTAACGGTCCTTAAATCTTATATTTTCTTTAAAAAAAAAAATATAATATTAAGTTACAACAGGGAATTCAACTTCTGGTCAGCAATTGAAAAACTGAATTCGGGCCTCGCCGAATGTTAATGTAGGCCATCCAAGTAATTATTTAATTATAAATATAATTAGTTTAACATATTGCTCACCAAACAGAAAAGTATCTAAGCTGATTCAAGTGAAAACAAAAACAAAAAGATAGCGAATAAAGGTAGCACATAAAGATAGCACATCGCATCTCATATATGTATGTGTTATAATTAATTGTAAATCGCAACGAAAAATTTCAATCCTCAAGCGGTAATATGAAATTTTATAAGAAGCTTTCCCTATAAAACACGAGAAAGTGTAATTAATTAATTACTTGGTATTAAGGAAATATTTGTCTATAATTTTGAGTAGTGTATCAAATTAAAGACTTTCGAAAAAAAAAAACTACCAAGTGAAAATGAAGATTCAATTTTATTTCATTAACTATTAATTAAAAAATAATTATTTTCCTAATATATGAAGTAGGGTATCAATTTAAAGATGTTGACATCATCATTGACAACAAGTATTATGTATAACGGCTTCAGTGGGCTTTTGCTACACAAAGTCATTAAAAATGTCAATAATATTGTCCTCTCAACCGTAACGAAACCCTTAATTGTGAGGGTTGAATACCCCCTTAACTTGACAATAAATGCTATATTGAAGGATACGAAATTAATTTTTTGTTTTTAAATCGTGGATAATGGATAAGCCTTACATAGATTTTTTAAAATTTATTTATTTATCATTTTGTTGCGACGTTTCATATTCCATTAGTACATCATCAGGCAACATCCAACCAGAAACGTTTTTTAAAAATTGTAATGGACAATAAGTGAAATTTGTTTTTCTTTTAAAAAGAAGGTTTCAATCAATGTAATCATTTGATTACTGACTAACATGTCAACTCAAATTAAAACAGCAATTAATTAACATCGCCAGTTATAACATTTACCGGCAAGAAAATCGTCATTTTGTTTCAAATGGTCCATGTTAGTTAGCTAGTACTCAATGAGAATTAGTTATATAATTATAATTACTTATAGCTGGAATTTATAACCTGTTATCAGCTCAAAATTCTGTTTCAGGTGTTTGATCTGAGTTGTCTAACACTATTAAAATAAATTTAATGGGCCTAATTTATCAGTCAGCGTACTTGCCAGAGCAGCCAGGAGGAATAACAAAAAATAACTAGTCACTGGAATCATAGTGCACCAAATGTTGAGCCGAAGATTAATGCCGGGGCATGATTGAATCGCAATAAGGGCGGTTGCACCAAGAGAGTTTCTCAACCAAAGCCGGTCATTAGAATGTGGTTTTATGTAATTTTCCCCATCACTGCTCCTTAGCTGGAATTAGTAATTCAAGATAGAAATTATGGATCCTAGATACCGTAACAAATGAGCATTCGGAGTGTTCACAATATTCAAAAAGGGCTGAGAATATTTAGAGCTGATTCCAGGTAGTATTATGAACTAGAGGGTCTTTCATTAAGCGCTTCCTATCTTTAAATTTAAATAAAACAAATTGTGTGAGATATCATTGAAATTTTTTATTAGTTTGGAAGGCCTATCAATGCCATTATGTATGGAATATAACATCGTGCAGATGTCCACCGCGGCTTCGCTGGGTGGCGCGCATCCGAAATGTCCAATTATCCATGACTCTGGCGCATAAATCAGGCTGAATTTGACCTATGGCATGGGTTATGTTGGCTTTGAGGACCACTGTGATTTGTGACTTATTCGCATAGACCTGCGACTTAAGAAAACCCCACAAGAAAAAGTCTAACGGGGTAAAATCGCACGATCTCGGTGGCCAATTCACATCACCTCCACGTGAGACGACCACACGTCGTTGATCGTTTACCTTCAGCTCCTGGGTCAGTTGAATTTTGTACGGGTGCAGGCCCAAGTCACGACGCAAAATTCACCAAGTTAAGGTCTGCGAAAGACCAAGTTCTTGTGAGCGACGCGAAATCGACTGCCTCGGATTCTCCTGCACACTCTCTATCAACTG
Source organism: Acanthosoma haemorrhoidale (assembly GCA_930367205.1). Taxonomy (NCBI): domain Eukaryota; kingdom Metazoa; phylum Arthropoda; class Insecta; order Hemiptera; family Acanthosomatidae; genus Acanthosoma; species Acanthosoma haemorrhoidale. Next base: position 84,269,025 of record OV884014.1, on the reverse strand, counting down.
TCAAAGTTCGGAAGTCCCTATTGGAAGACGCTCTAGAAGGGCGTGAGTTACTTGACGATTTCCAGGAACGAGTCTTGTTCGCCTGCAGTCTTCATCACACATTCTTTTGATATGGCCATACCAACTGAGTTTTTTTGTCTCTATTTAGCTAAGCACATTTTCCCACAGACTCGTTAAATCCATTCCGTAGCGAGTTGCGAGTTGGCTGAGTTAGTCGAGGTTTCTTTAGTACGTTTTTACTGGAACCGCCCTCAGTAGCGGCTGACAGTGACTGCTAGCAGTTAACTACTCCTTTGAGGGAAATAAAGGGGCCAAATTTCGTTGAAACTTCTCGGCAGTAAGCGGTTGTGACATCGATTAGATCTCCCATTGCTTAACTGTCAGCAGTCACTGCCAACCGCTACCGGCTTACTCACTTACTGACTTCCCCCAATCGATCTTTGCGCCTCAAGCTTATGAGTAATAAGAGTGTACTCAGGCCTGCTCTGCTGTACGGTAACAAATATCTTCCTACAAATTTCTTGATACAAAATATCATGATTGACTTTAGCTTAAGAAACAAATAGAAAAATAAACAATATAATGATCGTATTTAATGGAATTTCTTTTAAATTATTTTTCTACTATCCTTGGAAATTAAAAAAAAAATACATCAGAAAGTGAAATCTTGAATAGCTTTTGTGCTGATGTGTAAAGTAGGAATTTTTGTTTGTATTTGTCTATTCTATTTTTGCCTGTTTCTCTGTCAAAACACTTACAGTATAAATAAAGGTGTTGTGGTATATATGTTTACTATTTACCAACCATGGGGTTATTTTTATGTCAGCTACCCATAACCCACCGACAGACGAACCTGCCTCATTGTCTTGGCCAAATATAATAACTCTACCCCCTTTATTGAAGAATTTCAGAGTTATTCACAAGAAAATTCATTACAAGTGATAAAAAACGTCAAATTACATAAAGGAATTTCGACTGAAAGTACCCATTTGTCTATTGAAGATAACTTAATCGATATTTTATATAATGAGGCGGGCACAAAGTTTTTTTGGGTTTGTTCTACTCATTTTAATATGTTTGAATATCAATATATATTAATAAAGTGAGCCGACAAAAAAATTAATAAAACAATTATTTTTAACATTGAATTTACTAGTATATTTTATCCTTAAGAGCTGATAGTTTGAAGATCTGGAACCACATCAATTGCAACAGTTCCAGAAGAGCTAAAAAAAAAATGTTTCGATAGTGTTTATTACATGACGGATAGTAAGAATATGCTTTCCACGGACAACAGACCGCGGAAATGGCATGACACTGTAACTTTTTACATAAGGGCTATAAGACATGGGCTAAGAGAGAATCCTTGTAGAACACCCAGCTCTAAGTTGGCAGCTGGAAAGCATCCCTGGAACCTGTCCAGTCTTCCAGATCGTAACCACGTTTCCTGCTCCCCTCGTTGATCTTAGGGCACCACTTACTGTCACTCCCTAATAGACCGCCATTTCTTCTCAGTTTATATAACGAGAACAGACATTTTATGTACATTATAACAATAAAGAGCTATTAAAAGAATTAAATGACGCTTTTATTTATATGTATCTAAAAAAATATTAGATGCAAATATTTTCTTACTTAAGTTTTAGCTCTACTTAAAATTATTGGAATGAAATAAAAATGTTTACAAGTGATTACACGCATAATTTAAGATCTGATATTAACGAAGAATCATTATGAAATACTTACAAAATTTTACTAATTTATATCGATGGTCCAAGGGAAAAACTGAAAAGTTATAAAATCCAAATTTGACAGGGGTGCATTTTCAAGAAGTTCTACTTCTTCCAAAAAAATATTACGTCATCTTTTCTTAGTAATTCCAATGTTTGTTCTATTTATTAGTATTTGGGAGACATGACCAATTTTGAACCATTAACTTAATTAGTTTTTCAAGCTTATATTTTTCTTTTATGCGGAGTTTTAGTGAAGTTTTGAATACAAATAAACATAACGGTTATGATTCTGATTCCAGAACATGCAATTACCTGATTTTTCATAAAAATTTCATTTACCTATATTTTCCCAGTGACCATCGATATGTCATAGTAACTCATGTTCGTAAAATTAGCCATATTAAATGAATAAAAAAATTTAAAAACAGTTTTAAAATAATAAGTTTTATTGAAGATAAAAGTACAAGAAATTTTTATTCACTGAATTAATGTTTGATCGAAAAAAGAGATGACAAGGCTATTTTGTGAATCTATCGGTCCATTTAAATTACAGCTAGTATAGAATTTTTTAATCTTTGAGCGGAATCAAGTGTTTTCGGTTTATAAGTCACTTCCTATGCACGGTTAAATTTAAATAATTACACAGTCTACCCCATCTGTGAATTTAAAGAGATATTAATGTTTTTAGATTTTCTCTACAAGCTCAATTTCTGAAATCGATTTAAAGTCTTTTTTAATTCATTTCCGTAAAATATTCTAATATCAAAAACAGTAGGGTTATGATGTTGTTTTCAAACAAGCGTTGATAAATTAGACACAAATCAGGTATAAGGGTGCAATTCTTCAAGTATTGTAATAATTAATAATTAATCTTGATTTTAGATGAACATTTTGATACATTTTTACATGATGGTTGTACGGAAATAATATTTATTCTGATTGTTTACTACTTTATACTAACTGAAAATAAACTTGTACTAACAGTATTTTCATTGCGCCAATTAAAAACATAATTTAACATAAACATTTAAAACTGAGACAGTTTTCTTATTCAAAAAGCGGCGTTTAGCTAGTAATTTTACGACCTCCATAATTCCTGAATTTCATTAATGAGATATCAATTTCAATAGTCCTTATTTATATTGTTGGAGTAAATAGTTGATTATCAATAAAATTGTAGATAGCTCACCTACCTATATTAGATTTGACGGCAATTTAAAAAAACTGCGACATTTTGAAACGAACATTAAATATCAAGTTGAAATCCTATTATCATTAGTGCGGTTTTATGAACTCAACCGAGCTGCTCGTAAAAACAACAGGAAACAATTAGAAATTAATAATTGCAAACTAAATTTATGAGAATGAACAATTACTCGTAAAATGCTTTTCTATAATTTATTATTATGTGTCTTCATTCCACAATAAATAACGTCCATGTTTTCTTTGGAGTATTTGCCGGCTGAAGGTTGAAACATATTTATTAAATAGATACTTGTAGCAGATAGTTCTTACAGTTTATAAATTTAAATTAATAACCTTCTAAATATACGTTTAAAAATTGGTGATTAATTTGTTCATCTTCTATGCTTGCTTCTTCTCATGCTGTAGCACCGAAGGTTGATGGTTTAAACCATTGGAAATGTTAGTGTTCCATAAACAATAAAAACTGTGGGCAGTTACAAATCTAGTCATAATAATGCGCATGTAAAAAATAAAATGGGAACCTGTATTTTTAATAACGATAAATCAATGTTTTTAAATTGGTTATTCGTAAAGATTTTTATATTGAACGTTAGATTTTACTAAGGGACTTAATTCGTAAGGTTAATATTGCAAAAAAAAAAAATATTTAGTAATAAATATTACTGTTGAATTTACTAATTATTTATCCACGATTTGCTTTAATGGTGCAAAGGGGTTGACATTTCAAGAACATACCATTAATTATTATTTACGGTAGGAATATAAGAATTTTAGCAATGAATGACCATTTAAAATATTATAATTTAAAAATGAACATTGAATCTATTGCATAAATAATAAAAATGACATCTATAAAGAAAAAAATTCGGGAAAAAGAAAAATGTAAATGTAATATTCGTTTAATACAAATAAGCAAAAACTTGGGTTTTAAGAAATCATAACCGTGAAAATTTACAAAGAGTTTATTACCATTTATAAGTATCAAAGTCTATCGTACATCGTAACCCAACTAATCGTTACTACTAAAATGTTTCTGTAAAGTTAAAATAAAACTTAGGTATCAGTGTTTAGGATGCTTCAGGTCTGTATTGTTTGCCTTTCCACCGATTTCTCCGATAAATCAGTCCATTCCCCCTCGCAAGAAAGTGGAAGAGCGGAGACGATTCCCGAAGGATATGACAGGGGCGACTGGAGGAGACAGCCCCTAAATCACAGGACGATCACGTTCTGTATCCGAACCACCATCCAACGGTGAAAGCGATGATCCTCGTTGGGTATTCCGGTCGCGTGCCTCAAGAGCGAGTCTCACGTGCGGCAAACCTATAGGCACCTTTTAAAGATGAGGTACGCGCGAAACATGTTTCGGGCCTCAAGTGAAACTTTTATCCAAAATAGTTCGCTGCAGATGGTACTGTATCGCCGGGAAAGGGGCCGCATGCCCTCAATAGAGAAGAAGAAACTGGAGTCGGCGAAAACGAAAGATCAAAAACAAGTTGCCACAATGAGCATTAGACAATACACCATGGCAAAAGTCAGCAATGATTATTGCTCTTAACAAACTAAATGTTTATATTTTAAAAGAAAGACAAATTCAATAGGATGTATATTGAAATATGTACCAGAGGAGTATTTTGGAATGAAAATCAGAACGAAGCAGGGAAGAAATAAACGTATTTTTTTTGGCTGCCTAACACTGGTTGTAAAATAAAGATTAGATAAGAGAATAAGTTAACATCTTAATAAAAAGCGGACTCTTAGAAAGATTAAGGAATTAAAAACGAAATGAAACGTGAGAGCATTTACTTGAGCATGACATCAGACTATACATAGCATGAGTGAGCATGGAGGTAAGACCATTCACCATTGTATTAGTGAAGAATAAAGGAATTATGACGGGGTGAAACCGTTATCAATGACAACGGTACAACGACCGAAAAACATCGAGTCTATCGAGGCGTGGGACAGGGTTTTATCGAGAAAATGCAATAGGCTCAGCTTTCTGTCTGTAGTGACGGGGAGTTCTTCCTAAATACTTGTTCCCACGACGCGTGGCTTGGCGAGTATTATCTGGGCTTTGTCTTACCTCGCGCAGTAAGAAAGACTCGTTATTGCTTGATTCGGCGTAGCTCGTCCTTTCCTCTCAAATGTCGGCAAATAAAATGCTTTGGACATCAAAGGCTTGTTCAACCGATCCCACAACCTGTTTGGTTTTGTAGCAGTTATTTCGAAGTAGCTCATCAGAACGGAGTGGAATAATGAAGTTATTAAGGAAAGGGTATTGCATTTACGAATATTATAATATCCTTCTCCGACTTTTATTCAATGACACCATTCCACCAACGTCTTTTGCCTTCCACCGTTTTCTTCTTCAAAAACTCACCACTCAGCAGTACATAACGCTGCTGCTACTTCCTCGTCACTGTTTGATTCATAAAGTTCATTTATTTGGAACAAGCAAACAAATAACACTGAAGAACGTCTGGCGATGGCGTGATGACGAGAAGGAGACTACTTGAGATTTGCCGTATCACCCGGGAACGATGCCCGGTCGGGATCAGACCAACCACAAGTCCGCAAAGAACTCAAGATTTATCTCACCTCATGCTTTGGGCACAAGACTTAAAATCAGCTCATAGTGTATTTATTGTATAATAATACTCTATAATGTTAAGGTGGCATTTCACTGAGAACTACCAAGTGTGATTGAAGTTTAGTTATAATGATAATTATGGTTGCACCTGGGCACACAGGATGGCTGACCAGATGAAATTAATAATTTTTTTTTATTTTACAAGCGAATTCATTCATCATTCAAATATGAAAGCCCAGATTATTATAATATGAATATTTATTTGTTTAATATTTACTCACTACAGTTACTACTAAATTACTGAACTACGCTAAAAAGAAATTACAGATGAATGCACGAAGCTATTTATATTGTTGGTTATTACGAAGTTATTGTTTGGATTGTCTTGGAGAGTAGAAACTACCCACAATTAAAACTTACACTTGCGCATTCAGCATCCTCCAAGTGTGTCATTAATAAAATAAGTGAAAGTGGAAAAAATTGTACACCATTAATAATAAACAATCCCACTAAAATTCAAATCAAGTGTGATGCATCAGACAATTAAGGAATTCGTTACGATTCCGAAAACCATTTTATGGACACTTGATTTTATGAAGACCAAACCATGTAATTCCAATGATCTGGTAGTTTCCACTAATGTCTTCCTTGGCATTTCTACCTGGATTTACTTACTTAAATTGTGAACATCATACAATGTTTTCATTCTTCTCCACGTAAATTTGCTTCGGCTGTGTACAATTATACTGTCTATTTACAACCCTCACAGGAGAAAAACAAACTATTGCTTTTATATTATTATGCACATTAATCACAAAAATTAATAATAAATGACTTTGAAATTTAAATAGATTTTATGATAATACACTTCAGCCGCAACACAAATCAGATATTGTTAATCACGATATTAAGATCTCTATTATCGTATAACTTACACATAAATATATAAATACATAAATATTTATTAATATCAACTATCAATGTATGAATTATTTGACTACCACTCTTCCGATTCCTACACATTAGCACGATAACTCGACTCCAGAGCTTTCAGAACAAAATCCTGCACACGGCAATATGGCATACCCCTTTTCGTGATATGAAGGCTCCCGATATCCACGAAAAGTTCGAAGTCCCCACCATCACCTAAGCCATCCAAAGAAGACACATCAAGTTCTTTGACTCGATGAAACATAGCCAAAACCCTCTACTCCGAGACATGACACCCCCACCGCTACCGGCAAGATGGCATCACGGTGCTTGGCCCACCAACAAGCCTCTAAGGGGCACCGAATACTGCTATCCAACTAAATAAGAATGCACTACATACCTAGGCCCAGCCACCAGTGGACTCTCACCACTGTACCGCAACTATCTACCTCTACCGAGGCTTCCTACACTCCTTAATTCCCTCACACCACCTTCAAGCAGGTACTCCTAGTACAAGGATCCGCTCGACCCAAATATTCCTTTATTTTTCCCTCACCCTTAATCTTATAATTAGAGAGCTAAGAAAAAAAAAATTATTTGACTAATTATAATATGATAAATAAGGTGAGCCCCACCTAAAGATGTTCAGTAAATTAATATATAATGTATCAATACAATCCAAATCACAATATATAATAATTGTATAAAATGTAGCCAAGCTGCAGAAAATATAATGCCTATAATAAATAGTTTTGTTTGCAGAATCTATATTGAATTCTGTAATAATTTTAATGGGTGAAAAAACAACAACCATTAATGAATGACACTTAAACATGTTTTTACGGAGATGGTTGTATTTTTCATGGCTTCACAGCATCAAATGATACTCTTCAGCAGGGGCTCACAAAAGCCAGAACAGACAAAAAGACAGACTTGTAAAAACATTTCTAGCATTGAGCAAGAAAGAAACCAAATGAACAATAAAAACCAAACAATATATGAATATGTGAAAAAGTGTATAATAAATAAAAGTGAAATTTCAAAAACAATTCATAGATTATCAAGAGATTAATATAAGCCCATAAATCAGATATTAATATATTAAATAGTTTAAAAAGTATGGACCAGACAAAAACGATGAAATGAATTTTATCTATAGAGAAGAATCAGAAATTAAAATACTTAACAACTCCACTCAAATGTTTTTCCTCAAACTCCCCACAACTATAGCTTTAAATTAAAAGGACAAGCGTACACCGTTATCCAAGCTGTTTGTTGTAAATATTTTTTAAATTTCATTCCGATTATTAAACAATTTCACAAACATATTCTTCCTGATTGAAAGTAAATTACAAAAAAAAGTAAGGAGAGGAAAGGTAATTATTCTAAACATTTCCGCAAGGCCTGCATGCAGTGCTATTTTTATCCATTCATATCCTGTACAGTTTTTTTTATACCCGTGATGAAGCGCAATCCTGTAGATCGTGTCGGATCGACTTTGCATGTCGTCGGACGGGACAGTTAGTTACAGGGATAAGGTTCAAGCACCATCGGCCGTGATTTCTGAAACGCGAAAACCTCGCGCAGGTTTCGTTGGTGAAAGCCACTCTCGCCAAGCACTTTCTTAGCACGTTCGTTCAGCTGAGCTGGCACGATACCGGCTGCGGTCGCACCTCTGGTCATAATGTATTTTTTCATAAATATTTCGTCTTTAGAACAGTTGCAGAAAGGGAGTACTTCTAACGAAATAAGGTCAGGATTAAACTACTTTATCCATGGATTAGTAGCCTCACCATTGTTTACACGGTGATGGACATCGTTAAAAAAATATATATATCTATATATAAGGTGAAGAAAAATATGTACAGATATACTCGTGGGACTTTGTTTGAATTAAAAAAAAAACTGTTAACTACAATTTCTGATCGCAAAAACTTGATTATATTGGTTCAATGATCTCGGTAATTAAACAAAACTAACTTTAAAAAAAATGTGTATAACTTAAACAGTAACACATGAAAAAACCTACTTAAATCGGTTGAAACGCCATTGAATACAGGATTCCTATTGTCGGCTCACAAAACTTTTCTTTTTTCGTTACGATCACCGTGGTTTTTGTATATTGTTGAGGGTGGGTACACAGTGCCAATATAGCACACGTAAAATTATGCAGTGAATTTATTTGTGACGAACGTTGACGAATGAAAATATGAGTTTGTTTTTCCGAGAAAAATGACTTTATGAAAGTTAGTCAAGCATCATAAAAAGTCTGCCCGAACCTCCTATTTTTTTTTTGTCCTTCATTTGACTTTGTATTTCCTCTATACAAGGTTGGGCAGTGCCATAATCACGTTCTAAAAATATTTTTTGACTTCTTTTTGTCTACTACTGTTCAATTAAAAATAAAGTTATTCTACAGGACGATCTATTTGAAAATAATACATAAATCAACAGATTATAAATATACGATAATTGCAAAGAATTGTCACTGGTTAAATAAGAATGTCCGTTGAGTTAAAAATTATCAACAGAAAAGTCTTATAAAATAACTATTAATCATGATTAGGGTTTATCATAAATTATTTACAAAATTTTGAGAGACAAGAGTAGTTGATAAACACTTAAGAAGTATATTTATGATAATATCGACCTGAGATAATCTAACTGCTATTTATACAAGAGCTATTTGACAGAGAACTGCTACAAATCAGACTCTCTAATACAGCCCCTCCCCCGCGAACGCCCACCAACAGCTGAGTCACACTCCTTAAGTGAGATAAGCTGCGTCAGGTTTCGGGAAGATTTGTCAGTTACTTAATCACTGCTTTTCCGTACTACAAACATTTATATTGATTTAATACAGATATTTAATCATTAGGTAAATTTCTCAAGATCTGGTTGGTTTAAACGGCAATATTGTAAAGATAACCGGTAACGTTTGAAAGCCTTCTCTTGAATTCTCAGCACCAATCTTGGTCTGTACAGCCCTATTGTTTTAATTTGTTTAACAGTTATTATATCTGTCCGATTTACTCGGGAGCGGTAGGTCTCGTATGGTTTTATCATACGAAGGTTCTGAATTCAAAACCAAAAACGAATTTCTTTCTCTTCCATTTAGTGATGAAATACAAAGTATACATAAAGAAATTAGTTTAAGAAGTGGGTAGCTCCCGAACGATAAGCCGGTTTTACTGCCCTCAATGGGACTCATGTTGGCAAATATTGAAAATTTGCCACGAGCGAGAACAAATCAAGCAAACTGTATGAAAATGTATCAAACATGTAAGGGTTTCCATGGAGACGGTGGAATATTTACACTTTCTAAAGTGTTGAAATTTATAAGCAATTAACCGGATAAATGACAATTAATTATTTATAGCTTGGTTGAGACATTATGAACTGAAATTTCACAACTAGAGTTTTTTTTTAATGACCAAAGCACAGTACAAGTAAAATATATTTTTTATATTTTAGGGATATATAGATTAAAAGACATGTTTCTAGTTTTGAAATACAATAGCCTAAAAATTTCTTTTTCAAATTCGTGTGGAACTAACTAACTGTTACTGGCGGCTACTAATAGACAAACAAGTAGGTGCTTAAAATACTACATTAACATATTTGACGAATGAATATATTTATCTCATTTCTCTATGGATTATTGAGTTACATAATTATCCATGCATGTAACTAAGATACAGGAAATGCCGAGATATAGGTCGAGACGGAGCTAAAGGCAATATCACCTCGCATGCAAAGGCTGTACCAGTATTTAGCTAGAAAATGATGAATGCATGGTTTTCGGAGAAAATAGGCCCCACGAATTATTTCTGACGAGGTGGGAGGTGACCCCCCTCCCCAAGAATGTTTCATATTTAAAAATTTATACTCATTTAGGAGCTTCGAGTTGAGCAAGTTGAAACAAAATCTCACTTGATAACTCCCTCGGTACGAAGCAAACAAAAGGAAAGACGCCGTCCTCGACCGAAGCTCTTTTATTTTCTCGATAAAAGGTCATAGTCTCAAGGATTTCCAGTCGTGTGACTGCTGATTCGAAATCGGTCTAAATGTCAGAGCATGTCCAGTCCACGAGTTGCATGAACTACATAAGAGACACACTAGAGCAAGAGCCTGCGCTAAGCCCGATCCTATCGAAGTTGCAAATCCTGGCTTAAAAATAAATATTTTGGTCAGCTCAAACAATAATTAGCGTTTCTGTAAGGTTATTAAGAGATAGGCATCTTATTTAATTTATAGATTGCTTGAATATGATAGTTTGGCCTCGTGTTCGCAAATGGCTGACCCACCTTGAGCTAAACCAGCCTCTATAATGTACCTCTTTACCTACTAAGGGGATAAGAAGTGGACTTAGGGGTTCGCAAAGATAGCTCAGTTTGCAGAACGCCTGATTGGGAGGTCGCAAGATACTTTTCCGGGCAGTATACTTTTCCGCTGGCTGATAATTATAGGATTGTAACCCTTCGTAGGCTCAGGGAGAAACCTGGCGGTTTCGGCGAAATCCTGACCATATTCTGTAGTATTACAACTACTTGGGGTTGATATGGTAATGGATTAATTATAATAGGCTTCTTTTATGAAAATATAAATTATTATGTAATTAATTAGTAATGAGAAATTAGCGATTGTCGATTTTCAGCTGATCTAGTTCCCTATTAACATATCTTATAAGCAACAGTAAAAGTTCAAATCAACCAACTAAGGTGAATGCGAATAAATTTAACGTTGAAACGTTCCCTGAGGTGGTTTACAAAATAAAGAATATAAAAGTGTTTTTGATAAAATATAAAAAATACATAGGTTTTTCACAACCATTTAATAAAAGGCCTGGTTCCTGTAATTAATTACCTCTCGATATTATTTTTGTACTTTTAAAGCCTTTATTTCATTCAATATTCAAATGATAAAATTTAGTTCACAACTGTCTCAAAAAAAATTATTGTTTAAAATCATTTTTAAAAAATTGTGAAGCTACTTATTTTTGCATCAATTAGTTTTATTATATATAAGGTACAGTGTCCATTGGGATGAATGAAGAAGATATGCATAAACTCACATAAAACAAAGTCTTCAGGAAGAAATAAAGTTATCGATGAGCAATTATGATATATATATATATATATATATATATATATATATATATATATTAGTCAAAAGGAAGTAGTTGAATAGATTTATATTAATACATTTGTCTATTCAACATTCTGTGATATGGTTAGAGCTTAGAGTTAGCGTCGTTTAATTATTAGAGGATGTAATGATATTCCTCTATTAAGCATATACAGGGAAACCTATGAGCAAATCTATTTCGCAAAATAAGAGTTGAATTGCCTACCCCAAGTGAAAAAGGCAAATGACATAAGGTTCGACATTGCAGTCAAGTTTCCGGGATCACGAGATCTTGACACTTCTCTGGAAGCTTTCTTGAGAGCTGCTTTTTGTTTAAATGCCTACCTATACGTTCATACATATCTAAGTGAATCCGATGTATAATGTGCTCTTGTTAAAACTACCTTAAATGAGTTTAGACAGTGTGGACTCGAACAACCGAACAAGGTGCGACTTGAGAAAGGTCAAGAGAATGCTATCTCTTGAGATAGGCGCGACTGGATCTTGAAAGGAACTCCCGTCAAGAGCTTGCAGCCGTAGCAATAATAGCTCGAACAAAAGTCGTGGGTGTGTGACGTGTGCTATCTAACACACCATTAAACGGGCGCTTTCCCAACCCGCAGCAGTAGGCTGTAATGGGTTGGGGTAATCGAGAGTGAAACTTTGCGATTAGTAATGTTTTTTTTTGTTGTAAAACTTTTTCATTGTGTACTAAGCATCATTGCTTTGATACTTACTGGTTAATATTCTATTTATTTTTAAAATTATCATTACTATTTTTCTAAGTTATTAGTTTAATTTATAAGAAAATTATTTGTTTATATTAACCTATAAACTTTTCTTCTAAGAGATTTGTTTATTTAAGTTATTTTCATCGAAGTAATTATAGGTGTGAGAAGATTGAGTGATAAACTTACCGACTTGACTGATAGCATCTTACCGTAAATGCATAGGGAACAGTCTGTAGTTTGATTGATACAGATTGGTTTGATATTGACGATGATATTTATAATTAAAATGTTGAGTTAATAAAGAAAAAAAATGGATTAAATGTATGCAAAAGTGTTAACTAGTATTAAAAGTGAACAAGGAACTCCAAGAATGGATTTATATGTCCATTCTAGATAATATTATTCAAATGAGCGTGTTAAAAAAAAAGCCTTTTCCCGCATAATCATTTCTGGTCAGCATTGGACCACTATTAAAATGAATCACCTTGCTTGAAGTAGAAGTGTAGGTCGAACAAAAAAACAAAAAAAAAACGCGAAGGTTAAACATGAGGTACACTAAGTAATTAAAGAATCTATATTCGTAAGGATTTGCAGTACAGTTCGATGTTTTAATTTATAATAGGCACGAGGTCTGAACAATTCCTGAATAAAAATTAACTCGGAATCATCGCACATCTTAAAGAGACGAGTCTGCCCAAGTTCAAACTGGTTAAGAAGAAGAAGAAGAAATATGAAAATAAGTTTTTAAATAACCTTTATATTTGACAATATCTGCACTCTTTTCAAGCGTGGATAGTAATTCTAAATGTATTTCTTGTGTCAAAATATTTTAAATTGTATATCAGTAACGAAGTATATTATGAAGAATTCGTAGTTACTTACTATGTTTTCAATCTCTACCTGAATGTAGTTTACTGAGCGTCTGCTTACCTGAAAAAAACAAAACCTTTAATAAATAATATGTATCATATGAATTAAAGAAACATGTAACATTACTATAGAATGGGATTATACCTCATGGAACAGTACACTCTTCTTCAGAATATTCTAGTAGCAGCTCTTTTTCACTCAGTAAATGGTATTGAAGTGAAGTAAATACACATAAAGTTTAAAGATTATTGCCACTAAAGAAACTGAAAAAACCTATTTAAATATTATATTCACCTTAGAATTTCTCACACTTTCACAGCTACTACGTTTGAGGCGTTGCTTGCTAATTGTAAGATATGGGAGATTTGTAATAGTTTCGATAATACTGGTAAAATGTTAGTACTCAAGGAGTGCCAATATGTTAATTATTACTAAGATCAATTCTTTCAAATATAAATCTTAGCCGTAGTGGAAGTTTTAGTGTTATTGTGAATATTAAATGACTACCTCTTTGAAAGATACAGGGTAATAGCCTTAATATACTTAATTAAAATAATATAGCTAAAGATCTTATATTTGTTCCTTTCTTATAGCTGTCCCCTCGTTGCTTGAGCTATTTGTGAAGCCTTTGAATTAAAATATTAAATAATGTTATTAATCGTTTATTAAAGAATGTAATTCAAGTTCTGAATTAGTTTATTGAGATTAAATTTTTGTAGCGGATACAAATGCCAAGAATATATTAGTTATCATTTACAGTTTATTTGATTAATTTTATGTTTTATTCTCCCCCTTTGGGTTAGATTAATATATTTATTACGATAAAAAATGTCTAAAATGATTATTAAGCATTTAACGGAAATCGAAAACAGTACGGTAAAACAGTAGCTACTAACTTAGGAGACATACTGGGGTGATGTCATTGTAGGCAGCATAATTTGTTATAACGTTTTGAGATGTTGGAGAAAGATGATACGAAGAACAAATAGAATTGTGGAAAGGTTCCAAGAGTAGTTTCTCTATTTACGGAAGTGTGTGGGATAGGGCAAGTCAGATAAAACCACACATTATATACAACCACATGAAAGAGAGCGCAAGGGACGGCCCTACCACCCATGTGTTGTGTGTGTGAACGCTCTCTTGTTTACAAAATACATCTGGGAAAGATTTTTTATGAAGGAGAGATAAAACTTCGTGCGTCGTTTCAGATTAGGATCAGACGAATGCGTAAGCGCATATTACGCATGCATTTATTCTTATCATGCAGGCAAGGAACAAGCACGACGATTCGAGAAAAATTAAAACGGGGTACACGAGAACGTGCTCGTTGAAAAAGTTATTTTCCATCCAATATCCTACTCTTAAGCCCTCTCTTCACATCACATTGGCCCAATCGTCGCGCATACTGGCTCTCTTCGATGTGGGGTGAAAACCCTCTTCCAAGGCCAAAGCCAATATGTTGGCCAAACACATTGAGCCAATGTGAAGAGGGAGCTTTAAAAACTCCATTCTAGTTTTTATTTACCGCTTGTCTCATTCTAAACATCGTGAGGAATTCTTACGATGAAGGGTTTAACGCGAGGTTGATGACACGTCTAATTGTGCTTTAATTACTGCAAACATTCACTGGGAGATGTCTGCATCCTTCATTGTTCCTCGCACATAATTCTTCACTAAAAAAAAATAATGATGGACTAACGACGCTGGGAACTTTTTCTACTGTCATATTGAAATAACTATATATATATATATATATATATATATATATATATATATATTTTTTTTTCCTTTTCCCCAAGCTCTCTAGTTAGAAATTCAGGATGAGGGAAAAATATAGGGTATTTAGGTTAATCGGATCCTAATACTAGGAGTACCTGCTTGAAGGTGGTGTGAGAGGATTAAGGGGTGTGGGAAGCCTCGGTGGAGGTTGGTTGTTTCGGTACAGTGGTGAGAGTCCACTGGTGGCTGGGCCTAGAGTCTCTCTAGGCATGTAGTGTATTCTTATTTAGATTGATTTCAGTGATGGGTGCCCCTTAGAGGCTTGTTGTTGGCGGGCCTAGTGCCGTGATGTCCACCATTTCTTCTGCTTTACTCGATCTTGTAAGTTGCCATCGTGCCGGTAGCGGTGGTGGTGTCATGTCTTTGAATAGAGGGTTTAGACTGTGTTTCATCGAGTCGAAGAACTTGATTTGTCTTCTTTTGACGACGTCGGTGATGGTGGGGAGCTCGAACTTTTCGTGCATGTCGGAAGCCTTCATTTCACGAAAGGGGGTATGCCAGAGTGCCGTTCGCAGGATCTTGTTCTGGAAGCTCTAGAATCGAGTGGAGTGGAATAACTATATTTCCATTGACTTGACTATAGAAAATAATAGCAGAAAATAATTTAATCGAGGAAGGGATTTTTGGATTGGTTGGTACTTTATTGGTACATTCTCAATAAAGTAGTTCGATTACGTTAATAAATGTAATTTAATTGTTCTCTTGGATAATGCGGCTATACTCGGTGGGTGAGTTCATCAGCCGGAGACACATAAAGTTTTTTGACTCGCTGTAGCACCTAACCAACCCAGTGTTTAACACTATGGCCCCGCCACACCTCCCGCATCGATGGCAACAGACTGTCGGGGAACAAATAGGTTAAGAATTAGTATGTAAGTTAGTTTTAAGTTTGATCAAAAAGGTGAGCCCATCACCTTTATTAGTCAGTTCAGTCCAGTCACGTATATTGTGTATCATTATACTCGTTTATTAATTATATAATTTTTATAAAATATCAAAACCTGTTCGCCTGAGGATCTATAATTATCTGTAATTTAAAGGGGCTATGGAGAAAAAAAAAAACCGGCTATACAAACGTAGTGGATCTTTTTAAGTGCGTCGTACTGTTTAGTTTCTCATAAGAGATAAATCCTTCGGTGGGTGCTTTTATCATTCAGCGCAATAGTACCAAGATTACCAAAATGTACCCAAACAATGGCTCACGAATTACCTGTGACAGTATCCGTAACCGACCGAGTCTCTCACAATTTATACATAACAATAGAACCCCCCACGATGCTTACGATTAATAAACCAGCAAGGAAGACTTTTTTTTTATATTGTTACAGAGGGAAAATGAAGGAAACCATCTGTATCTGCGGCTACGTGGTAACGTAACAAAATAATCATGAATTTCTGCGGGCCCTGTAATGGTGTGACGTCTCGTAGACATCTGAGAAGAACAAGCTGCTTTAGGTTGAGTGAACTAGGCGAAAGGGAGTGGACTGCAAGGGGGGTAGAAGTGCCCCTGGACATTGACTTGTAATGAACACATATGAACGTTCTGGAAAAGGTCAGCTACCGCCTTTTTTTATTCAGCTATCAATATCGACATCCTACTAACCTGTAACTTTACCATAAAATAAATATTATCGTGAGATGGGAGAAGGATAGTGAGACGAAATTGCTCTCCAGTGGCAACCCTCTGGAATTGTAGTCGACCTAAATGGTCTCCAGGGAAGGTAGTTATCAATATAAGGATACTAACTTCCCTGGTTAAGTCTGGAAGAAAGAAAACCCACCAGGGTTAGGTCAGGAACTCGCAGACGTGCAGAGCTGTGTGGCAAGTCGTGAAGCAAGTCAAAAAGTGAAAATAATGCTGTATTTCAACGCTAAGGGAGTGTGTGTTCCACAAAGAGTTTGTAAGTGAATGTTCTCGAAAGATTGAGAAAAGGGTTTCCAACGAGGGAAAGGACATCGCCCCTACCTGGGACCTCCACTATGACAATGGTGCCAGCCACAAGGCTCTGCCCGTCCGTGAGTTCCTTACAACCCTCAACTTGGCTCGGGCATACTTATTTTTGCTTCTGAGGATTAAGTCGCCAGAACGACCCCACTGAACGAGTCTCGTCAGGCGTCGATGGCTTCCAGGGCGCTTATCAGGCCTGGGAAAATCGCTGAAAAAATGTGTAAGTACCCAAGGGGAGTACTTCGAAGATTTCAAAACGTTTGTAAACTATATCATAAATAATTTTTTTTATAAGACAACCCTAGCATTACTCATTTAACACCCCTTGCATAAACAGTTTTTGACTCGGTTGAAAAAATACCGAGGGTGCTTTAGTTGACACAACTTCTTTGTCAACTTATCAATCGTAATAAGTTCAGTGAAATAGTGATAAATGTTTAGTAAAAATAAAAGGTCAGAAGTTCAAAGTAATAAAAAGTGAAAAGGAGGTCAAGCAGGGAGATTGCTTAATACTCCTATACTCATAACATTATGCACTGAAAGAAGAGAGAAGAATTTTCCATTGCACATCCATTTTTGTTAGATAACTTAGAATACTGGATTCCCTACTTAAGTATTTCGTATTTTTGCCAATTCAAGTAGAGGAAATCCACCTACGCCTTAGCGATTTAGAATGAAACAAACTTATTTACGTGAAGACAACCTGTGTAACTCAACAAAAAACAAACAAAATAAAACTGTAAAAATACAAGAAAAATCGATGTCCTTTTGTGTTTTCGTAATCATTCTAAATCTTTGAATTATGGGATGAATCAGAATACTATCGGATCCACCACAAGGTTGGCTAAATATTACCATCCGGGACGTAACTACCTCACGCATGGAGGCACACAGCGGAGCCAGTGACCACGAAGACGAGCCAAGGTCCTCCAGATGAGGACAATCTTATCAGATCTTGAAGGCCCATTGTCTTCGCGGATTCTCCGTTAGTTATTAAAAGACGGTAGGAGCGAAGCAGAGGAGATAAGGGGTGTCCATGAGGAGGAACATCGACGGACCCCAGACAGAACAGGAAAGGCCGCTTGGATGTGATGGATATCACAAGTTGGAGTATGCAAAGTGAGCGTGATAACTCTTGTAATAAACAAGCTTTTTCCGCTGTTGGGCCCCTCTAAGGCCCTTTCAGCCCTCAACGTCAGTGAAATGGTTAAAGGTGCAGTAGAGGATTGACAAATGAGAGAAAACTTGGACGATGTCTGCGGGCGAACATGTCGAGTAGTCAACCGCCTCTCTAAAAGCATTAATGATCCGTATATTTTGAAACTTTTAAATAATTTAAATATCTGAACTTTTGTAAGTTACAATTGTTTTGCAATTTGTAACACTTTTAGTTTTAAGGGTAATTTGTAAATTTTGTACTCAGGATTAGTGTATCGATTTCTTGTTAGCTGTAAAGTGCACATTTAATAAAAGTATTTGTTTACCATAATCAAGGCTTTTTGCGAGATAGTGACGTCTAGCCCATTTGGTCAAACAAGTTTCTCAATAAGGATTCCAAGTAGTAGTGTGAACACGATGGTAAATGTGAGAAAGAATCTTCGTACTATTTTAAGTGATAAAAATGATTAAAGTGAAAAAAAAAAAAGGTTTGGCGAATTGGTCTTAAAACAACAATACAACCTTAATAACCATTATATCACATACTCCACCTCTGTTCTTCGTTCAAACCGTTGTAAAATAACAGTCAGTGCTTATCGGATGCCACAGATCGGAGTGAATGCACTGTAGCCGAGGGGCTGGTTGCGGAGGCAGCTGCTGAGATTGGACCAGACAAAGAGAAGCAGATGCTATGCCTGAGATCGCAGGTCAATAATAACAGTTCCAACTCGAAGCATTGATTGGTCAAAGTAAATTAAAACCAATTCGTTTCCAACATTTACGAACTAAAAAAAATAATCTGCTAATATGCAATAAAAACAAAACACTAACATCATCGCACTTGATTTTGATTATGAATTAAGAGTTCATTGAAGTACATACAAATTTTACAGATAAAATTATGTTCCATGTTACTACCGCAATAATATTTAATAGCTTTAGAATTTTCTTAAGGGGGAGTTTACAGTTTATGAGAGCTAACTAGTCGTAATTTTAGATGTGAGTGGATTGCTTGTAAAAAAAACTGCAAATGTATGATAAAAAAAAAAAGTGATTTATTATGAAAAACAAGGCTAGACCGATGCAATGTTAATTGATCAGCATAAATTCAAGATGGGTCAATAACCATCTGTTGAGTTGAGCTTTTTGACGGCATTAAAATTGCTTAAATTGCATAATGTTTCGTAAACAAGTCAATCAAATGGACGATAAAAATAAATAACAAAACGTAATAAACAAAATACACTCCTCGATAATGATAAACAGTTATTCAATATATTCCAAAAATAAACTAATTGCACAATAAAAAGTTCAACTAAAAATGAAAACCGCTGGTTCACAGGATTCAGATTTTTTATTATTTCTATTTTTATTTATTTTCGGAGTTAAGAAAAAATATAACGAAACAGTAAATAAGTAAATAAAACATTCCTATAATGTTTGAGCAGCTTTGAAGTTTTTGCCAATTTGAACTATTTAAATAAATAAAATAGGATTTCAAAAATAAAGATTGTCTTTAGGTTAAAAGAAAGTTGTACAAAAAAAGTTAAAATTAGTACAATCAGAAATAAAATGACGAATCTCCTCGATTCTTTTGTGATTATAAGTGGAGCCTCTGTGATCACAATTTCTCGATAATTAGGTGACTTGATGATGCGAGGCAGCTATGTGACTACTTGTATGATTAGAAATTATCTTCGCGTTTCAAACAACCTGAAACGCGTTAATTGATGTTGCTTGAATTAGAATCCTTACAAAACTTATAGATGTGATACTTTGTTGTATATCAGGAAAAATGAAATAGAAGTGTAAATAAAGGGGAATCAAGAGAATGCTCAAAGGTTTCTGACAAGCAGCAACCTAGACATTAATATAGAGTTTGGTTTATTACCTTCCGTAGGTGACCGTAGGGTATTGAAGTCAATACCCCATGTTTTCCGATTAAAACAAATTTTATTGGTCAACCTGCCTATCAGTTTAGTCGATCCATAAAATATGATGATAAAATAAAATAATAAAAGAAATTGTTGTGAAGGGTTTTAATAGTCTATGTGTGTCATGAAGATGTGGGTAGCTTTAATACATTAAGGAGTAAGTAATATTAACAGGAAATACTTGAAAAAACTTTAATATTTCAAGGGTTATTAAAAGACTGGAAAAATAATTAACATTTCAATTTTCAAACTCATGGATTTGGAGAGCGATATGCGTTTAAATTTCATCATTGATTTTATTAACGAGACATACAAAATAATTTGTGAATAGGTTCACCTGAGGATCTATAATTGTATGTAATTATCTGTAAATTTAAAGGGGCTATGAAGGGGGGGGGGAATAACGAGACTGGTGAATTTCGGGATGATGCATCAAGAGTGTTATTAATATTAAATTTATAAATAGTCTTTCTATTCATAGAACGCCAATTTGAGCCACCAATCAATATCAATCACCAGGCGAGAATCGAATCCCAGCCCTGTCATATCCTTGCAGCTTTCAATTGATTCGGCTCCATGGTAACATGAATATTAAATGAGCCGCCTGAAAAGCAACAGGAAGTTGTTGACACAGCATCAAACCGTCCAAAGTAAACATAACATTTCCTCCAACTTGAAGAGTTTACGTGAGCACTTCACATTCTGCGCAGCCAGTAGCACAATAGCACGCGGGAACGACAAAGCCCAAAGACCCTCAGCATTTCTGACACACACCCATCGACTGCGGTTTCGAAACGCATCAGCTTACGGTGGGAATCCATTGAGTAATTGACTTGGCACAAGACATCTAGCCCTTGCGAAACCTGAGGTGCTCTGGTAACCTAGGAGACAAACCACCAGTAGTGATAGCTTTGAGGTTTAATGCTTCATCATAAATTTGTAGCAAGGTTATTTTTGGGTTTTCTCTTCTCTCAAGGGTCAATTTCACAATGAAAATTTTTTGCTATCTGAGGGATATTGTAAAATCAATGAAGTAAGTTTTTTTTTACTTAAAGATATCTAAAATTGCGGTATAAAAACTATTTAACCATGTCTTTAAACATAAAGAATAAAATAGCTAATGTTTCAACAAGCTTTGAGTTATTGTGAAAATATTGAAAAATTCAATTTATTCAAGGATGCTTTTCTAGTGCTATTAAAAATTCTTATAAATAAAATAATAATAATATTACTGTAAAAGAACTAATATAAGTCTACATTGGAATGAATTATATGAAAATTAGTACAGTACGATTTAAATGAAAATCAAAGCTATTGTTAGCATCATCATTCCTCCAAAAAGTCGCAATTTCCACCACAAAAATCAAGTTAATATTGTCTTAACCACAAGCATTCCATCCTACCTTCACATACACTTCAGAGGTATGAAGTTACACGTGTGCTTCAAGCTGTGGGAAGTCGAAAAAAGTATAAGTTCAAGTAAAGTTAGTTCAACTAAGAACACAGTCTTTAAAAAGTTGACGATGTTACCGTATTAGCACCTATACATATTTTAATTTGGCAAAGGAGTATGTACAACCAAGACAGACAATTTATTTTTCCAAACATCCTTTCTTCGAGTACATTTCAAAAAGAAATTTTATTTCAATAAATGACTTGTCGACATACTTCCTCTAAGCTCGTCATGATTCAGTTAGGATGGGATAAGATTTTGTAAATTTTTCCTGAAAGAAATATTCGTAAGGTTTAATCGCTAGGTCTGTAAATAAGAAAAGGGTTTTATAGATATATGGTATATTGACTATGGTTTCTCAACACTTGGTACACTCGGGGGTTGAACCCAAATAAACAATCAGACAAAGTAACTAAACACAATAACACGAAGGCACACGTAACTAACGATCACGTCAGGATAATGTCAGAGCACTGTTCTATTCCGAGACCCGGATGGGGCCGTGGGCCATTCATCAAGAAATTACAGCGACATAAGGACGTGACAGACTAAGGCAGTTGAACTTTAAAAAAAAGTCACAGGAGTTAAAAAAAGACTCCGGTCCGTGACCCTCATTGGGTGGGTGAAAGTTGGTCTTCACCGACCTCCTGACCAGGATCCGGTGTTGTCGTCGGGTACGGTACGGTCTCTTCGCAGAGGCGTTAAACAACACTGAAAAGGAAGAGACTTATATGTTACCATGGAATCGAAAGTAAGTTTAAAAAACCACTACACATTAAGATGACTAAAGTAAATGTGGGCTGTTTACGATTTTAAGCAGGCACTCACTGATGTTTTATAAATCGTGTTGTTGCCAAGGCCAAAGATTGAAAATTCTATCTGCAATGGTAAAGGCATGACGAACATCACCCCGCAAGATACTAATTATCATGAGACAATATCATGAAGTACAAAAAAAAAATCGGCAACTGCTTAAGTCAAAACTCGACAAGCTGTCAAGAATTTGAAGTTTTGAAAGTTTTTCAGGGTTAATAAGATCAAATTAAAGACTACAACGTATGTAAAGTTCCAAAAAATAATGTTTTGGTAACCAATCCTATAAAGCGTTCCTATCGTCCAGGTCATCTTCAATGGTTTCTAAGGGTTTTTAGTGACGCTTAGGAAATAAAATAATGTATTTTTGGCCGATAATCCTGAGAAATATATGATCAGTAATTCAATAAATATGTAAGGACAAATTTCGAGTTCCCGGCTTCCCACTATCTCTCGATATCGTTCCTTCAATTTTCACACCCGTTAATTAAATTAAATTCATAATTGATCTAAGAAAATTCTCCCGGGACTTCCCTTACTTCTATGGGATCCCATAGTAACCTATTCAACCACCCTAATCCCCTAGCACAGTCATTAAACCACCCATCCCTATAATCCTCCTCGGAGACTAAAACGGGAGTGGCCTAGTGACCTGCAATAAATAAGTCCCAGTGGGAGTCCTGGCAATGGCCAGTTTCTTCAATAATGTCATGAGCGTCCACTGGCTCGTATCTGATGACGCGGACGACAGAGGAGCGTGGGGGACTTTCCAAGACTCCACTTCCTCTTTTGCATGGGAGGTGACAACCATGTATATTTGGGAGGTCTCTAAGATGTTTGTAAATACGTATAGCATGAATGAGCGACTGAATGGAAATTGTAAATATGTTATGAATGAGAATATATATCACAATTACTTACTGACCAATAAGGCAGATTATAATTTTACCACAACAAAGAATTTTTCTATGTGCATAAAAATGTAAACATTGGTGGATTTTACTAATGTGTCTTAGTTACGGTGATTTAGTGTGCTTTTTTTGTCAACATCCTTTGATCATACCTCGTGTCCTTTAACACACTACCTATAACACTGCCTGGCATTTGAGACTGTGGTGCCTCTCTGGCCGCAGCCGGTTCTGAGGAGCCTGTCCTCAGATCCCGGGCCTTGTACTCTCTCAGGCTTGGCATCATACCATATAGGCCAATGTGGATTTTAGCGGGAAAATCAGTTTTTTTTTGGCCTTAATTTAAAAATACCCTTAGGACAGTAGTAGCCTTGAAACATATAAGTTGACACCAGTCAGTCCAATGCTGTGCTAACTTTTACTTAGTCTCGCAGCCATGACCTTTTCGAAAGCCCCACCTACAGCCTTTCACTCTTTGTTTTCCATCCTTATTGACTGCTAACAAAGAGTTAAATAAGGTTCGGAAACTGGCCGACATTACCTTTTTTTTGGACTCAATATTAATGGTATATGAATTATTTAATATGTATCAACATTAAGGTGCATGCAGTAACAAATATTCAAATAGCAAAGCTAGTAAATATGTAGTAAATAACCAGTTGATCTAGATATTCTAAAATAATTTCCATTATTCATATTAGAAACAAAATATAATTGTATTATTCTGGAGCAGGGTGGTAGTGAAATTAAATTGTCTACTACTTTTATAAAGAATTATCAAATGAACTATTCAATCATATCAAGTAATCAAAGGCTAGCTAGCCTAAGTCAAATATTTATTTTCTTTATTCAAGTTTATGTATTAAATCTATTAAAACAGTTGTTTTGATATCCAAAAAATTATGAGTATTAGTTACTCACTCAGCCACATTGAAAGATAAAACATTATTTTCGTGATTCAAAAGGAAGAAAAAAGTATATTGACTAGTAATAAAAATAATAATTAAGCAGATAAGTAATAGTTATTGTAGAAATAAAACAACAATAATAGCTAATATCAGTAAGGTATATTTTTTCAAATAAAAAAAACACAAAACATTAAGACAGTTTTATAAATTCAAAAATAATACGAAATTCAAATTTAATTAATTTTACCAACGACATGACATATACAATGTAAATAATGTAGTTAAAAAGTTTTATACTATATATTAAGTATACTCATACAGAAATATAATAATGGGGAAAAGTACTTAAAAATACTTCCCCTACTTCTTTAAAGATATTAAATTAATGAAATCGTCGAAGAAACCCATTAAACCATCACAAGTGAAAATATTTGGTTTTTAATTAGACAAAAAATTATTTCTCAGTTAGGAGTCTTAGTGTGCTTAATTAATACTATATCACGGTAATTATAGTACATATGTTATAAGGCATATTCCCTTAAAATATTTTACTAGCCTACAGAGTCGAATTTAAACCAAATTTGTGTATTATAATGAAAATAAAATTTCTTCACATTCAATAGGTTCAGGGTGAGACAATACTCCTTATTTAAGTAGTGATTCCGAAATATCTTCCCACCAAACATTTTTATTTTTGACCCATATTAAAAATATTCAGGATTCATGCTGAGGATAGTTAATTTTCCACGTTCCGCCTGGTGTTGGCCAGCCTGCGAAGAGTCCTGTTAACAGATCTCCTGAGGGACGGCTCAGGCTGTTCCCAGCCCCTGTAGGTCTGGACCACCCCATCGCCTTCATCCTGTCCGTCGCGGTTCCTCCTCCTCTTCCTTCCTGTCCGGAAGGCGAACCCCTGCTGACCGAGGGACATCTGGACCGCATCCATCACCCACCGCAGGAAGGAGCGTGCGCATACCCTCCTGTCTCCGCTGTCAGCTAGAAAGAAAGGAAAAAAAGTAATCCTAATTCCTAGCCATTGGAGTAAAACACAGCATAGTTACAGCCAGCGGGAGAAGCCTTGGAGGTTGCTGATAAGAGATAAGATGCACTAAGAACGCTAAATAGAAGCTTATGTCATCTCTCTACACAGCCATGCTTAGATCCTACACAGATGGGCAAAAGCTTTTTACATAAGCACTGCTCTTTTACGTGTCCGGTTTTAATTTTATGTGTTGTAGTGTTCGTGGCATTTGGTATGCTCAAGTTCTTAAGATCAATCAGTAAAATCAGACATAAGTGTTCCCGAAAATTTCCCTGTAGTCTTCACCTCGTAAAAACGTGCAATTTACTTAATAATAAAGTAACAACTTACGGACTTATTGGAACAATAACAACACTGTACCGAAAACATGAATTTTTTTTCCTCTCGTTTAGCGATTTTCGTCCTTTCCTTCATTTTCGTTTTGGGGCTCCTGGTCAAGTACCCAATTGCTAAACTGTTTTTTGAGGATAGATGGTATTTTTAACTTATCAAAACTAAAGTTTTTGTCTTCAATTCCGAGATAATTACAAAACATTTCACTGTTTAATAACAGTATTAATAACCCCACAGCAAGTACAAAATAAGGAGATCCTAATTAATAAAAAAACACGAATGTTTATGCATGCATTTCAATACGAGTTAAAGTTAGTAGTGACTAACTTTTCGAGTTAACGGCTGTAAGCAACATTTGAACGGGACCACAATACCTTCTCAGGCATTCCTCAATAGTAAGTGTAATTTTCTAAATTTTAGTAAGTTATTCTTCTAAAACAATGAAGACTAATTTATTACATCTTTTGAAAAAAAATTATATTTTATATAAAGCGATAGTGCATAAAACGCCTGCTTCTGGTTTTGATTTGCTTAACAAATAAAAAAAATAATATAGCAGTGGAATTTACGAATAGCAAACTAAGTTCTCGGAAAAAAAAAAGTGTTATTCATAATGGGTTGGTTATTCCTATTCCCCTATCACGTGGACCACGTTTCTTTCACACGTGACTAAGTATAATGATTTCATGGGCCTTGAATAAATAATACGTCTTTGGATAATAAGTCTCCAGTAAATTCAGTTTCATGTCATTTTTAGTTCCTGGTTTAAATGATATCAGAAATTATACTAGCTAGCTTTTATGACTGGGTAACTCAGTTCTGCGTTGATTTTAAAGTGAAATGGATTACATAATAACTATTTGTTACACTTTCTCGAAAAGCAAGCGTTTAATAGGAGATGAGTCAGCTTACGGTATTTTTCATAGGATGTTATGACAAACATTTTTTTTAATAACCCGAGTTTCTCTTTCACGAGATGAAAAATGTAATGCGTAAGATAATCATTATATGTCTCAATAGATCTAACAAATGATACCATCTAAACAGTTTTCCAAGAAACATAATTCAACCTGTATTCCACATACTATTGGTAATCGGTAGATGTGGGTTATAATCATTATGATTAAATTGTAATAATTAATGGCGAAAGAGAAAACAGTGGGAAGGTCGGATTCGATCACGGAATGGTTCGCTGGCTACTGGCTGGCTACTGTCCACTACAGCAGAAGAGAATTTATGTAATTACAGTCAACTAGTATCTTATAATGTATATAAAATACATATAAGTAGTCAGGGTAAATAAAAATGTAGGTAGGTACTCAAGTATTATATTTGATTGATTACTTTTAATTGTTTTTCACATGTTAATATTAACTAATGGTACATAAAATAACCCTACAAAGCAAAATTTAATGCCTCTATGCCACATGAAGCATGTAGAAATTTCATGTTTCCAAATTGATCAGGTATGGTGGTACATGATGAGTACATACATGTGGCTTTAAGTAGTTAGTAAGACTAGGAGAAGAAATTTCAACGAGCACACGCATCATATACAAATCAAGCCTTTCACAAGCGCTCTTTGAATCCGTTCAAAGAAAACGAAATCCGTGACAGCGCGACCCGAATTCGTTTCCGTTCCACTTGGATGTTGTTCGTTCGCCGGCATCTGCGTGGCAAATGCCACATAGGATTCGGAAGAAGGTTACCTATTTAGTTGTGATTATGTTTAGAACTGGGTCAGCGCTTTGTTTGAACAATGATTTTATTTGTACAGATGAAAAATATCATCATTAAAAACATTACAATTAGGTTGCACCGCAGCCTCTACATTTTTTAGACATGTTTTTTCCTGGAGCTACTCATAAGTTGATATTTCTCCACGAGGTTGAATGGACTTGACCAAATCCCTCAGAGGAACCGTGAAAGGACCGGAGAAGTTAACACAATTAAGAAGAAAATACAACAAAAGATAATACAAGTAGGGCGCCTTTGGTAAGTAAAAGTTAAACAGGTTTGAATGAAACTGAAGGCCGATCTGTTAGATGAGTGAAGTGTACCAGTCATTGCTGTTGAGTATAGTGTTTGATTAGGGGCTCATCATTCAATCATGAGGGATCCCATTGCGGTCTTGAGCGACTTCCTCAACGCCGGCGAACCTTCGGATAGGCTCAGGGTTCATTATGCTTATGAATAGATATACAATAGGTTATCATAAACCCTAAACCCTAGGGTACAGTAACTTGATCGGGGTATCAAGGGCTTGTGTTTCAAGCCTCCGGCTTGATTTCAAGGACTCGGCTGCTCCCAATAGACTTGCCTATCTTTCTTGCCCTCTAAGTTCATATAGTTAAACATACATGCCAAACATTCCAACAAAGCATGTTTTAAATAAATTCATTTGTTTGTCATAAATTTGATTTTTTCAATCGAAAAGATTACTATAGTACATGAAAGTTCCTTGAGAAAATGGTGTTTTCAGAGTATAAACGAGAATCGATCATACTATTCCGTCAATTGAGATATGATATAATATAGTATAATAAAAAAAGACTGCGCACAGATTTATCTACATAATTCCAGACACCACATCACAAAAAAACCTTAACCCAGTTTCGAATCCTGTTTTTTATTTATTTATTTTTTTTTGGCAAACGAATATAAATTCAGTGGGCGAATTACCACATCTAGTAATTAATGATACTAAAAAGTCTGCAGGAATAACAACTATTAATAAGTTTCCACTAGAATATTTGATGAACGTTTCCTTATTGATTCAATAGGGAATTTAAATCTCCATCAAGAGCTCTGATCATTAAACGAGAAAAATATTTCTGGAGCAAAAAAGGCCGGTCTCTTTAGAAAAATCACGATTAGTATTTTTTTTCCCTGTAAACATCCACCTAACTACTGTGGTCAATTATCGGCCATAAGGAATTCCTCAAGTGATCGGGCTAGCCTTGAGATGGAAGTGGAAGCTGCAATTTTTGGATTGCCTCTCGAAGGAAGAGGAATTAAACCTCGAGGCCGATCAACTGATAAAACCATTATGATCATATGAATTTAGATGAAATTATATTTAAACTTTTTCATTTTAAGTTAGTAATGCATTAATTTAGTCTTTAAAGGGTAAGTGCCCTTAAAAGGTACACGAATCCTTAAGATGATTAAACACACATATAAAAATTGAAGCTGTAATTATTCCCATGCTATGCTTACAGACACAAACCACTAAAAAAAACTCTATTATAATACACGAGATTTTTATCAGGCCAATCCTTTTTTTTGTCTTGCGTGACGTCTTGGGAGACTACGTATAATGCCTAGACCATAGCATGTATATTACAGGTAATCTCCTGTAGGAAATTCCAGTCAATATATTGATGGATATAAAGTATCATAAATATATTCCTGGCTGTACATACTAGAGCTTATCTTAAAGGGAAATAACTGAGAAATAAACGAATTAATTAATAAGATTCTATCGATATTTACTGGCACGTTATTAGAATCGTGACTGGATTTGAATAAAAAGTATTAGCAAATTAAATCAAGGAGGCAGAGAAAGGTGTCCAGGAAACGGATCAAAGATCGATGCAAGGGCACGCCCTTGGAGGTTTCGTGTTCCCACAGGCTGACCTTCCAAGTAGGAAAGGATACCAGGAGGTATCCAACGCAGGAGAAAACAGCCTTTAAAAACTACAGTGCTAACCATAGCTTATGGATACAAGTAAATAGTATAGTGTTCAAGCCCGAGTATTTATTTAGATTGATTTTAATATTTGAGTTATTTCTAACTAATTGGTCAAATTTATTGCACTGTAGTGAAAAAAGAAAATGGTTTATTAGTATGTTTATTTAGATAATAAATAATTAATTTGTTTTCAACGAAAAATTCTTTTCTTTTTCTTCTAATTTCGAAAATATTAAATTAGGTTTGGTAATTTATTGGAGTTTTTCAAGTTACATTCGAAATGTTTACATTATTGACGATGAATTGTCGTCTTGTTTTACACGGACCTCGTCCGAAAGAATGGGCATTGATAGATAATGTTCAATTTAAGAGAATTAAATGACGTAACACAGCCGGACAATTCACTCCGAACAACAGTCAGAATTCTGATTTCAGTTGGACAACACGCTCATCAGTTTGCACACTACCCTCACCCACTGACTGTTTTGCACAGGCACATCACCCTATTATTGATGTTGAGCAGAGGTGGTTGTACATCCGACTTGAAAGAAGAATCGACATGGGCATATACAACATCGACTCAACGATTCGATCTACCTCGAACCTGATGAAAGGTATAGATGAAAGATAGTTGGAGATAGGTTTACCTACCCACAAAAGGGTTTTTGTCGTTTGTTACCTTTTAGGTAGTTTATCAGCTTATGGGAATATCAAAATATCATCGAACAAGTTATACGTATAAATAAACACGGACAATGATTAATTTATATCGTTCTCATTCTTCGAACACTCAGGAAACTTTAAGTTAATATAGTTTAATTATTCTTCTTCAAAAATGGTTTAAAAACAAACTAGAAGATTATTGAAAGTAGTGTTTAATTTTATTTAATTTTTACTCCATTGCTGTTTATTTAAATCTTAATTTTCGTTTTTGTTTCTTTCGACAATTTTTTATTATTAAAGCAACTGTTATTTATTAAAACTTTTCATTTTTAATTTAAATGTTATTTATTTTATTATGATCTATTTATCTATAATCTATTAATAATAAAATATTATGAATTTCTCAGTTTTTTGTCGAAAAAAATTAATTAAATAATGGCACATAAAAACTCATTTCGTTTTTTTTTTTCCATTATTCAAAATATTTATAATTTACTTTTTTCTCATACTCTTTTTTTATATTAATTTTCAGACTAATAATCTATTAACTCAATATTAATTGACTTATTTATTTCCTAGTTCTACTTTAAACTTACATTTTCAGATTTCCTCTTTCTTGCGTTCCCTTTTTGTTTGTTATCAATTAAGGCCACTACCGTGGGGGAACCGGCACTTCTCTGTGGAAGAAATTAGCTTTCAATTGCGAAACGCCCCCCCCCCCCAAACATACAAATGTATAAATCCGTACGAATGTATAAATATACCAAGAGATGTGTCTGTTGAAACCAGGCATAGGTGGATGACAATCTCAACATGCGTTAACACAACCATCTTGTTTCTTTACTCAGAGATTCTCACATAAGGACCTAATTCATACGTGAATAGCACATCAATATGTCTTCTTTAAATAAATACGATGAAAATCCAACATATTTCTTTCATCCATCTAAGCCGATTCCCAAAAATAGTTATCTGATTTCAGTGCTCACAGTTGAAAGGATGTTTCATTATCAAAGTAGGTAGACTCCTTTTGCCTTACTCTGATCGCCCCAGGCTAGGAAACCATTAATCATGTCCTCATGTGAGTATGTGCGATAGTATAGTGTTATGTGTAGTACAATTGGCGGAGCCGTAGTAGGTTCGGAAGACGTCGTCCTTGGACGCACCAGACCAGGATTTGCGTTCGATCAGGAAAATGATAGACTAAGTGCATGCTATGATGATCCAAGCCACCAATATTTTAATACACCTCGGCCATCAATAAATAGATGCATAAAGTATTTAAATTTGAAGAAGAAAAATGAGGCCTGGTAAGCTTTTCCGAATTTTATTTAAGCCAATAAAGAAATCATTCATCATAAAAGTGAATTTCAGAAGCCATTTGGATGAAGATGTACATAAGATATGCCGAGATAATTATTATGTTAATTTTATATAGACAATTTCTTTTTATTTATTATAAACAACTTTATTATGATAAAATTACAATCTGCCTTATTTAATACTAAATAGGCAATAAGTAATTGAGATAAATGTTCTCATTCATACAATATTTACAATTCATCATTCCCAAGTCCACATGGTCGTCATCTCCCTCGCATGCGAAAGAGGAAGCGGAGTCTTGGAAAGTCCCCCTCGCTCCTCCGTCAGCCGCATCACCGGATACGAGCCAGTGGAGGCTGACGAAGAGCGCGAGAGCCCCTAGGCAATTTCTAAATATCATTCTATGAGTATACACTAACATTTAGTCATTAGTGACTGTGGCTAATGAGAACCTAACCCTGAACCTACACTTATATAATGTATAAGCTTAACACTCAAAATTACCGTTTGTACCGATCGATTAATTAAAGGACTATTCACAGGCGGTCAAGTCAGGAAAAAGATCAAAATTTCTATACACGTTTCCCAATAGAGCATTCTCACTGCACTGTTCGGTCAAGTCAGAGTGAGGCAGGTCAACCCGAAGATCAAGCTGCAGACCTATCAACAACGGCTAAAGATCGGAGCGCTAAAGCAGTCGATTTTACTCATAAAAAATCTTGCGATTCATCTCTCAATACTAGACTATTCATATAGATAGAAAAACAACTACAACGAGGTAAACAAATACTTTATTATCGTACGCACCCAGAACCGTTGTCTTTTTGATCTAACATTACAGAATAGTGGTCAGATAAAGTTTTTTTTTCCCTTTACTTATCAGATAATTCAATGATAATTCGTTTACTTAGTATATTTTGTTACAAAGCTACCCATGTAAAAAAACAACAACACAGGTTCCTTGTTTAATGCATATTCCTTGTTGTCCGTGGGCCGAATTACACGGCGATAACGATTGAGCCGGACAGACAAACTATGCGTACCACCCGGTCCCAGGAAAGCAATTTTCAGGTGTGGAAAATGCTGAAAGGTTGTTCACGCTTTCCCGAGGCGACGGACGTGGGAGCAGCGGAGAGTCTTACGAGCAGGTGCGTGGATTGGGCAAGGCCGACTTGCTTCACATATCCAGTTTGTCTTTCTCAAACTCATGTTTTCTTCACACTTTCCAAAAATTGTGAAAGGCGGAGGAAACTTTTTAGTGAGGATAAAATTTCCGTTCCTGAAGGGAGAGGCTCTAGTTCCAAACATGACCTTCTACTCGTCCTTTAAGTACCAGTCTTATCATGTCTCGGTTTAAATATAACAACGGGGTATATGAAAAAACAACAACATAATAAATGAGAAAACATTAATTCCCGAGGAAAATTTCTCTGAATTATTGGTTTTATCAAGAACAAGATTAAAAGATACTTAAAATTTTAATATTTTCCTTACGATTAATGATATTGAAGGAACCTCTATCACGTGCCCGATATGATTTGACAAATAAAATATTGAATAAAGTATGTTTGACCGAAAATAACTATAGTTGCCTTCACGAAATTAGTAGCTTGAGAACCCGCAATACATGACAGGCCTTGTTGCCGCTCAGTGTACTACTTCTCTTCTATCCACGTGACCCATGCACTTCGATAATGTCAATCATTATGCACAACCAAATTAGTGATTAGTCTCCACCCACCCGTATTTGGCAACACCGTCGCCTTCATCCTAAGCGTTTTCATGACGGCAAGTTTTATAATATTTACAGTAATCTCCATAGCATGTCTTGACTTTGAACGCCCTTTGTATCAGTTAAACAAATCAAAATAATAACACAATTTAGCTTATAATAGGTGCATACAATAATTGATCAAAGTTAAATTAATCTACAATTGAATGGTGTGACCAGAGGTCTCGTGTCCATCTCTCTGCGTGGCGGTTATATAATGCCTGACCTTCAGCAAACAAAAACAAAAAAAATAATGACTCAAATTGCTAGGATGTAGACCATTCGTTCAACAAGTCAAATATGACGTAATATATGATCTAATTCAAAGCACATTAATATGATTTGGCCATAGTGCGTCTCCAATTCAACTTTTTTAAAAGCAAAACACATCTCAAAAGTTGACTAAAATATCATTTCCAAGAAACTTTAACGATGTTAAATGTTACGCATCAAAAGGGCTTTCACACCTTGTCAATGATACAAATTACGGTCGTGTAATACCGCTGTAAGTTATAAACCACGCATGGACGCATGCATCGCACCATTCCTTCGTCAGGATTTGCTCCAGAGACATACTCAGACGACTGATGAGGAAATCGCAGAGGCGATCAAAAGTCGTAGATCTATCGACTCCGGATGCAACGTTCGATTTCTCTTTGCACGTCGGCTTTCTAGTCGATGATTCGGAAGGACTCGCAACAACCTTCCGCGTTATTGAGCGAGATGCTGTCCATCCACCCACTCCTGATGTATGGCTGCGTCATGCTGTCCCGATTACTGAGTCCACAAACTTGGGCAGTTCTGGACAATTTTTACACATTTTAAGCAAAAAACTATTAGAACAAACAATCTCTATGAAATTATAGAAAACCTAAGAAGGAAGACCGAATGGGATTTAAATGAGACAACTGTTTTAAAGCACACGTAAAGAAATGCTCTGTAAATAAATCAGCAATCCTTAAGGAAGAATTATTTTTTCTAGTCAACTCTGAAATCAGAGAGGGCTTCGACGAGGCTGTAAATGTCACGAACACGATTTCAATGATACCAATTTTTGTAATTACGATCCATTGAAGTTATTTATCAGGACGTCGAGATCATTTATTTGATAGCCTGGTAAAGATGAGAGATTGAGAGGGGCAGTGGAGTAAGTCATTACGATTTCACATAATTAATTGTTCACTGTTTCGTGAGCTTCACCAGTTGTTCTATTTAGTACTTCATCGGAATAGGTCACCATTAACCACCAGGGGAAGATTTGTTTACAAACTACATCCATTCTGTTCGAACTATTGTAATGCAAACATTGCAATTCTTAAAAAGGCCAACTTGACTTACAACATTCTAATCTTGCTCATGCCACACGGCTTATCATGCCACATCAAAGTTGCGAATACGAATGACGGTTTAAATTATTATAGTTGTATTTATGATATTATAGTCCTATAAAGTCTCGACATTCAATACATATTAATGATCAGGACTTTGAGATCTTGAAAATGAATCCTCCACTCAATAATCTAGGGAAATGTTTGATCTTTAATTACCAAAAAGGGGACATCACTCTATCGAAGAGTATTTTTTAAAAACTGTAAGTTAATTAGATTTGTTAATGCGTCAAAATTTTCCAAATATTCATTCATTCTGTACTTTGTTTTATTGTTACAGTTTCTAACCCTTATATAGGAAGACTATAATTCGGTCATACCCTAAAATAAACAAATATTCGTCAGACATGAGTTGAGGTATAAACAGGATTTAAATGTCTTGTTAATTAAGTCCACCAAAGACACAATTTTAAAATAGGGCACAGAGATCATTAATTTAATAGGTACCTACCCTAATGGTACTCGGTTCAACAAGCTAAAGGGGTTTTGATTATACCTGCATATTATGGTTTGCAGTGATCAAAACAGTACAGAAACCGCAGTTTTCCGGAATATGATCCAGAATAAAATCAAGGTTTTGGATGAACGTTAAGGGTTGAGGCAGAAAAACAGATGTATAAATAAGTTATGAAATGTTTTTATTTGGTTCCATAAATAATTAAAGTTCATTTCTAAGTATTTTTAAGTATAGTGAGAGAAAGTAGACAAACGGGTGATCAATGGATGCCTTCAACATCATTCAAATGAAATAGTTATCACAACAATAAAACTATACTTTTATAGCTGATGTTTTATCTTCATCGGTAGAGAACTTTCACACCAAAGTCAATATTAAGAAAAGTATGAAAAAAGTTACTGGACTAAATATAATCTAACGTAAGTACAACATATCTACGATTTCAGAGAGAAAGTATACATTAAACTGACAAGCGTACTTTCAAAGATTTTCACTGCCAGGCAGATAATGGCCTCACAAAACCTACTTCCTAAAGAAGTTTAACAGTCGGAAGTTGTGCAACCGAAGACAAGGGTAATGACTGTCATCAAACTCCGGATCTTACGAGGGTCTACCTTGAAGAATGTCAAGATCTTTTCGGTGATTAGAAAGGAATTTCGCACTAACGAAAAAATGTCGAGGGAAGGCTACATACTCTTACATACGTTTTAAACCTGGAGGTTGAGATTGCACAAATGCGATTGTTACTAGCAACTGTAAGAAAATGTACATGGAGCAGAAGGCAGCAAAATCTAACAAATAATACTACAATTAAATTGCCAGTCCTAGATTAAATTACCACCAATTTTAAAATAAAGGATATGTTATGGCGAAACTTTTAAACAAATCGATGGCTCTTTAATTTTTTCTTAAATAAACATTCAGCGACCAATTGTATCATTGAATCACAAAGAAAATTTCATCAAATGAATACAGACATGCATTTAATTTAGAGATGATCGATATCACCTATGTTTGGTATGTACATATCTTGGCCAGATAATAAGAACAAAATGTGAGATTCCCAAGAAAAAATTAACACTTCAAACTTCGAATTGGGTTGTGGGTTGAAACCTAATGTGGTTCCATTAGTATTTTTTGAATAGGCAATATATACTATTCGAGAAAAAAAATGTAAATTAAATCGTTGATTTTTAAGGTTTAATCGCTGACATCAATAGTTTCGTTTGCCAACGAGATTATATGAATAGATTCCGAAGATTCAAGGCTTGAAATATTATAGATTGATCCCGTAAATCTAGCTGGTAGTTTCCTTTGAAAACGCAATAACTTTATAGAAAGTTAAAACTAATAGTGCAAAATAAATATAGTTTTTTTCTATTCTATTCAATCAGCACAACATGGAAATTATTTATAAACAACTCAGATATTTCTGGACGAGTAAATATAGAAATAGCTAAGATAATGAAGCGGTATGGTTAGACATGCATTTTAAAATGGATTTGACCGCATCTATATTAATTAAACTATCCAAGTCAAAGTTGTACTAGTAGGTTATAATGAATCAATATTATGTTACTTCTGTCCCTGAGCCTCATCGACGAAAAGTCTTCAAGTCTTTAGACTCGGTTGTAAAACTCGATTAACTTAAATAAGCAAACTTAACAGTGCCTGCACGGATGCCTCATAATTTTGCAGTAACTCGTTTATTTTTCGGGACATGCCTATATTTATCAGCTAGGGTTATGTATGACTTGGTGGACTCCACAATTACACCATTCACTTTTCGGTAAACGAACATTAGTCGTTCTTGTAGGGAGCGAAATGGAATGTATGAAAACCCATTACAGCCCAATTTGATATTTGCCATAAAGCGCATTTGATTTTCTGCTAAATGTCTACTTTTCGGGTTCTCAGTTCTCTTAGCCGTTGTCGAGTGGAAATGTTTCTTTGATACCTGGCTACAGTTCAAGCCCTATAAAATAATATCTTTAACCCCATAAAGAAGTGTAGTAATCTGTTCGAAGTAAGGATAATCGAGTTTATGAGAAAAGGAGATGTAACCCGTTATTTTTTACTTTAAGTTACCTCATTGATTTCACTGGAGCTAACAGTGTCTGCGCAACAGGTGACGCGCTAATTAACGATATCTCCCATCCGTATCGATAACGGACCGTATACATCCCCTAAAAATTGGTGCTATCCAGTGCAAAACCCGAGGGAGGTGTGTCCGAACCCGGCAGGAGAGATAGGGAGTTATCTGGACTATGTCCCACGCACGCCACTTCCCCGTCTTGTCCTATTGTTCAAAGAATCCGGGTCATTATGCACTGGCGAGGACATAGGGCTGCTGGGATGGTTAACCGTACCGCGGCTGAATCCCGTTTCCTCATTACTGATTAATGATTGATATTAGTTTAATTTAAAGTGCCTTATTCGGAAGGAAATAGCAAACTGACCAAGCATTAAACTGTCTTAAATATTTATTTATGAAAAAAGCATATCAATCTTAGTAATAACAACCAGAGAGACAAGGATATAAATATTGTGATAGTAATTTGAAAAAGGCGACTGCTTGAACATGCATCAGTGAATATGTTTTTGCTAAAGTATTACTACTACTAGACCAAATAAAAAGAACATGGATAAATTTAGTTGTTATGAAAATTGATGGCAGGTTCCCAGTCCCAGTGCACGGTCATCTCTTCATCTAATATGAACGTTGTAAGATAAGGAGAAAAAAATGAAGGTAGGGTCAAACTAAACTACAGGCCACAAAGCAACCAACAGCAATTTTTCAGACTCAAAATTAGAGACTGAACTTAATTTACTTCGTTTGTAATTGAGATCACCGTTCCCATTATATCTTTAATTAAAATAATGTATGTATGAGTTTTTAATATTAATGGAAAAAATACAGGGGCAGAGCCGAGAGAGAAACCACTCGAGCAGGATAGCTCAGTTGGCAGAGGACCAACTTTAAAATTAATTGATGTTTTGACAATATTTTTTTCTAAGCCACCAGGTAGTAAATTACTCATGTCTCTTGTTCATTTGTAACTAACTACACGACTTTTCATACAATGCAAAAATATACAAAATTATTGACTAGAATGTACTCACGTACTGTACTACACTTCTACATGTTTCAGTGTCTAATAGAAAAAGAGAACCAACCTGAAATATAAAAGAAATAATAACAGTTTAGAAATGGTAAAGAATGGAATCAAACATGTTAAAACATTCATTTATAATACCAGTGGCATTCTTCTTTTGATTAAAATACATACAATAATACAACTTGTAATAAAAACACCGCCATTAAAATAGTAATAGGACATGGAGAGAGAATGGAGTATGTCGCATTTTTTAACACAGATTCCTTTTATTATCATACTCCTGGGAACATTGCTGGTAGCTAAATTATGAAATGAAGTAGTTAAACTGGGTTCACCAGGTCTCTCGAAAACATAAAGTTTGTAATAATGATAATATGTCAGTTTTAGTCCGGAAGTGTTGAGCTTTTTTAAATTATATGAGTAGTAATTATATATATATATATATATTTTTTTTTTCCCCTTAGCTCTCAAACTTATAAAAAATAGGATGTGGGAAGATAAAGGAAAATTATTTAGGGCTGATGAGTGCCTTTCACTAAGGGGAGTCCCCCATTTGAAGGATGTATGAGAAGGATATAGGGTGTTGAATGCCTAAAAAGGCGGATGGAATCAGGAAGGTAGTGAGAGTCTACCAAATATATATATATATATATGAAGACCATGAACCCTCACATATGGTAAGCGTCATTTCCCTTATACTCCTAGGAGTGGGGATGAGATAAACCAGCAGTCTTAGCGCAGCCGTCGAGGAGAACGCAGTTAGCAAGCTCCCGAATTGGCGGTTACCATACTATTGAAGAACCAACAGTAGAAAGTAACGTTGGTTGGATTACAGGAAGAGAAGAGAAGAAAAGCCGTTGAACGTTATTGAATAGCATGGTGTATTTAGACAGATGGGCGGATAAATTGTAGGTTGGTGATATTAATATTGTTTCTTATTATGGGTCCATTAAAAGAAATTGAGCTCAAATTCAGGTTATGTAATTAGTAGTAATTATCCTAATTTAAAAGGAATTGAATATTTTGTTTATACTTTTTGTCAGTACTCTATGTTATTTATAATTCTTTGTTATAACCATCTTATTTGAATATATTTCACAATTCCTAGTTTCTCAATTTATTAATAGCCACAACATTAGCCTTGAGATCGGGAGATTCAATCGGGATAAATTCCTATGTCAAAGACATAAAACAATTTGAATTAAAGATCTCATGACGGACCTGCCAAATTAGTTAAGTTAAATTGATCAAATAAAGTAAAAAGAGAAATGGTAAAAAATGAGGTAGGTTTCAATATATATAATATACTGAGAATTCCACTATTCTCATTCATATTCCACGGACATCCCAGGGAAGAAATTTAAGAAGTACATTACATGTATGTTGGTTTTGTCAAACAACAAAATCAAAAACAACACAAACACATAACATTATCCGGTTGTACATACAAATTAATATATAAATTGCAATCTAAAAAGAAATACTTCTTTTTTTCCAATTCTATTATAAGAATTTGTTATTAACTAATTTCTAAGCTGCGCTGGATTATCCGAGGGATATAACTACCGTTTTAGGAGCTGCGCTTAAATATATCTTGAGACAAAACTAAACTAGGTTGGGGTTGACTCAAAAACCGGTCCGGCATAATGATAAGACTGTAGGGTATTTAAATTGCAAAGGTGATAGAGGTTCTGGTCCCCACGCAGCTCAATGGAACGGCACTCAATTCTCAGCTCGATTTCCTAACGTGCAAAGCAGTCGGCCTGTTCAAAGGAAACGAACCAATTAGAACAATAATTCTACTCATTCAAGTTCTGACTCGATTGAATATAACTAGAGGGATAGTCACTCTAACTCAGTTGCGCGGATCAGATGAGCTCAGCTAAAAGTAAGATAATACCTAGCCTAGATTTTCTGAGATCGACAAAACTGCGCTCTCTTCATACAAATTGTTATGCCGTACTTTATATTAGCTATATCAATTATACTTGCCATCTCAATAATTGGTAAAGTTCACGTAGCTTCATTTGATTCAATTATCAAATAATTTAGTAATAATTAGTGAAACAAGAAATATATTGGTGAAATTTTAATTGGACAGTTGACAAACATAATTTTTTTCAAGCCTTCGTCAGAAATGTTTTCTCAAAAGTATCTCAAACTCAGGGATTAAAAAACCTTAAGATTTTAACAACCAAACTAGCACAGAAATATTTATTAATTCATCAAAAAATTAACTGTTCAATTCTTTTAATACAGATAGATAAATTTAAAGATGTTATGTTGCCTACAACTAAAAATACGTCTCGAAATGACATCATAACTATTAGCCAATTATTCTTTATTACTTGTTATGGTCGGTAGTAGGGTTGCTTACGCACGAAGAAGCGACGAAGAAGAACAAGCACAAAGGGACAATTAAATTTGTATCATAAGATCTGCTGAAAAATAATGGACGATAATGGCTCTCGTGGAGAACTGCGCCCTAAACATCTATTTCAAGAAATACAATTACCTCTATGATTGATGTAAAGAAAATTTGATGTCAGTAAAAAGTTTATTAAAAAAGTGGCGAGGCAACTGATCCTTAATACAGCAATTAGGTAAATGTTTAAATAATGGAACTGCGAATCGCCGATAACGAACTGTTACTTGTTAGGTTGTGAAAGAAACCTGTTACCTAGCACCGAACCGTAAATAATAGACGAAGGGGTCGTGGAAGAATTCCAGTCTTTGGGCACTTCAGTGACAGAGCCAATCAATCAATTAGAACTGCCCTCCGGCCAGAAAAAAAAAAGAAAAAAGAAATACATGAAACGACATCCTAACAGTAAACGTCGTTAAGTCGGCCTTTTCAAAGGAAAACGAAAATCATTT
Organism: Acanthosoma haemorrhoidale; assembly: GCA_930367205.1. Classification (NCBI taxonomy): domain Eukaryota; kingdom Metazoa; phylum Arthropoda; class Insecta; order Hemiptera; family Acanthosomatidae; genus Acanthosoma; species Acanthosoma haemorrhoidale. The sequence goes on along the minus strand of OV884014.1, from coordinate 84,228,273 downwards.
TATGGTTTAATTGCTGGTTTTGGGTTAAAGTTAAACAGACAACCCACAATTTTGTCTTCTCACAAATTTGTATTTTTATTGGCATTGTCACACAAATACAAGCAACATTTTTAGCACTTGGTAATAACGGTACAGCTACCGAAAAATAAAAGTACAAACTTGTGGGTAGACAAAATTGGACGCTGTTTACAAAAACATTCGTCCATTTACTATTTAAGTTCAATCAATATACTTAATTCTTAAATGTAAATTGTGGTTAGCGATAAAAAAAGATTAAAATATCATAATGCTTCTTTTTAAGTTGTCATTTTGTACCTATAGCGAATTACTAATTTGTCAATGTAAAAGAATTGCACAGTTCGAAATACGCGTAGAATGTAACCAAGAGGTTATATAGCGTTATTTAATAGCATAGATATAAGTAATAAAAGTAAATCGACTTAGGTGCGGTGGATATGTTGCAAGAATGAAACCAGCGAAATGTAAGACTGAGCTGGCAGAAAACTACTGCAGCGATATTGGATGTCGGTGTTATTGACGATTCTAGGATCATTCTTTTGACCAAACTTGGAGGCACTCAAGAAAACAGTCCAATTTCTCAAAGAAATTTATGATTTTCCAATGCGGAACTAAAATACCCAATACAAGGGATGCTCTTCTACAAGAGCATAAATCTACAACTATCAAAAATAATTGTTCAATGTTTACACGCTCATTTAGCTTAGCCCTTATAAGCTGGCGTAAGAAGAGTGCTAAGCAGCTTAATATAAATAGAACCAAAGGAAACCACACTTTCACCTCCTCCAGAGCTTTTACTGTGACTCATTTGATTGGTAATCCTCAGGTATTCAAATAATGGAAAGTGACCAATGGCATGTCAGACTCATCAAGAATAGGTATTAGCTGAAAAAAATAATTGTTTACAGTAGAATTTCCTATTGTATAACACTATGATAGTGTTTCCTATCATGAATAGTGCTTAGATGGCTTTATTAAACAATTAAATACCAAATAACATAATACCAAATAAACCAAGCATATAATAATGCGTGATTTCCCTTCTGATCTTCCAGGAATAAACATCGTTGAATATGTCTGGTTCCTTGGAGGAGTGATGTGAAATTCCCCAGGTCTGGGATTCACAGGGTTCCGGACGTAACCTCACGATCTGCCGGATTTATCTGTGTATTGTAGTACCAATCGGCGATATTGGGAAAGAACATTCATGAACAAATGCCTCAAATTTAAAAATGTTAACGAAAAAATATCAAACGTAGTGTTCGCAAATATTTATTTGGCAACGGTGCGCTTACAGTTATTAAATTACCATTATGGAGCTCTAACTGTATAGTACCTCATGATACGTACTCGAGTAAAAACATTTATTCAAAACTGATAGCATATATAGTTATACAAAAACGTGTTACGTTACGAGTATGGCAAGTTTATTGCCAAAGTAAAATATTTGTAGACACAAAATTAACTTTTATTATTAAAGACACAATCCACAGATTTTAGACTACTTAGATACTTTTAGACTAGATAGAGGAGAAATACTTATGCTCTTTGATTTCGAAAGATAGGAATGAATCACCTTGCCCATAGATTTTTTCAATATGATATATCATTTCGTAAATATTGATAATTATATTTCGTTACAAAAATTTCCCTGATCTATGAGAAAAACACGTTCGCTATAAATATAATAACTAAATCATTTGAAAGGGAATAACTATTCATTTACCAGTAGATGTTTCTAAAAACTCAGACTTCTATTCATCAAAGCAATACTTTTAACATCCTCTCAAGCATTTTTTTTTAAACAACCAGTTTTTATTGCAGTTCAAAAAAGTCTCGGTTGTGACCGAGTGCTCGTTTTGCCTCAAGAGTGTAAATTGAGATGCCCTGACTGTAAGGCTTCTATTTTTTAAATAAGAAAATGATACACAACACTAAAAAAAAATCGAGTAAGTAAAAAGTAAAACCCGTAGAAGGCGGATATAATTCACCGAACCAAATCAATTTTTTCCTCTGCATTTAACATGTCCAAGAAGCAAAGCATGACTGCAGAGGTGGTTTACACAATGAATATTTTGTTGCCGATCCCGAAGGGAGAAGCAATACGTTCAAACGAGTATGAGGCTAACGTCAGCCATCTGACTGTGTCACAGATACGGTAGAGATAGTGAAAATTACTCAATTATATTCAGTAAGACCCCATATAAGCTTATGCTGGATATGGTACGAAAGGGAATCATGCGGGTGATTGTGAAAAAGTCTATCTCTAGACCAGAGATATGTATTTGTGAAGGAAATTAACAAACTTTCCAGCACCTTTTACACAATTGAAAACTTTTACACCTTTTACCTTTAACCTTTTACACGGCCCTAACCTAAACGCGAACTAAAACCAAATAATGAATTGACTTAATACGTGACAAATAAGAAATTTGGACGTAATAATTTTAGTTGATTGTTAAACCGTACCGGCCGCACCTTAGACGTATACAAATAAAAAGTCTTAAAAACCTAAGGAAGTGAAGTGGTGAAGGTTTGTACAAACAGGGGACGTAATAATATCAGTAATAATAATCCGTCAGGGCATCTCTTGCTGGCTTGAAGATGAAACAATGCTCTTCGGATTTTTGTTAGGGGGGGAGTCCTAGATAGTAGGAAAATGCATTGTGCAGCGTCGGCAAGATAAGTCGAGAGGGGGGACAAATCGTTTGCGTGTCCATATCTCGACAACCATTGGTTTTACAGAAATGGAATTTGTATCTCTAATCACTTTCAAGGTTTCCTGAGTCCCCACTCAGAAGTGTTGACTATTACGTCCAAATTTCTTATTTGTCACGAATAAAGTCAATTCATTAGCTGGTTTTAGTTCGAGTTTAGGTTTGAGCCATGGTAAGCCCCAGAAGTTTTCAATTGTGTAAAAGGTGCTGGAAAGTTTGTTAATTTCCTTCACAAATACAATTTGGATTCTGAAGTGTGGGTCTCTAATAAATATTTAGTTCGAACACTTACTGACGCAAGATTGTCCGATTAGGACAACTGCTTCAATCACACACAAACTATACAAGAAGAGCTTTGTAGGACGAAGAAGGAACCAACCTTTAGATACAATTACAAATTGAAGCACTCGCGAGAACAAGCTCACTGCCATCTAGTAGATCTTTTTTTACTTCTATTTTATTTCATTTCCTTTTCTATTCTTTAAGTTCCCTGTTTGTACAAACCTTCACCACTTCACTTCCTTAGGTTTTTAAGACTTTTTATTTGTATGCGACGTTTAAGGTGCGACTGATACGCTTTAACAATCAACTAATGAATTTTTGGTTAAAATACCAAAACAGTTTCATAACCATTTAATATGTAATAAAGAAAAACCGTAGCCAACGTTTTAGACGAATCATCTATTTTTTTCCTGCATATTCCCATCTTTTCTAGTACATATTTTAAGAAATAACATAAAATTCACAATACCTTATGTAGCCTTGATCATAGGACATACTACTTACTTCATTATACAGAATAACCTTAACTTTCTACTGCTGAAATAAAGCTTCACACCCAACCCAAGATGGACTGTAACAGATGCCGCTCACTACAGCGACACCGAAAGGTCAGTCTTGGGTCGACGACCCCTGGAAGCCTGGGTCGCTCCCAATAAACAGCTCTGACTCGCACGCGGACAGGACGCCTGGCATTGGCGAAGCGTATCCAGGTCAGTGTGTAGGGGCTCCGTTTGAATGCAGGGGTTATGCAGGGTCACATGTTCAGTCCTTAGCATAATCCCTGTCTCGCTTAGACCGGTCCGGCCGGATCGCAAAGTTCGTTTAACAGTTTCCATTTATACTTCCGGTTCTACATAGCTTGTACGAATACGTAACGTTTTTCTAAAACTAAAGTTGAGGTTACATCATATCTTTCTAGATACATATTTTTGCCAAAGCTGAAGGCAATAGTTTTATGAACAAAATAAGGTTTAATTATGTTTATCTGTTCTACAATATTGATCTTAGAAACTATACAATCGATTTCAAAGGTATAATTTATTATTTTATACTCGGTACGTGTATTCAACCCCGCACCATGCTGTCTGTATATCTTTCGGCTATGGCATAATAACAGGAGTTAGCGGTGTGGTATAGTATCAGCATAGGGTAGGTCCTTGTTTTCTAAAGAGATGTGTACGTGCCATGCACCTACTAAATATCTGGTATTCCTATTGTAAACGCTAATTATCAAATGGTCACAAAGAATACTGGCTTACACTATCAGAAGGGAGTCCGGATTGAGGCACCTCTTGAAAACTTGTATTCCCAGCATTGAAGCGTTTGAACCAAAGTCAGTCATATTTTGATCTACCCTTCACCTTCCACAGAACCAAATTTCTTCGGTTGCCAATCCCTTTTTCAAGCAGAATTTTTCTTTGAGCATTCTCGTTGCAGTATATAATAGTTAATGAAACTCAAAGGCAGTTGGCTTATGATAATTGAATAAGGGTTCATTTAACGTAAACAATGATATAAATTATATAAACAAAAGAGTCAGATAAGTATTTAATATTGATGTCAACAACGCTATCAAGCACAAGGACATTTATAACAATGTAGTTTTAGCCTAGTTATTATTTATTCCTTCATGTCTGCTATTCCTAAAAGATTAGTTATTCACCTATTCTGCGAATATGAACGTTTGGAGTCAGTGGTTTATATATATATATATATATGGAGTGACAATTGGCTAATACAATTTCAAAATTTGCTATAACCGTAACTATTTTACCCTTCGGATCTGAGATCTGTTAGCTCGCATGTTTCTCCAGTAGAAAACATTTTATTTTTTTTCATCAATTATGCAATTAATTGTCCTTACTTTTTGTACTACACCTGTACTGTCCTGGGCCCCATCCTCTATAACCTATACACCGCTGATGTCCCCTCTACTCCCAATACCTTCTTGGCCACATTTGCAGATGACACTGCAGTCTTGTCATCCCACCCAGACCCCGACATAGCATCCCATGACCTTCAAAAACACCTTGACGAGATCGAGTATTGGTGCAATCAATGGCGGATCAAAGTTAATGAAGCAAAATGCTCCCACATTACCTTCACCCTTTGTCGCAAGTCTTGTCCACTAGTTTATTTTAATTCTATTCCTCTCCCTGTATCCGAGACAGTACGGTACTTAGGCTTCCATCTCGACAAACGACTGACCTGGAACCCACATACGAGACTAAAAGGACAAGAACTAAACAGACGCTTTGTACAACTGTTCAGACTACTTCAAAGGACATCCCATCTCTCAATAAAAAATAAACTACTAATCTACAAAGTTATACTTAAGCCAATCTGGACATACGGAATAGAGCTATGGGGGACAGCAAAAAAGTCGAACATCAAGCGTATCCAATCCTTCCAATCAAAAGTCCTGAGAACAATAGTAAATGCCCCTTATTATGTCAGCAACAAAACCCTTCATAACGACCTTAACATACCCTACATTCTAGAACTCATCCCTTCCAAGTTTATGAAATTCCACAGTAGCCTTTCCAACCACCCTAATCCTGTAGCACAGTCATTGCACTGCACCACTCATCCCTATAATCCTCCTCGGAGACTGAAACGGCAGTGGCCTCGTGACCTGGTATAAACGCGTGACAGTGGGAGTCCTGGCAATGGCCAGTTTCTCCAATCATGTCCTGAGCGTCTGTGGCTCTCGCGCTCTTGGTCAGCCTCCACTGGCTAGTATCCGGTGAAGCGGCTGACGGAGGAGCGTGGGGGACTTCCCAAGACTCCGCTTTCTCTTCGCGGTGGATTTGGGGGGTCTCTGGGCTGTCTGTAAATATTGTATGAATGAGCGAGTGAATGATGAACTGTATATGGTATTAATGAGAGCATTTATCTTAATTACTTATTGCCTTATAAAAGGCAGATTGTAATTATAGCACAATAAAGGAATTTAACTAAAAAAAAAAAAAAACTTTTTGTACTGTAAAAAAACCAATTGTATGATATCGTAGAATATTATGTTTTCGACATACATGCATGCAAACTGATATAACACGATAGCCCATACCTCAATACAAAACTAATCAACACATTACTCTTCTATGAAGTATAACCACTTCTTTTGGGTTAGGCAATGAAGAAAAAAAAAATGAAAATCCACTGATCCGGTGGTCAACCAACACCCAATTATGAAAGGGCCCATTTTAACGATAAGTCATTGCAATTGTGTACTCCATATCGAATGGCCGAACAGAAATCACCCCGAAGAATAGGTTCGAGGGTATAATGAGACCAGGAGTGATGGGGAACAAGCCGTGAAGGAGGGGCGGCCGCCTCATTGTTAGCGAGACCTCTCATCATCGGCGCAGAGGATGAGCTGATGATGGCACGGACGGCTGACAATGGCAGCTTTGTTCGGGTCTCGGGTCGCGAATCGAGTCACGACTACCTGACCGTCTGGCCGTCTAAGGCTATTAGTGTTCTTCTCCTTAGAGGGGTTAACTACTTCCTCACTCCGCTTGAGCAGGGGTCTTCTGTCCCCCGATTATTTTGGCCCGTTATGTTAAAAAGATTCTTCTTCAGCGGAGAGATGTCTGGGTCGGAGCAGTTGACACCCCAATCGACCTACTTCCTAGGAAGGAAGTCACTTAAGTCCAAATAATGCTTTGGCAGACAGTCCATTAACCCTTTCTACAACTAAAAATTAGTTGTTCTAAGGATAAACGGCATGGTTGTATGTTTTTTTGTTCTATTTCCAAAATTTCTTCGAATCATTTACTAATTATACAGTACGTTTGGTAATATATACAAACTTAATAGTGGAGGAACAAATTAAACTTCTTTATTGCGATAAAATTACAAACTCCCTTATTGGGAAGTATGTAATGGTGATAAATGTTCTCATTCCAAATCCACATTGTCGTCAGCCCCATCGCATGCGAAAGAGGAAGCCGAGTCTTCCCCGAAGTCAGCCACGCTCCTCCGTCAGCCGCGTCACCGGATACGAGCCAGATGAGGCTGAGCAAGAGCGCGAGAGCCACAAAAACTCAGGTCTTGATTGGAAAAACTGGCCATTTCCAGGACACCAACTGTCACGTATTTGTAGCAGATCACAAACTAAAAATTAGTTGTTTTAACGATTATTGGCACGGTCATAAGGTTTTTATAATGTGTCCAAAATTTCTTCGAATCAGTCACCAATTATATTGTATTTTTGGGAATATATAAAAACCTAATAGGGGAGGAAGAAAGTAAAGGAAAAAGATTGAGAGATAGTTTCGATAATTATTTTATATAACCGTTTCGGTCTCTGAAAATCACATGAAATAATTTAAATAGCTAGAAAGTATAGTTATGAAAGATGACTAGAAAGTTTAAAAGTTAGAGAGAAGCGAGTTAGTTACGAGATGAGGGAACGCCCTTTTGATTTAGACGACGTTGAATTTATTTTACACATACGTTTTGCACATTTCAGATGATTTTTGCGAAGAATTTCACTATTGCAAATCATTCAGACACAAAGTTTGAAACTCGCCCTTCAGGCCCGGTATATTTACCCTTCGCTATCATACCTTAGACCCATCTTTATCAGCACTCGACAGACACCTACAGATAAGGGACTCAATGTGCTTCTCTCAACAAACACCCAACGCAGCGGTGTCATGGACGATTGACTATTCCGTGAGCGTCCTCGAACCGTTAGCGCTTTAAAAGAAAGCAACAGTAAGGGGAAATATTTCAACAGTGAACTACATGTGCCTAGCATTAAACATTATATTCAACCATAAGAGACTTGTTTATTAAGGAACCCAAGAGGAAAAAGAATTTTAAAAATATATAGGGGCGGATAACTACACAACCAAACGTGCAGCTCATATCTATCTATCATATACGGAAAGTTAAGTGTACAGTGGGGGGGGGGGGTACCCTAAACCAAGAAATGATGTAACATCTTCATTCTTCTCCAATTAGTAATCCAATAACAAATGGAAATTGCAGGGCATTAATTATTCATTATTAAACTGATCGATAATTAATCAGATCGTTAAGAATCGTATGTTTTTTTTTAAAGGATTCTTGCTTATGATACGTTTTCGTACTACGCATGCTAATCACGTCTACTCCCACCGGATTTCGAACAAACGTTTTGGTGCAGATCTAATTTCAATCCGTTCAGTAATTTTTAAGGAATACGTGAGACGTTTACTGACACTACTTACCCCAGAGTCGGGAACTCACAACGAAAAGTGCCGAATTAGTGACGTCAGATAGCGGACCCAGAACAGAGAAAATTTCCCAATCGGTCATGGTAAAGAGATTCGGCGTTAATCCGATGTAGTTGCGGGAAATTTTCCCTCTTTCACCAAATCGTGATCATTACCAGTCGGAACCCAGCTTTAGAATCGTACGTAGCAGTGTAGATTCTATTGAGCCGACGCAAAGTGAATTACCTAGAACAAGCTAGGAGGGCAAAAGATAATTACAAGAATCCATTAATTGATAATCCCATGACAATAAGTACCCCGCATAGGTCACAATTCGAGGTAATAATTATAATTTCTTTATATTATAATAAATAAGTTCCCGATTAAATAAAATCTATCCTCGATTCTACGCATTAATATTTATTGAATTATAAAATTCGTAATCTACATCCCATAAAATTTAAATCATCCAATTTTGGTATCTAGCCGACAATTTTCAAGCGAGATACACCCTCTCTTCCAAGAAATGACACCACCACCGCTACCGGCACGATGGCAACTCACAAGATCGAGTAAAGCAGAAGAAATGGTAGACATCACGGCGCTTGGCCCACCAACAACAAGCCTCTAAGGGGCACCCATCACTGAAATCAGACTAAATAAGACTGCACTACATGCCTAGAGAAGACTCTAGGCCCAGCCACCAGTGGACTCTCACCACTGTACAGTAACAATCAACCTCCACCGAGGATTCCCACACTCCTTACTCCTCTCACACCACCTTCAAGCAGGTCCTCCTGGTACAAGGATCCGATCACCCTAAATATTTTATATTTCTCCCTCATCCTAAAATTCTAACTAGAGAGCTTAGGGGGAAAAAAAAAAGCGAGATACGATCTATTTTGTACAAATAGATTTGCGATTCCACCCATTGTGCGACGTCATCGCTCTTCGTAATAACGGAACGATAATGAATGTCACTAGTCACCGACTAGAAATGGGAACAGCTACAATAAATATAGAAGGAAGAGTGTTACTGGCAAGCAGTTATATCTAATCCCTCTCGTCGACTGTAGGTCACCTACTAATCACCGCTGACCCCGGACAAGGGAGACCTCGCTGAAGGATTAATGTTCTGTTTATTCCTGACAGTTGTATATTTACAGAGCCTGTTCACGATTGCTTTCTAGCCTCAGCAACCCGCTGGAGAAAGCAAGGACCAATGATACTTGCTTTCAGTTTATTTTTGAATACGCTTTTATATCAGGATCAACGAAACGATAATAATACAGCCACTAGCTACGCGTGGTACGAATTAATGTCGTCACAGGCTGACGAGAAAAAGAATTTCAAGTTATTTTTGGACAACGTTCCGACATGCTATGAATATCGGGATCGTGTCGTTATGGGAGATGTCATGGACGGTGGAATTAGAATGTCGACGGTTTAACATTTATTGGTGGAATACATAGTACATAAGCAACATGTTGAAACATAGCCCGTAAATGAATGTGATGTAGATCTAACATCTTTCCTTCATCAATCTAAATCGATTGCCAACAAATATCCTAACTCCATGAGTTTAACTTTGAACTCGCGGACCAATAATGCCATTACAGGGTTTAAAAATGAAAACAAGTAATGTCTAAGGCATTATACAATTAAATAAGCATCTCATTATGACTGCGACTTCTCTTTGCATGGAAAGTAAATATTTAATCTTAATACAAATCAAAGAAATACGTCAAATAAAAAGGTAATAACAGTATTTAGGACTATATCGGGTACGTAACACCAACATATACATAAGTATAATACTGTAAACATAAAATGATAAATAACAATAAGGCAACAAGGGGAATGTTTGCATCCGAACACTTTATCACCATTGATAAAATTTAAATTAGGGATTTTATGGAGAAGCGATCCGTCGGATATTGGATTTATCAATTAGATAAACTGCCTTTTATTTATTCATTTATTCTATTATACTAACAAAATGGTTATGGGCTAACGGTAGCAGGGTCTACGCCCGTTTCTTCAGAGCTGCAGTTGCGGAAGGTTTTACAAGGGCTGGGTCACACCCATTAGTCAGCTGAGCAATTAAACGCAATACTTTATCTGAGGTGGAGAAATCAAGAACAGTTAAGTACAGCTTCGACTTTATCCACCTGACACTATTGTATGTGCCCTGGATACTGTACAAGCAACGGGACTTCATGGCCTAAGCATCGACTGTTCCGCGTCAGAGAAAAAAATATTTTAATGATAATAAACGTTCGCTGCCTCTAACAAATGAACATTAAAATGGAGTAGACATAAAATAGTTACGACCCATTATGATGTTTTCACTCAAGTTCCTCCGATTTCCTGTCCCGTTCAACCACGAGACATGAAACCTACCACTGCAGTTTCGATATATGACCCGACTATATAAAAAATACTGCCATATATACATAAAATTGAAGGTCATTAATAATGTAATTACGAACAATATGTGAAAAAAGAGATACAGAACATAAAATAAAAACGTAACGGGGAGGGGGGTACCTCCACTCAACTAAGTTAAATTAAACGTAATTCTTATTTAATAAATCTTGTGTTTTTTTTATATTTACGTATTATGTTTGTAAATAAATTATCTTATACTTATAATGTTTATAGGACTAATAAGTATGCTGTTTAGTCCGTAACTCGTTGTATTTGAGCAGCTACACTTATACGTAAAATTATTATTTAAATAAAGTGCTTTTCAATGGCAGAAAGTTTTTCGCGAAGTAATTCACGAGGTATAAACTGAATTGAAATTTACTTTTTAAGACCACCGGTCATCGAGGTAACTCAACTTCATTGTTTGTCGTAAATATAAATAAAAGTGAATATTTTGAGGGATCAAAACAAATTCTTGAACGGTGCATGAGAAAACACCTTTCAATTATATAAAACGGGCGTCTTCCCGTCGAGAAAGTTGTTTTAAATTACATAGGGAGCGTGAAAGTAGTGAACGAGGGGACCGAATTTACTGCCCTGCGGGACACAAGGCCTTCTCGAGTGATGCGGGCGCCTCAGGTCTCAATGGAACAACATGCTCAACCTCCATGTGCTCAACAGGCCTTAATGGAATCATGTCAAGGCTCGAGTTACTATCGGACCTCATTAATGTTGAGCAACGGCGCGGTCTTAAAGAATATAGGTAGGTTTGGAAAATTTATAGCTAACAACCAAACTTAATTAGCAATAGCCATTTGATCCAATGAAAGTTATTGCCAGAAAATTAGAAGCTTTAAACTATTCTAGCGTGAGTGGTACACCACTAGATGTTAACGAATGCTCTTTGAGCCCGCTTCCTCTTTCGCATGCGAGGGAGGTGACAACCATGTGGATCCGGGAGGTCTCTGGGCTGTTTGTAAATACTATATGAATGAGCGAGTGAATGATAAATTGTAAATATGGTATGAATGAGAACATTTATCGCAATCACTTATTGCCTAATAGGGAAGATTGTAATTTTAGCATAATAAAGAAGTTTCAATTTCAATGATTAGGAATGAGATGTTCAATTTTGGTAAATGAAGATGAACAAATGCTTCGATTCATTTAATCATTGTAAAAATATATTATCAAAGAAGTAAAAAATCTTTATGTGTTTAAAGGAAAAAATCATTTGATTTGTAGTCTGGACAAAAAAATGGTGAAGCGGTAATTTGACCAGCGATAGATAACATAAATAAAATCAATCTACTTACATGCATAACTTGGAATTGAAAAGAATAAATACCTGAAAACAATAAAGAAACAGCATATTAGTAAACTTACACACACATCTTAGTATAAATTTAATATTCTACAATATCAAATATATTAATATATCACAAATCTGATAGAATAATTAATTATTGGATCATTATCCACTACGTTTTATTAGCCAGATATTTTTCACCTGAACATTGTTTTTATTCATAAGGGACTTTGTCCCGGGATAATTTTTTTTCTATTATATTCTATTCTAAATGTATTTAAATAAAAAATTATGTGAATTGTTCAAAATCAATACTCTGAATCCAGACGTACCCCAGGGGAGTACACTTAACTCAGTTTATACACCTTATGACTTATGTTTCAATTATAGAACACTGTACCCTCCTAGGATATACTAAACAAATACTATATAATATTCATCGTCCAGAAAAAAAGTTTAATGTAATATTATTTAACAATTACAGTCGAATTGCCATTTATTTAGTAAAGCTAATGTACTGTAAACTAATAACAACCACAAAGATTTTCTGGAATTCCCTTTGGATCCGAACGTACTGAATCCCACTTATAAAAAATTAAACCGCACCTAAGAGTTTCTTCTAAGTGGGCGATTTCAATTATAGAAATGATTCTTAAACTGGTTATAGTTGTTAAATACTGGAACGGTTCAAATGCTTACCAAAGTATTTTCAATCGCTAATAATTTTCTATAATTGTGATTGGTTTAACTGTAAATTGAAATTCCCCCCCCCCAAAAAAAATCCTAAAACAATAAAAGTTCTAGTTTCATATTTTGTAATCCGAAAGGCGTGCCAACAGATCAGAAGTAAACTGGTGTCATATTGCCTTCAAGGCCTAATAATTTTTCTTTTAGAACATATTTTTTGCACAATTTTCAACGGATTTTTCGGGAGTATTACAAAATACATAATACCCTTCAAAACAGGCTTAACAATTGTTTTATCACCGGAGAGAGAATGGTACAAAATGTCGATTCAATCCCGAGAATTAGTTTAAAATCAAATTCATCCAACTTGTCGCTGCGTCTCAAACTAATGATTTATAAATGTGTCCTACGGCCAGCTCTGCTGTACGGTGCCCCGCTATATACTCACTTGACTGAAAATACAGCTAAAAGTCACACCAGTATTTTCAGAATGGGATCATGAGAAGTGTGATCATACTCGGTAGGTGAGTTTATCTACCGGAGACACAACAAGTTTTTTTAACTCATTGCAGCATCTAACAAAGCTAATATTTAACAATGACACCACCACCCTTCCCACATCGATGGCAACAGACTGTCGGGGAAAATTAGTTTAAGATTTCTTGTTAGTTTTAAGTCTATAATTCATAAGGTGAGCCGCATCACTTTTCAACATGTTTAGACAATGAATGTATAATGTGTATTATACTTATGTAACAATTACGAATAGCAATGTAAAATTATTGTGTAGCCAAGCTAAATATATAATGACCTAATGTATATATATACATAAACAATGAAAGTCATTAGTTATTAATAACAAGGGGATATGAAGAAAAAAAACACACAATTTAACTATGTGATATAATGACGATTTAACGATTTAAGTCATATTCATTACTCCAAAATGGTTCTCAACTCTTGATCCAGCTGCAAAAAGTCATAAAGTCTCCTATTTTAGGCGGTAATTATTGAAACTTTTAATTACAGCCGGATGGCAGCAAAATCGACTGACAGGAAGTGTTACCATATGCTAAATGTAGATTGTGCTGACACTCGCCTGGACCATACCAATTATCTGTTTTTGCTTAGATCTCCGAACTAGTGATTATTTCAAAGGTAATTTATTGTATAAAGTCATTTCATTAAATTTTTGTAGTCGGTATCACGCACTGAATGCAGACTATTGTTTTTCTCATCTTTTGTCAGCTATTTAAAATTTACGTACGGGGAGTTCAAATAAATGTTCTCATGCATACCATATTTAGAATTTTCATTCACTTGCTCATTTACACACAAGGTCAGGTAGAAGCTTTTTTTTTTTCTTGTAAATATTAGTAGTAAGAAGAGTTCTAACCTCCCCCCCTCCGGATATATTTTGTAGCCAAAAAAAAAAAAAGTTCGGACTTTTTTCGGTTTTTGAAAAATAACATTGTTTCTGCATTACCGTACGGGAGAATTAAGTGGGTAGGGGGATGGAAAAAATGTCGATCTAATCCCGAGAATCATTTTAAAATCTATTATAATATTTAAATGTCTATTCCAATGTGATCAAAACAGTTGGCTTGCTAGGTGTTTTTTTTTGTAGAAAGTTTGTCCTACTTCACTCTGGGGTTAAAACGATGGAATCCCTCAACGGTTTTGCGGTTTCCATCCTACCTTTGAAGGCATTCAGCGTTCCGCTAGTTTGAAAGATAAGCATCTTACCTCAATAGGGTTAATAATCGATAAAATTCATTCTTCTTTATTGACAAAGTAAAAAAATACTATTTAATAATACTACCGGGTCCTTCTGATTTCTGTTCAGACAACAACTATCGTCTGCAGTCCTGGGTTTAACAGGTTTTTAAAATGAGAAATGCTAGAAATTATTGCATTTATATTAAAATAAAACAAAGAATAAGAGCGTTAATATTACATTATCATATTTGCCTTGGTTTATCAGAATACAGGAAACTTAATCTTGCCCGTGAAAAAAGCGCCACAAAAAAATCTCAAAAAACAGCCATAATTTTGTGGTTGATTTTTTCGCACTAGGAGTCAGCACAGATCAAAATACTTTTCCAAACAGTAATCTCAAATCTCCCCGCCTCCGTTTTTTTTCAGGTGTAGTTCTACCTTTCTAGAGTTATTGAAATGTTATACTTAAATTGATTTTGAGTAAATTTGGTGTTTTATTTGTCAACGTAGTTTGGCAGATGGTGATGTGGTTACTGTTAAAGAAAGAGGTGGCCCATTCGCTTCGAGAATCTAGTGCTTAGCGGAAAATTCCCAACCACTGTCGTTTTTCGAAAGACATAAGAAAGTGAAACAGGGCAGATGACATCGCTTACGGGTTGATCGTATTTCGCTCGGTGATAAAGCTATTTCCCAAGCATATTAACTGATTTTTATAGATACTGCAGTTTATAGATGGAGAAACAACGTTATTTTCCAAAAACTGAAAAAATGTCCGAAATTTTCGTGGTTATTTGGCTACAAAATATTATTCGGGGGGGGGGACGTACTCTTCTTACTACTAAGATTTACCAGAAAAAAAAAAAAAACCTTCTACCTGACCTTAATGTATAAATGAGCGAGTCAATGAAAATTGAAAATATGATATGAATGATAACATATACCACAATTACTTATAGCCCAATAAAGAATATTGTAACTTTATCATAATAAAGTCTTTGAAACCTATCAGACCTTTTGCGAGGTGAAATTACCCAGTGATTGGACAGTAACTACTGAAAATATACGAAAATACGTCAGTTAATTTAGTGTTAGTTTTAAAGTAGACAGAAGCAGTTAAAAAAATATATTATAACAAATCAACCAGGTTTTTTCTAGATTCTTTTTATCATATTTTTACTAGGTAACTATGTCAAGTAAGCTTTCAGTTATACGTAATATGACGACGTATATTACGTCATTAAATTTGAATTGTAAATTGTGTTGTACAACCCTATAGTTCCTCGAATGGCTAAGGATAACCTAGTCTATAGCCATAAGCCTCATGGCCTATGAACAGACAAATATAGGAAATAGATTAGCTATCTTAACAGTTGTTTACTACGGAAGCAGACTCGGTATAAAGATAAGATACATTTTTTTTAATTTTAACTAATAACGATGATGGACCTGCTGTGTGAGGTCATCCTTGAATACATTTGTACATAACTATATGTTTTTAGTCTAATCAAACGTCTAGTAAACGTGACAACAAATAATTACTGGTTTTCATTAACAGCTTCAACGGTGTGATTAGAACTTCTAATTTAAGAACTGAAATTACCTCTGAGTTTATTCCATATCTTACGAATAAGACCGACGCAAAACATGTAATTAACAAACGGGAGTCAAAACCCCAAAATTAACTAGCTGTAAAACATCGGTCAACAATTTTGTAATTAAGGTATTTGGGTCGCAGTGACCCGTGGCTCAACAACACCTCTTTGTCAGTAATGTTATCAAAGAGGGGGGTGCAATTTTGATAATATATCCGTGTGTACCAATTGTGAATAGGGACATTTCCGATTAAATTCGAGTTTGTACAAAAATGTGTTTTTCTGCGCAAGCGCTCATTTAGCGGACACACAAGTCATAGTAAATCGGGTTATGGGACAGTATGGACTAAAATCATGTGCACTTTCACCAAAAGCTTAAGAATAAAAACCTTCATCCCTTGTGTTATTAAATCTTTTATACCCACCATATTTAAAATTTCAATTGCAGCGGAGTCTGCTTTTCAATTTATATGATGATGTACAGATAGATATCAATCTCGATAGATTCAAATGATGCCACAGTCATGATTTGATTTATAATTCATTTCTTAATTTTCACTGTAACTACGATTCAGGTTTTTTTACTAATTCGTCTATTTATTTTTAAGTACGCTCATTGACTGTTTTAATTCCAGTCATCAGGTTCAGTCTATACTTTCAAATAGTGTTATATTGTAGATTTATAGCTATTTTTATAATAAATATCACCATATGAGAAACGAAAATGAGACTTTACAGACTCTCTGAATGTTTATTCCTGTTTTAACATTGGTCAAAAAGATTCGCCTATTCAGGAATTCTCAAGACTAAAAATCGAACACATTAAATGTAAAAATATATATAGATAATTAAAATTTAAAGGTTGATATTCCTTCCCACGCCAACACAACCTGCCCCAAGACACTTTTCTTTTACAAATAATATTATTTGGAAGGTGTCTCTTTTTAGGGTTGACCCGTAGGAATATTGGTAAGTTTATTGAAAAAGAAAGCTTATAAGCTTCCTGAAATGTACGGAAAATTACCTTAGAATCATAAAATATAATCAAAATTTTCGTATTTCGCATTGAATAACCCTGTAAGACCAAGGTAATCAAAACCATATACATGGCTATTTCTTTTTGTGAACGAACCATAACCTATACGGTATACTACCAACATTAACCACTCACGCCAATAAATAAGAAGGTCTATTTACGCTCGAGATACCAACTTCAGTTATGCTCGGGGAGATGCTCGCCTGACCTAATGGCCTTTAAAGTTCCCAGCGCATCAAAGCGAATTTTCAAGTCAGTGGAACGGACAGTTTTAGCTTCTTTGTTCTCTCAAACCTTTCAAAAAACCTACAGAGTCTTAAAATGTATTATACAATGAACTCAAAAGTTTTTAAATTCCCAAATAAAAATATATGGGGAACGATAAATTATTCAGACTTGAACCGTTCCAATTCAATGAACATCAATATTTACAAAGATAGATACTAGACTTCATACCTGTTAACCGACAGATACTAGTAGAGGAAATTATATAAAACATCTAAGAAGTACAATTAAATTAATTTAAAAAACATGGTGCGTGAAACTACTGGCAAAAGCAGCTTCAAAATCGACTTACCTACCGACAACTCATTGGAAACTAAGTTAGATATAACCTAGTGGTTAACGATTTGTACTTGTTCACGAATAGATAATATAAATTAACAGAAATACTTCAGGAAACCAACATATAGTGAAGATTTGGACTGACTGCAAACGACAGATACCAAAAATACAAAATATCAAACAAGGCACATTACACCCGCTTCATTGAAAGAGCACTAAAGATACCAAATAACGTAACGTTTTTGTTACGACTTTTTTAAATTAATTTACTGTGCTGCGTGAGGAAAAAAGATATAAAAAGCTATAAATAAGGCGATGATTCCGTGAATTAATCGAGCAGGTACTCCTAGTACAAGGATCCACTCAACCCCCATATTCCTTTATTTTTCCCTCATCCTTAATCTTATAATTAGAGAGCTAAGGGGGAAAAAAAATGATTTAATCGCCATTACAAATGAACACTAAACATAGCCATGAGTGTTTATAGGAGAAATAAAATTAATTGAAGAGCGGACGGTAGGTCAGTGGTAAGAAAGCTACGGTTTCTCGCACCGCTGATCGCCACGGGGTTGTGCAAGGGACCACGGGCCCGCCAGTAGTACTATAGTGTATTGTCTGAATCTGTTCAATCCGGCTACTTGGGTAATGTAACAGCGGCGTAACTTATGTTATTCAACAAGGAAAGTATCGTGAGAACAAACGTGATGCACACTAACTAATATAAAGAACAGTTATATATAGTAATGCGTTTAATTTATCCAGGATTGATAAGAAAACCGTCCATTATCGATAAGAACAAATGGCAAAACTATTAATAATAACACCAAGATAATTAATTATATTCCTGAAACAGTAAAAATTATTTGAAAACGCGTTTTAGTAATAACTGCTTTTAATTCATCACTGTCTAATTATTAAAATTTTATTTCTGTTATTAAGAATTGTATAAAAATAAAATTTAATAAACCAAATGGAAAACTGTACAAAAATGGCTAAACACCCCCAAAAAATTAGACCCATCTGTTTTGTTTCTGGCACTGTTCACGGGATTGACGCGGTGCAAATGCATTATCTATTTGTTGCACCAATGGGCATGTCGTACATTAATAACATAGAAATTTTAATTGTAAAATATTTTTGGTTTTTTTAAAACACTGTCAATCCTTGAATAACATATACCAATCATCTGAAATTTCAATTGAATAGCTAGAAAGGGTTTTCATTCAGAATGAATTCGTTCAAACGATTAATTTCCCATAATTATTAATTAATCGTAATTGCCTACATTAAGTTAAGGCTTCTTTGATGACGAACGACAATAAAATAGGGTTGAATGGTTTTTATAGGAAACATAACCGAAGATATACAATGGAATATCGTGAGTCATGAGTAGAATACCACTGCGTCCTGCGAAGGTCCTGTTAGTCACCGGAACGGTTCCGGAATTGCTGAGAAGACAGCGGGTGAGTAACAAGGCCGTTCCGAATACCTAGCTTAAGCCGTTTAATTACAGTAAGAAGGCCAGGATTTCTTTTATTTCGACGGCATTAAAAAAAAAAAAAAGTAAGTGATTGCTCGAAGGGCAATTAAAGTCTAAATTTATAGCAATTAGTATGGTTGGGTAGCCACAAAATGGTATTAATAGAAACCCCAGAAGAGAATGAAATACATGGTTCGACGGAAAAGCAAAACGAAACACAAAGTACCAACCCGGCAACAGCAGAAACAGGCTGGTGAGGAATTAACAAAAGGAAAAGTTGTTCATACCATCTGTTGCCCTGAAGACAACCTGGTGACATCAGATAAGTATAGTAGCAGTGGCCTGTACTCATGATGAAAGTAAGCAGACACATGTTCTCCAAGGAGAAATCTTCTGAAGGAAGAAGAGCCAAACCAACTCTTCAGAAGATACGAAAATTACCATATTTCCACCATACGGTTAATTTGTTCCTTTCCCTGCTCAAAATTCAAACTCCAGCTCGGCCGGCCATTACGGGCTGATAAACCCCAAGGTACTCCTCATCACGATTTCCATTTCTACTCCGGGGTCACCGCGAGCTAAGACCTCCATAAAGCTATATCTTTCATCTTGGAGATCCACCGGAACTATCTGCGAGGATATCTATTGTGAAACCATCTAGCGCCTTATAACTCAGACACCGACTAAACGATGAGGGAATGCACTATAGTAGTGTAGCTTGACTTTTGATTAAGGTCCATATGCAACTGTAAATTATAAGAGTTATTCTCGTTACTTTCGATCAGTCAGGTTTTTCTTTGAGCATTGGCCAGGAAAACGGGTTTTGCAGACATCTATTTCTGCCTTTGTGACAAAAACTGGTTATGCAGCAACTCCAGTGCCAAAAATTTCTTTTGCTTTCAAGGAAACAAACGTGATTTTGAAAACATTTGAAACTTTTAGACTCCATTTGGCTTCCTGCATAATAAGCATTGCCAGAATATAATAAACGTATTAATGTTTCCTTATGATACAGACAATATCAAATCCATCAATGAGTTCAACCACCTCTGCATTTCAGATCCCATATATCTGCTTCATTTGACCGTTCTTTTCTTGTACATACTACAAACCATTGGAACACTATTCGCGTTAATATTTGTCGTTCATGAACTCTTTATCTTCAAATCTAGACTTTGAGAAGTTTCTTATATCCTTCCAATCTAACAAATCATAATTCACTATTATCAAACTTTTTATTTATTTTACATTCATTTTATTTATTTCCTGTTTTGATAATGCCAACAACCTTTCACGCCTTTTCTTCCTTCCAATTCTTTTGTACTTAATGTAGTTTGTAGTACTTTTGTAGTAGTAGTAACATTGTTACCGAATGTCATTCACCTCTCATTGTGTCAGGCAGACTCATTCAGGTTTTTTGTTTTAATCTGATGCTGTTGATTCATTGCAGCCATCATATCACCGTTTATTATTTATAATCTATTCACAGCAATATACTGGTATAGGTCTTTTATTTTTTTGCCGTAGTTACTGTTGTGTGTATAGAAATACTATTGTAAAGATAGTGGACCTCCAAAGGTGGGGCATGGCCAGGGGACGCTTGGCATAGTGGTTAGAGACTGACATGAGATGGAGGTCTCTACCATGCCTATCTCATGAGTTACATCCATAGGGTAGCCGTAACGATAACTACACTGTGACAGTCTTGTTGAATGCATTATATTTACTATCTTTACTACTATCTCTTCCCAATTTAACAGTTGCTTGTTCTTTTTTGTTATTCTTAGGGCCCAATGCCTCAGAATTAACTGTTTTTTTTTTTATTTCATTACACAATTATTGTATCCTTCTTTGATATATTAAAACATTAACTCGTGTATTGTTTCTTGAAATGAAATCTCGGATAACAAACTTTTAGTAATCACATTATAATGTAATGTGAAAACTGCGTTGACGTGTGCCCAGATCGTGAGAACCCTCACCGACCATTCTCCTTCATACATCGATGAGGAAAGACACTACAGGAAAGTATTCAGCGCTGGTAATTTTCTCTTGACGGAACAAGTAGATGCTATGCCACAATCTTCATTGCTCCAGTTAATTGGAATTCTTGTAATGAGATAATTCTCACGTGATGCAATTGAACGCTATATATACACTTAGCCTTTGCAGACTCTGAATATATTAAAATTAATTGAAGTGAGTTCATGCCTTTAGGATTTATTTACACTGAGTTTTATTTTACCTAATAAGAATATAATTTTCATTTATTATTAAAATGGATGTTTTATTCATTTTTTGTATACGATGTGATGGCGAATAATAAACAGTCGAAAGACACAATTGAGATTTATTATTCAAACATTCTTAGTGTACACGATGTATAACACACACAATAAAACAAGCTGTCTCAAGCTTTTCAAAATCGGAATTTTTAGTGTTCTATTTAGTAAAGTCAAAATATTTGAACCTCTTTATCCTGAGAAACATTGGAAAATGGACTTGAACGATTGAGGAATAAGATCATCCATTTCTGTCATAGAAAGAAATGTATCAAATCTCAAGACAGCAATAAGCATACATCATGGTTAATCGATGGAATTTAACTGATAAAAGCATGAACTTCCAGAATCAAGTTTATGAGCATCCCGAAAATCTATAAATGCATCTTTGAGCGGAGTCAAGTGGGCTGGATGAGATATTTGAGCTGCATACGGTGAACGAATTCATCCAGCGTAGACATATCAAATTTTTCGACTCATTACAATATCTAACAAACCCGGTGTTTAACACTATAACCCCCGCTCCGTTCCCCCAATCCATTCGTTCCATCAATGGCAGGACGCTGTCGCGGCTGGAACACTCTAGCCCTAGGTTCTAGGTGGAGATTTAGTTTGTTTTGTTTGTTCCTAGTGAGAATATGAGACTTGTACTTTTAACCGCAACACAAATCTATTATATTATGCACTCCTCCAAATGCATGTAAAGGCAGGAAGAGGAGAAAATTGTATCTCCATTATTGTATTATTTATTTTTCTTTGTACATTACATATTTTTTTGTTTGTTTTTGGGTTTAAAAAAAAAAAAAGTCAAGTGGTCTTGGCACTTTTTGTGAAGCAGAAAAATTTCTAACTCTGAATGTTCTGAGATTATACCTTGAATAATCAGTAAAAATCCTGACGAAAAAAGGGGTATACGATGATAAAAAAAAGCAGAAAGAAAGTATAAAACTTCTTGTTGGGATTATGAAAACGGCACGGCTAATTGCTAAGGACAAAAGGGGAAGATTGGCCACACTTTCCTCGGCATAGAGAGCACAAAGAGCAATAAACACCAATTGGGAAACACAAAACGCTCAGATCTGTTAAAAGCAGGTTCAACGAACTTCGCGGCCAACCCCCTTTGGTTTATGCTTGATGTGTTCTCTAAGTACAAAAGGCCGGCCTACAAAGGCGGACGGTTCTCGGTATTGGTCTCAATGGAGCCTCCAGGATGGAGTGTCTATCTCGATCTATATCTGCGGCTGGAGGCTAGGGTCGATAGACTCATGTGTCTACAGTCAATTCCGGGTGAGTAAACTCCATCAAGCCGATGGAAGACCCCACTGAATCGTCTTTGTAGGGAGTACTACTCTGGCTTCATGAAAATGGAGCATTTCATCTAATAGAAACGGCATTCATGTTTCGTCCGCCTGCCTGTTTGCATATTTTACGAAACCTGTCGTAAATGGTCCCATCGATTCAAGATTATATATCGCAACACCTCAGAACATTCTAATTATGCAGTGGTTAAAATCCAAGAAGTATTGAAACAAGAGTATGATCACTCAGGGCCCATGGTTCGCTGGAATAATTTATCAGTAGTCGCAATTTTGTAGACAAATTACAATTGCGGATAGTAGAAATGTATCACAATTGAACTTAATAACTACAGTTCCCTGAAGATTCAAGTTAGATTCCGTACTGCAAAGTGGTTCTCAACTGTTAAGCTGCCAGCTACAAACAAGGCCTAAAATCCCCTATTTTAAGTAATAATTATTGAAAAGAAATAGCATCACTTAAATCTGAGTCTGCTGCTAGGAAAATCGAAAGGTTGTGTGCTAAAGAGAACTAGATTATGCTATAGACATTCGTGACGAATAATCTGAACCTGAATAGATTTCCGTACAAGAATCTAATTATTTTAAGAGTTAATCCTTACATAAGGTCACTTCCCTGGATTTATGTCTCCAGTATCATGCAGTAAACAAATTTATTTATTTTTCTCATCTGTCGCGAGGTATATATAAATTTACGTACGGAGTTAAATGCGAATATTTAACAATTCGTTAATTGGTACCAATCGATATTTGACAACCGTTTAATTGTAAAAGGAGTGCATCAATTATCGGTTTGCAGGAAGATATGAATAATTTACAAGGGAATAAACCGTACCCACTGCCTCCTAATTAATCTTATGCGAACGACGCTAGCGAGTAAGAGCACCTTTCTTAGCCTTTCACAGGTTCTCGGAAATACTTGTTAGCCCCTTCACCGCTTTGCCATTCAGAAGGTGCACCAGCCACGCTGTAGTATGTACACGCCTCAAGTACCATCGTTGAATCGAAATTGGGTCGGGAGAGATTTCGTAAATTACTTTCTCTTTAAATGATAGAAAATTGAAAGTTTGTACCCCCCCCCCCCCAGCACACAAAAACTTCTTAACAGCAAAATAGGCCTTAATATGCTGTAGGGAAAAGTATTTCGTCTCGCAGCTTGTACACAATATACCACGTAACGCCGTTTTAGAGCAATTTTCTATATAATGAAAACCCACTTTGCAATTTACACACGATACGTTCAACTACGCAACAATAGCCTATGTGACATTCCAAAAAAATTTTTTCTGAGATCAGTGAATGGAATACAGGGAGATAAAGTACCAATAAATCGATCAATTTAGGAAACCATATCACTTCATTTTATCAATCTAAAACCATCCGATTATTTTTCACAACGACTACTATCTATAGATACTGGAAATGTTTTAGATTATTTGCTGAATGCCTCTACCATGTTTCTCAATGTTTGAAAATCTAAAAGCGATGGTGGTCCTTTTTGGAAGCACGAATATAGGAAAAAGAGGTTTTTTTCAAATAAAAAGAAGAAAATCTGAAGGTTCGACAAAGGAAGGAGTGGTTAACGTTAGTGCATCTAATGCGAAACCCGTTCGCGCTTTATGTTTTGTTCCATGTACCAAGTTTGTGAGTTGGACTCGTCAGACTTCTAATTTTAAAATACATGCACCAAGTTTTCGAAAAGTTCTGTCACGAGTCCTTGGAGATGAATGTGGTATCATCATATTTTTTGGCTGATTTGAATAAAATCCACTAAATAATATTGCTGATCTTTTGGGGTATATGCCTAAGAATAACTCTACTTCTATCCAGACCGAAGCCCCGAGGGAAAAGAGTTGCATCTCATTTCATGAAGACCAAACATGAACATAACAAAGTTTACTTGTGAAACTCAATGCTTCTAATCTTTTGTTTCTTAGCTGAAAATTGTTATCGAGACAAACTTGTTACCTTTTTTGCAGTTTTCTTGACATTTCGGAAAGGTTAGTTACATTCTATGCGTATTATTACAAAATTAATAAATATTAATAAAAGTATTAAATACAAAACGAAAAGTGGCAGAAGCAAACCGGAGACTAGATAAATAAATAATTTGGAACATTTTCAAGGTTGTTTTCAAGGATGAGTTCCAGGCAGTTCCACTTTAGTCCAGAGCCTTGACCGGGTCAGCGAAGCCAACCGAATACTTTTTAGCGTTTGGGATTAAAACCATTCTCTCTGTTAATGAAAAACGTATCCTTTATAATCCATCTTTGTATTTATGAGTCATCAGCTTCAACGTTTTAATTAACATGCGGTTTGGGGTTATAAAATTCAACAGTACAAAGCACAATTATATTCTTCGATGTTGACACATCGTTTGACATGATGTTCTTTATAAACATCAAAAGGAAAACTCGGTAGCTGGAACGCATGAAATTCTCTAAACTTTTTTTATGTATTCTGGGCTTAGTAGAAGGGAGAGGCTTCTCTCACATTTCGATATTTTTATTATGCTTTTTTTTGGATATTAGGCAGGAACGTCACTAACCGATTCATATCTTTTGACTTACATACAGTAATTCACTTGAGTCCAGGAATTCGTATCATTACTGCCATGTAGTGCATAGGACCTCCATATATATTACATTGCATTGACAAAATATTGAATTTCAGATTACCTGTGGACTGAACCCATATACCACACAGATGGAGACAGGAGGTGTACCTCCCTCGGTGGTCAACAGGTGAGGTTTAGGACCTAACCACATCCTGTCAGCTGCTCAAGAAAAATCTCAGCTCCTCAGGTCTCTGATTACATTCTCCCGGAATGCCATCGTTGGCATAACACCCATCTAAGGAAACTATGATATCGATAATATTATGTACTATCGAAAAGTATACTATCGATTATGTTGAAAATTAATGTAACCATAAGTATCAATTTTATTTTTAAAAAGAAAATCCTCGGGCTCATCTCAATTAAGTATTCATTCATTAGTTAAGCATTAATAGGGCGAGTACCCATTAGATTAATGTTCCATTGTAAATTTACTATCTGATACTTCTAAATTTTGTACAGTAACGGTACCAATTCAATTCGGTACATACATAAAAAGGTTAATCATGTCGTCATAGACAACAGCTATCTCAGGTTTATGCTCTACTATTTTTATAGTGTATTTATTTTTTCATTTAATAAATTATAGGAGTAACTCAAAACATTCCAAATTTAAGCATTCGTTATATACATCTTGTTTTATAGTTCTTTATGATGACTGAATAACCGAAACGTTGGCTGCCACATGATATTTTCCCAATAAAAGAATATTGGGAGAGACTAAAGCTCGACGGACAACCCACAGTGTAAATATAATTTATTACTTAATTACTTTATCGTAATGTGAACAAGTAATTTTAGTTTGAATATACCCATGGGCAACCGGTACCAACCATAAAATAATTTAATTTTTGAGTTAAAACGCACATGACATTAAACGTGGCTTCTACCAGTTGAGGTAATATGACATATGGATGTGGTTAGATGTCATAAAAAAAAAAATATATGTCAATGTGAGGTTACGCCAAGGACGTTGGTGGTAAACATGGGAAAACCCTCATGAAAATCGCTATAATTCGGAGAGAAACAAAATAGTGTAATCTTACTGTCTGATCTCTCAATACGAAAGTCTCGAGGAGGAAAACCCTGAATTTCATAATATGGACGTTTCACGGCTAGAAAGTGTGTCATATTTTAGAAGGTTCTTTAGCATGAGTTCAAAAATAAAAATCTTCAATCAATTTTTTTTAGTTTACTTAATATATAAAATGAAAGATTCGGTACTGACAAAATAAATGCATTTATTTATGTAGTAAGTCATCGGAGATTCATCAAGGATAGGCTAAAAAACATTTTAAATTTAAAGTGTATTTAAAGTATCATCAACCAAGTAGGCCATAAAATCTCCAGAAATAAGAAAATTACATTTTTTATAAATGTTAATATTAAGTTTGTTCTTAAAGGTTTTTGTTTTACACTGTAATTATTGAATAACCTTAGTTTTGGTGATTCTCTGTGCCAAGTGTGTATTACACAATTAACGGTTTCGGTGCGACTAAAATTTTAATGATATTCCTAATTATATACTGCGCAAATCTCAATGTATGTTACATATCATTAATGAAGAAGTCTGGATCTTTAATTTGATAACGCAATAGGTGGGAGGGTTCTAATTTTTTAAGAAAACAATTATTAATCATTATTTATTGTGATAGAATTACAATATGCCTTACTGAGCAATAAGTAATTGCGATCAATGTTCTCGTTCATACAATATTTACAATTATTCATTCATACAGTATTAACAAACAGCACAGAGACCTCCATAATCCACATGGTTGTCAGCTCCCTCAAAAGCGAAAGAGGAAGCGGAGACTTGGGAAGTCCCCTACGCTCCTCATTCACAAAAATCGCACTATGTAAAGTCAAAAGAATACTCTTTAGACGTAAATACTCACAGGTTTATTTATCTAATTGCTTAATCCATTGGGTACAACATAATAACACGAGTTCACCATTATGCGGATGCGTACTTGGCGGTACTTTTGAGGAAAGTGTCAAAATGAACGAAGAGTGTACTTGAAGTTGTATCATTGAGGAATGCAGCGAGATATCGGCCATCGTCTGACATGGCGAAGACGACCCCGCAATCGTCTGACATGGCGAAGACGACCCCGCCATCGTCTGACATGGCGAAGACGACCACATAACACACATGGATGACCGTGTGAGCCAAGACGTACACGGAGCCGGTTTTAAGACCTAAGACAGTTGAGTTCAGCCAGGCGGTTCCCACGGAATATTTATACCACTTCTGGTTCTCAGTCAGGTTCCTGACGTTTCCACAATAAATAACTAGTCTTTAAAGCGGCAATAGCGAAACTTGTACAACCAAACTCTAGAATCTTCAGGGTTTCCCTACAATCCGTATCTTTTATGAGGTAAAAGCCGTAAAAACGCAATTAAAAAATACTGTGTACTTTGGGGGTGTGTGAAAAAAATACTTGGTACTTTCACCCGCAAATCATTCATATTTTTATCTCGGTCACTTAAAATTGACTTTTAAAGATACAGAAAAAAAACCGAAAATAGATATCAAAATTAAAATTAAAAGAAAACACTTTGACACACAAAGACTCGAACGGCATAAACATTTCTCCTAAAGGTTAATTTCTTGGAGTATCAATAAAATCATTTTTATGTCAAAGGGAGATTAGATTAGTTTATTCAGGCAATTGGGACCGTGTGTGTATATTTAACGATAGCAGTCGAAAAATTGATTTACAATATTTACAAGGTCCAATCCACAACATCTGGACATCCTCAGAGTAGCTATTGGCTAGAGTTTAATCATCTGAATATTACGAAAAGATTGAGACTCATACCTTATAAGGTAAGTAGGTAAGTATTTTGAAGTCGTTTAGTTTGAATTAGGTAAGGTTAATATTTCTTCCCAAGACAGTAATGGTTTGTTCACTCACAAATTTACATTCCAAATTATTCTAGAAAGTTTATACACCTCAGATTCAGAAAATAGCTTCTTAATCAATTGATTTACTATGTTATAAATTTTAATTTGTTTTATAGTAGAGTTACCAATTCGGTATAAATAAATATTATTCAACATTTATTGAAATAGAAATATCTATCACTGGTTAGTTATAATCTTGTTATTCCAATCTTTATATTTATTAAATTAAATCTTATTGCTTTATTTTTCTAAGATAATGCACTATTTCTTATAGCTTATAAACATATAGTTTTTTATATCTTGTAAATTGCAGGCCTAGTGATACCTGACTAGGCGAAACGTTGGCTGAAGAAGGTTTTATGTCAATAAAAAGATTAATTGGAGAGACTCGAAGCTTATTAGACTGTATTATCAGATTTCTCACGTGTTGCTCTTGAGGTAAAGATATATTTAAGTTTTGATTTAACCCACATGGTCAAGGACACATAAGAGACATGTCACGGTATCCCTGTTTCTTCGCATTCTACGTCCTTTATTTAAATAAATACTTAATTTAGATCGATTCAGATAAAAAAAAATAGTAAATAATTCAAAATAATCTGCGAGGCTATTGATTCTAGGATATTAAGAATTTCCCCTTTCCTATTAATGCCAGCGTGGCCTAGACTTGCCTCTACAGCTACTGTATTCCTTATCTCCCTCGGAGTAACCTACGGGAGAGCGGAAGACATTAGCCGCCATCAGAGGAAGGTGATTACCCAGCGATAGCGACCTAATGGTCTACGGTAGAGGAAGACCCACTCACTCAGAGGATCCAAGCTTAAAGATTTATAGGACCGGTCAGAGTTCCCACGCAATATCTATAGACCGCTAGCCAGCGAGGAGACTTGGGTGCCGTTAACTAGGCCGCCTGATGCAGATCTCAATAGAGACGTAGGGACCTCTAGCCATCTGCTGCGGTCAGCTAGGCAGACTATCCTTGATCCGGAGTGACCCGATAAGCTTGCAGACTGACGTCTGGTTACAGCATCCTCGGATACTTTGTTCTACTTCCCAATCATTGCTCAAGGGTTTTTTTTTCGCAACCACCGAACCTGCCCCCAAGTACACTGAACCGTCAGGCTACCTATTAAAATGAAATAAACATAAATAATTGATTATTAAGATATACTTATGTGGTATTCCACGCGGAGTTTGTTGTAAATGCTTAATTCGCGTAGTCAATTTAATAATTGAGAAGAAGTTTCCTAACCTCAAAAAAAAGTAAAGCTTGGACTCTTGTGTGGTAGTTTGTGTAACTCCTTCAAGAGTTGATGGTTCTGGGTTTAAATCCTGAGACTGTCAACAGTTTTCCCTTCATTTGCAGCTCGCTGAATAAAAGGGGTGACCCCGAAAGGGTAGTCATCCCTTTCCCGGTTGAATTCGAGCAAATAAACGTCTATTAATAATACCGGTGACGCGGCTGATGGAGGAGCGTGGGGGACTTCCCAAGACTCCGCTTTCTCTTCGCGGTGGATTTGGGGGGTCTCTGGGCTGTCTGTAAATATTGTATGAATGAGCGAGTGAATGATGAACTGTAAATATGGTATGAATGAGAGCATGTATCTTAATTACTTATTGCCTTATAAAAGGCAGATTGTAATTATAGCACAATAAAGGAATATAATATAATATTAATAATAATAATAGTCAGAATATATAATAGTTTAAAATCAGTCAACCGTTCACATTCTTTCTATTGTTATATCGTCAAAAGTATGGCACGGTGTATTGTTGAATATACCTTACAAAGTTCAGATGGCTTGTATAATTATTAATCCAGTTTCGTTGAGCAGACAGAACGACAGATATAGAGCAAAGACGTCACTTTGTTTGAAAGTAAAGCTTTTAGAGCAATCTTTGATAATACCTAGATAGGAAAAGTTTGGGTATGCCTTGAGGATTACTTAAATGCTCTTAGCTATTGGGAGTTATTCCCACACACCAACATCGGATCGAATAAATGTTGTATAGTTAAGAAAAATAAGACTGTGTTAAAATCGTTTCTCCTTAATAACCCATTCAGTTCATATATCATTTGACAAGGGAAACATTCGGAAATGAATGCTACTAACACTCCAAAGGCAACAAAATCAGAATTTCAAGTTTCTTACTTCACCATCCTCTTACACGCTATTAACTTGTACCCATCGCCCAACAAAACACTTTTTTGGTACCGGTATTTAACACTCAGCTCATCGTAGAACATGAGTAGGACAACGAAATAACCGTGACTTGAGTGAAATTTGCTCACCATTCCTTCTCATTCGCATTCAGCGAACAGGAATCTAATCAGCAAAGATATGAAAGTTGACGAGTCGTTTAAATACCAGACGAAGATAACTGCATGAGCAGACCGATCTGAACTTCACCGTTAGCCATAGATTTGTGATAGCCACCTAACAGTCATTTGAAAGAGGATAGCACTTGCGCAACAATGGCTTTCCCCCGAACTGTGATACAATCAGTTAGCAAAGATGATACTCCCTCAGCACGAGGACTTTGAGCTGCCTACGGTGGATGAATTCAATCTTCGTAGAGTTACCAAATTCTTAATATCTCACCAACCCCGTGTTCAACACCTCACCCTCTGTTCCCTCATCTCTAGCAGTAGGCAGACCAGGCGAGAACACTTTAGGATTAAGTTTATAAGTTAGCCGAAAGACAGTTTCAGAGCCTTCACTATGTAATTCAAAGGTGACCTCCATAACCTGGTCTTTTTTTTTTTTTT
This sequence comes from Acanthosoma haemorrhoidale, assembly GCA_930367205.1. NCBI lineage: Eukaryota > Metazoa > Arthropoda > Insecta > Hemiptera > Acanthosomatidae > Acanthosoma > Acanthosoma haemorrhoidale. The sequence goes on along the minus strand of OV884014.1, from coordinate 84,197,336 downwards.
TTTCCTTAGCTCTCAAACTTATAAAATAGGATGTGGGAAAAATAAAGGAAAATTATTTTGGGCTAATGAGTGCCTTTCACTAAGGGGAGTCACCCATTTGAAGGATGTATGAGAAGGATATAGGGTTTGGAATGCCTAAAGGAGGCGGGTGGAATCAGGAAGGTAGTGAGAGTCTACTGGGGGTAACCTGGTCCTTTGTACTGGTTAGATTTATACCGTAGTCCGATATTTGTTAGTTTTGTAACAACTGCTTAAAACGCTTAGAATTTCAGTAAAAGGACCCCTCTTAAGCTCGTGTATATTTTTTTTATATACTTATTACACTTTTATAATTAGGGAGTATGAAAAAAAAAGATTTCAATTTTTATGACACTTTGGACTTCGTCATCATTCACAATTAAGCACTAAAGTCATGACGGATGAATAATATTTTTTTTTCAAAAGAAGAGACCCTCGTTTTATCGATCACTCCGACGTTTGCAGTCATGGTTGATGGCTGACAGTCCATGGTTCGACCTAGTGACATTGGGGGTTTTATTTGACAACTAGATGACTTTGAAACATTAATTAATTACTCAGTAATAAAAAAAAATACCACGAGAATGATCGTGGGTGTAAAACAAAAATTTATTTTTATTTATTCGGGCTTTCTGCTCATACGATGGTTTTTTCGACCGAACTATTCAGTTCACTACATTCGAACCACGCATTTCCTCCTCTCCTCTCAATCTGTATATTTTCTGATCCTTTTATCTTTTCATTTGGTTGCAACTTTCCGAAATTGCATACAACTTTAACTAAACGAAACTCCGGATAGTAGTGTTAACCTACACCTCCTCGCACACGATTCTCGCATACACCGGAAACAGCAAACGCAAACAATTCTGCATGCCCAGCTGTCGTTAGGTCATGTATTCGGAAAAACCCAAGAAGTGTAGTTTTAGTTTTCGCCCCAACCCCATCAAACGCTGTGGAGTACAAGGAAAGTTGAAACTATGTAATCACATGAGGAAAAACGAGGTCTAATGAGATGTTTATTTCATCCGAAAAGTCATTAATATGTGCGAGGGAAGTGGGAAAACCAGAAGTCTACGTTCGTTCACGGATACCATTAGAGAAAGACTCAAAGTAAAATTAAAAATTGATTATGGGAATGCTTTAGTTACAAATACAATAAAATCTGGACAGCATTATTCCATGGCTCCCTTATGGTGTAGTGTTCCTGTTCAAACGACATACACCATAATCAATGAATTAATTCGAGCTATTTATCTGTAAGTAGTCACTTGATTGATAGATATATAGACAAATTCAAAAATTTGGGTGCGTACAAATATGTTCTAAGATCTACTTTTATACTCACACCCCCGTGTCACATTAATGGCATAGCCTTACCTGTAAACAAATATACAATTTATTAATAAGAAGTAAAATATAAGGCTACATACAGGGGTTATAATACAATATGATTAGTAGTTGAACTTACATTTTATAGCTCTGTAAACTATCGATATTGTTTTTATATTTTAACGACCAAACTTCTAGTTAGACTAAATGTTTGTTAAAGGGTTCTTGTGAACGGATACAATCTCGTAAAAAATAAATTCCCCAACCAAAGAATTCATAAACAAAAAATTAATCGTAAAGAAATTGAACAATTATTCAATTTTACCGTTATAACAGAGCATCCGCAAGGATATGATATTGCATGTTGGTAATTAGTGAAAATGGTGAATGTTATACGCATCAGCTGTAGTATTATTTATTAAATCAGTTTTAATTATAGTAACATTAAAAATAAATAAGATATTGCTGATGAAGTGTTTAACTTTCTTATTAAATATCGATCAATTCAACTAGTGACTGGTCAAAATGCCTGAGTAAATATAGGGTCTGAAAATGAAGGGCGTCACGATTCATCAGAAGACGAAAACTGCTCTTTTTTTTTTTTAATCACGCTGAAAAAGTTTTTGGGAATCTGGGATTACGCTTAAGTTTTTTTTTTTTTATATCAGTTTAGCTATTGTAAGTGGACTAGGTTTAGAAATTTACTTTGAACCTTCAAATATAGAAAGGAAAATGAAATTCAATAGCCATAAAGATTCAATAAAAAAAACTGTCAAAAATTAAATTCGTGTTTTTTCAGACTCACTGTATATATCTAGTTCAATTAAGTCCTCAACGCGCTGATTTCAAGGGATTGAGGTATTGTTTGAACTGTGAACAAAGACACTCTTTCATTGCGATCGGGGTTACTATTTTAAATTAAAAATCTTTATTAAGATAAAATTACAATCTGCCTTGTTGGGCAACAAGTAAAAAACAAGGCAGATCGTTGTGCAATAAGTAATTGAGATAAATGTTCTCATCCATGACAAGAGACCTATGAAATCCAAATGGTTGTCACCTCCCTCACACGCGAAAGAGGAAGCGGAGTCTTGGGAAGTCCATACTTGGCATACGAGTCAGTAAAGGCTAACCAAGAGTCACAGACGCTCAGGGCATGATTGGAGAAAGTGGCCATTGCCAGGACTCCCACTGTAACGTATTTATAGCAGCTCACAAGGTCACTGCTACTAGTCTCCGAGGAGGCTTATAGGGATGTGTCATGCAGTGTAATGTGCTGGGGGATTAGGGTGATGGTTTCCGATGGAATTTTATAAAGTTGAGAAGGGGCGGGGGTACTATTATGACCATTAGTTGCTCTAATATTTCAATTTTCTTGTAATTTTCAGTAATTGGTTAAATAATTTGACGAGTTCTCTCCAAAATTGAGGGAACTATATTAATAACTAATAATTTTGTAGACTCCTTAAAAGATACCTACTTTTTGCAATTTCACATGGATGCTTTTATTTTTTTTGGGGGGGGTGATTGGTAATAACGTCTCTAATGATAATTACAGAGGAATGTTGTTATCTATGAAAATCGTCTTAATTCATAACAAATTTTAACGGGTAAAAACGTCAAATATTAATAACTGTGTTACGTAATTAAAAAAGAAGTCATATCCTAACATGACTGGTAACACAATGAGTGGCCCATTGCTCTGGGAACCAGGGGCAGGAAAGCGTGGGAGATCCCGGTCTAATGTGATCGTTTGGATAATTACGGTCGAGACCTATCACCGACTATACTTTCCAAGCCACCTAGCTCTATCATTACTTTCAATATCATCCGATACACTATTGGTCCGATTGTGACTAATAACTTTCCGATTTCACGTACCGCCGGTGAAAGTTGCGGTAATCACGGCTTCTTTGAGGAGCTTCTGAGCCTGCCTTTGTCCTGAAACTATCTAATTTAGAGAAAACAATATACTTATCCCTTATACTTCTCCAGTACTTTTATTGAAGTCAATCTACTCATGATTAGAGCTAAAAAAGTGTTTTAATGATAGTTTTTGTAGAGTGAAACGAGGTTCCTGTCAGCAGAGAATGGATGGAAATGAAAGAAGGAATTTTAAATGAAGGCTAAGGTGTTTGGTAATTTCAACGTCACATGTACTTTAGCCTGGATGTGATTTCACAAAACAAGCTCCCTGGAAGAACAATGAGGAGGCAGCAGAAATCGGAAAGATTCGGGAAATGTTGAAGGAGTGCAGGCCGACTAGCGGTCCGTCATAGACATGCGGAAAAAAATAATGTCAATAGTAATAAATACATCAACTATTAAACTACTGTTTCACAATAAGTGATATGGTTGCGGTCGGCATGGAAACGTGGTACCGAATGCTCTGAGCCGAGGTCACAATTGCCGCACCCCTGGCAAGACGCGAACCTTGACTCGAAGAAAGTATGCAGTTTCACTATCCCGGTTGCAGCAAGAGTTGAATATACAATTCTCTATATCAAAGAAATAGTAGAATAAAGTAGTAGAAAGATTAATAATGTAATTTGAACTATCAAATAGAGTTGCCAATGGTAATAGAGCGGTGGAAACTTACTTGCCAAAAGCGATAAGAAAATAATATAGAGTGGTATATTTAAATAATTGTTCTCTTTAATTTAGATGTATTTAATTGTATCATAAAAACACCAGCCATAAAAAAAAAAACCATTTGAATAACCTAAATTAAACCATAACTAAAAGCTTAATTGTTCCGATATTTATCCGGTGTCGTCCACAAATCAATTAAATAGAATAACAGAAAAATAAAAAATAGTCGGTTCCGTGTCACGAATTTCTCATTGAGACGTTTTGCCGATTATTTAATACTACCAAATCGAATTTTTGTTGTGATAAAATTACAATCTGCCTTTTTGGGCGACGAGTAATTGTGTTTAATGTTCTGATTCATACCATATTTACATTTCTTCATTCACTCGCTCCTTCATACAGTATTTACAAACAGCCCTGAAACCTTCCAAATCACCATGGTTGTTTGTCACCCCCCTCACACGCGAAAGAGGAAGCGGAGTCTTGGGAAGTCCATACTTGGCATACGAGTCAGTGAAGCCTAACCAAGAGCCACAGACGCTCAGGGCATGATTGGAGAAACTGTCCATTGACAGGTCTCCCACTATCACACGCAGGTAACGAGGACACTACCGATAAGTCTCCAACGAGGATTATAGAGATGTGTGAGGTATTGATTGAGAGGTTGGGGCACGCTTGATGTTCGACTTTTTTGTTGTCCCCCCATTGCTGTATTCCGTATAACCAGATTGGCTTTAGTATAACTTTGTAAATAAGTAATTTAATTTCTATTTAGAGATGGGACGTCCTTTGAAGTAGTCTGTAAAGTTGTCCAAAGCGTCTGTTTAGTTCTTGTCTTTTTTGCCTCGTGTGCGGGTTCCATCTTAGCTTTTCGTCGAGATGGAAGGCCGATTATAAATAAATTTTCTTTTATTAGTTAAAAATGGGCTTCAGTGACCGAGATGTTTGGCAAACTGAAGTATTCTTTCACTTTTTACATCCACCTTCTGTTTAGTTCATATATACATAATTCATTCGAACGATTTAGTTCATATATACATAATTCATTCGAACAATTTAGTTCATATATACATAATTCATTTGAACAATTTAGTTCACGACTGAACATAATTCTTCTTACTAAAAGTTAAATAAAATAATTTTTAATATTATAAAAAAACGGAAACGTGACAAATCCTGTGGCTTTGCGTCGACAAAAAAAGCTACGACTGAAAACGATTATGAAAATAACATACACATAATTTACTATTAAATATATAGATGTAACCTTGAAACATCTATACTCGATTACGTTGCAAGAAGGGTTGAATATATAAAACATAACAAGAAGGTATTAGTTTGGTGCGTATGAAATGTCGGATTTTCTTTAAATGTGCACGTTTGTCTCCCTGTTTTTGTCATGCTTTTGTTTTTGACATAACCTGGTTGATAGTCGTACTGTCCATTGCCAGAGTCACATTTTAGCAAAGATTTTCACCGATATGAATTCAACCGATATTTGTGTAATTTTCTTATATGAGTATAAACTTGGTAATAATGTTGCAAAAGCTGCACGCAATATAAACCAGGCGTTTGGCTAGAATACTGTGAACGATCGAAAAGTGCAGCGTTGTTTGAAAAATTTCGGTCTGGTGATTTTTCCCTGCAAAATGAACCGCGTGGAAGACCCGAAACGTCTGTGAAAAATGATGCTCTGAAAGCATTGGTGGAAACGAATCCAACTGTTTCTTCAAGGGAACTTGCTGCCAGAATGAAAGTTGACCATACAATAATATTGCGACATCTTTCTGAAATTGGCAAGGTGAAAAAAATGGATAAGTGGATACCGCACGAACTAACCGAGCGAAATAAGCTGGATCGCTTGAACGTATGCTCATCATTGCTAACCCTTTTTTTCTTTTACCTTTTTTTTTTTATTGTTTTTACGGGCTAAACAGTACGAAAATGAAGACTGTCTGAAAAATGCCATATCAGAGTTCATTGATTCTAAAGATCAAAATTTCTTCAAGACAGTTATCTATGCATTAAAATCTCGTTGGGAAAAGTGTATTGAAGTAAATGGAGCATATTTTGATTAAATAAACAGCTTTTGGAAAAAGATATGCAGTTTAATATATTCACTTAAGAATCCGACATTTCATTCGCCAACCTAATAGAAGAATACAGAAGAATGCCAGAGGAGATTACCCGGTAGTAAATGAAAGGGGCAGTATGAATGTAAGAAAGATATAAAGGAACGAATGCTCAAGGCTCCACAGAGGAAAGAAAGAACCCTTTGTTGGACCGGTCCTCGCTGGAATCTCAAACCAAGGCCGATCTCCAGGCGAAGGTGCAGGGAGGAACTTCCAGTCCGTGTGGCCGCTTCATGGTAATTAGCTAGGGCCTGATAGGGAGCACGTCTATTGCAGCAATTAAAGAGAGCAGGCATATTTCTTAGTTATTATCTTAGACCGGTGATCGTCGTCTGTAGCAGTGATCGTCTGGGGGAAATACATCAACATTGAAGAGACAGCCAGTTTGAATTATTGAGTTAATGTTAGGGTAAAAATTTAGAAAAAATAAGATCCTAAATGAAGTATCACTCAATTAAGGGTTTGGTTATGGTTTTATTGCAATTAAATCGGACTTAATTGAGAATTCAAGAGCACTAACTAACCAAGATACGCCTCAGGTCGCACATTACATACAGACCTGTAGATAGCTTGCATACACGAGATACCAGGCATTCCACGGCAGACTGCATGGAAACCACAATGCTAAAATAGAATTTGTTGCTTCGATCATCCGCACCACATGCTAAAATGGGTGTGGCAGGGCGATTTTTTTGAGATATTTCACATTCCATAGGTTGCCACAGTAGCAGAAAAACAACAAAATATTGGGAAAGAGTTTCTCAAAAATATTTAAAAATTTAATTATGCTAAAACTGAAATGAAATTCGAGTAGACTTCATTCATTGCCGTATTACATATAAATCAAGTATTGACGTCAAGAGACCACAGACGCTTTAGTCTCAGAGGAGATTTATAGGGATGAGGGGCGCAGTTTAATGGCTGTGCTAGGGGATCAGGTTGGTTGGATAGGTTTCGATGGAATTTTATAAACTTGGAAGGGATGAGTTCAAGAATGTAGGGTATATAAAGAACACTAAGAAGGTTTTTGTTGCTGACGGAATAAGGGGCATTTCTATTTATCTCAGGACTTTTGATTGAAAGGATTGGATACGCTTGATGTTCGACTTTTTTGCTGTCCTCCATAGCTTTATTCCGTATGTCCAGATTGGCTAAAATATAACTTTGTAGATTAGTAATTTATTTTCTATTGAGAGATGGAATATCCTTCGAAGAAGTCTGTACATATGGTTTTCAACGTTGAATTTAAAGCTACTTCTTCAGTATGCCGCCTAAACCAAGGTTGTAGTACCAGCTGTACTTCGCTCTAATTAGCTAAAGTTCTTGGAAGCGCATTGAGAAATACCACCAGCCATGACAAATGGATGAAGATCCAGATAGATTCCAGGCTGTGGCCCTCCAGAGTGAGCGACCAATTACTGTGACATACTGCCCCAGCAGCAGGCTGGAAAAAAAAATCCGGACTACCGCACTTCCGGCTTCATTCCTTCCAGGTGAGTAAGTTCTGAGTTAAAGCAGGGCATCTTTCTAAGTTGTTATTTTGAATTGCATCTTATGTTTATATAGACAAAGCCTTTGACTTCATCTTAAAACAGGTTTATTCTACCTACGCACCACTCTTCTTGTCGTATATGGCTAACACTACCGAGAGTAAAAAACAATACTTCTGAGGGAGGGACTTAGGCTATTGAACCTCCTATCAAGTCCCTTTTCACACAATATGTTGCACTTAAATGATCATAACATACTGTGTCTCAACTTCATGACATATAATTGCTCCCCAAACAGATATTGTACAGACTAAAACACGGACAGAAATTGAAAAGGTAGATAAGCAACTTTTCTGTCAATTTTCTTAATATTTGTTAAAGCTAAACAAATAATCACTGTTTCAAAAAAAAAAAAAAAAAATGAATATAATCACGCAAATTATTCCCATGAATGTCTCCACAAGGCTACAAGGAAGCGCACACTTATCTCATGAAGTGCGTTATCAGCGCACAGCACAACGGCGCTTTATACGCAAGAGTAAACCTGACCCGTCGCAAGGTCAGCAAACATTGAATAATGTATGGCTTATGCGACGACAAGCGTCAACAACAGCTGTCAACAGGAGGTCTGTTTGTACAGGCGGCAATAAAGCGGACGCCTCCGGGAGGAACTCCTGGACCTGTCCAATTATCTCCATTGGTTACTGGAGAGGACTGGAAGAGAAAACTAGCAGCCGCTTCGTCCCACTTCCTACAGGATGGGTCTGTTAGCGGTCAGAGGAGATATTTCATTAGTGGCTGTTACCTATCACATCCTGATCCTATCTGATCTGCGGCGATGGTTGGTTGGCCTTCGGGGTCTTTTGTCTTCCAGCGCTAAGGAATAATTGGGGCTAGGAAGGCGAATTGTGGAGCAAAGCCGTCAAAATAAACGGACCTGCCCTGATAATGGCCAAGTCCAATATCATAGGCTATACTTTCAAATAAATATGGCGTATCTTCTGCGACAATCATGGTAATACAAACGAAATTTCGAAAATATTCAAACAAAAAAAACATTGGAAACCAATAAAAGTCAAGAATTTAACGTACCTAATTACTTTAACTCTATTATAATAGGGCTTATATGCTTATATTTTAGTTAGTTATTTTGTATTACATTATATATTTATATGTAAATACACTGCCCCACAAAACAAGTGGCGCACTTGGAAAAATTAAAATATTTGCTTCCTAATAGAATTATATCGGCTTAAATTATTTTTTTATTAATATTAAACGTTTTCAGTGAAAAAGGGGCTATAAATATGAAGGAATTCGAAATATTTATTTAAAAAAAATTATACAGAAATTTCTATTTTGGTTCTTGTGTACCATCTCTAAAAATTTAACAAAAGTTTTTTTTGCTTTTTTAATTTATAAAATAGTTTCAACGGCATATCAAATAGCCTGTGTAGTTAGTTGCTTTAGTGGAAGAGGATCGAAGAAAATATTATGCAGCCCGTGCATTGGGTTTACCTGAAACTACTGTTCGATGAGGAATTACACGTTACCGTGAGACAGGTTTGTGCAATCGCAGACCCAGATAACCAATGATAGAGCCAAGAGCTGAAATTAAACGTATGACATTCATTGATGGGGGTACTGGCAAAAGAACAACAACAGTATTTCTGCTCTTAAATAATTCAAGGACAGCTTTAATCCTGCATCAACATTAACAACCAATCAGCAATAACAATCAATAACATTATCAACGAGCCGTCCCAAAATATTGAAAATCTTATTTGATGTACTGTAGTAACTCGCATTTTCACTCGGTTTTTGATGATATTTTTTTTCTAAACTAACAATTTCAGTGACAGTGACGGAAAAGAAATTTTCAATTATATTTAGAAATAAGGTAATGATAATAATAATAATAAGGCAACTTGAGAGAGATAATACAGCAATGTCTAATTTGAGATGAATGTTGGATTGAAGTGTTCGGAACCATATTATGTGGCTCTTGAAACCCAATAAAATAATATTTGTTAAATCCTGTTAAACTTCAACAACTTTTGTTTAAAGCCTCTGGTGTATTTTTAGGTTAGTTCTTACAGATTCTAAATATTATAAATCAAAATATGCCAAAATGAAGGGGTGAAAATGAACAAAAAAAAAGATTAAAACTCTTAAAATAAGAAGAAAAGACAAGTATGCTCGTTTTGTAAAAACTACTTTTTTTCTTTATGCCGTTCAGATATTATTGAAAATTATCTACTATACGGAAAATCAAAATCTGAAAGTACGTAAGCAGTAAGAGCAGATACCATGGGAACGTGGAAAATGGCCTGGGAACATGAGATCGAAAACTAGTGTGAGTGAAAACGGATTCAGTGCAATCGATAACAACCCCAAGGCGAAAATAAAACGACACTTCAAACGACAAAACATCCTTCTCCATCATTTTTTTCTTCACGAGCTCGAGAGTTTTTTTTTCACACCTCCTTTCCATAGCATGATTGTGATGTAATCAGGGATGCATAAAAAGCAAAGAAGAGTTGAGGCATGAATAAAAAAGGGGGGGGGGAGGAATACTTAAGTTCCTCAGACAATAATCTGTCACACTCACTCAAGGTAGGGAGGGAGTTTTCCCTTATGTATAAGTACAACATATACATAATTGACTTCATGTTTAAAGCACTTGAAGTAGCGCTATACGATGAAGTACTAACTGACGTCCTGACGTCGATAACCCTATATAAGAAAAAGAAAAGGAAAGCTGTTCAATTATTCAGTTCATCATCAGTTATTCAGATATTATATTTTTCACATCATAAATTAGTTAACAAATTTATATTTTTCACATCATAAAGTAGTTAACAAATAATGAAATTTGTAGCTGGAGTACTCATTTTAATATCAATATCTCCAGAATAGTACTCTAGTATCTCAGCTTTTCCACACTCATAATCATTTAGAATTTTCTCCCTCTCAATATCCTTCATGCATTGTACTTATGTATTTTAAAAACCCTCCACATCACAGTGATATATTGTCCTTCTAGAACAGATTGTAGTTTTATTCAAATAAAGATTAAAGAAGAAACCTTTTATTTTAAACCACTCGTATTTTTTTACTTATTATTATAATTAATATTATCTTATTTTATTAAAACTATATAGAATTAGTACCATTTAACTGTTCTGTCAAAAAACGCATAGCTCCAACCTTTTAAAGTAGTGACCACTATTGCGTATTTAATTTTATTACTGTTATTTTTCTTTCTTCTTTTATTTTAATTGTACGTTATACTTTTTTTTATTTTGTATTTAGACGAATTCTTGAATATTTTTTTTTAATTTAAGGTATACGTATTAGTTTTATATTATTATTTTATTTAATCTCCCTATGTGATGAATTGTTTCTTTTTTGTTGACTAGAATTGTATTTATTTATTTGTACACTGTTATTATTCATACGTGACATGGACCCAGAATAAAGATGATTCTAATTTACTATTTTCATCGAAAGTGTACCAAAGTGTACCCAAAAGGGTGCCTTAACTGTCTTCCCAGCCATTTTCTTAATAAAAGTACTTTCAAGTATTTTTATAAAGATGGTAATGAATAGTTTTGATTTGCTATATAAGACTAGAAAGCGGCCAGGTCTACAATAATCATAAATCTAACTAATTAAGGGATTTATTGTTGCGTTACGGAAGCGAATTTCTCTTTCGTTTCGTTGAGGTAAGCCAATGCTGGTGTTTCCAGAGAGAGAGCTCTAAAGCTTACCATTTTTAAACCGACTTATTTGGCAATCACAAACAAATCAGAACAGGAACTATCAAATCAAATGTCTGCATCGTTTATAATCCCGCTAAATCGAGCGTCACGCACAAGTAGACCAAGGTGCCATTGAGCACAAACTGGAAAATTGCGCAAACTGCCCGCGGGAAAGTACGGCGGGTTTGATTGACGAAACATCGACAATAATTACCTTTATGATCTAGTCCAAATACTTTACTCGATTGTGTGGTAGATAAATGCCCTGGTAGTAGATTTTCAAAAGGAAAAGTTGATAGCTCTGAAGAAGAATCTTACCATTATAGTCGAAACTACGGACGTCTCATCTATACGTGATTTTTTTTTGTTTTACGTCAGAAGCATTTGTAATATTCTTTGAGTAAATTAAAAATGTTAAAAAACGTAACATGAGACGTCAGAGAGCCTGAGAAGATCACTCTTGAAATAGTCACGACTCATTAAGACCAGAACTCACGGGCAAAGATCATTTCAGCAGAAGGGTTTCTTGTTTTAAAGAAACCCTGTAAATTGAAATTAAAAGAATTACATTTAGATATAAGGATATCTTTCCACAACCAATTAAAGCGGTGAGGTAGAAAAACGATTTTTTTTCGCAAAAAAGAACACTCAATGCGTTCCAATTAAAGCTGATATATTGCATAAGATTAAAGACACAACCCTGGGAAACATACTTTCACCTTTAGTTATTAAAAAATTAAAATTATCTTTGATTTTTATTCCTTCATTTGGTTTAGTTCTTAATCTATTATCTAAGACAATTGTCTCGCATTTCTGTCTGCATAAAAATAGTAGTAAGTAGTTAGTAAATAGAGATTTTCTTGATCATTTATTAAAAAATTAATTACGAAATGTAATATCAATTGTAGGGGTTAAATACAAAGAGGTGGGACTAAGTCTTGAAAAAACAAACTTAGTACCTTAAATACTAAGATGATAATCATCATCAGGGAAGTAAACTTCATTGTTTTTCAACATTTAGTATCTCCACTTACTTTTATTTTCTCAGAGCTAAATAAGACAAATATACATCGGTCGGTAAGTTTTCCATGAAATGGACAACCTTTGAAAAATAAATTGTGTGGTTATGCCTACTTCCTAAATTGTGCAGGTTACTTCAAGTCATCAAATGGACTCTTACAAATTATCATTAAATTTCTATTACTATTATTGTTTTATTTATTAATTAAAACTTTATTTTATATTTTTGAGAGTACAATAACTGCATTAACTACTGCAATGCCTATTAATATACTTAAGTAGCATGTAATTTGGACAATTAGTAGGTAAATAAAAAAAAAATCCGATTATGAAGGTTCCTAACGGCTTTGCCATATTTTAATTGAAAATCATTTTGCGAACCTCCACAATCCCAGTTTGACCTAGAGTCGAAAGAATTTGTCATGGATGTTTCCTAAGATTTTCAAGCTATGTCAAAAGTGCTAACAATACCGTGAAAATTATTACGTGTCACCTAGTTAACAAAAATCAGCTAAATAAATAGCAACAGCAAACATCGCGTAATTGTTCAATATCTGAAACTCTACTGACCTCTAAAAATATAATGGGTGTTCATCTTCGCTCCGGGACAGGACACATGACTACTGAAGACTATGAAAGAGAAAGTCAGTCCAGAGAAATGAAGATAAAGAGTAACGGAGGCATACATGTTTATTGTCACTTTGGTTATTGTAAGTATTGTTTAAAGGAGTATAACTTTATCTTAATATTGATCTTCTCTTAAGCAAACGGTATCAGTTGTGATAATAAACGGCGTCAAGTCTAGGGAGCGGAAGAGAATGGTTACCGATCTACCAACTCAGCTGCTTGGAAAACGCCTCGTTGGATAGGATTTGTAGGATTTATTTATATACATCATTTGAAATATTAGCGTATCAACTCAAACGTTAAACAAGGAGTTGCTATAATATAAGACGAGAAAAAAGTATCAGATCTAACCACGACTACCACAGAACCATTCAAAACTATCGTCCTCCATTAATAGTTATTGATTTATGACATAATTGTTTATTTATTATTATTTTTTTTTTTGTAAATGTGGGTAGCTGGTGACACTCAAGGATCAACTTATCCTTTTAAGGGCAGATTTTACCTTTGAAACCAAATTCTGACAATATTTTCACATCTTAAGAGAAACAGAAAATATCTATAGTTGTATGGGGAGTTCGTATTTAGTAGCGAGTTAACACTTAGGATTTTGATTTATTGGATTTAAATTTCAAAGTTAGTTCAGCTGAAGTTTCTTACAGCTATCTGAAAAATAATCTTGAGCCTATTAAATAAACTGTACAACTTTCTCCCTTCCTCTTTCCGAATTTTATTTGCTCCCAATTTATTTATTAGACTATTTTTTGCTCGCACGTGTACGACGGGCTTGGAATAGCGAGACAAAGCTCTTTAGAGACAAAGCTCTTTAGAGACAAAGCTTAGCCTAATTAGTCTACGTATGCGGTAGTTTCTAGAATTAATCTCAGTTGGCTTGGCCCATAACTCCTTTGCAAATACTCCCTTGGTACCCTCTTCTCCAAACTCTTCCTTATCCAACATATTTAACACCATATCCGCTGCCGATCTCACGTCTTAGAACAAAAATAATGCACAATTCCTTCGTTGCAGTAATTAATATGTAATATATATGTACATATTGATTAACTGATATATTTTTACATGTTTTATATTGTAGTTCTATACGTACTTACAAATCTTTTAATTCATAGTGTATATTTTTAGTTCGTTATGGAGCGAATGACCATGAAGCTGTCGCGCTTTTCGTACCACCTTGCATGGAACACGCACTTAGCAATCATTAATCAAACATTCTCTGATCAATGATTTATGAACTATTATCACATCTTCATACCTCAAGTTCTCACGTCTGTCTCGATTTCCCTTTTTTCTTTTTCTGACAATAGATTTATTCATTTCATAATAAGGGTATTCTTGTAAGATGAAATTCTTGATAACAACCGTTTTAACAATTGTTTTTATAATTTTAATTCAAACTGATCAACGGTTTTGTGGAGTTAACATTTCAGAAACTATTTCTATTCCACTTCTGTCTACCTTTCCTCGCTATTGTGGTTAATAACAATCATTATTTTTTGTCACGCTATTATTATTAATTTGTCTTTTTTTCTTCTTTTTTTTTTTGTCAGGATCCTGATGCAGGCATAGCGATTAATAACTTTTAACGAAATTTGGCAACTTAATTTTTTATTTTTTTTCTTAGCTCTCAAATTTTTAAGATTATAGATAAGGGAAAAATAAAGGTGATTTATTTGGGGTGATATCCTGATATATCAACAAATTCATCCTCTCATATGTATAATTATAAACGGGACGAAGTACAATTGTCGACAGCTTTCCACTACTACATAGAAATAATTGTTGAGAAATGAGATGAATTGTAAAACAACAACATAACGAACTATACTTACAGAAATCAGAAATGTATCGAAAAATGTACTCATGATGAAAATGACACTGCTTACCTGAAACAAGCCCAAATACATGTAATTAGTTATACAGTTTTCTGCATAATTAAATTAATAGTTAAAACCTAATTCTCTTAATAGATTTATTATATACTAATTGGTTATTAAAAATGATGGACAGAGACATACCCTGGTACATCTGGTAAGATAGAAGCGACTAAAACAGCATTTTTTCTATTCTATCCAAATATTTTTGAAAAATGTATAGGTATAAAAATCGTGCCAAATGATTTTAATTTTTTTAAATATATTAATATGTCTAATTTAATATAATACAACTTTTAGCTGTACAAGAAACCGAAAATTCATTTATTACATATGAGTCAAATTTTTAATTTTAGTAAAATATAAGGCCCTTTTCCAACTAAGTACAGTTGAGCACTGTTAATTTGAGGATTTTACTTAATGACTTGCCATCGTAGCTTATAATGATAGGGGTTGTCTCCATGTGCTCAGTTAAGATTTTTTATAATTTGTCTTTTTATTTTAGATAAAAGCTGTCTATTTTATTGTACCCTTCCCCATTCCTGCATTAATTATATGCCTATTCTATTAATCTAGCTAGAAATAACATAATTATAATTATTTTAACCTATTTTTTATAAGTTTGAGAGCTATGAGGAAAAAAAAAAATTATAATTATTGATTAATAATAAAATAGTAAAAGATAATAACCCTTAACCATAAATACGGCGATTTACTAGAAAAAAACCCTACCAATATTTTCCATAGGGTTGTTGTGATTTTGAGCATCATCGGATCATCGAATGTAACTACCTCGTGCCTTTAAGTCAAACTTGGATTGTATAATGTTTTGATTTTTTAATCATAGTTTATAAGTGCAAAAGACAAATTATATGCTCCATTAGGAGGCCATGATCTTGAATTTATAAAGTAATACTTTTGATGCCTATGATGAAATGATACAGTACTACTTTGATGTCATGGTGAATTGATGAACCAGAAGAGGCTTCCAAACAAAACTGGAGCGTTGTAACACTTAGTCAAACACACAAGGTAATAGCAAGTAGCATTATCCAGACTAAAACTGTTTAAATAATTTTTTTTATAGATAGCTCAACAGTTATAGTTTAAGCCACTTTTATACTGATTACTCCGGAATGTGATGCGATAAAAGGTTTTCAACCCTAAAAGAAATCAGGGCTCACACCATTAATCATCCCACTATCGTGGGTTTTTTTTATAAAGGGTATATATATGAGGAGATATGAATGCGTACCCATAGCAACCTTTGCTACCGGGTGATTACCTCGGAGGCATTAGCCCTTTTCTATATTATCATATAATACATAATTTTATGTATGGCTTAGCACACAATTTTATGCCCGTATAACAATAAATAGGGAAATAGCAATAAACCCATTTCCCGCCCATACCGACAATTTGGTGAGAGTACGATAAATAGTAATTCATGACGGAGGCAAATGGGGTTAATAATTACTTGAATTTCGCTTCATATAAGTATTAATATATTGTTAGTTATTAATTTTTATTGTTATATATACAGATATAATATTAACACCGGTAAGCGGTTGAGTTCAGTGGCACTTCAAACAACAGACAATAATAGTTCGCTTCCTACGTGTCATTCATGGAAACAGCCAACTGTGATAACAACCGAACTGTGAATGGTGGAGTATAACAATTATTCTGTAGTAAACTCATTTTCTAGTTCCATTACATTTTTTACTTAAATATATTTTCTTATTATAAAATCGGTAATGCTTTATTATTACAGTTTTTATTACTTTAAAATTATTTGTTTTAAAAATCTCCTGTGCCATTATAGCCAAAATAAATTCTTGTCCACCCTGATCAAACAATAGTTAGTAAGTGATTTGGTCTATTATGGTCCTAAACTTAAAATTAAGAAGTATTGTAACAAATGGAAAAGTATGATGCGTAAGGATTTTTTTTATAATTTCTATATAAAAAAAAAATCAACTTTGCTGTGAATCGTTTGGCGTAAGCATGCGAGTAAAATATAAATTACGTACACAATTGGAGAGCATTCTTTCATGCTCTTTCTTATTTATTACGTACTTATATTCAACGCTTGTATAAATCAGCAATGACTCCCAACATTTATTTAACAACCTTTAAAAATTTAAATAATTATTTCACGGTTATAGTCAACTTCCACCTGAGTTTATTCAGCCGTTCTAAGGAATTGCCGCAAAAAAAATAGTTAGTGTAATTCAATGAACATAAATGATTTGTAAAACTAAATATGAGGACACACCATTGGTATATTTATCGGGGGAGTAGGCTGGGAAGAAGAATGCCAGTCCTTGAGAAGCATCAGCTGTTTCCTGGGCACACCTGGAAGGCAGGTAATTGGTAGCTGGGCAGGTAGGCTGTCCCGGCAGGTAAACCGCAACAATAGCTTTTAAATCTTGCCGATCCTTCAGGACACTTGGTACAAGCACTCCCGAAAACATCTTGAAGGGCATTGCTTCAACTATGTCACCGCCGACAACTCGGTAAGCCTAGTTCGTGTCAATATTTCCAGCACTCAAAAATCAGAAATAAAAAAAAATAGCTACGACCAATCACTAAATAAACAAAGAACACAGGGATGACTTGAAACTACTTGGAGTTTCGGACTGATTGATTTTTTCTGGTTAAAAAAACACAGATCAAAAACGAAAAAATTACGTTTTACTAAGGAAAGAACGTCCTATTTTAGTCTTCCCGCAAGATATTTATCACTTATATTCACAAGCGCTTTTAGAAGCCTATACTGACATTCTCAAGTGCTACAAAAGATAGAACAAAGACTTCCTCAAAATAATATCTTTACATGAGGTAATTACACTTAACTAAAACATTAAATTTAAACTTTGACTGACCAAAGATGTATAAAGCCACTAGCAAGTAAGACATTATTATCACAGCTTAAAAGTATAACAGCAGTACTAGGAGCCATTCACAGCTCAACTTATATAATATATAATTGTATATATTTAATTTTAAAAAAATATTTAAATAGGGGTTAAGGTGGAAAAAACATCGTTATCATTAACAATCGTCTTAAGTACATATCACCTCTTGACCGAGTTTGATATTTTACTTTATTTGTTTTATTTTAATGTTACGTTATGTCATTGAACATTTTTGGTATTTGCTTTGACAAATTTATCATTATTTTAAGGAAAAATGTATGCATGGTTTTAGTTAATGTTTTTAATCTATTTTTTTTTGTGATAAAATTACAATCTGCCTTATTGGGCAGTAAGTAATTGTGATAAATGTTCTCTTACATACCATATTTACAATTCTTCATTCATTGTTCATTGATACAGTATTAACAAACAGCCCAGAGACCTCCCAAATCCACATGGTTGTCACCTCCCTCGCATGCGAAAGAGGAAGCTTAATCTATTTTTGCAATTAGTTTATATTTTTAGTAAAATGTTTTAGTGAAGTGTAATCCCCTCATATATATATGATTTTCTTATAGTCTTTGGTTTGTACCTCGTAGCATTTAAGAAGGCTAGTATAGACTGCCAAAAGCACTCGATAATAAGGAATAAATAACTCTAAATGACTAAATAAAATAAAAATAGGTCGTAATTTATATAATCTGAACCTACTATTTTACAACGCATTGATCATTTTGAACCATTAGAAAATCTAAAAATAAATGCTATACATTATAAAGGATAGAATAATTGCTATATAGTATTACTCTCCACAAGGGGGTTCAAACAATGGTGTACATATCGTGAAGCAAGCACTACTACACTAAGGTAATGGAGACAAATGAGCTTGTGAATTGAGACCACTCTGCAGGCAGCTGCCCATTAGGGCTAACACGGCGCTAACCGGTCGGTCCAAAGAAGTGCCATACGGAGAGTCATTGCACAAACCGGTCAACATAACTAAAAATAACTCAAGAGGTGAAAGGAAGAAACATCGCCGAGGCTTAGCTTGCAAAATTTCAGAGGGGGGGGGGTTACGCAACACAAAGCTTAGCAGGCTGAATTAAGTTCAAAGGCTCTTTTCAGTTTAATGTGAGGCATACACTCAAAAGAGCCTCGGCCGTAATTGTGCCGTTCACTTATTCAATCCCGCTGGCATAAAGAAATGACAATGACCACGGTCATAACGAGGATGAGTTTATGGTACCCGCAGATTGTGCCATTGTCTTACATTGCTATTTTTGCTTGCATAGAATCCTGAAATCTGCATACTTGGTGCCAGTATATACACGTTAATAAGAAGAACAGTGCATTAACATACTAGCACACTCTACATGATACATTAACAGAAGTGGGTAGAGCGTGGTCTCTTCACGCCCTGAAAACTTTAGCCATAACAGACCTAGTTCCGTATAGACACATCGTAATAGTTGGTAATTTATTTTCAAGGAAGAATGCGAATCACTGCTCACATATCATTACCACACATATCGAACTAACACTCAAAATTACCCTAAAATATTTGGATAATTCATGTTCATGTTCATGAACACATATTTCCACCCCAACAGACCTCATGTCCACTTATACAACAACAGTTCACGATTTCAACAGACATATTCTATGTTAAGAGCCTTACTAGATAGATCATCAAATGATGAAACGTCCGCGATTAGACTTTGACTCAACCATTCAGTCAATTCAACGCAATTAAGGATATCGTTCGTAACGAAGGTTTTTGTAATGTTAATAAAGTGATAAAAGTTTTCAATTAATATATTAGTTTATACAAGGATTCACAATTATTTTTATGGATTTTTTCTAATATTACTCAACTATCCCGTAACAAATACACCATATCGGGTTTATTTTTCAACGGAAATAATTGCGAACACCCTTCTGATGAAAGTCTCACTTACTTTCCGTCCGGTTGAGCCCCAAAATTTATTAAATACTATTTATTAGGGTGCAAGAAAAATTAAATTAAATATGGTAGAAAGATATTTGTTCTTTTATTACTAATTAATACATTAGTGACCATTCTTTATTTTTTTACGAGGCAGTTTTTATTGTTAGCATCATCAAGTCATTGAATGTAATACCTTGTAAAACAGCATGACTGTT
Organism: Acanthosoma haemorrhoidale; assembly: GCA_930367205.1. Classification (NCBI taxonomy): domain Eukaryota; kingdom Metazoa; phylum Arthropoda; class Insecta; order Hemiptera; family Acanthosomatidae; genus Acanthosoma; species Acanthosoma haemorrhoidale. The sequence continues at coordinate 84,177,388 of OV884014.1, read as the reverse complement.
TGAGTTATAGTTGGGAACAGGATGTTAATGACTTGTAATTATAGATCAAAAAACCAAAACACAATTTGCATATATATCTATAATTTTCAGATTTTTTTTTTTTATATCAACTAAAACTATTTTTGATGTCTTCCCATTTTCATATAACATTTCAAGTGTCTTTCTTGAAGACCAATACAGACACGTGCGAACATAGCTGTTTGTAATTTTGGAAAAAAAATCCCCAAAATCGTAAAAATGGGAGGGGTTAACCACAAACTTCCCACTTATATCGCGGGGTTATAAGTAAAATCCACGACCAAAAACATAATTTTGGAAAAACACTGGTTAAACATTTTTTTTCTTCTTGTAACTTCTTGGGTTCTAATATTATTTAGAGTTATAGAAATGTCGTTTTTTTTTATATGTATGAACCATTTCGGTTCTCATATGGTTTTTTTATATTATTATACTCATGTGTTTTACCCGTACAAACTACTACGCTAGAATACTTAGTGTTATTACAAAATATGAAATAAATAAATAATGATAATACTTAATGGGTTTCAGAAGTCGAAATAACTCATTTTTGTGGTCAAGAAAAGCTAAAAATTTTGACTAGTGGGTTCCATTAACCATTCCATTAATTAAGTTGACTTGTAACTTCAAAATATGTTACAAATTGAGAAAATTACTAAGGTAACGCAATTGTTTCCTACGCGATGTTGTGCCAGAACATTTTGTACCTAAATATGAAAGAATGAATTACTTCATATTTTGCTTAGGTAACCGATCAATGGCTCAACTATCACATTGTGTTTGGTAACTCGTTTGGCTGGTGATTTTAAGAGGGTTAACTTCAAGTTGGCAGCCTGGACAGAAGACCACCAACTGTGACAGTCCTCAATAGGTAAAGGCCCTATAGACCGACCAAAGACAGAAGGCGAGTCAACGTCTTAGGCAGGTTCGTTCAACCCTCGTGGACCGTTAGCGAGTGTGTTCGATGCGAGCGGACAATGCAATCGAATGCAGCAGGACAAAAGGCCTCAATTATTAATCTTCTTATATCCTTCTTGTTCTATCTTCCTCTATTCGAAGAGCCCCTGGGTACAGAGTGCTCGGCGCCTAATTACCCTGCGACGTGTCACGTGTGCCAAAGGCGAGAAGAACAAAAGGCGGATTCCGGTTACGGAACGTCATAGAGATATCCATCAGTCTCCGCCATACTGTTTGCGTCAGTGTGGCGATAGGGCACGGAAAATGTCAGCAAAGGATACTGCAATAGTAATCAGCATTTGATTCGAAATTCACTCCCGACCCAAAATTTAATTACAGTTTTTTTAATGGTTTGGGTTGAGAACAAGTAAATAGATGATAGATGAGAATGACAGCTGAAAGCCTTTGTGAATCAAGAATAAAAAACTTGTGGGAAGACGAAACAGGACAATAAGTTAACTGGAATAAGTTGTCAAAATACAATCATTAGTTTCACAATGGCTATAAAAACATTTTCAATGAATTTTCCTAACTGAAGTCCAGTCAACACATTTTACACATTATCAACGGGACTCTAACTCGATGTGTTAACAAATATATTTTTAATTAATCAATAATTAATGAACATTACACGATACACTTCTTGAAGATAGTGACAAAAAAATCCTTGACGAGATAGACAAGGAATGACCGAAGATATAAGGTTGATATTGATACCATACTTGGGGCAGTATGAGGAGCTGAAAACTTAATTTCGATAAATCGGTAATAGGTAAATCGAATTCGCTACGTCTTTATTCAAGTAGCTCCTCATTTACCCTGACGAGGCTGACCCGACTAGACCTATTCCCCAAAGAAAAAAATCCCTGAACGAGCCATCAGTATGGCAACCGCAAGGCACGGAAAAGTTAAAAAAGCAGATTAGAAGAAAAATGTTAAGTTTTCACATTCCCCAAAACAACAAAAGTCAAACCTCTTCGTCACTTATTCCAAGAATTTACCACGAATTTAATTTTACAACTAATTTAATAGGCAAGCTTGTGCGATAATTATGATGAGAATCCATACGAACCTTCAAAGAGACGCTCGTTAATCCGGGAACGATTCACTCATTCATTATTTTTATTTAATTGTATACTATATATAGATAAATGTTGATTACCAGTATGTATCTCACATTCTTATTTGTGTTAATTTTATTATTTTCCCCTTTATAGGAGGGTCTTTTTTTAATTTTATTTTAAGCAGTTAACAATTTTTATTTTTATTTCATAATTATTATTATCATTCCTATAGGGGTTTATACATTATCATTACTATTGTTGTAGTTCATTTGCTAGATGTTAATTTGTCATATGAACATTAATTCATTGGGTGCTTTGTTCCCATACATTTTTTTCCTATTCTATTCTATAATTAAACGGCTGGTAAGGTTGACAACCTTCCCATTTGTCTCGGCAGATCCCACTACAACCCGATGAATAATCTATGTTTATATTTATGCAGTACTTAATTGTGCTGAAGAGGGATTCGTAAACCACGTCCCAGATTTATAGTTGCCGAGATTAAGAAACAACTCTGTCATAAAATCTAATCTCTTTGGCACTCACGACTTATCTGCGATGTTTGGTTAGCGTTCACTGTCGAGCAATTGTTTATGACGATTTTCAAATCTCGGCAAATATTTAAAATTTTTAAATTTATATAAAGAGAATACGTAGAATGCATACGAACACTGAAAAAGTTAGAATAGTATACCTAAGTCACCACATCTGGCTGACTTGACATCTCTGCACTGTATGTATTACCCCCGAGTCCCCGAGTCATCCCATTATTATGCAACCTTTCACATATCATCATACAATTTTCTTTGTAATCGTTTTGCAAAAGGTTTATTTCGTGAGTATCAAAGTATTACGATTAGGACCTACTAGGATTAGGATTAGGATACTAATGGTTATCAGGTTTATGTCCCACAGACGATGACTGTTTTCAAGTCGAAAGCGATTTACTAAAATATATAACTTTGTGGAGAGACAATGCCGTTTATTTCTTGGAGCTTGATAATATAGCCTAACGCAGTGTGGATGTTACGGGTACGATGAAACACAAGATTCTGCCAATCTCCCTTGCAACGATGAAATGATGGTAGATATAGGTCAAGGCCCAGACACTCGCCCAGGAGATATAGATCACGAAGTCTAGAAAGTGATCCTCTTTTAGACAAGATGCGGGCAGGCGTGGAAAAGTCTCCTCTAGCGGTGAGTGAAAGTGGTCGTTCCTCGCACCTTCGCCGTTCGGGCGGGGGTGTGACGTTTGTTCGTTGTCGGAGCTGATGCGGTGTCCTTTAGAGAGGACGTTACCCCCATTTGGCACGGGTCGCTTTAGACTCATTGCCAAGTTTTCAATGGCAACGAAGTATGACTCAGAGGTCAAGTTTCGTTGGAGGAATAACTTAATACCCTAAAAAAAACCTACTCTATCAAATTGAATGCTCAATTTTTTTTTTTTTTAGCCCGCAGGCTAAAACTACGATATCAATTGCTAAATAGACGATCACCATCTATCTCTGACACAAAAACTGGAGACAAATCCTTATCTACTAAGACCCATATGGGCAAATGGAGATTTAATGGACAACCAAAAAATCAAACCTAACGACAGTAGAAAGATTTCCTTCAAAGCTATTTCGACTTATCACTGGTGCACCTCTTACACAGGACTTACGAACTCCACACATACACACCTACACCAAGACTATGTGCAGACAATTCCATCTAAAACTATGTGAATTTATTAATTTAAATAAACGTCCATCAACATAATCCGTCAGATGGATCCTTCACTGTTTGCACCAATTATTTTTTGCGCAAAGTTGTGGATAAATCAAAAAGAAGATCACATGAGAGTGTTATGCTATGAATATAACACTGTTAGTTCATCCAAGGGTTGTTGCCTCACCTATATTAGTTTTACACATTAGATCAGAAATAGCTGAACATCTATTTGACAGCATATATCCTTTTAGTAGCTTCAGAAGATAAGGGAAGGATTTGACATAAGATTTTAAATACATAATTTCCTTTTTCGTATTGTAAGCCTGTGATTATCGAGACAAACAGTAATGCCAGAAGCAATTTAGAATTTATTTTTCAATAGACGAAATCGATATTTTCCGAGCCTAGACGAAGAGGGTCAACATTTAAACATGTACGGTCGTTTTCGGCTGTCTGTCTGTCATGTTCCATGAAAAACTAAAAACTTTAAAAGTGTATTTAACATTAGTAATATTAGCCCTATTATGTTAATTGTTTTCTATTCTGACTCGAAGTATGTGAAAAAAGTCATTGTTATCTGCTAACTGACCGACCAGCTTCTCTCTGATTATTAAGCTTTCTCAAGTGTCCGTATAGAATCGATTTAAAGTGTAATGTTCCGAGTTTTCTCCTTGTTGGAGTTCACATTAAATACGGAAACGAGGGGGGGGGGATGTCCTTCCAATCTAACAATAAAAATGAAGCATATAAAGTCATTTGATCTGATTTAAACGGACTAAATAATTCGGTCTAAAATAATAATTTTGCTATTTATATTTCTTTGAAAAGGCGATTTAAAATTTCTGAGCCAACTATACTGAGTAATAATTTAAAAAAATTACTAGCATACTTGCAGTTTGATTTTAATTTAATTCAAAAGATGTTTTAAATTCTGCTGTAACAATAAATATAGGAATCACGTTTATGTTAACATTTACAGTATAGTTTAATTAATGGAATCACTATATAATACAATAGAACCAAGAAACAAGAGACAAATCAACATTTCAGGTGAAATCTTGTAGAATACTTTACAGAACCGAAACAATAAGTACAACCCGATTCTAGGGACTGTTTCTAAGCGAGTATAGAAGGCATGCCACTAAGGGATTTAAACGCTTGGAATTTAAAATATTCTAGTTTTTGTTGATGAGAACAATAGGTCATTAGCGAGGTGAATATGATTACAGGCCTGACTAGGACAAGAAACATAGGCTAGGTCAGGGCGAGAAACAATAGACTGTAAGTCACCCTTACCCACCCTTAAGTGACAGACCCCGTTAGAAATACATATATTATATTTAATAGGGGCTGTTGGGTGGAAAGGTTAGGTGTCTCGATAGGCATCAATACTGTGTATCAATAATACCTTAGTATATTATTAACAAATCAAATCGTTTATGTACAATGCAATGAGATTAGTATTGTAAAATTTGATCGCATTGCCGGCGTTTTTTTTTCTTGATCATACCCAAGATTTTAAATTTTCTGTTTACAAAAAAAGTCATCCATGTAATATAAGAGCTAAACTGTGTTGATAAAACACACCGTCGAACGAAATAAATTAGGTGAGCAATGATTGAATACTACGAGGGGAGGGGCGTGTAAATCACTGAAATTTTGGACGAAAAATGAATTTATCTAGTTAAAATACCCCCCAAAAAATATTGGGAAAGGCTTCCACCTTTTTTTTTTTTTTTTTTTTTTTTTTTTTTTTTACTGAAATACTAATATACAACTGTCTCTGTTTGAATGTTGACTCAGATGAATAATATTATGAAAGACTGAGGTCGCTGAAAAAATATAAACAACTAGCACTATCAGAAAACAAATCTTTGTACCTTTAAACGGAGTTACATTAAATTTATACTTTTGGCTCTAGAACTAATTTTTGAAATACCACTGAATTTTTTTTCTGATATCGTTCTTAATGTGTCGTTAATCATAAAAACCCATAACTTTTAACTGTTTTGTGTCTTTGAATGTACCGTTAAATATAATATAGATTAGATCATATTTATCAAACAGGCAGACGAAAGAAGATTGCTGAGCACTGCGATAAGGGGAAATATGTGTCCCCATATCTTATGAAGAATAAACGAAGATTTTTATTTTATGTTAATTGTGAATTTGTAGTTTCGTTATGAATTGCCGTACGTTCATGATGTGATGTCTTTAGAAAGAGAAAAAAGTAAAATGGAAACTTGTGAAATGTTAAAAAAGTGTAATGTTACTTTTAAGGTTTGAAGATGTTTATGGATAAACGTTTTTTTTTTTCTTTTTTTTTTTTTTTCCCCTCAGCTCTTAAACTTATAAAAATTGGATGTGGGAAAAATAAAGGAAAATTATTTTGGGCTAATGAGTGCCTTTCACTAAGGGGAGTCCCCCATTTGAAGGATGTATGACTAGAGGGTGTGGAATGCCTAAAGGAGGCGGGTGGAATCGGGAAAGTAGTGAGAGTCTACCGAGGGTGAAACATGGATGAATGTTCATAATGAATATGTTATTAATGGATGGAATAACACATTCAATTTACTGGAAGAGGCAAATATATTTGAAGGTTTAAATAAATGCAAAGGGCTTGATCTCTTTTTGCGTATCCATATAACTACATAATGTTATAATTAAACAATTTAAGAGAAATCTGTACGTAAAATCTTGAATTATCTCACTTCGGCAACTTGAGTTAGCTCTCTCTGACAATACACGATGTAGTTTCTAGTCTCTCTTTCATAGTTTATTTATTTACAAACCTTTGATAGAATTTGGTGCTTCCTAAATAATAGTACAACATTAAGGCTTTTGTTTGTTGCATGTAAATAAATTATTATTAGTTAAGCGCTTATCTTGGTTTTTGTTTAAAGATGATCTGGCGTCTGGTAACTGTGTTGTAAATGTAATGTAACTGTTAAACAAAATAAAGATAATTATTGGCAGGGAGGGTCCTATTTGTAGTGGTCATAAGATCATCTAATAAGACACCAGGAACAATACCGTCAAGATTTGACAAGTCATAGATTTTGAAACATGCCTGTAATGATTTCCTTCTCAGTTAGGCAGGATCCTTGATCCAGTTGATAGGTAATTCACGCATGGGTAATAATCCTTACCTCATACAGAACATCATAGGCCTTGGTTGTTGATGTTTAACCTTCGATGGACAGATAGAAAGCGGATTCAGGGACGTCGTCCGGCCCAGTTGGACCTTGTTATCGTTGTCGAATCTGGTTCACCACGCTCTCAAAATTTTACTAGTAGAACCAAGTTGTCTCACCATTTTCCCCATTGTATCAGCCGTTTCTTGACACCTTTTATCGATCATGAATTAATATGTATAAAACAAAATACGGATGAAAGTAGAATAGAAACAATAACGAGTATGTCTGGGCCTCCACTACAGTTCCTTGTACTTAAAAAATGATTGTAAAAAAAAAAACAATCATTTCACTGGTTGCATTAAAAACTTTCTGGTTGAATTCCCTTTCAACGAATAAACATATTGACACTATTGAGCTCCTTAATAGAGCCTGAGGACTAAAAATGAGGACGACTAACAACAGGCATTCTATGTCAAATTAACATTGCCAATTTTTATAAATTTTCTAGTTTTGTACGAGCGGTCTGCAGATGAGCGATTATCTTTTATCTCTTCGTTCATGAAGAGCTGTGTATCTTTTTGTGGTATGTACAATTACATTCCACCTCAAGAAAAAATTAACTTGGAACTCATGTATTCTCATCAGAAAAAATTCTAAGGGTACCAGTAATCATTAGTGAGGCACACTAAACTAGGCTACGGAAATTTAGGCATTTTAATCAAGTCATTCCAGTTTAGGTCTTTGTAAGATAACTCCGACCCCCCTGTGGCAAACTCAACCCTTAGGTAGAGTTCAGTTAAGTCACAAGAAGAGAGGATTATGTCTCGATGCATGTCAGTTTTCTTTCTACGTTCGTAATGGAGGTTGGGCTCCTTAAATTTATACTTCTGCGCCGGATAGTCCGTGCTATTTATCGGTTGAGGTTGAGGTTGATCATCAATCAAAGGAGGGAACGACTTGAACTGCGGAGCAAAATGCTTTAATCCCAATACCAGAACAGCAGTCGCTTTACCTTTACGCTAACAAGCTTACATAATAAGAATACGGTTTGTTCATAAGTCACTAGATCAATTGTAACTGAAATCGCATTCAAGAAAACTACGCCAGCAATATCTCAATATCTCAATGGCTCCATGAACTTTTAATAATTAGTAAATTTAATTTTGGGGAAAGGACGGCTACACCTCTGTCGCAGGTTGACCCTGTATTGCAGCACCTCCGGCCAATATAAAACAAACTACAAGCACAATTCGCATTTGTCATTAATTTGTTAATTAAATTATTTGTGGGGGGTCGTACATTCGGTGTATAACCGGAAATTTCTTGCAGTTTGCTTTGTATGGCCCGTTACCGGAGATGCTGCATTACCGGCATACTTCTGGACCCACATGGGATGGATGTGAGATGTGCCATGATCGATGAAGCCAATGAAATAAGAACAGGTCAATTGTTAGTAATATTGATTTTGTTCAATAAATTATTAATTTTTCAGGTTGTCAGATATGGACTGGTCCAGTCAGTAGGCCGTTTCCCTGAGTGATGAAAGCATCTACTCCTGGTATAGAACTATCGCATGTATTTGTTATAATACATAAATAGTAACTGCTTCTGAGTTATATTTTTTGTTATCATCACAGCCTTCCCTTCCATGTAAAGTCTAAGTACCATTTTCAAACTTATCTATTAAATTCCTATAATAAGATTCAATAACAAAAATAGGCAAAATAATTATATAATTATTATACTTAAGTAGAAATGTACCTTTTCGCGTTCTGGTGAGTAATAATAATTAGTATCGCGTACCACGCAAATCATAATTAGACGTGCGCAAGGAATGGCATAAAAGCCGAAGAAAATTGCAATCTTTCGACATTTTCATTATCATAACGGTATCTTCTCTTGGGTAATATACTCAGATCTAATCTTGTACAATAGCGGTACCATAAGTTATAAGTAAACTCTCCCTTCCAGTACAGAGCCATTACACGCCCATCACGCGTCCATAAAGGCTGATTGTCTGCGTAGAAAATGACGCGTAAAAAAATAATGGCGTAATAAATTCTTGAGGGAGTCATTGTCTGGCGGTCACGGCGCGCGTGTGTACAGAGGGCGGAGCGTGAAAATCGTTACGTGCTAACCGCCGTCACGACGGCCGAATTTCATATCTGTACCATTGTCGATGGAGGGTTTCTCAAGTGAGGCCCGCAGTGGTGGGGTTACATCAACACTGGTGCTGCTGCTGCAAGGATTCTTCAATCCCTTCGTGTCTATTTTTAGCGGCGGTAGCTGCTCTTATAACGGGATTACAGAGCCACTGTACTGTCCCTTGCCAGTCGCCGGTCACAGCAGGATGGAGTCGCCAGATAACGCTGCTATGCAAACAGCATCCGCGTGACCGATCGAGAACAGTTCCTCCTACATCTCGTAACCCGTGGAATTTAAAATACAGTGCACGCTAACGTGAGTGGTATTTTAATTGATGTTTGTCTATAGAGAGTAACGATGGAGCATACACTGTCAGATAAGGAGGCTATTGAGTAGCGCGCTCTTGTCAATGTCCCACTTTCAAATATTTCCGGAACAACACTCATTTTTGTTCGAGAAATTTATGATTACAGCCTATGTTATTTACTAAGTCGAAATTCTAAGTCTGTCCAATAGGTGAGTTTTTCCCGAGGTGCATCCCTTAAAGAAGAGGAAGTGAAATTTCATCAAAAACTTGAGATGTAATTAAGAAAAAAAAGTAAGGATTTGTCAAGTACACATACAGCAGATCGGCTTGGGTTGATGGGAAAAATATGCTAAAATGAACGTCGTTCTAGATTCAATTTATGAAAATTGATCTGTCATTCATCAACCGTCAACCGATTCACTCAAATTTCACCACTAACTAAATGATCACATTATCAGTATCCGTATACGCATAAAAACCCAAATATTCATAATGCATACCTTCGGTAAATACCAAAGACACAAAGAATATCTATTTATGTTTTAATTGCTAGTAGTGACCATATAACGTCCCATTTCGTCTTACCACAAGTATATATTTATTATTCATTAATTAGTTAAGAATATAGACATTCTTTGATTAGTGGAAATATCAATTCAAAAGGCTCCCAAAGTAGAAAAAAAAAATCATGTTTAGAACTAATAATACAAGAAGGACACGACAGGACTACTTAATAAATATTTAAATATAAATGTACTAACAAATATTATTCACAGAAGCCGGCTAACTGGGGTACTGAAACTCGGTCACAGCCTGAAAAGGTCTGTGAAGTTTTAAGTGTGGCAAGTGAAAGGATTAGTGGAAGGAACATCAAGGCTGGGCGCACTTTCCACTTCTCACCTCTGCCGAGAGAGCCAGTTCAATCAGGGTAAGACCAACTGTTCGACAACGGTACCAGCTATCGACCCGACGAGGAAAAGTCGTGGAAATCGGTTTAGGAATTTAGAGTATTCTTCGGGCAGGAGACGATATACCACTGACCTTTTTGGGATTTCTGGACACGGTTGAAAACTGCAAACTGACCTCGTTTGGTTTTTATAGAAAATTGCTATAGGAATCCATTAATTTATTATTTCCACCCATTATCTTTACATTGTTATTATTCATTTCTCCAAACAACCAGCGAAGAGTAGTTTTTTTTTTTCAGGCTACTTCTTCTTCCTCAATCTCCCAGTGTTCATACTTTATCATTCGTCCCTCCAACAAGTTCATGTTGAACATGACTGGCAATAATTATAAATAAACAGAATGTACGATTGCAGGCTGTTCAAATACATAATAACTTCGAGGACATCTCTGCATGCAACCTTCGATATTGTATTATAAGGCTCAAGGACATGATTTTAATGTCTTCAGGCTAAGGACCAATCATGACTGGGGGAGATGGACCATGAATAGAACGAGGCAGATCATGAATAGATGAGGAAGTGGCGAGGCCCTGAAGTCCCAGAGGCATCAAAGAAGAGCTCCTGTCTACCAAGTCCTTGGCCGAAGTAATCATTTTAGAAGCTTGTAATCATTAGCAAGCTCAAGGATTAATCCCCTCCCATAATACTCTCCATTGCAATTCATTATCTTTATTCAGTATAATTTATCATCAAGCTGTTGAATGTAATGAAACAGATTAAAACAAAAATAAATATACGTGTGCTTGATTTTAACTTATTGAAGTTAGTTACATTGTGTTTATCACTAATTATTGTTTATTCAGTAATACCATTTCTAAGGTTTGTTATAAACAATTTATTTCATTTGTTTTTTTCAATGACAATGTTTATGGGGGAAAATGTATGCAAGTTGTAAACTTTCCGTCTCGATCCTAAGACAGCAAAGTCGAGAGTTAACAACAATGGAGATTCCTGCCATACAGATCTCAGAAGTAATTGCTTCCACAGTCCCGATGCAGCAACCATTAGTTAATATTTACTTACATCAAGATTCCTATCTCAATATCCTTGCGCTATCCAGATCCACTAAATTAATAGCTCAACTTTATTGTCTGGAAAATATGTAATCAACTCACAGATAGAATGCACATCCTGCAGCATGAAGGATACTAAAGATTTGCGTGACATTGTCTTTAATTGTTCTACCTCCAGGAGCTCAAATGAATCACTTCTCCGCGGTTCCCAAGGACGAAATATAATCACCAACTTCAAGCCTAATAATTTTGTGGGCACTAAAATTGTTTACAGCCGTTTTAACATGTCGCTGGTAAGTAACGGAATTAAGGTCTAGATTTGTATGTCTATTTTTTTAGTTTGGCAAATGGCCTAATCTCATAAAGAACTTTAGAAATAATGACATTTAACAGGACCTATCATCATTCATCTTATGGAAATTCTTTGAAAATTTTCAGAATAGATGTTTCACAGATAATCTGAGCTGTGCTGTTAATTTGCTAGACATGAATAGCGCAAGGATATTGACAGCTATAAAAACCCAAAAACTAATCCGCTCTAAGATCGGGTATGTAATATACTGCCGACGTGTACATTCCATGTAGAAACCTTCTCTAACTCCTCGACCTAAACACAGGACGGCTTTGATCTTATTTATGCAGAACCAGCCCATTAAAGTACGCTAACTACCATATATTTACCGAAGGAAAGCATAATATTAACGATATGCAGCAAAAACACTGTACCATGTTGTTTTCACTGCAAACCAAGTATGTGAAGGCACAAACATTTGATTTACGGAAACAAAGATATCTAGGGGAAATATTGTGATCGCCCCAGATAATCAGTGTCGTTTTGATGAAATCAAAAATCATCTTGCAAGAGACAGAGAACGTTAAAAAATAAGAAGAATTCAAGAAGGGAATCAAAATGACCGGTTAAAAGGGATTCCACTAAATAGATTATTTGCAGTACGCTACGAAATATGATTAAAAAACCTGACGAGGCGATATGCCAAATCGTCGAGGCAGCCGTCCCACTCAAGTTCAAAGACGTCTTCAACTTCAACGCTGATCGTGTCGTTCTCGAAAATGACCACGTATTCTCGAATAAATGAAAATTTCTTAATCCTAGTGAGATGTTAACAGGAAACTATTAAAATTACTTAGGCACAACACACATGACAATGTTGTATAATAGTTTGTTTTCGAAATTTCGCAAGGGGGTATTATCACCTGTGTCACGTTTTTTAAATAACAAATGAATACGTAAGCTAGATGTACAATTCTAAAACAAATATTTTCCGCCACTAAACGATTCTTATTTAAACACCCTCTCCTACAGCAAACACCAGTCTTAATAAATTATTTTGAGTAAATAAACTGACCCATTTTTTATGGATACTGATAAATCTCAAAATATATTCGACTTCACAGTAAGAATATAAATTCGACTTCTTATCCTAACACTGAGATTAAATTGTAGCAGAGGTTTGATGAACAAAATGTCGGATATATTGTTGGTGAGTAAATTTATTAATATCTTCAGAATTAAAGCAACGCCACGTAATTTGTTTATAAATGTTACCTCAAACGAGACAAGACTAAGTCTCGATAATTTGCAACTTCTTATCTTGCTTATGACGTTATGGAAACTAAATATTGAGCATGGAACGTGCCAGATAATTCCTACACGTACAGAAGGCATTTTTGTTTAATGTTTGCAGCTTAACGATAAATCATTCATCCTGATCAGATAATGATGTTGAGGACGAATTGCCATTTGCGCTGTATAAAGGTATTGACGTTAGGAATTAAGTGAGATAACAAGATAATATTAACAATCAGCAGACTTAAGATGTGGGGATTATTCATTAGAAGCAGTTCACACAGGCGATGAATGATAACACAAAAATATGACTTTTTTTTTATAGTCAAGAACAACACGGTCACGCGCACATACGGAATTCGAAACCGCAACCTCGAGAAAGATGTTGGGTAAATCGATATTATGTAATCTGGGAGTGCAGCCTCCAGTAACAAAATGATTAGTTACTCTTGATCTCTCATTCAATATTTTCTTAACCAAGCTTTTATTTAAAATTGGTAACTTTAGTTAACGTATATATTTTATCTTTATAACCCCAGAGAATTTGAACTTCATAACAGCACTGCCCTAGTTTCATCTAATGATAGGTTGGATCTAACAAAAAGATACCTGATGATAACGAAATGGGTATAGAAATGTTTCGAACTGTCTGTATCAAATCCGGATGGAAAGTGATAAGGTTGAAGTGGTGCTGGAAAATAAGTTTAAAAGGATAGTTGATACTAAAGTTAGACAGTGCTGAAATATCAACTATTGGCAATGACTCAAAACATACAACTACTAAATATCACCATCGAAGAAGTGCACTGTTATGGTGGACGAATCTAAAAGGAATAAAACATGACACCTCTTCAGACAAAACCAAAATAAAAACCGGAAGACATCCCGTTTACAACATTTAAGAAAGACAGTGACTTGCGAATGTAGAGCGATCCCTAATAAAATACCACGTCTTCTTATAACACACAAATAGTATACGTGAACGAAATTTATTAATTTTATTCAACTTTGTTCCAGAAACTCCTAGAATATGAAATTATAGGAAATGAACATTTTAATAAAAATATATCTGGAAATGCTTAAAAAACCACCATATCTGTTTCAGAAAATAACCTACCAATAAACATGTCCACATGCAAATGACAATACTCCTTCCCTGGGATGTCATGTGATTTGTCTTTCCTTTGGCACTGTCTACGGGAGTGTTTTTCATTTTTCCTATGGCGTGCGACTTCTTCGGAGAATTCCTCTTCAGTGGTGGACCAAATATCGGGAAAATAACATATGCATCTAGAGAAACAGCTCTTGTTGGCTACCAATAAGATGACACATCAATTCAGAAATTAAACACAATCAGGTACTTAAAGGCAGCTCAGAAGCTATTTATGATTTAAAGTGTTTCTCCTCCAAGGTACATAAAAGACTGAAACAAAAGTCATCACCAAAACTTATCATTGTTCGCATTTTCAAGTCAAGAAACCACCGTCAATGTCAATTGCCAACCCTATATTAGCCGTAGGAAATACCAACAAATCGCACTCAATACGCGAATTGACGCCAGAAAATGCTGACTGTTATTGACCCCCTTGACATAAACTGATCTAATTGTATTTGCTCCGTTTTGGTCAAGAACTGCCATTAAAATATAGTTGCTAAACTTCAGAACATTCAAGGACGTTTAGGACTTAAAGACGAACTAGAACTTACTTTCCATATAAGGATTAGAACTTGTTGAGCTCCTCTTATGATATAATATACATTTGGGCCTCGGTCACTGAGAAAGTGAGGCAGCGAAACTGTCATTGTCTTCCAATATCTGATTTAACTGACATGATAGCTACATATACATACAAACTATAACAAGAATAATATTGGAAGGAGTCGAGACTTAGGAAAGCTTTTAAGTGCCATTTGGTCAAGGATACATTACAAACCGAATCATGACATTTTCTGGATCCACAATAATAATGACAGTCGCGTTGTAATCCTTCGATTCTGATTATTAGGTTTTTGAAGGGCATAAATAACCTTTGAAGATGATCGTCCTATATGAACTACAATCCTAATAGAACTGTCTGGATGTTTAGATGCAAGACATAGATAGATTACCTGGGCATGACTTGTGGTGGGCCCTGGAGCTGTCGACTTGGTCTCTCGGCTTGGCCTGCTGCTCACCACCACTTCCACCCCTTGAGGTCTGCAAGTTGCCTGTCCTACGCTTTCTGATCCCATATGTATGTACGGGCACTATGAGCTTCGGCCTCGGGATGAGGAACTCCTCTTCGCGGTCACCATCGAGGAGCAGAGGAGGCAGCCTCGGCAGATACTCGAAGGAGGAGGCTGCACTGGTGATGGAGGGCGCTGCCCAGGCTTGGTCCAGCCCGGCCCAGCTGGCTTCGTAGCTGAGCATCGCCCGCCCCGGGTAAGCACGTACCTTCATCCAAGCGACATCTCTCGCTCTCGCACGAGTGCTGATAGTCACTCACGGGCACAGCTCGCGCACTACTGACGGCTCAGGGACCAGGCATTCCGGGAGTGGGGGTGACTCGCTCCTTAGTCTACATCCCCGCCTCCTCCGCCACCTAGGGAGGGACCCTCCCGAGCCGGGGAAATGTACCACGCGACTAAGTTGTTCATATCATATATGAGCCGATAACAATTATAGTGATAAAAGTCAAAAAAGGTCGCATCAAAATATAGTTCAAATACTTCAGAATTTACAAGTAACGTGCAGAACGGACTTCATATAAGGAAATAGATTCAAGTTCATATCTTGAACCTATTAAGTCCCTCTTGTTATCTTAGTTAATAAAGGAAAACGGAAAAATGTGCACCCTAGGTAAAGAGAAATTGAAACAAAAAAAGACACATGATGTCTTAAATTTTATCAAATAAAACGTTTACTATTGTGGGACTACTCCATTACGTACTATTGCGAATTGAATGAAAATTTTTTATTAAGGTGTTGGCTATTATTATTAATATTTATTAATTATTAACAGCATACGAAAAAATTGCTGGTGTGATCCGGAGCTCAGAACCTCTCAAATATGTAGTAGTGGTTCGAGGCATCGGTTCAAAATTTAAATATATGAAAATACTTTATACAGTCTTTTGTTCGAAACTGGAATTTCAAACAGATATTAATTTAAAACTGATCTAGTCAAGTAGTTATTAGGTTAGGAGGAGGGTCACCATTTTAATTTTGATATAGCCACCAAATTAAGAAAATCAGTATACATTAATATAAAAGAGCTCATATAGTAATTGACGTTGTATGGATCTTTGATGTGGAATGAGACTCTGCAGTCTGTCTGGAGACTGACCAACGGATGAATCAACCCTGTCTAAAGGGAGTAAACAATTTGACTCTAAAGGGTTCCATTCACTTGTATACGGGTTGTAACACCGACCGGACCGTGGTCTTGGGCTGATCGTACAAGTATGAAAGTGTGTGGGGAGGTTTGAGTCGGAGTGCGCAGTGGGGGGGGGGGGTGGGTCGCTGTAAGGTTTGCTGTGCAACTACCCCATACCTTCATACTTGTTCGTCTCACCAGTTCGAAGTATAAAAGTGTGTGAGGAACTTACGATCCGGCTCTCCAACTCTCAACATGAAACCACTTTCGCTAGCTACATTATAAATGCACGTAGAAATTGAAAATACATTATGCAGTGAGTACTTGGGTATCATGTAGACTATTTTTACTATTGAAACACTCATCGATACGTCGAAATATTCTGAAATTTAGTTACGATTATAAAAATAAAAACACATTTGACAGTGTTACACACAGTGGATAGTAAAGTAATTCACTTTGTGCTCTTATTAATGAAAGTTATTATATCACATAATAACCAAATTGCACAAGCGACAGCAACCTTCTACATGATGTCATGATGTGAACTGACGTATAGGAGGAGGTGAAGGGTCCAACCAAATCGTCCTCTCGTTCGACATGCTTGAAGGTGTGTGGGTACAGTCACACCTCATGCAGTATGAAGGTGTGTGGGTACAGTCACACCTCATGCAGTATGAAGAGCCCTTCGTCACAGACCGGTGTTAGGATCCGTATGAAAGTGAATGAGGCTGTAGCTACCACTAACTACATAAGATAAATCACCCTATACTCTATTGCATATATATTGGAAATTGGTCATAATATGTTGTAAATTAATTTAAACAAATGTAAATAACATTACCAAACCATAAGTCATGCCAGTGTAAATATTGTACACAGTAAAAGACGCAGCTGCAAAAAACTAGTCAGAGGCCCTTGAAGGTGGAGATAGGTAGCGGCCTGGGTGGGTCCTAGTCTACAACAGTCTAGTGAGACCGCAATCCTGCGGTTTGGCTGGTCAGAATAAGACCCCAGGTCATTGGTTACTGGGGGCTAAATATACCCCCTAGTTTTAGCCGATAAATCATTCTAACTACGGCTCTCTGGACTGGTACTTGAAGCTGCACTGATGTTTCAAGATTTGGCCTTCTCATTTATGAAAACCTATACATCTCTCTTCCTAACTTCGCTAGGTTTTAGCCTGGCCTTGTCAGACCCCACACCTTCTAGTGGGAATCTCTGCCTTCGTCTCGCTGAAACTAGCACCTCCTTGGAAGATATTTTTTCCTTGGGGACGACGGTTATCTGGGCCCTACGAACTTTAGCTAGTAGTGTCTCCCCCGGCAATCCAGTCTGCCTCTCTCCGGTTCCCACTCGCCTTTGGGATCCGGACGGTTTTCGCCTACCCTCAGATACCGAGTGTGAATTCGTGGTCATTCCAAGACAACATAAACTACCTGCAATACATACCCTATACCTCTTTTCCTGAACATAGTGCACTGTCGGGGCACATACCTATCAAATATGGAGTCAGATAGTACAGTATTAAGACCTGTCATGAAGCAATTGTCCAGGTCATAGTCTAATCAACCCTCACTTCGTCACTAGGGCTAGGGTAAGTAGGCACCCTTTCGTGACGACCCGACAGAGGCCTTTAAGGGGAACCATTGACTGAGACTTAGGGAGAAGTAGCGAATCCAAGCCAGCTGGTAAGAGAGTGCCGAAATCAGGTCCACCAAGGTCACTCCTATCTCGAAACTTACCATTTGTTTTTCTTATGAGTAATATTTTCTTCAACGTTCTCCTAGCATTTGTTATTTCTGGGTGGCCAGACCCTTTTTTATTATATCACCGTATAAACCAACAAATTGTTTCATAACCAAGCCTGCCTTTTAACGTCCAATGACGACACCACTAGACATAACCTGCTTTGTCTATCAATTTCTAGTTAATTTAATATTTTAACACAAGGTCTGCCTAAATATATATATAAGTTAAATATTATTCATATATATCTATTTTATGTAGTTTTATTTATTGTTATTAGTTGTTGAATACATCAATAAGTACTTTATAACACTTTGTATTTGTTATTGAATAGCTACTATGATGAAAACTTATATCTTGAATCAATTGTATACGTCTTATAGACAAGTAATGAAAATAAATATTCCAAATTGAATTACGCGTAATTTATAGCTTATGTTGTTGAGCGATGTAATTAATTACAGTTCGGTATGTAACTATAATTATGGACAAAGATAAGGGGGAAACTAACTCAATACCTATTTCAATAAGTGGAAAATTAAACTTAAAGTAATCGTATTCACCAAACGTAGACCATTATTAACCTACCATTTATCCTATGAGTAACTTTAGGCCGTTCGCGAACCACGAAAACAATGCAAAAAATTACAAACCTCATTAGTATAATGTCAGCCTACTTCAAAAAAATTTAAAACTGACCCCTGAAAACAGCTGTAATCCACCCCACAATGCTCCACCGGTTCTGAGTTACACTTGTGCTTCAAATATGAGGGACTTGGAAGTTGTACAAAACGTCAGTATGCCGATAATTAACTCCCTAGCTAACTGCAATGTTAACATACCTACCAATTACCCACAATCCAGCAGTATGTACTCAGCCAGACAGAGAATTTCTTTATTCTAACTTCCAAATCCGAAAATCCATTAATAAGAGGCAATCCCAGGAAGAATTCCTCAAAAGTTACATCCACGAACGCATATATTGTTGAAATAACATCATGCAAATTAAATTTATACTAATTAATTAATTTTGTTAACCTAATTCTTTTTTATTTTATTTTTGTTCTATTATTTAGGTTTTTCTATCTTTTAAAGATTTCCATCATTTATTACATTACTAGTAAGTAAGATAAATGCGGTATCAGTGACCAAAACATGTAATATTTTATTGTAATATGTATGCTTCAGAGCAAAATTGTAAACTGTGTAAATAATTAACTTTAAAAAGAAAATGGTGAAACTCTTGGATACTCCGTGGCTATGTATGGAGAAAAAAATGATAATGAAAGGGTGTTACAACGCCAACCTAAATAAACAAAAGATTTTAAACCGAAAAACGAGATGGCTTTCACAGATTTCGAAAGCTGTCAAAAGAAATGTAGTGCTTGTTCAGTTATTATAAATTGAAAGGCATTTGATAGAAATTGAAAGGGGTCCTTGAAGTGTTTCACGAGAGGGAACTTTTTTCTATTCCTGATTAGGCGTAGTGGTTTTCCGTGTAGTTGAGTGAAAGGTTGATTTTTCTCTTAAGCATAATTATTAATGTAACGATATCCCCGGTCAATATTGAGATCAGACTGAATTTAATATATAGGTATGTTTGCTATTATAAGCAAATTAAATTGGAAGTTTATAATAAAACCAATAATTATAGTCATTCAAATATGCATTAAAAGAGAAGTGACTGTCAGTGCACATTCCGTAGCTGTCTTGTGACTGATATCTTTGGAGCTGTTAGTATAAATGAAACTGATCAACTTGTCGAATCATCAAAAAACGCTACATGTCTTTTGTCCTTGTGACTTATTCAACTCGAGATATAGTTGTTTAAACAAACTATGGTTTCCTGAAAAAACTAATTTCGGAGATAAAGGGGCTAATATCATTAAAAATTAGTACTTGAAAAAAACTGAAAATAATCAAAGCTGAAGAAAATTTAATGAACTCTATAGTGAGGTATTCTCTGTCAAGTTTTAATACTTTTAAGTACGAAAAAACAAAACAAGTGTATACATACGTCTCCTCCTCAAAATTTATTTTTCAGAACGGCGAGATCGTTCGTCAACTTACACTGCTGTTCTCAATGCTGAGCAAAAAATGACAAACCAAAAAAAAGCCAACTTACTTACAATAAATTATTTTCTTTGTCACTTTTAGACCCTGTGCAATCCATGTTGGTATTGGGCACTTTTACATATTAAGAGCTACTTGGCGATCGCTTTTCCATTTATTTTTATTACTACCTCTTTCTATATCTAAATAAATTTATTGTTTGCATGAATGTAAACTAAGAGAGTGGAATTGTGTATAAGGTAACATGAGCTCTTAAATCACATTTAATACTGCTGCTACTTGTAATTTTACAAATTAAGAACATTCTAAAAAAATAAAATTAAAATTAATCCCATTTAGATATTCGTATCTTAGTTATTTTAGTTTCTATTTTGTAAATAAAACCATTTTACTAAAAAAAAATCATTTATTTATTTGTGTCTATATATTACTAAACTGTATGATACTAAATTTGTGACCTGGGAACCATCCTAGACTCCCGATTAGACCCAGAACCACGGGCCTACATCGTTGATCCAATAAAAATTAGCCTATTGGCTAATTTACGTACTGGATTCGCGATAACCATACGTGAAGTGAAAATACTAAGCCTTCCGATCACGACTTTTTTATGACTGCTGAAAGCAAAAACGTATAAGTCACAAGTCATGAAACAAGGTTAGGAGAACTTTGATTTATAACGACTTGAACTGAAACATAACGTTTCGGTTACAAGTGAATCTTCATAATAAATTGTTTTCAATAGAGCTACAAGTGAAACTAAACTCGTCCATGTAATAGGGGCGCCTCAACTTCGAGGGGTATAACAACAGGTCACTGAATAAAAAACCAGACCACTCGAAGAACACCCAGGCCATTTTATATGCGTTCTGTAATTGATCACGGGAGACAGATAAAATTCTTGCTTCCCAGGAAAAAGCGTCCGGGATGCGCTCGGGTTTTGACATTTTCAACAATGAAGAGGGGGGATTGCCTAGAATTTTGCCAATAAATGATTGTCTAAAACACCTAAAAAATATTTAAAACGTGTCATTGTAATTGTTATAAAAACTATTAGATTACATATGCTTCCATTATTCATGCTTCATGGACTACCTCACGTTAACTTCTGAAGAACGAATATATGGTGTTATCTGTGGTTATTTCGTATTCAGAAAGTGTCCGGAGATCCTGTTCGGAGAGGTTAGTAACCGTAGACCCTTCCCTGATATCGTCCACTCTAAACTAAACACCAAGACTCCAAGCTGCCAAAACGACTATTTCCAACAATTAAGCACACAACAGTTCCAGAAATATCTATTGGCACTACAAAAATAAAATCAGGGAGAAACATTTCAACTGGGCGGAAAATTGAGAAAAAAGATATTATAGCATGTTTTCTACCTCTCGGTCGTGAATGAGCTTGTGTTCATCTAATAGCATTTTTAAAACTTGATAGCTAGCAGGGAAATTATTTATTAGTGGAAGCATAGTTGGTACAATCGGCGTTTTGGCATACTATGTAGGCACGAGGACCCTTGTGCGGGGGATGGTTCGAGTTTTAAAAATTAATTTAGGATATAGCGTCCTTCCATTTCCCTATTCACAGACTGTTAAGAACTTAGGCATAATTTTCGATAAAATTCTAAATAATAAAGAGCAAAAGGCTTAGCAAAACACCTTTACTGCCGATAAAACATACAGCAATAATTTATAAAATGCTTGTCAGACCTCTATTAACCTATGTACCACCACCCTGGAGCATGCCCTGTACTAGTAGCCACATCATAGTTGATCATAGTTGATCTGCACCACAAGTAGCCACTTGTGGTGCAGATCAACTATTAATGATAATTAATAAAAATAGACAAGTTGCTAGAGCCCACGAAGAATATATTGGAGAATATTCTTTCTTTGGCTAATGGTAATTAAAACTTATTATCCAAACTCTGATTGTAATTATTTTCTTATCTTATAATTTTCCATTTTAATTATTAATAGCTTGGTGTAGCGGGTAAGATTTTACTTTAATATTACTGACCGGCTGTCTTATCAAACTAGACTTTCATTGCTTACCTGTTATATAAAACGGTAGTAGAATAAATGCGTATCAAACTAAAGGAGAGAAACCCGAAGTCATGGTAAAACCTACCAAGAGAGATTATAAAAATACCACGGCAGGCGAAGGGGTCCGTCGTAAATTTGACGTGACAGCTTGCACCCCTCGGGACCGAGTTTCACCCTGTCCATCTGCCTCCATGACCCACTTCCTAAGGCCTTCTTGACATTTCGGTGACAGGTCATTGGCATATTGGTGTTGATCGATTGACTGGCATGGATACATTTGACGGATGACACCCTTGAATATCTTGAAGACATACATAGACACTGAAGCAACCTTGAAAACATGGGCTGAATATTAAATCGATCAATTGAACTTGCATTAATTACATGGATTTGCTTGCGTGTAGGACTGCATGTTCCACCCGTGGCTTCAAGATAAAAGATGAACGAGGCATGGACGCAAGATGCCCGTGCCTTTTCAGTGTGAAAAGGATTTTCATAAACCGTCAAATGATTTTCACGGTCCAGCCTTAGAATAGGCACGCCTCCTGCATATTGCAACCACGCCTTTTGCATTTTCGAAAGAAAGCTGATTATATAATAAATATAGTTTTTAATGCTATCAATCCTGATAATTCTCTAAGAAAGCTGGCAGAACCCGCATGCTAGTTATGGACGTTAGGGCCCGCGGTTTTTTCCATTTGTGGCTTTTGCCTAATAAAATATCAGATTGCTTTAAGATATAGTGCTCAGTAGAAAAGTTAAACGAAATTACATGTGGTCTGATTTTCGAAAGTTGAACCCTCAAATTAATTCAGTATGATTAGTTTTTGGGATGATATATACCTCGTCAGGATATTTTATTAACAGAGTTCATACGAGATACATTTCCGAGATATTCAATAGCAGTTAAATACCCAAAGGCATAAGCCATATGACTTTTTATAGAGATGTCTGGATCACATTATGGGAGAACACTCTAGAACGAGTAAATAAAATGCGTTTCTTGATCGAGAAGAACGGTTCAAATAGCTTGGCTCCCTTTCATTTTAATAGAATAAAACAATTATTCAAAATAAGTTCCAGAATCGAACAGAAATAAGGTTACTTAATGGAAAAACTAACAATAACCAAAACATAATTGGAAAATGGTGTATGGCAGCGAAGGCGTGGAAGGTTAGACAGAGATCGTAGAGACTTGACTGACAATGAAGTAAACATACTGACCATTACTTAAGGGAAAAAATAAATAAAATAACCAAATAAAAAAAACCTCATAATGGAGATAAAGCGTAATAAAATTATAAATCCTTTGTTTTAATGAGAAACCTTGAACTCAAATAAATGACGCCAAATTTTAAATATATTCTTATCGAATGCATCGGTATGATTTGGTTTCGAACTGTACAAACCATGACCAGTGTACATTCACTTTTTACTGAAAGTAGAACACCAGTACACGATCTGACCATATCCAGTTTTCGCAATCATTCGTGAACAGCCTTATCTTACAAATAGCATGTCAAAAAAATAAATTGATTTTCTTCTTGAGAAGGAAAACTTTTCAGTGCTTGTCAATTTAAATCTCCTGGACTGCGTTGGTTAATTGCCGAGCAGGAAGTTAGACCCTATTGCCTAAGCGGTATGGGGTAGTTTACGTTCGTCTGTTCTGTGCAATAACGGTTCGGTATATTTTAATGGTTGTAATCCATCTGAAATTTTCAAGTACATTCCAAAAATATCAAGATTACGGGAAATATTAAACATTCCGACATTTTCCTTAGAAAATAAACAAATAAGGTTGCGAGATCCAATAATTAACCGGACAACGAACCGAATTCAAAAGGTTCTGTTTTCTTTTTGTATTTTTGTTATTTATTTATAAGTTTTTGGCAAGGCTTCCTTGCTTCGTTCGATAATTAATTAATGTGCTTAATTAGTTGAATTAACTATTTAACTTGTTAGAATTGTTGAGTTGATAATTATTTTGTGAACTTCAGGAGCTTCATACATTTGCCCTGGACCTTGACAGGACTTAAAATCTTAAGTATTTTCTTGGGCGGCTTCGGATGGGGATAGGTCGGGAGAATTCACTCTGCATCTTTTCCATACTTTCACACCTCACCTTTCTCATCAAAACCATACTCATAGCACAACTGTTGAAG
The DNA here is from genome assembly GCA_930367205.1 of Acanthosoma haemorrhoidale. Lineage (NCBI taxonomy): Eukaryota > Metazoa > Arthropoda > Insecta > Hemiptera > Acanthosomatidae > Acanthosoma > Acanthosoma haemorrhoidale. Next base: position 84,153,092 of record OV884014.1, on the reverse strand, counting down.
ATTTCCTCACAGCTGCATTTATGGACATAGCTCAAGCTTTTTGACAGGGTTTGGCGCGCAGGTTTGCTTTACAAGCTCAAAAGATATTTACCACAGACCCTTTTCCTAATCCTACTGTCCTACCTTTAAAACCGCTGGTGTAACCAATGCCCCGGATCAAAGTTAATGAAACAAAATGTTCCCACATTGCCTTCACCCTCTGTCACGTCTTGTTCTTTAGTTGGACAAGTCTTGTCCCTTGTAGTTTTTTTTAATTCCATTCCCCTACCTGTATCTGAGATAGCACGGTACATAGGCTTCCATCTCGACAAACGGCTGACCTGGAACCCAATAGAGCTATGGGGGACAGCAAAAAAGTCGAACATAAAGCGTATCCAATCCTTTCAATCAAAAGTCCTGAGAACAATAGTAAATGCCCCTTATTATGCCATCAACAAAACCCTTCATAACGTTCTTAATATACCCTACATTCTTGAACTCATCCCTTCCCAATTCATGAAATTCCATAGTAGCCTATCCAACCACCCTAATCCCGCAGCACAGTCATTGCACTGCACCATTCATCACTATAATCCTCCTCGGAGACTGAAACGACAGTGGCCTCGTGACCTACAATAAATGCGTGACAGTGGGAGTCCTGGCAATGGCCAGTTTCTAAAATCATGTCCTGAGCGTATGTGGCTCACGCGCTCTTCGTCAGCCTCCACTGGCTCGTATACGGTGACGCGGCTGACGGAGGAGCATGGGGGACTTCTCAAGACTCTGCTTCTTCTTTCACATGCAAGGGAGGTGACAAACAAAATGATTTGGGAGGCCTCTGGGCTGTTTGTATATACTGTACGAATGAGTGAGTGAATGCGAATTGTAAATGTGGTATGAATGAGAAGATTTATCGCAATTACTTATTACCTAATTAGGCAGATTGTAATTTTAGCACAATAAAGAAGTTTCAATGTGTATTTTCTGGCCAATGAACAGAAAAAGCCTAAAAATCAATAGTTTCAATCATAGATTAATTTAATTAATTTTTCTGACTTTTTTGTTACAAATATTATCTAATGTGAATATTTGAATACTGAATAAAACATAAAAAAAATTAAAATCAAGACAGGTCACTACTTGTTCTAAAGCCAGTACTCTCTATTTGGGCTCCACAAACATACACAAGTCTATAATCGTTGGAGATATAAACTGCATGGAGCGTTATGGAGTACAGAACAGGAAGCAGATCTCACTAAAAGCCTGCCTATTATCCCAACATAAACGAGGAAGGCACTGAAAAAACAAATGTTTGTTATAGATAGCTCTTGATGGAGGGAGGAGTTTAACTGTTAACCAGTCAGCTATCTAAACAAAACTAACTATAACATTGTTTATGATGTAGTTACTACCAAGTACGTCTTTCCCAGGTAAGTTGGTGGTTCCACAAATAAAAAAAAATTTCAACTCAAGGGTAATCATACAATTTAAGGTTTTGTTATGGTTGACAAAATGGCTGCAATAACACTCTAATAAAATTACAACATATAATACACATTATTGATCAGGAAGTGGACACCTTTAATTTGATAACCTACTTAGCATGATAGAAAATTTGTATTTTTTAGTTAAAAGCAATCGATTAATAACTGAGCTATCATCATAAGTTGCTTTAATTAGTTGAGCCTATAGTACATCAAGTAAAATCGTCATACAAAATACCATCTGTCTAGATGAATGTGGGATCGGGAATACACAGTTCATGACTTCTTCAATGATGATGAGATCTTAAATTTTGTACACTATTTAATATGATAGAAAAATGTTTATTTTTGACTGCTAATTAATTCAATTATGAACCTTCATTATTTTTTAACAGGCCGGTTTAATTTTTAGCTTCACCGGGGCATCAATTGATACAACCAAATAAAATAACATTCCTCTAAAAAATCACTAATTGAGCTAAAGTTGCTACTTTTATTTAAAGACAGATTAATGGCTTTTTGCAGTTATGGTTTGAGGTTCTAGTTACATATTGTTGATTAGGATGTTGATTTATTTAATTTGACGCCCTACTCAAAATTATTGACAAATATGTTTTTCTAATACCAACTAATTAATGACACTTACTTATGGTTTTCTTTTCCTAATGCGAAAACAGAATGGGTGAAAACAGAAGAGTTTCTAATTTTGAAAACGAAATCCTACAAAATGAAACCACTTAAAAAAACAAAATAAAAAACAGAATCATAATGAACCTGAAGGCCATTTGATAGAGGTATGTCCTCTCCGTTATTGATACTAAAGATGAGTGATTAGTCCGAGTGCAGTAAGTTTAACAAAACAATTATTGATTTCTTATTAAAAAATTGTAAGGTAATTTTTTTGTGTTTTTGTAAAAATAGCGACCCTTAGGTTTTCATCCTTGTGTTTGTCTGTTTTCGTCTTTGCGAGTACCAAGTTCAAACTAGAGACATGGAATTTTACATGGTGTTCCCATTTGATAAATTGGAAAAACTAAAAAGAATATTTTATATTTTGAGTCAGGTATAAAATTAAGGTCAGTATCCCCTGATTAACATTAATCAGTTAGTAATTGTATTGTTTTTTAAACTAAAATTACAAATTTATTGACACTGTGTTCACAACATAGTCATTAACACTTTGTTCAAATATTTAACTCTAGCAGACATTTTTATAGAGGCATGACATGATGCTAAAATTGAAAGCAGTCTCATAGTAAAAAATTCATCATTAATTACTTGGAGTAAAAAAATAAATATTTTTCTAACATATCGTGTATAAAACAAAACACGGATGTTAAAAGTTAAAAAGAGCTTTACATAAATAAAATAAAGATTGTTTAAGTGATTTTGGAATTACTTGAAAATGCCAAATAATTCATGATTATGGTACCTGTAGTATGAACTAAGTTGTCCCAATATGACCGAAGCCTAAAAATTCTCAATTAACATTAGATGTATTATGGAAGTTATAAAATAATATATTTTGTATTCGATATACTACTGATTATGCCAGGATAATATTTTAACTGCCAAGCTTAATATCCATTCTTGTAGAAACACTTCTGTATCATAAAAAGTTAGATTTCATTTTTTTTTTAAATTAATGCTGACAGTTATTGAAAGTAATCAATTTGAAAAAGAATTCTCGGTTGCAATCAAAGATTCTTTTATCATTTATCACAATTATCTATTGTCCTTTTACAGCAGATTTAAATGTTTTTGAAATTTAAAATTTATATAAAAAATATTTCATCTAGAAGTTTGTAAACATTATCCTTCAACTAATTCTATCCACAAATGCACATATTAGGGTTTATAGTTATATAAATATCTCACATGTAAGCTTTAAATAATATTTAAAAAATTAAACACTGAATGCTAAAGTTTAAGTAACTTGCCATTGTGTGCCTCCTACAATAACGCAGATAATTATAAATGAAATATCCACTAGAATACAACCGTTTTAAATTGACAATAGTGCACCTTAAAAAACTATAACCAGAACATAAGATCTTGACAACTCCCGCCAAAAGTTTTGGAACAGAAGGGAATTTGCGAGACATCTAGCGGCCACAGCTTCAAACACATCCTTTAGTTCGTCTTAATCCCGGTAGGTACCGCTCCATGAATTTTGTTCTTATTTGTTTTAGATAAATGGTTTTTCAAAAGCATTTCTTTTAAATTACATAAATTTATAGTATTACGCCACGCAAGAATCAGAGGCCTCTCATTAGTTTAAAACACATTGTCACATAAATTACGTATGAAGGATTCGAGTCTTTTTAAGATTTTAAACTATAGTTCACTGAAGTTCCAACATGTGATACAGGCTATTAATCAGGAGATGGAGATTTTCAATTGAATACCTTATTTAATAATATGATAGGATTACATTTCTTTTTAATTACAAGTAAACATTTAATTAATGAATTTTCATTATTTTTCATTTGTAGGCTTGCATTTATGTTTAGCATCTCTGGGGCATCAAGCGATGCTTCAATGTGAAATATTGAATATACTAGGTAGTACATATATGAAACAGGGGTTTAAAAAAAATAAAATAACAATTTTAATGAATTTTTGTAATAGTACTACATTCAAATGCAGAAACATAATATAAGTTATCAAGACATCAAAACACATTATTTTTATTAAAAGTGTCATCAAAAGGAACTACCATGGAAAATATGATGCCTATAAAAAGGATACTGGTTGAGTTACAGTTGTGTACACTGTGTTAAAAAAAACACAAATTAAATATTGCTATTCAGGATGATTAAAGATCTAAGATAAGTTAATACCTCACCCAAAATTATAAAAGTATGATACCAAATCATTTTTAGAAGTTATAACACTTAATTAAGTTCTAAGGAGATACCTATATTTTTAATGTTTTTCCAATGTCAAATGAGATCATTATGTGATATTTCACAAAAGCCTCAACAGACAGACATATACAGAAAACGGTTTCTGATCTGCCATGATTGGTATTGGGTTGGAGCATATGAAATACCAGTTGTTAGGGTACGAGGCAAATGAAAGTAAAAACAAGCTTTAACGATATTATTTTTATTCAAAACAATTTCCGCTAACTTGGTTACATTTCCCCCAAACCCCCAAAAAGGTTTTTTATATTTTGTTCAACGATATTTTTGGCTTGGTATCAATAAATTCGAGAAATGAAAATTTAACCTTGTTTGTATTACAGAATAGTTTGTGTTTTTTAAAATGTGTCAGATACTCTGAAAAGAAGATACGACAGATGGCAACACGTCAGGTGTATGGTGGATGAGGTAAAACTTCTGTTTTCAGATCATGTAATTTTATTAAAGTTAACTGATAAAAATTTCAACAATGTTTCTGGCCTTTCATGTGGCAACCCCCCACTGGTCCATTTTTTGTTTTCCTAATAGCATGAAAGTTTCGTTAAACAAAAGTATGACCGACGTTTAAGTGTTTTGAAAGTTCTCAACTTGTCTGATCGATTGTCCTCAACTAAAGCCTTTAATTCATCATCATCAAGCTTTGTTTCTGGTCTTACATGAGATTCAGTCTCGAGACTTTTATTGCCAGATGGAAACCTAGAGATTCACTGACGTACTTTCATTCACTGTACGGACACCAATAGTCATATTGTTGTTTCGAAAGGATCTGGAAGCGTAATGCCCAAGTTTAAATTGATATTCATTGAACAGTTCACAATAAACTGGAATATAAACCATGAAAATGAAAGAGCAATGCCTAAAGATTAATTTAGTACCCATTGTGTTTGTGTTTGTTAACAAAAGATGGATTCTTACTTTATTGATGTCATCAAAATAAATAAATCTGACATTTCATGCCTTGCAACCAAAAAGGCTCTAGGCTTTTTACCTTTTAATTCTGTTTTTTTTTTTTGTTTTTCTCCAGATAACTTCACAATCGTTGAACACCTCCACTTCTACACTCCTTTGCTTACAACATTAGGTGTAGGTAAAGTATTCCTTCATTGAAGAGACGCCTAGCGGCGACTTTCTGAAACAACTCACTCCTAGTTGAGAAGTATTTCGGCAGAGTGCGCTCCATTACCAGTTTACAACTTAGGCTTATTATTGTTATTTTTTTTGGAACACTTGCACTTTAATTGGAAACAGAATAGACTACTCTTCTTAGTTCATAAAAATTCAGTTGTAAAGACTATTTGTGTACAAAATATTATTCATCTTTTAAACTAAATTTTGCAGTCTTGAACAGCTTACGTTAATTATATGGGTGCTTAGAATATACGGCTATAGTCATGCTTTTAACTTTTATGTCACAAGTTTGGATTCCTAAAGTTGAAATCTCGCCTAATATTTTGGGGTCCAGTTGATTTAGCTAGTCTTCAGAAATAATAAGAATATACGTACTTCTTGTATAAATACTACTTACTTATTCTTACACAAAACGTTATGGACAGGGAAGTGCATTTAAAATTAATAATCCACAACTCGTTATTCAAATCCTTAAGTTACTTTTTCGGCAAGGAGTCGACAAAATTGAAAGGAACACTGAGTGTTTGCATGTTTCCTACATCACATTATCTCAAAGGCATGGCTTATGACACCGATAACACATGCATGGTGCATTAAAGAAAATATCCACATTGATTCATTAAGCATTTATTCTCTATTTCTTTAGCAAGGCTCTAGAATTTGTAGATGTCCCTGTCAAATGTTTGATTTCGGTGTCGGAACATGAGGTAACGCGAAAAAAACCAATGCTGTAAAGACAACGATGAGATGCCCAGAGCAATGTGTAAGTGCATTAAAACTTCGTGTTAATTAATTGTAATAATATATAAAACAATAAAAATAAATTTAAAAGATTCCCGATAGTCAACTAACGGATTTTTTTACTTAAGAGGAAAAGAAAATATCCTAAAAATTTTTCATGATTTTGATCAGAATGCTTGAGGGTCTCATGTATGCCAAACGTATCATGTTCCAACGATGATTATTTCAAGTAATTTACATGCAAATTTGTCATTTCACATTTGATTAAGGAGAAAGGGTCATAAGATTGAGTTTTCGAAATCTTTCATGTTTTTTTGAGCTGGGATTCTTGCAATAGTGTCCTTACAAGGAAAATGCGAGGTTGTGAAACGTATGTCGTGAACGGAGCTGTTGCTTTTTGAACATCCAACAACATATAATCATAAAGTAAGCAGTCTAAATTTAAATATTTTAGTTTTAATACTTTTAAGAAGAAAACTTAAATATCAAACACGTCAGCCTATTAACAAGCACGTCCACGAATCAGTGACTCAAATATTTTCTGAAATTAATTAATTTAACAGTCTTTCGGTCTAAAATTTCGTAGTATAAATGATTAACTAAATTTTTTTTTCGGACATAAATTGGAATGAAAAAACAACTGACTATTCCCGGTCAAAACTCTTGAAATCATTTTAAAAATAAAACTAAATAACTACAAAATACCATCGGGCTAAATTAACTTAACATAAATCTTATTTTACTTTTTTTATTTTATAGAACAAGTACTTTCAAGCTTCTGTCATCTTCGGGTGCAGGAAAATATAAGTAATATCTACATGATTATAAACTAATCGGAATTATTTAAAATTATTATTCATTTAAAACTATGTATCATCATCAGTTTTATAATGGTAAGATAATGTTAAGAACATGTAGAAGGGGGTTGAGCAGAACTGTATACCTGCCTCGTGACTTCATGGAAGTCACTGATGGTTCCTGTTACTTTTAAGTAAGCAGCCCACCCCTCCTTACTTCCCTTACTCCCTACTTCCCAGAATTATCCTTTTCTTGTACATATATGTCTCAGCTTTTAGCCCCACACCACACTTGCCCTACACTAGTCCCTAGACCTTCCACCCATTATGTAGTAACGTAACTCTTAATATTTGTATATACCAGTGTTTAGCTTGTACTTCATAATAAAGCTTTTCTTTCTTTTCTTTTAAAAGACTCTCCTTTACAAAGATTATTTAACTCTCGATATATTTTAGTAATACTTGTTAAGTCATTATTACATCTTTTTAAGTTAGAGAAGAAGACTTAAATATATAACACATCTAGATTTAGTACATTTAAGAATCAGTGCCTCATTTCATTATTTCTATAAATAAATAATTTGTCATTTTATTTCCAGCCCGTATTCCAGCCACAGAAGATGACACACTGCTGAGCGTACGATCGTAATATGAGGAATATAGTAAAGTAAGAAAAATTACATAATTTTTTTATTCAACTACGTAGAGGTGTAATATAATATATATATGTAATAATAAAATTAATAATAATGTAATACTATATAATAATTAAATAATGTAATATAATGTACCATATACATATTTTATTGTCGCATTTATTGAGTCTCCGAATGATTTTCTTTTATAATCGTACAGATCTGACGACTACTTTAATATAAGAAATGCACCCATTGTACAGCCTTCGGATTACTGAAACCTAAGTACAACAAAAAGAAAGGTCGTCTGGGTTCACTCACTGACCTTTGACCGTGTATTATTTTTTTCCATGACGGTTTCCTCTTCAATTCACCAAACCCCAACGTTAATGTGTAACATACCTTCCATGACGTAAACGATGGAGCCGACATCCCCCTCCTTGATGATGAGGCTGCCAGCCGGGTACTCTACGGGGTACATGCAGTCTACGATCTCCCGTATCTGCGTCATCTCCAGGTTCTTCATGAAGTCGTTGTCTAATATGGCAGCTTTGATCAGTTCCCGGGATCTGCAAACATAACAGTAATGATTATGACAAAAGATAAAATATAGTCTAAAATAAAATATGGCAACAAATAGTTCAAGAGTCTGTTGTATTTCCACTTTGCTTGTGAGATAATTTCAATCCGAGAATGATCAAATACACTTTAAATAATACATACACAATTGGTTTTATAGAATAATAAAAAAAAAAATCGAGTCAAGTGTGATTCACTACACAATTGAGGGGTTCGTGGCGGCAGCTAAAACATTGTAATTATAGTGTCAACACATAATACATATTATTAATCAAGATGTCGAGATCTTTAATTCAATAACCTATACAATATTATAAAAAATTATACATGTTTTATATACAAAGTAATTGAAGTCTGCCTCTGAACAGTGGAGGGAACTGTAGTATCCTTTATGAGCTCTTCAAGTTTTTGGTTGAAATGGTTCTGGATTTCGGAATTCCTGCGGATTAACACATAGGGAAGTGATAAGTTTTGGTAAAATGAGAGACTTATAAAGGGTTGCAACTGTGTATTATGATTTTGTCTGTTGATAAGTGTACACAGTCGTTTTAGAAGTCTATTACATTGTTTATTTTAATTTGTAATCCGTGTATTTCACATGCGTACAAGAAAACAATTTCTTTTGGTAACTTGGATTTTAAAACTGATTTCAGCTATATTTGGGGCACTGAATTTGAATTTGAACTCAGTTTTTCTCTACCTGCTCTACTTTTATAGATCAGAGTTTTTTTTTTAACGTAGTTCTACACGAAATATGCAATTCTAACTCCATTTTGTGCAGCTCTAAGTCACATATGCAAGGATTGGTTCCTGTATATGTGCCCTATTATCACTCTGATCTCTAGTTAGTCTCAGGGAAATTAACCTGATGGAGTTTATCATCGTGTATTCGATGAATGTGGCTGAGGGAAAACGTGATGATTGGCAGTTTCAAATCCCTTTGGTGTAACTTGAGTAAGGTGCACTATTTACGCAGCCACGTGGACCTTTTTCCTGAAAATTTGACACCAGTGAGGAACAAGTTGAATGATTTCATCAAGATATTAAAACTATGGAGCCACCAAGGAATATTACTACTGGAGTTTAATAAGGGACTGTGTCACAGAAAAGAAGCTTCCGAAGTGTCCAGTGAATGTTTGGTTTCCTCGATGACTTTTTCGTCTATCTTTGTATATAATCATATTTGTATAATATATTAATAAAAATTCCTTGTTTAGTTTTTTTTTATATGATCCATGCATTCAACATAAAATAGTGTATCGTATACCTCGCTAAAATGTTTTATCTTCGAAATTTGAGCTTCTAGGCAAAAAATAATGCCATATTTGAATTTAGGGCATTAAATGGATATAAAATCAGCTCCGGCACCAAAACATCTTTGGCCTGTGTTATAATTGCATTAACTGGTATTCCACCAAGAAAAGATAATCTATATGTAGTATATATTATACAAATTAATGTTAGGTGGGTTAGAGAATATTGTAATCCTGCTAAGAGTAATGAAGGCGTTTAATGTCAATTAACGATCAAAAAATAAAATAAACCGACTATATTTTCATTGACGGGCGACATCACTGATTGTATTTCAATTCAATAATTGTTTATCAAAACATAATATGCATAAATATTGTACATAATTATTTGTAGAGTTTCATCGTTTAACTATGCCCCGACGATCGTTTAGGCTCATGTTTGGCTTAAAAGCATAAAACAATGTAAGTTCCGCATGGTGACTCGGCGTCAGGAAAATAATGCTAACCCTATTAATTTAATTATCAATAATGATTAATTTAGTATCTGTGCATGTAGGTTGTCGAATACCAGGACGACTTTTAATTATCACATTGATAGATTCATAGAAATCGCACTAAAAATCAAAATGCTTCAATACTTTTTTGACATTTTGTAAAAAAAGTCATGCATAAGTTATGTGCAACATTCTGTTCAGTTGAACAGATTATTAGAATAAAAGGCCTTGTAACGTACATACACGCTCAATAAAAATCACTAGGACCAAACTCGACATTTTAGGACAGTTTTGACGGAAATCATCAAGTTTCAAAACAAGGAATACCCAAACAAACCTGTTTATATTTTTCTTCTTTCGCCCCCGACGTTTCCAAGAACGAATTTGATGCCACCAGCTCTTGATGTGACTGCTACCACCACAGTAGTGACAGGTCATCGTTTGAAATTCAAATGACCTGTCATAATATATCACCCGGACCAACTTGTCAACTGGAGAAAAAGTGTGTCAACAATAATTTAGCATCGTTAAGGATACATTCATATAATAAATTACGTCAAATAGACGTTTCACAACGAATAAAAAAAAAACGATTTCGTCAACGAAGAGCATGCAAATTATAGTTAGTTTGATGTATAACCGGTTGTAAATAAATACCGTCTCTTTAAAAGTGTAAAAACATGTATAATTATTTAAAGTTTATTAGCAGAGAATATTTTTACACTTTTTGTATAAATTAATATTTTTTATGAGCAGCCTCATTTTAATACTGAAACATGAAACTTTTGGAACTTGGGGTGTGAAATTCACTCACATTTACGGGCAATATGTTAATCAACTTTAATACGCTTGAACTTGTAAATAATAAATTTACCTAGGCTAGTATGCCTTTGATATGACAGATCACAATTTTTTTTCTAGACAAACCATGTCTCAAAGAGAACTAATAAATGACACACAACTCCTTACTTCACCTTCTCGGCTTATGAGGGAGTGCTAAACACTTGAATAACCAGAAGATGAAGATATTTTAGCGAAAAGTGCTTAGGTGGGCTGTGCCAAGAAAAACCGACAATTATAGCATTCCTTAGGTCAATGAAAATTTCTCTAACTGTCAACAAGCACTGAAACTGTACACAAATCTACTGATAAAACGGATCATCTCACTCAAGTCTCCCTGAGCTCTCAAAAGGGTATGACCAAAGAACTTTCTCTTGACTTACCTATTCGAAACATGAATAAATTACCATAGACATGCCAGTAAAGAGACTTGGAAAATGTTCAAATAAATAAGTCAAACAATAGACATGATCAAACAAAAACAAAGCTCTTGAAATGTGGGAGGACATCAGGCCAATCTGGTAAGTTAATAGAGATTTTAAGCTCGCCCGCTGACAGGGGACTTATGTCAACCACGCTCGTTTCTCAATTATTAAGTGATCAGTCAAATCTATCCTATTACAAGCGGTGATATTTCAATTAGTTTTGTGTGTATATGATATTTTTTTAAATCGTGCCGATTTTGATTTCATATAAGCACCGCTGCAGACCATTTGACGGCACTGTACACCACTTGAGTCACTTGAGGCACTGACCAAATCTTGAGTCATTTTCTCAATAGATGTAAATTTAAGAGTGTTCATTACTATTATACAATCTTAAATATTAGAAAGTATCAGTTCATTTCTACCAATATCTCTGGTACTAGTTAATTTTTGAAATTAACGAGTTTTCGTCATTTCAGTGACGTGTAATCTACTACATTTGCTCGTTATTTCCATCAACGTTTCTGACAATCTCTACTATGATGAGTGAAAAAAATTCACTTAGGTCTTTCGGTATAAAAAATTTTTTTTTTTTTAAAGTAATCATTAAAAAACGAGAAATCTTAAAAATATACGTAGTACCTTTGGGAAGTTTTTATTTTTTTTTCAACAGTTAAATATTGGTACCTAAGTAGCTCAGATTTATTTTAATTTTTTACATATCAGGAACAGTTCCAACTTTCCAACTAAATAAAGGCACAGTAAATAATTGTATATTTCTGGCGTAACTTCACACAGTTTTGCATATATCTTATAATTTTTTTTTTTTTTCGGAATTGATTTGCTTTCTCTAAAACTACAGCGAGGCCACCGTTTGTGATCTAATTGCTCACTGTCACAAATAGATTTACTCAAAGTTGAATGATACACTGGCAGGCAACTACCTTATATTCATATTAATCGCAGCATGTACTAGCAATGAAGTCATATAAGGTTTAAATATCTGACAACTACTATTTTATAATGTACAAGCATAAGTAATTGCTAGCTGTGGTTGTGTTGAATACCTCATTTCAATTTTTTTTTCTACTATTCCAGGTTTGCATAGCTAATTTGACATGTCTGGCGTCAACCACGAGAGAAAACAGTATTCAATCAATTTTTTATCGGTTCATTTAAATAATTTATAAACAAAAACATTTTTTTTTTCCCACATAGGAATCAAAGGAAGAAAACAGGCTGTTGGAAGTGTTCCAGAAATTAGTTCTCAGAGCAAAACGCCCTTTGACTAATTTTAGACTCATTTGATTCCATGACTAAAGGAAACATTGAATAACACATAGTTCGTTTGTAAAAATAAATTATAGAATATTTGTTCACATTTCTCGTGAAGAATCGAGGATACCTTTGTCACTGGTAAATGACTATTTACATAAAAAGACTTATTATCTTTCTTTACTTAATCAGCACACTTTTAAGACATTGAAAGGAATTCAGGGGGGAGGACATAGGAAACAGCCTAATTCCTCAAATTAAAAAAAATTTTGATTTGTTGAAAGAAACATTTTTGAGCAGAGAAACTTTTCTCTATTCAAGAAATCAATAATCTATATTAAAAAAAAAGAAAATGTTTGTGTTCTGTCAGACAAACCACAAAGTGGAATTGCGTTAGAGGAAATATTGTTTGCTTTTTTTTGACACCACGATGAAATCCCAAAAAACAGGTGTTTTTCACAATTTTACATTTCATTTTTACTTAGAAGAGGCAATTCTTTTTCTAAAAACTGATATGATACACTAATAAAAACAAGTGGCCAACAATAAATTATTTAAAAAAATTAACATTACTTAAATGAGTGATTATCAGTGTTTAGGCTAACTTTCCTTATTCTTTGGTTTACTTTATTTTGTCGTTTATTTATTATTTGTTTGCATTGAAAGAAATGTTTCTGGTTTACTTTGAAAAAAAAATCTATAGCACAACTTTATCATCTTATATTAATATGTATATACTCTGCAGTCTTTATTAAGACATAATTTTATTAAAACGATCGATGTGGTATTGCAATCTAAAGATAATTGTGGAGACCACCAAAAACCTTCTGAAACCCGTAATAATATAAAAATGTGGTGGTTAAATATAAACACATATTTTAACAGAGTTACAAATGTACTGTGAAACGAATCGTCCTCGGATCATAACTCTAAAATCTCTAAAATAGTCTGCTCAAATACAATGAGTTGCTCACGAAGCAGAACACAGTATAAGTCCCATAGGCAGTATCGTACTACTAAATACAATGAGTTGCTCACGAAGCAGAACACAGTATAAGTCCCATAGGCAGTATCGTACTACTAAATACAATGAGTTGCTCAGGAAGCAGAACACAGTATAAGTCCCATAGGCAGTATCGTACTACTAAATACAATGAATTGCTCACGAAGCAGAACACAGTATAAGTCCCATAGGCAGTATCGTACTACTAAATACAATGAATTGCTCAGGAAGCAGAACACAGTATAAGTCCCATAGGCAGTATCGTACTACTAAATACAATGAATTGCTCAGGAAGCAGAACACAGTATAAGTCCCATAGGCAGTATCATACTACTAAAAGTTTCACTAAAAAGTGAAATAAAATGTAACGTATAAATTGACATAAATAAAACATATTGAAGAAATGAATCCATTGGGTTCTAGTGGTGGACCGATCGCTTTGTAGCGCCGGAGGATTACAGACTTTGAGGGCTTGGCAATTAAAGGAAAGTTTGTGAAGAGAAACTTATTAAATTATTACCTAATTTATAACATCTCTTCCAATCCGATACCTCATTGTACATGATTATACATTGGATTCAAATCAGTCTTTAATGGAATGTATTTCTGGTATATCGGAGGACTAAATGCATCAAACCATTAAAACAATCATTAATCAATTGTAAAAATAGATTTACACTCAGTGATTAGATATCATTAAACGGCTATAAAGTAGTTTAGATATTTCATTCACACAGAATGGAGTGAGGAAATGTCTGGAGCAGAATGTCTAATATCTGATAATTGACGGCGTATAATATATCGGTACTATCGAGCCCGACACTAGGGATAAAAAAAATGAAAGTCATCGATGGCATTTATAACTGCCATTATTGGATCCGAGAAAGGGGAAAAAATTAGCCGACATCCCTTCTCTACCCGTCCATAAAGTTATATAGATTAATCAATCGGAGAGGACCTATATATCGCCTTAAAGGCAAGACGGGCTAAAGAAAAAAAAAAAAAGGAATGAAATACATTCAACTTGCAAATACTTGACCGAGTTACACCACCGCCAAAATAAGAGTGGGAGAAGAAAAAAAAAAGAGGTTTCCCAACGCCTTTGAAAACGCCGGCCAGGATCAAACGGTAGGAATTTATGGGGTCTGCGGAAGAAAAGGGAGAAAAAAACCAATATGGATAGCGGATTTAATTAGAGAAACCAACTGCCAATTAGTGTTCATAATGCGAAGAGCGGGCGTTTCTGTGTATGTTTTTCTGAATATAGACATAAAACTTCTAGGATTCCGCTTCTTATAGGGCTGCTATCGGCAGACGATAATAGGATGTTTGGGATGCCTCGGTCCTGTAGTCGTTTATCATTAATGATCACAGAACATGTTAAAGAACGACGCAGAAGCACACAAGCGTCAATGAGTATTCTTTGTGGGGCACGTTCTGGTGAACTATGCATGATAATTACATCGGGGTATGCTACATCGGTATTCAGCGATAATATTCGAATATTATCACATTTTCCTCATGTACACTTCAGACATGCTACGGTTTGAAAATGTAATGGCGAAATTACCCATACCGTCCAATGGACATGTCTAACTCAGACTTAAGGTATCGGTGCTATTTATTTATTATTAATATGCGAGAAATACCCTGAATGTTACAAACATTACCTGTGCAAATTAGCTGATAAATCTTAGCTTCTCGTTATAATTAAACGATCCATTTTTTTAAATATTTTATTAAATAAAGACTAAATCGTGTTTCCGGAACACCATTTTTTTTGTTGGGGCTATTGGTAGACGTATCGATATCCTCTTTTATTTGGTAGCGTAGCGACGGGCTATAAACTCTTATTATGAACTATACTATTTCCTACTGTTCATTTATCCAACCCGGTGGTCGGCAAGAAAGACATACGAGTAACCCTCGTACATACTCGTAAACCTGTTGTCATGCACATTTTACCGGCGGCCTTGTTTTTGAACTCCATAAGAGCATAATAGCTGTGCCCCGACAGTGACCACGATTTCACACTCAGTATCTAAGAGTAGGCGAAAACCGTCCGACTAAAGTCGAGAGTGTTCAATTAGGTGTTGAATAGGTGTTCAAAAACTTTATGGTTGATAGAGCGCGGGTCTCCTACGTACACTAGCCTGAAGGTGATACCACAGACAGAATACCCATACCACGATTCCCAGAGGGTCCAGTAAACCTCACATAGCAACTCTCCGATCTTCATCTCTATCCTATCTGATCTTAAGTGCTCCGTCCTGAAGGATGGCGACATATTATCCATTATATATTGAATATTAACAAATATTAAGTTATTGTATAACTTGTATAATAAGTTGTTAATTACTTAAATTAATCGGCTGATCAGTTTCCCTTTAGAAAATGTCTGTAGCTAATAGTTACTCCAAGGGTATGATGTTTAAGCTCATTCAACGTCTACGGAAGAAAGAATGTGATTATGCGACATGGGCCACACTAGCGTATGCTGGCAATATATCTACAACAATTTTTAGGAAGAAGGGTTCTTTTTCAAAGGCTAGCAAATTTAGTCTTTACAAACCTAAAAAAGATATCGAATCATAAAGTAGTCATTATAGATTGAATTATCACCTCCAGGTAGTCACCGAGCTCCTTGTGCATGAAAACAAAACTGGCTATAAAATACATAAAATCCTTATTGGGGCCTTTTGTTTTTATAATTTATATCATTGTTTTCATAAACCAATCCTGTAGAGAGAATGTACAAAGAAACAATTGTGATTCCTGTTTTTTAAAGATATTACACTAAAAAAGGTGCGAAGAGCCGTTGAAATTCGTTCGGTGGAAGTTGAAAGGGTGCTGCTTCTAAATAAGATACCGCTTTGGTTCGAAAGCTTCAATGCTGGGAATACCAGCCTTCAAGACTGGTCGCGTTAAGGTCGTCATTCAGTTGTCGTTGACGATAAATTATTGGATAGCTTATGACAGAATTCGAATATGACCACAAGTGGATTAGCAAGTCCCACAGTGGCTCCAAATATCACCGTATATTAATTTTTGAATTAAAAATATTTTTACCAGAACTTTTGTAAAAACCCAGCTTATTCTATTTTACAAACCATCATCATTAAAAGTGTCACGATCCCTTCTAAAGCCACTTCGAGTCCGAATTGAAAAATCTTCCGGTATAGAAAAAAATATAGCCCCTAAGGGGCGATTCGAGAGGTCTTCTATGAGAGTAGAGAGGTGTCGCAGGATAAGATCGGCTAGATAAGAGATACAAGAGACTAATGGACGGCCCCAACCCAGATAAGACCCTTTAATATCCAGTAAATCTTGTAATGTTTGATATAGGGGCGGTGTCCAACAGGCTGGATAATCCATCTTTGTGGCCCGCTATTAATGGGCTACCGGTTTGAACCACGGCTTCGCTTCAGTAAATGGCCAATCTTAATTTAATCTTATGCTTTACAGATATTTAATTATCCAGTCAGTATTTTTATTTAGTAATTAAGAAGTTAACATTAACATTGTAGCACGTATCAGCGGAAATAACTCACTGCGTGGTATGCGAATAGTGACTAATGGTATCTAGCTCCTCCTAGCACAGGAATTCCTTGAGTGGATTCCTTACCTAGTACCTCCCATCAATCTTATTTGTGTTGTCCACGCGTACTGATAAAAAAAAAGAAGACGGTTACAGTTTGGAAATGGTGTGTTTAACATCTTTGGGTAAATTCTCAAACTTACCCAATTGAATATAAGACCGACATTGCAATCCGAAGTCCTCAGAACTGTGTTTAACGCTGCCTTTCTTAACGACGCTTCCATTGTTAAAAAGTCCAACAAGTGGTTCTACGCAGCCCGAATTCCCATGGCCTTATACTCTCAAAAGTTTTCAAACTCATCGAAAACCTAACCACTCATCCCAATCTCCTTGTAAAGTTCTTATTCAGTAACACTAATCCGTACAATCCTCATCGTAGCCTGTAGTGGCGGTGTCCTCGCGATCTATTGTAAATAGATACGGGATCTGGCGTTGGTTACTATCCTCAGTCAATTTCTGAGCGTCAAAGTGAACGTTCAGAGGCGAGGATAATCCTTTTGTGGCTGAGTTCGGAAGAGGAACTTTCTTGGAAGCGTTTAGGCGTCTCAACAGAACGTAATGTATGAATGTGAGCCATATGTACTAGTTGATTTAATTTTGAATTGTATGAATTTAAAAGCAGATTGTAGTTTTTCTAATAAATATGAATATTTACAACGGAATACAAAGGCTAAAAATGTACTCGTTAGCGATGGAATCCATTCAAATTCCAAGAACCACCTAAAAATCATGCAAAGAATGCTAAATAATTCTGTATATGCAAAAGGCACTAACATCTTTCAGTTGAGCACGCGAACTCATATCAAGTTTCTATCAAGCCTCACAGTAATGGACTCTTCCTATTTCGAATATGAAAGGGTTACTTAAGTAAAGTAGTGGATAAGTGTTACTTGTGGTTGTCGAAGTGATTCGTGTTTTTAACAGGGTTGAGTTCTTCGAGGTAGTCGGTGTGCTTATCTCATCCCAGAGGGAGGTATTGAACCCACGACTTAGACCAACATCTATTTTCCAATTGAAGATAAAGTTAAAAAAAAAAATACAGAGCTAAGCCGTCAAGAATTATGTAATTGAAGAATGAACAAAATATATCTAAAACATTTAGGAGCTGGAACTATTAGGGGTCGGGCTAGGACTGTCGATTCCTACATTTTTTTTTTTTTTTTTTGTTCAACAACAACTTTATTATGATAAAATTACAATCTGCCTGATAGGGCTATAAGTAATTGCAATAAATGATCTCATTCCACGTGGTTGTCACCTCCCTCGCGTGCGAAGGAGGAAGCGAAGTTATGGGAAGTCCCCTACGCTCCTACGTTAGCCGCGTCACTGCATAAGAGCCAGCGGAGGCTGACCAAGAGCGCGAGAGCCACAGACGCTCGGGAATTCCTGCATTAGTGAGCAGATTTTATTTCGTGGCTGCCCCACGGAATAAACCGAAATCTGGCTAGAAAAGGTCAATACCCTGTAGATTACCCTACTTCTTTCTCAAAGGTGGAGTCAAAAAAGTTTGTTATTAAAGCTTACATAGAAGAGAACGTGTCTACATTAGCTGCATTCAAGATGCAATTTCCAATGCAATGAAAATTTTTACAAACCCTGCAATGTCGGGAGCTTTCCTTACTGAATGAAACCTCTAAGTCCCTCGTGGCCGACCGACCAGAAGTCCTTCAAAATCCAGAACATTTTTTTCCCGACTTCTCCTTATTTCTCTTTTTAACATGCTATATCGGCTGGTTGCTCTTTTTATCATAATCTATAGTCCAACATGCATACATACATCCCAGACTAGAGCTAAGATAGTCAAAAGATATCTTTTATTATTTTTAGCTAGAGTTTTTAAAACTATAACAGGTTGTGTAAAGTACTTGAAGTATGAAACAGATAAGTAAAGATTTTTGAAAATTAATTTTAGTACGATAATAATATATTTTAATTAATCACAGTCCATATGCTAAACATTTCGAGTTAGAACATTTGAATTTTACTTTTTTTTATCGTATTTTGTGCTATGATTCTATTTTCATTGCAATGTATTGTCTTTTTAGACACTGACTCTAACAATAAAACTTATTAGAATAATATCAGTAGTCATAGTTATCAAAAGTAAAAAGTATTTTACTATATGGTTGGTGCCGGTTGTGGAGTAAGGTCTAAGCTGCCATCCTCAGTTGCTTATCAATGGTCTAAAATTTTAAAACATGCGAATTTTATACTTTTAATTGGCAACTGGCAGCTGTCAAAAACGCTAGGGTTGAATAACCTTCATTTTGGAAAGTCCAAGGAGTTTGTGTTTGAGTATTAGCAAATAGTAATATAATGTAATAAATTTTATGATTACAGTCCTTATGATGAATTACGCATTTTAAGTCCAAAATAACAGCCTCAGCAATCAAACATAACTGTATCTACCCCCCTCAAAAGTCGGAATCCGATGAAAAAATAACTAAACACTAAATGGCACATCAGCGGGCAGACATGACTCGAACCCGGAGAGTCGCATTTTTATTCAAAGGGGAGGCGGTTACGTAAATAAAACCTGGTGACAAGCGCCCTCGAGTCAACTCAAATTACACTTGCACAGAACTAATGCCCCCATCATCTAACTCATATCTTCCGCGGTCCCACAGCCGGCCAAACCCCAGGAGGGAAAGGTCAGTGGAAATAATGCGGGCCCCTACAAAGAATCCGATGTAGCCGGTGTATTTATTAATCAGGCAGCTTGTCTTCAGATCTTATCTGCTCCTGTGGAGCTCGGAGGCATGCTACCTGAGAACAGGGAACTAGCGGTCGTCTCTATTCCCGACCGGGGCCGACTTGGGGTCAGTTTGACGGGAGAAACATGTGTTATCATGTTATTTACCAACGTCATAACAATTCTTATATACTAATACATAATTGAATGGCTACCACGAAGAACGCGGTATGTTAATTATTTCGATACTGCCCCCCCCCTCTCCTAAAACGAAGGTTTTAATAATATCCTTTAGGGTGCAGGAGAGTTAGAAGTGCCATAAAACCACCTGTTTAAGTGATTAAGAACAGATTTTTCGACTCCGTGCAATACTTGAGAACCCGGTGTTTAACACGATAACCCCCGCTCCGTTCCCCCATCGATGGCAGGACGCTGTCGCGGCTGGAACGCTTTTAGTCTTAGGTTCTAGGTTTAGGTTTTATTTTGTAAGTTTTTCTCCCACTTTTTTAAACTGAAGGAAAGCCCCATCACCTTGTAATGTATTTATGTCTTTTCCTTTTAACTTCAATTTTATATATGTAACCCAACCTGCTTCAAATGCATCTGCGCATAGCAGAATGAGGAGAAAAAATAAATTTGTGCGTTCTTGTTCATATTTTCACATTGTAAAATTCAAAAGGGTTAAGGGGAAAAAAAAAAAAATTAAGAACGGAAAGTATTCTGAAGACTGTTAAAAGCGCTTGGGACACAAAGAAAGTCTTTTGAACATACGAACATAGGTGTATTTAAAACCTAAATTATAATAATTATAATTGTTTTAAAACCACCTCTTTTAATGTAACACCTCATTGTATGATCATACAAAACATAAATTAATATCATCATTGAGCTTTTGAGTCTAAATATCGATAGTCTCAATATTGATGCTTTCTGGCAGCAGTATCCAACCTTTATATCAGGGGTCACCAACCAGCGCCTTAAAAATTTTCCAACCCGCGAGATTCATCACACTTTTACAAAATATATTTATTTTATAATGGCCAAAGTAGTAAAAACCAATAAAAAAAATCATTATTTGTGCATCCATATATTCAAAAATTAACTGTCGAAATTATGAGAAAAAATTAACTAAGATTTTAAAATAATATATATTCTTGCGAATATATGAAGCTTTCAGTATCATAATTACTATATTATCTATGTTTACATGTAAGAATAATAGTAAACACAATAATAACTCATTGTGTTTAAATTTTTCACTCCAAAAAAATGTCTATAGTGGGTCTAAATCTAATATGAGGATATATAATTTAATATGTGACCAGCGGAGTTATGATGCATTTCCAAAGTGACCAAAAAGATCATTTGGGTTGGCCACCACTGCTTTATATACTACTATTCCTCCCTAAAAAAATTATTTTTTCCGCATTTCCCACTGTTTTAATAAATATAATAATATTTACACGTTTTAAGTAAAAATAACTTTAATACAAAATAGTTAGTTTTTTTTTTTTTTAGTTAATTCCTTTATTGTGCAATAATTACAATCTGCCTTTTATAAGGCAATAAGTAATTAATACAAAATACTGAAAATTACAATTAATAGAATAATAACAACATGTATTTTTATATTAAATTACTAATTAACTAATACTGATAATCTAGCGCATCAAAATTTAATGTGAGGGTTATTGTCGTTGTTTAATGACAAAAAGTTTATCAAATCTTGGGGGGTTGCAAAAATGCAGCCCTATGTCATCGTTCAATAAAAATATTTTTGCTTGCCTCAATATTGGCCGTGCGCCCAAAACATGTTAAAAATATCAAAACATATCCAGCATTGCATTACAGAAACAGATTGTTTGCAAAGGCGCTATTTTTAGAATCTTCCGCTCCGGATATTTTTTTAATAGGAATTAAATGAAGGTATCAAAATGTAATAAAAATAGACATTACTTCACTGAATTTACGTCTAATATTTATGTTACGTCATGAAGTTCATTTATTTGTACATGTTATAGTACGAATATTAGATTTGTATTAAAAAGTTATGGCATCTCCCCTAAAAGTCGCCACCTCCCAGGTTGGAAACCGCGGCTCTATGGCTTAACATAACAGAAGCCCGAGTACGAGTAATACGAGAGTATTTAGGAAAATAATAAATCGTTGTCCAAAATCATTGGCAATAATGACGGCCTGAAATGAATAAAACCTGAGGCCGGTTTTGAGACGTAACTCCATTGATCGTGACCCGTCCGTGTAGTGAGAGTATAATAAGAACTAAAACACTACCAGTCTCTCCACAGCTTTATCGGACTTCTTTTCCCAACCCGGCAAACGCTATAGTTATAATCAGCCCTTGAGAATTACTTGAATCGAATAGTCAGTCAAAAACGTCCGTGTAAAAATGAATAAAGCTGTCGAGATACAGAAACTGTTTTATTTCTATTCATAAACAGTAGCAAACAATGCTATTACGAGCGAGTGGTCGGGGAAGAGTTGCTCGGCGTCTGTAGTCTTTGAAGACTAACAACAATACCTCAGGTAATTAGCGCCCCACCCAAAATGTAAATCAAGAACGCTGAACAGGGTCTCGGCCGTATATTTCGGCTAACTGCCTAAGCCGCAGTTGGGAAATCGAAAAGAGCCGAAACGAAAGCGTGATATATTTGGCGACGATTCAGTCCAACAGCAGAAGGTAGTTGCCGGACCGAAATACAATTTGTCCGACATGGCTCCTCCGGTTAATACGGCGACGGGAAGAAAAATAAAACCCGTCCTCCAGGAACAGGACGAAGAATGGCAATAAGAGGAGCGGGGTAGCGTGTCCTATCTTGTCGAAGGGGCATTAAGCGGAATTAAAGTCACACTTTATCTTCAGGTGGGCTCATAACGCCGCGAGCTCCTGTCACTGGCCAACACTTGTGCGGATTTTAGGCTACAAGTATGGGACCACCTTGGAGTCTGGATAACCCAATTCCTAATTCACAGCTCGCTGGTTGTCTGAGCTTGGCTCGCTAAAGGAAACCCACGCGCTTTCAGCCACATCCTGTAGTTTACGGTACACAACTATAAAAAAAAATTGGTTGGAATAAATTTCGTGTTTTTTTGTGGCACTGCTTTAGTCACGAATGATTAAATTTGCTTGGTTGAGGAGATTTTCGAAATGGTCCACAATGGTCTACTGCCACAAAAAGATTCACTGAAAGTTGAATGATATTCTTTATGCAATCAATTAATTTTAGTATTATATATTATGTAATTCAGTATAGACTACATAAATGAATCTATTTAATGATACAATAAGTTCTGTTGCTTGGCTACATTTTATGCAATTTTTAATAATTTTACATTGCGATTTTTGATTGCTCCAAAGTATAATGTACATTATACAATGATTGTCTAAACATGTTTAAAAGTGAAGGGGCTAAACTTATGAATCGTAGACTTTAAACTAACTTACATTTAACAAACAAAATCTTAACCTAGTTTTCCCCAACTGTCTGATGCCATCGATGCGGGAATGGTGGTGAGGTCTTGTGTGAAAGACTGGGTTTGTTAGGTGCTGCAACGAGTCAAAAACTTAAGGGGACTCCGGTGGATGAATCATAAAAGGGTTAAATATCGGAAAATTTTGAATTCACCAATTAAATCTTTTTTGTTACTATACAGGTTGCAGGATTCGCTAATTTGACATGTGAGAAAACAATTCACAAGTTTTAGATTTTAGAATGTTTGTTTCACATTGCTAGTCAAAGGAAGGCAACAGAGTGTTGAGTGCATAACAGAAATGTGGCCTCAACCGTTTGACGTCTTTGATTCGTGGAATCAATAGGCAAAATCGAAGCACATCTGTTAGTTCATCTGTGAAAATACAGAGAGTTCAATACAAATTGTTCTTACGTTCACATAAAGATTGAATGATGAAGTAGTCAATGTTAACTTAAGTATTTAAAATGGTAGTTGCAGTTCAAGACACGTTGATTGCAAGTAGCCCTAATACCGAAATTTCAGTTTCTTCAATCATACTTAATTATTAACTCAAAACAGTGGGTGCGAATATAAGACCATAATGGAAAGGGCTACAATAAAGAAAACATTTAAATTTTAAGCGAGGAAAACCTTCCGATATCCTCGACTGGGAGAAGCTCATTACAAATCATCTGTTAATCATTTTAAGTCTAAAATCTTAGACTTGTATCCCATCGATTTTTGGGTTAGTGAAGGTTGGGTTTTAATCTGGGGGGAAATAAACATGGATCCGACAATAGGCGTTAGCTGGTAAAGATTGTTTCCAGATCACAATGCTGGGCTATAATATGCAAATAATTTTAAGGAAATTCAATACCATTAAGTGCACTCAGTTTATATATATTGTAGCGTTCATGATATTTGAGAGTAAATATTACGAACCCTCACGTCACGGTTACGGACACTGACCGAGTGGGGACGAGCTGAAGACAGTAGTCTTAGCACAGCCGTAAAAAAAGAACGTCTCTGGCAAGCTCCTGAATTGGCGGTTACCAGATTGTTGAAATGTTGAAGAATGCATAATAGAAAACAGGCGGTTTGTTGAATTATTGGAAAATTGTTGATTGAACATAAAAAGGGAAAAGAGGGAAGGTTCTACTAAAGGAACAGAAGAGAACATGCCCGAGAAAAAAGAAAAACAGGTGATTTTTTATTGAATACCATGATGTGTTGAGGGGGATAGGCGGACAAAGTTGTAGGTGGGTGTCATCAACGTTTGTTTACTATTGTGGACCCATTCATTAAAAATGAGCTCAATTTCATATTTTGTAATTATTTGTTCTAGCATGATTTAAAACGATTTGAAATATTTTTTTATATCGTCAATATTCTATTGTTTAATTATAATTAGTAATCATAACCATTTTTTATTTGAATATATTTCACAATTCCTAGTTCTCAATTTTATTAATAACCATAACATTAGCCTTGAGATCGGACGATTCAAATGGGATAAATTTCTATGTCAAAGGCATAAAACAACTTGAATCAAACATCTCATGATGGACCTGGCAAATTAGTTAAATTAAATTAATTAAGTAAAGTAAAAACAATGGTAAAAATAACGTAGGATTCAATATATTATATAAAAAAAATCATAATTTTCTTATATCCGACTCCCACTGCTTTAATTGGCCCCACTATGAGAGCCACCCAAGTTTTTTTTTTTTTTAGGTTATTAGGTACGACGAAATATGCGTAGCAAATTGACGATTGGTTAGGTTAGCACGATGGAAAGAGAACATATTCAACAATAAACATACACAAAAATAAATAAAGCATTAGCAAAACCGTTGGTCAATTGAATTGATTGAATAAGTCGTAGAATATAAACAACTACGAACTTGTTTTACCTCTGTGTTATCTTTTCCTTTTCTCCGTTAGAAATCGATTTGCAGTCGATGCGGGAACACGAAAAGGCTCTCAAAGCTGTCACCACAGGGCGAGGAGGTGAGCCAACTCCCTGCGACCAAATGATGTGTTTTGTCTCGAACAAAACTGTTCAATCCAAATCTGACCATTTCGTTTGAGGATAAGGTAATATCTCTTTTTTTTTAATATTTAACTCCCTTATTCTGAGTGGCTGCAAAAGTCCTAGTGAATAATAACATATTAAATACTTATTATAATCATCATTAATCATAATCATTATACTCTTTTCTTTATATTATTTTTTATTATGTTCTACATTCATTAATGATTTGTTCAATTATGTGATCTAACGGTTTTTCTTTTACCATAACATTTCGCACCGACAATTTCCTAAAAAACACTACTGAAGAAATTAATGATCACGAATATGGCAGACGAACAAATTTGTTCTGTGGAAAGTGAAGCGTTGCAGTATTGGAACACTGCTCTGGCTCAACCACTTCAATGCTTAGAATATCATATTTGAAGACGGGCCTCTAACAGATGCCTGATGACAGATCGAACCAAGAAATTGAAGTTGTTAAAAATAATGAGTAATATTCTAAGGAGTAACATTTAAGTAATTTACATACATTTTTTAAATAAACTAGGTTTGTGGACAAGAGCTTTTGTAACTACCAAGAATAGGTGATTTACGTACTCAATCATTAGTATTTTCCTACGCCCGGCTTTGTTTCAGAAAAAATTGGTTTGATCGTATAGTTATTAATTATAATTTAGGCATAAGCAGACATTCAGACTTTTTTTAGGATGTGGGAAAAATAAAGGAAAATTATTTTGGGCTAATGAGTGCCTTTCACTAAGGGGAGTCCCCCATTTGAAGGGTGTATGAGAAGGATATAGGGTGTGGAATGCCTGAAGGAGGCGGATGGAATCGGGAAGGTAGTGAGAGTCTACCGAGGGTGGAGCCTAGGGGTACCTAGGCAATGGTTTGTAGTCGGCCAGGTCAAGCCTGGCCCGCCCCGGCTGGCCTTTTACTAAAGACATTCAGACAACGTGGGAGATTCTATGCAATAAAATTCATTGGAATACATTCATCGTCAACAAGATCGCCCAAAGTCCTAATTAGTCACAACAACCTGTTTCACCCTGTTCCCTGAGTTTTCTTCTCAATGCGTTACTCTGGCACAGAACACTTCATTCACGCAGTTGTTCCATGAATACGGTTTTTTTTTTGCTTGATACCTTCGTACTCGTCATCCTTCGTATATTCTAGCGGAATGGCCGAACCACCTGAGCTTGTTTATTAGTAATTGTCTTTTGGGGAGGAAGTTCATGCGTGGTTTGTTGGTTGGATCGGACTTTTTTGTCTAGAAGTGGGACGCCATGATTTGCTAGTGTGTAGTAATGGGAAAATAAGTACATTTGTACACCATTTTCTTATCTATATTTTGATCCTTTTAATTGCACAATTCTCTTGAAAAAGCGTTTACGCTGGCTTAATTCCTTCTTCAACTGCTCTATTCGCCAAATTACGGTAATAATTATGAATTTGGACCACTCCGGCATCACTTTCCACGATATTTTTCTCGAATGATTACACTATTACAAATATAGTGGGACGCCAATGGAACAATATAGTCACAGCATCCTCACGTTTACATCTTTAAAAATCATAACCACCTCCCCCCTAAAGATCTCAAATTTGAAAGATCCAGGAATGAGGAAAACATAAAATGGAAACTATTTTTTTTTTTTGTTTTTTCCTTAGCTCTCAAATTTTTAAGATTATGGATAAGGGAAAAATAAAGAAATTTATTTGGGGTGAGCGGGTCCTTTTACTAGGAGTACCTGTTTGCTTGGGATTGCTAGGAGGGACAATACTGAACAACTGTCTATAAATCAGTTGATCGAGAAGGAAGCAACGAGCAAAAAAAAATTAATGAATGCGACCGAGTTACATAAATTCTCATTCATTTCTTATTTATAACTTAATTGGAGCTCACGAATCGGTCGTTTGTTCGACTGCAATTCAATAATTTACAACATAAATGATTCGCGGGACAGAACTCCTTATTTTTTCCTTTTCTTTTTTTTTTTTATGTCGATAAACACGGGACGGTTGAAGAATTCAAATCGATTAATCCGGTGAAACAGGAAAATCTGGAACTTAAGGCGATGAGTGCCGTTCCGTTTAATTTGGCATTTTATTACCCCGTCTGTAATGGCCGAGGCGGGTTAAGGAGATGGCCGGGTCCAGATGTCACCGAATTCTACCGGCGCTATTTGATCTGCCTTCTCTTTATGACCGGATAAGATATGAGGGGGCATTACGAGGCCGTTTGGCAAATGGAACTTCCGGAACTGCCTGGAGCTGATGCGTGGATCGACCGGATGTAGCCCCAACGGTGGTTTAATTAGGCGGGTTTTTTTTCGACGCCTTCCCTTTCACCGGAGCTTTTATTGCTGGCCCAATTGCCCGACGATGACTGTCCTGGCAGATCTAAAGAGGACGACTCACTTAAAACATCTACTTCGTTGGTCATTGGACGGTTGCCGTGTACGTTCGCAGCGGGCTCTGTCGCATGGCGGACTGGTTTGTTTATATCACGAAGATTAATATTCTTACGAGTAACACTCAAAAAGAGGCGGCTACATTTCGTTCATTATCGAAATACACCAACAGTCAACGGGTTAAATGTTTTCAGAAAGTTACAAATTCGGTATAGGACAATGAATGACTATGAATTTTAAGTTACTATCACAGGTCTGTCGTTTTATTGTCGTTTTTCTTTTGTTTTTTTCCTTCATAGCCTCTTTAAATTTACAGATAATTATATATCCTCAGGCGAATCTATTTACAATTTATTTTTGTGTTTCCTGTAGCATCACTACATTAGATACAGGTTTTGTTATTTTATAAAAATATAATGAATAAACAAGTATAATGATGTACATTATACGTGACTGGACTAAGCTGACTAATAAAGGTGATGGGGCTCACCTTTTTGATCAAACTTAAAACTAACTTACATAATAATTCTTAACCTAATTTTTAGACGACAGTATGTTGCCATCGGTGCGGGAGGGGTGGTGGGGCCATAGTGTTTAACACTGGGTTTGTCAGGTGCTGCAACGAGTCATAAAACTTTATGTATCTCCGGCGGATGAACTCACTCACCGACGGCACACCAAGCAACGGGTGCAGGTCAGCGTTCTTCAACCTCTCGAAAGAGATACGTCGGACCACTTTTCGCATGATCCCATTCTGGAAATGTTGGACATTTGGCTGTATTGTCAGTCAAGTGGGTAAATAGCGGGGCACCGTACAGCAGAGCTGGCCGGTGGATACATTTATATATCATAAATTTGAGACGAATCGACAGGTTAGGTGAAGTTAGCAAGTGCGATAGCCGGTAAGACCTTTGTCGTGCTTTTTCTTGAATAGATGCCTTTTTTTTTTTTTTTTTTTTTCCCCTTAGCTCTTAAATTTTTAAGATTATAGATAAGGGAAAAATAAAGGGAATTTATTTGGGGTGAGCGGATCCTTTTACTAGGAGTACCTGTTTGAAGGTGGAGTGAGGGAATTAAGGAGGTGGAAATGTTGCGGTGCAGTGGTGAGAGTCCACTGAAGGCTGAGCCTAGAGTCTCTCTAGGCATGTAGTGGAAGCTCATTCAGTTGAAAAGCAGTGATGGGTGCCGTCAGAAGCTTGTTGTTGGTTGGCCAAGGGCCGTAATGTCCACCATTATTAGGTCTGCTTTCCCAGATCTAGAGATTTGCCATCTTGCCAGTAGTGGTGGGGGCGTCAGGTCTTGGAATAGGGGGTTTTGGTAATGTTTCATCGATTCGAAGATTTAGATGTGTCTTCTTCTGATGGCTTCGGTGATGGTGGGGACCTCGAACTTTTCGTGGATGTCAGGAGCCTTCATTTCACGAAAAGGGGTATGCCATAGTGCCGTGCGCAGGAAGTTGTTCTGGAAGCTCTGGAGTCGAGTTATTGTGCTAGTGTGTAGGAATCGGAAGAGTGGTGTCCCAAACAGTAGAGCTGGCCTCAGGACGCTCTTATATATTAACAGTTTCAGCCGAAGGGATATAGCCTGGCTTGTGATGAGATGCTGGAGAGAGTAGTAAGTCCTGCGTACCGTAAGCGTGTGCCGAACGTCATGTGTCTGGTTGATGCCTAGGTTGCAGATGCTGTTGGCAAGTTTTGCATTCAGTCCCGTCTATGGTGTGCTGAAAATAACGCATGTCAAATAGATGCTTTTTTTTTTTTTTTTTTTTTTACCCTAAGCTCTCTAGTTAGAAATTCAGGATGAGGGTAAAATATAGAATCTTTAGGTTAATCAGATCCTTATACAAGGAGTACCTGCTTGAAGGTGGTGTGAGAGGATTAAGGAGTGTGGGAAGCCTCGGTGGAGGTTGGTTGTTTCGGTACAGTGGTGAGAGTCCACCAGTGTGTAAAGAAATAGATGCTATATTATTGTTCATTATTTCAAGTGTTTTGCACGCATTTGTTTTCTGCGCATGTAAATTTAATAGTTTTGTGTGGTTTTTGTTTCAATTGT
Source organism: Acanthosoma haemorrhoidale (assembly GCA_930367205.1). Classification (NCBI taxonomy): domain Eukaryota; kingdom Metazoa; phylum Arthropoda; class Insecta; order Hemiptera; family Acanthosomatidae; genus Acanthosoma; species Acanthosoma haemorrhoidale. Next base: position 84,123,273 of record OV884014.1, on the reverse strand, counting down.
AGACCTCATGATGCCTGGATTGGCGAAACATTGACTGTGGATATAAAACCAAATAGCTGCTGATGGAGGAGCGTGGGGGATTCCGCTTCCTCTTTCACATACGAGAGAAGTGACAACTTTGTGGATTTGGGAGGATTCTGGGCTGTTTGTAAATCTTTATGAAAGAGATAGAGAATGAAGAATTGCAAATATGGTATGGTTGAGAATATTGAAGACAAATAATATTACCCCAATAAGGCAGATTGTAATTTTTTCACAATAAATACGTTTCTAAAAAAAAGAAGGCATTAATCAACAAATTATACAAATTAGAAAATGATAAGACCTTTTCTTAAATGGAGGGTTTCTTAAATTGGCCATATTAAGGTTGTTTTCAAATCAGAAGCCCTTATGTTTATATTTTTTTCTGTCTCCATGGTCCCTGGATTGACTTTAGATTTTTTTGTTGACTTGGGTGACCATTCGATGTTGCCGGGAAACCATCAATTGATCTTGTTTTTTCCAACGCCGGTAGTTCAAACGAGGCTTTTTATATTGCAATTTATCACAATAAACATTTAATAATAAAAAAAAAGGGGAGAGACTTCAAACTTCCCTAAGCAATTTTAATCTCTCACCATTATATAAAATCAGGAAACAAAATTAATAGTTGATCCCAATCTTTAAATCAAGACTTTACCAGTTCCTTTTCTCCCGACATATAACAATTCATAATTCGTCAATATTATTCTATTTATTTATTTTTTCATTATATCCTAGCAACCTTTCACGATCTCTTCTATCTTGTAAAATTTTTCCACCTTTACTCATTTTGTTTGTGTTTTTTTTGTCAATATTTCGCTGTTTGCTCGTTGCAGTCATCTCATAAGTACATAGTTTCTTTATTATTTACAAGGTTATCCCATCAGTGTAATGTTATGTATTTTTGTCTGACAGCTAGTATTTTTTTATTTAATTTTGAAAATGAAACCTCTTCCTGCCTTGTTAGCTGTCCCCCCCCCGTTTAGACTAGCATCATCGAGTGTTCTTTTACAAATCAGCTGTTGTCGATGGCATGGATTTTTATTTTTTTTCAATCCTGCCAATCCAAGTAATGAATAAGAAAAGAATGGAAGTCATGTAATGATATTAATATTGATTGTGTAATGTACAGGTAAGGTCTCATGCCGATACAGTTACAAACCAATTTTTTACTAAGATATATTTTTTAATGTAATCCTTGTTATAAAGCTTATAATTTTGTTTTATTTTAATTTTAAATATTCCATTAAATTGTTAATGGTATCAATAAATAAAACTAAATGCGACGTTGAATCACTGCATAACATTAGCAGCTCGGCGATCAGTATAAAGGTGGGAACTCGGCTTTTAGAGGCAACAAAACGTTTTATGAGCCATAAAAAAATGCCACAATATGTTTTTATAACGTATATCAGTCGTTTCCCCCATCAATATTTTTTGTTTATCAAAGAATTATTTCTTAGAAAGTTGTCAGTTTTGTCTGAAAATAAAACTTGCGAGAAATAAATTTCGTTTTTTAAAATTAGGCACCCCAGCTTCCAGAGGGGGATCAAAGTAATTTGGGTTGATGTGTTTCTAAAGTATTAGAATTATTATTATAGTCGCCTTTCTCTCACTGATAACGAATATTTTATTTATTTATTTATTTAATGATCGTAGAATGCTGGAGTGACAGGGTGGAGATTTCGTGATATCGTAAACACATATTTTTTCCATTCGGCTTAATCAAGTATCTATCTTAACGACGCTTTTATAAATGAATAAAAAGATTTGTCTACAAGAAATATCGTTAGGTTTATTGTACTAAACAGTTAATGTTAAAAGCCTGCATACAACGCAGTTAAGGAACACCTCAACAACAAGGCAACCGCAACTAGGCATATGAAACAGGACCGCAAATTTGTAAGCAATGCGGTATTCTATTGGAAGAGAAGGTACCATTTAGGTTTTAAACAAAACCAATGTCCGTTTCTTATCTAAAGAAGCTTTTCTCTAATTCGAAAACGCTTTACAGCGGCCAATCGAAACAACAGAGGCCATTCCAGTGGTGGTCAGATCACTGTTTGGCACCTAAGCATTACAGACTTGGGCTTTTGAAGAGAAACTAAAACTGGGGTTAGACTCCTATCATACTATACGGTTTAAACATCTATAAGTATATGCTTTATACACTAGAGCGTCTGTGGCTCTCGCCCTCTTGATCAGCCTCAAACAGGCTCGTATCCGATGACTCAGCTTATGAAGGAGCGATCCCACAATGTAAACCGAAGGTGATCACCTAGTATTGCATATATGTTATTTGACCTTTTAACTTCAAAACGATATTGTAATTGTAATCCTACTCTCCTTCGAATGCATCTGCGTATGCAGCAAGAGGAGAAATCTGTAAATATTTGTTCACATATTGTATTATAAATTAAGGGGTTATGGGGGGATAAAAAAAAAAAAATAATAATAATGAAGGAGCGAGGCGGAGTTCCCAAGACTACGCTTCCTATTTTGCGTGCGAGGAAAGCGACAACCATGTAGATTTGGGAGATCTCCGGGCTGTTTGTAAATACTGTACGAATGAGCGAGTGAATTGTAAATATGAAATGAATGAGAGCACTGAAGACAATTACTTATTGCCCAATTAGGCAGATTGTAATTTTATCACAGTAAAGATTTGATTTGTTTGCACACAAGATTTGCAAACCATCCACAAAGTACAAGGCGCAGCACTTTGATATACATATGACATTGAATTGACGCTAGTACGCATTCACCAAGTAAATTCATTTACTGATTTAAGACTCAAAATGATTAACAAAAGTGTCGCAAGGTGTACGTATGTCGTCTCTGCGTCATCAGAGGTATGTGTGCACTACGTATCTGAAAAACACGTACCACTACCCGTGGGGTCAAAACCGTCTAATGTGAAAGGAGCCTTATTAGTTAAATTGAAGTAAAATAACTAAAAAAATGGATAAAACTGATATGTTTCACGTATTTTCACTGAGGAGAAATTCAGACATAAAAAACACATGTGGCTGATACGCGGTCGTTACCAGTAAAATGAAGAGTGGAGAAAGTCTAGAGGGAATTTTGATGAGAGGGCGTGGTAAAAAAACAGGTGAATACGGATTGGCAAATTGTGCCGCGCATGCGCCCACTCCTCAGGGACCGTCCATATTTCGTTGCATCAGACCTGAGACCAGTCCGTGCTATCCCCTCTATCCCCTTGTAGGGACACGAGCTTCATTAAACCTTCGTGGCGGGCCTCCAGGTCTAACAAGCTGGCAAGCCGGTCCCAGAGTACAGGAGCAATTGCCAACTGACTGCTCAATGGACAATTAATGTTGTCGGCCGACCAATCAACAGGACCAGGCCCAACGGCTGTTTAGAAGTTCTTATTGCCCAGGAATCCACAAATGCCAGCCCGTCAATTTTACATTGAGACCTCTTCAATTTATATTTACAAGCAGGCCGGAGTGTCTTCTATGGCCCTTAAGTTTAATTCAATGCTGCTGTCAAAGCTGTAGGTGTGATCGGATTTATTTCCTTCAACTGTCATTGTAGCGACCGCTAACTACATAAGAGAAATCACTCTATACTCTATTGTATATATATTGTAAACAAATGTAAATAACATTACCCAAATATAAATCATTATAAATATGTTAAACAACAAAACATGCTGCCAGGGCCAATTAGTTATATGAGCTGGGACACCAACTGTCAGTCAGTTATAAGGCCCAAACCGCCGGCAGACCCTTCCAGGCTCTTTCAGGGAACAAAGGAAAGCCACATCATTGGCCACTACAATGGGAATGCTTATTGGCTGCGGCCAAGGCCAGCTGGGTATTTAAGCCGGAGATTTGGGTCCTGTACATCATTCTCCTGACAACTACACCGGCTCGTGGCTACCCGGCTTAAAACTGTGAAACTGCTGCTTCTTTATGAAAAACCGATACATCTCTTTCTCTCCTCACGTCGCCACGTTTTAGTCCGGCATTGTCAGACCCCACACCTTCCTAGAGGGAATCTCTGCCTTCGTCTCGCTAAATCTAGCACCTCCTTGGGAGATACCTCTCCCTAGTTGACAACAGTTGTCGTGGTCCTGCAAACTTACCAAACAGTGTCTCCCGCAACAATTCAGTCTGCCTCTCTCCTGTTCACACTCGCCTTTGGGATCCGGACGGATTTCGCCTACCCTCAGATACCGAGTGTGAATTCGTGGTCATTCCAATAAACTACCTAACTACCTACACTATACTTCTTCTCATGAACATAGTGCACTGTCGGGGCACATACCTATCAAAAAATGGAGTCAGATAGTAAAGCCGTCAAGAAACGATTGTCCAGGTTGTAAACTCAAACAACCCTCATTTATCACCAGGGCTAGGGTAACCAGGCACCCCCTCGTGACGACCCGACAGTCATTATCCTACAGCTTTGGGGAAAACTGCGACAAAATACCAGTAAACTCTATTCAACATGTAATCACCTGAAGGTAATAATAGAAAGTGAAATTATCAATTTAAAACATCAGGGGGTATGATTATATTTCTCTAAAAACGGTTTGTCCATTTATATAAAATTAAGATAAGCTTGTGCTTGCACCAATAACTGACGAGGAGGGAGGGAACTACCACTTTGCGACATATGTAAAAACAGCCAAATAACATTTATATTTTTATTTCAGATTTAGAAGTTCGAATATTTTCAGCCGGCAGGCAAGGGGCGTGTATACAAATAATGTATAATTGAATAAGTCTTTAAATCTATTAATTTCTGATTCACCTATCACCAGGTAAGACTGTTCGAGGAAACGTCAGTTCATCTTTGACGCGCTGAATGGAAACAGCCATGTTTTTGAGTTATGACAACATTTACCTCGCACCCCCCCCCGTCAGTTCACAACAGCCCCTACCAAGAGCCCCTTCTCCCCTATTTCTCATTTCCTTCCAAAAGTTGCATTTTAGCCCTTTCATCATCTTGTTTACCAAATAATTCGACGTGTTTTTTTTTTAATTATTTTTCATCTACTCCATAATGGCAGTAAAACACATCAGACTCAATCAACACATTAAATACTATACACCAAGCGTTACAAGACAATGAAACCTGCGCTCAAAATACTTCTGTTTCTAATAGACACACAAATTATCGATTCCTTGTAAACTGTAATTGAACATTTGTTGTCCTGCTAATGACCCTCGTGGGTAGATTCAGAAAAAAGAAGGAGAAAGAACAATTTCACTTTTTGTAACGTTAACATATTATTGTTAGTTAGATTATATAATATCATAGGAATAATTAAATATATCCCCACCCCACTGAAATGTAGTCAACGATTTGGAACTAGTAGCAGTGCTCAAAGAGTCTACTTTCACAGTCATTCTGATGTCACGACGGAGAGCCTAAAAATGATACACTAAATCTCAAATTTTTCAAATTTTCAAGATATGTTCAGCAATTATTCACCATTGCATTTGTTTTAGTCAACATATAATATCAGAGAATATAAGGACAAAATAATTAGAAGCTCTCGGATGTAGACCAGAAGATTTTTTTTATTTAACTTATGATATTTTTACGATATCTAAAAAAATAATTTAGTGAGCATTTATGAAGCTAAAAATCCCCTACCACGTTCTCGGAAGTATTTTTTTCACTTTGAATAGTTTGTACTTATTTCATCAGTACAATTTAGTTCATAACTGATGTAATTTTAGGCTTATTTTTAATTCAGCTAGGTTAATTAACATATAACCTTGGCCCAGCTAGAGTTCAGTATCAGATGGAAGAATCGATAAGAATTTAAATAGATGTTTGCCGTTGCAGCAAGAGGGGGGGGGGAATTCCTTCGCAAGGACATAGTTAAATACTCAAGTACAGTCGCGTGCATAAATTGTCCTTAGGCAGGGCATTGGGACATCTCAATCGCCTAGATATCGAGAGGCCTGTTAAGGACCTCGACTCGGGCTAGAAGTTATGGAAGAGGCTTGGCTCCCTTTGCCAACACACTCCACCGCTCCCAAAACCTATAAACATCTAAGACTGCGGGCAGCAGTAAAATAAGATACTACAGCCCTCTGTGGGCTGTATGAGCGAGAATGAAATACAGCGCTATATAACGGCGAGGAGGAGCGGTTCCCTTTGCGACAAGACGCTGATTAAAACTCCCTGCTGGGTGCCTGCTCAATGCGTACGCTAGGGATTATTTAAATTGCGGAGTATGATTTGTTTGCGAAAACGCTCATGATACAACTCACCGACTCTAGTTCCTGGACTTAATCGCTCAATTCAAGATGGAAGGATGTACAGATTCACAACGATTCATGTAAAACAAGTTGTAATCATACGAACAAACAATCAGATTAATGAATTGTTCACTGAGAGTGTTGGACGCTATTAAAAGTGAAGGACTGGAAATGTCAACTAGAGTAAGAACATCTTATCTTCAATCTTAAAAAATATGAAAACTGGATAGTCAGACAAAAAAAAAAAATCATCAAACGGAAAAGCCATTTCCAAAAAAAGGTCTAAAAATAAAAAAATAGAAAAGTAGAGGGCGACGTGGACTTTTATTCCATTTCCCTACTCTACAAGATAACAAAAAATTTTTTAGCATAAAATAATCAATTAATAACTCTTAACTATATATTTTAAGGAGTAGAAAATATGTTTATTGTCATCGGGTAATTGATTCTCGATATACAATTACATGTAGATAAGTCAAACATTGGACTCAATCGTCAAGACAGGTAGACAGACAAACATACAGTAGATAGACAAGACAGGCTAAACCGTAAAAACAGATATTGGAAACCGAATTTTTAATCAATAAATAAAACATTCGGTGAATGAGCGGTTTTAGTAAAAATAAAACCAAAGATACGACGATCATATAATAGGTTAAAATAGATTTTGAAAATTCAATATAATAACTATATTATATAAGATCACCTGCCAGATGGCCAGTAGATGGTTTCAATCAAGGAATAAAACAATTACTTAAAACTATTGCAGCATGTTTCAAAACTATAAACCATAATATCCTTATTGGAAGAAATCCCTAGGAACCTAATTCCAGTAAGCTTCCAGAAGAAAGCTAAATGGATACGTGAATTAGATGCTAGGTAGGCATGGATCCTGAATAAATTTAAAGGGACCTTTTTCAGTAGATATCATTTATCATAGTTAGGCCTTCAGGACTTTTCTGGAAAATTCAAAATATATTCATTGTCGAGAGATGAATCGTCTTTCAACGGTGGTAGGGTCGGGTTAGGGTGGGGTCATTATGTCTTGATTCCCAGATCTTAACGGATATTTTTCCGCATCTTTTGTGCGTGTGAGTGTTTCTCACTGGGGTTGGATCTACCTGAATCTGATGACATATTAAAAATTCACTTCAAGAGTTGTACAAAATAAATATGTGAGTGGTGTGTAAATTGCTTACCTAACAGAAAATAAAATTGTTAATGTGTTAATTCTTAATTTAACATGCTGAAAATTCCTCGATTCTTTTGGTATTAGTGAACTTTTGACCACATAACCTCTTCATGATGTTAATAATTAATTACTGTTCATTTATCAGGAAGAGCCAATTTACTAATTAACCTGTCCTGGACTCTATCAATTAGTTCCGGAGCGGCCCCCAAATTGTAACATAACTCGTTTCCTATTTTTATTTTCTGGTCGTCGGTACAGTGCATTTTCTTGAAGCGGCCCCGACCACTATGTTAATAGTGGAAATATTCTTTATTTCGTAGTATAAAAAACACTCTTTAATAATTTAAAAATAACCGATCACTATGAACGGAAGATTCGTTCGGATCAGAGGGTCGGTGTATCCGTTTTTTCATTTTAGTTTCTGTGTGATGTCATTTGAATGTGATACTGTGACGACTGAATAAAACGCTCCAAAATGAATCGAGGTGCATAACCAATCATTGAATTCTTGGTGGAGCTATTGAACTAGTGAATAACTAGCTATTCAAATCCCGTACTTAGGTATGAAGAAGCGAATACGAAAATTGCTTATGTACGCAGTATAGTTGAAGAAAAGCGTACATACTTCCATACTAAGCGATGTGAAATCCAGTAGAGAAACAAACATCAAAAACTGATAAACGTTATCTTTAGTCGAACAGAATATTCACAAAAAAAAAAAAAACCAAAAAAAAAACAGAAAGAGAAGCAGCCAATATCAAATATTTCAACTGCCGAAATATTTTAGCAGATCTTGAAGATTAGCAGTTGCTGGCTATTCCGTGCTTTATTAACAGAAATTCCAACATGAACACTCATAATAAAGCACACGAAAAATTCCTGATCGCAGCTGATATCAGGCAAGCGAAACTTAAATTTAATGGCTGATTCATGCGGGTTATATCAGACATTTATGGAAATGCCTGTAAAAGAAAAATTCATTACATGTCCTGAGGTTTGTTCATAAATCAAGAACCGTTCACCACTTCACTATATGACAACCCGTAATCGAATAATCTTTCCTTCGCAAGCACACACCGTATTAATCACAAACGAGGGCGATTTATTTACCACTTATACGGTGATGCTTAAATATACCAAAGTTGTAAAAAAAGAAAAAAGAAATAAAAGGGCAATAAGAGAGAAACTGGCCCATTCCATAAGTACGGCCGGAAGGGGGGGGGGGGGACAGCTTAAGCTCCCGAACCCAACTCTCCTCGAGTGACTAAGTGCCTACTTCAAAACGACCGTGTATTTAGCTGTAAATGAACAGCTTATATGGGCTGGCTGAATTTATTTACCTGCAACATACCGGAGTAGGTCAGCTCTTTATTTATATTACCCTAATGTAGGTTGACTACGCGTCACCCTGATCGATAGAGGCCAGGTAATTGCTGGTAAAGGACAACAACGAGTCATCCCTTAGTGCAGGGCAGGGATCACTGCTAATTTAGGATACGTGCAATCGTACTTCCTAAATGAAAAATTAAAACGGCAATATTTCCACTGTTTGGCCTCCTCCTTACTTCATTTACCAATGGCGGAGCAATATAAACAAGCCAATAGCCCCCGTAGTCTAGTGGTGAGCATCCTGACTTCTGACTGCGGAGACTCTGCTTACCCGAGGATTTTTCTAGAGGGAACTGGTGGTCCGGCGGGCAAGATGAGCTTCACGAGATTAAAACACGTTCTCAACGCAAACCAACACTCTGGAGACAGCTTTGGTTAGCTTCAACTCTTGTCCAGGTTTTGCGGCATGGGGGGGGGGTGTAGTATAAGCCACGTCCTTGCGTCACCCCTATAGAACAAAGAAACGTACGTTACGTGGTAATAAGAAAATTCACTTTCGGATTTAAACCCGCATCCTAAGTTTTATAATACTAAGAACAAGTAGTAGGGGCTTGAGCAGAACTGTGTACCTGCCTCGTGATTTCATGGAAGTCACTGATGGTTCCTTGTTATTTCTAAGTAAGGGACAGCATCATTCCAAGACCTCCCTACTTGCCAGAATGTCATCCTTTTCTGATACATATATGTCTAAGCTTTAGCCCCAGACCCCATTTGTGGCTGGACATCCTACTATGTTATAACGTAAGTCTTAATATTTGTACACAGTGTTTTGCTTGTACTTCATAATAAAGTTTTCTTTCTCTACAAAGATTATTTAACTCTAGATGGATTTTACTCGACTTTGGACGGAACGGCTATAGTTTCTCTTTGTGGAAGTGTGGTTACAGTAGTACTAGAGTACTGGGCCGTAAACAGTCTTCGAATTTCCTCGAAATAGATTTCTGGATATTTGGAAAGTATTATGGGCAGTAGGAGATAGCAGATCTATAACAGGGAGATGAGAAGCAAAGTGGGTGCAAGTAAAGCTATTTAAATATAAAATAGATAAGGTTAAAATGATATGGTATCTTAATCCAGAAAGAATAAGGAAACACGAGCGGATAATAAAATGCTTAATAGAAGTTGTGGATCTGCCCAAGATCGGAAAACTCTTTAAACCTAAACGACTATAACCAGTATTATAATAAACAAATTATTTGTGGGTTCAAAAATAAAAAACTTAACCCGAATTATGTTTATTACATACACAAAAATATTTGTACAACGACTGTTTTCACCTTTCCACAGGAGAGGAGCTCAACGCACTTAATAATCCTACTAAGATCTTAAGCGATGATGAACAAGACATAAACAGTTTGAACGAGGAGAGAAGCGATCGGACACCCGTGAAATACACAGGAGTGGATCGGGGCCAGGAACGTGATAGGGTCCCATCACAGGCGAGGCACGTACGAGTTATTGCAATTTTCAAATCACGTCAAGTTGTTGTGCAACTGCCCATGTGGTTGGCGTTCGGATGTACTCCTCTTCAGGGAGCAGCAGTTTCTAATCCACTTCGGGTATTCAACGGATTCTTCTTCTGGAGTCGTGTCCAGGGATATTATGCGTAAGCACCCGTTAGAGGGTATGCTTGCGTTGTTAAATATTTTATATAATATTGCGCTAAAATAGTAAAAAATATTTACAATCTACGCGTTGTTTGCGGCATTGATCGCTTAGGCATACTACCATCTCCCGACTGCATGATACCACTTCTTAGTAACTTAGTAACTTACCAAAGGCTTAGTAACAGACTGCACTCAAAGGATTCTTAACAGCAGCAAGTGTAGCAACAATAATTTAGTTGACAAGTGTTGTGCATAATTTATCAACTAGGATTTAATACGTAAAGGCGTCCATTTTATTTTTAAGGACCAAACGTTTTAGTTGTTTGTATTAATTTACACTTTCGTTTAGAAGCGCAACCATATGTATTGATCCACATACAACATAAAACAAAACAAAGAATTATAATAACAAAAGCAAAGATTGATTTTTTCGCCAGCAATAGTACAAATCGCACATTTCATTTATTGACCATGTATGAAAGTGTGGAAAAGAACTTCTCAAACAAGCTGTAATTAGACAAACAAGAAAAAGCTGAAACTGTTTTGCAAGACAGGTTGTGGGCTATTTATATTAATGAATGTACCCCTCTCTCTCGCTGGTCTACCCAGAATTCTTTTATATTGATACACTTTCGTTGACTATACCTTCAATCGCAGTATCTTGTGATTAAAATGATAGAATAGGAGATAATTGAAATAAAAAGTTTAAATAATGTCTCATATTCTTGCTTAGTCAGATCAGTTAATTATTGGTCTGTTATTTAAACTTTTACTTCCGATTCAAGGATTTTGATTATAAGATACTTTAAAACGGAGGTATAGTCATTTATATAATGCTAAGAATATTATAATGCTAATATTATATATAATGCTAAAAGTAGAGAGAAAGAAGGGGCTTGCTACTCTAAACCTGCCGCGTGACTTCATGGAAGTCACTGATGGTTCCTGTAATTTTTTAAGTAAGCGACCGCATCCTTCCAAGACCTCCCTCCCACTTTCCAGAACTACCCTTTTCTTATACATGTATGTCTCAGTTTTAGCCCCAGACCACGCTTGTTCCCACACATTCCACCCAGTATGTAGTAACATAACTCTTAATATTTGTATGTACCAGTGTGTTGATTGTACTTCATAATAAAGCTTTTCTTTGTTTTCTTTTAAAAGACTCTCCTCTACAAAGATTATTTAACTGACGACGAAAGCGCTTGTATCAGTATATAATAAATTTTGGGTGTACAATTATTAAAAGCTGGAGTCGTTTTTCCCTAATTTATATAATGCTAAGAATATTATAATGCTAATATTATATATAATGCTAAAAGTAGAGAGAAAGAAGGGGCTTGCTACTCTAAACCTGCCGCGTGACTTCATGGAAGTCACTGATGGTTCCTGTAATTTTTTAAGTAAGCGACCGCATCCTTCCAAGACCTCCCTCCCACTTTCCAGAACTACCCTTTTCTTATACATGTATGTCTCAGTTTTAGCCCCAGACCACGCTTGTTCCCACACATTCCACCCAGTATGTAGTAACATAACTCTTAATATTTGTATGTACCAGTGTGTTGATTGTACTTCATAATAAAGCTTTTCTTTGTTTTCTTTTAAAAGACTCTCCTCTACAAAGATTATTTAACTGACGACGAAAGCGCTTGTATCAGTATATAATAAATTTTGGGTGTACAATTATTAAAAGCTGGAGTCGTTTTTCCCTAATTTGTCTGATATCGTCACAATTTTTCTCAGCTATCATTCAATTTTATAGGTACGGTCTCTTACCTGATGACATGGACTCGGCTGAAATTGTACTGAACGCCGACCCTGACAACTTGCAAGACGTGACACGGCATAGTGTTTCCATTTAAGTAGAATTAGCTGGTTTTTATATTCGTTAAAATATGAAGTGCCAGCACGTGTTGATTCGGAGTCCTGGGCTCAATTCTCAAGACGACCTTAAAATTAGAAGTTGGTCGTGCTTGATTATTGGCACATCTCAATAATAGACCGGATATACAAAGATACGTGTCTAGTGTGATGTATCATACAATTAAGGGTTATATATATTATATAATTGTTATACTGATGGTTTGAATGACTGTTTGTAATTAATTTGTAAAAGTTGGCTGAAGACCCAACACATAATACATATTATTAACTATGACGATGAAATTTTATTTGAATGAAAAATACTCCTTTTCATCACTAATTAATTTATTAATGACAGCTCACTATTTTTCAGGAGACCGGTTTGTTTTTAGTATCAATAGGGCATGAAATGGTTCTACGGTGCGAATCATCAATCAAGAAAAACACCACTTGTTGAGTAACAGTTTTGAACACGTTGATAATCAAGTTATGTATTTATAGCTTGAAAAAATAAAATATAAATTAAAAATGTTTATCAGGATGAAGTGCTGTTTAATTTAATAGCCTAATCAAAATTATAGATTTTTTATTATTTTATTTTAACGAACTATTTAATTAATTAATGACACTTACCATTGTTTTATTGAGAAGGTTATATTTTTGAAGACTTCCTTATCTACGTGCTAGATCCCATGTCTCTGGTAAAAGCACATGGATGAAAAAATATGTATTTCTGTTAATAAAGACAGCTACGAAAACCCAGCATTTAATGAAGCGAAATCATTAAAACAACCTAGGATATACCTCAGTTCCAAATGTTAAAATATTATTATTATATTAAGACATTTGAATATATTTTTATGACTACAATAAACACTGTTTTACTTTATAAGTTCCAATGACGAAGATAAAATTTTTGCTGCCTAATAGCTTTTAGACACGACCATAAAAAAACTGTAAAACAGGAATAGTTTTGGCAGCTCAGTTTAGGATGACTCCGAGTTGAGTTCAAAAGAAGAGCGACAAGATAAATGATACTCCGCTCTGACAAAACAGACAGCGTAAAAGCAAGAGATTTATGTATTCGAAGATAATGAATGGATGGACTGATTTTAACTCTTCAATTGCAAAACAAGCATTACAAAGCGAATTAAAAGTGTCTTTTTTTTTTTATTAAAGACGGATTTCAATGCTTTGATTACAGTTGACACACAGCCGTACAACAGTACAAATCTGAACCGGAAGAATAGTTCACGATAAAAGTGAAATGTAGGATCGGAAAGCTTATGAATGCTATTAGAAATATTGGCCGAGCCCGAAAACGCTCTACTTAACGACGGGTCTCGATCTTCGTATTTCTATGTCACTGTATGTATTTCATTCATAAAAATGATTTAATTGATACGAACTTTTAAAGAAATATTAGTAACATTCTAAGCACTTGAAAATGTCAGTATAGGCTGTTGAAAGGGCTTGCGAATAAAAAATAAATAACTCGAGGGAATAAAAAAATAGGACGTTATTTACTTGATTTAAAACCTCAACCAGCAATTAAACCATCAATTTCTTGACGTATAGTGGTACATCACTCAATATTACGCATTCTACTACTGCGCATACTATAGTGCGAGACATTATAGGCACAACATTGTGGGCAGTATAAAATGTGAACTTAACCCACAACTAGTATACACTTCCTAGAGGACATATTTAAAGAGGGAAAGAGGGAATGCGGTCGCTTACTTAAAAAATAACAGAAAACACCAGTGACTTCCTTGAAGTCACGAGGCAGGTATAAACTAGAAGTGGCTTGCTTCTACTTTTAGCATTATATATAATATTAGCATTATAATATTCTTTGCATTATATAACTGTTGATTGGCTATATTCAGCCAATAAAGAGAGGGCTTCATGTCAAAACCGGCAAACAAGGAAGTAGAGGCATTACTAGTTTCGCGAGTGTGACACGTGTTTTCTCCGGCCATGATCTCGTTTACGATGTTCAAGTATGGAAGGAAGAAGGAAGGTGATAGAGGAAATTCGTCGAATCCTAAACGACGGCGGCCTATGAGGCAAGAAGCAAGCAAACCATAAGTCAAGTAAGTGGTGAAACACAAATCAATTCTAAGCCATCAACTGAAATCAACTGCCCCGACGATTCTTCACTACAATCATCAATCCCCAAACAAATCGTTAGGACCATTTACATTTATCATTTTACAAGAGAGCCTTTAATTTTACTAATCCATTAACAAATCATGTTCCTGTTAATGGCTCGACTTCCTCATGGATTGTAATTTTACCTTCAATATAAGTTTATTTTCAGTTACTCTGTGTTAGCTAAATCTTTCCCTGTTATTTTTACATTATCAGATTTCTCACATATATAGTCTTTCTACCTATTAAGTTTGATCTCTAATCCCTTTACAATCATTTTACCGGTAAAGCTGGAGATCAGACATAATCATCACATGTACATAAATTAATTACCTGGGCTAGAAGAACCAGGCAGACATATTCCATGAAACTCACTTGTGTATGGTTTTTAATATACTCACAAGAGTTAGAAGTATTGCTAATCTGTACCAATAGCAATGAGTGACCATTCAACATACATTTAAAAAGACTCCGCGGCAATTTCGCAGGGATTAGTACCTGAGAGAATATCAAATGGGAAAATATCCCACTTCGACAGGAGGATAAACGGGATAAAGAACCATAGGAAAATGTAAATGTAACAACATTATCTCCCTTTAATCCTAAGATTTACAGTCCCGATCCTTCTGGATACTCCTGAGACCGTCACAGATATAGCAGCGCCCTATTTGCATTTGCTCGGAGGGTATCAACGGCTTACAACTTGTATAAGCGGTTTAGTGTTCACGATCCCTGTTCCGGCGTGAGATATGTGCTTTTATATAAATTAAATGAGGCACAATAACTCAAGAGAAAAGAATATGGGGCACCAAATATTTCCCAAGCGATCAAAACAGTGCATTAATAAGATGTAGAGAGAGATGGGAAAAAATAAGCTTTGGTTATAAATTAAAATGATATCCAAGTCATACGAGTCCATTGATAAAAATTTCAATGGAAAAAAAATAAATATTCTTGAAAAATCTTTTGGGCCCATGAATTTTTCGCGAATGCGACTTTTCCTGATTGTTTTTTGGTTTTTCTTATCTAAGTTGCTGTATCATATTTAAGCAACCCAATAGGACAGCAACCAAACCCTTCATCACGATCTTAATATACCTTACATTCTTGAACTCATCCCTTCTTCATGTTCATGAAATTCCTAATCCCCTAGCACAATCATTACACTGGGCCACACATCCCTATAATACTCCTCGGAGACTAAAGGACCATCGTGACCATCTATAAATATATGTTACAAATAATGATTAGTTTCTTCAATCATGTCCTGAGCGTTTGTGGCTCTCGCGCTCTTGGTATGCCTCAACTGGCTCGTATCAAGGAACGCGGCTGACGGAGGAGCGTGGGGGATTTCCAATGACGCCGCTCCCTCTTTCGTATGCGAGAGAGGTGACTATCATGTAGATTTCGGCGGTATCTGGGCTGTTTGTAAATACTGTATGAATGAGCGAGTGAATGATGAATTGTAAATATGGTATGAATGATAACATCACAATTACTTATTGCCCAATAAGACAGATTGTAATTTTATCTCGATAAAGAAGTTCAATATTTCTAATTGGAGTAAAATCAGACCAGGAAAGTTTTACAAATTTACAAACCAAATTACCAAAAGTTCCAAAAAAATTAAAAACGATTTTCTCCACTTCTTTGAATTTAAAACCACCCCCTTGTGGCCAGAAGTAAAATGTGTAAACACAACAAAGAATAAAGAGTTGTAACGTAGAATTTTCTCATATCCATTCTAACAAGAAAATAGTCCAGAAACAAGGTCATATCCTCTGCTCTGAACGGAAGGAAATGCCATTCAACCCAAAGCCAAACCTAAATGTCTATTTATAACTATGTCTTCGGATATGTTTAAGCCCAAACATTAGGCATGCGGTTTCATAAAATACTTGCGATCGTTGATTATAACAACCGAGTGGATCGTAAATTTTGTTTTTTTGAAAGATGTTTTAAGCCATCGCCTGACTCATTTATTAAACGATACCTTCAGTAAACACTGAATATTCATACAGTTTTTGGCTACGCAATATATAACCACGGGACTCCGCCCGATGAGCGGTATTAAAAAATACAAATTATTACTAGGCAGAAGCTTGTAGTTGGACTCGACAGGTTATAAAATTAACCAGAAAAGATTGCGTGGGGACATACTCAAAAATTTAGTGTGCCGATGAGCCAAAAAAAAAAAGTTTAAACCATTGACCTTCGGTTCAGTTTTAAATTTAAACAATATATGTCGTTACTTTATTGTAAGTTTATGTCCCAGTCCAGTAGTTTTCAGACAAAAATCACACGTATATCCAAACATGTCACAATTACAATTTGTTGTGCCTAAGTTTATCTGTAACTTCATGTCCCTCCGTGACCTTTAAGTAATATACTTGCATTAGTTTGTAATTTATTATATTGTACACGTACGATGTTTTTCATCTACATTAGACAGAAGTTTTTTTTAATTGGGTCGATAATTGTCTTGCTGTGAATTTGCATATATAACGAGTCTTATTGTACTAGAAAAAAACCTAACAAATTGAGATTTTTAAGCATTGTTTGCTAGACAAGGGGTTAATTAAACATGTTCTAGAATGTTTGATGCAATTCCTGGAATATGGACGAATCAACATTCATCTAATTAATAATTTTAATAATCTCTTCGGAGATTAAAACGGCAGTGGCCTCGTGACCTGCTATAACTAAGTGATAGTGGGAGTTCTGGCAATGGCCAGTTCCTCTAATTATGTCCTGAGCGTCTGTGGCTCTCGCGCTCTTGGTCAGCCTCCGCTGGCTTATCCAGTGACGCGGCTGACGTAGGAGCGTGGGGGACTCCCCAAGACTCCGCTTCCTCCTTCGCATGCGAGGGAGGTGACCCTTGTGGACTCGGGGGGCCTCTGGGCTGTTTGTAAATATTGTATGAATGAGCGAGTGAATGATGAATTGTAAATATAGTATGAATGATGACATTTATCTCAATTACTCATTGCCTAATAAAAGGCAGATTGTAATTTTATCTTAATAAAAAAATTGATTGAATAATAATATGATTTTTAAACTGAAGATATTGATTGATACTCGTTATGCTTACACTTTACCATAGATTACGATCAGCACAATAAAAAAAATTAATATTTGGAAATAAATTAGTACCCATAACACTTAATTTTGGATATTGGTGCAGATCGAAAAAGTTCTCAACAGTTTTCTATAAATCCGTCGTGAATCAAGTTCTTTCAGGGTCGGACGAGACTTGCCAGTGAGACCAGCCCTCAGCT
Organism: Acanthosoma haemorrhoidale; assembly: GCA_930367205.1. Classification (NCBI taxonomy): domain Eukaryota; kingdom Metazoa; phylum Arthropoda; class Insecta; order Hemiptera; family Acanthosomatidae; genus Acanthosoma; species Acanthosoma haemorrhoidale. The sequence continues at coordinate 84,105,521 of OV884014.1, read as the reverse complement.
ATGTGACATTTACCGGAGGGAATGTCAAAGAATAAAGAGTAGAGGCTTGCCGAACAGTCCTTTGGGTCGGTGTTGTGACTGGCCCATGACTGATGGTGCTCGGAAGGGGCCAAGCCCGTCTGCCGGTCCGCTCACAGCTTCGGAATAATCAATGCCTCTTAGAGGCTACAGGTGCCGTCATTTATCTTAGCGATATTGTCATGCGTGTAAGCCCTAATTGACAACGAGGACTAGTGCTTGAACAATTAGTACAGGACTCAAGATGTGATTACTGATTTTTTATCATAGATGTAAGTACAATCGATTGAGGATTCGACATGGTAACATTTGAGGAAGTTTTGAGGGGAGGTCTCGCTGAGACTAATTTTTTTACCACTGCCTTTGGTTCATAAATGACTCACCTAGTTATATATGACTCCATTCAGTCGATAGTCTTAATCGCCAGCGATGATCCTCTTCTTAATCCTCGGGATTCCAAGTAAAAATACGTTGACGTGTGTAGTCCTATATATTCTCATTTATACACACTAACGTTGGTAGGTCACGCAACCCTTTGAATTCATACAACTTTTTCGAAAGTTATTTTTTTGCGGCATTTCTAGTTAGGAATTTCGGCTTTTATTAGAGGTCGTCTGTTAGTAGGCCCGGATCTACAAATTTTGGGCCCCCCTGCAAAGCTTCGCAAACAACCCCTCGAACTACAGGGGGTTCTGGGGGGAGGGAGAATTTTGAAACTAGACGCTTAGAAATCATATTTTACACTATTCTGGCACTTAAAATCTTGAGGAAAGTTTTCCTAATAAAAACCAATTATTTCCTTTGTTCCGTAACGTCGTTTTAGTCTTGAATATTACTTAAGATAATTTTAACTTTGAGTTTTGGAAGAAGACAATAAAACAACGTATTGGTTGATAGGAAAGTAGACAGATTGTTATTCATTATTGTTAAACTTGATATAGTTCCTCTCCCTGTATATGATGGCAGTTAATGAGTTAATTGTGCTTATTTTAGTTTAAGGGTCTCCCCCGAACATACACTACGCCTGAGAGTATCTATTTGGTTTTGAATAAACATTAGTCATTACCGGAAGTATCTTTAGCCTACCCTTACATCGGGAGCTTCCTACGGAATCCAACATATTCTGTTATGATCTGAGAGCTCCAATAGTCTGGGAAGAAGCACCGAACTTTCAGCCTATCCTTGACTGAGTGTTGTATCAGGTGAAGGGTACTCCCTTTTGGTTTGCTGGTACATCTAGAATTCCAAATCTTCAAGTATTTGCACTTCTGTGATTTCTGTTCTATCCTTCTCTTAAGCGTGGAGTTGAAATTTTGTTAAGATGATAATAATATATGATATCAAGGAACCACCCCTTTTGGTTTTCATTATTATACTTCATCGGTTACAATAATGCCTCTGCGCAAGGTTAACTAGTGGGAGTCCTGGCAATGGCCAGTCTCTCCAATCATGTCCTGAGCGTCTGTGGCTCTCGCGCTCTTGGTCAGCCTCCACTGGCTAGTATCCGGTGACGCGGCTGACGGAGGAGCGTGGGGGACTTCCCAAGACTCCGCTTTCTCTTCGCGGTGGATTTGGGGGGTCTCTGGGCTGTCTGTAAATATTGTATGAATGAGAGCATATATCTTAATTACTTATTTCCTTATAAAAGGCAGATTGTAATTATTGCACAATAAAGGAATTTAACTAAAAAACAAAAACAAATTATTATACTACGGTGACCGAAACATTGCACTAAATAGGTTCATCAGATGTCTCCCATTTGTACATATTTAATTTGTTTCGTGCTATATGATATGCTGTGTGTTAGAAGTTCATGTATATTAGATCTAATGGTGGTGTGAAAATAAGAATTTTTTTCTCTGAAACTAGTGAATTTGTTTTTAACAAGAAAAACGTAACCAAACCACTCTGATGTCGGGCACCCGTTGACTAAACCATCGAGGAGTGTTTCTACAATGACTCAACAGTAACGAAACTCTCAATAGCTCGATACGTCAAAAGACCTGAGTTTTTTATTATTAAAAAATGGCACACGTGGCATAACCTCCCCCGCAAGGTAGATAAATTAGCTATAGCCGGAGAACTATAATCAAACACGTTAGACAAACAAGGAAATTACCATAACTAGCCGCTGGTTAAAAAAGTTGCCTATTACCTTCTGTCATACCGCCACTATGCATATCTAATGGGCATTGGAGGCAATGCCGCTACCGTCATAGAACTTGGATTAGCTCCTATCATTATCTCTAAACAGCAGCTTGGGATTCAAGGGCGGCTCAGCACCTAGTTAAATATTCCAGCAGCCAAGCCTTGATCGCATTCGGATTCCTAATTAATCTGTTTATAATTAGAGCTTACGCAACAAATAGATCATGCTAACAAAAATTCGTTTATTAGAAGTTGGTGACACTTCACGGAGGTACGATGATTTTTAACAGGGAGGAAGTTGTTTTTAAGGTAACAAACACAGCATTCAAACTATACCATATTGTATATGAAATATATTGTAACATTCATGATATTTGAGAATATCATGACCAGCAGCCCTCCCATCTGGTAAGCATCTTCCCTTATGCTCTTAGGAGTGGGGATGAGATAAACGGGCAGTCTTAGCCCAACCGTCGAGAAGAGCGAACCAGAGCAAGCTTCCGAATTGGCGGTCACCAACAGGAAGAGAGGAAAAGAACCAACAGCAGAAGTAACGTTGATTGGATAAAAGGAAGATCATCGATTGGGTGATACTAATATTGTTTTCATTATGGATCCATTAAAAGAAATTGAGCTCAAATTTCATGTTTTTTTTTTGTAATTAGTAGTAACTATCCTATTTTAAAGGGAATTGAATATTTTTTTTATACTTTTTGTCAGCACTCTATATAATTATAATTATTTGTTATAACCTTTTTATTTGAATATATTTCACAATTCCTAGTTTCTCAATTTATAAATAACTACAACATAAGCCTTGAGATCGGGCGATTTAATCGGGATAAATTCCTATGTCAAAGACATAAAAACAATTTGAATTAAAGATCTCATGACGGACCTGCCTCATTTTTTACCATTTCTCTTTTTACTTTATTTGATCAATTGACCTTAACTAATTTGGCAGGTCCGTTCTGCAATAAGTAGTAAACTAGGGCGTTTTTTTAGTAATGTGACAGGTTTTGCACTCAATATTCGCCCATTTGCATTCAAAATGCACTCTTATTCAAAATCTCACAAATCAAATTCACCTGTTTGCAAATCAATATTTTTGTTTTAAATTAGTTATTAAGGCATTTAGAATATTATTTATTAGAAAAATATACGTAAAAATGTAATTATTACCGGTTCAGTATATTGGATTATTTGTGAATAGTGTTACTGTGGACTAACTTAGGCGGATTATCTACCAGTTACTGTCCATTTCTCACCGGTTCTCAGCAGGGAGTCAAATTCTGAGAGGTCGGGACGCAAATTTGCACCATTTGTACAGTAGTTTTATGCAATATTTCAAGCAATAAATATTTTGTCCATATTATTTATTATTGTGGAAAACTAAGCATTCCCGCTTGCAAAGTAATATCCAAGCTAATACTCCAGTATATAAAATGACACTACGTGAAAAACAATTTTTTTTCAAAAAAGGCGTCTCTCGAATTATTTACTTTTATTGTTACATCAGTCATGTTTCGCCTATTCAGGAATCTTTAGGACTATGAATGATATATTTTTTCAAAATTGTTCATATCGAATAAGGAATTGATGATCCAACATGGCCAGGAAAATATGGGCTTTGAGCTACAGGAGCAACTAAATTTAATCGAATATCAATAAATCATGGACTCTCAGAAATCTTGGATTATGAAGGAAACAAGAGTTTTTAAATAAAGTTATGGGATGATCGGATTGGATTTGTAGTGAAAGGTTAATTGAGATTGAGGCTTATCATTGGGACAATTATTTTATTGAATATTCAATGAAACTTCATCATCCCTTGCTTGACTCTGTGCTACTTTATATCTAAGTACAAATGGTAGAAACCCCGAAATAATTGAATAAATACATGAATTAACCATGGACAAATGGCGTAATCACCAGAGAAGCCTGGACAGGTGGAAAGGATATACCAGGAGCTATTCAGCTTTAAATTTATGCAGTGGAGGAGATGAAGGCAGACATCCACACATCCCAACAGGTGGGAACTGGATCGTGACTACTGGCCCTCATTAGTGAGCTAGCTGGCGTGATTGAAGAGCTTGGCGGCACTTCAAAGTCCTCCTGCCTTTTCGGGTCACCATGGCATGGGCTTGTCTCCGGGTCACATACATAGTAGCCAGAAGCAGAGTCATGCCTTTGGCCACTTGGATTGCCAAAAAACTGCACGATGAGGTGATTTGAACCTCTCAATAGACCATTAATATCACTAATTCATCGTAGGATCGGTGTTATCGTCATTTTAAAGGAAAAAAACAATTGTTTAAATATCACGTAATTCAATTCAAATTATGGACATTATTGCAGGTGGACGAATGAACCGAATTAAATGGTTGCGATGGGACACGAACCCCGAAATTTCACGTCAACAAACAATCGGCACTGATCCGGCCAAGATACAATTGTTTTAGAATCCCGTGGTATTCACTATATAGCAGAACGAGGGGGGGGGGGAACAATATATATTAATATTCAATACGGCTACGATGGACATGTACACTAAGTCGGACAATTGCGATCAATAGGCTAGGATTGCTTAGTTAATTGTTTTTTCTGTACTCAAAGGGAGAGAATTTACTTTTAAATTGGTAAGGATCTATCGTTGTTCACCAGCGAGAATAAAAAAATGCTAATCTCCTAACTTTTAATTCTATATATAAAAAAAAAGTTGGTGTGATACAATAAGGGAATAAGGGGGCATCATAAAAATAACTAGAAAAAACGTTAGGATCATTTAGTTTACTTACACCGTTTTTAGGATACAGTGCTATAGGAGGTTTCTCAAATGTTAAAAAAAATACTACCTTTTATCCACATTACATTAATGTTGATTATTGTATTTTTAACGTCATGGATTTTAATGCATGTAATATATTACTAGTTTAAATATTCAATGGAAAATTTGTCACTTTTCGCACTTGAAAAATTACTGAATAGACACCTATTATATCTTTTACATAGCATCATAGGAATGTACCAAAATATGAACTTCTATATATTTAGTTAAAAATAAATACTCACAGACTACTAGGACGGTAAACTTACCTGAAAAAATAAAATAAAAATTAATAAGTCAATTTTTAGAATAGTTCATTCTGAACAAACATATAATATTTATTGTAATTATGAAATATTTACTGGCGTTAAGATACAAATAGCCAAGTAGTTTTGTTAATTTAGTTCTTTTGTTACGTAACAGAAATAGTAAATTCATACATGATGTGAATTGTGAATATTTATATTGCTGTGTTGTCATGTAAGCAAAATATATAATAAATAAAACACATAATAAACAAGTCGTTCTCATGCTTCTTCTTTTAGCGATGTTTAAGAACGAAGAGAAAGTGATTGTAGGGCGATTAACTTTTACGCAATTCGCTTCCTCCTGACCAATTATTAACGAACAATTTATGACTCTGACCGGAGCTGGTCCGTTATGACATACCGAAGAGAAATATAGCAATCGCTAATCGTAAAGATACGATTAAATATATTATAGCCGTGGGGATAAGAAAGGATCATAAGAGGCCAGTGAGATTATTCCACCAAAGCTGCTACATCGACGTCTTCAATCTTCAAAGAGCTGTGCAGATGGAAGATAGCAAGAGGGAGGGGAAAGTAACGGTCACGACTTAGTGACGAAGATGATGCCAAAAGTCAAAACGCAGTATAAATTATTTATAATTGTCGTGGCAACTCTTCTTCCGGGAAAAAAGAAAAAAAAACGTGGAATGCAACTTGAATTACTAACGGCATCCGATGCAACTCTCGCCTCGGATTATCTTCACTTCGGATGTCTCTGGTTTGAAACTTGATATCTGGCTCATCGGGTTACAATACACAAATATTCTTATAGAAAGGACTTAATGCACAGTCATTTTTATTGGTAGGGATGGGGCACTTGCAGTGCAGCCAAGTTGGATTTTGAAGAGTTTCTAAAGCTAACACAAATTGGACTGCAGTAAAAAAATCGTACAATCAACGGTTATTGTGGCAATAAAACGCTTCTCTTGCTCTTCAACGACCGGCGGTTGAAGCGGAATAGCGCCAATATAACCTCCATAAATGATAGTAGGTTATAAACGATTGCGTGTTCAGTCTAAGACTAATTACCTGCTATAAATCCTCATTAATTATTACATTAGCTAAGATTGTTTTTCACTTTCAATGTACTTTTATTAGCTGCTCGTTCCTACTTTGGCCAACAAGATCTGAAAGAGTATTTGAGAAAAATAAACGTGTATGGGCAATATGACTTCTTTCGATTAATTGAACGCTATTTTGCGTGTCAACAAAGCCGCTCTCAGCTAATAAACAACATTATAATATTCGAAATATCACTGTTAGAAATAACCACGTTTCTTTCGAAATTCATCTTTCTCTTAACAAAAATATATGTACAATGTAATATAGATTTTATTAATAATTATTAGCAAAATAAATAATAAACTGGCTTTCTGGGGGAATTTTTTACAAGTATCATTTGCGAAGAATAGCTTAGTCACAAGATCGATTCTTTTTCAAGTAATAACTATTTTTTTTTCCTTTCATAGCCCCTTTAAACTTACAGATAATTATAGATCCTCAGGCGAATCTATTTACAAATTATTTTTGTATTTCCTCTAGCAGCGCTACATTATATACAGGTTTTGTTATTTTATAAAAATTATATAATGAATAAACAATACACATTATACGTGGCTGGAGTAAACTGACTACTAAAGGTGATGGGGCTCACCTTTTTGATCAAACTTAAAACTAATTCTTAACCTAATTTTTCCCCGACAGTCTATTGTCACGATGCGGGAGGGGTGGTGGGGCCATAGTGTTAAACACTGGGTTGGTTAGGTGCTGCAACGAGTCAAAAAACTTGATGAGTCAAAAAAATAAAAATAAAAATAGTTACATCCGCCGGAAACTATTTTTTTTAATATTGAAACTTCTTTATTGTGATAAAATTACAATCCGCCTTATTGGGGAAAGGGTGATTGTGATAACCGTTTTCATTCATACCATATTTACAATTTTCATTCCAAACAGCCCAGAGACCACCCAAATCCACATAGTTGTCACTTCCCCCACCAGCGAAAGAGGAAGCGGAGTATTGAGAAGTATCCCAAGCTTCTCCGTCAACCGTGTCACTGGATACGAGCCAGATGAGGTTGACGGAGAGCGCGAGAGCCACAAACGCTCAGGACATGATTGGAGAAAAAGGCCATTGCTAGCACTCCGACTGTCACGTATTTATAGCAGGGCTTTAATAACTATTAATAATAATGAATATCTATAGCACAACGAAGTTTGACTAACCATACATTTTAATTACCTATCATAAAATTCATACACGCTGCTGTCTGAAATTCGACAATAGCAGATGTTATTAAAATGAAATTCATGAAATACCACCTCAAATTGCAATACGTCGAAGGAGTAATAAAATGTAACATTGGAAATCCGTCTTGGAATATAAGATTGAAATCAAAAATCCTGCAAGACACACAGCTGAAAAAACATCTATAATACATCATTCACAGCAATAGTCATAGTTTTCTACCTGTTATATAACTGGTCATCATAATGTATCATGCCCTGAGCGTCTGTGGCTCTCGGGCTCTTATCCAGTGACGCGGCTGACGTAGGAGCGTGGGGGACTTCCCAAGACTCCACTTCCACCTTCGCACGCGAGGGAGGTGACTACCATGTGGACTTGGGGGGCCTCTGGGCTGTTTGTATATATAGTATGAATGAGCGAGTGAATGAAAATTGTAAATTGGTATGAATGAGATCATTTTTCACAATTACTTATAGCCCAATCAGGCAGATTGTAATTTTATCACAATAAAGTTGTTATAGCTTAAAAAAAAAAAAAAGTATTATGAAAATTATTTTATATTACAAATGTTATCATCATCTTATATCCTAATAAACATTTAATAATGTAGTGCTATAAAACTAATTATTGTTAACAAGAATGATATTGTAACAAATTACATTTCGTTAAGGGTGACCCTTAATGGGACCATTCCCCTTATTATTTTCAGTATTAATAAAGATATAAATATATCTGTACCTCGGAGGGATACAACACTATGTCCATTTTTTTCCATATTGACTTTATTACAGAGTTAAAGGTTTTTTTTCATTTTATAACAACTGCATGATGTAAATAACAATAAATAGAATGTTCTGGTAAAATATTGTTTCAACATCTCAATAAATAGCTGTGCCAATAACACTTTTTGTTGAAAAAAAGAAGTTTAAAACTCCTCTCCTGTAAAGTTATGAAAATGGACATAGTGTTGTATCCCTCAAAGGTACAGATATAATAAAAATTGAATAAGTGAATTTTTATCTTTAAGTAAAGACCAGTAAAAGTTTATTATGATCAGTGGAATAAGGAATAACTAAATCAACCTGTAACTAAATTGGATTTAACACTGCAGCTGCAGTTTTCGTCAAACAGTTATACGCATTTCTAGGGGGAAAATCATAGAACTCTCCTTGTGAGATTTATTCATATTTTAGTGAAATCTTGGGGTCACTGGCCCTGTTTTCTGCGAATCCCCATCAAAAGGGTTGGCACTTTGTCAGTAGTATTTAATTAAGGTAGCATTTGCCAAGTTGCTTTTGTTAATTTTCACACTTTACACGGATGACAGATAATAGCAATTTAGCAAGGTTTTAAAAGGGCTGGTCGGTTCATTGGCTTTCATTCAGCGAGTAGTAACTCGGTAGAGCAGAGATAGATCAATGAATACACGATCGGAATAATGTTATTGCGAGAAAGTGGCGCAATACTATGAATATTTATAAGGGGTAATTAATCGACAAATCGATAGCTCACATGACCAATGCCTCTCTAATAGCCCTGATAATTAGATGTAACCGATATGAGAGTGCTGCTTGATGAAGAGCTGTACACTAGTAAAGACTAGCCAGCTCGACTAAGCATAGCGATTTATTTGTCAGACAACCAAGCGCCGTGTACTGTCCAGCCTCACCATGTGTCCGACTGTGCAACAAGCAGCCGCTTTTATCGTTTATAACCAGCCTGGGACATGTTGATTAGAACTCAACAGATTATACGATAACAAAGGCTCAACTCAAGATGTATCAGAGGTCGTTAAAATATTTTCTTTACGGCCCTATGAATAGTAAAAAAACAAAATCAAGTCAAGTGTGATCACACAAATTAGCATTTCGTTAGAGATGCGAAACTAGCTTCGTAACTATAGCCTACTAACGTCTTAACACGTATTATTAATGAGGAAGTCGAGTTCATTGATTGTATTCCCTTTGTAAATGCGATAAAACAATTATATTATATTATTATTCATTTTTTAATAACAATATATATTTAAGGTAACGTGCAATTTTATGTTTAGTGTCTCTAGAGTATTTCAGTAAAAAGAACAGGAAAAATCGGGTTTCTACAAATAATAATTGCTTGATGCGAATACGGCGCTAACGTTTTAAAGGATTTTTGGAATTATGACAGATGGCTGAAAACTTAAGAGTGACTGGTTTTTAAAAAAAAAAATAACTTACGATACGCTTAAAAAACACAAGAGAAAATACAAATAAGAAATTATGAATTATCGCGATGTTAAACACACTTACAGGACAAGTTCGCCTGAAAAAATAATTTATGGCGGACTGTTACAGAATCTACACGATAGGAATCCAATCCAGATGCCCGTTAAAGATTAGGTCCCGAAAAAGGAAACACAGAATAGAACAGCAATATACATAATGAGGGCATCAACTTTTTTTTTTTAAATATAAAAAACAGCTCCTTTTTAACAAACAAGCCGATTCAAAAAAAAAAAAATGCTCAATTATAAAAGCTCTTAGGGGAATCTAGTTAAGGCGACAGAGTGCCGGATAAGACTTCGTATTTATCATCATACGGTTTCCATATACATACTAATCATATGTTATGGTTACCTTCATATTATTTGTTGAGGGCTTGATGGATCATATAGATTCCACATTCGATTCGAAATCCCTTATGTTCAATACTCCATACGAACATTATACAGAACATTTGACGACACCCAAACCCACGGATGCAAGGACGGGTTAAACCTGGCTCACCTGTCAACATTCCACTAGGGATACGTTGGAATAGATATCTGTTTAATTAATAACAATAAACTTTTACGGCTGTGTGGAGTATGAAATACTCTCGGTGAGACTCGGAGATAAGTTCAAGCGAATCATGAATTGCTTCGTGAAATTTGTCTTTAGCACTGCGGTATGCTTTCTTGTTTCTCACCTCTAGGCCGAGATAGGGCTCTTCCTTTCCTTGTTTCAATTATTTTCCAGCCCTTCTTATGTTTAGAATATTTCGCTGTTCAAATCCTGGGTCAACTCCCGGAACACAAGATCCCGTCTCTCGGGATAACTTTTATCCCCTGTACCATTCAACGTGTACACGGCTGAAATTGTAGGAGCCCGATATAAAAACACAGCAGTCATCTTTTGCGGATGACATAGCGGTGTACAGTAGCAGCAAGAGTGCCAAGGTAGCTCTAAGACAGGCTGAAGTAGCCTGTAACCAGATCAGTGAGAGATTGGGGAGACTCAATATCTCTGTAAACGCGGGTAAGACTGTCTGCGTAATTTTCTCTTTCCAAAAGGGAAAAAATCCGCTGCCTACTATTTACACAGTAGGGACGCAGAAAAACTCACCAGCCAACAACCTAGTATATCTGGGGATTAAAATGTACAGACACCTCCATTTTAGTGTCCAATTTGCGTGAAAATTAAAGCAAACTCGCACGAATTCATACCGGCTTACGCATTTATTGACTTCCCCCAATCTATCACTGCGTCTAAAGCTATTGATTGTACTGTACTGATTGCCAAGAGTGTACTCAGGCCTACTCTGCACCGCTACGGTGCACCGCTTTTTCGTCATCTGACGTATACGACTGCTTGGCGACTCCAACAATTCCAAAACGGTATACTGATGAAAGTGGTCAGACATACTTCATTCGAACAGTGAGCTTCACGAGATCTTTGATTTGCCTACAGTGGATGAATTCATTAAACGTAGACATATCAAATGTTTCGACTCCCTACAATACCTGACAAACCCGGTGTTTAACACGATAACCCCCGCTCCATTCACCCATCGATGGCAAGACACGCTTTAGGCAGGAACGTTTTAGTCTTAGGTTCTAGTTTTAGTTTTTAGTTTACCGCATTGTAAACCGAAGGTGAGCCCCATCACCAAGTCTTGTATATATATTATTTGACCTTTTAACTTCAAAAAGATATTGTGTTGTAATTCTACCCTCCTTCGAATGCATCTGCACATGCAGTACGAAGAGAAATCGGTAATCTTGTACATTGAATTTTGTTCATCTATTTGTAAAAATATATAAAATAAAAAAGGTTTTGTTCAAAATAAAAAAAAAATCCAAACGTCAGTTCTCTCTCTCTCTCTCTCTCTCTCTCTCTCTCTCTCTCTCTCTCTCTCTCTCTCTCTCTCTCTCTCTCTCTCTCTCTCTCTCTCTCTCTCTCTCTCTCTCTCTCTCTCTCTGCACTAGCGCTAGCTGCTCTACTCGAACCATGGCTGTCTTTTTCAACTACCTCTGCATCTCTCTCTCCTAACCTCGCTGTTTTAGTCTGGCGTTGTCAGACCCCCACACCTTCCTAGTGGGAATTTCTGCATTCGTCTCGCTAAAACTAGCACCTCCTTGGGAGAGACCTCTCCCTCGCGGACGAAGGTTGCCGTGGCCCTGCAAACTTTACCTAGTAGTGTCTCCCACGGTAATCCAGTCTGGTTCTCTCCGGTTCACACTCGCTTTAGGAATCCGGACAGTTTTCACCTACCCTTAGGTACCGAGTGTTAATTCGTGGTCATTCCAAGACTACATAAACTAGCTATTAAACCTACCCTGTTTCTCTTCTCCAGAACATAGTGATTTGTCAGGGCACACCTTCTAAGATCTTATGGAGTCATATTTTTTGAATAAAGCTGCCCGCCGACTAGGCCGCCAGCAAAGGTCAAAGATCATAGGTCCACCCATTTATCTCTTTCTAGGCGCTCGCCGGACAGCGGCTAGTGTTGTAGTTACCATATCCCGCGTCGGGCTTCCTCTCTCCACCTTGGGGACACAATTCCCGACAGACCCACTTCTGATATCTCAGCGAAACAATTTCCGAACTCCACGAGCTACTCTCGAGAGAAAGCCACCCGAAGTAGGGATGACCGATTGACGATTATCACAATAGATTGGTCGATATATTTGTCAAACAAACGATTTTCAAGAGATCCCTTCCACACAACACTGAATAGGAAGGAGCCGTTTGTGTCCATTGAGACCAGGCATGCAAATGTTTTGGATAAGTAACTTTTGCTTGCTGGAGAAAAATAATTTTGAAAATGTTTTGATATTTCTCCTTGTTTAACTTCTGTGTATGTGTTTGAATTTATTTTCTTTATTTTTTCACACAACTGTTTAGAATTTTCTATTGAACTACTTTCTACTGCAATTTTCAATAATAAATATGCTTTTCCTTTTTATCTTGCCGTCCGTACTATGGATATACCTACGTATCATATTATTTTACATATATGTATACACTTATTATATAACACTGTAATAGTTACTGCAAAATTTGGAAAAATAATGGTTTTCTGGCGTGTCCAAATGAGGACCAATGAGCAGCAATATGATGCAGCTGGCAATTAAGGTTTTTGAAATTGGGTTTTGATATCTCCAAGATTCAACAGTTAATAGATTAATCGATTGGACGAAGTCGATATACTAGAGACAATCGATTGTGAGGCACCGTTACAAGGTCAAACCTTGCCCAAGGGTCAATGCTAGAGCTAAACAGAAACTAGACAGAGAGGGTGGCCAAAGAGTGGCTGAGCCTGCAGAGATGGATTGACGGAGATAAGACATGATAGGAGTGGCCATTGTCCGTACAATTGCCCAGCCAGTAGCCAATTATCGAGGTCGGCTCACTATCCAGTATCTAGATCTACCGATGTATCTACAGTCATCAGTATCTCGGCCCTTCTTAGAGCTGTGTACCTGCCAAAGGCTTGCGACCAGTCCCATTAACCAGGTAATTGTGACCGATATTAGCTTCTAGATAGGGTAATTAGTCAATAAGCTGCTCCCGAATGAACAATAATCGAGCTTACAAGACGAATAAGAAGACGTAATAATAAATGAGTTGATGCTTCTTATGACAATGACGGAAACAACAACCAGCCAAACGACAGATATTTGGTTCATCGAGATATAACTTATTAGCACTACATATAACATATAGCATGCAGTTTACGCGATGTTCATTAAACTACATTAATGCTCTCACATCAATAATATCCATCTCGAAAATTTTCAAAGCCATTCTTATTTGACATGCGTTATTTTCAGCACAGAATAATAATTCTAAGCTAGATCGGTGTAATAGCATGCTTCACAAAAATTATACCCAACGCGGACGTCGTGTAGTATTAGTATGTTACCCTGCATTGTCAAGATGATGAGTTGACATCATTATGACAACTCTCAAAGAAGCAATCAGAAATTATCATATTATCTTTACAGAGTTAATAGAATTTCTAGCTCCCTGCCTATATCCCCACTTCCGTGAAACGGAGCCCCAAAATCTAATCTTGAGAAGAATAGTTAGTTTCCTGGACTAATAATCCTTTTCCATCAAGGATTTGCTCTGAAATACGGCCTTTGACGTACCTAGGTAAGTGTATCGGCCCTGAAGATCTTTTCACAGATGCAATTTTACCCAGTCAAATTTGAAATAATCAGAACAGCCAGAGTACAAATAGTGCAAAATTCGGCAGAGATAGTCATCACACGGGAGAGTTGTGAGATTGAATGAAGGTTTCGAACCAGTAATTATGTCAATGAGATATTCGTAAATCTATTTGTAATTGCTGTAAAGTAATTAAGCGCAGCTATAAGTTATAACCCTGACCACAATATAGGTTAACAAAGGCTATAAAACTGAAACTGAAAATCTCGTTCAGATTTGCCTTCTGACTAAACCTAACACGTTTAAAACAAAATACTCGTGAATAATTTTTTAAGGTAACGAAACTGATGTAGGCCAGTGAAAAAAAGAAATTGGCCATCTTTTTACTAATGTAAGAAATCACTCAACCTTTTTGATTGATTTTATTGTTGAAGGCTCGTTGACCATTTGCGTACAAACCTTTTCAATTACAAGGTTTAAACTAGGATGCATTTTCGCAGTCGCTTTTTTAACAGATTTGCCTGCTGACTAAACCCAAAACGTTTAAAATAAAATACTCATGAATAATTTTTTTTTTTAAGGTAATGAAACTGATGTAGGCCAGTGAAAAAAAGAAATTTAGCATCTTTTTACTAACGTAAGAAATCACTCAAATCACAAAATGTGGCTAAAGCTCATTTTCATATTTTTCAACACATATCCATTTCCCAACTTTAGCTAAGTAGTTATCAATCTAGGACAGAACTTTATAGCATGAGTGAATATTCCATAGTGAGTCATTTTCAGTTATAACGTCCAAGTTTCACGATCACAGTACACATGCACGCTATCGTCATTCACAAGGCCGGAACAATTTCGAAGCAGGATACAATTGTTGTTATTTTTTTGAGAGGACTGTTGCACTGCGAATGTGCTCGTGACAACACGCGATGCATTTCTTTTAACAGCCCAGGGATAAATCGGACGTAGAATGTATACACCAAAAATGCTGCGATAACGGTCGATTCATAAATGAACGGCTTGAAGTTTACAATCAAAACGTATTTTATCAATGACGACTTAATAAGAATAATGAACAACTAGAGTACGGACCAACAGGCAAGCCCACTCACTTTTCTTCATTTAGCGTAGATTGAACGAATATTCTACAGGATTCTTTTACCCTTCTTTGAAAGACGTTCGTGGAATCAGCGGGAAAGAATGAAGAATTAAAAGAGCCTGCATTCCGCGGGGATTGAGTGGTCTAGCTTTATCGACGGTGGCTCACTTACACAGAGTAGTTTTAGAACCACTATCTAAAGAATTTTAAAAGAAATTTTGCTGTGCTGATTAAGTGCGAATTCCCGTTTTATTTTTAAATGTTGAATATCTGCATGAAAAGTAGGTTAAAATAAAAAACAAATTATACAGTAAAATATAAGATTAGCCGGAAAATTGTTTTTTTTTCAAATAATTAATTGAAAGTCTCTATCCAGCTCCCAAAACGGATATCACCTGGTAGTCAATTTCTCTCAAATCCTAACAACCTCCATATCCACTAAATAACTAATGGCTATCGTAGAGTAGGTCTCAGCTTTAAAATTAGATAAAAATTTATTTTCTGGAAGCCCATAAGTCAACAAGATGAGCTATGATATATGAACTAATGAGCTGTACCCATTGACCTCCTTCAGGACACTCCTGTATCGACGGTAACGTTCTGGCTCACACGATGGCGAAAACAGCCAAAAGCGAATCGCTTACTGCCGAATACCACGACACATGTCAACCAACAGCTAAGGATTGAACCTCTTCTCAGCCAAAGATGGGAGAATTACAACCAGTCCCAAAGAGAGGAAGTAATTTGGAATCATCTGAGGATACCGGGATGTTATTGAATATACCGTTAAGAGTTGGGGCTGATTAAGCACTTTTACGGGTAGATCAGATACCTGTATCGTGAACCCTTCTGTAATTGGGCGCTTAAGTTATAACTTGGCCATGAACTTTCCTTGGATGGATGAAGGGGAGAAATCCAAGTGGGAAAAGGTTGGTTATAAATATTAATAAAACATAATAAAAAGGTTATTAACGATAAACATTCTTGCGAGAGCGTCCATCGATGGGTTTACCAGTTGGCTCACCTTCATAAGGAATCAGGCAATCGGTCATTTAAATTTCGCTCCATCTATTAGGCTGAAAACTAAACATAAAAAAAGTCATGAAATTTACCAGATGGGCAATAAAATGAGAAAAAAAAAGATAAAAATAGGAGCTTAAGCCATGACATTTATAGACTAAGTTGATATGAGAAAGTAGCCCCAAGGATCCGACTTGACGTGGCCGGTAAGCAGTGACATTAGACGGCAGTCCGCCATTACTATCTAAATCTTAGGTAGAGTCCTTGAATGGTTTCTGCACGATTTCTCCCGTGAGAGATTGCTGGCAGATTAAAGGGATGGCGGCGGTCAAAGGCAGTTTTCCCCCTTTATTTCTCCTACCGTAAGTGATACTTTATCATTATATAGTGACTTAATAGGGCTGAGGGTGAAATAGTGCATGGTAGCGGTGAAGGAGTTACGCAGCCCTAATATAACTAGCATCGAGTCTAGGCAGCCTACCCCGCCGCTTTGCATACTGTGTCACTTATATTTAAATTAAGAATTATTTCATATGGTATGAAATAGACGGTCTATTACGGCTGTCTAAGAACGATCATTTACCTCACCCTTTCTTTGCAGAAGGTGCTCTATCCAGATCTTCTGAATAGTCTTAGAACATAGCACTGAGCGGTCTGTGATTCCATGCCCATATTTTACACGATATTATCACCAATGAAACATTTTCATCTTTCAAGAGATTGATACATTATTTTAATTCGGATGAAGTACAAGTAAATAATGAGTTATGTAAAATTGGAAATCTTTGGGTACTCGGTATTATGGTATGTGCGTAAATTAGAAAAAAAAACCTCCCGTCCAGAGCTTAAAGGAGATACTTAGTATAAGAAAATTTCCACGTAAATATTTTATCAAAGTAAAACATTAAAACGAAACCTCAGCGTAAAAACCTTCGAAAAGGGCGGTCATCGAAAATTTATATAAGTTTTTTAAACTTGTAGCGACCGCTAACTACATAAGATAAATCATCCTATACTCTTTATATGTATTGTAAATTAATTTAAACAAATGTATATAACATAAATAAGTCATTGTAAATGTTGTCAACAATAAAAAACGCAGCTGCAAGTCAATTAGTTATAGGGCTAGGGTAACTAGGCACCTCACTCGACGACCCGACAAAGCTTATTATTAGTTCTAAATGTTTCACTCTTTGGAAAATGTTAATCATATTTATCATTATTGTGATTCTGATAAATTCGCGCAGAATAACTGTAACGAATAATTCAAACGGTAAAACTACACACCGATTCTGTTTCATAAGAATTTATTATATCTGATTCCGTCCTGATTCTGAAGAAACACTTTATCTGGACTAATTAAACGAAAGCGGTAACTTGACAGGTCGCGGTTGCTTTTGAGCCCACTAAGCATCACTTATGAACTTTTGAGTTTAATTGGTCTGGCAAAATGAACAATGAAATTTACAATTAAAACTGCAGTGTAAAAAAAAAAAGCCAAATTATGCGGCCACATTATTCGGAATAGCTGCATAATATGAAGCTTTTGGGTAATTTTATTTGACTAGAATAGAACTTGTATTTCTTGTTCTTCTCTAGAAGGGAGTACACAATGACGTAAATGAATGAACAAACTTTACTCTGATACCTAATTTACTAAAAATTGTTAACGGCGATACCTCAGTAGAATTTCTAAGATTTGTTGGATCCAGGGGTAAATCGAGTCAAAAATGGATCGACACAAAACACCGTTTTAGTGCTGTAAATGAATACTGCTATAGTTTACCTGATCTATTAGCAAAATAAAGTTAATTTGAGGATTTAATAAAGTAATGTTTGTATAATGTGAAAATTGTTTACGCTCCTCATTTATATGTAGGCTTCATCTAGCAAAAACAATGCTAAAACACTTAATGAAATAATCGCACAGGATATTTAGGGATGGATCATCTTTTTATGCAGTGTTCGATCCTAGAGCAGCACTTCACGCAGAGCATCAGATCTTGGCACCGGTGGATAGAAGACCAACTAAATTCGAAAGATATTGACTTTTTGACTCCCTAGTAGCCAAAATAGCAACTTGACCACTCCAGAATTTGCAAAACCTAGGAAAAAATGCTGCAATAGATCCCAGAGGAATGTGGTGGCTGAGAAGCTAAGATCGATGGACCAGCCAATCTTTAACCCTGTTTTTCTGTGAACTAAATAACTGTGCCCGAAGACTAATGATAAACTAATTTAATGAAACTGCTGAAAAAAGCAATAAGTGGCTGGAGGCATTGAGGGACGGGAGGCAAATCCAGAAAGAACAAGGATGAAGGAAGCTTATCATGCTTCCGAAACTAGAATGATGCTAGATATTCTTAATTATTTTAATATTTCGCGGTAGTTCATCGTGTCCTGTTTACAGAAAACTGGCGTGATGAAAAGATGGCGTGTGGCCACTTCAATTGATGCCTCAAGTCCTTCAAGCCGAAGAAGAAGAAATAACGGGATCATTGAGGGAGAAGCAGCCATAATTATTTTACATGACTGAATGATGAAAAAAAAATATTACAATTAACTCATCAACCACGTTAGAACCCAGAAATATGTAAAAACCTTCAGGCTAGGCACGTGAAAGAGGGCATCGGATAAACGACCACATCTACACAACATATGCCACTGCCACATCTTACTGAATGTGAGTAAAACAAAGAGGAAATGTGAATGCGATAAGATTCCTCCCTGCTTACTGTTTCCCGTGGGAACCCGTGAATATATGAAGCCATTCACCGAGCTAGGCTGTCGCTGAATTTATCTAACATCTAACTGCTCCACTCCATAAGTCAAGCTACTGTGTAAGTCATACTTTTTTTTTTTTTGTAGAAATTATTCGGAACATTACTTCAAGAAGAGAAGTAGGAGTTGGATAACATATTTTCTCATAAGATATCTTTTAAAGATCTCTCTCAGACCGATCATGCAGACAGTTCACTGAACTGTTTCTCACGATCGGATTAATTTTCAGACAATCGCATAAAAAAACTTCTGTCTGAAGTTGTTAAGATCAGCTTCTATTTCATGACTTAAAGGGAACGCACTTAATGCGTTACTGTGCAGTAGAAACCCGTATGATTTTGACGTGTCTGATGTCGACTGCTATTGGTAATTATAGGTCTCCTAGGTCTATAACTTTGACCTAGGGCAGTGTCACAAGGAGGATCCATTTACTGACTCAAAATTTCCTAAATTAATTAGTAGAATATTTAAAATTAACAATAAATATTCAGCAATCATAAGTATAGTACCGAACTCAAAACCCGATCGTTGTGAGTAAATACAAAATATAATTAATTTGTCGGGTTTTATAAATTAAATTTCACAAATAATTTAAACAAAATCATTAAAACTCATTAACAGTACTTTTGTACGTGCATGCAGTTTTTTGTTTTGCTCCTTTTTGCTTAGGGATATGAAATTTTCTAATATTACACTTGTGTTAATGCAGTACAAAATAATGACTATTCGATAAAAACGGTTAAAGGGCATTCCATTCCAAGTTCATGAAATCCCATAGTAACCTATCCAACCACCCTAATCCCCTAGCAGTCATTACACTGCGACACTTATCCCTATGATCTCCTCGGAGACTAAAGCGGCAATGGCCACGTAACCTGCTATAAATACGCGACAGTGGGAGTCCTGGCAATGGTCAGTTTCTCCAATTATGTCCTGAGCGTCTGCAGCTCTCGCGCTCTTGGTCAGCCTCCACTGGATCGAATCCAGTGACGCGCTGACGGAGGAGAGTGGGGGACTTCTTAAGACACATGCTTCCTCTTTCGGATGCGAGGGAGGTGACATCCATGTGGACTTTGGAGGTCTCTGGGCTGTTTGTAAATACTGTATGAATGAGCGAGTGAATGATGAATTGTAAATATGGTATGATTGAGAACATTTATCACAATTACTTATTGACCAATAAGGCAGATTATAATTTTATCACAATAAAGAAGTTTCTAAAAAAAATGATTTTCAAATCAGGAACATTTATGTTTTCACTCTTTTCTCTGTCTCTATGGTCCCTGGATTGACTTTAGATTTTTTTGTTGACTTGTGTGACCATTCGAAGTTGCCAATTTTGTCCAACGTCGGTAGTTCAAACGAGGCTCGTACGAAAACTGCTTATAACCGACTCCGAAGAGATTCTTCGAGCTAAGCCGAACACTCTCAAGTGAACCGTCGGACACATTCGCCAGTCAGAAATCTACCAGTTATGGCGATTTCTGCCACGGCTGTTGAAATGTTTCACAACGATTTTCCCCTCGACTGAGCCTTGACAGTATAAAGTTTCTAGTTATTAATTGGTGCGTGCAATCCGGTAATATAAGTTGATGGTCTAGGGTTGCTTAATAGCCATATATGTTACATCTCCCAGGGCCAGCTGTAATAACTTGTAAGCGCTGCCGTCATGGGACCTCTGGTGTTAGCGTCAAGATTATTGGCCAATATCAGCAAATGATGGCCATACAAATTCGGTATTGAACATTATTTGAAAAGTGAAAAAATTCCTAGTAGTAGAGAGTTATGCCTATGCTCCATTAGGTATGACATACAAATGATCCATATTAGCTAGCCCCATACATGAAGGGATTCTCCTAAGAAAACCAGTAAAGCTTTCGGGCTTTGGTTGTACATTAGGGAAGAGCAACCTTAGTGGAAGATATATTATATGTCCTGGCCCGCCGAAATTTCGCCTGTCACTGTTAATATATACACAAGTTCTCTCTCCCTCAAGTCTTCCCAGTTGCTTGAAAAAACAAACAAACTTACATGTTAGATTTGACATTATTTCTATTTTTTTTAACACCACATGTATATTTAGAAAATTTTAGTTTATATTTAATATTTTGGGGAATCATAATGTTTTAATTGGATTTTTAATTATAACCTACTTATACCCTAACCATTAATGAATTTTTTCTAATCTAATATGGAATAATACTTGTTTTATTATCTATTTTATTCATTCTAAACATCCTATTTCTTTTTCATTAGACAGAATGGCATTTATTCATTTGTTCCATTGTCCCTAAATTTAGATATTTTAGGGACAATTCTAATTTTGACAGAATACCATATAGTAAAATGAAACATTTTAAACATTATACAAACAATATTTATTTTTTTTATCCTCGATCCTTTTCCTTTCGTCTATATACAGAAATCCATACTACAACATGAAATAAATCAAAACTTCACCGACCATGACGCATTTGTCTGACTATCTGTAGATTCCAGCGATTCTCTGCTAACTGTTTGATATCGGGGAGTAACGATGCTAGGAGAAAGTGTGTTGTTAAATCTAAGTTACTTTTAAGTTTTATGATTCATAATGTGAGCCTTTGTACCTTTATGTATTTAGATGTCCAGAACAATGTTCAATAAGTATTTAATTGCAAAATATTAATAATATTTGGTAATAGAAGTTATATAAAATAAATGTAGGCAACTAAAGTACACATGAATACGTTGTATAATGAAGTAAATAGATTTGTTGCTTAAATCTGTATTTAGGTAGTCTAATTAATTTTGTAACAAGGGGATTTAAAAAAAAAAAAAAAAAAAAAAAGGAGGAAAAGTGTTGCTTAAGTAATCTATCATTAATTGTTTCGAGACAATAGATCTCTCGTCGGATCTTGGGATTATTCATAAAGGCCGTTAAAAGTACTTTTTTTTAGTTTTATTTATTAATAAAAGATATTTGAACAACTTGAAAGATATGGTTTTAAATGGAAATATTAACTATGCAATACGTTACATATGAAGAAATTTATTGGATTTAATATTGTATGGAGACCCGCTATAAGTCATTGATTGTTCCCTACCATACAAGAGCTTAAAATCCCATAAAACATTGTATCACCCAAATCCTTTAGCAAGATCAGATGCAAGCCCTCGATTCAATATTCCTCGGTGATTGTAGATGAGGGGGACACCCCCCTCCTCTTCATATCCCCCAATAATTAAAAATTATGGAAATCAGTATAGATTCCAGATAAATGAATCTATTTACAGCAGGTTACATATCCTATAGCTTGGCTACATTTTACACAATTTTTAATAATTTTACATTACGATTTATGATTGTTACATAAGTATAATGTACATTATACATTCGTTGTCTAAACATGCTTAAAAGTGATGGGCCTCTCGCTCAAATTATAAATCATAAACTTAAAACTACCATCAAACAACAAAATCTTAACCTAATTTTCCCCGACTGTCTGTTTCCAACGAAGCTGGAAGGGAGGTGGGGTCACAGTATTAAACACAGGGTTTGTTAGGTCCTGCAAAGAGTCGAAAAACTTAATGTGTTTCCGGTGGACTTAGTGGACTTGACTTAGTTTTAATAATGTTACAATTAGCTGCGTTTTACAATATAACTACTTATTAGATGTTTTACTTTTGCACTACCACGTATCATTTTACTATACAGCTGGATAGAATCAAATCTACTGATTCTAGTGAGTGTACCCCGGGGGCTATGTATATTTTGTTTATATTGTAAATACTGTATAAATGGGAGAGGATATGTAATAATAAAAATATGATAATATTGGCCCATTAGGAAAGATTGTAATTTTCATAAAATATAGAAATATTGTTATATCTACTCAGCCGAATGCAATAAAATCCAGCTGAATAATGAGATGATACCTATATTAGTTGTTATTGTGTTTTACTTTTGCAAAAGTAGGTGTATTGTAAAACGCAAATAATTGTAACAAAAGTAAAACACTATTGAAACTAAGTCAAATTAGGAAAAAACAAAATGACTAGATTCCGCCAAAGAATGGTTAATTTCCATGATTGCTAGTCCATTAATTATTTATATAACTCCACAACAGAATTTTCAAGCCAAGGCAACCTTGTGGTTAATGGAGTACACAGGCTACATATTCATGAATCGAAATGACTATAATTAACGTCGCCCAACCCAGTAGTTGGATTGTGCGGTTTCCACGTCTAAAAATATACCAGACCGATTTAGCAATACTGGAAAAAAAACAAACATGATATTTCATAACTTCACCTAACCATATCAGTGTGCATGTAACCTTGTCCAGCCCTAAATTTAAACATATTTATTTAGTCTATACGATAAAATATGACATTCGACACATGTTCTGACCTATAGACACTATGCATCATTTGATTTGACAGTTTTATGCAACGTCAATTTGAACTCCTCTTAAGACATACCTGTATTAGTTGTTATCGACATCCATACATTGTATCTTTTAATATATTTCTATAATGTATACATTTAGTAAAAAAATACAATTGAAAACACTGCATCTTACTCAATTAGCTTGAATAAACCCAAGGAACAATAATTGCTCGTAATAAATTAAATAATTTAGGAAAGCCAACTGCGTATAAGTAGAATCTTCCCACTATTATAATCCAACAATCAAATTAATATTACATATTAAAAAAAAAATTATTAAAATAAGATGAGACTTACCTGTGGGACTTAGGCTGCTTGACGGGAACATGCTCGTGAAGATGCTGTGTCGTGGGCTCGGCCGAGATGGCCTGCCTTCGGGCATGTGTAGCCCCGAGACCAGGGGGCCCCGCCCCACATCTAGTGCATACTGAAGTTATTGCGACCACCTGCCGGAACTTGTCCAGCTCGTTCTTGAGGGAGAGGATCTCCGCTCCAGCAGCCTCCAGGGCGGCCTCAAGCGCCTGGACCTGCGCCTCAGAGGTGAACTCCGGCATACCCCCTGCGGTGGTCCGAGCATAGAACGAATATATCAGGAACCGTACATACTTCGGCGAACGAAGAGGACCCAGAAAGACTTGTCGGAAATATTCTTAATACTAGGATGAGTCAAAAGTCGTTTTAAATTAATTAATTAATACCATTTCATGGTGAAATTCCCGAGTAATTTTGCACCAATCTTTCTCCACAGCTTCAGACCACATATCGTATTTTTCATTCACACCCCACAGAAAAAAAAGTGGCACACTTAAAAAAATTCAATCATTTGCTTCCTATATTATATATTGTTATTATATTATAATAGAATTATTTCGTCTTCCAGTTCTTTTATAACTATTTATAAGTGATAAATTAAATTAAACCCCGATAAATATTAAAAAAAATTTTTTTTAAAAAGAATTATACAAAAATATCTATTTTGATTTATTGTGTAACTGAATGTTCAAATTAGAGTCTAGGAAAAGTTTTTTTTCTATCTTAATTTACAAAATGATTTTGACAGTCAAAGCCAGTGATATGCAGCCCGCATAGCATCGGGTTTACCTAAAACTACTGTTTTGAAAGCAATTACTCGTTATTGTGAGTCAGGTTTGTGCAATCCCAGACCCGTATCAGGGCAATTATTGTTTTAGAGAACATTTTTTGAATATTCATTGGCCTTTTATCACTGAATACGTAGAACATAATTTCTATAATAAATAATTACTAATTAATTAAAATAATTAATTAGGAAGCAATTAATGGGATTTTTTTATGTGGGGCAGAGTATACATCAAGGGAAGCATTCGGAACATAACACATGATCTAAAATGAACAGACATCATATTTCCAAAAATAAATTTATTCAAAGCATTCAGCAATAAAATAATACGTAACAATAAATAGTATAAGGAATATACACATTTTTTTTTTCAAGTTCTGTAAGTAAACTTTTATTTACAATATTTAATAAAATAAAAAACGAACTTTTTGACCCATTTTAGTATTTTATTTTTTGACAATTGACACATTTTTACAATCGTATTATTTTATGGTAGATGCAAAGCAATCCATTCTTGTATTCACTAAATAAAAGTAAATTTTGATAGGCAATAAAATCATGAAATATTTTATTTTTTAATTGCCGTCACGTGTTAAGTATTAACCTTCATAATTCCTGAATTTGGCAAAATATTGAATTTGAATAAATAACTAAAACATACTGAAAACTAGAACTGGACACTTGTCTGTAGCTAACATCAAAAGCTTTAGCGTTAATGACAAGAGTACTTGGATTGTCCTCCTCGTTCTGTGCAATGGACTCACTCAAGGCCTGTTCCGAAGTCCCCCAGCGCCAGCACAGTCATTACTAAAAATAAAATGGCGTGTACCAGCACTATTTAATAAGCACTGGGCTATTTCTATTCCGAGCGGAAGTCGCTCTTATGCAATGTCGCTTCCTGACCATCCTCGTGACATACAAATGAGAAGATGACTGAAACTATATCCTATATTTTGTAATTCGAAACGACACAATTTAATGTCTAAAGCGCAGATACGACTTGGAACGGTGAGTAATCTCAGACAGGTTCCGTATTAGTAATTTTTTTTGGATATAGAGCATGGAAATAAAATCGAGTGGAGCGTAAGGATATGGATTCTTCAAGTTGTATCAAAAACATTCTTTAAATCTATATTTCTCACAAAAAACAAGAGAGCTTTCTCGATTCAAGACGGTTATGTCATACTCGTTAACAGACGAGACTCTAAAACTGCGTAGGGTTTTTGTGTTTGTTCTCCTACATATAAATAAGTGTATATTTTAGTTAGTTTAGAGCCGCTCTGGTGTCTAGCAACTATGCGTAATGAGCCCGTCCAATATAAAATGAAGATTTAAAGTGTTTCTCGAGTTCCAGATCTCTTCCACCTTTATTAAGAGAGGATAGAGATAAATAAAAGCGAGTGCTCTCTGATTATTTGTTGTGTACTGGGAGAAAACTTATAAATTATATAAATAACATGATCAGACGTGATACGATTCCATATAATAAACTAACCACTTCTTGTGGTTCGAATAGGTCGTCATCGCACATACGTGAATAGAACACAGTTCCCTTTTAAAACTTGATCGGAACGAAATTTTCATATTTTTCCGTCATGTCAATTTCCCAAAAGAAACTTTCCCTTAAGTGTTGAAACAGCATTTTTCCAAAAATTTTCTTATTTTTTCGCAATGGTGAAAAAAAGAGAGGCAAAATTGAACATAGATTCTAGTAGATGATTTTTTTTCATTAAAAAAATCACTATCTTTCTCAAAAAAAAAAGTTAACGATTAATACTAGCCTGAGTAAAGCATTGTTTTTAAAAATTAAAACCAGTCAGTACAATTTAGGTAATTAGGTAATTTAGGAAATCACATAGACCACCCTTAAATCTGATTTGTAACGAGAATTACAGCCAAATTCACAAGTCACGAATTGTTATCAGGTCGAGAACAAGGGAAAATTTCCCTGTCAACGAATGATCAGCATGGTCCATTAGCTGTCCTGTCCACTCATTGTGACTCGTATGCATTCGTATGTGGATGGAAAAATATTCCCACTTATTGTGATCGTGATCGTTACAAGACTGTAGGCTTAAGAGTTTGGCTGAGCTTTATTTGGAGTATGATACACAAGGTTTATTATTATTATGTGTTTTATATACAGAAAA
The DNA here is from genome assembly GCA_930367205.1 of Acanthosoma haemorrhoidale. NCBI lineage: Eukaryota > Metazoa > Arthropoda > Insecta > Hemiptera > Acanthosomatidae > Acanthosoma > Acanthosoma haemorrhoidale. Next base: position 84,078,978 of record OV884014.1, on the reverse strand, counting down.
ACTATTTTAAAGGCAGTGTACCTCCAGGGCTGTATTGGCCTAGTGGTTGGAGGACTGATGTGGACACGGGTGTCAATACGATGTCTCTAACATGTGTGGTATGCGGATCAGTAAATGTCCATAGTGTACCCGTTTGTTAATTATCGGGAGACCATATTGTTGATTGCATTTCATATACTATCTTTGCCTCCTCTCTTCCCAATATAACATTATGTTAGATTGGGACCAGTAATGTCCTAGAAAATTGTTTTAACATCGTTTTATAATATAAGGTTATAAACGTTCCTAAAACTATAGGTTTTCAAGTTATCAGCTACTTTTTTTTGGGGGGGGGGAGTTTTTCTCAATATTGCAAATACTAAGACAGAATATGTATATGTTCTTATAAATATATTAATAAAACAAACCTAATCATGATCATTATTAAATGTTATTGGCCTAATAAAAGTATATAAGTGAGCCACGAATAAACGACAATATATGTCAACTGGTTCACGGATGATGAATTATCCTTTCGCTCCTTCCACCTTAGGAACATAATTCAGTTAAGATTTACACCACAATAACGACTCATTAAAAAGCGATAAAAAGCGGCAAACCGTAAAAAGTATTTCTACTAACAAGCGAGAAACGGGAGTAGATAAATCACACCATTTTCAAGGCGTGTCGAAAACGTATTTACGCAAGCGGAGACCGGCCTTTTGGATTTTGAGTGACATACTGCGGCCGTTACGGAGAGAGTTACGGCATCCTGGCCGAAAATAGTCAGAAACTTCGGAGCAGTTTCGAATCAAAGTTCAGAATGTTTCTCGAGTTTCACGTATCTTCCACCTTCATTGAGAGCTGATAGAGATAAATAAAAGCGAGTACTCTCTGATTTTTTTTTTTGTACGCTGGCTTTAGGAGACTGAAAACGTTTAAATGAAATAGACAACATACACAGGTGGTCTGAAAAGTTTCCGACCTCAACATGAAGACGATAATAAAATAAATAAAAGCTTTGTTAGGTCGGAATCCTTTCAGACCACCCTCGTAATAGGGCGCGACACTTGTGATGGTGGCCCATTGACCAGACGTGCTACGATTTCACTGTATAAATTAACCACTTATAATGGTTCGAATAAGACACCGAAATCGTACATGTGTGAGTAGAGCTCAGTTTTCCGAAAGAAACTTGACAATTTCTCCCCTCAAGTGTTGAAATAACATTCCATCCCGAATTTTATTGTTTTTTCACGAGGGGGAAAAATATAGAGGTAAAGTTGAAGACTCGTAATTTTTTTTTCATTAAAAAATGATCCACTCCACGTTGAAATCGGTTTACTTTAGGATAAAATGGCATTGAAAAATAAACTTTACTCTTGGACAGTATTCCCCTAAGAATAACAAAAATCATACTTATATGAGGCCAGAGGTCCTATATGAGCACACATCATAATAACACCTAATTATGCTTTCTCAATATACCCTACATTCTCGAACTCATCCCTTCCAAAGTTCATGAAATTCCATAGTAACCTATTCACCCACCCTAATCCCCTAGCACAGTCATTGCACTGCACCCCTCCTCGGAGACTAAACCGGCAGTGGCCTCGTCGACCTGCTATAGATGCGTAACAGTGGGAGTCCTAGCAATGGCCAGCTTCTCCAATCATGCCCTGAGCGTCTGTGGCTCTCGCGCACTTCGCTGGCACGTGGCGCGGCTGACGGAGAAGCGTGGGGACTTTCCAAGACTTCACCTCTTTCGCACGCGAGGGAGGTGACAACCATGTGGATTTGAGAGGTCTCTGGGCTGTTTGTAAATACTGTATGAATGAGCAAGTGAATGGAAATTGTAAATATGGTATGAATGAAAACATTTATCACAATTAATTATTGCCCAATGAGGCAGATTGTAATTTTATCAAATAAAGTTGTTATTTTTTTATAATTATGCTTTAGACGAAAAAAAAACAAAATTAAATCGGAATCTATCAAAAACAATTCGCGTTACCGACAGACAATTTATAAGGAACAGAAATGAATATTATATAAAGATATCAAATAATTTTCATATCGCGGTACCCATTCATAAAGGTACAAATTCCACTTTTTATCTGCAGCTAATTAATTGACAAGTAAACAAATAAAGAATATTATCTTTACTTTATATTAAAGAAACAGGTTGTTAAGAAATATATAAATAGCATAAGAAATACTTTTAGTAAGGCTTGTAAAGAGAAAAATCATTACACAAGTACAAATTAAGCATGGAGGAGGGGAGGTTATCGCAGTAATATAAATTGGAGTAATCAGAATTTAGAAATGAGTCATTGAATGACTGGGACTGTCGAAGTTGTAGGTGTGGATGTCTTTTCCAGATAGGATCTGTGACTTTGTAGTTCTTCTTCTGCATGACTCCACTGCCCATTAATCCTTTGGCTTCTTCGAGAAACAGCCTCCAATCTTGGCATTATTTGTCGCTATCTTCCATTAGAAGTGGATACCAAGCATTGCCAAGAGACTCTATGGTCACAATAATTTCCCAAGTTTGTCGTGAGCGACTACTTATTCTTGAATTGACCATAGAATCAATCTTGTCCTTCTTGGTTCCTCCTAAATTCTGACCAAATCCCATCGATACAATTACTTGTGCTTGTGCTTGACACTCCTGGCTACTTCATCGCCATTTTCCATTGTCCTGAAAGGAACAACGATGCACCACGGTATTTTCCGTTTACAGATTAAGAAGGTACAGCCCAGGATATTTCTTACGAAAGATATAGTAATTTTTTATGTAGCTACTCAATAACCATCCATCGCAGGACTGCAGAGACCGCAGTATCGCGTAATAAATATTAAATTCAGGAGTGTAAAAGTGATAATTTTGCGGGACATTGATCATAGAATCTACTGGTTTTGATTTTTTCACTTCTATTAATAAAAATTATCAGACGGAACCTCTCAAAATATGCTGTATTTGATTGATATTACAGATTGATTTAAGTTTCTACAACCAAATCATTATTTTTTTTTCAGTTTACAATTTTAAAATTAAGTTTTCCTGACCTAGTACGAGTATACAAAATACCACTGAGGACTAGTGGAATAATTTAGAAGATTTTCCTAATTCATTATATTAAGGAATTTCTTAATGTATTTGCACATCAAATATGCCGAAATAATATCAGGAGAACAATTCAAATTTGCATGAAATGAAGGTTAATTAGTTATAATAAGTACAGAATTAAGTTTCTTTTTTTTTTTGTTTATTATTGTTTAACTCAAGAGTGTGAAAATACTCAGACACTTAAGAAACCACTAAGTTGGTTCGTGTAATCCAAATTTCACTTCACAACAAAGTAGCTTTAGTTTCGAGATTTCTCTGAGCGGTCGTTTATACAGCGATGACTTTCCCACGAAATCCAAATTTGAATAACAAAAGCGTCGAAGAGCTATAAATTATCCGGCAGGGAAAAATTCGGAGCCGATGGAAGCCAAACATGCAGTCAGAGGGCCGATTAGAACGGCGGCAGTTTCAGAAGAGCTGTCGTGTTTATCGTATGTTCCCTGCAGACAGCACACATAACTCGCTGAATTATCGCCATGGAAGTCAGCGTAAAATCCCTGTCGCTGTGTTTAATATCCCTGGAACCTTGAGCGTACATCACTGGAGGGAAGAGGAGAAAGCCCTGATGAAAGAGGTTATTGAACAAGACGGGAATAGGCCTTAAGTCAGCGGGATGGCTGTTGCCTCGCAGGTTGACAAGGGCCCCCGGCTTTAATTTATCCTGATTTAAATAAAACGTCACCTTTTCTGATCCTTTTATACCATCCTGTCTCCACCTTTTTTTTCTCTTGGCCCTCTGCCAATAATTGTCACTCACTGAAAGTTATTAATAAAATCTTGCTAACATATACGGAGTACGGAAAATAATAAGTGTTCACGTAAGACATTCTGATTAATCAATATTCGGTACAAAATTTATAGATATAATCCCTTAACCGGAATCCAATAAAAGAGTAATTTATCATAAAAAAATGTTTATGTCCCCGGTCATACACAATCAAAATAATCTTTAAAGAAACACAAGTAAGCCATCTCAGAGTAACATTACAAAATTACGAACAATCATGGTGTTTTAATAAATTTTGGAGAATTTTAAAACATGGCTTTGTTTTAGCTTGTTAATAACATTATAATAAATCTTTTATATTTCTTGTGATTTATGTTTTAATATTTTTTATTAAGTAAAAGACTTAATCTTCCTTGTCTGCAAACCAATTCTCCTACCTTACAACTTGTAATATGAGGCGTTTATATTCCAATAATATTTACTTTACAAAAAAATAAAAATATTTATGCGTAAAATTTAGAGGAAACTATTTCTAGTCCAGTTAGTTTCATGACTATTTTCGTCATTATTGGCTGTTCATCCTAGAAAAATAAATATATTATAGTCGTATAGTAAATTATGAAGCAAGTATTATATTTCACTATGTTACAGTTTCTTTGATTAACCGTAAATTATAGAGTTGGACTAGCGGACTAGGTTTAAGTATTTAAAGTCGATAACAAACAGAAAAATACACCGCAAAATTAAGGATTCCGTTACGGTTTTTAAAAACGAGCTTTGTATCACCGATTAATTTATTAATGGCCCTTCTTTATCTCTCATTAGACTGCTTTTAGTTTAAGCCCAATAAAAAAGAATTACCAATCAAAATAACTTGTCTCTAAAAAAATATTTGCTTGATTCTAAGCTGAGAACACTTTTTTAAATACAGTTTAAATGATTTTTTTTTTAGATGTAGTTTGAATTAACAAAGACCAACTACATAGCGTAAAATATGCTAATTATGTTTTCCATTATGAATTATTCAATAAGGTTACTAATTATGTGTTTACAACAATCGATTAATAAAAATTGGGAAGATAATATTATTCACAGTCCTGATGATGCCTGAATAAGCGAGACGTCTCCTGAGGATGTTATTTCAATAGAAAAGATATGTTGGGAATGACTTCAAGCTTTTTACTACTATTTTTACTTATTAATATAATAAAATTACATATATATAATTAAACAGGACGTTATCTTTAATTTGATATTACCCTCATACCAGAGAGGGCATACTTTACTATCTTGCACGGGTGTGAACTGTACATATCGAATGAACGGAATTGTATATAAGGAGTGAATGACCTCCAAAATGTTTCAGATTGTAATTAATAGAAATAAAGATCTTAAAAAAAAAACGATATTACCCGACTGAAACATATAGAAAAATGTTTGTTTGCGTTAAAACAACTAATGAATTAACACTTATGAATAATAGAGGTATCTATATCTCTTATTTCGTACCAATATCAAAGTATACATGGACCATCCATGTATTTTATTTATATATTTCTTTATTATTTATGTAAGAGATTTTACTTCTATAGCTTCACGAAGAGGAACAGGTAGACAGACCCTTCTGATTTTGGAAAAATCAACAAAAACCCTAAAAATGGGGGCATTATGATTGATTTGGAGTGGTTCTGATAAGCATGATGTGAAATGTGTCTTGGATCCTGTTTTATGGAGAATCGTTACGGAAAAACCTAAAATATATTATCCCATCATTTCTATCCTAGATAATGTTCATAATAACGAAAACCACAATTATAAAACTCAAAACAGGACAAGTGCTTTACCGTTCAACTCACTGGAATCAAGGCCGCATGTTATCTGAACTCATTACTCACTAAGTCCCAACGGACTTGACGCCTACTGTTCCTTAGGGTTCATGTAAAGCCTCGATAAGATAAAGCAGTAGGTTTACAAGTGTTAATTAAAATGATATATCTGCTTTCATTTTGAACTGGTCCGGTTGGTCCCACACATCTTAGATAACAACTCTTCAAGTAATTTCTAACAATTTTTTTCTTCTGTGGGACACCCGAATAAAACAAATAAGAATAATATAATAAATTTATCATGGATAACAATTCAATAAAAAAGTTTAGATAGAATCTGATTGCCAGATTGCATAAAATAATACAAAGAATAAGCAATGTGAGGATGAATTCAAGTATTCAAAGGTGCCGAAATTTTCAAGTAATTCATAAATTGTTTAAATTTTTTTTTTTACATATTTTTATCGCTTTCTATTTCTGCCCAACGGAATTTACCTGAGGTTTTTGGGACAAACACGGGCTTTAGAAAAAGTCGTATTACGGTCAGTTATAATACGTTATTTATTTTAAAAACAATGGAATGAAGTTTTTCATGATGATAAATTTCATGTCTTTATTCAAAGTATGATAATCTCCAGAAATGACCGAATGAACATATGAACAAAAGCTCAAGACTGTCTGGTCCTGCTAAATAAAATATCGAACCTTTGAGTACCTTATTTTACCTGGAAATATGAAATTTTAGACGGGAATCGCATTTGAGAACCAAATGAAAAGACAAATACTAGCAACCACATAAATATGATTATGTCATCCATAATATTACCTTTGATTGAACTATTTATATGGCAATTATGAAATATTTTTTTCCAACTATACATATATATATATATATATATATATATATATATATATATATATATATATATATATATATATATATGGGAAACAAATGAAACCGACGTCGTGCATTTATGTAGTATGGCTTGCCTTAAGTGAATATCAAGTAAGCAATTGAAATCGTGATCTTTTTGCAATTTCTGTTTTTGATCCGCAAAAAGGAAAGATCTAATGGTGTGTTGACTCTTAACTAATTTTCCATTAACTTTCATATCATCAAAAGGAATGATATATATTCTACAATCAAAATATTATAAATCGTAAGCATGGTGTTATACTTCTTCGCCAGGAATAAATTCCCTCTCTTTTATTCTCGGCCCAGAAAACACCCGTTTACGTTCCATATTTTAATAATGAAAATCTTAGGCGTCAGTTAGAGAGAGGGAACTGGTTCATAACACTGAAGGCCAGGAGGCGTAGCCTCTGACCTGCCTATATAAGGCCGAAATTCGGTGCCCTAGCCCACGGCGGGGGTCCCCCTCACAACCAAACACATGGTTTTGTTCACCTGCTAGATTCGAACCGGGATCATTCATAACACCGTGAACGCTACACGAGTTCAGGTTTAGTTAACACGGTAATAGTTCATTCATAATTGTCAGAAACCGTCTTAGCTGATGTATGCACTGAAACTAGACAGTAAGTCGAAACGCTGCCAAGAGCTATTTTTATTTAGCTTTCTCGTAATTATTACCGTTGTAATTATAACTCAAATACGATTCATTAAAAAAAAAAAATGTTAGGGTAATAATAACATAATAATAAAGGAACAGTAGAAATGAAACTTATCGTGGAAAGAATAGCGATACTTCTTCTGTTTTGAGTAGGGATTTAGAATCGGTATAGTACAGGGGGCAGACCCTTGACCCCAGGCCGACTTGAGTCCAAGTTGTTACACAAACAGTGATTCATCGTCTTATTTCAAAACTGCGTATTGACTTTAGCTCAATAGCTCTTACTAATGCTTACAAAATTGCGGCAATAATCTATTCATATAGGTAATAATGTTCGAACTTATGTGCTTATTGTTCTTCTTGCTCCTTAGCTCTCAAATTTTTAAGATTATGGATTGGAATTAGCTTCAAATTGTTCTCCAATATTTTTTTTCCTAAGCTCTCTAGTTAGATATTCAGGATGAGGGAAAAATATTTAGCTTAATCGGATCCTTGTACTAGGAGTACCTGCTTGAAGGTGGTGTGAGAGGATTAAGGGGTGTGGGAAGCCTCAGTGGAGGTTGGTTGTTTTGGTACATTGGTGTACTCCATTTAGGACATAAAAGGCGAATATATCTAACGAGAGATACCCATTCTATGGAAATAAATAAATTGATTTTCGCTCTAGGGATTTGAACCCAGAACCTTCAGTACACGCTAAGCTAACCACTAGACCGCCTGAAATTCCTCCGCTAATATCAATGAAGAATTCAAGAACATTTCCAAAAAATGTATACTATACAAAATTGACCGATAAAGGAATAAAGTAAAATATTGATGTTATATTCGAGGATCAATTTTAAAATAATAGTCATCTTGACCTCCTTGTGAACTTGGTTCTTCAACTAAATGGCCCCTCGTGAAATAAAACTAATTGTCCTAATACTGCTTATTTTTAAATTCTTTTTTTTTTTTAATTAATAAAGCTATGGAGATATATGACGTCGTTTTATTTCACGATTTATATGGAGTGGACAATATGCAACAGGCGTTCAGAACATGTTTTCTCACTCGAATTAGCCAAAAAGATCGACTGATTCATAAGACGTTACTGATGAATAACAATGGAGGGAAAGATTAAAAGATAAGTTCGATTGATGTTAAAAGTCATTACTGGGATGTGTTAAGCTGGTCGTTGGTTAAATTTGAATACGTAAACAACTCTACGTGCCTACAAATATATACAACAGCGTTTTTGGCAGAGTTCTTGGGATATTTTCTGAGGGAATTTCCTGTAAATACATTAGTGATCGCAATAGAATTATGTTAGTGGTTTCCAGATTTAGGTTCTGATAGCAGTTCGGATATATCATCCTCAGGGGACGACTTGAGGGTTGCTTGGTCCTACAGTCCGAGGTTAGTTTAAATGGGCAGATCAGAGGGTAGAGAAGGCTTTAGGCTTTAGCCTACTGTTTACTGGGGTCGGTGACAAAGCTCATTAGGTAGACCTCAGTGCTTACGCAGTCATTGTGTTTACATTTGCATACAACTTGTCGTCAAGACGATCTTTGAGTCTGTCTTCAGATCGAAGAGAGACGTCGTTTTTTAATGTGAGTGGCCGGTTGGTTATTGTTAAAGCTCCAGGTCGAGGCGCTTCAGATCACAGTTTTCTCTGGTTTAGTATCACGGATATCTGTATGCATCACAAACATTAGGTAACAAATCATCTTTATAAATACAAATCCACATAACCTATAGTTTTGATGTCAGTTATAAAGTCAGTGACTTTATCTATAGAGCCCTCTTTTAGCTTCACCGGTGCTCAGCAGATATTTTCATATTTAGATACATTCCATTTGTTTTTAGATTATATGATCTGTCGTATGCTGTTGGCTACTGTGTTAATTGCTGTATCGTGTACGTTTAGTTCGCGTACACATTAATAGAGTGTCATGATTTTTTTTTTGTTGAAAATTAAGCATTCATCATTAGTGGAAATCTGAATATATTAAATCCACTTAAACAGATCCCGCGTACAGGGACCAGCCTTGCTGACACTCCCAAGTTGTTGATAATTAATGTAGACAGTAAAACACTATCTAAACTCCTAAACGTGAAGGCTATTATTCCTAGAGTGCAGATCTCCGTGAGTAACCGGTGACCGCCAAAGACAGGGCGTCGGCAACCACACACAGACATCCCCTGGCGGTCAGAGATAAGTATCTGGATTCAGTGGGCGAGAAAGGCGCCTGCAAATGTAGTCCACACTTCGCCTCGTGGGACCCTGAATACCTTTATGTCAGGCTGAGTGTAGTGTAGGTACTTTTTGAATATTTGATAAAACTGCTTATACTCTATTCTAATCAATGCTTGGTGACACACCGGTGCAGAAAATGAAAGTTCGCTAAGAAAAACTTATGGTCTGACTAACCTTAACTGGGCACTCCACTATTCAAATACGGATGAATCTATACAGCCATTGTGTAAAATGCCGATGTCGGGTGCACCCGCTGGGGGAAGGTCCCTTCGACCCTGGCCACTGCCCGGCGGGCTTCAAGAAATATATAAATGAATAAACCTGTGGTATTTGACCTTTACTGGTGGCCTAGTCGGCGTTTACCTGGTCTTGGAACGACCACGAGTTCACACTCGGCATCTGAGGTTGAGTCTGTCCCTAAAAGACCCAGACTGGACCATTGGGGGACACGCTACTAGGTGCATTTTGTAAGGCCCAAGAGTCCGTCGTCTGCATGGAAGGGATCCCTGGATGCCCCAAGGACACTAGGAAGGTGTGTAGGTCGGACAACGCCGGACTAGGTTAGGAAAGAAAGGTACAGAGGTAGTTAAATAAGAAAGCCATGGTTCGAGTAGAGCAGTAAGTACTGGCAGAGAGAGAGAGAGAGAGAGAGAGAGAGAGAGAGAGAGAGAGAGAGAGAGAGAGAGAGAGAGAGAGAGAGAGAGAGAGAGAGAGAGAGAGAGAGAGAGAGAGAGAGAGAGAGAGAGAGAGAGAGAGAGTGAGAGAGAGAGAGGGAGAGAGATAGGGAGGGAGAGAGAGATAGGGAGGGAGAGAGAGAGAGAGAGAGGGAGAGAGAGGGAGGGAGAGAGATAGTGGGAGAGGGAGAGAGAGAGAGAGAGAGAGAGAGAGAGAGAGAGAGAGAGAGAGAGAGAGAGAGAGAGAGAGAGAGAGAGATCAGTGTTTACTTCATGTGTTTAGTTCCGCCTGTCTAAAAAAAGCTCAGAATGTCTGTCTTATAAAGCCAGGTTAGAGGCAGGGCTATGGCCTGCGCCCCTAGTGAGCTCCTAGCTAGTAAACTAGTGAACCCTCTCTAAACTGACGCTGAAGATTTATTAATAAAATATAGAAACGTAGGCGGGTGTTTTATGATCCGTGAAGAGGATAAGTTCTATTTATTCACGATGAAGAGGTTGGCATAACAACCGAATTATCTGAATACGGGAGGATGTATTACGCCTCACGAGAAAAATAAGTACGAGGAGTGATATCCAGCTAATGAGCCATTCCGTCATAACGTGTCACGAGACAACGATGAGCTTCTGGTGTAAGAAGAATCTCCCGAAATTAATTAACGGTGAGTGCCGCCGAATTCCAGGATAAAGGGCTGCGAATCCGAAAGCCATTCGCTATCAATTTATCCCGACGAAAGCACTCAGAGCTGTGGAAGAGTGATGATGGTCCTACATCGTTTCGGGCTTAACGAGTCTCTGATGACTGAACAGCAGCGAAGGATAACAGGTCAGAAGCTTCGAACATTCCAGTGTATAAGGATCCTATACATTGTACCCTAATGCAACTAAATATACAACACTCATACTAGTAGATTCAAGAATCAGTGAACACCAATTTTAGTCAAATATGAATCCACTCAGCTGCCGGGCAAATGTTTTTTCTAATATTAACCGAATGATAGTTTTGGTTTGAGTGATTCCTAAAACTTCTAAGAATGGTTGGTAACTTCACTCGGTCGGACTTCTTGAATAAATCATTTCAACAAATAAAAAAAAGTATACCGGTCAACAATAAATTTTCTAAATGAATTTTAGAATAAAAAAAATATAAATAAATAAATTTGTAATATAATGGAAAAAACAAAAGGTTTTTCACTATCTGTAGCAACCGCTAACTAAATAAGATTGTATATATATTGTAAATTAATTTAAACAAATGTAAATAATATTACCAAACCATAAGTCATATCAGTGTAAATATTGTAAACAATAAAAGTCGCAGCTACAAAACCAGCTCAGAGGCACGGGTCAGGTATAAAGGGCCCTGGACCCTTGTAGAGTGGCTGGCCCTGGTCTAGAACATTCGAGCTTCATCCAGGCCTGCAATGCGGTTGGTCAGAATAAAACCTCGCTTCATTGGCTACTTGGGGCTACATATACCCCCTAGTTTTAGCCAATAATTCATTCTAACTACTGCTCTCTGGACTGGTACTTACAGCTGCACTGATGTTTCTAGATTTGGCCTTCTCATTTATGAAAACCTCTGCATCTCTCTTTCCTAACCTCACTATGTTTTAGTCCGGCGTTGTCAGACCCCACACCTAGTGGGATTCTCTGCCTTTGTCTCGCTAAAACTAGCACCTCCTTGGGAGATCTCTTCCTTGCCGACGACGGTGACCTGGGGCCCTACGGACTTTACCTAGTAGTGTCTCCTCCAGTGATCCAGACTGCCACTCTCCGGTTCACACTCGCCTTTGGGATCCCGACGGTTTTCGCCTGTTCTTAGATACCGATTGAGATTCGTGGTCATTCCAAGACCACATAGACTACCTATAATACCTACCCTATACCTCTTCTTCTGAACATAGTGCACTGTCGGGGCACATACCTATCAGATATGGAGTCAGATAGTACAGTATTAAGGCCCGTCATGAAACGATTGTCCAGGTCATAGCCTAATCAACCCTCACTTCGTCACTAGGGCTAGGGTAACTAAGCACCCTCTCGTGACGACCCGAAACTATCAATTTTATTTAAATAACGTATTTTTAACTCCAGCTCTCAGAGTTGTTTCAAACATCAGATAGCAGGTCGTAACTGCTATTTTCGCATCATAGTAACAGTCTGTTACTAAAAAGTGGACGTGTTAGTGATAAGAATGTGAATAATGATCATACCAATCGATTCATTTATCACCTACTACATATATAAATAATCAAATAAATAATTAAGAGACTGATCATGCATTTATGTGGATTCAGTTCAAATACGAAAATAAATAAATAAAATAACGTTCAAATTAGGAGAGTGTGGTATGTCTTTTTTTGCCCACGAAGGATTGCCAATGGCGAAGTCCAAGGAGGTTGGAAGGGTATTCTTTCCTCTTTTTAGACAGTCTAAAAGCCTGACCGGGAGTTCTTCTAATGGACACTTAGCGCTAGCGTCAATTCATAAATCTCATATTCATAAAAATAATATTCATAATGAATAAAATATATTCATATCTTCCTACCCAAAACTATAAATTTCTCCCTGAAGAAATATCCTGACTAGATCTGCGTGAATGCCAGTTTTAGTAAAATATGAATCTGCACAGGAGTCGGGGAAATGATTTTTTCAATATTAGCCAAATGATAGTGAAAAACTACTTATTTGATAAGAAAAAAACCGATTTCATAGCAGAAATATTGATAAACAAAATAATCAAGATAGAATCAGAAAATAAGGGGGTAGATTCATACTGATTGATCTCAAAAAGTTATTTTGTACGACACGTTTTAATTTATTTTTTACATTGAAGTCTGTAATTTCTCCTTGATGATGTAAAAAATTTTAACTTTAAATCGTAAATAACTACTGAACTATGTGTCGATTTAGGAATTCCTTAACATTCTTTGGCAACTATTCCATTATTATTATTATTTGGCTGTAAAGCTTTTCCTTGAGAAGATCCTACAACCACGAAATTTGGACTACCATCTTGGATCAGAATCAACGAACGAGTTAGTAGTTTTCTCATTAATAACTATGATAAAATTTATTTAGCTGAGCTTTTCAAAGCATCCTAGCGACACATTTTTAGAGGAGGCTACCATGGATTTGAAAAATTGATAATGATAAATTGATGATTGTTAAACATGATTGGCAAGGATTTTCGTAGGTCTAACATTTGTACCACTGGAGCCATAAATAACATTATCAAGTTGAATAAGAGATATTCATGAATGAATCAAAATCAGCATTCAATTTATACACTCGAGGCTTAACTAGTCCACTAATAAATCAAGAGGTTGCTGTTAAAGCTCTTTTTCGAACGGTAGACTGACAACATTCGATAAATGTAACAACTGAAAATTTATTTTTTTGTAATTTATAAGTTACTTATACATTTTCAATTAAGATGTCTATTAAATGTTTAGTTATTGAAGCAAAAGAGAGGATAGCGGTTCTAAAAGCCACAAATTTCAGCCGCTTTCTGCCCAAGTTTAATAAAAAACAAGTCCCAATGAACGGTGAAAGCGCTTCGATTAAAGTTCCTCCGGCCGTTGGTCCCTTTCTTGGACCGGGAAGCAATAGTTCAGCGGCAGACATTGATGAACAGCCTCTGCCCTGGCCACAATCTATTCCCAGAGAAAGGAACCACCCCTACTTCAGCGATCAGGATTGGGGGCACAGGTGGTATCTTCGCTCCAATCAGGAAGAAGGAAACATTGACTTTTAGTACGGTTGAGGTAGACTGGTAATATGATTTAGATGAGCCAATTGCTAAAGAGTTGGGACACATGGGCAACACTCCCAAGATAATTGAGACTAGAGAGGATAAGGAATGAACAGACAAGAGATGTGCCAATGTAAAAAAATGACATTCCAGTCAAAATTACTGAGAATAGTTGAAAACTACTTGTACTATAGTTACCAAATCGTTAGAATAAGTACAATGCAGAGACAAGAAGAAAGAGAGAAAGACAAAAACTATCCTATATATGGTGTTTATGAACAATTTTATATTTGCCATTAGTTGTCGTTAATATTGTTTCGCTATGCCATTATCACACATCGCTACTCACATAAGGGCGATTTAAGCAATTTACTAAAAGTTCCCTGCAGAAATGGCTTATTATAGGACGATATGAACGATTCCAATTTGATACAAATACCAATAATTCATCAATGTTAATATTTCCAATTGTAATTATCACAACTAGTTGCTAATATAAGGGATCTTAATGTTTTTAAAGAACGGATAAAGAAGAATATAAAATAAGACACTTACTAACCTGGAGAAAAGTCCCTCCGGAAGATACAGTGCTTTATCAAAAATTTGACTTTAAAATCAATAATGGATTAACATCATTATTGATTTTAAAGTATTATTAATAATTGTAATCATATGCATTAATGTTTATAAAATGAATCATCAAGATAGCGATTTATGAAATTTCATATTCAAAAGTAAAATCTAGATACCACTCTGTGCAAAGCCGTTTAAAATAATCTCCATGACAATGGACAATGGATTTTTTTTTCCAGAAGCGATTTTAAAAAAAGTATTTTCCAGACGTTATTCTTACTTTGAGGTTAATCGAATGCGGTTACGCTCCAAAGCTGAAAAAAAAAGTCTGCATCTATTAAACAACAGTCTACACGGTTTTTAATTGGCAAGTGATTCTAATTCAAGATATGCGAGTAAATTTAATAATATACAACACGACCTAAACCATAAATGGAAAAACTGATATGTCAAGCGATAGGCTAGACCGAATAGATCTACATTAACAGGGATTTTTGAGAAAGTGTGTCACGGCTTGGCCAACTTTTTTCTTCTTTTTTTTTTTTTTTTTTTGCTAAACGAAGTAAATTCGTTAATGAAGTACCTATGAATGAGAGCGAAGTGGTCGAGAATTACTATTCAGCAGACCGTGCTTGCGAGAGTAGCACGACCTGAAAGAAACGGCCGAACAGGAGGGCTTTCTTAATCACCTCCACATATCCCATGAATTAATCTTCCTCAAATGGCATAACTCCTCGCTAACACTTGCATGTTACAATCAGTCCTAGTAATTACTCTGTTCAATCAGGAGCAAGATGGATTGCATGAATCGTTTCCTTTACCGCTACCAACGTGAGTTTCAGGTCAATGAAATTATATTTTTAAATTTCGTTTATTAAAATTCATGTACCACCCGAGTTCTGGAACGTAACCGATTTTAAATCAATGATAATATTTTTTTTTTTTGGCTACACATCACCTGGTTACAAAATTAATATATGCTACAAAATGTAGATCTGCAAAGGAATCTATTTACAATTGCCTCATTATATTTCCTGTATCCTGGCTATATTTTATACAAATTCTGTTTTCTACTAATAGTGATCTGCATTGTACAAAATACACATGCATTATACAAAAGTATAATGATGTACATTAAACATTAATGGTCTCAACATATTAAAAGTGATGGGGCTCACCTTATTTTATGATACGATAGTACAGAAAAAACAAAAGAATCCCATAATGGAACAGCTTATATATTTAGCCGGAATTAATTTGGGACTTATTCCAAATGTAGTTTTTTGTCATAAGAACGCATGAAGGGGATACTATTAATCTAAATTTAATATCAAGAATATTAAATTTTGTTTGTATAAGTGGTAATTTAGGTTTGACTACCTTTCTCACATGTTGTGACAGGTTTCTTATTTAATTTTTTTTCGAAAACTGACCGGAAGGTAATGCGAGAAATACGCTTACCAAGCGAGAGAAATATAAACATGAAATCCCGTACATTATTATTACGAAAATTATTAACAGCCATTTCTAAGTAACAAGAAAAAAAATGCATTTTTTTTCATAGATATAGAATAAGTTATGAAAGTGATAGAATGTAACTAGTAGAGTATGTTTCAAGAATTAGCAAGGAAATGCGGAGGCAATAAAACGACAGTGGCACTTTTGTGGTTTGTCGGGTCGTCACGAGGGGGGTGCCTAGTTACCCTAGCCCTGGTGACGAAGTGAGGGTTGATTAAGTTGATAACCTGGACAATCGTTTCATGGCGGTCTTACTATCTGACTCCATTTTTGATAGGTATGTGCCCTGACAATGCACTATGTTCAGGAGAAAAGAGGTAGTTTGTGGGGACTTGGAATGACCACGAATTCACACTCGGTATCTGAGGGTAGGCGAAAACCGTCCGGAACCCAAAGGCGAGTGTGAAACGGAGATAGGCAGACTGAATCGCCGTGGGAAACACTGCTTGGTAAGCTTGGAGGACCACGACAACCGGTGTCAACTAGGGAGAGGTCTCTCCCAAGGAGGTGCTAGATTTAGCGAGACGAAGGCAGAGATTCCCACTAGGAAGGTGTGGGGTCTGACGAAGCCGGAGTAAAACGCAGTGAGGTGAGGAGAGAGAGATGCAGAGGAAGCTTCAGAAGTTTCAGAATTTTGGTTCGCGGCTGCATGTTTATTGTTTACCACATTTACAATGATTTATATTTTGGTAATGTTATTTACATTTGTTTACAATATATATACAATAGAGTATAGGGTGATTTATCTTATGTAGTTAGCGGTCGCTACATGGTTTATTTTATGAGAATGCACAATTTGGAAAACTAAATGTAAAAATGTGATAAATATTATAAACGAACAACGCCAAACGTACCTACATTAGTGTTTTTTTTACTTTGGTGTTGTCTGACAACGTTTGTTTGTCGAATTATTGACATATTGTGGTATCCTATTTCGAAGGAGTGCGAATCCACAAAACATACGTTTGCTTTACGCTGAAATGTGTAAGGAAGAATAAACGGATTAAATAAATGAAAGGAACTATATACTCGGCTGGTCCACGGATCTATTTCTTTGGAACTCTGCTGGAAGACGGAGAGTTTAAATACCGAATACCTCAAAGAACCGATAGGCCGTGTAACTATTTTTAGGCACGTTAACAGAAATAGTTTAGGGACAGAACGTCGCAGTTATCCAGCTGCTGGTCTTCACTAGTCAAAGAATCGTTCCATCTGGAACATGCCATTGGAAGAAGTATATGACCAGTCGATTGAAGTTCTCGATAGCTTTCGCTTAGAAATACTTTTTTTTAAATTCAACTTTTTTTAATTCTGAAATATTTAGTTCAGTGGCGAGTCTAACTACATTTTTTTTTTGTACTACTAAGTACGTTTAAGTTGAAGATAGAAGCACGTGCTCACTGAGGGACAAATCGTCACGAAGCGACTTGAAAGGCAGATCCATTTTCAGCAAGAAGGAATGCCTGACATCCAACTCTCCCTTCCTCTAATGAGTACGTTAACCCTGTGCAGTAAGGTTTCATCTTCCAGGCCTGGTGTCCAGCGAGGCCGGCTGCCACTTCTGGCCAGCAGCTTGAGGCTACACAATCACCAGAAACTTAAAAAATACTACCATAACAAACCGTGAGGGTTTCGGAATCTAATTAAAAAAAAATTAGTATAACCTTAACAATCCTACCCTACAACCTACCCCAGCGGAACGTCCGGTAATGCACGAAACATTAGACAGCATGTAAGTGGAACAAAAGCAAATCGTATTTCTGAACATCATGTTAATTAAGCAGACAAAAAACAAGTTTTCAACATTCAGAGTTCAGCTTATCTCTTCCCATCACTGAGGTGTCCCATCTACTTGTCGCTTTTAAATTCTCATGTTTTTTTTTGTTTTTTTAACTAATGCTATAAAGTACACGGCGTAAAATCCCTACTTTACCTCTACCCATGTTTTCGGTCTACAGCTTGTAACATTTCTGGAAGAATTAGAAGGATATTCACTAATATCACCTAATTGTTTTTAGTTATTAATTATTTAATGTGTATTTGTAAGTGAGAAAATGTAACTAGTAGATAATGTTTCAAAAATTAGCTAGGAAATGTGGAGCTAATAAAACGACATTCACACTTCTGTGGCTTATTTTATGAGAATGCACAATTTTGAATAGTTAGCTAAATATAAAAAAGTGATAAATACATAGTGTGGTGATAGATGCGATAACTAAATGATCTGTCATTTTATGAACTAAAGCAACTTTAAGATTCACCCACGCCGAAACGCGTTAAATGTAAATGTTTTAACAGAGATAAAGGGATTATAATAATCAAATACTCCCACACTAGAAAAGGTTGAGATCACTTAGATAACAGTAACTTTATAAAATAACGATAAATTGGAAAATCTAACGCTTTATGCGAATCAGAACAAGATCTTATTAAAAAAAGGGATGTATCTTAGACGTTTTTGCATCTCAAAAGGCCTTTGATGTCTCAGACAAAAGCATCAGAGACAAACGAGCCTTGATTGAGGCTTTGTTCCTTCTCTAAACACCAACGGTATTAAAATAATTTATATGGCGTTTTTAAAATCGACATTATTCAAAACCCGAGGATAATTTGCCATTGTTCACTGCATTAGGAAGGTGTCTAATACAACTGAATCATTCAAGTAATTATTTTAGCGTTCCTCATCTAACAGAATTCAGGTAACTATAAACAGAAACAATCGTCTATTCTGAAGGGATGGCGTTTGTTTAAAGAAAATAAATGATTAATGACGATCGAGATCAACAGTTGACAGGACGGATCCCCCAAGCCAAAAGGCAGATAGGTTCGTAGACTACGGGCTATTTATATTCGAATACAAATACTCGCCTTTATTAACGGGTCAGAAATACTAAGTGAAAAAGGTCGCTCCTGTTAGACGACATCGGTCATGTTTCCCTACGATAGAGGGAATGGAGGTACATTGATCAACATGTTATAAGGAGGAGCACATTTTTAACGCCACTCGTGTTTATTTTTAACAGATGTAAAAATATATTATAAATATCTTTTGATAATCTTACGTTTATGGGCGACTCCGTGTTGACTTCTCGCCCACTATCTTGTAAAAAGGATTAAATACGGCAGTATGCCTAGCCACTAATGCAAGGAACCAACGTCCCGCCCATTTGTGCTGAATGGAACGTTAATAGTTTTTCGTTCGTCCAAGTGACCAAAGAGATCTACTATTCTCCATCATATATCGTGCATTACAATCAAACGATCGGTTATCGGCAATTCGGAGGCCGTGTTACATTTATGTAATTACATTCTACTGGGATGGACTCGAGCTATCGCGTCAAAAATTACCGGCACGGACTACTAACAAGAGCCCACACAACACCATACTCGCACCGCTCGCTTGACGTTGATGTTGCCCCGTCGCTCGTGACACGATCGATGATTTATCTCAACAGCTTTACCAGGGTATTTAATTGCGTTATTATTATTATATTATTCTATATCGTTTATTTTAGCTGAACAAAATTATTTCAATTTACTCAACAATATTTAAGTTTCGTTTTATTTATGCCAATGAAAGACAATTCTTTTTTTTTCTGCTTATATTATATAGTAAGGTTTCATTTTTTTGAAATGAAATCAATAAATTATTTAAAGAAGCATCTAGAATCGCAATATAATATTTTTTTTATTTTTTTTTACGAAGGCATTTTGAATATTACCATTCAAAATCGACTATTGATCCATTCAATTTTTTTTCAGGGTCATTATTGAAATGTGCTAGGGTGCAAATTTGTTACCCTAAGGACCCCCCATCAAAATGAAAGATCTCAAGCAAAAATGTACCATTTACGGTTAGTGTTCAAGTCACCGACTAAAAAAACTAATCTACGCTATTAATTAAACGTAACTATCTTTCAAGGGTAGAGTAAAGTGTAGTATTATGATTAAAAACTCCTGAACCGATTTTAATTAGAATACAAAGTTTTGAACCCGAGAGCACCAAAGAAGCACATCACGCACGCCAATAGAAGAATATTTTATTAAATACTTAATTATTGTCAGAGGAATTTGCACAAAAGGGATCAATTATACTATTAGCTCAGGCCGTGCTATTAAGTATAAAATTACCTTATTAATTTTTAGTCTAATACATTTTTTATATGAGAAACTGCAGCTATTCATGTACGTTGCGTTCTTTTTAGAGTCGTTGAAATGTTTGAATTATTCAACAACACAGCACAACTTTTAAACCATTAAATATGTTTTTTTATAATAACGCGTTACCAATCGATACCGCAAAATTTGCCTTTTTTTAATCAGCACAACAATATAATAAAAATCAAAGATTGAAAATTTTATTCTTCTTGAACAAAACCATAATGAGTTAACATTTCTTACTACATTAAACCATAAGCATGTAACCATTGTAAGCTTTAAATTGTAGAGCTTTGCTCAAAATCAC
The DNA here is from genome assembly GCA_930367205.1 of Acanthosoma haemorrhoidale. Taxonomy (NCBI): domain Eukaryota; kingdom Metazoa; phylum Arthropoda; class Insecta; order Hemiptera; family Acanthosomatidae; genus Acanthosoma; species Acanthosoma haemorrhoidale. The sequence goes on along the minus strand of OV884014.1, from coordinate 84,058,522 downwards.
ATTTTTCTTTAGGGAAATTGTCAGGTAACAGCTTTCTGTTCTCATTAAGCCGGCGTGTCTACAAATATCCTACATAAGTTTTCGTTTAGCGGTTGACTAAATTGACATAATAGGCACAAATTTCTTCAGTTCCAACATCATTTTATTGCGATAAAATTTCAATCTGCCTCATTGGCGGACAATACGCAATTGTGATAAATGATTCTACTAACAGCATATTTACAGTTCTTCAAAATTCACGGTGTCATAAAATATTCAGTGTCAGTTTAATGGAAATTTTCTTTGGCTTTTAGTTCGATATGTTCCTTACCGCAAGCTGTAGCTATAAACACACTTGTTCATTTATTTATTTTTATATCCATTATCTACCAGTTATTATTAAAACATTACTACGCAACCCAAGCATAAGGGATGAGGTCAATTTTTAAAATTTATTTTAAGATAAATTTTCTTTTTTATTCTATTTTTACGACTATAATTTTGAATTTAATTGTAAGAATACTGATCTTAATTAGATTTTAAAGGTCCCTTTAATTTTCAATTTCAAACGATAGATTCTCCTGTCGGGTTCGATGATCATAAATTACTTTTTTAACGCAGGTATAAAATGTTCGGACGGTACTTGAAACCTATTCGTTTTATTACTGAGGAGTCGTTTGTAAAACAGCTCCATTACGACCTGTTTCATTACGCATTACTCTAATGGGCGCGGGGAGTAGCCAGGTATCATTTAGATGGTCGTTTAATGTTTCATTAGCCGAGCCTTGTTTTTTTTTTTTCAATTCTCACCCAAGGGCGAAGCGATTTCTAAGCAGTGGAGGTTAATTGCACGGATGCCATCATAGGATATTTACAAACATCTACCGTCTTAACATTATGGAAAACAATGCAATTTTTTTTTGTCGGGTTAATTCTTGCTTCTCTTCGAGGGGGCACGTTTTCCCTGATAGTTTTTCTTTAACTATCTCAGGACACTGATTAGAAGCTTCAGGGAGATGATAATTATGGAATTCGTAAATAATTGGTGTGACAAAAATCTCTTACAAGATGTGAGTAATGTTTGAATTTATTTATTATTATTCCTTGAAGTTTCTTAAGTGGTTGCCACAGAAATAACAGTCGTACGATGCACCTAAAGATGACCGTCAATAACAATTACGTTTCCAAGCATAATAAACTGTGGTTGACATCACGGCACTAGGCCCGCTAACAACAAGCCTCTAAGGGGAACCCATCACTGAAACAGACTAAATAAGAATACACTACACGCCTAGAGAGACTCTAGGCCCAGCCACCAGTGGACTCTCACCACTGTACCGAAACAACCAACCTCCACCGAGGCTTCCCACACCCACACCACCTTCAAGCAGGTACTCCTAGTGTAAGGATCCGATTAACCTAAATATTCTATATTTTTCCCTCATCCTGTATTTCTAACTAGAGAGCTTAGGTGGGGGGGGGGGATAACTAAAAATAAACTGTGGGCAGATGACTAATGATTAACTATCTAAAATAAAAGGATTCGCGGTGAAGACCCAAAAAGGTAAGAACATTTTTAATCACTTAAAGCTGCATAAATGGCCACTTAAAGCATACATTGTGATGCAAGGTTCTGCCGAAGTTTTCATCTTATAAGGGCAGAATTAAAAAAATAGTATATTTGAGCGAATTTAATTTTTTCGTTATCCCAGACAAACTGTTAAATACCCCCGCTTAAAATTCCTCTATTAATTAATTAATTGCCTCTACTAATACATGAACGTATTTCGAAATTCGCTTTGGAATCGACCGTCATTGCAAGACAGCTGAAAGCCCCCCCCCTCCTCGTCAGTTTAAAAAAAATGAATAAACAAACCCAAGCCAGTGAGAAAAAAACAACTAGGGTGAGAAAAAAAACAGTTGTTACAAGTGTAGGTCTACATCTCCCATAAAAAGCGGCTGGAGGTTTTTTTCTGCTTTGTTCACTATCCCCTAATGACTGAAAATGGTGAGAGGCACCCGGGATATGTCAGGATGATGACAGAAGGCGAGCATACAATAATGAAAAATGCAAGCAATCGACACCCACAACAACCTCAGGTTAGAAGACCTTCATTTTTTTACAATGTTCATTTAGTTCATCTCACTTTAAAGCATAACTAACTAATAATCTTCATAATCCAACCTTCAATTTAATATACAGTTCATTTCTCAGCTATTTTTTATTTATATGTGTCCTAACCCTTGCTAAATACTGCAATTGTAGGTAGATTGAGACAGAATGGTTTTTTGGGGCTTTACATTCACAAATATTACGATTTTACTTATAATATAGTGATGTTATAGTCACCCTATTATTGTATTTTCTTCCACGGTAATAATGGTGGAAGCAAAGACCAGCGTATTATCAAGGAGGTTATCAGCTATGTAAATATGCACTGAATGCATAGTCCGGAAAAAAAGTTTAGCCATTATCTCAAGTAGAATCGAAAACAGCATTCAACATTTGTTTACGGCCCTATTCTTAGTTTAGCTGGGAAGTGGGACAAAAGAAGAACAGATAAAGATACAGAAGAGAATCTGTTGTTTAAAACGAAAACATAACATCTTAACAGGCTTTTGAAACACGAAGGATTTCAACAGCTTAACATTTAAATAAAAAAAAAAAAAGTCAATTACTGAATAATAGAAAATATTAATGGTCAGATGAAATGTTTAATTATAAGACTTTTAAAAATCAATACCAAAATATACACCTCGAATTATACTATCGAAGGAACAATCTAGCTTTTCTCACCGCAATTGCGCTGAGGCAATTCCGTCTAAACAGGAACTCCGTGATCAAGCAATCATTTTCAAAATAATTTTAGGCACCCTTCATACATAGTAATAATAATTCTATTCATATCCGAATGCGCAATAAAAAAAAACATCTAGTCTAGAGCAATACAGCGGAGATACGAGGGTTCGATTGAGTTTACTTGACTTTCACGAGATCTAAAGCTTAAAAGTTTCAGGGGAGTAATCGATAAATGAGAATTGGTTATTGTTGGGCTGTAATATTTGTTTTCAATGCATCGGGGCGTCTCATTGAGCTTCCATTAAAACTGTTATATCTATAGAACCAAACAATCGCCGAAGCGTACAGACGAATCAAAACGAGAATATTTAAAAAACAAAAAAACAAGCAACCATCCCACAAGTCTTAATAATACTATGGACTGGAGAAACTGATATCAGCGAAAAATTATTTATTAATTCATTAATGACCCTTTATTAATTTTCATGTGGTTGTTTTAGTTTTTGCCATCATCCAGTCATCAAATGGAACTATAAAGTGACATCTTAAAACAGCGCCGTTTGTGTAAAAAAAGTATTGACAACGATGTATCACGTATTGCTAATCTTTAATTTGTTCGCTAACTGGTTTTTTTTTTATTCAAGTAATTAATTAAAGACACAATCATGATTTGGATGGATGCGGTTGTACGAGTATTTGTGTATTTTTCGTGTCTTCAAAATCTTAAATTTAACGTCTCTAGCTTATATTTTTAGGTATACACAAAGGTTGTGAAATAACGAGAGAATTATGTTCGCATAATAGTTCATATAACAAGCATACAAGATAAATAGTAATTAAAACCCGCAAGAGTATTCCAAAAATATCCATTCACACCAATAACCCGTGTATATATTTAGCCGTTGAAGAAACCGGCAGGAAGGAAAGGAGGTGGTTGAGCGATAAATCCGGTCATAAACTTGCGATAATACGTGACCACGGCTTTGCTGAACGAGACGTGCTAATAAAAAATATACTACGCTCGACAATTGACACGTAACTTTTGGCCACGGGATTAGGACAATAAAAAAAAACAAAAAAAAAAACGAACAAGACACTAATCTCACAGTGAACATTTACAATACCCCTAGAGGCGTTTGAAAGGGCTTCATTATAAAAAAAAACCTTTGTATAAATTATGGTCATAAAGAAGATATTGATTTATTAAACAGCTTTATTATGATAAAATTACAATCTGCCTTATTGGGCAATAAGTAATTGTGATAAATGATCTCATTCATACCATATTTACAATTTTTCATTTACTCGATCATTCATACAGTATTTACAAACAACCCAGAGATCACCCAAATCCACATGGTTGTAACCTCCCTCGCAAGTGAGAGAGGAAGCGGAGTCTTGGGAAGTCCCCAATGCTCCTCTGTCAGTCACGTCACCGGATCCGAGCAAAGGAGGCCGAGAGCGCGAGAGCCACATACACTCAGGGCATGATTAGAGAAACTGGCCATTGCCAGGAATCCCACTGTAACGCATTTATTGCAGGTCACGGGGCCACTATCGTTTTAGTCTCCGAGAAGGAAGGATTATAGGGATGAGTGGTCTAGTGCAATGACTGTGCTAGGGGATTAGGGAGGTTGGATAGATTACTATGGAATTTAATGAACTTGGAAGGGATGAGTTCGAGGATGTAAGGTATATTAAGATCGTTATAAAGGGTTTTGTTGCTGACATAATAAGGGGCATTTCATATTGTTCTCAGGACTTTTGATTGAAAGGATTGGATACGCTTGATGTTCGACTTTTTTGCTCTCCCCCATAGCTCTATTTCATAGGGTTAAGTATAAGTTTGTAAATTAGTAATTTGTTTTCTATTGAGAGATGGATGTCCTTTGACGTAGTCTATACAGTTGTCCAAAGCGTCTGTTTAGTTGAAGAAGATATTAAAACATTTTTTAAGTCGAATTCAAGAGAAGTACTTAAGATAAATGCCATTTAATATTTATATATTACTAGCGTAAGTAAACACATGTCGGTTTTAGAGTTAAATATTATTGCAATAATATGTTAAGTGAACAAAATCGTCAGCTTCTTAATCATTATGAGACCAATAAAATTAATTTTGATGAGTTCATATGTCATTTTTTTTAGACGCTTGAGATTTCTGTTCTGACGCAAAGAATGTGCAATGAATTAATTACTTAGAAATTGTTTTATAAGAATAAAAAAAAAATGAACAAATAGGTACCTATATCTAGTTGACAAATTTTGGAAAATATACACCACAAAATACACTATTGTGATTGAGTTAATAAATTGAAAGATTGAAATAATAAGGGATTTATGTACAAGTATGGTCATAATTCGCTGAACCAAGACCATCACGCATGGTGAGAATACATCAGTGACAACAAATTCGAAGATATTTAAAACCCGAAACAAAAAACCAAGATTTTCTATCCAACAATGGAAATCGCGTACCGTCCGGCGAGCGCCAAGAAAGAGATAAGGCGGGCGGACCTGTGGTCTTTTCTTCGTTTTGATCTGTATCCATAAGATCTTAGAAGGTGTGCCCCGACAAAGCACTATGTTCAGGAGAAGAGGAACAGGTAGTTTATGTGGTCTTGGAATGACCACGAATTCACACTCGGTTTCTAAGGGTAGGTGAAAACCGTCCGGATCCCAAAGGCGAGTGTGAACCGGAGAGAAGCAGACTGGATTGCCATGGGAGACGCTACTTGGTAAGTTTGTAGAGCCACGACAACCGTCGTCCGCGAGGGAGAGGTTTCTCTCAAGGAGGTGCCAGTTTTAGCGAGACGAAGGCAGAGATTCCCACTAGGAAGGTGTGGGGTCAGACAACGCCAGACTAAAACATAGTGAGGTTAGGATAGAGAGATGCAGAGGTAGTTGAATGAGAAGACCATGGTTTCAGTAGAGCAGAAAGCGCCAGTGCAGAGAGAGAGAGGACAGAGTAGTGTTCGGTCATGTTCGTTATGCTAATTCGGGTCTGGTTTCTTATATAGGCGGCCAGCCGTGGTGGGGGAGGGTCCCCACCTGCGGCTGTTACCCCCACTCTCACTGACATCGTAACTTTTATTAAAACATATGGAAACATGGACATATATTTTCTGATCCGAGAAGAGGGGAACTTGTAATTATTCGTAATTAAGAGGTGGCCACAACAGGCATGTTAAATAAATGCATGAGCATAAATGCTATCAAATGTTTACTAAAAAATATTTATTTCTAAACGAGCTGTTAACAACAAATCTCTCTCACGATAGTGTTATACCTTTGTCACCCAATCGAACCTATGGTTTTACAGGCGCGCAAAATCATTTTGAAATACAAAAAAAAAAAGCCGCATGATTAACTAATATGCAAAGATTATGAATCGGTTCTATTTTAAAAATTATTTTAGTTACTTATTTATTACTTAGTGATTTAGTTTTAGTTACTTAGTTATTTTAGTTAGAACCAATTAAAAAAAAAAAAAGACTAAAAATTCCCAATTTTATTATACCTGTTGCCAACCCAACTGAGAGCACGGTTATAAAACGCCATAAAAATTATAAAATGCAAATGACAGAGATCTTGGCGATATATTAAACAAGATAGGGTTTTATGGTAATATAGGCCAATGCTCATTTGATGAAGAAGCAGTTAAAGGGTTTTATGACAAGACAGGATTTAATCCACGTTAAAATTAGATTTACGATTGTATCGCTTCAAAACTCGCTATTTTAAATCTGTGATAAATGCTTCGTGTTGTAAAACACACTACTTTCGGTAAAATGTACTAAAGATAGACAAATGATGAAAAACCGTTGAGAATGACCGTATAATTTTTATATCTGGAAATTTTCCTTGGCCATGCCAGTTCAACTTCTGTTTGAACTAAAGTAAACACTTTATTTGTTTACCTTTCTTATCTGTAGGAAGATAAATAGAGTAATATGTCAGATTATTTATTTTTCAATCGTAGTATCGACGTATCGTAGTCATTTAAAAATACATCGTAAATATAAAACTTCATAGTTGACCATGACTTGGAATATGAGTAGTCGATTTTTCGGGATCTTACATTGATGAATGTAATATGTTAGATTTTCGTATTATCTAATAATATACGACGTTTCGATAAACTATTTAAGACTACATCAGGGCTAGTGTTACATAGTTAAGAGGCTGTGAAATGGTAAAGCATTAACCATAGACAAAAAGGGGTATTCAGATTAACTTTAATAACTCAGGCCTCGTCTTGTGCTATAGACGTATTTGAAAAAATCGCATTCCTGAGTTCATAAGTATACTATGAAAATTCTGGAATCTAAAATTATTTTAATACTAGAACTTGAAAATATATGGTCTTCACACTATGAAAGACATGGACCGTTGAAAACGTTTTGAACTGAATAAGATACTAGAAGAGGCTTGAACAAGATTTCCGACTGTATACATAAATAAATTACTTTTCCTAAAAGTTTAATCATAAAATTATGAATAATTCCACTTTACTTTAGATAACCAAACCATCATATAAGAAATCCTGAGAACATCAATGTATCTTATTATGTCACAAATTGAACCATTTATTTGTTTTTTTTTATTTATTTTATTAATGAGCTAAGAATACTCGCTATCCAAGATGACATTTCCTCAAAATTTCTAAAATTCCACTAAAAATTCAATTCTCCCAGGAAATTGGAAGAATTTCCTTTTTATTTTGTGAATATTTAACCACTGGGAGTTTCGTCACCTCATGCCTTGAGCGTCCGCAGCTCTCGCACTCACTTCCTGAAGAAGTGTTTCGGCTGAATGAGTAGCATGGGGGAGATCCCAGATGCTTCGCTCGAAAGCCGCGAAAATGCCAGTGTTCAGGGGAGGACATGACTGTATCGTATGAATGAATGTTTTAAATACAGTATGAATGACTGAGTGAAGGCAATATCAGAAGTATATATTTTTTTTTATGTGGGAAAAGTACTGAATTAGTTCACTTAGAAACGCATTTCAGTATCAGCACACCGCTACGTTAAATATTTTGACCTAGCCACCACCGATGGCCACCCCGTGAGTCCGTTGTTCGTTCCTGTCAACACCAATCTTGTCCAATATACGCTACCAATTACAGAAGGAGTTATCCAGGATCGGGGACAGTTACCACTGATAAGAAGTGGAAGGCCCCTGGAGATAAGGGTGTATTAGCACACAATACAGCCGGGACTCGGGCACCTATAAGGACAAAATACATTAGCACCCCCTCTTGTTAGTGAGCCGGTCTGTGCGGACAATACCTTACTTCTTCCGGCCGTAATTAACCCATTTCTTCGCCGCTATGAAAAGTATATGCCTCACCGTCATACGGGGGGGGGGGGTAATTGGTGCTTATCAGTGGTGTCGTTGTTTTTTATCGCTATAATTACGGTAAGGCATAACGAGCTTTTGAAAACGTCGACAAGTTAACGTTCGTGAGGAGTTACATAGCGGTTATTAATAGCTAATCATTATCGGAGGCTTTAATAGCCCAACATTGTCACACATTTCTAAACAGAATTGTGTCATATGGGCTATGTTACAGGCAGTGGAAGATAAGTTTGTGGGAAAATGCACTTTTTTTCCTTTAGGAATCCATAACGAAATACAAAATGTTAATCGTAAAATATCCTTCGTTTAATTAATTAATTTATTTATTGTGATGTTTCGGACAGTCATTAGTCCATCTTCAGGCAACATGTTGTATCGTTCCAAATGAAAAATAAGAAACATCAAAATGGTTTCCTGGGAAAGAAGCATTTTAGTTACCATATTAATTTTTTTTTTCTTTTGGGAAGTAATTGCACTATAGGTATGACAATTTGTTTGAACACATTCTAAAACGCATTGAGTGATTTTGTCCGAAATCCGCGCAATGTTTAGGAAAGTCATTAGTCCATCTTCAGGTCACGGATGTTAAGGCGTTCCGAAAAAAAAATAAAAATAAAATAAGAATCATTAAAATGGTTACCTGGCATCGAAATATTTTAAGTTATCTTGTTTTTTATCTGGGACGACACAACCTATGTTCCCTGAAGTCAGAACAAAGGTAGCCCTAAATACCACAAGCAAACACTAAATAAAATGTAAGAAGAATATTTCGCACAATTTTTTTTCAAACATTATTTACTTTTACATCCTTCATAATGGCATACATTACGAAATAACAAGCTATCGATACACAAATTTAATCAAACTTTTTAGTGCTTGTCCATAAAACTTTTAAGATGAGGTATGTATGTGTTCGAATCGGAATCATTGCGTATCATTTTTCTTGTTTTAATCAGATTGTATGTAAACTATGATATTTTCGAACTTACAAAAAGCAAAACCGTACAGAGGAGAACGGTCAGAGCATTCTACTCTACGTCAAGAATCGCTAGGGAAGGAAATAGAGATTTTAGAACTTGTATAGAAAAATAAATAATATAATTTGTGCATTAGTGTCTTATTGTAATTATATTATGATTAAATACCAATATAAACTATTTCAAACAAGTACAATAACTTATTTAGAAGCAGCTATATAACAGTTACATATAGATTATTTTATTTATACAGGATTATCATTATCGTGACCTTACTCCTTGCTAAAAGGAACGAACGTTAATGAAATATATAATTAAAACGGACGAAGTTTCAACCAATGACAGGAGATAAGAAGCGATTTAACAACAGGTCCGCAATCATAGCGCTATCTTAGTGGTAAAAACAAGATGAGTTCGATTGAAATATCCTTGAACGTAAAACAGGAAGTGTTTATATAAAATGTGTAGGCAACATCTAACATCTTTAAAAAATATCTGTTGTTTTTTTTCAAACCCCTCACTGAATATACACATAGTGAGTTACAGACTCTACAATATCGAATCTTTACATTTAAATTATATTTATTGTTAGAACGTTTCGAAATAGTCTCATTGTGATTGTACGTTCATTAATTATAACCGTAAATATTTACGAAACCAAATTTCGCAGGCCTCTAACATTAGTGACTAAAAGAGTATATAAGTCATTAATTCAAACTATTCTTATCTGTGCAGACTACGCTAGATTCAGGCAAACTCAAAAAATAATTTTTGGAAACGAGTCAGAGCCCTGAAGCTCCATAATATGTCGCATAGAACTCCTCAACCACCCTTCTGATCTAAAGTTTTCCTTAGCCAGTTTATGCTCAATTTTGAGAGCCATAGTACACAAGTAAAAATTTCGAAAACATGGCAAATAGTACATGTTTAACTCTATAAACATGCACATTCTATATTTAATAGAATTGAAAGGCTGATGGTGAAATATATATATACACATAAGAGCCAAAACAATAACATATATAAAAAATCAACATATATAAACGTTTTTGGAGTATAGAAGATTTTCAGTACAGAAGAAACCGCCCACAAGCCAACGTAAAGAGGAATTGAATTGTTCATCATTCAAATTTATAGAACATTCATTAATAGGATACCTACGATGAATATCAATCACCTAACCAGTTTCCGCTGGCAAAAGTTACTCGGGGTGTAGTGCGGGTACTAAATATGAGCTTTAAGCTGTACAGGCTTGCACTATCGACGCCGTAGGTTCAATACATTAAACGTCCCTAACTAATACTAAAGCTATGCAAAGTTTCATAGGTAAATATAACCTTAATCATGTAATAAATAAAATAAATGCGGTGTTTCGTCCTCTTTTAATCAAACGTGCCAGGAGAAAAAAATTATTACCAAACAACCTAAAGGAAAACAAAACTATGGGTAACATCTAAAAGCCCAAAGTGCCAATAATCAGTTCATGAGAAACTTAATTCAAATATTAGCTCTTAAGATTATATGTTGCGCCACTCATCCCTATAATCCTCCTCGGAGACTGAAACGGCAGTGGCCTCGTGACCTGCTATAAACGCGTGACAGTGGGAGTCCTGGCAATGGCCAGTCTCTCCAATCATGTCCTGAGCGTCTGTGGCTCTCGCGCTCTTGGTCAGCCTCCACTGGCTAGTATCCAGTGACGCGGCTGACGGAGGAGCGTGGGGGACTTCCCAAGACTCCGCTTTCTCTTTGCGGTGGATTTGGGGGGTCTCTGGGCTGTCTGTAAATATTGTATGAATGAGCGAGTGAATGATGAACTGTAAATATTGTATGAATGAGCGAGTGAATGATGAACTGTAAATATTGTATGAATGAGAGCATATATCTTAATTACTTATTGCCTTATAAAAGGCAGATTGTAATTATTGCACAATAAAGGAATTAACAACAAAAAGATTATATATAGTTTTGCCCTTAATCTGTAAATATTTAAAAACAAGTTAAATTTATATACAATAAAATTGAGCTGTGATTGGCTCTTTGTACTGCATGTCCATTGTAAGCAGTTTCTGACACAATTACTAGCCTGATTAAGGTTAAAGGTTATACAATGAAAAGGGGACTAGGTCATGGGGCTCACCTTTGGACTACATAAAAATTAGCTAAGCTATATTTGTATGTTAGAAGTAATGTGAGAAGCTACCCTTCGACTAGAGAAATAATACTATAGCGTTTCATAATTACTTTCAATGATTAAAAGTAGTACAAATAAATCCATCTGGGCTTGCCTTGGTTGCACCCAACAACGGGACGGAATCAAACAACTGAATTGAACAACACAATAACCAAAATGACTCCAGCTCACACCGTCCGTATAAATTGAATATATTTAGTGGTGATCAAGCTCTCTTATTTCCTAGACAAAATATTTATAAACACCTGTGTTACCTGCCAAGTATTAAAACCCCAAGTGGCTATCACTTACCTACTAAGCTGTCGTATTAAAATTCAAGGCAAAATTCTTTTACATAAATTAAATATTATTTATGCCAATTTATTTTTACACTCTTGGATATATAGTTTTGTTATGAATTACTTTCTGTAATCCGACCTCGCTACGAATAAAACTGTAAAGGCTACTTAAACGTCAGAAGAACCGGAGTAGGACAGTTTCAATTGAAGTGTTTTCTCTGATGAATGACGGCTGTAAGGCTGGTCGATCCCGTGTTTTGATTAGTATTTTTTTTTTTTTTTTTTACATCAAAGATAAACATGATTGTATTTTCGGAAATATATTCAAATGAAATGACGTTGGTAGTGAAGGGACAATATTGAGATGCATCCAAGCCTCAACAATAGTTTCTTAAAACTATTAAAATAGTAATTGAAGGGTTTGCTGCAAAAAGGAGGTAGCTCCAATTTTTCCATTTGTTGGGAAACCAAACAAAACGTTTAAAAAATTCAAATTTTAAGTTATGTAAAAATATTGTTGTTGCTTACTTTCAATTATGGTGTTTACATATTACGATTGGAGCTGCATCCTTTTTGTGCCAAATAAAAGAGGTTTTTTTTTGACACAAGAAAGTGTTTCTAACTCCCAACAGCTATGGGATGGAGCTACCTCCTTTTTGCAGCAAACCCTTCAATTCTAAAATTATATTAGGTATTTTTGACCAATAATAATTCGTTTTAATTCTTAAACTTCCTCGGATCACTTAAATGAATTCACAGAAATAAGAAGAAACCATAAGAAGAAGAAATAAATACATATCGACCCCATTTATTCAAGATCTAGCCCCTTCCCGGAACTGGAGCTCCCGTTCCTCCTCCCTGACTATTATCATCCTTATGCTAATACTATATGCTCCCATCTAATCCCCGGTAACCCAAAGCGATGCCGAAGGCGGAGATGGTTTCGCGACACCCTCTTAACCAAGTTGTCCGTAATAAGTTTTACAGAGGCATGATTCCCAAACTGACAAGTTAAAAATGGTCCCACCTTCATGTAGTAACGAGTCGTTAAAAAAAGGCTTCTAAATACTATGTATTGATTACATGTTAGTATTTTAATAAATAAATATATGTATATCTAAAACTAATAACTAATTAGAATATTTCGAGGTGTTTTGGATTATGGGTTCATTGAATAATTTGTACGAGCACCACCGTAGATCGTAGGGACAAAAGAACGTCGTCTAGTACTTGAACGAACGTACAGCCTCTTCCTTCAGGCTATAATTCAATGTTTGATTTTTTTTTTTATGAAAAAAAAGAAAAAAAAACTTCCTTCAGGCTTGCGAATAAATGAACGAATTTATATATATATATATAATATATAATATATATATATATATATATATATATATATATATATATATATATTGTAACATTCATGATATTTGAGAATAAAGACCAGGAACCCTCACATCTGGTAATGGTCATTTTCCCTTATGCTCCTAGGAGTGGGGATGAGATAAACGAGTCAGTCTTAGCACAACCGTTGAGAAGAACGCAGTTAGCAAGCTCCCGAATTGGCGGTTGCCAAACAGGAAGAGAGGGGAAGAACCAACAGCAGAAAGTAACGTTGATTGGATTACAGGAAGATCATCGATTGGGTGATATTAATATTGTTTTTTATTATGGATCCATTAAAAGAAATTGAGCACAAATTTCATGTTTTTTGTAATTAGTAGTAACTATCCTAATTTAAAAGGAATTGAATATTTTTTTATACTTTTTGTCAGCACTCTATATAATTATAATTATTTGTTATAACCATTTTATTTGAATATATTTCACAATTCCTAGTTTCTCAAGTTATTAATAACTACAACATTAGCCTTGAGATCGGGCGATTCAATCGGGATAAATTCCTATGTCAAAGACATAAAACAATTTGAATTAATGATCTCATGACGGACCTGCCAAATTAGTTAAGGTAAATTGATCAAATAAAGTAGAAAAAGAAATGGTAAAAAATGAGGTAGGTTTCAATATACATATGTAAGTTTCGAATTCAGAAACTTAAAGGAGGTGGAGGTTCTCAGGTTATAAATCGAACACTTGCAGATGCAGTTTAGAACTGTAATATTAAACATATGTACACATTAGCTAGCGCTACAAATATTACAATAAACAAATAAAACTTATAATTAACCTGAATCAATACAATTGTCGATAATAAGTGTTGACCATTGTTTTAACAAGAGTACCCATATTCAGGAGGTTACAACTCGGAGCATCATTCGATCCTAGCGCGCTCTGTAGGGACATTTAGCATATGTGCCGAAGTTTGGCGGTAACGTTCAAACTTGCATATATATTTTTTGTTTCATATGTCCTATTTACCAATTTAAATATGTTCAAAATATAGACTGCAAACGAATCTATTTACAATTGCTTCATTATATTTCCTGTAGCTTGGCTATATTTTATACAAAATAAATGTTCTCCATTGTGCAAAAGTATAACGATGAAAATTACACAACAATGGAATGAATTTATTAAAAGTTAGGGGGATCACCTTATTTATACGAATTTATAACACAACATCGTTACCTACGTAGGCCAATGTTCCAATAGATATGCGAGGAGTACACGCACATCTACTCCTTCGTTTGTTTTTTCATGTGTAAGCATAAACGTGTGGTCGTTGGGCGATACGTGAATAACAAACGAAACGAAGTGAAAAATAACGGTAGCCCCGACTTTTTATTCAAGTGCTGTAGCCGTCTAATGCCTCCGGGGTCAGCGCTGTCGAATTTATCTCTGCTTCCGTGAGTGGGTTTTCAAACCGCAGTCTCTTTCAGGCCCATATACGGAGGACTAGATGACCTAGCGGAAGGACTGAATATTTTAGCAATGAGAATAATCTGACCGTTGTCTCTACAAAGAGTACGACACGAGATCTTATCAGTATGGCTGAGGGGGGGGGGGGTCTTCAAGAGGAGAGGATCGAAACTGCATTATGCATGAAATCGATGAAACCGTCCGTACACAATTGTCGGAACACTTGAAAAGGAGCGACTACTTAGTCTGAAAAGTACTTGAGGGAAGAAGCGAAGGATCGTAGATGAGCACTATCGCAAAGACAGGCTTGGAATATTTTAAACCTAAGGACAACATTGTAGTTTTATTTGAAAGACGCGCTGGTGTTGTTTTTCTAAAGTTTTCGAGATTTTGCCACCGGGGGCAGGTCAAAATTTTCCGCCCTTCCTAAGGCTCCTTTCACACTATACGGTTTAGACCGCACGGATTGTTTTTCAGATTGGTAGTGCACACGTACCTCCAATGACGTTCCGGCGACGTACGTAATAAACGAACTCCACTGATTTAAGACAGAAAACAGTTACGAAAAGGGCCACAAGATGCACGTACCGCTCCACAACGTCACCGGAGGTACATGTGCACTATTAATCTGAAGAGCATGTACTCCTACACGTACGGCCAGAACCATACAATGTAAGCCTAAGAAAATCAAAATCAAGAGAACTGATTAACAATTACCGAACTTAGATAAATAAATTAAAATTGTTATTCTTTTGTCAATGTTCAGCAGATTTTACACATAATGATAAAACGTTATAAAACCTTAAAAGGTACTTTCTTTTGGAGTTCTAATTTCACCAGACGGCGCATATTTATATGGCCATAGCTAATTCAAAATTTACGGCGCACGTGTGTCCTTTTTTAACTGATGAAGCGTAAAAATGTCGGAGTCGGCACGTATTTTTGTTAATTATTATAAACTATGATTCTGTTTATTACAGGTTTATTATATTATTTATTTTTATATAATTTAGGCATAAATATAAAAAAAAACGCCACCTCATAAAATGTGACACTGGGAGGTGTCACGCAACTAAGTCATGAGGTTTTCCACACTCCTCAATTCCTACACCCAACCTTCAAATAGGTTCCTCCTAGAAAAAAGGATTGTCTCATTCCATTTTTATTTTCCCCTTTTCCTATCCCTAATTTTTCGTATGAGAGCTAAGAGAGGAAAAAAAAAAAAAGAAGCAACTGAGTGAATATAATACATAAAATAATTGTTATTGACTAAGGCCGTGCGATTGGATAGCACAACTGGAAGAGCACCTGACCCGAACTAGAAAGGTCCTGGGTTCTAGCGTTTATTTTTTTTGTACATTATATATTTTTTGTTTGAAGTTTTGAAAAAAAAAAATAATTTATTACTAAATAAAATTAATTGTTATTGATGGAATTTTAATCATATTTCTTGTCGTCGAGATATCAACTAGAACTTCCGTCCTTAATTTCATTAATTCTCGGGCATACATAGGTTCTACTAACAAACTGTAATAAGGAAAGTTTTAACGATCTTTTGTGATAGTACTCTTCTAAAGCTCCAAGTGACATAATCAACCTTTAATGATGTGCCCTGTTCATCGCGATGAGAAACTGTGAGAAAAAAAAATCAATAGCATAATTAATGACCCTTAATTAGTTTCTAAAGCACAAGCATAATGGTTCACAGTTTAGAAAAATACTGATGAAAATTATTTAACGAAGCAAAAATAATATGAAAATACTTGGAATTATAGTCAACTAGCCAATGTTAATGAACAAACCCCAAGAAATATTTGAATCAAAATTTATTAAATTATCAGCTAATTTATTGGAATCTGTATGCTTATAATGAAAGTCACGATAATAAAACGAAACATTTACAAAATAAATTGACTAAGGAATTTTTATATTGATACAACTTATATAAAAGCGCCGAAATTATCTTTGAATTTTTATGTTTAAAAGCATTCTTTACTACAGAGTAAATACCAAAATAATTATGATTTTGAAAAAAATAAAAATTATAAGTAATCACATAAATCATTCTTTATAAGAAAATGTCAATCATTATTTAATGAAATGAGTTATTGAATCTACACTCGATGAAAATCTGAAGTACGTTTATCACGAAAATGTTTTTTATTTCAAGATACGAATCAGTGAGGCAATCTGATTTAAGCAAGGTATGGAAATACTTCATTTCAGGCTAAATTTAAATTTAAATAAAATCACAACTAAAAAACGAAGCATAGTTCAGTTTCAAGTTTGTTAGTTAAAAATATAATATCATGTAATATTACAATCACGATCTCATGTAATATTCATCTATTTAGGTTGAGGAATGCACCTTTCACTTACAAAACAAGATTTACAATTTTTTTTTTCAGCTATCAAGAGGAAACTATTAAGAAATTAAATTGAAATAGGAATCAGCATTTAAATCAAAGGAGTTACGAAAGTTTAATTTATTGAACTCATGATTTACATTATCTTTAGCGACTGCAAACTATAATTTTTAATGCTCAATTCTCACCCTCCACGAGATTATTTATTTTCCACGAAGCAAATTATTTCTTAACACCTACAGAAAATTTCTAAATACATTAAATTTACCTTAAGATGAGAAATTTCTATTTAAAAAAGTATCGAATTTCAAAATATTGTTGATAGTAATAAAATATGTACGCTTGAATGTACATTTTGTAAGCAATTAGTGTGTGTAGCTTGGAGGTATGTAAGCTAAGAGTATAAAATGTCTAAGTAAATTGATTTGCCTAAATCCGGACCAATACATTTTGGTCCTGCGAAGCGTCGATAATGAACAATGAGTGGGGTTTATTTGGGGGGGGGGGGGTCGGGGCTAAAGTGTATGATGAAAATATTTTAACTAGTAATTACAGGATTTAATACAGCAAACAATCATTATAAAGATATTAAATTTCGATCATGATAATTTATTGACAACGTTCTGACATAAAATTTATGCCTGCATTATGAGGCTCTAGGATGAAAACGAGATGTCCTAATGTAGAAATACATGGCATGACGAAACTTTGTCTATAAATAAATTTGATGAAAATTACATATCTATTTTTCATCAACCTAAGGTGGTTCCTATCAAAAACACACATCAATAAATAATGTTTTGTCAGCAAACAGAATAATGTTGAAAAAAGTTTGTTAGTTCCTTTTAATTGTTGGTGTGTAAGCTACCGACGCAATGGAGTATGAGGATGGTCAGAGTTTCTGATACGTTCAAAGAGTTGATTCTCTAAAGTTTTCATTTTTTTTTTCATACCTTGTTAAAATTTCCAAAAGTACCCATTACTGGTACGCACTGATAAGAGGTACATCGGAACAGGCAGACATACAGACAGACATATGATGTGCGGTTTTACCTATGAAACAGTATAAGACACGTCGAAACAGCACTAATCTCGAGGAGACAACACTCGCGGCAAGCGAACAGTGAAGCGGACGGCAGCTGACTGCTCTCTCGACACTCCCCACTACGGCCCGCACGCCCAGGCTACTTCTCCACCATCCCGTATCTATTCGCCGATAAGGGGTTAGACTTCGGATGTTTGAGTCTTGAAGAGAAACATATATAAAATTAAAACATCCGAAGTTCACAACTACAGGAAAATTAAACGGCATATATGGTAAACATCTACTAAAATCGAATAAGGTGTATCAACAAAATAACCGGTTTCATTAAGTCTGGAAAAAGTTGCAAGTGCGATTTTAATAACTTATTAACGTAATCTTTACTCCTACAATAAGATAGGAAATTATAGATTTTTTAATTAAAAGATAAACGCTCAGAAAATTATGAGGTGCAGTCAATGTGTAATAGTTATTTAGTGTTACGTATTCAATTATAACATATAAATAGCAGCGAAGTTAGTAACGATTGTGAGGGTAGTACATAGAGAGTGCAATGAATGATACAAATACAATTAACGATGGTAATGGTACCATCTGGTGCCTAAAATGAGAAAATGAATAACCTCTACATGCCTGCATGATATAGACCAGGTAAATAGTGGAATTAATTACGGCCCACACCCTCACATGCCCCTTAGTTCTAGCAAGAAATCTTCAGCAGCTTTCAGGATCAAGATGGCTGGATAGTCTTTAAATTTCGTTGAATAATCTAATTTATTTATTTTTTCACGTAATTATTAATGGAAACATTTGCAGATGACACTGCAGTCCTGTCGTCCCGTCCCAACCCCGATACATCATCCATAAGCTTCAAAAACACCTCGATGAGATCGAGTATTGGTGGAACCATTCCATTCCTCTTCCTGTATCCGAGATAGTACGGTACATAGGCTTCCATCTCGACAGAAGGCTGACCTGGAACCCACTCACGAGGTTAAAAATACAAGAACTAGACAGACACTTTGAACTATTATACAGACCACTTAAAAGGACATCCCATCACTCAATAGAAAATAAATTACTAATTTAAAATGTAATAGTGAAGCCAATCTGGACATACGGAATAGAGCTATAGGGGACAGCAAAAAAGTAGAATTTTTTTTTGCTGGTGTGGTGGCAGTGTTTATAAATATTATCAAATAAAACCACTTCCTTTTATCCTCAACTTTATTAATAAAACCTCTTTATTAATTTATACCCAGGCAGTGAATCCCGGACACAGTTATATGTCTAAGAGTCAATTTATAGTTTATTTTTCGACTCGCTGCAATACTTGACAAACCCGGTGTTAAACACGATAACCCCCGCTCTGTTCCCATCGATGGCAGGACGCTGTCACGGCTGGAACGCTTTAGTCTTAAGTTCTAGGTTTAGGTTTTAGTTTGTAAGTTTTTCTCTTATTTCTTAAACTGTAGGTGAGCCCCATCACCTAGATTTGTATTCATGTTATTTCCTATTAACGTCAATCTGATTTATG
Organism: Acanthosoma haemorrhoidale; assembly: GCA_930367205.1. Taxonomy (NCBI): domain Eukaryota; kingdom Metazoa; phylum Arthropoda; class Insecta; order Hemiptera; family Acanthosomatidae; genus Acanthosoma; species Acanthosoma haemorrhoidale. The sequence goes on along the minus strand of OV884014.1, from coordinate 84,039,171 downwards.
TAACCCAACCTCCTTCAAATGCATCTGCGCATAGCAGAAAGAGGAGAAAGTTTGTCAATTCTTTTGTTTATATTTTCACATTGTATTAAATTCAAGGGGTTTAGGGGAAAAAAAATAAATAGTTTTCGCTGCAGCCTGTACTGCTTAACTAGCATCAAGATGAGCACTAGGCCAGCTAGTAATCCGACTTTGGGTGGACCAGTCGGGGTTCTATGTTGACGAGGAACATCACTGTTTGGGGATCGTGATGTCGACACCTGTGAATTAAACTCTATTAATCACCAGACAGTACACGGCTCCGGTAGAAGATCTAGGGCAAGGAGCGGCAGCAGGATTGAGAGATGTAGACTGACAGCATTAGAAGAAGCCGGTATGAGGAATTGGTGACATGAAATAAGTTGGAAAAAACCCACAAATATATACATCTACAATCATATATATATATTATATATAATTACATATTGAATACAGCAAATTAGTATTGGACCTTTCCATCATAATCAATCCAATTAATACTTTTTATCTGGCTCTGCAAGAAACTCTAAAATATTTGTAATTGGTGTCATTTGCAACGAATTGGGAAATTCATGTTAATAATCTTTCGCTGGAATATTTAGAATTCAGCAATCAAGTGAAATAAAAACCCACGAATAAGGAATAGGTTTTTTTGCCTTGACCAGGGGCAAGCTTCAACAAGTGACAACCAATTAACACTTCGACCCGGCTGAAATACTTTTACCCAGTACTGCGGCAGCGTACTAAACCGTCCTTTCGAAATACCCGCTCACTTTTTAAATCTGTCAGTATTTTGTTTTGTTTTTTATCGATGGTTCGATAGCGAAGTAATTATGCCCCTCTTAGAGGGGTCTAATTATCGATGAAGGAGATCGGCGTTTCCGATAGCTGCTTAAGGAATGCCAGGGCATGTCCGACATTTTTTCTGCTCCTGTAGCTACTATGTTATAGGTTGTTAGCGGCCAAGTATGTTCACATTTTTGAAACGGCACAAAGCCAATAGGGTCAGATATTTTTTTAGTAAATATAGCGGTAAGGGCTCATTTTCACAATAGCTTGTCGATTATACCAGCGACGTATTCTCCCCTTCACAAGCTGTATAAACATTTTCCCCTATATTTTTATGGATGTACTATTCATTATTAATTTTAACGTAATTATATACATTTGAAATTTTAGGGATCAACAAAAAATGGAACCTAGAGGGACTTGACGATACAACAGGCAATGAAATAGAGAGAAAAAAGGCTTATATTATACCTAGTCCTTGCATAAGTTCTGTTGCAAGGAAAAAGTTGAAAAAATCAAACACAGATTGAATTTTGACAGTGAAATTAATTTATATAGCATGCCTTACATATAAATGATTAAATGAAAAAAAATATTCATAATGGCCACGCAGTACTTCTTTTTTAGTAATTTTTCAGGCTCTCCAAACTAGTTAGTGTGTCGCCTCTGACAATCCATTATCTCCAGCTGTGATAAGAGTTGGAAACTCACAAGGTTCAAATGTGGACTTCCCGGGAGCCAGTATGAAGTCTTAATGAATTCAGGGACGTTCTCCTCCAACCACCGTTGATCGAACCTTGTTTGCGGGGGCTGAATCATGCTGGAAAACCCAGTGTTTCCCAGCAAAGAGAGTGCTGTTCAGGAGCTTCACTACGCATTCCAGAATATCTTCCTGGTAGTTCCTAGCTCGAGTTTTGACACCATGTTCGCAAAAATGAAGCTTTCTAGTACCAACAAACCAACCAAAAAAAAACAAAAACTATATATACCTTTTAGGGAAAATGTGCATTGTAGTTATTAAGGTTAAAGAGTGCTATTGTTGAATTTTTCTTTTTTCCTTTGTATTTTATTTTAATTGTGTGGTTTCTTATGAATGAAGAAGAAAAACAGAATGACCCAAGGTGCGCTGACCGGTGCAACAATCCCATTGCATCGGATATACGCGCGCCACAGGCAATGTAACCCCATGAGCTCGCTTCACGTGCTTGTGGGGAAACCCCGTTTGAGGTTCACCTCAGGAAGGGGGGGGGGGAAGTACCAACAAACCCCTCCCCCACAAACCATCATTGAGCCCTCGTTCCAATTGTCTCTTGGGTTTCATGAGAGTACACTTTGTCATTTTGAATATTCAATGTTAAAAATTTTCTCGTCCGAAAACAATATGTTACGATGGCGACCATAGACATAATTGCTTAGCAATGCCATTACTCTCTCTCTAATCTTTTTAAGTAAAGTAGTGATGCATTTGTCCAGTCATTCTCGGATAGACTCTCATTTGAACCTTACTTTTGATGATTCGGGGCATTAACCATGGCGAAATACCCATCACTCTTGGCATTTTTTTTTTTGTTTTTCCGTCTTGGTCGACCTGACCGGGAGCTGTCCTAGGTTTATTTGGGCACTTAAGTGCCGGAGTCTGTTAGCATATATAGTTATAATACACTCTATCGCATACGAGACTAAAAAGACAAGAACTAAACAGACGCTTTAGACAACTGTACAGACTACTTCAAAGGACATCCCATCTCTCAATAGAAAATAAACTACTAATCTACAAAGTTATACTTAAACCAATCTGGACATACGGAATAGAGCTATGGGGGACAGCACAAGAGTCGAACATCAAGCGTATCCAATCCTTTCAATCAAAAGTCCTGAGAACAATAGTAAATGCCCCTTATTATGTCAGCAACAAAACCCTTCATAACGATCTTAATATACCCTACATTCTAGAACTCATCCCTTCCAAGTTTATGAAATTCCACAGTAGCCTTTCCAACCACCCTAATCCTGTAGCACAGTCATTGCACTGCGCCACTCATCCCTATAATCCTCCTCGGAGACTGAAACGGCATTGGCCTCGTGACCTACTATAAACGCGTGACAGTGGGAGTCCTGGCACTGGCCAGTTTCTCCAATCATGTCCTATTGTATGAATGAGCGAGTGAATGATGCTGTAAATATGGTATGAATGAGATCATTTATCTGTATTATTATTGCCTTATAAGAAGGCAGATTGTAATTATTGCACAATAAAGATTGTTAATTAACTAACAAACACTCTATCGCGAGCCACTAACAAACAGAGGATTATTAACTATTAGTAAGATACAACCATTGCCGCTTATAAGGGGCACGTTACCTGACCCCGGCCCCCAAACGAACAGTGTAACAGTCACTTTAAAGCGTTTAGTTTGATATGTACCAAAGGGCATGGAACTCTACGGAACTCTTGGCTCTCCCTTTAACACTATATTGCTCCCGTCACGCTCAAATAAGCTTGGTCTATAATTGAGGCAAATATAATTGCTAGCATTAATTTAAAAACAAAACATTTAAATTATTTTAAATCTAAGTGTTTAATTCAGTCACGCAATCAAACGTTTCCAGAGTAAGTAAATAACGTCCTATTTCAGCCTTCTCATAAGTTATTTATTTCTTACTCTTTAAGCAGTCTATACTGTCATTCTCATGCGCTTAAAATGTTATTATTGATAGCGGTATCTTACTTGCTACTGCCTGTGAATACGATATAAATAACTTGTGGGAAGGCTAAAATAGGACGTTATTTACTCTTAATCGAACCCCACAACCAGCAATTTAACCATCTTCTGAGTAACGTCGAGGAAGGGATCTTCAAGTAACAAACTTTTGTAAGAGTGCCTTAATATTTATAGTGAACTGACAAATCAAAGTGTTGATTAAGTGGGTGCTAACTAAAAATGAATTACTTGATATTAATAACAAATTTTATTACACTATTAAAGACACCGTGGATATAACAGTGGGATATTTTAATCGGAACATTGACATTTAGTACCTCACTTATAAGATATTAACAAGAAATAATCATTTAATAACAATAAATGATATCATTCCGTGGGGTAATGTGTTTTTAGTATTGCATATGTGTTGGTCAATCGGTAACTTTAAGTGCAGAAAGAGGGTTCGATAAGTATTTGGAATAGTGAGTAGCATAAGGATATTTACTTTATGGCCTTTTATCTGCGGCTACAACTTCACATTTCCCTTATCGAGAGAACAATAGATACTTTATCAGCGGGTATATGGATATCTCCTACCATAACACTTAGGCAATACATCCACACATGTACGCTCTATCGATTTCTCTGCTGTAACAGCACTATTCATCCACCCGATAAAATCAAAAGCCGGTAGGTTCTGATAGCAACGAGCGCAACAACTATAACCGTAAAGCGAACAGCGCGTATTAACAACACATAGTCACGATCTCGTCTCGAATTGTGCTATCGATCGAAAGTTGATTAGGCACAACCATGTGAAGCAGAAGGGTCTGTTCATGACTAGAGGAGTTGAAGGTGAAATAGAAATTATCACTTATCCACTTTACTCCACCATTATCATGTAATGTCTGTACCTTGTTTGCCTGTTTCTTAAAATTAGAAAGGGTCAATTATTATAGTCATTTATTTATTATTTATAAACTTTGGGAAAAAGTAAACACTTAGGTTAAAAACAAATTAAATTTTCAAAATAAAACAGCAAAGTTTTTTCACTATTAATCTGTTAGTTAGCACATGCATGGAGTACGAATGATCGGTTTTGAGCTCAGGCGACGTGCGAGCTCTAAGTGATAAGCTAGTTAAATAATCTTTGTAGAGGAGAGTATTTTAAAAGAAAATTATTTTAAATTCCTTTATTGTGCTATAATTACAATCTGCCTTTTATAAGGCAATAAGTAATTAAGATAAATGCTCTGATTCATACCATATTTACAGTTCATCATTCACTCGCTCATTCATACAATATTTACAGACAGCCCAGAGACCCCCCAAATCCACCGCGAAGAGAAAGCGGAGTCTTGGGAAGTCCCCCACGCTCCTCCGTCAGCCGCGTCACCGGATACTAGCCAGTGGAGGCTGACCAAGAGCGCGAGAGCCACAGACGCTCAGGACATGATTGGAGAGACTGGCCATTGCCAGGACTCCCACTGTCACGCGTTTATAGCAGGTCACGAGGCCACTGCCGTATTAAAAGAAAATAAATAAAAGCTTTATTATGAAGTACAAGCAAACACTGGTATATACAAATATTAAGAGTTATTATACTACATACTGGGTCGGATGTTTAGGGGTGAGTGTGGGAAACAAGTATGAACAAGTGGGGACTATGCTGAGACGTACGTGTATAAGAGAAGGGTAGTTTCGGGAATTGAGAGCTAGGTCTAGCAAGGATGCGGTCGCTTACTTAAAAATATCTGTGACTTCCATGAAGTCTCGAGGCAGGTACACAGTTCTGCTCGAGCCCCTTCTACTTTTAGAATTATATATAACATTAGCATTACAATATTCTTAGCATTATATAGCTGGCTCTCGAGAAGGGTCATCTAGAACGATGAAAAACGAAAGGATTTGAAATGCTTTAGAAAATTACCCTGCCATGAGGTTGTATTAAATGAAAATCCTATTTTTAAACAGAGGAAGAAAATAAAATTTTGTTTTTCTTCCATTTATATTTCAAATATTGTCACTAGTACCTTATCATCGTCGCTTTTGAAACCTAATTAAGTATAATTATCACGTGATCTGTAAAATTAAAACCAAAATTGTCATCTAATATACGGTACAAAAGTGGAATCGTCAAGTAAATTACTGAGAACGTTTGGCTTCTCGGCTTTGTAGAAGAGTAAATTATCAAATTTTATAGTGAACCAATGAATGTCAAAAAATATAAATTGTTTAACTTATGCGTGCAAAGATTGATCAAGATCAATGCTATGGCATAAATATTGTTTTAACACTTGTCCACTTCAATGTTGACTTCCTCTTCGTGGCAGGTAAATCAGGTAGAAATGACTAATCATTATCGAAAATATCCCTCGATGCTCCGTGATAACAACCATATTGTTGGAATAACATAAACATAATTAAATTTTCTTTATACCATTTAAAATGTTCATTTTTATATTTTTAGTTTGTATATTTTTGTCATGTTTTTCCTACTGTCGACTCCACCATTTGTAAATTGAATTACTAGCATGTTAAAAAAAAAATATTAACATAGATACGGACTCGGTGACCGAACATTATTTATCTCTATAATACCTATATTTATAATATATAAATAATGACACTTTTTATCACAGACGTAAATAGAAATTTTAACATGGTTTGTGATGCTGTACTGAGCAAAGCAAGCATATAAACCTCACATGTCCAAAATGTACGGAGACACATAAACTCTACATGAAGGTGTGTGTTCGGTTGGTAATATATTTTTGCTGGTAAACTTTAAAATACCAATGTATATAATATGCAAATATATCCAATGAAGGAAAATATATATTAAATGTATCAATCTATCGATACTAAGGAGAAAATTTGAAGAATTTCAGTTGATTTTGAATGGAAGAAGTATTAGAAAAAGGTCAGACTTGACTTAATGTACAGTAGATGGGAGGAAATTAATCAATTAAAAGTATTTATAAAGACAAGAAACGAGTAATTTAACTTGCAACGACTAACAAGTAATTTACAGCTACTGGAACGCTTAGTAATTAAAGGACCCTAAAAACCCGATAGAATACTGCAGAGATTTTCTACTTCATTGAAATATTGCAGCTTATCCATTATTGGCATGTTAATACGCACGATACACTTAAGAACCTACAATTTACTTTTCAGGATCACACCAAGGAATTTGTGGACTATGGTGTGGTAGATAAGGAGAGTGTGGATTCCTAAGGATGTTTGTACAGTACAAAAAAAAAAAATAAAAAAAATTGGAACCGTGTTAATTAGATAACACATCCTTCCAATCAAGCGGCTCTGGGTAACAACTATCAGGTTAGGCGTGTGAAATCCTAAAAAGGTCATATCGAGTGATAGTGTAATCCGAACCGGGGATTGTGCTACCTATATCAGGATCGGCTACCTGTTCCTTCCTTTTTGCTGTTATTAAAAATTCCTGTCGACAGCCAGGTATGAGCATGGTCGCAAAGGGCAATGGAGTCGAATTGGTCAACCGTTTCGCAATCGAAAGAAATGAAAGTTGGCACTGAATGAGCGGATGAAATATACGGGAAAAAAGAAGTGCCTAGAATCTAAATGCCAGCTATGATTGACATATTGGCCATATGTATTTCTTTTATATTTATTGAACAGCCAGTTATATAAAATTGTCAATTAAACTTATTCGTTAGGTTAGATCATTAATTAAGCTAGATCAGTAAAATGGTATTAAAGACAGATCATTAAAAGACGGATGCGGTTATCAATGACCCTTTTGTTTGACATGCTCTTAAAAAAAAACAAAGGTAGGCAACATGAGAACAAGTCTCTTCGACCAGGCTACGAAATCTTTTTTTTCTTTTTTTTTATAACAACTTTTTATGGTAAAATTACAATCTGCCTGATTGGGTATAAGTAATTGTGCTATATGATCTCGTACATACCAATTTACAATTTTCATTCATGCTATATATACAAAAAGCCCAGAGGCCCCCAAGTCCACATGGTTGTCACCTCCCTCGCGTGCGAAGGACCAAGAGGAGGCTGACTAAGAGCGCGAGAGCCACAGACGCTCCGAACATGATTGGAGAAACTGACCATTGCCAGGACTGTCATCAACTGTCACTTATTTATAGCAGGTCACGAGTCCACTGCCGTTTTAGTCTCCGAGGAGGATTATAGGGATGAGTGGTGCAGTGCAATGACTGTGCTAGGGAATTAGGGTGGTTGGATACGTTATTATGGACTTCTATGAACTTGGAAGCGATGAGTTCATGAATGTAGGGTATATTCAATTCATTATGAAGGGTTTTGTTCCTGACGTAATAAGGGCCATTTACTATTGTTCTCAGGACTTTTGATTGAAAGGATTGGATGCGCTTGATGGTTGACTTTTTTGCTGTCCCCCATAGCTTTATTCCGTATGTCCAGATTGGCTTAAGTATAACTTTGTAAATAAGTAGTTTATTTTCTATTGAGAGATGGGATGTCCTTCGAAGTAGTCTGTACAGTTGTCCAAAGCGTCTGTTTAGTTCTTGTCTTTTTAGCCTCGTGTGTGGGTTCCACGTCAGTCTTTTGTCGAGATGGAAGCCTAAATACCGTATTGTCTCAGATACAGGGAGAGGAATTGAATTTAAAAAGACTGGCGGACAGGACTTGCGGCAGAGGGTAAAGGTTATGTGGGAACATTTTCCTTCATTGACTTTGATTCGCCATTGGTCTATCAAAAATGAAAATTCTTCATCTGTTCACAGACAGATATTTTGATCAAGTATTATGCTTCACCCATACATTTTTTGTGCCTATAATAATAGGCTAAATAATTCAAATTATTTTTACTGTCACAGAATATATTTTTATAATAATAAGAATAAATAAGAATTCTTGCCTTCCCATAAGGTTTTATTTCGTTTTACATCATAAGAGATTCCAACAGTTAATTTGTAGCTGAAAATATAAATAAAAAATAATATCATTACTCACTAAATGCTCACAAATCTGCAAATTTTGTACAGTTTCAACATTAACGCTAAATTAAGAAATAACATAAATAAATTAAAACTTTTATTGAAGTAATGATGATATGTCAACGCTTCTTAGGCGTCGAATGGAGGTCAATTGATTTTTGTGTGTATTAGCCAAACATCATTTTAATAAGACAGTCTACAATATATGAGTGAGATATCATTTCGATTTTAATGGTAATGTTTTAACTTTTAATTGATTGTTATTTTTAAATAAATAAATTTTAATTACGTATTTTAGATTACAGATGTGAATTATTTAAGGTGTATTTGTTGATTATACACTTTAGAATTTTAGTTTATGAAGAAATACGTAATTTAGCGTCAATGTTGAAACTGTACGAAAATTTACGGATTTGTGTAAGTTTAGATAATAAGGATGTATTCCTGTCATATTAAATAGCTATTTAAGCACCCGAAAATGGCAGTTTAACTGTGAAATGTACCAGTGTTGTGAAACTACGTGGGAAGACAAGAATTTGTTATCACTTTAGAGTACAACCGACCTCCTATTATAAGAATATACTTTATTTCATAGGCACTCTTCGCGATACCGGTTAAAAAAAAAAACTTACTTCTTCCTACGCAAGCTTGATTTCCTCACCTCCTACATCAAGCGGAAATCTTGTCCCTACTCTAATCCAATTCACTCAAGTTTGTTATCTTTGCTGCAAAATGTGTACTATCCACTAGTGACCTCGTGAGGACAGTTGTTACGAAGTAACAACATCCCGGAGGAGATTACTGGTTTCGAGGAAAATTGTCAGCCTTGGACTGGATGGCCAATCTGGACATACGGAATAAAGCTATGGGGACAGAAAAAAAGTCGAACTTTAAGCGTATCCAATCCTTTCCATCCAAAGTCCTGAGAACAATAGTAAATGCCCCTTACTACGTCAGCAACAAAACCCTTCATAACGATCTTAATATACCCTGCATTCTTGAACTCATCCCTTGCAAGTTTATGAAATTCCACAGTAGACTTTCGAACCACCCTAATCCCGTCATTGCACTGCACCACTATCCCTATAATCCTCCTCGGCGACTGAAACGGCAGTGGCCTCGTGACCTACTATAAGCGCGTGACAGTGGGAGTCCTGGCAATGGCCAGTTTCTCCAATCATGTCCTGAGCGTCTGTGACTCTCGCGCTCTTGGTCAGCCTCTTCTGGCTCGTATCCGGTGACGCGGCTGACGGAGGAGCGTGGGGGACTTCCCAAGACTCCGCTTCTTCTTTCGTATGGGAGGGAGTGTGGATTTGGGAAGCATCTAGGCTGTCTGTAAATATTGTATGAATGAGAGCATTTATCTTAATTACTTATTGCCTAATAAGGCAGATTGTAATTTTAGCACAATAAAGAAGTTCAATATATATAAGTCAATCCAGAAATGAAGAATCCTAAGGACTAAAGTCAATGTGCCATTAGAGGAACAAAAAAAGACAACACCGTATACAACAGTGGACAGTTGATGCTATAGCGAATCAAAGGACTCCTCCTTGGGCGGGGAGGTGGTCGCACCCTTGGTCGAGGCTGACTGATCACCTATTCACCAAAGAGCCTGCTGACGAGATGAGACAGAGAGACGCCTCTGTCAGCAGGTCCTTGAGGAGAGTTACAGTCCAGGCACTCCCACCCACGGCTATCATGTACCGGCCCATTTGTAACTCAAATCTGCTCGGTCTTATTTATCGAGTGACCCATGGAGTCAATTCCTCTCAGCCTCTAAAGCCGATATTAAATTTGCCGTCAGGCCATTTGTCTGGAAGGGGCCCAGTTCTGGATGTGCTATTTAATGGGGCGCACGAACGCAGCAAGGCCTGGGCTATTAATAACAATTATATCGCTTTCAAAAAATATAGTAGATATTTTACTCACGCTAAGGAGTTCAGAATTTACGAGGTTTCAGCAACGACGATAGTTTTTACGGCTGTATTCGTTTGAACTGAAGCATGAATATCACAGCAGACTAGTGATCCAGAGCGTTTTCAACCAACAACCACAAATGTCGGAAAGTCGGAACCCTTAAAGAACATTAGTCTAAGGACAACTAACAAACTATCCTCAATACAACTAGATCTCAATGTTAACAGACCTTCAACTACTCGCAATTTGTGTACACACCATGATAGAGAATTTTGTTTTCTAATAATAACAATCATTTAAAAAAAAACCAAAAAAAAACGTAGCCCAGCGATATAACAAACTTATGAAGAAGGGCAAAAACACAGTTCTGGAACTTGTAGATTATCATAGGTTTGTTGTCACACTATTGGTGCTTATAAGCCCGTCATGTGAAAGATACTCATTTGATGAAACTGTAATAACTACTTACTATTTATGTTTTTGATAAGTACCTAATTGGTGACTAAAGTAAAACTTTACGTATTACCTATTTTCCTCCAGAGATTTTAATACATAACCTCATACCTGTTAGTATTTCAAGTGGTCTTATCAAAACACTGCGGCCATTAAGCAGGATGGGAAGTAGACCAGCTTCTTTACAATTTAAAACCCTCCACTACTTCAGACATTGCCTTACAGTTAGAGGTATATCGGTCCCGAGATTCTTTCAGGGGGCTTGAAAAGAACATCTCAGACGCAGATAAAATATATAGACGCCTGTCATTAAGGAAACAACTATGCATCAAAGCTTCAACACATTTACAGTCTTAAAATCTCTTCATTGTAAAAGAATTACAATCGCATGATCACTGAGATACCATATAGATTCCTAATATACTAACTTCATTATGACGTTATAACCTAAGAGATATGCGACTAAATATGTGTTCAATAAGGAAATACTAAGTCTTGAGAGGTCAGTATAAGAAAAAAGAGACAGATGTCGAAGTTGCCTTAAATATATTGTGGAAAAAAATGTAACTCATTCGTAACATAAATATGTTTGTTGTAGTATTATTATATTATTATATATGTAATGAAAGTGTCCTCTCTTTAATTTGAATTTGTCGTGCTGCTTCCACTGGCTGACACCAGATGGAGCAGCAGTTATCAGATAGAGAAGGTTATGTGAGGTAACAGAACATGTAAATAGTGTGAATAGAGAATGGATAGTTATAAACTGTAATTGTCGTTTCTTTGTTTACAGGTAAGATTGTGTAAATCAATATTAATAATTGTTATAATATAATATATAGTGAATAAAATTGCTAACTTTGTTTACAGAGAAACTGATTTCAGTTTATTCACCCCACCTTCAATAATTGTCTTACAAAACGACAATAGGAGTTACAATGGCGAAAAGACTGCAATTCACCTTTAACTTTGTGGGATCACCGAAGGATAAGAAGACAAATGTTCTCTCAATTACCACAATTAAAACAGAAGAAAACGAAGAATATGTGTTGCCCCATGAGAAAAGCTTTATGAGTGATCATGAAGAATTGACTAAGACACCTATTTATAAAAGATTGAGAAACAGTTTTACTCAAAGAGGTCAACAGAAGAGAGTCTGGATTACATTAACCGAGAAAATGAAAACAATATATTTTGATGAAGAAGGTAATGTAATGTTTGATAATTTATATTTAGAACCAGTAGTGAATAAAGATAAGATGGTTGAATCCACACAAAATAAAGAGAATGAGCTAAATTTAAAACATATAGCAGAGGAAGTTCATGGTTGAGAAGTTTACATGTAAACACTCAAATGCTAAACAGTGGCTAGAGATGTTTGAGAAAGAATGTAGAAGATGTGGAATCAGCAAAATACCTTGGACACATAATACAACACAATACAGTAAGACCAATAAAGGACAACTTAATTTCAATAAAAAACTTTCCAACTCCAAAAACCCAAAAGAACATCAGACAATTTTTAGGAAAAATTAATTTTTATCACGAGTATATACCAAAAAGCTCGATATTGCTAGATCCACTGCATAAATTATTAAGGAAAAATGGAAAATTCTTATGGACGGAAGAGTGTGAAAAATCCTTTGCAGAAGTAAAGAAATTGCTATGTTCCCAACCAGTGTTAGAAATATTTGATAATGATTTACCAATAAGAATTTATACAGATGAATCTCTAGGGTATTGGTGCAGTTTTGAAACAAGTACAAAACAATGGAAAAGAAAAGGCAGTAGCATACTTTTCAAAAAAATTAAGCGAACCGCAAAAAAGGAAAAAAACAATTTATTTAGAGTGTTTGGCAATCAAAGAGGCATTAAAATATTGGCAATACTGGTTAATTGGAAGAAAATTCACTGTATTTTCAGATAACAAACCATTAGAAAATTTAAACATAAGAGCAAGAGCGGATGAAGAACTTGGTGAATTAACTTACTATTTGTCACAATACAATTTTGAAATTAAATACATTCCGGGAAAGGATAATACCGAAGCAGATAGTTTGAGCAGAAACCCGGTATTAGAACCAATTGAAAATAAAGAAGAAATCCTAAAAATAGTTAATTTGATAAAAATACAAGAAATTAAAAAAGATCAAGAGGAAAATAGAATATTAGAAAACACCAAAACAAAATTAATAGAAAAAGATGGAGTGTTCTATAAAAAAGTAAGAAATAAAGAAAAGATAATTTTATCTGAAAACTTAAGTTTAGAATTCATTAAAGAAATACATTCTGAATGTTGACATATAGGAATTAAACAAATGATGAATAGGGCATGCCCTTATTATACAGCAAAAAATATAACTGCAAATATAAAAAAAGTATGTAAAACCTGTGAAATATGTATTAAAAACAAATCCAGAGGGCAAGAAAGATATGGGCTAATGTCACAACTAGGGCCAGCAACAAAACCATTCGAAATAATGTCAATCGACACTATTGGAGGTTTTGGAGGACAACGATCAACAAAAAGATACCTCCACCTGCTTATTGACCACTTCACAAGATATGCATTCATTTCAACATCAAAAACTCAGAGTGCCAAAATCGTATAGCATCGGAGGGCAAGAGTGGTGAGTGCTTTCTCAATGCACTATCTGGGTATAAAAATGGATTGGCATCTCCATTTCTCTACTCATTTTAGTAATAAAATAGAAAAAGTACGACACAGGTCTGACCGGCTATCGCACTTGCTAATATCACCCAATCTGTCGCTTCGTCTCAAACTAATGATATATAAATGTGTCCTCCGGCCAGATCTGCTGTACGGTGCCCCGCTATTTACCCACTTCATAATGCAGCCAAATGTCTCCAACATTTCCAGAATGGGACCATGCGATAAGTGGTCCGACATACCTCTCGAGAGAGGTTGAAGAACGCTGACCTGCACCCGTTGCTTGGTGTAGCGTCGGTGGGTGAGTTCATCCACCGGAGACACATTAAGTTTTTTGACTCGTTGCAGCACCTAACCAACCCAGTGTTTAACACTATGGCCCCACCATCTCCCACATCGATGGCAGATGTCAGGGAAAAATTAGGATAAGAATTAGTATATAAGTTAGTTTTAAGTTTGATCAAAAAGGTGAGCCCCATCACCTTTATTAGTCAGTTTAGTCTAGTCACGTATAATGTATATCATTATACTTGTTTATTCATTACATAATTTTTATAAAATAACAAAACCTGTATATAACGTAGCGATGCTACAGGAAATACAAAAATAATTTGTAAATAGACTCGCCTGAGGATCTATAATTATATATAATTATCTGTAAATTTAAAGGGGATATGAAAGAAAAAAAAAAAAAAAAAAGGAACAAAGACATTCCATGAAAACACGAAGAAATTCCTTGGACAACAAAAGCAGATTTATTGAGGTCGCTAATAGTCGTTGTTACAGAGTTGTCTATTAAATGCAAAACATAAAAAATTACAAATATTTATTACAATTAGCCAATATCCGCATCAGTTATGTTATGTAAGTGCATTCGTTGGGAAAGTGGTTCAGAAGTAGACCTCGGAAAATGTAGGCCCTTATGTTATTGATTTATGCCGGCCTGTGCCGAAACCGCGGCGAGTCTGAGCTCAAAAGGGAAACGAAAAAAATAAATAAAAAATTAAATGAAATTCACACCAAAGCCCCGTGTGGGTGAACATTAATCTTTTTCGCCATTGAATTTATAGCGTCCGATTCCTTTTAAACGTTTTCCTCTTACGGTCGTTAATTGATTCGAGGAGGAAAAGATTTATTTTAAATACAAAATCGGAACGGATAGTTGAACTTAATAAAGTTTTTCAACCTTTTCAACGGTTTTACTTATAGGGGGATATAGAAATCGACATTTCTTGGTTGTCATATAAAGTGAAGAGGTTGAACAATGCCATCAAGATGGTGCAACACTTGCGCTTTAATTGTGACTGGTGCAGTTCAAAGTAACATAACATTATTAGATAATGTTTACATATCATTAAATACCGGTAAACTAACCACTAATATATAATATTAAGGTAGGACATTCCTTAATTTATAATAGGTAGCATAGTATTCACTATATGTAGTATTTTATGATTCAGATCATAGGACATTCCACATTTATGACCAATCAATTTTATTAACTGCTTGAAAGTGTGAAGCAAACTGAGTGAGATCACAGTTTCGATTGATCAGTCTGTAAATGACTACTCTCTCAATTATGTATCACAATTTAACTGACAGATAAGTTGTATTACTTATAGTAATAGAGCAGTATTTAAGGTGAAGAGAAAGCTGTACACTATTTACTGTAGGGACGCTGCAAAACTCTCACGCAAACATCCCCGTATATTTGGGCATTCAAATAGACCGTCATCTCCGTTTTGTGGCCATTTTGCGAGGAAGTTGAAACCATCACGTACGAAGTCTTACCGGCTTTACACACTTGCTGACTCCCCCCAATTTATCTTTGCGCCTCAAGCTCATGTTCTACAAGAGCATACTCAGGCCTGTGGCCTTGCTGCACAGTACACAGCTTTTTAGTCATTTGACCAAACCGACAGGAAAGCGACTCCGACAATTTCAAAACGGGATATTCATGAAACTGGTCCGACATACTACATTCCAGCAGCGAACAGTGAGCTCCACAAAGATTTTGAGCTACTAAAGTGGATGAATTCATTCGCCATAGACATATAAAATTCATTGATTCGCTGCAATCTATGACAAACACGACCAACTCCGCTCCGTTTCCTCATCGATGGCCGAAGGCAGTCGAGGCAGGAACGCTCTAGTTTTAAGTTAGTATGTAAGATCAGTTTTAATATAGTTTGTATGTAATTTTTGTAATCCGAAGGTGAGCCCCATCACCTGGCCCCAATTTCAATTTGCATAACCTTTTAACAATAATCAAAAGTAGTATTTGTTACAGATAACTGCTTAAAATGCATTTATGAAGTACAAGAAACCACCCACATTTCAATAATATTTCATTAAATAATTTGGATTTTAAAATTAAAAAATTTAGGAGGAAGGAAAAAAAATACACCACTTCTCGTTTCTGTATGAGAAATGACTGGTAATGAACACGACGGAAATATTTCTCACATCCGGTATTCGGCGGTAAATTCGGGTCAATTCATTGTCAGTAAGAATCTAGGATGACAAACAGTACATTAATCATTTATGCCTTAACCAAATTTTAGGAGACACTTGAAACTCAGTATGTAGCCACCACATTCGAGAAAATACGTTATACATTAAAACGAATTTGACGGTGCGAAAAAAAAAAAAAATGTCGGAACGCTCCGATGTGAGACAGAGATAAGTGACATAGAGGCAACAAGTTGCTGACACCTGAGGCCAGACTAATGTAGTCACTGCCTGCCCGATATGTCAGCCACCGTGGCCTCCTGTATCAAAGCTGTCTGCCTACTTCGTCTCCTGTCTCTCAGGCTCTTTCGACTGTAGATGTTGTTATGTATTTCAGCCTGGTCCCTTTCGGTATAATAAACATAATTCATCCTTTACAGGAATATAATTGAGGGTACAAAAAAAAAAGAAGGGATTGTTGCATGTCATAAAAATACGCATTCATCAACTGTACAGTAGCAGAGATCATGGGAGAGCGGGGGAGTTGGCATCTGGTTTTCAAATGGTCTCCTAGCCTCCTGCCAGATCTCACTGCATCACCAGAAATAGAAATCGTGGGAAATCCTCCTCAGGAGTAATTGATGTGTAAGTATTCCGGGGAACGGATCACCTTACCTCTGAATCGCCGTTTAACCTTTACATGGCTAAAAGGGGTTCGTTACTAAGTTACAGTCATCAATCAAAAACTAAATGCTACTATATTTGGCATCACTTACTCAGATCTTCAATAGATCTCAATCTGGTGTGGTTGAGATGTTATCTAGAGGTTCTTACCTGGAAAAGAAAAATAGCATACATTAGTCGTCATATTCAAATAGTTTAGTGGAAAAAAATGATTACATTTACACTCATTCAGATTTGACAAGAAAACATCTCTATAATTCTAAATGGTCGCGAAACAGAAATTTCTCTGATAATTTTCGATCTCGAAATAATTGTCCAATAATGGATAGTTGGATCCATAATTTGCAATAATCATTGAGAAGTTTTTACAAGAATTTTCTCATAGTCTTTTAAAGAATTTCTCGCCTGAACTTTATTGTACAGCTCTGTAGCCCACCACTTCTCTGAATCATTGTTTTTGAGGTTTAGCTTTACACTCCTCTGTGAACTAGTATATGTATTTAATATATAAATACAATAAATGGGGATAACAAATTTGTCCGCTAAGAGAATTTTCACAGAATATACATTTTTTATTGTATCTAATTTATTTAATTTTTTTTCAAACTTCTCAGCGCATTGAATTAAATTTTAGCAGGGACTAATATTGCCAAAGAATCCACTTCATTTAAAATATATGTTGGTACTTGTAGGGTCGTGGTCCCAGGATAGCAAAGCTGTTATTAATAAAGCGATTTAAAAGCCATTTTTTGGGGGGAAACGTGTCATTTAAACGCGAGGAGCCATTTTCCGTTTCAAGGGATTTTTAATAAAGTAAAATTGAAGACATATTTATTTTTATTATTTTTACATGCATTAAATATATTTTATTTTTTATCGACTAATTTTTTTTTTTAATCAAATGTATTTGTTATGAAAGTGGAAGAAATATATCAAGGGATTGCCAGGATGCGGCCCACGTTTCTTCAAAACTTCATTTCATTTGTATTATTCAACAATATCAAAACATTCAACATTCTAAAAAGTGACACCTTCAAACCGAAATAACACTGTATGAAAAAAACAAATTTTTGTATGTATAGCTCTGTAGCCCACCACAGCACTTCTCTGAATCATTGTTTGTGAGGTTTAGCTTTACACTCCTCTGTGAAATAGTAATTCATCTAATAGAATGCAAATGCAACTCAGTTCCCTATCCATATAAGACCCAGGTTTAGAAAAAGATCTTCGTTTGCGTCGGAATTATCTCGAAAATATAAAAATATTCTATAGACTTGGGGTCTTATAGAGAAAATATTACAACTGTTCAGCTGTGTCATCACCTGTCACACACTCCTATTAGTTAGTTTTAGGCCCCACAGTCTGTAACCCGAAGGAGAGCCCATCACCTTCACCTTGTACTGTTTGCACAGTCTAGTTTGTTTCTTGCAGTAAGACAGATTTGGTTAGCTAGTAAAACCTCCTCCAATCCACGAGTTTCAACCCTTACGTACTTTATATATATATTGTATTCAATAAATGAATGGACAGAGGTTCAGAAAAAAATATATAATAATAAAGAAGATTTTATAATCAGTTACAAGACTGCATGCCTACAACAAATCAGCAATTGCATTCGATCTGGTTATATCGTAATAACTTGAGTATAATTTCAAAACATTTAATTTCTCTTAAAATATAAGACCTTCTTCATATATGTTTTCTAAAATAGTAGTAAAGTATTAGGATTCCTTCAATTCCTCCATCGCCGAGTTTTCAATTTTAAAGGCATAAAGCTAGAAAATGTTCTTTTTTTTAGAGAATATTCCTAGTTAACAAACTTAAAGATGAGCCTAATTATCTCAGGGAGAGAAGGCCAGAAATCGCTGATTAGAAAAAAATCATACAGATCTTGAATGTTCTGAACAGCACACTAAAAGAAAAGCCCCGTCGGTGGGAGTGAGCGGATGGGGGTGGGGTTGAAGCTTTTTTCGTTTTTCTCAAATATCTCGGGAGCTATCAACATAAAGAAAAGGTACACTTTGTGGACAAAATTAGAACACATTTCCTGTAAGAAAGGTTATATTCATTTTTTTTTTCCATAGAATAAGTAGTTAGGGAGATAGAGGGGGATAAAATGTTAGTTTTTGTTAAAAATTGGCTAACATTTTTTTACCTCTAAAACTTGAATTAATGGATAATAGTGAAATTCCATCAATTATTTATAAGTAATAAATAGTATTTGAAATAACGTAAATAATGAATAACTTTAAAAGCTGGGATGACCACACCAAGGGATTTTGTGAAGGTCCAGGCATCACCGTATTGTTGATTCCCTCTCATAAGTAGAAATCAATAGAATATCTCACTCATATTTTTCGGTACTCTTCTTTCTGAAAGAAGTTGGGCTATAAACTTCGCAAAAGTCAGTGAAAACGTTTTAGTGTCGATTAACAGTGTTTATTTTCTGTGAACGGGATACTCTTCGATAATGTCGGGAAAGTGTTTCATTTGTATTGTATTGGTGAAAAATAGAATACTGGTTTGAGAAAGGAAAGTCTGACAAGAGGTGATGGCAAAGCTGGAAACTCTTCAAGGTAAGAAAGAAGTGTTTGTTCATATCTCTTGCAAGCGCAATAACAGAAACTGAATCACCACAACCTTTGGCATCACATTCAATCCCTGTGAAGAGATCACCTCAAAACAGATTTGATTCTAAAAGTCAGTGCCTCTTTTGCGCTTAAACAGATGAAGAGATTTCAGTAAATGAAAGAGAAAAAAACCATGATGAATCTATTAATTGATTTATTTTTTATATTTTTTCCCTTGTTGCTTGGACTAAGCCATTAATGAGACCCCGTTTTGGCGGTGAGGATATGCTGCAATTTATTCTCAAAGTCATCAAATTGATTTTCTAATATTTAACGTAATATTTGGAATTATCTAGTTGATTTTTTGAAGGACTCAGTTTCTTCTTCAAGTGACAACAGATTTTGATAAGGGAGAAAAGTGTGATCATCTTTTATAAAGTACGAAGAATTAATCTTAGGAAGAATGGCATGAAGAGGCAGAAAGAATTTAAACAGATTTCTGTTTATATTTATAAGCCTGAGAAATTCTAAAAAGTAATATATTAGTATAATTATTATTGTTAATCATTTTGTAAGAGCTGGTGACTTTTTTATTTGTTTGCAAGCAATATCAAACTACCTAGCAATAAAATAGATTAATTTACCAGAATATTTTCAAGGAAACAATGATTTACTTTAATGACTACTAATAAAACCTCCTAAAAATACTGCAGTACGGCCTCCTACGGCCTGTCGGGCGTAAATCAACTCCAGTGTGGTTCGGCATAAATTCAACGAGTCCAAGCGGGAGCGGCACAACAGTGGCGTTGATGAGCAGTAAACTACGTTTCGCAAGTAATCGTATATCAACTAACTAATTGACGAGAAGAAGAATTATATATGCAAATGGCGGGTACTGTTTACCTGCTTGAGCAGAAGGTCATAGCGGCCTTGGCCTTCTATCAGCCTACTTAAATTAAATTCTCGACATACAACTTAACGACATACATGAACAAAATAGCAAAAAACCGTAAACAAAAATAATATCACATTGAGTAATGCTGGCTGTGGGTCAATTTCCATAATAAATAATAATTTTCATCCAAGATTAAATAATTGTTATTTATTGTCCAGGAAAGTTTCTAATCATTCTGATGTAAGATACACAATCAATTATTTATCTCTAAGCCCAGTTAGGTTGGCTCTTACCCTCCTTCCGCGTACAGCATTTCCTAGGGTCATTTCCCAATCATCCCATCACCCTCCTGTACAATATTCTACAGTTCAAATCCTCAGTTCCCTCCCGGAACACAACATCCCATCTCTCTGGAGATTATACTCCTGCCCATAAAACTGCGATGTGATCGTTCCTTCTTTGCTGGCTACATCTCTCTATAATTCTCTCCCTCCTAATATCCGCCTTGCTTCATCTTTACGAACCTTAGAAGCGTTCCTCTTCTGACACCTTATCACCATCATGGCAGACACTTTGGTTTATGCATTACATTATATTTTCATATACTTTATTTCTCTAGTTTATATTTTTATTTTTACCTTATAGTCAACGATGTATATATAATTGCTTGACAGGCAGCTTATTTGGGCGTTACTCCCGTATACTTTTTATGTTACCTTTTTTTTTATTAATTTAATGGTTTTCATTTAAAGTCGTATTGTATTGTACACTTCTTCATATTGTGGTTTGTTTGTGTGTGTGTGGATTTATCCATGACTTTATATTCTAAATGTAGTTAAATAATTTTGTTTAATTTAATTTTTTCTTACAGGAGTTTGCGCTTTATTATTCATCGTCATGTTTTTTCAGAACATTAATGTTAATCTTAGGGGACTATTTTACGCAATAATTTGTTTGTCATCGAAAAATTCAAGCAGTGACGTCGAGGCATAACACCAAGGGGGCAGTAGGAATGGCAACCTTTGAGCTGCAGTTTCAGGTCATTGAGCGGCCGTCAGGTCATTACCTAGCGAATAGCACCGTCACCTCGCAATCGGAGCGCTATAGGAGCCGGTGCAAGATAGATGGAGGCCAGATGACTTAGAGCTGAAGATGCAAGGCTGTGTGATGGAGATTGATGCCTCGTGAAGAATTTCTCCGTCGGTCCGGTATCATTAGCCGGCACGGTATCATATATAGCAGTCATATGTTATTATCTATATAAAGCAGGTGTGTATAATGGGCTGTCGACTGGTCTAGCCTAATGTCACTTCACTAATGCGGCGGGGTACCTGATCCTTCACTTGGTTATTGTCAGGTCTCTATCAAATGATACAAGAGCCACCAACAATGTGACACATATAGATTGTCTATATGTCTATAAATGACGCTGATCATTATACTCAATATATTGCTTGTATCAGACACAAATAATATGTGATAATTAATAATACTTGATGAATATGTGTATCAGTAAAACTTCTAAATGGTGACATCTGCAGGTAATCAAATTTTGTCTACTATAGTGAACTTCAAAAAATAGCATGAGACATATCAATAAAATTATTTATTCCTTTAAATAACATTATTTTGACATTTACAAATTTAAATATGTTAGAAAATTTCTCTGCATATTTAATATACAATATATTTTTTACAATAAGTCATAACAAACAGCGATGATAAAACTACACCAATAAAACGTAAACTTGTTTACAAAAAATTAATTTAAAGTTCAAATTGCTTACTATAGTACTTAATCCGTAATTTTCGTTTTAAATGTTTGTTGCATTAACGTTTTGTTTTCTAATTAATACTATAAAACGATTGAAAATTAAATGGGGATGACAAATAAGTCCGCTAAGGGAATTTTCACTGTATAAACATTTTTTATTGCATCTAATTTATTTAATTTTTTTTCGAATTTCTCAGCGCATTGAATTAAATTTTAGCAGGGACTAATATTGCCAAAGAATCCACTTCATTTAAAATATATGTTGGTACTTAAGGATTGTGGTCCCAGGATAACAAATATGTTATTAATAAAGCGATTTAGAAGCCATTTTTTGGGTGAAACGTCTCTTTTAAACGTGAGGAGCCATTTTCCGTTTCAAGGGATTTTTAATAAAGTAAAATTGAAGTCATATTTATTTTTTTTATTTTTACATGGATTAAATATATTTTATTTTTTACCGACTAATTTTTTTTTTTAATCAGATGTATTTGTTATGAAAGTGGAAGACCTATATCAATGGATTGTCAGGATGCGGCTCACGTTTCTTCAAAACTTCATTTCATTTGTATTATTCAACAATATCAAAACAATCAACATTCTAAAAAGTGACACCTTCAAACCGAAATAACACTGTATGAAAAAAAAAAATTTTTAAATAAGGTTCTACGGTATTCTCCAATGTTAATTGCTGTTTTTTCCATTCGTCAACGTTCCGCATATTGAGGCATCTTCAGACTGTGCATGATAAACAATTATTCACCCTCATCATTCCAATTCTTCTAACACCAAAAACCGACACACAATTGGCACATTCTCGATATGTATAAAAAAAATTTATGTTACAGATCCTGTTGAAAAAGAAATGTCCATTCAACATGAAATCAAGATATGCTTTGTTGGAGGAGGGTGTATAGACCTGAGTCTATAAGGAGATAAAGAGAGAGTGCTTATCAACCAGTTATTTCAATTAATCGTCAATAAGACGTACATTCAATTTAAGGGGATAATTCAAACCCTGGGTTGACACCCAAGTTCGACAACCGGGATAGGAAGGATAAATGCCACCTTAATTACTTGACCACCCTAAGCCTTGAATGACCAAAACCGGAGCAATTAACAGGCCGATTAAGGCTATATAAAGGGAGCGGGTGGACTGGTATTTCGGGTTTAATACTTTCGGCTATCTTAGATCTTAATTTAATTGGGTCACGCTTAGATATGCAAAATTGCCCTTCATGAGTTTTATGGTTTAATCTAATTAGATCTACTCCGATCTAGGACCGATGCCTCGATGGTAATCTTAATCATTAGATATTGCATTAGATGGTCTTATCAAAAGTTTGCTGAATACAAAAGTCATATTTGTATTGTTGCTTTGGCTATAATCTCTGAATTATTCATGTGAAATACAAGCAGCCACTGTAGCGTGAACAAGAACATATCCGTAGACTCGCACTGCATTGACGGTGCTTAAATAATGATGCGATTTAGAAAATGAGAAACTATTGTTAACTATGACAAAGGTATGAAATTATAAATACAAGGAAAAAATGTAACAAAAATATCCTTGAATTCGGAAAAAACAAAACCAACTATCTCTAAAAACTCTTATATATACATAAATTAATTAACAATTTTGTGTACATAACGTTGTCAGAGGGACGAATACAATTTTATTATATTTAAAGAAAATATTTGCGGTTAAAATAATAAATAAAAATTATTAGCCAAAAAAAAAAAAATGTATAATAAAAACAACATTCTTAGACCAACACGTATTGTATAATATGTTTTTTTTTTCTAATTTTGAATTGTATTTTCTGGGAGAATCGGTTGCCCTACATCCACCCCCTACCCACTGCAGATGTTTTACGTTAATAAAAAATTAAATGTAATAAGATATAAGTCGCACTATCGTAAATCAAAATGTGCTTGTTTTTTTTTTCATCACGATGCTACATAGCAGTTATCACTGCTAACTTCATCATGTCTTCACTTCAATCTGACAATTAATTGACTGGGTAAACCATGGAATTCATTGCAATAGTGAATAGTTATAAAACATATTAATTTTCATTTTTTATACCAATCGTAGCTCCGATAATTCATTACCTAATATCTTCAAAGTGAACGGATACAAATAGATAAAATATTAATACATAGTCGAATGCACGAGCTTTTTAGTAATGTAGATTCGAATACAAATGTAAAAAAATCATAACTAGGTTATTATCGGGATGCCGGTTGTGGAATAGTTGCTTTTTGACTAAAAGGTTTGTTTGTCAACAGTATTTGTATTAACGTAACAGTACTTTTGACGAATTATACTGTCATTAACTCAAATAAACAAAAGCTACCTTATTGCACTGGAATACACAAGCGGCAACCAAATACCCCATGGTCCCGTCAACAGTGAGCGAGACCCATGAGGGAACACGGATCCCCTGGTAGGGGGGGGGGGGAGAAAAAAAGGATTATATTGCCAACTTCAGTTGCTCAACTGATTATTGCTGGTTTAATAATGTTAGCTGTCTTGAAATATGCCCCTTAACTCCAATGTTCCTAGCCTGCGAGCCTTAAGAGTTAAGAAGGAGTTACATCCTTAGAAGATTGGAGTTAAGCTAACAGCATTATTGTTACACCATTAATCTGTTGAACACCTGTAGCTGAAGGTATAACCCGGCGGGAGTACTAGTGCTGTAATAAAAATACTGTGGACAGACAAGCCTTAGCCCAAATGCGAGTACACTTATAGCTATTACATATATTATATTATACATATCGATCGTGCTGCACCCTGGTAATACATAGTACCCGAATTCGGCAGAAATCCCTAGTCATTTGCGGGGAAATTTTCCCTGATGGGGGGGAATCCGGCTATATTCATTAGCAGCCAATCCCCTGTTTTTAAATCTGACCGTTTGGAGCCGTAACAGTCGTGTATTTTTGAGAGCTAAAAATTTGAAAAACTTTTCCACTACTGTCGCGTTTCTTAAATAAGCTGAGAAAGCTTCTAATGAGCCCAATCACTGGGACACGCGGATGAGGCAGACGAAGATGATACAAGCGTGTATAAATAGCTACGAGCTTGTAGACTGGAAGACAGATTGTCGTGACACCTAGCGGCCAGTAGGAGAAGCTGTGTAGTTCCACTTCAGGCCGCCAGACCGCTCAGGCGCCACAAACTAGCCACTGCATGCTATCATCACGGTAATTAATGTGCAGAATTAATTTGAATCTAATTATACATCCAGTTTATCTTCATTGCATTTATAAAACGCTACCACCTATTATAATAAATTATCGAACAACACTCAGAGCGTTGTAATGCTGTTGAATCCTGTATTAGTTCATTTGGTTGAACCATTTACAAAATTTAATCACCAGAACTGTAAAGTGTTGCATGTGAATGCAGGAAGAGGAGAAATATGTATATCATAAATTATTTAATTTGTTCATTGTATACTATTAATAGAGGTTTTGGAAAAAACAAAAACCAAAAAAAAAAACCTGTAAAGTGAACCATTTACAATATAATGAAATAATATCAACCTATTCAACAATAATTAATTCAGAAAATTGTAATGAATAAAACATATATTTTCTTGGTGTATTTGGTAATTCTCAAATAATAATATAAGGTTAGGATATTTTTTAAGTTCTCTATATTTATTCGGAAAGTAATGAATATCCTAAATGATATATCCATGAAAACAAATCATACATATAATACTGAAAAAAATTACAAAAATGTCCACATCTTTTGATTTATTTATTTAAAACCGTCAAAAAAATATGAATTGGCCCTAGACAACAAAAAACTATATTAAGTAATATTTTTCAAATATATATATTATTTGAAAAAAATAAATGTTACAGCATAAAATTCAAATCAAGGGTGCGATACAAAAACTTCCCTGTTTTAAATTGGTTACACGAGTCAAGATAAAATTATTGATTAATCCAACTTTTGTCAAGAAACATCACAACAACAACATATACATTTTTGATGATTTTTCTTAATAATAATTTTAAAAACAAAACGAATACTACATATTGCTGATCATGAGGAGTGCTTTAATTTGACAGCGTGCTCAATTTTTTATTTAATAATACCATCTACTAAGTGGTATGTAATCATGTCTTAAAGAATTGAAAATATATTTCAATTCATCACAATAACAAACGGGGATGAAACATTTCATTTCATTTCATAGTTCTTATTCTTCATTTCATTGAGTATCAAAGCTAAGCACATTACGTTTATAAAATTTTAATTGCAGAGTAATTATTTTTACAGGACATATATGAAGGGTATGTGAATTTGGATGTTTCGGTTTAGTCTCTCCCCAATTTTATTAATATTATTTTTTTTAACTAATTTATTTTTTAACTATCGAACTTTTAATTTTTTATATTAATTAGTGATGTATTATTGGAACCTATTAATATCTGTGTGTACTTAATATTAGTGCTTAATTATTGTTAATTGTATCACTGAGGATGATCGTTTGACAGTTTTTCACAAAATATAAAACGTTATATATATATATTTCCCCCCCCCCCCCCCAAAATCCCTTTATTTACATTTCTTGCAAGCATATGAACACAATAGCACGAACAAATTTACAGAATAATGGCTCCTCTTGCTGCATAGCACAACATGCATTTGAAGAAGGGTAGAATTACAAAACAACATTTATCTTTTTATAGTTAAAATTACAATATCAAATAGACTGGACTAGGTGATGGGGCTCACCTTCTTATATTTCTTTAATTTAAAACTGTACTCCGTACTAACATCAACACTGAAAATATTTCTATTTTTTTGGGAGGGGGGGGGGGAAGAGAGACAAACTGATTAACAAGCAGATAGAAAGAATGAAAGAAATAAACCTTTTACTAACTAATATTAAATAACTGTTTGGAAATACGTATTAATAAGAACTAACTTCACTTTCCAATGAAGACATTTCAACACACCATCAAGAGATAGGGGTCAATCGAAGATTGTCACCTTAGTTGGTAGGGGGCACTAGGCGATGTTATCAATTCGGTATTCGTGATCGGATTAATTATGATTTTACTTATGTAGCTACTCATTTATCCTCACGAGGCTGAGCTAACCCAGAACAGGGGCATCCCCTAAAGATAAAAATCTGGGCAAGTCGTCGGAAGTCCGTAACCACTAGACTACGAGGACGATCAGTAACATATTTGATTCTTTTAAAAATGTTTGCAATTAAAAGGAACAAGTCGGCGCTATGTCACGCTAAGTTATAATTGAAGGTAGAAGGACACGTGGGCGCCGACATGACTGACAAACACGGACCTTCAACACAGCACAAGAGTTCGGCCACTTAAGGATTACTGTCAAGCTTAACGATGCGGTCTTAAAGTCCTTTCAACCTTCTTCAAGTAGAGATCTCATTGAGAAAGAGGAATTAGCAATGTAAATTATCGGAGTCAGCAAGAATGTTGTTAGGATGCTATTCAGATCACAGATCATGCGTTTCGTTGGTGATTAAAATTTATACATCGATAAACAAATACAAATGTATTAAATACTCAAAACATTTAATTTGAATTTCCTCACCACCCAGCATTGAGTGTGCCTGTAATTCGGTTTAAGGGAAGTCAGGTGATTTGAGTGCTACCATTTCACCACCCCAGAATAAAATATGTCAAGAAACATTGCATCCTTTTATAGCACTAAACCTTTGGCCCTATATAGCCTGCAATGGGACAGGTTTTTTATGCATTCGATGTTTGATAATAACAAATATATTCACATAATGCGTATACTAATGAATTAAAACAGAATATATTCAGATACATATTAATAACATCCTTTAGATAAAATCGCATCACCGCTCCTGATAGAATGTTATTGACATTGTACAAGACAGCGCTATACTTCAGCCCTTATATAATGGCAACATTAGGCCCGGCTACTGGAACCGAAATGTGACAGAGCTCGTATAGAACTTCAAGAGCAATTTCGATCAAAGTGATTTAGTGACGGGATTCGATGAGTCACGACGGAAAATAAAATTCGCCTTCGGATAATGTCACTAGGATTGCATCATGGTGTAATTCTTCAGCAGGCCAAATGGCCCGGCTCCGAAACATTTCAGTCCATCGGAATATATGTAGCGCATATGTACATGTAAACACTTTCAACAGGGTCGTGTACATTAATGTTGAAATTATTGCGGACACAATTGAAATATTTTACCGGATAAGTACTAACTAACTTACAAGTTACATAATTTACCCAAACAGAATGGCTGTTGTGATAACATATTATGAAGAAATGTTTTCTATTTTTTTTGTTTTTTTTCGTAAGGTTTTTTTCTAAATTAATATTTATGTGTACCTCAATGAAGACTTTATTCGTATCAATAGTAATGGCGTTACTTTTTTTGCCTAGATGTATTGCATATTAGCATATTATGATTTTTATTATGTAAATACTGATTTAAATCTAAACAAAAACAAGGTCTTTTGCATTAATGTAGCAATAATTGCAGACATAATTGAAGAATTTTAACGAGCAACCACATAAATTAAATGACACGCGTCATATACTGGATAGATATGCGCCAACTCCTGGTTTTCTCTCTTGTGTTCCCCACATTTTGACTAAGATGGTGTTGTTCAGAGAGGCCTCACTAAGGATCTCGAGGGTTGGTTAAAGTGGCTGATGAATTGATTTATACTCGGGATCCCTAGAGACTCTCCCCGTGGCCAATACTTCCTAGATAAAAGAATATGTGTGTGTTTGATGCATCCCTCTATCTATCGATAGCTCCAGTGTTATATAGTCGATTAAACTATCGATAGTTCTCTTTTCACGCTGATGTTGACAGATGCCTTTTAACGTACGAAATTCTCCTCACTTCATTCTTGTAGTTGAACTATAATGGCAAGACATTCGTAGTTTCGTAGTCCGTAATCCGGTTCGTTCAAGAACACTCCTTCAAGAAACTATGGGTTAATTTTCTCACGAGGGATAGTAGTGGGGATTTGAATGTTATCTGTTTGTTGGGTGGTTTTAAAGTGACAACTAGAGCAAAAACATCAAATCTCCGCGATCACCCAATGTGACGTCAAAAGGAAAACTAGTTGGTAACAAAAATTCTGAAGAGAATCCTTCTGCTCCAGGTCCTGGGCCGAGTAAGCAAAAAGTGAGATTGATAATATTTCTGATGCCGGTACTGTATAAGTCTATTTCAGCGTGAACAATTTCTCGTTGAAATGATTTGCGAAGATATAAAGCCATTCAAATCTGTGACTCACTGTTACATACTTATGTCCAAGACACCTAATTCCTGAACATATAACTCTGCCAAGTACGTACGCTCCGGGTTTATGCAAGTGAGAGAGGTACTGATCATGGAGCATCAGAAAGCTGACTTAATTAGTATTACGACAGATTTATGGATTTATCTTGCAAATGATTCATAAATTACTGCCACAAGTCAATTTATTAGTAATGAATGGCAAAATCAGGTGTGTTGAAGACATCTTACATGAATGAACGTCACACAAATATATTCCAAACAACATTTGCTGAATATTGATGAAACATTTGTATGCGCTGTCTAAGATAATGCTACCAAATCGTTAAAAAAAAAATACCTCAACTGTTTTGCGCATACCCTACTTGCTGAAGTAAATGATGCTGTTAAAAATCAAATAGTAAGGGCAAACCTAATCCAATCCAATGTGGCAAAGATCCCGGCATCCTGCCGATCGTCGCTCGTACAATCAGTGCTGCAGATTGGTAAAGCGGCAATTGTCATCCTTCCGTCCAGATTATTTTAATTTCCACCTTTCCTCTCTGTCTAACAGGGATAACCCTTTGTGGAATGCAACTAAAAAAATCCTAAAATATCATGCTGTTTCACACTAACTTTGTCGTGATGATGGGTCCTGGGCGGCTTCGGATGGCGAGAGGGCGGAAGAATTCGCACTGCATCTTTCCCGTACTTTCACTCCTCGCCTTACTCCTCGAAACCAATACTCATCACCCAACTGTTGAAGATTTCCTCACTATACCTATCCCTCTCTCACTTCCACCAAAAGCCGTTAACCCCTCTGAGGTCAAATACCTTCTGAAAAACTTACCTTACCAAAAATCCCCTGGACATGATCTCCTTACTCCTCAAATTCTCGAACGAATCTCTCATAAAGCCGTAATCTTCCTAACCTATATATATAATTGCATTATCCGAACTACGCACTTTCCTCTCCTCTGGTAACATTCCATTACTGTCCTATTCGCCAAACCCGGTAAACCACCCAATGACGCCTAATCTTACCGTTTACTTACCTTACTCCCTATCCACAATAAAATATCCCTATTAAAACGTCTACTTCCATTTGTTGAATCCAAAAACCTTTTTCCTACACACCAGTTTGTTTTTCGTCTACGACATTCGCGTTGTTGATCACATATCCTCAGCCCTTGAAACCAATCAGTATTGGACTTCTGTCTTTTTTGATAAAACTCAAGCTTTTGACAGTGTCTGGCACGCAGGTTTGCTTTACAAGATCAAAAGATATTTACCACAGACCCTTTTCCTAATCCTACAGCCCTACCTTTCAAATCGCTTCTTCCAAGTCCGCTGTGGTTTAGAATACTCTAACTACTATCCCATAAATGCAGGAGTTCCACAGGGCAGTGTCCTGAGCCCCATCCTCTATAACCTATACACCGCCGATGTCCCCTCTACCCCCAATACCTTCTTGGCCACATTTTCAGATGACACTGCAGTCTTCCCACTTAGACCCCGATATAAGATCCCATAATCTTCAAAAATACCTTGATGAGATCGAGCATTGGTGCAACCAATGGCGGATTAAAATTAATGAAGCAATATGTTCCTACATTACCTTCACTCTCTGCCGCAAGACGAAAATGTCCCAGAATGGAGTGATTTTTTTTTTCATTACATTCAAATACTTAATTTTGTAATACACTTATCAATAGGATTTTAAGAGCTTGAACTCTTCCTTCTGGTGGTACAAATAGATTTCCGCACATCAATGTTGAGACGTTGAAAAAGTTTATAATTAGCGGCTTAGGTTATCTATCACAACAAACAACTATGAACATCAGGAAAGTTATAGGACAACACAATAGTAAATCAATGACGGCGCCTCATCAGTAAGCATGGAGCTGGCCTTAATGAACGTAACTATTATTTTATATGCAGCTCACGAGGTAGCTAAATATAGACGTGCATACCGCTCAGCTTCTGTTTAGTAACAGTCTTCACAACAGCAATCATTTATCTAAGCTCTGATACGTCCTATTTATATATTAATATTGTAGGTTTTGAAGAATTTCCGTCCGAACCGGAGGCAAAAAGCATGCAAAGGTATTTTCATCTACGCCTAGTAATAGCATCGAACGTATATGAAAAATAATTAGAAAGGTAGTATTTTTACTAAAAATAATTAGTACAAAATTCTTTTCGACTATGAAAAAATTATCTTCAAGTGACATAAAAAGAGAAGTTCAGGTAAGTGGTAGACTACTTAGTTTCGATAGCTACTCATTTTCCCCCAAGAGGCTAAGCGAACCATCTAACTTTATTAATCAGCCACTATGGCATTGCTATTACTTTGATATGATAGTGAGTGCTGGTTTCATTGACTACTTTTGCTTAAATTTGATGGAATGTGTGGTAAATAAAATACAAAATTTTCAGTAAATTATCCTTATATGCTAGAAGAAGATGAAATGACAGCTATGATATAAATAAATACATTATTTTACGCTTTTACGTTTTAGGATATAACTTCCAGTAGGAATAAAATGATAAATAGATGATCATCATGTTTTATCAAATGCCGTCCATCGAATCAAGTATCTACTTTTTTTCATGATATTGTTATTGCAAAGTGTTATGTAGGGTGCCCCAGAATAAGCGCAAGATTTGAATTTGCCGCTATTTGTGCAGTAAAGTGCTGGAAACCCTAAACAAAAACAATTTGACAGCTGACAGTTTAGGGTTAGTAAAAATGGAGCGTTGCACGATAGAGCAACGTGTCTTTATTGTTGAACATTATTTAAAAAAAAATGAAATTTTGGCGGCCGCAGTTCAAAATTTCATACAAAATATGGTCGGAATAGTGTTTTGACTTCATCAATTGTGATGAGATTAATTGAAAAATTTAGATAGACTGGATCAGTTGGAGATACTAAACACACTGGTCGTCTAAAAACAAGCCGTTCAAATGTCAGTATAGAAGGAGTGCGTGAGAGTGTTGTTGAAAATCCAGGAACATCAATTCGGCGTCGTAGACACAGTTCTTTGTGCCGAAATTGGATGATATTGATGTGCCCAATATGTGGTTTTAACAAGATGGTGCCACATGCCATAAAAACAATTCAAATACTGCATGAGACATTTCCAGGTCGTATACTCTCTCGTTTCGGTGATCAGAATTGGCCCCCTAGATCGTGTGATTTAACACCTTTAGATTTCTTTTTATGGGGTTATTTGAAGTCAAAAGTGTATGTCAACAAGCCTACGTCCACCCGTGCATTAAAAGAGGAAATTCAACGCTGCATCAACGAAATTCAACCACCATGCCAAATAGTCATGGAAAATTTCGACAAAAAGTGCGTATGTGCCAGCAAAGTCGTGGAGGCCATTTGCCCGATGTGTTATTCCGTAAATAACCCTATCCTATTTATAATTCATTAAAAAAAAAACAAGAAAAATACTAAAAACTGCGTTTTCTATTTAAATCAAATATTGCGTTAATTCTGGGACACCCTTTAGTATTGTCTTGTATTTTTTGAAATATTAAATTTGAATGTCATTGAAGTTATTGAACTGAACAGACAATTTCATTTCCACTTCTTAAGAAAAAAGAAATACGCACGTTTATATTATGAGTTCAATTACGTCACTTATTTTTATTTTATTAGACAATTAAACAATTAGCTTCTATATGTCCATTAGTATAAATATAGATACCTGCAGAGTAAAAAAAAATTATCATTCATGATTGGCTATTACTTCAGTTCGCATTTCCACAGAGGGGTTCATAACTCCTGGAAAATACGAATGTGTTCGAGAATTTTATAGAGTTAGTTGGCACTACTGATTAGGCAGGCATATTTCTCTTGCAAAAGTGCTTTGATTTTTATTGTATCATTTGAAGTTGTTATTAAAAGTGTTAGTTATTGTATGAAAAATTAAAATAATATATGTACAGAGTACATCAATGTGCAATAGCTAACTATTATATGCTGTTTTGCCTATTCCAAATAGATAATTTGTCGGCATGGAGTATGTACCAATTTCAAATACATAAACGTTACACATAATGCGACGGACACATGTGAGTTGTTATTTTTGTATTACATACATGCTTACTTTACTAAGTACATAATTTAAGGACAATAGAAACTATAAACAAGGTTGATCCATGCAAATTACTACTCTGAAAGTGGTTAGCACTCGATAGTCTGTGAACTGACGAAGTTGTTAGGGCTAAAAAAAGTATTTATTGACGGTTGGCATATTAACTCAAATAGAAATAAATGTAAAAAAAAGAAAAGAACTACGAGGGGTTGAATGTATAAGTAATGAATGTGTGTAACCTTGACGAACCGCATAATCTACATACGGGTTATTCTTGTCTAGCAGAGTTATCAATGTTACTCGAAATAGCTACGTTAGTTTCGTTGTTCTGTTTTTATTATAGCTTCATTACTTTTTAAACATAATACTTAACTGTAGTAGTTCCGGCACGCTGACCAGTGACATTGACTATTTAATGCTGCTTAAATAATCAGTTAGCCCCGAGGAACTTTGAAAAAGGTTTGTAATTAATAACTTTCATGAAATAAAGTTTAAATAGGTTTACTTTCTCCAAGTTGTTATTCATCCAGGGAATAACAGTATATTCAAATTAAATTTTCAATACGGTGACCAAGCTATTTTTTTTGTGAAATTAAACGACGTTTATCCACAATATATCATCGTATACATGGCTAAAAACCTTCAATTTCTAATTACCTTGTTCTTGAATAGTTCACACTTTTTTTAAAATATATTCAATATTAAATTATACATTAATCTATTCATGGTAGAGTTACGATGTAGAAAGAATATTTATGGATCCAGGTGATAATAAGCAATAATGCCATAAAAAATAAGGCCATTAATCTAGGTAATAAATGCCGTCCATTAGCTATCCGAACGAAAGAGAAATATCGAACATAAAATAGAACACATAATTAACCTACAGAACACATTCCGACAGACTACCAGAAAGATAAATGATCACATACCATAAACTGAAAATATTTTCTTAAGAATGTAGAACCGATAAGAAATGTCTTCTTTTTTGGAACGCCGACACAAAAATCCAGTCAAAATTAATACCTAGGAATACTATATTAAAGCTACTTTATTTGAAGAGTTCTCCAATCATTTCTCTAATACATAAAGCTTCTTGTGATTTAAGCTTTAGCCTACTCGTTTCTGATACAACCCCTCCCCCAGATGTATGATAACACCCCCTACCTAAACACGTGTATTCTAGCAACGTAAACACATATGAAGAATATGTTAAGGTATGATTGGAGTATGTATTTTGCAGCCAAAACACGAGCTGACGTAAACAAGACTCGTACGTCAGGGAACAAACACAGCTGGACCCGCAGACGTATCTAGGCTTGCACAATAACTGCACTGCGATTGTATCCATTGTAACACCCAGGGTGGCCATGGAGTGAAGCAAGTGCCCATCAAACCAACTATAGCTCATATCCTTCCGTCGAAGAAAAAAAACGGAATACATAGTTATAAGTAGATTCAAGTAGCTGTGGCCTCAATAGCACCTCATGGATTAATTTTTGGAAATGTTGTTTCGGATTGAAAAGTTCGTACCCGTCGCCTAGTTGTCAAGAAGTTGGCTTATAACTGCGGAGGCCAGCGTTTGATCCTCGGCTCGCCCTAGGTTTTTTTATTTGACCTGGTCGGGGTTAACTAAAACTTTATGATAAATGCCTATACAAAATTTAAGAAGTAAGATATAAGCTTAGAAAATAACAGTCAGGCAGAGGATAATTAATTTTTGTTTTTGTTCTGTGTACTTGCATTCTTTATTTAAGATGCAAAATCATTTAATTCTTATGTATCCGCGAACATTTCATTAGTCTACTAGTAGAAACATAGTACCCGTCCTTTTTGTAATTGTAAGAAGTCCAAGTCTATTTATCAGGTCGAGTCATAAGTAACTTCCGATGCCGCTAAGTAGAATCTATTGTTCGTATCTACCCGCTATGAGTTACCATGACAAATTTTTGTTTCCACTATATAGACGAGGCTTTGGTTAGTCTTTTGTCAACTGTTAAGTGTGGTACACGTTACGTTAAACTGTTTTTTTTTTAAACTCTGAAATGAAGAGTCAAACAGTACATATTCGTCATGGAATGCTTTGGGAATTTAAACAAGGCAATAGTGCTAGGGCGACAGCTAAAAAAATATGCAGTATATATGGTGAAGGACTAATAACTGATCGGGGAGTTAGAAATTAGTTTATAAAATTCTGTTTTGGAGATACGACCTTAAAAGACGAACCGAGGGCGGGACGTCCTTCCGACTTTGACGACAACCTTTTAAAGACAATATTGGAGCAAAATCCACGTCAATCAACAAGAGGAATAGCAGAAAGGTTGAATACATCACAATCAACCACCACCTGGAGAAATTAGGGAAAATCAGCAAGTTAGGAGTGTGGGTACCTCACAATCTCAGTGAACGGAATAAAGAAGATTGCATTTCAATCGCTACAAGTCTGCTCTCACGGGCCCAAATATCCCTTTATTTTTCCCTCATCCTTAATCTTATAATTAGAAAGCTAAGAAAGAAAAAAAAAAACTCTCACGGGTAAAAATTGAGCCTTTTTTAGACAGGATTGTAATAGACGATGAAAAATGGGTTACCTACGACAATATAGTCCGCAAAAGACAGTGGCTTGATAAGGATGAACCACCCCTACCAGATCCGAAAGCAAACATCCATGGCAACAAGATTTTATTGTGTGTATGGTGGGATTGTCAAGGAATAATTCACCACGAGCCGTTGAAGTCAAATTTAACGATTACTGTGGATAGATACGTTCAGCAGTTGCAAAGAGTGCAAGAGAAACTCCATGAAAAGCGTCCTGCACTTTTCAAAATTAATATAATTTTGTTATTTAATGATAGCAAAATAAATGTCAGATAAAAAAACGGAAGTTACTTATGACTCGACCTAAATACTACACATCACGGTTATTATCGTAGTCGATATATTTTAATCTCATCATTCGAAGAGAACGAACCAATATTAAAATCAAATCAAAATATTTCATAAAAATAACCGTTGGTATGCCATTAAATATTAGAGGATTCATTCACTTTAGAATAGTATTCAAACGAATATTGTTATTCTTTAATATATTCTGTGTATATTTCTGGCATATTATATTTCTGGTGTTCTGGCGTGATGAGGAACCCTAGGAGTAACAGTTGATTGAGATATAGTTTTTTCACATGCACGATGCGCCTTTCATAATGCCATATCTATTATGTGTGCAGACAGCGTGTCGTACAGAATCCCCTACATGTGCTTGTTGGGCGATTCTGTGATTTCCAATGATACGCCCTCCAACGATTTTTCATCAGTTCTAGCCATTTGAGTCGTACAAAATTTAAATCATGTCAGACTAGGGTAATGATATAATCAGATGATACCAATGATCAAATGATACCATTTATTTTGAGATTGGCTGTACAATTATATAATACAATAGAAAAACACTAAATTTTTTATCAACGTTGTGCCTTAACTTCGGTCCGTCACAATTTACATAGCGTTGAAGTTTACCATTCACGTTTCCACAAACAGTTTTGTTTCTTGATTTGTTGGAACGCATCTCTAGTACAATTTTAAAATCACCGAAACTTTGATAAACGATTTACAACTGTAAATTTTGTCCTTGGGTCCGAATAGTTATTATGGGCACCATTGTTATAGAATAATCCGAACTCTATCATATTTACTGTTCACCTACATTTAGTTCGTTTGTATGAATTGTTACCACTGCCGTGTGAAGTGACTTTAAGATAGAAATAACAATAGTATTCCTAAACGGAATGTGCGAAGTGAAATTAGCCACAGTTTAGAGGTCCGTTGACTGACTGTCATAAAATCAGGCTCTAATCAAGAAGCGTTAAACCCTTGGATGAGCCAGCAATTGGTTGACCTCGATGTATAAGGGTTAGGGATAGTTTAATAGTTAACTAGTAAGATATGCGAGTATGTAGTTTTTTCAACATTTTTATTCATGTTAAATTTTAATTCCGTTTCATTATTTAACTTAACCGTCCTGAATAAAAAACAGCTGAAAAAAATAAATAAATAAAAAACATATTGTACTGTAAAAGTCTACTTTATCTACATATTATTCATTCCATTGATCACCACGTATCAAGGCCAATTACTTTGGATTAGCATCCATTCAGAAAATAATAAATTAATGGAATATTCTTGAGCAAAGTATAATTTTTTATAACTTTAAGCTAATGCAATACGCTCAGGATTTGATGGATTTATTATTAAAATAAATATTTTGATTATTCAACTCAAGTGTAAGAGCGAGATGTTGACGTTGAGTTAGGTAAATATATAAAAGTATATGTATCGGTAGAAAAGATACATCCCTTACGTATCCTTAAATTTTTGTATTATGATACACACGGATATACTAGGTACATTAGTGTTTTGTTATGGAATTAAGTTTCCAGAATAAATTTAAGCCCACATTCGCTAAACATAGTACAATATTCACTACGATCGCTTATATTATTATTAAAATTATTGACGCTCCTGAAATTATTTTTTTCTCCTTTCCTTAAACTTAATATATATATATATATATATTTTAGAAAATGGGAGCGGGATTTTTATAAATAAACTCAAGGTTGCTAAAATAAGAAAAAAACAATGCCATCAATCATATTTATTTAGTTCATAGCGGTTGATTATTATTTTTGTGTAAGGTTGACGAGTAGAGCGGTTCTCCGGAATTAGAAAACCAACAAGGAAAGTGCGATCAAGGCCTCTTCCAAAAACTAGTGCTATTAAAGTCACTTAAAATGCCATTTTTCAGTGAAACTGGTAATCATGTCAGAATTTAGAATGATTACTATTTCAAGCAAAGATTTATAATCTGATCGTATTATAAACTTTTGAATGTATATACACGTTTTTTTGGGGGTTGGCAAATCATTATCTTTGTATATATACAGAAAAAGTAAGCTGGATAATCAGTTAATGTATGTAATGTTTTTCCTCTGAACAAAGATTCAATTGCGTTTCTCTGCAATTAAAGAAACAACATTTAAAGCCTTGATTTCAATTTTTTTTTCTCCACATAACCCTTTAATTTCTCGCTTTAACTTTACTCCAGTCACTCCTAGTAACTAGGAACTCTCTGTCACCCTATTCGGTCGTCTGCACTACTGCGCTGCCACCGCGCATGTCAACCCTGCGCGGCGGATTTTAAATGACTGGAGACGTGTTCTTTACACATATGCATATATATATTCAGGGATATTTGGCATTCTAAAAGAAGCAAGAATAACATGGGATAACCAAAAATCGTCACTCTCTTCTTAATTTGATTTATGTAAGCAGTTCTAGGTATGTCACATGATCCTCATAATTGTCAATGAGATCCAAACATCTCGTCGTAATTAATTTCTCCTTCTGACACATATCACATTGTTCCATGTAACATGCAGGACCATTACTCCCTTCTGTTGGTTGAGCACATTACAGTTAATCTGTTGTAGTTTGATCGCTGGATGAAATGATTTGTTTACTGGCAGAATTGGAGTGGCATTTAGAATACAAACCCCACAAGGTAGAACTCATAAAATGGGTGACGACTTGCCGATTATCTACTGGACCTGCAACCAAAATTTGTAGTCCACATAACTGAACTCTTGGTTACGAGTTTCAGAATTCAACAACATTGTCGGGTCAAGATTGTCGAATATCCCCAAAGTGGGGAGGGGACGCCCACCGCGGGGGGTTGTAGAGGGTCGCTACAACCTCTAGCCACCGTCCGGCGAACGCCAAGAAAGAGATACGCCGGGTGGACATGTAGTGTTTTACCCTGGATGCCGGCCTAGTCGGCGGGCAACCTAATTCGTTTTGATCTGACTCCATAAGATCTTAGAAGGTGTGTCCCGACAAAGCACTATGTTCAGGAGAAGAGGAACAGGGTATGCTTATAGGTAGTTTATGTGGTCTTGGAATGACCACGAATCCACACTCGGTATCTAAGGGTAGGCGAAAACCGTCCGGATCCCAAAGGCGAGGGTAAACCTGAGAAAAGCAGACTGGATTGCCATGGGAGATACGACTAGGTTAAGTTTGTAGGGCCACGGCAACCGTCGTCCGTGAGGGAGAGGTCTCTCCCAAGGAAGTGCTAGTTTTAGCGAGACGAAGGCAGAGATTTCCACTAGGAAGGTGTGGGGTCTGACAACGCCGGACTAAAACATAGCGAGGTCAGGGAAGAGAGAAATGCAGAGGTAGTTGAATGAGAAGACCATGGTTTAAGTAGAGCAGCAAGCGCCAGTGCAGAGAGAGAGAGAGAGTGGTGTTCTAGGTGCAGGTTTTGTAAGTTCTGTTGTCTGCTCTTAGACGCGCAGTTTATATAGGCAGGATGGCTCCCCACCTGCGGCTGTTTCCCCCACTAGCTTCTCTCCCCTCTCCGCCTGACGTCATAAGCTTTATTATACATATGGAAACAGATATTTTCTGGTCCGATAAGAGGGGAACTTCTGATTATTCGTAATTAAGAGGAGGCCTAAACAAACATAAATCCATATTATGCCGAGAGTGGGTTGAAGAATTCACCAGGCTTAGTTCTTTCTTACATCTTATATACAGTTTATTCCATACACAAAAAGATTTACTTAAAAAAATAAGCTATTAAACATGATCATCTCAAGGGCAAGCTCTGTTTGAGTTGTCCATAAAACTTATGGCTAAACAACATTAGTAACTGTTGCCACAAGTGGCTCTTGCTCTTACATCTACTGACCATTCAAATATTGAATACGCTAATAAACGATTACATTCTGGAATGGGCACGATTTGTTTGTTCATTCACGTTTTGTTATTCACACATTGAGCAAGGGGGAGATCGGCGGTTGGTGGGGGGGGGGATTATCTGTTGATAACAGACCCTACTGAACTTTATTGGAGTGCATAAGAGAATCACGCCCAAATAGGCAGGTATATAACAGACCACTTAAGCAGCTCAGAGTATCTAAAGAGTTGTTTCTCAATCCTGTAGCGTACGCGATAACCTCAACTCAAGGCCTCATTCCAACTAAATGATAAGTTCTCAGCAGAAAATTCTGCAAGAGCCAGAACGTACTTAAGTCATGGCACGCCCTCAGGCGAAGAAAGTGAATAAAAATCCCCCAGCTTAGCGGAGAGGGGTTAAATAATAAACCCAAAGGTTTATCAAAAGAACTAAGAAGTTCCGGTTCCTGAGCATGCAATTATATAGTCATAATAATACGTATTCTGCTAACCTCACTCGAGATATAGCGTTTCGAAATATTTCGGTGTTGACGTCTCCTGAAGAAATATTTATTCCAAGGGCAGGAAACTTCCGAGATGTGGAGAAAACCAGAACGATTAGAGTTGTTAGAGTTCTGTAGCCTTAGTCTAATTGAATCGAGGCTTTTTTGTAACCTTTCCTAGACATCAGGTCGAGACCTTCTCGTAAAGAATTTCAGGTCACACAAGGCCTACTGCGCCAACATCTGAATTGTTAAATACTCCCAAAGTTCAATTTAAATCCAGTATCCATTTGTCTTCTCTTACCGACGTTTAGAACCCCTTCTGAGGTTAACGGGCATTCTTGAGTCATAAAAATCTTCAGGAACAGGGATCAGATGAAAAGTATTCCTCCGAATACTCCATAAACCATGTCCGTTATAAAAATACGGCGTAAAAAAATAAAAGTCTGATCGTTACGTCGACATTTAGATCCAGACCGAAAATGGTCAGTATAATTTTATTTATTGTTACTGGAATCAATCTTTATTTATTTCAGGTTATAGCTGATATAAAAAGTATACTGCTCTCTGACCTTTGCGTAGGACCTGAAACTTTACTGCATCGTCAAATATATTACTCCTCCTTTATCATGATCTAATATAAATGAATATATGAGTTTACGAAATTTAGTGTTACCAACTAGATTTTAGAACATTCTCTACCCTCTTTCACTAAACGTTTTAGCAGTTGTCTATCTATGGACGGAATGGTGGCAATACCGAGAGAGGGTGATTACAAATATGGATGGAATCTATTGATTTAAAATGTAGGGTATCTAATACATCATTTTTATTCGTATTGCACAAGCTCAAAATATCCTCCTTTATTTTTCAAAATACTCTGATTTTAAATGTGACTCGATTGTATTAGCGCTTTAATTTACAAGCATTCTTATATGCTATGCATGCCATATTGTGGTCCTCTATCAGTAAAAATATTTATTATTATAAGTACAAGAAACTAGTTTGCTTGTCAATCGTTCATTAGTAAAATAAACGTTCCTTTTTCCATATAAACTGTTCTCAATCTCCAGTCAGTGCAGTTTATTTAGAAATAAAATTAATATAAATTTTTTCAGCAATGCCTCTGGCAAGTTTCCAAACAACCCCAGAATCATTGCTAGCACTCCCTTACCAAATAATATCCCATCCACTCCAGATGTCAACCCCAATCTGTCTGACGAAGAACCCAAAAATGCAAATATGAATGTAATATTGCATATATGATATGAACGAGATCGTTTATAAAAATTACCCATTGCCTTATTAGGGCATATAGTAACTTTTTTGTAAAAAGAAACTAAAACACATTTCAATATAGTTTTGAGCCTTTTTATTTTTTTTCCAAGCACTATCAGTTGTGGAGATATTGGCCGCAGTTGGACGTGACAAGTGTTGGCAACCGTTGGAGGAGACCGGGAAATGTCACCGAGTAGTAGCGTCACAATAATAATAATAATAATAATAATAATAATAATAGTGTCGCACTTCAAAGTTCTGAAATAACAACAGTAAGTCTGATAGCGCATTGATAATTACTGTTAATGTCACTTGAAACAGATTAAAGCACTTGTGAGTGAAATATGCTTAATTTATGGGTAAACACTTAAAAGTACCTTTTTCCTTCGACCTCTGATGAACGGCCAGCTTTGCGTCCTAAAATATAATTATTTATTTTGAAAAATTGAGCCACTTAAGTCATTGATGTCCAAATATAATCATTTAGCAATGAATATATCAATGAGCTGAAGCGTTTGATGGGAGACCAGGTTGATGAAAAAGCGATATTAAGTTTATTAGTGAACGTACCGACGTAAGTCTGCTGTATGACAAGAAAATAATGTAGTAGGTAAACATGATTGTTGATAATTAGTGTCACCAGTACAGTAAGTACAATTGAAAAACAAAACCTAATAGTTATTTGTTAAATTCCTTTATTGTGCTAAAATTACAATCTGCCTTTTATAAGGCAATAAGTAATTAAGATAAATGCTCTCATTCATACCATATTTACAGTTCATCATTCACTCGCTCATTCATACAATATTTACAGTCAGCCCAGAGACCCCCCAAATCCACCGCGAAGAGAAAGCGGAGTCTTGGGAAGTCCCCCACGCTCCTCCGTCAGCCGCGTCACCGGATACTAGCCAGTGGAGGCTGACCAAGAGCGCGAGAGCCACAGACGCTCAGGACATGATTGGAGAAACTGGCCATTGCCAGGACTCCCACTGTCACGCGTTTATAGCAGGTCACGAGGCCACTGCCGTTTCAGTCTCCGAGGAGGATTATAGGGATGAGTGGCGCAGTGCATTGACTGTGCTACAGGATTAGGGTGGTTGGAAAGGCTACTGTGGAATTTCGTAAACTTGGAAGGGATGAGTTCTAGAATGTAGGGTATATTAAGGTCGTTATGAAGGGTTTTGTTGCTGACATAATAAGGGGCATTTACTATTGTTCTCAGGACTTTTGATTGAAAGGATTGGATACGCTTGATGTTAGACTTTTTTGCTGTCCCCCATAGCTCTATTCCGTATGTCCAGATTGGTTTAAGTATAACTTTGTAGATTAGCAGTTTATTTTCTATTGAGAGATGGGATGTCCTTTGAAGTAGTCTGTACAGTTGTCCAAAGCGTCTGTTTAGTTCTTGTCTTTTTAGTCTCGTATGTGGGTTCCAGGTCAGTCGTTTGTCAAGATGGAAGCCTAAGTACCGTACTGTGTAAATATTATGAAAATATTTTTAAGTCTCGGAAATTCCGATAAGCATACACAACCCGTCAGAGTTCAAAAATACAGCTATTTTCGTTCATGTCATAACTATTACTATTTTAAATGTCAAGCCCAAGATTATAACAGAAAATATATGATTAGGGCAAAAAATAGCTGAATAAATTTTGAAACATTGTGTCCAAAAAAATGAATACGCTGTTTGACAGGTCATAACTTTCCGTTCGTCTGCATTCGGTGGAGTAAGCGAGTTTTATTTCAACAGGACAAAGCCGTCATCGCCTATCATCGTGATGCAAGAGCATATCTCGATGAGAATCTTCCAAACAGATGGCTTGAACAAAGAGGTCCCATAGAATACTCTGTTCATTCCCCAGACCAAGTATACGCCAGAAAACCGACGACACCGCAATTGCCTCAACGCCAAATGAAATGTTTTTTGAAGTTTGTGAAACAATAGCACACCGCAATCAGCAGTGTACTTGACCGGAACGGTAATAATTTCAAACATCTGCGGGAGCGTGAAAAGGTATAGATATCATGTAGATTGTTTTGCAATTCAAATATTAATTATACGTATCAGGCAACTTCATGAACAAAATAGAAGTTATCCTCTTCCTGGACCATAAAACACCCGCCTACTTTTCAATATTTTATCAATAATACTTAGGCGTCAGTATAGAGAGAGGGGACTAGTTGACGATCCCGACACGGCCAGAGCTCACTTTGGGCGTGGGCGTATCAGCCCCTGATTGGCCATAATAAACGCTCACTTGATTGGGAAAAATTAAAAGCTCTCTCATTCGCTGTAGGCAGGAAGTTCTATATGTGCTTTCCGCTTGATGACCCCACCACCCGACCCACATAGATGGCAACAGACTGTCGGGGGAGATTTTGTTGTTGGATGTACGTTTTAAGTCTATGTATAAGGTGGGCCGCATCACTTTTAAAGATGTTCAGACAAATAATGTACAATTTACATCATTATACTTTTGTTACGAATCTCGATGTAAAATAATTAGAAATTGATTAAACTGTAGCCAAGACCTCAGGTTTATTTATCTGTTTCTGACGTCAGCCGGAAGTGGTTGCCCCCCCCCCCGCCGACTTGCGCCCCGGACACATGACAAAAAGAACTGAAGTTATAATCATTCAAACTGAGTATACATTTTTATGGAACACCCTGTATAGAACTCGGAGAACGTGAGAACTGGAAAAGATAAAGCTTTACAACCAATCAGCGTTCCTGCTAGTGGGCCGTACGAGCACCGCTTCCTTTAGATTTATTTAACTGTTTGACTTTCATTGATATTCTCAGTGACATGAAAGGGCCTAATAGTGTGTGATTTAGTGAGCTGTTCCTTAAAGCAGACGTCCGAAGCGACGGTAGATTAAGTGTAAGAACCTGTCCTAGATCCGACGACAGCTATGAGGCTCACTCACGGCAAGCCTTATCTCTGCCGACATCGCCCAGCCGACACTAAAGAGTCCCTCAACTCT
This sequence comes from Acanthosoma haemorrhoidale, assembly GCA_930367205.1. Classification (NCBI taxonomy): domain Eukaryota; kingdom Metazoa; phylum Arthropoda; class Insecta; order Hemiptera; family Acanthosomatidae; genus Acanthosoma; species Acanthosoma haemorrhoidale. The sequence goes on along the minus strand of OV884014.1, from coordinate 83,994,383 downwards.
AATGCATCCATAGTTTTTAGGGATTTGTTGATTTTTTTTTTTTTTCAAAATCAGAAACCCTTATGTTTTCACCAGTGTGTTTGTCTGTCCTGACGATTGTCCCCCCTTTGCCCTACAAACTGGAAACTTTATATCTGTTTTTAACCTGACGTAATCACAAATTTATTCGTACAAAAATCGTATCTCGTTTGAAAACTGTCCGATTGATACAAAAAAATTGGCTGATTTACGTTTTATGGGATGTACAAGTAGATTACGAATTTTAAGTTTAGTAAATAGTAATGCATAGAATCGAGGATTGATTTTATTTAAAAGGGAAATGATCGAGTTTTTTCACTTCATCTACAATCCCAAAAAAGTAGGAACTATGGGGGGTTGTTATTGCCATGGGATCATCAATTAATTGACTTACCCACCTAGCTTGTATAAGCCCCTACAAAACACAGTTACCTAATTGTAGGAGTGGGTGGATGTAACAGCAAGTGTGTCTTGAGATTTAATTGTTAATCAAAAATATACTTTGGTGTCATCACATACCTCCTTCATTACACGAGTATCTAGCTTAATAAGGGTCCTAGGGACTTGAACCGAAAAACAGGCCAACACATACTTCCTTCAATTTGAAAAAATAACAAAACCTGTATATAATGTAGCGATGCTACAGGAAATACAAAAATAATTTGTAAATAGATTCGCCTGAGGATCTATAATTATATATAATTATCTGGATATTTAAAGGGGCTATAAATAAAAATATATATATGTTAATATTATTAATATGAATTATAGAAACGACTCAATGCCAACAATTCAATTAAATTGTAGTTTATAGCTAGCAGCTAGAAGGGCGGGTCCTAGTCCCAAATATTAAGGTCCCAGTTTCCAGACCCAAGGTTCCTCATATCTGTCATATCTGGCCTCAGGCCAATAGTTATTATTAATAATATTAAAGGCTATCAAGAGACTTAATTGATAGTTTTCGGACTGATGGCTAACGCTCCATATATAACTGACAGGGGAGGGATCCTATTAGTTAATATATCCAATGACAAATACCCTTTAAAAAGTTAGGGGGGTTTAATAATTTCTTTTTTAGATTATCTGATTGTTAGACCGGTGCATTAAGAACTGAGCTGTATCACACGCTTAAACAATACCTAGGTGGAGTTTTCAACAGCATAAATTCCTCAAAAGACGCAACATATCCCCTCCCTCTACCTAGTAAACTGTTAAACGCAGTAGGAAAGAAAACGGGGATCAATTGCCTTGGTGATCGACATGCATAAAATCAAAAAAAAAAATTTGAGTTTCCAGTAATAACTTCACCTGAGTCCAAAATTTCATAAAATAATGCAAACACAAAAAAACATTGAAGAAGTGGGGCCATTTGTCTTTTTTTCCGTTTTGAATTAAAATTTAATTCTACTGGGCTTTTGAACTTACATTAGTGAGTGTGTGAAGTATTTTACATAGACTAAATAAAGCCGATAGAATTCGTGATTCACTGAAATTTGGCTATTCAAAAAACTTAATAAAATCGGCTGATTTCCATCACTGGCTCTAAAAACTTCTTTAGGAAATACATATTCTCATCCCTTCCAAGTTTATGAAATTCCACAGTAGCCTTAATCCTGTAGCACAGTCTTTGCACTGCGCCACTCATCCCTATAAGCCTCCTCGGAGACTGAAACGGCAAATATGGTATGAATGAGATCATTTATCTGTATTATTATTGCCTTATAAAAGGCAGATTGTAATTATTGCACAATTAAGAACTTGACATTTAAAAAAAAAAAAAAAAATTACATATTAGGATTTCTTAAGGTAATAAAGCCAGAAACACAGGAATAAAAACCTTCTGAGCAATTACCTTGACAAATCATAACAGACTAAAATAATGAAGTGGCCACTTAAAATCAGTTTTAAATTACTTTTTCGGATCATTTTCGGCCACGATTCCTTGACCACAAATGAGATCCAGAATTCCATTATTTAAATTAATCTATTTAAGCCTGAAAGGGATTTATGAATAGAGTTTTAAATGTACAGAAATCAACTTTTCTTTTTTGATTAGTTAATTTTCAGTGAATTAAATAGTTTATTTTCTCGAATTTCAATAGTCTGTAACTGATAAATTAAACAAACCATAATAATAAAATTTGAACCGCTTCACTGTTTTTAAACTCTATTTTCACGTTTCATTGATACTAAGGAAACATAAATTACATTCTATTGTTTTTTACTCAAAAAAACATAAACATGGTTGTGGTCAATGTTCAGAAACTATGTTTAAAGATTAAACAGCGATGTCAAAACTATACATTGTATACACATTAACTTACGAAAATATTTCTCTATACTTCAAAAATCAATAACGATCAAGTTACCAGTAGCGGGCACACATTTTACTCTCACAATGTCCAATTATCAGTCAGAAAATACATACTGTATGTGGACTCACGATAAATACAATCATTAAGGTGCAGTAATTGTATAGCGAGCCTCCAACATGACTGCACCCTATGTCTAAAAAAGTACGTTGGTCAAGGCTATCAAATACGATCGTAATCAAACCCGACCCCATCGAAAAATAGGTTGAGAATATAATAGCAGATCATTTCCTGCAATTCCGGCCGGGGGGGGGGAGGGGGGTTGTTATTAAATTATTTCCTCTTATAGATTATCAAAGCTCTGAGGCCGTCTAACTAGAACACTTATCGCGGGTGTTGCATTTCTTTTCCATTCGCAAGGTAAAATAGTTCGAGTCGGGAAAATATTTTTTTTAAACCTGAAACAAGTTCTAAAGAACTTGAAAAAATCAAAACCCCAACTTAATATTTGGGTATTTATAATTTAGAAAATCTGAAAAACAAATAATTTATTATAAAACAGCTTTAGTATCTTCCCACAACTGATAACTCCTTCTTGAAATAGCACTTTCGACAATTCTAAGCTGTCATCTCCATCCCCCCCCCCCGTTCACGACACATCTCAGCAAGAAGTTAAAGAGTGTTAGGAAAAAGTTCTACAGCCTAGGACACCTACTTCACAGCCCGGCTTTATCAGTACGCCTCAAGCTGCTGATTTACCAGAGCGTCCTGAGACCTGCTTTGATGTGGGACCCCACTATTCAAGTATCTAACTCCTAACACTCTAAAAACGCTCTAGCAATACCAGAACAGAGTTCTCCGCACCTCCCTCAAACATACCCCGTTCGACCGAATGAAGGCAGACGAGATCCACGAAAAATTTGAAGTGCTCACCATCCAAGATTTTATGAAGAGACGACACGTCAAATTTTTCGATTCACTTCGACACAGCCACAACCCACTATTCTCCGACCTTCAACCACCACCAATGCCCGTCCGATGGAAGCACTGCTAGACCGCCGAAGCCTGGAGACATATGGACCTCATAGAACCCTGACGGGACTGAACGATCCACACCCAGCCGAGAGATCTAGGTCGATCTCCCGTTCGACTCAACCGAAGCCCGATAGGCTGACACAGTGCAGCCCCCTTCAGAGGCGGGGCCAGGTATGACCTGGCCGACTACAAACCAATGCCTAGTACCCCTAGGCTCCACCATAGGTAGACTCTCACTACCTTCCCGAACCCACCCGCCTACTTTAGGCATCCCACACCCCATATCCTTCTCATCCATCCTTAAAATAGGACTCCACTCAGTGAAAGGCACCCATCAATCCAAAATAGTTTTCCTTTTATTTTTCCCACATCCTATTTTTTATAAGTTTGAGAGCTATGGAAAAAAAAAAAAAAAAAAAAAAAGCTGTCATCTTCCGTAATCTCCAATTGGTTATGTGGGATATTTAACTCCGTATACAGTGAGGAGCGTGAGCAGCCCTGGTTATGTGGGATATTTAACTCCGTATACAGTGAGGAGCGTGAGCAGCCCTGGTTATGTGGGATATTTAACTCCGTATACAGTGAGGAGCGGTGAGCAGCCCTGGTTATGTGGGATATTTAACTCCGTATACAGTGAGGAGCGTGAGCAGCCCTGGTTATGTGGGATATTTAACTCCGTATACAGTGAGAAGCGGTGAGCAGCCCTGGTTATGTGGGATATTTAACTCCGTATACAGTGAGGAGCGTGAGCAGCCCTGGTTATGTGGGATATTTAACTCCGTATACAGTGAGGAGCGTGAGCAGCCCTGGTTATGTGGGATATTTAACTCCATATACAGTGAGGAGCGTGAGCAGCCCTGGTTATGTGGGATATTTAACTCCGTATACAGTGAGAAGCGGTGAGCAGCCCTGGTTATGTGGGATATTTAACTCCGTATACAGTGAGGAGCGTGAGCAGCCCTGGTTATGTGGGATATTTAACTCCGTATACAGTGAGGAGCGTGAGCAGCCCTGGTTAAAACGGTAAAATATATTAGTGTTTTAGATGAGTTATACCCGAAGCTGACAGCTTAGAGCTGTGGAAAGGCAATAAAGCTGTTTTGTAATTATACCATTCCACAATCCGGCAGTAATATTTTTATTTTTTTTAAATAATTTATTACAGTGTAACTTTATATAGCAATATTTATTTAAAAGTAACTAGTACTCAAGTTATCTTAAATAGGTGTCTTGAAATATATTTAAAATACACAAGACTTACCGACATATTAAGGACACACCTATTTCAAATTAAAATGATGGATTACCTGAAAAAAAAAACATGATTAGCTCGTCATTATCAAGGGATATGGAAATAAAAGTGTATAATAAAAGGCATTTCTTGGCAGACTAAAACTTCTCCTGAATGGAGGAGGGATGAAGTTGTATCGAGCATAATTATTTTTGGTTTTTATACTATTAATTGATTTTTTAATGTAACCTAGGGGACTTGAATGAAGAATTTCCAGTTCACTCTATAGAAAATATAAGAAGAGGCTCTCTATTTACCACGTCAAATTGATTCTGCGACTTACTTTCTTCGTATTAGTGCGATTAACTGTTAATTGTTCTGGGTAAATTTTAACAGCACATGATTTTCGAAACCTAACCTACCTAAGGTTGGTGTACAACTCAATTTCACAATGCGACATCACATTTTACTTTCTGACCTAGGGATTTTATATGGGAGATCCCATTTTAAACAAAACGTAAATATTTTTAAAGTGCTTATTCGCCTGTAAATCAAGCAGTGAATAAACCTATGTGTCGGCAAAGATAAAATTATATCTTAGCATTTGAACGATGATAGCATCTGGTGTTCATGTTGGGAAGGAGAAACACTAAGAGAGAAGTCAAAACGAAAATGGTCTCGCGAGAGTAAGGTAATTTATCTACATAAAAATTCAATATGTAGTTGTTTTTGCAAATCTTAGGTTGCATCGAAGGAATGTATTTTTTGGCATGTATAGTCAGCCAATTTGGAATAGAAAATTCTTCATTTTCGCAGTCCTCACTCAACGCAATCCGGTGTTTGATGAACAATACTTTTCATTTTCAAGGAATCCAATAACTTCAAATTCGCTTTCCCGATACTTCTTGTCATTCACAACGATATTTCAATTAATGTTTTAAAACGATAAATTGGTGTGTAGTACGCTAGCATTCGAACGCTGTTTACACTTCTTCGCTCAAAATTACGATACAAAGCTCCCGATGTATTGTGTTGCTGCCACACAGGCCTCGCCCAATGTGAAGTGCGCAGTGTACATTCTGACAAAATTATTCCATTCACAACGATTGCTGACTCCTCATCAGTGTAGTTTGTTAAATCATCTTTCAAGTGGCACCTAGTTCGAAAATAGGACTTAAAACTATCCAAAGTTACACTGGCCCAAAGTCCGCCGGTCAACTAGTGAGGACACTAATATCTCTTGAGAGCATAGTAACCAGTTGCCTAATAATGATGAAAGGTTCGATTCCTAAAGCTTTCTAGTATTCTAGCCTAAAATGCTTTGATGTATCCAATTTTTCTTTGATTGGATTCCCTTTCTTGGAGGCTAGGTAAGTGCCTGTGAAGGTTACCCCTTTGGTTGAAATACGGCTCGAGATACCACTTTATCCCAGTAGCATTAATCTTTTCATCACGAACTCTTGACAATGCACTGTCGAGACCAGATCTGTTAGTTACAGCTGTCATTTTCTGCATGGAATTGTCGCCTTTTGGATAGGACCATTGTGTCTGTGCCAATCTGGTTGGTTTAAATCCCTTTAAAATATTTCTTGTAACAACACCCAATTCCATGATACTGGCCCACCTCTATAAACGGATTGATTTTTGTAGGCTTCGTATCATGATCATTTCGACGCATCCAGTAACTGAAGTAACTTCGTGTAGTATACATCTATCGATAAGTTATTTCTACTTGCGAATTAAATATGATCATTAATAATTTATTTAAGTACTTTACAACAAGAATGAAGGGCTGGGGAGCTTATAAATTTTAGCAGGTAAATCTAATTATAAACAGGTTGTGACCTGTGGATTGTGATCCACAAGTAGGGGACCACATTTTGTCTCCACACTAATAGTACTTGAATTACCTTATTATTTCGGTAGGTTTCTAACAAAAACCACATAAACTGAATGAAACTGAAAATAAAATGTAGGGTATTATACTAATGATAACTTTTTGCATGCGTTTCTCCTTCGGTTTCTTCGGAGTCTAGCCAAGTTTCATTACTAGGAGAAATATAAATATGCAGAGAAGAACGAACTTATACCTTCATTCCTCGCTGATACATTAGGATCCATTAGTTACCTAAGCTTCCACTCGATGATTTCACCTTTTCTCGATCTCACGGCGCCCAAACTAAACATAAACATTTATATATAAAGATAATTTATTCAATTAGGCAACCTGTAATTTATAAGTCAAACCCGCTGATAAGTGGCCTGAGCCTATATCGATACGTATCGAATCCAATGATACCGATATCACAAATCGATAAAACATAACGACCGCCCATTAGATGACTAACCTTCCGCACCTTGGCCTACAACTGACTCCTTTGTACCGCTGCTTACAATGTCAGTTTCTTAAGAAGTGCCAAGGAGTATCTAAGAAACAAGAGACACTCTCCCAAAAAACGGTACGTCTCATTTTGACTGGCGCAAAAGCTATAAAATTCTGCCATTAACTGGTCTTCAACGATACTCTCATTTTAACAGCTCTTGCGCGAAATGCGCAGAGACCTTTCCAATAGTAGTTTAGCACTTGCTTTTATTTTTATACCTCGGATAATCATTGATTTGAAAACAATGCCTGACCTTGTGCTATTCTAGCCTGATCGCTTAATCAATGATAAGATGTAACAAAAATTAACATACAAAGAAATGTTGTGAATAAAACCTAAGATTATAGTCCAATGAATAAGTATTAAAAAAATACAATCCAACCGAACATATTAAGATTCAAATTATTACTTTTTATATTACCAATCAATCAGTTAGGCGATAAAACAATCAATAGGATTTCAATATACGTAGTCCATTTTTATTTTTAAAAGGTGATATTTGTGCCAAACTATTGCAACGTAAAGATTAAACTGTCAAGTCCAATTGAAACATTCAAAACCCCTGAATGTGACTAATTCCATTTATATTAACTTTACTCGCTTCTCCTGGTTGTTATGTTTAAGATCTATGAATTTTCACCATGATCCAGGATACGCTAAACATTAACTCAAAAGGAAAATTAAAAATATTTAAGAGAAAGAAATCCACGGTATTTTATGTCGTTTTACCATATTTTAATAGGTTTAGTTTAATAATTACTATAGCAATTTTCCTTGTTTTATTAGGTTTTATTGTTTGTAAAAGAATAACAAGGGGGGAAACAACAAGCAGGGTGTTCACAAACATTTAATAAACATTACGGACATTTACGCACTACTTTTTCCATCGCGAAATATATTTCATACTTCAATTTAGCGCATAATTGACGGAAAAGGTCTGCAGTGTATCTGTTTACTTACCAGCTTCGTTCTGACTTCAAAAATCTGTCTCAAGTTACTGCACAAAAGGTTTTTGATTGAAATAAGTTTTTTTTCAATTATTATAGACTAATAGTGCTACGTAAATAAAGTTTGTATTAAATCGTTTTTTTTTGGTTTTTTTTTACATTTATTTAGTGTAAACGCCGGGAAAACCAACTGCGTAATCTTCTCCCTCCAAAACGGGAACAAATCCTTGACAAAATCATATAGTATAGGAGGACAAGAGAACTCACCAGCTTTCTCAATGACCTTTTTGGGCATAAAAATGGATAGACATCTCCATTTATCTACTCATTTTAGTAATAAAATAGAAAAAGTACGACAAAGGTCTTACCGGCTATCACACTTGCTAACTTCACCTAACCTGTCGCTTCGTCTCAAATTGATGATCTACAAATGTGTCCTCCAGCCAGCTCTGCTGTACGGTGCCCCGCTATTTACCCACTTGACTGACAATACAGCCAAATGTCTCCAACATTTCCAGAATGGGATCATGCGAAAAGTGGTCCGACATACTTCTTTCGAGAGGTTGAAGAACGCTGACTTGCACCCGTTGCTTGGTGTGCCGTCGGTGGGTGAGTTCATCCGCCGAAGACACATTAAGTTTTTTGACTCGTTGCAACACCTGACAAACCCAGTGTTTAACACTATGTCCCCACCACCCCTCCCACATCGATGGCAACAGACTGTCGGGGAAAAATTAGGTTAAGAATTATTATGTAAGTGTTTGATCAAAAAGGTGAGCCCCATCACCTTTATTAGTCAGTTTAGTCCAGTCACGTATAATTTGTATCATTATAATTGTTTATTCATTATATAATTTCTATAAAATAACAAAACCTGTATATAATGTAGTGATGCTACAGGAAATACAAAAATAATTTGTAAATTTGTAAGATTCGCCTGAGGATCATAATTATATATAATTATCTGTAAATTTAAAGGGGCTATGAAAAAAACCCAAAAAAACATGTATTTAACAGACAAACAATATGGAGCACGTTCACCTTTTAACTCCAATATTTCGTTTGAGTATATCTGGAACAAAATTAGAATTAAGGTTGTATTATTTACTGATTTTTGTTACTGAATGTTAGTCCGTAAGAACAATTAAAAGAAATGGGGAGGCTACTGATACTCGAATCAACCATTAACTTAGTTGCAATACCTTATACATATTATTATTAAATACATTTAGGGGTTGGAATATTCTAGCTACCATCTCATAAAAGGCAGTGTCCTGGGCCCCATCCACTATACACCCCTGATGTCCCCTCTACTGCCAATACCTTTTTCACAACATTTGAAGATGACACTGCAGTCTTGACATCCCTCCCCGAGGTCTGGGACAGCACCCCATAACCTTCAAAAACACCTTTTTGAGATCGAGTATTAGTGCAACCAACGGTGGATTGAAGCAAAATGTTCCCACATTACATTTACCCCTAAAGTCCTATCCGCTAGTGTTTCAATTCAAGATAAAAACATTTATTGTATTCCCTACCAACGAACATTTGTCGAACGTATTTTTTCATGATGAGTCAAAGTGGAACTTTCCTGCAAAATATTAAGCCTCCAACTCGAACAGAAGTGCATATCGAAAGCAATGACAGCTTCAATGACCATTCGTATTTATAATCTGTTAGCAAATCCGTTATTTTTCTACTAAATAAGTATTTAATGAAATTCAATTTTATTTAATGATAATAAAATGGAGACTTGCGTAAAATTTATTGTTTCTAGCCCTAACAGGGGATTTATAATTACCAAACATTTTGCTGTTGAATACTTCTCTTCTTTGGCATAATTTTAATAGTTTATTCAACTTCAACAGTAATAAAAAGCACTGCATTTAAACAATGATAATGTGTACACCCGCAGTAGTGAAACCGTGAGCGTTTCATGGAATGTCGTAAGAGGGGATGTCATTGAAGAAGTAACAACGGAAGATTTTCGAAACTGACATGACATCAGAGTAGTGATAAGAGAAAACTTCTTATTTCCCGTCAAAGTTATCCCACTCAAGTACCCGTTCTAATTGTCCCACAAGTTTTTAATTGCTATCTCTAATGGTGCCGTTTATCTAATCTGCACGAATATCATTTCGTTAAAAATTAAATTAAAACGCAAAAAAGGCACGAGAGAAAACACAGCTAAAGAAGAGGATATTGTGAACACCCGTGCAGACCCATTTAAACAGTGTCAATAAGAGATAAATTCTAAAAGCAAACAATTAACTCAGACGATAACAGACCTCTTTCGTACATCCTTGGCGAGCTCCAATAGAAACCATTGTTGGCACCTCCTCCTGCCGAGCATCACTCAACCGAACCCGCGGTGTGACTTCGCCACTCGAGGCGGCAACTAAATAGAAATTTATTATAATTAAAATGCCTAAAGTGGGAGAAGGTAAAATGAAAGAGTTAAATATGAGACTGACTGGGCGAGATAAAAGCACTGAAGAGGCATGTAACAGCTGAGATAAGAGTCTCTCTCGAGATGCTCTCTCAGCTCGGTGTTATCGCTATTTTATAGGCTTGAGGCCTCAATGGAGCCGAGACGGGCTCTGATATACAAATGGGGCAGCTTCAAGACAAAAAGCTGTTCCTGATCTATGAACAAGAAGGGCCTTTAAAGCAACCCAAGATATTTCTAGGATAAGTGTATGGTTTTTTTGGACCGCTCACATAACCTTCGAAAATTTCAGTTTACCCTGGAAATATAAGATAAGGGTCTAGACAAAAATACAAAGAGAGGAGTAATTATAAAGGAGTCATAGAAAAACATGAGGCTTCTTCAACTTATGGTCGATTCAAAGCAAAGCCAAAATAAGGCCAGCTTACCTTAAAATCTATTACATACGGACACGTGTATTCTTATATATTTTATTTATTGACTTATGAATTAATCATGAACAATATGTCCTCGAGAGATAAACAGAACAGAGACAATTATTTTAGGAGGGTTTAATGTCTACATTAATTGTTACTAACACCAACCATAGTAGCACGCACCGTGGAATCAAAGGCAAAGTTGGTGAGAAATGCCTGCGTGGACATTTTCACGGTCCATACTGCTGGAAAAGAAATATTTGGGCATAGAGATCAGACAAAGTCGATTCTCTGGATAAATGGAAGATGAAGAGATTTTTTTTTTATTTTACTTTGAAGCCAACAGCTATATTCGACGAATTATTCCTTATTTTATTTATATTTGTTTATTGTACAACTATTTTAACCCTTGAGTAGTCCTAGGGCTAAAAGGGCCAAGAGGTCGGAAAACAGTATCAGAGAAACTTATGAGGTATAAATTCACTTTCAATTAAGGGAGTTGAACCAGATATTTGATTAATTGTTTATTTAAAAAAAATAAATGATATTTTAACTTGAATGTTGATTATTAAATTGAATGATAATTTAATGTATTTGTTAAGAATAATTTTTACTTCAATGAAAAATTAATAACACGAGGTGTATCAATGTTTTTAATTTTAGTTAGTTCACGGAATAGGAGAAAATGATCACTTACTAACAAAAAGCATGATAAAAATTTAATTGATAAATAACTATAGTTACAAAGAAAAAATGTATGTTTAAACTAATTTATCATCTAAACAAGAAACAATATCTTGTCTCTATTTACCCATTATAGTTACCTCTTGAGTGGACGTTATAAAACACAAGTTTTTGAGCAAATACTTTTTTGCATTACATATGAGGACTATTTTTAATAAGTAAATATTGGGAATAAACTAAAATGATTTTTTTTCTCATAAATTAACGACATCATAAGTAGCTATGTTTTTAATGGCATACTGGCCTGTATTACAAGAATATATATATACGACGATAAATGATTATTTTAAAACTGTTCAATATACAACAAACTTTGAACATGCTCTGATTGATAAAAAGTCGGTCCCTACTACATGTAGTGGATACCCGCTATTGAATAAGTTATAACAATTAACATTAATATACTTTTTAAATAAATTTAAATAAAAATAATTGATAGAGAGAGAAAATTACTACTAAGTTACTAATTGCTTGATACAATTGATGCAGTTGGCGGAAGATTGATTCTAGGAATGGACTTCTTGGTTGCTCGTGTGGCCTCAATTGGCTCATTCAGCAATGATGGAGTTACTGTTCTCGACAAACACCATCGATTTCTTAGAGCCAACAACTTTGAGTGTAGATAACAACTACATTGGCTGGAGAAAATAGTTGAACAGCAGCTGTAAGGAATATAGTCAATAAATGTCATTCGTAGGTAGGCATGATGGAAATATGTCATGAATAGTCAATCTAAAGTCGATAATTTCAAGGTAAATAGACAAAATAATGCTACAATTCATAATGTTATATTATCAAGTTGTCCTTGTGTGGAGTATCGCAAAATTAAGGGTTTCGGTGACCCGATAATGGCGATACGGATTACTCTTCCTAGATTGATTTCCTGAGATTATTTGAAATACTTTTACTAAAAAATACATTCCAAAGAACGCCTCGTTGATTAATGCTGTAATAAGTAGGAATTCGTAACCAAGGAAAAGCTGTTTTATTGAAATCTGTGAAAAACAATTGTCATTAATCTGATTTTATGCCCTTTTTTTTTTATATTTATAGTCCACTAAACGCCCAATATATTATACATACAATACAATAAAACTGTTTTATTTAATTACTTAGGGCGAGTAGATAATTAGTTTGATACCCTACTCAATGCGGTAAAACCATTATTTGTATTACCAATTAATTAATTATATCACGTTGTAATTGATGATGAGAAGGATTTTATTTTTAGCACCATCGAGGCATTCAACGAACTAAAATCGAAAATTTTATCGCTCTGCTTTAGAATTTTCATTTTACAAAATGAGTTAAATTGGAAGCACGATTTTAATGATATTTTCTACCTTTAATTTGATCACCCACTAAATATAGAGTAATACTAACTAAAGAAATATTTAAATTTCAATAAGATTAATTCATTAATAATGTTTTAATGGAATTGAAAATATTTTTCATGACTTTGAGTAATTAATAAAATATCAATGACAAATTTCACGAATACACGAAAGTTTATAGATCAGTACAGACAGACAGATACATAGGTGAAACCACAAGTGTTTCTGATTTTAAAAAAAAATTAACGGAACGCTAGAAACAGCGGAATAATTTTCTATTACTTACAGTTAAACAAAAAAACAGTGGTCAATATGGTGTTCTTAGTGTTCAGTATAGTGTTCTCTAGAATCGTGTATTAGATGTACCCTGAAGATGAGACAATCCTCGGTGCGGGTTAGACCGCGTCGAAGCGAGTGTTTTCGGAGCAATCACTGCCTTCATCAGAGCGTTAAGGCGTCTCGTGGCCTTTACAAAACAGATCAAAGATAACAAAACTCTGCACAAGATGCTAATTTTTTTTTTCAGATTTGAGAATGTACCATTATATGCTGAGCAGGAGGATCTTCGCATTCATAGCATCATAAAAAAAAATAAAAAGCATTCAAGCACTGCTTAAACTCACATCAAATACTCACATGGGTACTCACAGAGCAATATTACTGCTTAAGAGGTATTGATCTGACTAGTAATATACTACAGAAAGGCGTTTCATACACTAAGATGACTAACTATAATGAAGGATTTCGTTTTGGATAGATAATACTATTACTATATTTTTTGCTAAATGCTCCCACATAACCTTCACCCTCTGCCGCAAGTCTTTTTGAATTCGATTCCTCTCCCTGAGACAGTACGGTATTTAGGCTTCCATCTCGACAAAAGAATGAAGAAAGAACCCACGCACGAGGCTAAAAAGACAAGAACCGCCGCTTTGAACAACTGTACAGACTACTTCAAGGACATCCCATCTCTCAATAGAAAATAAACTACTTATTTACAAAGTTATGCTTAAGGCAATCTGGACGTACGGAATAGAAACATTAACGCATGAAAAAGCAAAATGGTTTCCGATGAAAAAAAAATATATATAACGAAATCCTGAATGCAATTATTGACAATTTGTCTTTAAAATTATATTTTTCTAGTATGTTGCATAGAGTTTCAGTCACATTTAAGAACTCGAGAGCTTTTTAATAATATGCATGATGGTATAGTTTAGTGGTGGTATATTGTTACAAAAAAAAATCAGATTGCTAACATTTTTTAAATGTTTAAATAAAACAGGCTGGCCTTGGTGACAAATTCCCCTAAATGTGTTTCTGGCCCTTATATAACTTATAAGGTGTCGACATTGACTATCCATTTGTTATTGTTTATAGGTTTTTTTGTTTCGGTTTCCCATATAAATAAATAAGTGGATATTTTAGTAATTTATTTTTAGTTTATAGGCACTCTGGCGTCTGGCAACTATATGAAATGAACCCAGGTATATAAAATGAATAGCGGGGAAAACATCCATTTGCTTTTTTTATTTTTCTACTGAGAAGATTAAAATTTAATTATACTGTTTAATGTAAATTTATCTTCCACTGTACCTAATATACACAAAAACTGAGGGTCGTAAAAATACTGATCTTAGGCTAGGCCATTAACCCGGCTTTAAGTCCTTTTCGAAGACAAAAAAAAGACGTTGTGAACTTACGGTATAAAAGCGGGAACCTGTGTTGAAAGCGTACTACTGTTCCAGTGGCTTCAATATCCACGAAAGTTTATGAGCGTTTAAACATTTCTTGACTGAAAAACAGCTTTACTGTTACATATAGCTGATATCATAGCATAGTTCACAGTAAATTGAACAGTACAATTCAACATTAATCCGAACTCAACTTAATCTCGAAATGAGACGGTTTGATAGGCTTTCTTCGCCCCGTGAAAAAATAGGTAATATTGATTTTGAGTAGTACTGGTCATTAACGGTCTTTAAGCGAGAATTTTTATCAAACGCGTAATTTACCGAAGTGTTACAACGTTAAAAAAACGTAAATATATGGTTCTAGAGTTACCTGATACTTCGCCGGAGCCACAATTATAACTAACAGCATTACAACAATAAAAGATAAATAAATAAACATAAATATTCATTACATGAAAATTAATGCCAGTTGAGAATGAATTTTAATTATTATGTCACTGAGACCAGTTTCAATCTACATGCCTTATTCACGTTTTATTGATAACAATAATTCATCAATAAAGAATACACAAATTGAAAACAATAACTTGTAACCTTACACTATAAGATTCGTTACCTTTACTTTGTTCTACGTAGGTAGTGGAATTAAGAGTACTATAGTAAACGACGAGTAAATGTAATGACTTTAAAGATAATTACAAAGCATGTTTTAACCTTATGAACTCCATTCTGAGGCATATTACCTTTTCTTCACTATTTTCTGACCTAAAACACTAAGAGAGTTCCAAGTTTATACAGAGACCACTAAAACTGCTTAGATTAGACAAATGAAATTCGAACTCTCAAAACGGTTACTGCACATCTCGTATTTTTTTTTTTTTATTCATATTCAAATTATCGGCGTTGACAGAATCCAATATTTCAAAAAGATGAGAGCTCATCTCAAAACGTGGGGAAACAGATTCAACTGGAAGGCTCCCTCTCTTGAAATAACGGGTTTTCAGTAATAATCGCCTGTCAAAGAGGTGAGTATCCCTTAAAAGGAAATGCGAACCAGTTTTGGTGCCATCTCGTGGGGCCTGACGCACTAATCAAACCATAATGTAGGTTCTACGATCATTAAAGGTGAGTCAAAATGAACAAAAGCTATTCTTCAACAAGATCTACAACGACCAAGGAAATAATAGAAGTCTGGTTAAGTTAACCATTTCATGAAAGGTTTTGGGTTTAATCCGAAGACAATGCCTATTTTTCACTAATTAAAAACAAAACATATCTTACACTAGCCTTATCCGTTCAAATGAATTTTCCAGGTAGACTGTAAATGTTTATGTGTTTGAACTATTCGTTGACAATAAAACAGCTAATGTACTCTCCACGGGTCAAAGATTTTCACCAAATCTAATAGGCCGGATTACAGCTACATTTCTACAGATAGATTGATTGCGAAGGCAACGAATCCTGCGAAACCACCGATAAAGAACCTGATATTTCAACTTTAGCTAAACGTATTTTATATGCCCTTCGCTCCCCGAAAAATCTATAACTCGAAATTACTCAAATGCACTCATAGATCGATTGGAACAGACAGTTTTTACCACTCGTGAGTTTTACGCTAATCCGATCTATCAATCAAACGAATAAAGTATTGCCTACTAGACAGGTGGGACTGGGGTGCCTCCTGCACCTGTCGGCCTCGGGGGTACCTAGGGCTTTGATCTGGTGATCGCGCTAGCTCGGATCCTCGAGAACGGTTAACAAATCTCTTGCCAGCGCTGTAAAATAAGAATAAAAGTAAAAATAATTACTGTTGTCGAACCACAACCAATAAAACGATCGTATATACGCGGGTATCAATGATCCTTGTGGTTGAAATGCCCTTAAAACAAACTACAGACAGGCAGGAGATGGCAGTACAGTCGAATCAAAATTGAGCTTCCGTGTCCCCGCTTGTCAGTTAGTCAGTATTGTGCCCACTTCTTCACTACGAACAAGTTACCATCTTCACGAACGATAAAACACCCGCCTACCTTTCCATATTTTTAACAATAAATCTTCGGCGACAGTTTAGAGAAAGGGGACTAGTTCACGATCCCGATGTGGTAACAGCTCACTAGGGGCCCGGGCGTAGTAGCCTCTGATTGGCCGAAAGAAAAAGTACTCTCATTCGCTGTAGGCATGAATGACTTGGCTATACAAGGCAGGAATGACTTGCCTATACAAGGCATGAATGACTTGGCTATACAAGGCAGGAATGACTTGCCTGTACAAGGCAGGAATGACTTGCCTATACAAGGCAGGAATGACTTGCCTATACAAGGCAGGAATGACTTGCCTGTACAAGGCATGAATGACTTGCCTGTACAAGGCAGGAATTCTGAGCTATTGCGATCGGAATCGGACACTGCTCTCTCTCTGCACTGACGCATGTTTCCCTACTCGAACCACGGATTGCTTCCTTAAATACTTCTGCACCTTTCTTTCCTATCCTTGCTGGCTTTAGTTGTCAGACCCCACACCTTCCTTGTTGGCTTATCTGGCTTCATCTCGCGAAAAACTAACACATCCTTGGAAGGGATCTCTTCCATGCATACGACGATCTCTGAGGCCCAACAAGCTGTTCCATAGTAGCGTCTCCACCAGTGGTCCTGTCTGCCTCATTCCGATTTACACTCGCCTTTGGGATCCAGACGGTTTTCGCCTCCTCCGAGCGTGAACTTGTGGTCATTCGAGGATCACGTAAACTACCTATAATACGTTTACCCTAGGTACGAAAACCCCGTACCTATTCTCCTGAACATAGTGAACTGGCGGGGCACACCTTCTACGATCTTATGGAGTCAGATCAATATACAAATACAAATTAAGCTGGCCACCGACTAGGCCACCAGAAAAGGTCAAAGACCAAAGATTTATTCATTCATCCTGCCTGGGCAGTGGCTGGTTCGACGAGGCGAACGCCTCTTGAAAGTCAGAAACTCCAGAACTGAGGGCTTAGAAAACGGAGGAAAAGGTGAAAGCATGTTTTAGTTTCCATTGTTAACGTTGATCTTTTTTTTTTTTTTTTCAAAGCTCTCAAAATTTCAAAAGAGGAATGGGAGAAAAATAAATAACATGTAATCCTTTTACTAGGCGACACCTATTTGAAGGTTGGGATAAGGAATTGAGGAGTGTTGTAGACCTCGGCTGAGGTTAGATATTTGGGTACAGTGGTGAGAGTCCACTGAAGAATTTCAGGTTGATCTAACAAGTTTCATTATTAAGAAGAAAAACAGAACAAATGAAACCATCACGACACAAGATTCACTCCTGGAACGGAGTGCAATTTATCTTTTTTTTTTGTAACTGTTTATAAAATAGGAGATTTACCTTGTGTTTATACGGTCAACATGTATGTATAGGGCCATTCGCACTCATTTGCATTTGTACACCCTTCGATCATCTAACCGAGTCTATCACAGCCAACCTAATTCAGAGCCTTCAGCCCATAAAAAGTCTCTGCGAGGTGTGTTTTTTCCCTCGTTTTACTGTCGTGTAAGACTCCCCCAGCAGCCGGGTTAATTTATTCTTTATTTCCACCGGATGGCTATCAGTAGGATTATAGAGGCTGTGAGATAATATATACAGCTGCCGAGGTGGCTCAGAGGCGCCGCTCCAACACTGAGCCTGATTTATGTGAAAGCGTCCGAAGGCTCAGGTGTAATTTCACCTGTACTCACTCGCCCCGCTTGTCAACGTTCCGTATCGAGGAGCCCTGTTGACACTGCTGTGTCAATGGCTAAGCTCAATAATTTAAGCTTCATTCGTCGGCTAATAAGCTGCGCCTATTTTTTTAATTTACGCCTACTTTCTTTTATCTTTCATTATACTATATTGAATAAAATAAATAAAAATCTGATTTAGCCTGCCCACAGGTTATTTTCCCCATAGCACTTTCGCCAATAAACCCGTCATCATTAGCACAACAGACGATAGGTTTTACAAGAATGTGCAGCCCTAGAATAAGTTTTCAAAATTCACAGAGTACACACAAATTTCTTCATTTTTTTTTTTTTTTTTTAAAACTGTTTTGGAGCTTATTTCATATGAAGTTGATGCCCTGAATTCAAATATGGGATTATTTTTTGCCTAGGAGCTCAAATTACAAAGATATAATATTTTAATGAAATATTATCCATGAATCCATAAATCAAATAAAATAAACTAAACACATCATACAAATATTATTGTATACAAAGATAGAGGAAAAAGTCATAGATCAAACAACTAGTCGTCGAACACTTAGGATGCTTCTTTTCCGTGACAATCTTGAATGCATTTTAGCATTATGCATATCCCATCTTCCTTGGTAGCGGGTCTCCTTAGTTTTAATATCCTGGTGAAATTTCCAACAACTGCAATGAAGTCCAGGCTTCTTTCTCAGAAGAATCTTTTCCCTAATGCAAAGCATGATCCAATCTTAGGCCAAGCTTTATATGCAGTGGAGGAAAGATCATTGTCTCTCATTCTAATAAGGAGTCGCTAAGTACGTTTCCCCGACGTCCAATTTTTGCTTCTTACACCATTCTTTTCTAACCCAGTAATGTGTTTCGTCTCTGCTATGTTAGAGGGTCAAGAAGCAAAGATATTTGGTGTGGCCAGTTTGCTGTCCAAGGAGAAAGTTTACTATTTTTAATTCCACACAAATCACCCGTTGATATTCATGACAATATATTTTCTCTTAGATCAAAGCTATGTTGTTACATTCTTGTTTCATTTTTGCCGAGTGGGCAATTGGTATTGAACCATAAATGTACCCAATGTATATATGTACCCCGAATTCCTCAGAAGCGTATTAGACTAATAAAAATGACCATGACAGGCCTTGATGCGTTGCACAGATACAGAGAGATCAGTCAAAAAGATTTCCATCAAGAGAGGTGTCCGCCAAGGGGATGCCCCGGCTCGTCTATTATTCTACTAATATTAGAGCTACAAGGTATCTTAGAGGTGCAAGAATCAAAGATATTTGGTGTAGCCACATGCTTTCCAAGGAGAAGGTTTACCAATTTTTAATTCCACACAAATCACCCATTGATATTCATGATAATGTATTTTCTCCTAGATCAAAGCTATGATGTTACATTCTTGTTTCATTTTTTCCGAATGTGAGATTGGTATTGAACCATAGAACTTCGCTTTGAACTGTCAATAAATTAGTGCTCAACACCTGGACAATAGTCAGGAGTCCTCTAAATTCCCTTAATCTTATTTTGTTTAGTGTTCCTTTCTACTGTATATTTAATTGTTACTTTAATTCTTCAGGCTAGGTATTCTACCGTGTTTATTTTCCATTTGTTATCCTTGAGAAACGAGCATTGTCGATTTACATAGTGTATGTATTGTTGTTCCATCAAAATGTTAACGTATTAATATATTCTATTGATAAATTCATTAATTCGAGCTATTTACGCAACTCATGTATTTCACTGACTCACATTGACATTCGACTTTTTTTTATACATTAATTATTCCAATATTTTTATCTGACTAAAAGATTTTGTAAAAACCTATCATTTGTTATGTTGTAGGTATTAAAGATGGTAATTGCTGTTAACTTGAAGCAGCCGAAGCATTCAGAGGTGCGGAAATTCTATGAGTTCATCAATCGATGTATTCACTAGATATACAGGATTAAACCAAACGGACGCCATGCCTACAATCTCAATTCATATCTTACTTACCCTTAAGCATCTCGTGTTTTTTACCAATTCAGTAAAATTGTAAGGACTGAAATAACGATCTCACTGCTAATTTGAACTAAGTACAACTTCTTTCCCCCCCCCCTTAGCTCTCTAAGTGATGGGTGCCCGTTATAGGCTTGTTGTTAGTGGGCCAAGCGCCGTGATGTCCACTATTTGGTCTGCTTTACTAGATCTTGAGAGTTGCCATCTTGCCGGTAGCGGTGGGGGTGTCATGTCTCGGAATAGAGGGTTTTGGCTATGTAAGTACAACCCAATAAGTACCTACTATATATATAAAATGGTACAGATAAAGTGATTATTCGTATGACGAATACTACGGGAACTGTCGCGCATGGACAAGACAGGTGAGCATTGAGAGATGACTCGTGAACGGTTCTCAATATGGTAGCTGATTCGAGAGTGTCAATTGCCGACCTAATTAACTTTAATCTATCGAGAAGGTAACCTAACAAAGTTGTTGTATTTACCTCCTCCACTACCTGATCAATTAAACCTGCTATTTCTATTTATAGCAATGGAAGAATTTTTTAGTTTTATCGGTGTATATTAAGTTTTTAATTATAGACGACTTGTATTCAGTTTTAATTTTTTATCGTAATTTTTATTTCCTTCAATTCGTTATCATTAAACCCTCACTTTTATCGTGAAAAGGACTTTTTATAATTAGCCTTATACGCTGTATATAAATATTTTCCTTGACATTTTGAGAAATAGAATAGATGAGTGGCGAAAGAATGATTTTGACATTTATCTATGGGTCAAACAGAAATCTACGATTGCTTTTGTGAAAGCCGACGATGTCTCAATCTTCCCAAAACAGGAGTGCGCACTTAATTACATATGATCGTAAATCGACACAGCTCGATAATAGAAAATTAATGTGTCTGACATTCAAGAAGGACACCCAGCGTTTTCGTAAAATCTACATTAAAATGGCAGTAAAGTCTCATGGTCTAAAATTAAGCTGGCACCCCAGCAAATATCTGGGTGATCGTATTAACAAAACACGTGGTAAGTTCGGAGGTTGCTGATAGAAATTGTGAAAAAGCATTGCTGTTTCAAATTAGTGAAAATTCAATACATATATAATAGAAGTAACACTATTCAATGTTATTAAATTAACTAAATTTCAGGAGGAACAATCAATTAAAAATTGGAAGAAAGTGGTAATATTGTTAAGAAAACCCCACATATAATTTAGGCGCTGAACACTTAGCGAAACCCTCACACCAAACTTTTTAGCTTTTCATATTAGATTAAAAAACGGATTTCACAGAATGTGACGAGAAAATATATAAATTGTAAAGTTTTTAAATCGAATTCCATTAATTACAATGATGATTAAAATGAACAGTTTTAAATTTAACAATAGGCAATTATTTCAATGAATTCGAAAATTCAGCTGTTTTTGATGAAGATTTTTTTTCCTATGGTCAACTATTTACGTAACTAATATTCACCTAGTCTATGCATTACAGTTAGTAGGAAATTCCTAGTATTTCATTAATAAATTTGTAGTTTTAGAAAGTGTATTGCAGTATATTAGTGCTCCTCTTGCTCGCTCCAATACGATCTGGGATTCGGCGCAGGTTCACTCAAACGATATTTACCACGGACCCTTTTCCTAACCCTTCAGTCCTACCTTTCAAACTGCTCCTTCCAAGTCCGCTGTGGTTTAGAATATTCCAACTAATATACCATAAACCCAGGAGTTCCAGGAAAGAGGCAGTAGCTTCGTATCCTGCTATAAATGCGTGAAAGTCCTGGCAATGGCCAGTTTCTCCTTTCATGTTCTGAGCGCCTGTGGCTCTCACGCTCTTGGTCAGACTTCACTGGCTCGTAACCGGTGACGCGGCTGATGGAGGACCGTGGGGGACGTCTTCCCAAGACTCCGCTTCCTCTTTCGCATGCAAGGAAGGTGACAACCACGTGGATTCGGGAGATCTCCGGACAGTTTTTAAGCACTGTTATGAGTGAATGAATGGATTTTAATTTTATCGCAATAAAGATTGTTGTTAAAACTTATCTATATTCATATAATACATATATCTGTTTCCAGGTATTTCCTCCTTCCACTTGCTAACAATTAATTTTTTTAACGAGATATTTTATTATTTTTACAATAGACCGAGTTCCAGATGAGTGAATTACCAATAATGATTCTGTAGGTGGATGTGGGGGCCGTTACTCTAGGTCGTAGAGGTGAACCAGCTAGACCAACCCTAGAGACACTTTCCAATCCGTAGCCAGGCTCGAAGGACCTCACCTCCCATTGGCCAACGATCGAAAAAAAAGGTTAAGGACTTATGGTCCTATTATGGAGTCATTTTCGAGTCCTTGCCGGCTGTTGACGCATCCCTCCTTCGGCTTGTCCGGTTCCGCCCCTTTTCAACGGCTCCCATTCCCTCAGTTATTCGGAACTGATATAGTTCGCCTTGGAGGCTGTACCAGCCCTCAATGATGAAATAGACCGAACATAAAACGTAAGGCGTATAAAAAGTGACAACAATTCACAACACAAATGCAGACTGGGTGGTTCGCTCACCTTCAATACTTCCTTAACTTGTACACTCCCACTTCGTTCACGATTAATACTTAATGGCCCCAAAACAACCTTCATCCCGTCTTTTCTTGTGCGTACCAGAACCCAGATAGAGAATTATATAGTTGTCGACCACCGTCAAAGTGTTACTATTACAATAGTGTGAATCATTCAGCTCATCCTTTATCATATATAAAGGTCATTAAAGATAATAAAAGTTATTTAAAAAACAACACAAAACGCAATGCCCTTGCATACTTGATTGGTCGAGCGAAGCCTCCACGATCTTGTAGAGATATTAATGGTGTTCTCTTCACTACGTTGAAGATGCATGGACAAATGACAGTGTTTTTAAGGATTGTTTTGTTTTTTGTAATTTGTTTCTTATGTCCGTGAATACTTACTAGTAAGGCTGTTCTTCACTGGGCAACGCGCCATCTGAATCCATTTTAAAAACAGATGACGGGCTACTTTTCGTAAACTATCAACCTCCGAATGTAACTTCGTTAATTTATCCCACAGGCTAAGGGGTAATAGTCCGTTTAATAAAAAGGTACACAAAGACTTTTTTTCATTTCATTCTTGAATAAAACTATGCAAAATTTATTAAGATTGTCTAATGTCTAATGTCGCTAGTTTTGAATGAATGGGAAAATTTGCCTTTAAAAACCCAGCAACTTGCATGGAGGAAAATTTCAAAAAGCCGATAAGCATGTAGGAGAGCAAAATCCACATTGCGATGATGCACAAATTCATTCGATTCGACCATAGAAACAGAGACGGCAATTGACTAAAAAACAAGAACAAAGGCTAGAAAAATCAAATATACACAACAGATAACAGAGTATTATGTATTTTGTTTCTATGTGTATGCACAAATATACTTCTTGAAAATAAAAAAATATTTTTGAGTTGAAAAATGGTGTTTTTTTTTTTTGCTAATTTAAATTAAAGTCAGACTGTAAACGTGTTTTTTGATTGCGAATGTTTTTTTATGATTATCGGGAAAGAATCCCACCCTTCATACCCCGGATAATCAAGGTTGTACTATGGATGATAAAACAACTATTATGATAAAATTACAATCTGCCTTATTGGGGAATAAGTAATTGTGATAAATGATCTCATTCATACCATATTTACAATTTTCATTCACTGGCTCATTCATACAGTATTTACAAACAGCCCAGAGACTTCCCAAATACACCTCCCTCGCATGGAAGTTGTACTATGAATGATGTTATTCAGTGATTGAAGCACATTCAACAAATTGTCCTGCTTTATTCAGGTAATGACATTTCCACCATCATCGCACAAGGAAACTCTTGGTCACATCTCCTCTCCTTCCCTATTTGTAACAAGGTGTTCAATGTACGATGGGAACTTAAGGCTTTTTTTTTTTTCCCCATATCCCTTTGTTACAAATTTATACATGTACAAAATATAGATTCTACAAGCGTGTGTATTTACAATTGCTTCATTGCATTAAACTTAGAATTTATATTCCAATAATTATATAATAATTATTTCTAAGGTTTTATATTCGGGATCCTCAGGGACTAAACCACCCGAATACTACCCCTAGTTGGAGTGAATATACCCTCCTCACCTATCAATACTTCTTTCATCCATATCACCTTTACACGAAGAATTCTTAACTTTTACAAACTTCTCCAATTAAATTCAGCTATTGGATAGATTGTTTGTAGGCGTAAAGCCAAGTGATCATCAGCTCCTTGTGGTCTGGGTATACGTGGTCA
The DNA here is from genome assembly GCA_930367205.1 of Acanthosoma haemorrhoidale. Taxonomy (NCBI): domain Eukaryota; kingdom Metazoa; phylum Arthropoda; class Insecta; order Hemiptera; family Acanthosomatidae; genus Acanthosoma; species Acanthosoma haemorrhoidale. The sequence goes on along the minus strand of OV884014.1, from coordinate 83,969,773 downwards.
AGTCAAAGTAATAATTCTCGCAACACCAGTAACATTACCTACTTTGATCGTAATTTTTGAATATAAAGTAATCCTTTCATTCGAAAGTCTCAATGACTACAAATTATTAAAACCTAGCATTATCAGTTCTCTCTTATTCATTGAAAACAACTCATAACCTTATTTATCTATTGAATTCGATATAAAATCACCCATCCCAAGTAATAATTCTTAACTTTTATGATATACATCTTTCTTGGTACCATTAAAAAGCATTCATGTCGTTTGATCATTTGATTCACCGTAAGTGTATATAGCTCAAATGCTATTATAGTCTAGTTATGAGGAAAAACATTTTAATTGTCTTAACTGTACACTTTTAGGTAACATTAAACTGTTTATATTGTAATCTATTTCGAGCTGTAGTCACTCCGACATCTGATTTTTCATGGATGGCAAACAAGATGAGAATAGTGACTAAGAATGGCTCAGATGAAAGACCACCAAGCAAGATCATTTTTGCCGAGGGTGGTCTGAAAAGTTTCCGACCTAACAAAGCTTTTATTAATTTTATCATCATCTTCATGTTAAGGTCGGAAACTTTTCAGACCGCCTGTGTAGTTATGAAATATCCCTGTCATATGACAATTCAAGTAATTCATTGTTATTCGTGGTTGAGTGATAATACCACGTTAGCAGGGCCATTCCGACTCTTGGCCAGATCCCACGGGGCAGCCGACACCCGGACGTGACGCGCAGACAAAATGCTAGTCTACGCGCGCCATCGAGGTCAGGGTCGGAAGGGGAGAAGACATCGACCGACCTTCACACCGCCGCGGCGTACTGGAGTACAGGGAGTGTACGCCAGAACTGGGAGGGAAGAATTGGGCCACGGGCGAGCATAATTGCCTCATTTGTCTGATAGAGAGCTAATGGTCGAATCATCGGGCGATATTTGCCAGACAAAAGGCCTTGAATGCGAACCCATACTGTATGTATATGTACAACGATAAATATATGTATAGCTCATATACATATATGTAAGGAATCCGGTACGGGTGGGGTACCGAGACCTGGACTGTCCAGGCAAAAAATGTAATTAGCAAATATTTCCTCAACAAATTGCAGCCATTAATCAATGTGAAGTACCTATCCTTTTAAGTGGGTGAATTTGTTCAAGAGTAATTGGCCTGCTTTAAACTTTATAATGGATAACCCTCTTTAAAAGTCAGAAATATTCTTAAATCCAAAACCCTGTGCCATGACCTAAAAACGATACAAACAGAGAGGGTATGGTGATTTTATACCAGTAGAAGAAATACTTTTTTATTTAGGGTTGTAAATGCATATTTACTCCCATTTAGGATATGAATGGTGCTATCATATTAGAAATACACCCCAATTAATTTATCGAGTCTTTATAAACTTATTAAAACGGTATCACTGAATTATTGCAACTGTCAGCTCTTAGGGTGCATTAGCAAGAACTCTCAAATACATGTAAAATATTTTTTGACCTGGTATCACAACATAAAAAAAAATTCATTGAAATCGTTGACCACATGACCGTAGCCTCCCCTTTTAAGTCACAACGCCAAACTACACCCTTAAAAATAGCTATGAGCTCGGTACATATTTAGTAACCCAATAAGCTCTTAAGCTCAAGCAGTAACTTTCGTATGATGATCAATATAAAGTTTGACCGTAACCTTTTAGTCTAAACTACGTAAGACCAAATTATACTGACGTATTCTCTAATGAATGTTTACTAAGGCATTTAATTTACTCTAGATTCACGTATGCCCATATATAAAATGAGACAATAAATTTATAAAAAATAATGTTTAAAAATGTTCAATGTTTAAATCATGGGGATGAACTCATTACTGTTCATTAGTTCATATTTACCTAAAACAAACAGTCGCATAAGTAGGGTACCAGCCCACACTTCAAGTTTGTCAAGCAATCGTATTGACCGCCCTTACTGTGATTACTTTGAAATACCCTACATTACAGGTGAGCAACACCGAACCCCCATTGGAAAAGTCCGTGAAAAAAGTAATAATACAAATTTTTTGATATAGTAATAGATGATAGAACTATGAATTCTTATTTTAACTAAGAACAATTCAAAATCATTTAAACGGAGTCTGACCATAAATCAAAATATAAACCTCGGAGATATAAACATCATAATTATCGAAATTGTCAATTAAACTAAATCAAATTAAATGACCCCCCCTCTACCTGAAAAAAGAGAAAATTTTTAAAACCGGTCTGTCTAGTTCCGGAGTCGGGAAGAATTTCCTGCAATATACTGGAGGAATGCAGAACCGTCATTGCAATCAATCGATCAGGGTCGATTAGTTCAATTAGTGCAAAGTTGGGTTTATCAGCTGCCTAAATAGGTTCTACAATCCATAACAATATGTCAACAAGATCACTGCAGACTACCTAGGAGACTCGATAGAAGGAACTTTGTTTTTGGACAGTTAATGGCTTATACCACAGAGTAGGAAAAGTCAGATAACGTGTAATGATAACGTTTCTAATTGACAGAGGTGTAACCGAAAAATAAATTACCTTCCTAATCCTACAACCTTATGATACAAATGGCCAGCATAAAGGTAGTATATTATAAGATAGGAAATCATTATAGGACATAATATTATAAATTAGTATATTTTGGTTCGGAAACTTCCAAGGACGGCAAACCCATTAATTTCGGGTTCTGAAAATCAAGGAAGGTTGCTTGAAGTTTCGTAACCTTTATCCATTTTAATTAACTTAAGAAATGATTTAAAAATTTCGGTTTCTTGTCAAGAAGTAAATTACAGGTTAAAATATATGGGAGTATTGAATCATAATTCTTCGTATTACCGGTACTGGATTTATTTTAAAAATGTATCGAACTAGATTTATGCATTGTCAAAAATAACGTAAGTTCTTTTTTAGAATCGTATAATAATTTCTTAAAACGTTTTTGATACTTGAAAAGAACAGAAGAAGGCAATATTTAGTATTTCTTTATCTGCATTGATTATGGTTAAACAGTCGTCGCAACATTAAGACAATAAGTCAAAAAGGTGATAGCTTAATCTTTATTAATTTGAACTCAAAGTGAATAACATATTTTTGATGGCTCATTCCGTAATTAACACTTAAGAGACTACCTAAAATCCCATTCAAATTCAACAACGAGATAATTAGATGGTAAAAAAGGTGGACAATCCACAGAAAACAATGGCTGTGATAGTTGAGAAAATTAAATCGGAAAGTATGTAAACTCAGGTAAATTGGAAATTTATAAAAAAACATTTATTAAAAGTCACTACTTTAATAAATTTTACTCTTAATTTTATGGTGAAAAAATGATTTAAGGTTTTTCTTATAGTCGATATGTTGTATAATAGAGCTTCATATAAATTTTGTAATTAATTAATTAATGAAATTTAATCATGATTTATGGAGATTTTTTTCATGTCTATTTCACATTAAATGCGACCTCAATGAATGACGTAGAACAGGGATTTCACGAAGACCTGAACAGACTGGCGGCACAAGAGTGGGTGAAAACAACAAAGTTTTTGTTTTTCTTAAAAAAAAAAAAAAAAAAAAAAAAAAAGGAATAATGGTTTGTGATTGCGTGTTATAGCCTGAATATGATAGATTCTGCTGATAACGCTCGCCTTGTATTGCGAAATAAAATAAAACTAGATGAATCCCTAGACCCTGAAAAATAACTAATGATGGTCCAGGAAAGAGGTATTAGATATAGCGGAATATGTTGTAACCTTGGCTGGAATATTCCTCTACTAGCGTAATGACTAGGCTAGCGAAATCTATTTTTAGAGGTGAAGGGGGTAAGAGGAAAACCGTTCCGATGCTCAAAGGTGAAACACACATACTGTCTACAGAATCACACAGACTGTCTACAGAATCACACAGACTCTCCTCTTCAACTCTGTGGGAGGTTAAGCTGCCCCGAATTGTGTTCTATTTCATGGTCAGGTCCTGAATGGGTAAATGTATTCGACCGAATCGTCGAAACACTTTAGTAACACCCTAGGAGACAACGCAACTCACGAGGCGATTTGTATGGAAAAAAAAACAGTGTGCCGACATTTCTAAATGTACCCAAATCTAATGCAACGCCGTTTCTATTTAGACGATTCAAGGTGATTTTACGAATAGGGGGCCAATCACGTAGATAGTACAAAAGAATTCCACGATCATTAGCAATTTCCATTCCAGGTCCGGTGTTTCGTAGAAGGTTAGTATGCTAATTCATTCCACAACCATAACCTGAATAATTTCACGTTCGTGAACGTCGATTCCATGCCTCATTCATTCCTCTCTGAATCACGTTTATTAGCGACGAATACCGAATGCGAATATTATGCTATTCAAAAACATCTTGTATGATTTTGAATTAGGAACTATATTGAACATTTTAATCCGCAAATACCAAGAGTTTTTTCTTTGAAAGATAAATTATTCGACAAATTGCCACGGCACAGCAAAACGCTCTAAACTGTTTATATTTGATTAAGTCTATCAATATGCACCAAGAAAACATCAGTATCATAGCGTACGACACAAATGCCCTTCCCCGAGTATTTAGACATTAGACATTAGATTTGAAAAGTGAACAATGAAGGATTTTAAATAATGCGTCATTGTTAAATTCGAGCAACATTTTATAAAAACAAAGGCATTTAAGTAGTCACAACGCCGACATTTCGAGATGGAATGCATTGTATCAATAGTTATATAATGCTAAGAATATTATAATCCTAATATTATATATATGGCTAAAAGCCCCTTCTAGTGTATACCTACCTCGGGACTTCATGGAAGTCACTGGTGTTTCTTGTTATTTTTTAAGTAAGCGACCGCATCCCTCCCAATTCCTGAAACAACCCTTCTCATATGTCTCAGTTTTAGTTCCAGTCCCCAATAGTTCACAGTTGTTCACGAGACACTCGTACATAAACACCCTACCCAGTAGTATGTAGTATTATAACTCTGAATATTTGTATATACCAGTGTTTTGCTTGTACTTCATAATAAAGCTTTTCTATCTTTTCTTTTAAAATACTCTCCTCTACAAAGATTATTCAACTAATGACCAGTGACGAAGAAGGTTCTAGTACCCAGTAGAACTAATTAACTATCTCTTGTGATGAAACTTTGCGGCTAAGTTCGTAGAAGGTATTTTCTACAGTTTTCATCGAAAGTTAAATAATCTTTGTAGAGGAGAGTCTTTTAAAAGAAAATAAATAAAAGCTTTATAATGAAGTACAAGCAAAACACTGGTATATACAAATATTAAGAGTTATGTTACTACATACTGGGTCGGATGTTTAGGGACGAGTGTCTGGAAAACTAGTGGTGACTGAGACTAAAGCTGAGACATATGTGTATAAGAGAAGGGTAGTTCCAGGAATTGGGATGGAGGTCTTGGAAGGAGTGCGGTTGCTTACTTAAAAATATCAGTGACTTCCATGAAGTCACGGGGTAGGTATACAGTTCTGCTCAACCCCATTCTATTTTTAGCATTATATATAATATTAGCATTACAATATTCTTAGCATTATATAACTGAACATCGGGATGTCAACATCTTTTACACAGCAGAGGATGGTTAGAAGTTGAGTAAATGAAGCCATCCCACATTTACATTTTCACATTGATCTGCCACTCCTTCAACAATAATGTTTATTAAAAAAAAAAGAGAAAATAGAACATTAATTAGGAATTTAGAATTGTGGGGGTGAAAATAGTGTTTAGATGGTGACTCATATTTTACGCCTCTGATTCTGGGGATAACATGAATAGTGCTTTCTAGAGGATATTCCTAAAGTGTAAACAAAATAATATTGTAAAATAAAGTTTTATCCTTTTTAAATTTATTTTGTGAAACATGCTGTATTTACTGTAATGAACTTTGAAATCAAAAGTATTCCATGATAATTCAACTTGGCTAGAGTAGCAAGTAAATGATATTAATTACTATAATATTATAGTTAAATTACCAATTAATTATCCTGGTTTAAGAGTCATGTCAGCGGTATGGGTATCTTGTTATAATTTAAGCAAGGCTTAAACCAGCAGATGGCAAATGTCGTAATTAGATATCTCTTCATTGACTAGAAATTTTTCAGCTAATTTAGATCCATAAACATAGTGTGATGGTATTTGTTAAACATACAAAATGTACCTAAAATAATTTTAAAAAATATATAAAAACCTTGAAACCTAAAGAAATGGGGTAACGAGTCGATAACCTTGGGGTTAGAGGATAAATAAAACTAAAGGTAGGAAATAAACAATTTGGATGGACAATAAAACCGCTGACTACATACATATGTGCACTAGAACCCCAATAGCGTGCCTCTGGAGCATTTCTGGATGTAGCTAAGGCTTTTTAAAAATTTCTGGTAAGAAAATACTTCAAACTTGAAAAAGATCTTCCTCACTCGTTATCTAACAGATATTAAAGGAATATTGATAGCGGCTCGAGGATCAAGCCGTATCTATCTATCCAGCAAATTTCTGTTGGAATACCTCAAGGGACAATATTAGCACCTTTTCTGTATAATTCTGACCCTACTGACTTTCCGTCTGCAGGCCACACCGTACCAGCTAGGTACGCCAACGATACAACCGTAATATCTATCTTGAGGCGAAAATTATATTAAGCTTTCACAAAACTTTTAATTCAAAATTAAATAAATTTCAAGCCTTCCACTTCTTCAAATTTCATTATTAATCTTATACCTAGTTTCAGAGAGCGGCGGGTGCAAATAAAATAATTTCATTAAACGCCATAATTATAACGATTAAACATCATTAACGCTGAAAAGTACTGCGAAATTATTTACCAAGAAGTCAAAACTGTTTTGTTTTTTTCCCCCCCAAAACCCCTTTATTAATAACATTTTTTAACAATTTACAATGGTCTCCTCGTGCTGCGTATCCACATGCGTTCGAAGGAGGGTAGGATTACAATTACAGTTTTCTATTTGAAGTTAAAATTAACAATGCAATGTGTACAGGACTAGGTGATGGGGCTCACCTTTGTTTTGATATCCCCTCATCGCCTAAGCTGGGAACATGACTTGAACACAGACTAGTTAGAACAGATTAACCTTATAAGAACCAGAGTAAAACCTCTCTTTCGCCAAATCATCAGGCCAATCCATCAGCTGCCACTTTTTTTGCCGAATCTCTTTGATATTGTATGTTATTAGTGAGTCAACATATGTCCCACACAAAATTCTGCCAAGAGCATCCCATAACAAAAATTCGTATGATCAGTCCATCGTCATATGATCAGTGTGAATGTACGAGTACCGTATGCAGTACGGAAACATATACCTACACTCACACGGAACAAGTCGAAAAAATCGACTACTACTTGCCAAAAAAATATGGTATGATACATACACTATTTTTATAAAGGAAGTACAATCAAACCAAAAAGTCTTTTATTTGTTATGTTATCATTTTTAGTGAATAATTGAAACCTATGTACTTTACGTAATCTCGTATGTTACAGTTTCTGAAGAATTTGATTGAAAGTTATTAAGTTAAATTACAAAACCTAAACATGGTTTTATCTATTCTGTTTTTAGAAATATTGACATTATCATATTATAATCCATAGGAAGATAGTAATTTATTCACTCAGAGTGACCTAGTGAGAAATAAATTATTTGGTAGAAGAAAAACTGGTTCTTCTTTTATTGATAATTAATAACCAACTAAATTTGATTCCCTTCAGAATGAGAAATAATTGCTTAAGTAACACGACATGAATTAATAGACTGGAAACCACTCAGAAACGCTTAGCTGCTTTGAAATCAATCAATAAAAGGCCAAGTGGCTCTCCCGTAGGCCAGGGGCTCAAAGGCTGTTGTTTTTGTAGGCTCCCGCAGACAGGATGAACATAAGCTTCTTGCTTCAGGCTTTACTTGTAAATTCATCGTGTCTCTTTCCTGAACTGCCGCCTGAGATCACGAAACTCCTCGGACACTCTGTCATAGTCAGCCCTTATGCCCACCGTGTGTTGCCGAAGGTGGACTTCCCGCACTTCTTGGCAGGGTTCGGCGATGTCGTGGAGACCGAGGTGACAGGGGCTGTGATAGCGGGAGAAGCCCCGGAAGATTTGAAGGAGCAGATTGGCTTTCTCCGTTCTCAGAAGGGTTGGATGACCAGGGCGATGGTCGTGATCGTGGCCTCTATGCCGAACAAGTGGTTTTTCGCATATCTCTGGAAGAGGAAGATCATGAACACTTTGTGGTTCACGGGAAGTGGACTGTACACCTACAGCCCGTTCAACGACACGATCATCGCCTTGGACGGAAGAGATATCGAGAAAAAGATGGACGCAAGGTGGAAGGACCTCCAGGGGTACAAAGTTCCAATAGCTTTGTACCTTCAGAATCTAAGCTTCAGTGGTACATTTCTGGGAGGAGGCATTGACGGATCCGCTGTTTTCGAGCTGGCCAAGTATTGGAACATGACTCTTGATCTAAAGTTTACTGAAGAGGACGACCACGATACGCTACGCTCCAATCAAATGGTAATTTTACTTTTTTTTGTTTCGTAAGCAATTATATGAAAATATTTATAATATAAATAATTAAATGATTTCAGTTAGTCGGAGATAAAGCGGCCATAGCAATGAATGCTCGATTTATGATTCCAATTGAAAAAAAAATTAACGTGGAATATACTACATCCATCTATGGAGATTCATGGGTTGTTGCATTGAAAATGCCAACCAGGGTGTTGCGCTCCTGTCAGTTGGCTAGAATCCTAACCGGGAACGTTTGGTTGGGCATGTTTGGAACAGCCGTTCTTATGAATCGAGCATTTCTTTATAAGGCCAAAAAGAACCGCAGCATTTATTCTGCTAGATTGAGCACACGGAGTTCTGAACTTCACTATCCAACAAGGAAACGATTATTTCAATGTTGTGGGGTACTTATTCGTCTCCTTATGGTAACTATATTCCAAGCGTCTTTGCTCTATTTCCTTAAGCCGAGTGACGCTAGCAATGAAATAGAAACGCTCTCAGAGGTACTCCAGGCTCATAAAAACCTATTGACCAATTCCTGGATTGTTAAAAAAAACTTTAGAACATTCCGAAATCTTAAGAGCAAACCAGTTCCAGTAGTCATTGATACACTGAGCGACGAATTGTTCGATAAAAATCCCGTTGCAATACGCTATAAAGAACTGCAGCTAATGATGGAAGGAGGTTTGCTAAAGAAAGACTTGTATTTATTAAAAGAGGAACTGTGGAGTTACGCCATGGTTTACGTCGTCAAGAGGGGCAGCCCGTTCCTCAAACCTCTTTCCGACTTTACGTCGAGGTCCTTCGAGAGTGGGCTGAGTGAAAAGTGGTATCGGCTGACCTCAGAGCTGACATCCGAAAACAAGAGAAATATTTATCCTCCTGCAGTTGAAGAGCGAAAAGAAAAACACATCGCCATAGCTTTCTTGGCCCTCTTTGTTGGTAACTATTTTTCTTTACGTCACTTTAATACTGAAATTGGTACATTCACTATGTTCAGGTGTGTAATTAACACTGACTATTATAGCTTTGAAGATGTTTTTCGATATGATTAGATATTGCTCATTAAAATCTAATCACAAATCATATTACAATCTCTTTTATAGTTGTTTATTACTTGTTTTTTTTTAATTATTTAGGAGTTAACATACTGAGTTTTGCTAGAATGGCAAGTTTTATTTATTAGTTATGTGTCATTTTTATGGTTTGTGGGTTACAAACATGAAACGGTTTAATTCTGTCAGTTCTGGAGAACTTTGAAACATGAAATTATACATAAGACATGAAAAATACTGCAAATGACATACAATATAATCAAGTGTTGTTTATTAATTAATAAATCGTTTTTCTCAGTCCCGTTAGATTGGGCACCGGAGTAGAAGTCGCAGTATCCTGGTTAATAATATGAAATATTCGTTATGGCTAAACAGATTACAAAATAAAAGTAATATAACTACTATGAATATCATGTTCACTTTTCACAACCTCTGGTGACGTAGAGGCAAGAATAATTTTAAAACTCTGAAACGCAATGTAAAAAATTGTATATTATTTGATACGCCATAAAAAATCATTATTTTTTGAACCAGGGCAGCTTAACTTTCTGTAACTGTAATCATAACTAACAATCATGTTTATCTCACATTATTTTTCCTAGTTCCTCATACAATTTTTGTAAACCATATTCTCTGTATGGATTGTACTTTTGTGCTAAAGCTTCTGAAAATGGCATATTTGACTCCATCAGCTGTAAATAAGGATTCACTTCATAAATAAGAGTTTCATTATCGAGATGGATCACTAAAAATTAATTAAATGCAAGTGAATTGACTAAGAACCTTTGAAGTGCTCTTGAAATAAAGGGCTCCTCGCCAGAGTAATTAAGTGAGGGCCTCAGAAGACGAGGCACAGTTACTTCCATATCCTGTCAAGATGAAGGTTGGTGCTCTCTTGCGCACCTTCCTCACCCTCAACTCAGTTCCCCCAAACCAGTCACAACTGCCCCGGAGGGTGCTCGATGCCCTGGGGCACACGGTGGTCATGACCCCCCCTGCCCTGGACATGATTCCCAATCCGGACCTGTCCCACATAGTAGTGAATTATGGAGACAATGTCGACCAGACGATATCCGGAGCGGTCATCGCTGGAGAAGGGGGCTTGCTCCAGGAACAGGTGGCGTTGCTTAATACTCAGAGCGGTTGGATGGCCAGGGCGGTGGTAGTCGTCCTCACAAACAACCCCAGCCTAAAGATGTTTCGCTACCTCTGGGGGAGGAGGATGATCAACGTGATCTGCCTAGGAGGCACGGAAGTTATGTACGCCTACAATCCCTTCAACGATACCATGCTCACACTTGACGGACAAGAAGACATCAAAGGTATTCTCGACAAGAGGTGGAAGAACCTATATGGTTACGCAGTGCCGGTTGCCATGTGCACGTACCGCCTCAGCTACAGGTCTGATAGAGGACTTGCCCTTGGAGCAGGCATTGACGGATCCGCAGCTTACGAACTTTCCAAACTTTATAATATGAGCATAGTTATTCGGGATACTGGAATCAATGACCATAGATTTGAAAAATCAGACAAAATGGTAATGCATTACTCATTTGTAGTAGGTATCGTACAAATTAAGTAAAACAGCACTGACTTTCATGTGTAAATGTCTATATATACAGTACTTAAATGCATAAGTATGATAATTCATTCTTTTCTTTCAGTTAAGCATTGGCCAATCAGATGCGTCTCTGAATGGAAGATTTTTAAATCGTGGTATGAAATATAAAAACGATCTGGAATACACAACAGCTATTTACAGCGATTCTATTGTCATGGTATTGAAAATTCCACCCAAGTTGCGCAGTTGGGACATCTTTGCTAGAATCTTCAATTGGTCAGTATGGTTGGCGCTTTTAGTAACAATAATAGTCACGAACAGGATGATGATCTGGATGGCCCAAAAGAAGCACTGGCATTACACCTTCAGCCTCACAATCCGTGCAATCTTTAACGTGCCCATCACCAGGCTCCCCACTTCTATGCGCGAACGATTTATTCTGGGCCAAAGCTTTTTTGTCGGTATGGTTATACTGTCCATCTTCCAAGGGTTATTGTTCCATTTCATAAAAGAAAGTACAACATACGCAAAATACAAAACCCTATCAGAGGTATACAACAATAGAAAGTTGTTGTCTAATTCCTGGAGTGTAAGAGATTTCATTCCTTCAAGGCAGAAAGGAGTGGACAGGCTAAGGGATTCGGTGAAGGTACTGCGACCAATTAAGGATGAATACTTTGAAAAGTATGCCCTGGCGATCCGGCAGAAAGAAATAGAACTGATGATGGAAACAGGTATCATCGAACAAAACTTGTACTTCGTCGAAGAGAAATTGGTCAGCTTCACCATGTCCTATGCGGTAAAGAGAGGCAGTCCCTTCCTCGAGCCTCTATCGCGGTTCACTACACATGCGTTCGAGGGCGCCCTCAGTGAGTTCTGGTACAAGACTACGGTAAAGGAACTCGCCAAAAATAAAAAAATAAATCATGAATGCAAACCATACAAAGCTCTTACAATAGAAGATGTCGAGGTCGCCTTTTTAGCGTTAGGTTTAGGTAATTGTCAAACTAATTACAACTCTTTGGTTAAACAGTCACCATTAACATATTCGAAAAAGTGGGTAAACTAAATTTTGAGTGAACACGCCCTGTTAAACGAAAATTAATAAAAGAGAAAAATGAAAATATCTAAATTTCTTTTAACGAAATAGTCTTAAAATAGGTCCTGTCAATATCAATTTTTACACGAACAATAAAATTCAAATTATTATTTTCACCTATGAGCTTGAAATCAATATTTATATTTTACCCATATTTTCTTTATCAGTAGCTAATGGTGGCCTTATTAGTTTTACTGATCAACATCAATAAGAAAATAAATATTCATTATCAGAAATTCCTTAATAAATATTCATTTAAATTAATTACAGCTTATTTTTTATATTTTTAGGGCACGCCTTAAGCTGTGTAATATTCCTGATAGAAGTGCTGTCACAGTGTATTGGAGGATTTAGAAGATCTATCAGAAAATCCATCAACTTTTTGTATCCGCATAAAACAAATTAATAGAAAACAGAAGAAATTTTTATTAGCGCGCATAATTATCAATCATTATTTTAACCCAAAATTTTGCACATTTTACCAAAGAACACGTGAATGGGATTATTATGAGAAATATACCTTATTCATAACAGAGTCTCGGCACAAAATTAGTGAGCATACAATATATTAGTTGTTAGCAGCACAGTATATTAGCTTAAGACATTAATCAGTTACTTATTTTTTAAACTTTTTTCCGGGTGGGAGTGAGCCCTTCACCGTAAGTATTTATTGATTAAAATTATACCTATGTATGAAAGTACGTAAGAGATTAATAGTAATTCATTTCACAATCAGATACTAACCACATTTAATAAAGACGAAGAAATTAATTAAAAAAAAGCTATCATAACATTAATAAACATTTATCGTAAATAAATAACAGGACAAAAATAAAACAGATTCAGTGCATCAAATAATAAAACAAATCCACTCTGGAGAGGCAGATTTGTTATTTGAATAAAATGAAGTCAAATCATAACTATGAAAGAGATAAAATGTAATACATGATACAAAATTTATAAAAACGGTGATGTTGAAATAAAGGAGTGGAAAAACATCATTTCCTTCTCTGTCCACTGCGACTGAGCAAAATATATGCTTTCAATAAAAGTCCTGGCTGTATTTAAATAGTAAATGCTCCCCATTCGCTGGCCAAGCACCTTGTTTTAGAAGTATCGATTTTATCAGCTTGCTCCTTTTTGTAGATTAATGTATAACACTGTATTGGTCAGTTTGTCACATTTATGGAGAAAGTTGTTAGTTAATCCAAATTAAAATAAGTAGCCCCTTAGTGGGTTCATGTCCATCCTGTTTGACACTGAGTTCATGAGCCGGTGTTCTACTATCGACTGTGGTATAGCAGGTAAGGTCTCGTTTAATGCCGCTAATTCAGCTTCTGTGTCAGCAGTCTCGTTTTCCAAGTCCCAGTCCAGTTTGATAACAATTCCTCTTCTCACGATCTGTACCATTAATCTAATATGTGAGCTCGGCATGTTAATGTTTATTATCCAGTCAAGCATCAGATTAATCCAGCGGAGACACATCACGATTTGCGACTAGTTCCAGCACCTAACGCACCCAGTGTTTAACACTATGACCCCACCACCATTCCCGCATCGATGGTAACAGACTGCCGGGGAAAATTAGGTTAAGATTTTCTTATTAGATGTGACTTAGTTTTAAGTCTATGATTAAAAAGGTGAGTCCCATCATTTTTAAACATGTTTAGAAAATCGATGTATAATGTACATATACTTTTGTAACAATAAACAATCGCAATGTAAAATTATTAAAAATTGTATAAAATGTAGCCAAGCTTCAGAACATGAATGTCCTATTGTGAATATATTCATTTATGTAGTACATACTGATTTCGATAATTTCATATTCCATAACGGCAAATATGTATAAACAAGTTTTATTTTTCATTAATGTGTCCAAAATGTGATACTACAATTATGACAACTATTTTGCCCTGATTGTTCAAACAGAAAGGTTCTAGTCGACATCAGACGATGTTGGTCGGTCAATATGCTTTCTTCTCTCCTTTATTCCGTTTCATAATAATTGAATCATCAGTTATTGCTAAACGTATACAGTATGTTTGGCGAAGTTTTCTATAAATTAAATAATTGCAACTCACAGGGCATCATTCTTTATAAAAAAAAAAAACTTTATTAATAATAACATAATATTAAATAACAGTGATCTTAACTAGACGAAAACTATAGTGAATGGGGTGGGAAGGCTGGAAGGAGTATTTATACTATCAGGTAGAAAGTGACGCATGATTGTATGTAATGTAATATTACTAACTGTCCGCTTACATAGAACTTCAAATGTCTCATTTTCCAGGGGGTCAATATAATTGATATTATTTTGTACAATTTTCAAAAGGACATCATGAGTAAAGAATATTACTTTCATAAAAATAAGGTGGTAATTTCAGTCGAATATGTGAACCTGTGGACTCCCCTTTCTTGATGTAATTTAGATTTGATATTGTCAACTACTAAAATTGATAAAGGTTTGTCATGATAGATTTTGATTAGTTTGTTCAAGTTGACTTATCATTATCTTGCATTATCAAAGGTCCCACATGATATTTTTCTATAAGTAATTTAAGCAAATGTTACTGATTTTGATGTGCAGATTTAACGTTTTTTTTTTAGAGAACTCAAATATTGACGTCATACTGCTACTACAATACTATAAAAAATCCTCATCAGGAACAGGTCTGAGTTTATATCACGTGGTCTAAGATTTTTACGCCAAATATTTATTGAGTCACCAATAATATGACGCAATAATAATGAAAATTATAATTTGTTATACGGTAACGGTTTGTTTTGTTAATGAATATAAAACATTGTTTTCGTAATGTTGGCTGTAATTGTAGAACCATTGTTGAATAAACAGTTATTCTTTCTTTATCGTTATTATTTACTTATTACGTTTAATACTTTGTAGTGTTTCGTGTCTTAAGAATTTTCAATTTGTTTATTCTTGACTTGAGAACTGTTTTACAGATAAAATTATGAAGACAAACTTGATGGATTAAATAAAAATACCTGTGAGTTTCGGATGCTAGCCAACATTGTTTAATCTTGGCTCAGGCCGAACCACATTAATTTAATGAGACGTTTACGACATACCTGAAAAAGTAAACAGACATATAGAATAAAATATTATCACACAAATAAATACTTAATATTATATCTAAAAACAAATATTTTTAAACCTAAGACTTTTTAAATATTTCTTTGCAGAAAATAATTTTTCTAATAGCCTACTGAAAAATGTTCTTTAACTTAATGTATATTTAATTTATTTGTTTGAAGATCCAACAAGAAGTAAAATTTATCAAAGTGTAAAAATCTTAACATACATTGTGCTGTATATTAAATTTAGAATAAATTATTTATGACAGTTTTAAATTGCTTCAAACAGTCATAAAGAGAATAAAACAAAAAAGTTTTAATAATTTTTCTAAAATAATTGGGTGACTATTTAACGATTACACAAAGTTTCATTGTGATTGACGGTAATATCAAAGCTTTTCAATGTTATTACTGTTTAATATTGTTTAAATTTGCAATATTTTGTATTTTGATTATATTTACAACTTTTGATGTCATTTTGTTATATTCAAACTTTCCCTTTTGTTATTTCTATGTTCGAACGATTTGAAAATGTTTTATTTTAGGTTTCAATTGGTTCAATGTTGTGTTTTGCGGCCAGAGGATGACAACCTAGAGTTGCCAAAAGCACTTGTCAGAAATAAGCGCTTAATTACTTTTTTTTTTATTGCTTTAATGGTTTTCAATGTCTGAAATAGCTCACTACTGAGTTCCGGTTCGCTTTAAAAATACACCAAAACTTCAGAAAACAGGGGAGTAGCAAGTTCCTACAAACCAGGAGGGTACCCAAAATCTAAATAAAATGGGTGGGATGAAGTTGCCAACCCTGAAATCGTGGACACAGAACTGTTAATTAAAATTAAAATGTTCTACGGTCGAAGTGATGACAGGATCAAACATATTATTTTTTATCATATGAGAATGAATATCATTAAATTGAGACAGGTCGCGTGTACTGGCAACCGGCCGTTGTAACGAATGTGCGACTAATTCAAGCAACGATTCGATTTCTCAATGTGCTGCATCTATCATTCCTGCACGGCGCCTATCACAACATGCAAGCCTTTGCAAGTGCAAATTGGATGGTTATGGACACTGATGTTTTGAAAATCTCCTTGATAATTCATTCACAGTATGTTTTCAATTGGTAGGTGTAAATATTGTGGACTAGAGGTGAGGTAGATTTAGACCTGGATAGAATAAAAGTAGATTAACAAACTAACATATATATAGAGAGAGGATTCTAAGTGCAATCTTAAGCAAGTATTATTTAGAATTTCTGGAAAATCATCAGATTTAGTCAAAATGTATTCACATCACTTTTACTCTTCGACGAGGACCTTCAATTCGATAAAGCTTCCTATGTCTTATACTGTTACAAACTATGGCTTCCATCTAAACAAAAGGCTTTCTTGAAACCCTCACGCACGAATTAATTGAACAGATGTGGATAGCTACACAGACTACTTAGCAGAAACTCTAACCTCACACTAGAAAACAATATTCATATTTACAAACAGTTGTTAAAACCAATTTGGACTTATTGGACTTTGGGAAGAGAGCTAAGGGAGACAGCCAAACCGTCCAGCATCAAACGAATCCAAACATCCCAATGCAGAACCGCAACGCACCCTTTTACATTACAAAGCCATTCCTACACCGAAGTCTCCATGTTCCAACTGTCTTCGACCTTATAACCTGGATATTTTCCAAATTTCACAAAACCTATCCGCTTATTTAAATCCTCCTCAACTGCTTTTCTAATAGCACTCATCCTAAAAATTCTCCTCATCACCTCGATTGGCGGATGCGTCGCAATCAATTGTAACTAGACGTGTAAGTCATCGGGTCCTGGCACTAGACATCCCCATTCATGTGACGAGCGTCTGTGGCTCACTTTCTCTCTATTCACCTTATATATCACTTTCTCTGATATTAGCCTCTTGGTGGCTCTCCCTAACCGCTTGTAATATTCAGTATCCTCAGCACAGTAAGTAATAAATTCACATTTATTAGCTACAAGGCGAAGTTTAAAAATTTGGCCACAGCTTTTCTGAAGTTTTAATGTGGAATGAGTCACTCAAATTAGTCTAGGAGCCAATAACAAATTTATTCAACGGAAGGGCTACCGATATTCTTAATGGATAGTCCTAACTGTGGTATACTACTACAAACGTCAAGTCTAACTATCTAAAATGGGCGACTTTCTCGTGAAATTTGGACTCAAAGTGGTCGAAAGGTCTCAAATTTTGAGGCTCCATTCCACCGAAAGGTAAACACCTGCAATTTATACTTTTAAGATAAAATCTTTATGGCAATACAATTACAATCTGTCCTATTGAGCAATAAGTTGTGATCAATGCTCTCATTCATAACATATTTGCAATTCTTCATTCGCTCGCTCATTCGTATAGTATTAAAAACAGCTCAGAGACCTCCCAAATCCACTTGGTTGTCACCTCCCACTCATGCGACCGAGGAAGCGGATTCTTTGGTGTTCCCCGACGTTTCGCCATCAGCCGCGTCACCGGGTACGAGCAAGTGGAGGCTGACCAAGAGTGTGAGAGCCACAGACGCTAAGGATATGATTGGAGAAACTGGCCATTGCCAGAACTCCCAGTGTCACGTATCCATAGGAGGCCAAGAGACCACTGCCGCCGAGGATTATAGGGATATGTGGCGCAGTGTAATTCCTGTGCTAGGGGATTAGGGGTGTTTGGATCAATTTATACAAAAGTAATGTTATCAGTGGAAATGACGTAATCGGGAGCGTTTTCTAAACTGACGATGAACATGACAAATGTTTTAGTTCAACACACCAGTGAACTGCTCAGATTTGATCTAAACTATTCGCCATGGCAAGGTGAGTAGATAAATCTGGTAGGGACTTCAGTTCAATATGCGACTATTACATTTAAAAAAAATTAGCTAGAAAATAAAATGAATCGTTGTACTATTATTCACATATAATGATTCACAAAACACAGTAATTACTATAAAGGATGACGACTTCTATGTGAGGTAACGGTTCAGTGTTAAATCCCAAGAAGTATGGCTAACCATACTAATACTATTTCACTTAATGTTTAATAAATAAAAGAATCAAAAAAAAAAACATTTTACTACTAATACATTGATATAAGCTAACAGAGAACAAGAAAAAAAAACATTTATTTTTTATCTGGCTGACTTGAGGGTTATTAAAAAAGATTTATCCTAATTACAGGTCAATTATTGATTCGAGTAACTTCAAGAGTACTTGAATTGAGTATGATATTTTGACCAATTTGACAGTATTCGTCCTAATTAAAAATAGACCTGTTTTTTTGTTTTTTTTTAAATGGGACTGTTAACATTTAGGCAAGGCCAAAGAATAAAAGGCTTAAAGTAAACAAACTATAGATAGTTTATCCCGACATGTAATCTGACTGAGAGATGGGCCATAAACATCCCGGAGTGAGTTTTTAGTAAGAATAAAAATTGGTTTACATTTCCTGTTGCCCCGGGTAAACACGGGATAGAGAAAGTTACAGAAGTTCGTTATCTAGTTAATTAATGAATAGAGAACTAGAAACAGCCTCGAAAATGTTTTATGGGGAGAACAGAACGCGTGAAACTAATAGCTGAGGAATTTCGAGACATAGGTTTCTTTAATTAAAAGTTATTTATGATGGGAAAACAGGAATCTGATTTCCAGAAAATAAATCTCTAAGTCAATTACTTTTTCTTAGTAAAATGAGACTTTAAATCTATTTTAAACAGCTTCAAGAGAATAGTTCTATTATTTTATAATTGGGAATTTATATAAAATCAATCTATGCTTTCTTTAAAAGTAACTTTTTTCGTAATAAATAATGTGAAATGTAATCACTTTAAATCAAGCGATGTTAAATTATTAAAATTGTCATCCATCAATCAACACAACAGCAAGCGTATATATAACGGTCACTATTTTTTATGTGATGTAATAGTTATTCTTTACATAATTACCAAAATGGGAGTTGGTACACTTCTCAGTTTACACAAAACTTTTCAATAATCCCATTAAAATAAAATAAAAACCATTCTTACATATACACATACAACAGCCTGTTTTTTTTTCTTTTTTTAAAAGGCCCAAATACATTTAATTACCGAAACCATAGGGGCAATTCTTTAAATATATTTTTATCTGGCATGATAATCATGACGCAGTCATTAACTTAGCAATGGTGGACCAAGTGATACAAAGTTTACGTAGATTGATTTTTTAATCCTATGTATTATATTGTATTGTAAGTAGTTGTATACTAGTAAGTCTATTTGTAAACAGGCAAGTTACTCAAAACTTCAAATTTTTTGTTGCTTGGTCTACTATAGCATATCTATATCCAATCAACTATAATTCTATATTTTAAGACTGGCCGTAAAATTTTAAATTCAATAAATAAAAAGTCTAGCCTCTCTCCAAAGCTATGCTATTTCGTATTAATGTCATTAGTAGTCAAATATAGTGCCTTAATAGACATTTGATATGAAAAATAAGAATCAATAAAAACAAATAGAGAAGGGTTCTACTTTTTTTAATTTGGCCAGAAAATTTCTAAAGAAACAAGCCGGTCCATGGCCAATTTCTATAATCATGCCCTGAGCGTCAGTGGCTCTCACGCTCTTTGTCAGCCTCCACTAGCTCGTATCCGGTGACACGGCTGACGGAGGAGCGTGCGGGACTTCCCAAGTACTGCATGAATGAGGGAGTGAATGAAAAACTGTAAATACGGTATGAATGAATATTGATCACAATTACTTATTTCCCAATAAGGAAGATTGTAATTTTACCATAATAAAGATTATTAAACTTATTCCACATAAATACTGTATGGTTGTAGTATTGGCTCAATAGTTTGTATTATAGTAACGTTTTATATTATTATTTATATTGTGACGATTTAAAAAACAAAGTATATAAGTCACTCCTAAAGTATATTTTGTATTGATATGACATTCACAGTCGACCCACAGGCCCACCTATTTAGGCATTGTGATGACGTCTAAGGCAAGAAACATGTATATGTATAGACTTGTAGCTATCATATTAATAATAAAATTGCAAGCAATACAAAGAGTTTAAAAATCCACAATGTGTATGTAAATTATTATCTTTCAATGATTATTAATAGCTTGTTATATATAAAATTGAATTTGAAGTTTTTACTTTGTGTTTTGTATTGTTTTTTAGTATTCTGTTTATTATCTTCCCTTGAGGACAAAATTATATAACTTATCTAGGGCAGGCCCCCTATATCACAGATTCTACCGCTGGAGCTATTTGCCTACAAATATTTGCCAGAACCGAAGTTGACCGGGCCGACCTGAACCGGCTAATCCCAGATAGCTTATCTTTACAGGAGATTAGATATTCCTCAACTTAGCCACCGAAATATATGGTACACATTACATGGTAATAATGCTTCATGTACTAAGAGAACCGGTGTGAGGCACTGGCATTGCTTGGGTTCGAGTCGGTAATGATAACTTACAGTCTCATGGGTTCACCTAAATACGGTCAAACCTTTAAAAAAATCCATACTACCACGCCATAAGACAAATATCACGACAAATAAGACGATCGAAAATCGAATTGGCAACATAATAAGTAGAAGATCAAACTTACAAGATCATTTGTAATGACATTATTTTTCATCAGTAGGTAGAGAAGTAATGAAGGAGTAATAAAGAAATACTTGTGAAGGCAATGACATTAGTACTGATCGTGTAAGCTCCACGTAAAGAGGGAATAAAAAAATACAGCATTGGATAGATGAATCTGTATTCATCCAAAAGAAAGCTTTTGGGATTCTAAATACATCATTAAAGTTTGTTATAAGTATACTTTAAAAGTAAAAAAATCAAGCCTTTGCTAACCTTGTTAAAGATAAAACATTAATTTATAGCTTAGAAACAATTGATATACCGTCACACCAGGTAATATAAATAAAAAATAATTAATTAACAAGACTACTAAGAAACCTAAATCCTCGTTACCTCACAATTAAAGCAAGTTCCATTAACAAGCTACTTATAGCCATCCCGTTTTTTTTAAAGGAGTATATGTGGTTTTAAATTATTAGTAATGTGAGTGGGCGTAATAAAAATATGCTGTTGAATATTTTTTGTATTGTACATCTGATAGAGGTTGATTTTTATTAAATTATTAACTTTCACGTGCAGTTGTGTGCTTTTGAATTGTTACATACATGTTCCATTAATTATGATTACTACTTATTGTCTTGACAATGAGTATTTAATGTTGAATGCTTCAGAATGTTTTTCCTTTTTCATCATCGTTGCTTTTCAGTAATATATAACATTTTTGAGAGACAAATGTGTTTAATTAAATATTTCAAATTTTTTTGCCTAGAGCCGAAAGCTAACGATTTTCCGGCTATTCAATGATTCAAATAGTTTCGTTAAAATCATTGGTTACATAAGTGATTTAATATAATTCATTCGTTTCACATTTAGATGTGATAACAATGGAAAATTACAAGAATAAATAACTTAATAAAGTGGGATATTGGGTGTACCTCTGAAGTGATATATTTTAACAACTAAGATTATTATTAATTCAGAAGCCAACGCAGTTAAAACATACCATCTTATAGTGTTTTATAGTTAAAACATATATCTTACCAACTTTTCTAAAAAAAAATTATTTCTCTATCTTCATCTGTTAAGGGGACTTTGAAAGATGCCTCTCATAATTCGTTAAATTAGAACAATGGATATTGCTATGCGACAAGTAAAGGACATTTTTTGAAATGATCTTCTTTTAAAAATAAGAAGTCAGTATTTTTATAGTTTACAAATTATTTTTGAATGCTGCAAACATTATATATTAATTTTGAAAATAAATAAATTTGAAAAATTATGACTTTGAATTAAAAAGAATTAACACGTGGCACTTGCGAAATGTTAAAACCACATCAAATACTTACTTATTAACAAACTTAATAGACTTACAGATACAGATTTCATAACGTCAAATAAATACCTATTTTCAGGTAGTGATCGACTTTAAAATTTCAAACATGTGCCACCCTCACATAGACTCACAGAAGCTGCAGTGTTAAAATATGATTTGGCCAATTCAATGCAACAAAACATACTTTTTGACTAATATCAAATTCGAATTATTATAATTGTAAAGTAACAGGACCGACTAGTTATTAACGATATATAGGCACATAGAATACTGGGAGCTGACTGTATTGCATCAGAAAAACAAAGAACACTCAATACTTCAGTCGAGAATCAATTAGCTCTTTTTTATATATATATATATATTTTTATGCATATAATATTTTTAAGTTACTTAAATTTAATTTTAAACTTATTAATATGATATCATAACAAAATGTTGAAACTGCTAACTACCCTAAAAATCATCAACTGTTAAATGTAAGAAAGAGAAATCATTGTATTTATATTTCCAACGTATAAGTAGATATGTTGCAATATAATTAATTATTCACAAAGCACATATAAAAAAACACATCTACTTTAAAGTTCGAATAGTGAATAGGATGCGAAAACATTTGTCAGTGAAACGTGACGATCGGAATAAAATTAATTTCAATATGTGAAAGTGCAGAAACGTTTTTGTTTTTTGCGGGATGTGCGGTTGGATTTGTAGGCAAGCAAGAGAAACCTAACACGGAAGATTGAATGTCAGGAGAGCTCCTGATAGCGGAAACACTGAAAGGTGTGTGTGTGTGTGTCTATACAATAGAAATAAAACAATTAAGCAAGGATTGTACATGCTCAGTCACAAGTAATATATGCACCCACCTCATAATTAATAATGTAAGTAATTATTTTAATTATCAAGTACATCATTATCGCCTAAGCTCATTAATTTTAAAATTATAAAATAATAGCAGTACTGGTAGACATAGAAATGTTTTAGAATCATTGGTTTAATGTTAATGCTGAAGAACACTCCACGCAGTATTTTGAAAATGGCGTTAATTATATTCAAAAAGAAATTATGTTAAACTCCACAACGTAAGTTTATTGTAAGGTAGAATCATCTGATCTCAAAATCGCCGTAAGATAAAACAAGTGAGAAACATTAAACAATCTTGGTTTCCAACACTATCAATACGCATTAAAGAACGAAGTTAATTTTATGCTATCTAACTATGTCTATATGACTGCGGACATTAAAATATATCTACTGCAGTAAATGTGACCATTTAAAATCAATTATAATAAATAGGCACTGGTTTTTGTAGAGGAATCGACCTAAATCACAATACATTAAATACTTCTCGACTCGAAAAAGGTTTTATGCTTAATAATTAGATAAGATTATTTTCAGACCGATTAGGTTAGGGCCAGCCACCAGTGGACTCTCACCACTGTACCGAACAATCAACCTCCACCGAGGATTCCCACACTCCTTACTCCTCTCACACCACCTTCAAGCAGGTCTTCCTAGTACAAGGATCCGATCACCCTGAATATTTTATATTTATCCCTCATCCAAAAATTCTAACTAGAGAGCTTAGGGGAAAAAAAAAAAAAAAATTAGGTTAGGTTAGCTAGTTTTTTTGGTTTTTTTTTGGCGTAAAACCCTTAGGTCTTCAACGCAGTTGTTTGCATATTCAAACTCAGGGAGCCCAATGGCTGGAGTCCGACAGTTCAAGGACGAGAGGAGAGCCCCTTGGAACCACCCAGGGCCCAGGAGGCACCCCAGACCCACATGTCAGGCGGTGGTTATATACAGTATTTTATAGATGATAAAACCATGTATTCAACTAACGTAAATTCATCATTACAATCCACCATGTTCAGATTTTCATATAGTTCAGGTTAGTTATATGACTAATTATATATATTTATTTATAGTATTCACCAAAATAAACAACATATGTAATATTTAAGAGAAATAGTTTTGTCTCGCATTTTTATTATTTCTTTCAGGATAATTTGTTATGTGGTCGATGCCAACATCTTAACATTAGACAATGGAAACTAGGAATAAAACGATTTATTCGACAAAACTAGACTCATAGTTTGCTATTCATTGTGTGTTTGCTTGTGTGAATATTGTTTTTCTGTAACACTTGCACCTAAGGATATGCAGTTTTTCAAGGAAGTGTTTAACACTATGACCCCACCACCCTTTCCGTATTGATGGTAACAGACTGTTGAGTAAAATTAGGTTAAGATTTCGTTTAAGATTTTGTTTGTTAAATGTAAGTTAGTTTTAAGTTTTATCGTAAATAGATTCATCTATATAAAATCTATATTGAATCCCATAATTTCCAAAACCAAGGGGATACGAAGAAAAACAAACGAGTGAATGAAGAATTGTAAATATAGTATGAATGAGATTTATCACAATTGTCTATTGCTCGTTACGGACAGACTGTAATGGTATTTAAAATAAAATTTCCCTAAATTAATTTATAAATATCATTCGAACAACGGCAAGGCCGATAACATTAATAAACCACTGGTTAGTTCACCAGGTGTGTTAGTCTGTGATGTGTCATACAAATACCACACTAACAATGACGAGTAATCAGACATAAGTAATCAGCTCCGCTGTCTGTTAAATACATCTTTATGATACAAATGCGGCTGATGAACGACCGTAAATCCAGAAAGCAGACAAGCAATTGGGTTGCCGCCGGCAGCAGCCAACAGCGTGGTAATTGCTCTGAACAGTTTTATATTTAGCCAGCAAGGGCAATTGGGCCCGGTCCCTGCCGGCAGACGGCGGAGCAGGCGAGTACAGTTGTCACCACGTGTAGGTGCAGTAGGTCTATCGGTAGATCGATAATCGATATGATATATCGATAAAGTGTGCACATCGATATCTCTCCTCGCAGGTCTTAAGAAGGACCTATGACTGAGGAATAAGCAGATACAGTATTCAGAACCTCGGTCATGTAACTAACTATGTGGGTGTTTAAATAAATACTTCTCGGACCTTCTAAAATGTAGTAGACGAACCTACTTCATGAGACGTATACGACACCTCTGCGACTCCAACAATCCCATAACGGTTTACTGACGAAAGTGGTCAGACATGCTTCATTCGAGCAACGGAACAACAGTGAGCCTCACGAGATGCTGCCTACGGTGGATGAATTCATTCACCGTAGAAATATCAAATTTTTCGACTCCCTACAATACTTGACAAACCGGGTGTTTAAGACGATAACTCCCGCTCCGTACCCCATCGATGGTAAGACGCATTCGAGGCAGGAACGCTTTTAGTCTTAGGTTCTAGTTAGTAAGTTTCCCACATTGTAAACCGAAGGCCTATCACCTAGTCCTGTATATTGTTTATTGACTTTTTAACTTCAAACAGAAAATTGTTTTTGTAAATATTACCTCCTTCAAATGCATCTGCGTATGCAGCACGAGGAGAACATTGTAAATCTTGTACATTGAATTTTGTTTATCTGTTTGTAAAAATGTATAAAATAAAAGGGGTTTTAAAATAAATAAAAAAATCCAAACGTTAGTTTTCAATACTTTTTATTATATCCTCTAAAAATGTCTCTTCTCTAATGTTTTCGCCTTGACCTCACGACCCTATTATTGTAGCCAGGCAAACGAATATTTATTTAAATATATCTACCTACAACGCCACCAACCAAATATTTGGGTGTTCTTAAACACAGAAAATCCTCGATACTTGCAATAACCCACCTCCCTCCTCGCCAACTTCAACCAACATCGGGGATTTATGCGAAGATAAGGAAATTAAGTCCTTTCTGAAACACTCCTATCACATCAAAACCCGGTGTCTTGACTAATAACTCAAAATCAACTCACATTATCAAGAGGGCTTGTTGTTAGATTGTGATCTAGTACAACATATGCATTTAAGCCTCCTACTTTAGATAGTGTAAAGTCGTTCATTCTATTTACCACAGGAGAAAGTAGCATCCAGAGAACCATCCAACGCATCTAGCAGGCTAGAGAACATAAAAAAATCTGTTTATTTTTACTTTAGAATAGCGACATTTAATAATAATTAAAGACAATCAACATTGAGCTTTAGGCTTAAGGATTAGGGCCCACATTTATATGCAAATGAAAAGGGTTAAAATATGCAATATTCCTAATTTTGTTTGTATAATATCAAAATACCGATATATAAGCTTACGTGCTTTAATGATTTTGTATATATATGTCTGTAAGACAATTATTATACAATGATATAATTATTATACAACACTCTAATTACTTAATGTAAATTTTCTCTATCATCTCACTTTTTAGAATCTTGCTGATCGCTCAATCTAGTGGTGATCAGTAGAAGCGGCGTGTCAAATTCAAATTAAAGAAGGTATACTTTCTTTACAACTCCTCTCCTTAGGGTGTGAATTCTTGCAATTTTCAGTCTTGTAATATCGGAAGTAGTTTTGTTATGTGAAAGAATCCAGACAATTATTGAAGGTGGGGTGAATAAACTGAAATCAGTTTCTCTGTAAACAAAGAAACAATTACAGTTTATAATTATCACTTCTCTATTCACACTCTAATTACTTAATGTAACCTTTCTCTATCATCTCACTTTTTAGAATCTTGCTGATCGCTCCATCTAGTGGTGGTCAGTAGAAGCAGCGCGTCAAATTCAAATTAAAGAAGGTATACTATTTTACATACATACATATATATATATATATATATATATACTTGATTGATGGCTTTTTGTATTTAAATGGAACACGCTTCGATTGGTGGAGATACGCTTAAGTTAGTCTTGTTTAAACACCCTGTTGAATGACTTAAAAAAACTCGTTCTTTACACCACAGATTATTCCGACTTTTAAAATATCATTTTGAGTTGGTCGACGTCAGTTGAATAGCACACAATGAAAGATTCAGAAAATGAAGACCATTAATGTATAATATCCTTAAAATAATCACCTTTTCCCAAAAATAAATTCTAATCAGTTAATAAATACTGCTTTGCTGATCTTGACTCCTAACTGAAGTTATTTAAACCATAGAAAATAGCAAAACTTTTAAAAATTTATTTTGTTGCAGAAACCCCAAAACTGCAGAGAGTGGAGAATTTGTTTATCCCCACCTCTTACCCTCAAAGAATGTATGACGGCTCTTTGCTAGGTGCGGCACCGTTTTATATCATTCGGATATTTCACCGAAATATTTGATTTTAACGAAGTGATACGTTTTTTTTTTAATTTCCCAAAAATTTGAAGTTCTGGACTCATTGGGTTTTTGAAATACCCGATTCATTTATACACTTATATCTAAAAATGTAATAATTTACTATAATATCTTTATAAAAGATATGTAAGGGGTGATGAAGTAAATTAGAGACACGATGTTATTCTGTAATTTACTCACTTATATCGTAAGTATGAAAAGGAAACGCGTATTGACTTGACAAAATGCTAACACTTGCGTGTACTAATGAATCGCCTTTACAAGATACCGATCGAGAGAGCGTGTAACCTGTCGAGGAGGTAAACGCTCTGAGCGTGGCCACTAATTAACAAATTCGATCTGATATGGCCTGTTAATTAGAAATGCTCTGTTGTTGTCATTGCCAGATCGGTGTCGTACGTGGTACCAGATACAGCAATATTTCCGAGATAGTGAATTTAAAGTTTCATCTGCTTCAGTATTTTAAAAAACAATTAAGTGTAGGCAATGTGATGGAGCAGTTGGCTGCCATGTGACTAGTTGCTCTGTCATAACTTCAGGGGCACTGCAGGGAATTACGTTAAGCCCTCTCTCTATTCTGTTTCGCTATCTCTACGCTCGGGAGATTTCGCAACACTAAGAAACTCTACTCGCAGCATTAGCACATGACGCATCCAAACTCACTCACGGGTCAATCATCCATCGTCAGTTAAATAATCTTTGTAGAGGAGAGCATTTTAAAAAAAAAGAGACATTTGCTTAATGCTTTATTATGAAGTACAAGCAAAACACTGGTATATACAAATATTAAGAGTTATGTTACTACATACCGGGTCGGGTGTTGGGGAACGAGTGTCGTCTGGGGCTAAAGCTGAGACACATATGTATAAGGGAAGGGTAGTTCCGGGAATAAGAGGCTAGGTTAGGAAGTATGCGGTCGCTTACTTAAAAATATCAGTGACTTCCATGAAGTCACGAGGCAGGTATACACTAGCTTCTACTATTAGCATTTTATAACTGTCTACGGTTCAAAAACAAGAATCAAGAATAAGCAGATGTAAAAACAAATTCAGTCAGAAAAGATCTTCACACATCAGGTTCTAAGGTCGGTACACTTAAATATACCTTGGGTTTGTAC
The DNA here is from genome assembly GCA_930367205.1 of Acanthosoma haemorrhoidale. Lineage (NCBI taxonomy): Eukaryota > Metazoa > Arthropoda > Insecta > Hemiptera > Acanthosomatidae > Acanthosoma > Acanthosoma haemorrhoidale. Next base: position 83,941,093 of record OV884014.1, on the reverse strand, counting down.
TTGGCTTATGTACAAAACAAAATTAACTAAAACGACTTTTTTATTGTTTAATTATTATTATTGTTATTATATTAGCAATAACAAACGAACACTATCGTGTTCTTACATTTATTCATAGAATTCCATACGGTTTCGTTTTCTTGTTTTGTTTTTTTCCGGGGAGTGAATATACGTATATACTTTCGACTACGTTGAGCATCGAAACTTTACAAACTACTCACTCTGTCATACCATTAATCGCATAGGATTTATTTATGGCTGAAATCGGTCGCCAATGTGTAGTTACACATAGTTTTATAAATTGCTGAATAAAGATAAATGAAAAGGTTTATCCACTCTAAATGCTGTTTGTTTTATTTATCGCATACAAGAGTGTAGTGCTATTATTAAATTCTTAAGACATCTGGAAGGAGAATAGTGGTCTTTCAAAATAGCAATACATTAATATACGAGGAAACGCTATAAAAAGAGACACCTTTATTTAAATATATCTACACTAGGTGAAAATGAGAAAAGCTCTTGAGCATCTGCAAAAAAATGTAATTTATTCATATATCCTCAGGACTAAAATTCAAACAAATTACAAATAAAACGACATCTAAATATTTAATTTTGTTTCAATAATAAAACTGTTAATAAATCAAGTAATAAAAACAACATATATATAACTGTGTATGATATTCTTTAACTTTATACTTCCATTCTTGCGTTGTTACACACCGAATTGGTAATTGTTCTGCAAAATTTAAAAAGTCAACTTAACCTAAAAGGTAACTTCGTTGGATATAACTAATAAATTATTGCGATAGAAAGGCATTAAAAAATCTTGATTTTCACACATTGCAAATATAAAAATGTACTAAAGTGAAAGCGCTCAGGACAATCAAACATAACATTATGGGTACACAAACCTTTTCACCTATCTTTAAAATTCTACCCACAATCAGCACCTCGTACTAAATATATATAGTAATCTGTTTTGTAGCAATAAGTGAGTAAATAAGTGATTTTAATTTAATAGGGCATGAATGAGGCATGAATTTTAAGTTAATAGTAACATGCCCACCGCTGAATCATGTCCCAATTCGATATGATTTCGTACAGTTAACGAGACCCAACAAGAGAATTGATAGCGACATGACCTGGATACAAGCATAGGCTAGTTAGTAAGAGCGTCTGAACTGGTATGATCGGGGTTCTGAAGTATTGTGAAGTCATTACCGATAAACAATATGTACTTAGTTTTTCATACGATAGATTATGAGTGCAAGTCGAGAATTGCGCAACCTGCCCCGAGTTGAGTGGGAGCTTCAACAGCCTTCGGCAGGAATCATTAATCAAGGAGATACGATGACTTGGATATGCAATACAGATGCAGAAGGCAGACAAGGAGAAAACACATCCCTCAGCAGATGCTGAGCCGAGATGGCGATCTGAACATACGAGGGACCTGGCACCGAATGTTCGACTTCGATCCGACAAGTGTGTTGCACAGATCACAACTTGGACAGCCCACACACAGCCCGTGTACTGCTAATTAATGGAGAGTTATCATTGCGCCACTTTCTGATACATGACGAGTTGTTTATAAGTTTTGTCTCGGTTGGTTCTCCAATTCAAAAGATTATTATAAGCACATTTAATACACACAGCAAAGCCCTCAAAAATTGGAGTGCGTTCAATCCATGCAATCTTATGTGTACCATGCATAACATCGGTTAGTGCACCTTTATATGTCACAAATAAAACCCTCAAACAAATGACCTTCAAATGCCCACAACGTGAAAACCACTATTCCAAAGCTCCTCAAATTCTTAAAATTACATCAGAAATTCTCCATCTTGATCACTTTTAAATATGACCCATCCCTTACATCCCTCGAGATTGAAGCGAAAGTTCTGGCGCTGGTTCATTGACTCCCCTTGTACCCTTTTAGGTCAGATCATAATTTTCTTCAAATAAACATAAAATAATAAAAAAAAACATAAAGATACTACATAAGTGCTAAAATTTCCTTCCATTGCTATAACTTACAAGTTTAATTTTTTTTGTGTTATGATTGTATCAAAGTTTCATTTTAATCTACTTTAATATTTTTACATCCATTATGAACAAAACTATACTTAGATAATTACTACTAATTAGAAATTTGAGTCTTTTATAGTTTAGTGTGTTTATAAAAGATACTTGCGTAAAGTAAAGGAAGTAATAACTAAAACAACACGGTCAAAACGTGGCATGGTTGAGAATCTCGCGAGGTTCAAAAATACTTATTAAATAATTGACTAAATTACTCAGTATTTTTTTTTACTAACAATAATTCATGCTCTTTTTAAACCATTTCAGTCACCAAAAATCACTTTTTATAAAAACTCTTAGTAGTTAAAATTGAAATCATTTTAATCATTACGATAAACACTAAATCCATAATACTTTAGAAAAACCAATTCCTGCTAAAGGTTATTCTAAATACACTTTAAATGTCTTAGGAGTTTCCATGCAGTAATGATGATTGAGACTTTGAGAATATGGAATCTTAAATTGGGGACTCCAGAATGGTGCTATTTATTTTCTAGTTCATTTTTTCCTCATTCATTTACAGTTGGTACACTATAATTTAAACATATACAGCCAATCTCTGGGGTGGGCCAGGGTATTCATGTAGCATTTCAGATAGATGGTAGCATTTCAGATAGATGGTAGCATTTCAGATAGATGGTAGCATTTCAGATAGATGGTAGCATTTCCGCGAGCACACCTATGTACAGACAGACAAAGACGAAAGACGATCCTATATCACAAGCTGTAGCGTCTTCCTTTAGACAAATACCATTCAGAACCCAGAATGCCTCGTCAGAGATTCTATTAATCTCAGTTTATAATGTGGGCTGTATCAATTAACAAGAGTAAAAGCCGGTTTAACTCGCGATCCTGTTGATTCAAGACCAACTACATATACACGGCTGCCGATGTTGTTTCGCATCCCAAACCTCAAGAACTAATACGTACAAGCAAGTGTGATCTAACATGCAATTAAGGTCACCTCTCCTATGCCATTGGTATTGGTATGGATAAATAAGCGGAATGGGTGTCCATATGTATACGTTTTCCGTCAAGACTACGTTTATCGATAGTATTTACCACATTAACATACATTTAACAAACGTATGTTTTAAAATACGATTTGTTTGCTAATGCGATCTTCGGATCATTCCAATGAATGTACTGGGAGGAAAACTGTGGCTTTGACCAGGTTGAAGATAGTAAATAAATTGCTTACAGTTGGGAATCTGATATGAAGTTAACCTTTGGAGGCTTCTTGCGGTATTTCAGTCGGAAATGGTCTATTTCATAGCCAACAGAATAATTACAGCCATGAGGGTTTACGTTAATTTACGGAAAAGATACCGGCCAAGTTACAAGGACTAACTAAGTTCAAAAAAACCCACCGTTGGTTCTAAAATAAACCAATGGAAAAACACATTACCTTAAACTTACCGTCCTAATATGTGTAAGCAGATGGAATAAGAAGTAATGCAAAAGCAACGAACGGAGATGTAAACTTATTATACATAATTAGTAACAAACAAAGCGGAAGTGGAAAACATAATACAAGCTCCACTCCGACAAGTGAAAAGAAGACAGAATTTTAATAAACAAAACCAATTGGTTTGAACAATTTTTAGTAGCTAAAATTTACGGAATATTTGCAACCAATATATTAATGGTTCTTTGTAGTTCTCTCTCCGTTCGCGGACACTTGTTCATTATCGCTAAGCACTATGAGTAAGTTGATTATTAATACTGACAGTTAAATCATGAGAAGTTGGTTGGGAATATGTAATCTTCCATCTCGACAAACGAGGCTAAAAAGACAAGACCTAAATAGAAGCTTTGGACAACGATTTCGAAGGACATCCCATCTCTCAATAGAAAATAAACTACTTATTTACAAAGTTATACCTAAGCCAATCTGGACATATGGAATAGAACTATGGGGGACAGCAAAAAAGTCGAACATCAAGCGCATCCAATCCTTTCAATCAAAAGTCCTGAGAACAATAGTAAATGCCCCTTACTACTTCAGCAACAAAACCCTTCATAACGATCTTAATATACCCTAAATTCTTAAACAGTTCTAGGTTTATGAAATTCTATAGTAACCTATCCAACCAAACTAATCCCATAGCACAGTCATTCCACTGCACCACTCATCCCTATAGTCCACCTCGGAGACTGAAACGGCAGCGGCCTCGTGAACTGCTATAAATACGTGAAGGCTGTGCAGTCGAAGGCGGTGAATGTACCTACTGATGAGTGATGTGAGTCGACACTGCAGCAGAGATAAATGGCACACTTGATGGGGTTACGACACGACTATAGATCCTGAATGGGATAAACCCCACCGGGAGGTTAAAATATCCATCCGTGAGTCCCACTTGGGTGCCGCTCATGCACCTCAGGTCACTGGGTCGAAGCACAATGAGCTTCTGTTTAATGCAAACAAGTTTCGAAAGAAAAAAATCGAATGGAAGGAATTAAAACAGTATAGTCAGACTACAGAAAAAAATGTATAACTCCGATTAATTCTTGAGTCAGCAGCCTTTTATTTTATTCTTACGTTCTTTTTTTTTATTCAGAAAGTTCTTTATTTGTAAAATTATAATTCTGTGGTGCTAGGATGAAACGGGATAAGTACCTTTTACTCGAGCACTACAGAATTTGTTTATCCAGCATTAATAATTGTGGTTAAAGAGCTCATTCCTTATCCACAGTACCGCTGTTACTCTCCTAGCAACATTTATACAATATGAACAAAATCTACCCAGGAGGCCCAATGGATCCGCACAGTGAAGCTAGTGGAGAACGCGTTTACGTTCTAATTTTATTTTTTAATTGTACATATGAACAAAAGCTAAGGCATGGAAACTGAAGTAACAAAACCGAGAGATACTCTTGGGATTCTCTGCGTTCCTTAAAACTTTGGACAGTAAAAATATTGTGTGAAAGCTATTCAGTATTTCGAATCGAAAATTCTTAGTTTTTTTTTTTTCGTTAAACCATCTCGATCACTAAAAATAGTTTTCAGATAGAAAATATGTAAATAGCTATAATGTTAAAGTAAAAACAAATCCTGTTGTGATTACTATTGTAGACCAAGTTATTTATCGTAATTGAAATTCGGCCTCTAGGTCGGAATTAACGGTAAGAAAAATCATCATAACTTACTCTTCCATACTTCCCGTTATTGAGTACGCAGTAGATACACTTCCACGATCTAATTATAGGAATCACCCACTTCAATGACAAGAAATATCGAGGGAAATTATGACCTATCCAAACCCATACCTTTATTCAATCCTTTCTATCCTTAACCCTAGGAGGAGTGAGGCGCATGGCTGACACCTTACTCCCGTAGGAGCATACACTATGGGAACAGTAATAATAAATGAAATTTTCTCCGTAGGAGCCAATTAGGAACGGTAAGAGGGACAGAAAGAAGCCCAACGTCTGAATAAGTTAAAAGTGATAGAGGAAGAAAAGCAATATCTGAAGACGGGAAAATCTAAAAATAATGTACTGCGTCTCGGAACATGAAATGTTAAAAGTTTATTGAAGGCTGAAACAAATAGAGCCATGGAGAGGGAGCTGGAATATAGAATAAATTTAGTAGCTTTACATGAGATCAAGGGGGTACATTTAGAAAATGAACGGCTAATTAATAGCGGAAACAAGCGAAATACCATTGGGGGAAGATATACAATAGAAAAAGAATTTGGACACATTGATTGCATTTGATTGTAGAGTAGAGACACTTATTGATTATGCAGAATTCAATAAGAGAATACGTTATAGGCGCAAATGAAAATAATTGTAAATATCTATGCAACAAAGAAGACGGTTTTTACCCAGTATAGAGTGATTCTGTGGCGTAAAGAATAACCTGGCGGCCTTGAATGCAAAGATAAGTAGAAAGTTTTCAGTCCTACTATAGACATAACTTGCCTAAAGACCAGAGAGTTTTGCGCGAAACGGGCTGAAAGTCAAAAGTATCTTCCCTCATAAAAACATATTCATACTTTTAACACAAAACTATCTAACATTTAACTTAAAACTAAATTGACCATATCATCATCGATTTCTTTCATTCTTCTCACGTAACGGATGACCGCAGTTGCCAAGGCTGTGGCTAAATTCGGACCGAAGCTTTCCAGAATTTTAAAGGAGAGATGAATAAATTTCACACACCCCGTACCTGAACAAAAGTTGAGCTTTTCTCCCTTAAAATTCGGCGATTAAATGACCATTAATATTTTTTATGGATTTATAATTTTTTTTTTACGTTGTTCTAGTTAAAGTTATCCAGTGGAATACCAATTATAAATTTATTATGTAATAAATATCGGTTTAAATATGCATTTTAGGAGGAGGTATCACTGGATGTCTTCTAAATTCATCGCATACATGTCTTATTCTCTTATTTACAAGAGATGTGACACCAGTTACTTTCGTTAATCAATAAACATATAAAATAACTAAATCTTTTTTTTTTAAGCTCGAGAGCCACATACACTCAGAACATGATTGGAGAAACTGGTCATTGCCAGGATTCCTACTGTTACGCATTTAAAGCAGTTCACGAGGCTACTGCCGTTTTAGCCTCCGAGGAGGATTACACGGATGATTGGTGCAGTGTAATGACGGTGGTGCTATGTGCTACGGGATTAGGGTGGTTGAATAGGTTATTATGGAATCGTATGAACTTGGAAGGGATGAGTTCAAGAATGTAAGGTACATTAAGATCGTCATAAAGGGTTTCGTTACTCACGTAATAAGGGATAATAAGGCATTTACTATTGTTCTCAGACTTTTGGTTGAAAGGAATGGCTAGGCTTGATGCTCGACTTTTTTGCTGTCCCCCATAGCTCTGTTCAGTATGTCCAAATTGGCTTAAGTATAACTTTGTAGATTAGTAATTTGTTTTCTATTGAGAGATGGGATGTCCTTTGAAGTAGTCTGTACAGTTGTCCAAAGCGTCTGTTTAGTTCTTGTCTTTTTAGCATCATAAGTTGATTCCAGGTCAGCCGTTTTTCGAGATGGAAGACTAAGTACCGTACTATCTTGGATACATGGAGAGGAATGGAATTTTAAAAAACTAGTGGACAAGACTTGCGGCAGAGGGTGAAGGTAATGTGGGAATATTTTGTTTCATTAACTTTGATCCACTATTGGTTGCACCAATCCTCGATCTCATCAAGGTGTTTTTGAAGGTTATGGGATGCTATGTCGGGGTCTAGGTGGGATGACAAGACTGCAGTGTCATCTGCAAATGTGGCCAAGAAGGTATTGGGGGTAGAGGGGACATCGGCTGTGTATAGGATATAAAGGATGACCCAGGACACTGCCCTGTGGAACTCCTGCTTTTATGGGATAGTAGTTAGAGTATTCTAAACCACAGCGGACTTGGAAGACTATAGGATTAGGATAAGGGTCTGTAGTAAATTTGTTTGGAGCTTGTAAAGCAAACCTGCGTGCCAAACCGTGTCAAAAGCTTGATCTCATAAATAAATTAGAGAAAAATGATTACCATTTCTATACGCTGTAAATATAAGAGGAACTAAATTAAAATTTTCGTTTAAATTATTAAATAACATGAACAGAAAATTCTCTTTGACACTAGTGAAGTAGTGACTAGAGAATAGGTTTACCAGTACGTTTTATTATATCATATTATTTTAAAGAATAATTCCAAATTTAATCACCTGTTAGTTATGAATTAAATATTATACATTTTTTCTTAACTCAAATTAGTCTAAATGTCAGAACTCTCCTTGAAATGTCCAGGTATTTGTTGTGGTGAAAGCGTCTCTTGATGTGTCAGTCCGCCATTTGACATTAATTGGCTAGGGCAGAATTTATGGAAATGAACTCATGACAAGAAATACGAAGGTTACAGAAATAAACGTTTAAAATTCACAATCGAAATTGTTGGAAACAATTCCTCCTCACTGCCTTAAAATTGAATAAATACTTATCATTAAATTCAACGCATGAATGAATGCCCGGTCCGAAGGGAAATGCTCTCCTGTCAATCAGGTATGGGGGCTGTGTGTATGTTCTAAGATAGTGATCATACAAATTATTCCATCGATTTGAAAATTTAAATGTATGTTCTACATCACCTTAAAATATGCTGAGTAGTTTTCACTCAAAATACAATCACGGAGAGAATGAAAAAATAAGAAGTAACACTAATTTTAAGTATTTATGAAGCTCATACTCAGAAGTCATTTTTAAGGTCATATTAAAGACAGTACTGCTAAAATAATTTCAAAGATATTATAAAAATAAAGATTATAGATCCAACCATTTAATGCCATTTCAGCCGATTTAAACAGTTTTTTTTATTATTTAGAATTGTGTTTGTTTAAAAGGGGTTTTTCCAATGACCAAACAATATAAAGGGGCTCAACAAACCAGATTTACATACACGATTTTCTAAAAGAATCTCAAAGTATTTAATCTTCACGTCCAAGTCTTTTACTTCTTTTATGTATGTTTTCAAAAATTCGATTTAGTTCCCGATTGATGTAAATATTTAAAATTAATGTAGTTAAAAAGATTATTTTTCAAAAAAAAATTCAAAAATAAATGGTAGACTCTCACTACCTTCCTGACTCCATCCGCCTTTCTAGGCATTCCACACCCCATATCCTTCTCATACATCCTTCAAATAGGGGTCTCCCCTTAGTGAAAGGCACTTTCCAGCCAAAAATAATTTTCCTTATTTTTCCCACATTCCTATTTTTTATAAGTTTGAGAGCTTAGAAAAAAAAAAAAAAATTCAAAAATAAAAAATTGTAATAGTTTTTTAAAATAGCAACACTACTCTCCCCCTGGGCCGATTAGAATTTTTATATATTCATGCCATGAAAAGCCGTTTTGTTCACACAGTATCGATAATACAATAGATATCTACGGAATTAGACTATAATAAAATTTATTAGTTCTGGTTTTATAGACATATATTGAATAAAATTTGAAATGAGGGGGGATGCACCATGGAGGGTAGCGTTGCCTTGGCGACTGTCTGGGATGGTACAGACAAGTCCCTGTGTCCTGCTGGCCTCCTGATACAAATCCACCTGTTGTGGGAAATATTTTTCCCGTTCCCTCTCCCACCCTACCTCAGTATCCCCGCCTGTCTCCAAACTAAAAGGTTGTTGATCTGGGGACGATCATCATCAGCCAGTCAGTTAGTTTTACTTACACTCATAATGCGGAGGGGGGGGGGGGCTCAATTCCTGGCAAAATTAGGGATTTTACGAACAGAAATACGATTTGGAAATTAATCAAATTAGCCTCTGTTTCCACCATCAAATAACTGACTGTGGAGATAAAGTTGACCTTGCTTGCCTTTTTGAAAGGGAGGTTTCAACTTTACAATTAACGCTAGAGCGGATGTATTAAGTCAATTTTACCTGCTATTAAAAATGAAAAGACAATCACTTGCGGTTTTTTATGCGGAGGGGGAGATGAAAGAATTAATGACCTGATCTCTAGCTCTCGACAAAATATAATTATTCCTTAGGCAGAAGTATTATATTCGGTTTAGTAGAAAATCAATGGATTTTTTTAATTTATTTTGGAATCGCGTACATGATTTATCTAAATCATAATGCTAAACAAGGCAGCTTTTAAAGCCATTAGACTTATTTTTTAAATAGGACTAATCACATTAGGTTGTGAGGTAGAGATAAATTCATACCCCCTCCTGCATAAAAATTCACAATGACCACAAAGTTAAAATTAAACATAAAACATTGTCATCCATGCGCCTTAAATTGATAATTACAATACATTAATAATTCATGAGATGTCATAAGAATAAAGAATTACAACAAACACACAATAAACAACACTTACAGTATACATATAGATGTCAAACTGACTGCTATCATATGTGTGCGATAAGGATCGCCTGATACAGACATCACAACACACTTGAGCAATCCAATGCATACATAATTGTTAATGAAGAGAAATATTAGGACCGGAATGACCTGTTTATTTATGGTCAAGACTTAGTACGAACTGCATGTTAAAAATAACAATTAATATTATACCTATAAAACTTTTTATAGAACCGCCAAAAGCTTTAGTTTACAGTTATGAAGAATTTTTAATTAACCTAATAAGCATGCGGTGGTTATTAAAGTGTCTGTTTTATTACCACTAGGTTGCTAGGGATCAGATTAATCTTAAATAACATCTCATAGTTTAAGACTTCTATAATAATGAAAATCCAGCTTGACATTCGATTCCTTATTCCATCTAATCCAAGAAGAACATTGTAAAGATATATGTATTCGTAAAGTAAAGGATTTTTCGCACTGGTAATTTTAATTTAATCTTTAAAATATATCTAGTTATTATTTTATTTATAAGAACATCTGTTCCTATTAGGTTAAATGGGAAATCGACGTTAATGGATAAACAATAAAAAAAAAAAAACTGGTTAAAAAAAAGCCGCACCAGTAACTCCACAATAATGTCTGGTCAATACATTCCTTGGCCAAACTCGAAAGAAGAATACGAATTAGAAGATGTGATCGGTATCGGAGCAACAGCAATAGTTCACGCTGCTCTCTGCAAGCCCAGACAAGAGAAATGTGCCGTAAAAATAATAAATTTCGAAAAAAGGCATACCAGCGTAGAAGAGCTCCTTAAAGAGATTCAAGTGATGTCTTCGTGCAGGCACGAAAACATAGTCGACTACTACACGAGCTTCGTAGTCAAGGAAGAACTGTGGCTGATACTGGGTCTGTTGAAGGCTGGCTCTCTCCTGGACATCATACAGCACAAGATAAGGACAACTGATTGCAAAAATGGTATCTTCGATGAAGTGACAATCGCGACGGTCTTGAAGGAAGTACTCAAAGGTCTGGAGTACATACACAGCAGCGGAAAGATCCATAGGGACATCAAAGCCGGCAACATTTTGATAGGCGAGGATGGAAACGTGCAAATGGCCGATTTCGGAGTCTCGGCGTTTCTCGCAGCTGACCAGAACTCGACCGGGCAGAACGTGAGGCATACTTTCGTTGGGACCCCTTGCTGGATGGCACCGGAAGTCTTAGAGCAGGACAACGGGTACGACCATAAGGCGGATATTTGGTCGTTTGGTATCACAGCAATCGAAATGGCAACAGGGATGCCTCCTTATCACAAGCATCCTCCGTTGAAAATCATCATGCTTGCCTTACAGAACGAACCGCCTACACTCGACACAGAGGCCCAAGAAAAGGACCAATACAAGCAGTATGGGAAGCATTTCCAAAAAATGATTGCATCCAGCTTGCAAAAGGACCCTGCCAAGAGACCAACAGCTACGCAGCTCTTAAAACACCCGTTCTTCAAGAAGGCCCTAGACCAAAAGTACATACAACAGAAGTTAGTGATAAATGAGCCTTGTACGGAAGCATCGATGGATAAGTCATTTCCGAAATATGAAAGCTATCCTGGCTTCTACAAAAATGAAACAGGTCATTGGATTTGGCCATCCACGGAGAATGTAGAGGGAACTGCAGAAGACAGCTCAGATAGCATCATAGCAATCACCTCATCGGAAAGTGAGGCAGACTCCATAAAGGCGGACTGTACACCGCTAAACTTCGTTCTGAGAATTAGGAACTCTAATGGAGAATTGCAGGACATTTCGTTCGAGTTCGTCGTTGGCAAAGATTCGGCTGAAGGGATCGCCTCGGACCTGGAAGGGGTAGGACTGGTTGACCCGCGTGACATGGACATCATCGCCGCGAACCTCCAGCAGTTCATACAGTCCTGTGGCACACCGGGTGATTCCAGAAACTTTTACACAGTCACGTTCCCTGTGAGTGCTGGTGTCGGCCCCAACGAGACTGCCAATGAAGAAGGTTTCATCGGCTTCGCCACCATCTCAATCCGGAAGCCACAAACGGACGATTGTAAGAGCATTCTCGATGCTGAACTTGGCATCGGCCAAGGTACTTGTATTCACGAGAAAGAAGAAACATGCATGTATTCAACATAGGTGGAGCAATAAATTGTTGTGGAATCAATTCGCATTGTATTATTTTTGCGTCAATTCAAAAATATTAATAAGTAAAATAAGGTAAGTTTTTCAATCTTGTTAAACCTATACATGCCCTTTTCATTATTTTTAATTAATTAATAATATTATTCATATAGTAATCAGCCTCTAACATGTCGATCACGCTGTGATTACACACCCATATCATTTTTTCCGATTTCGCTAAGGTAGGAAAAGTGTGTACAAACAAATAAAGTAAAAAAAAAGTTGAAGATTTTATCATTTATGCAATGTTTTGTATAACTTACAGGCTTTTAAACTTACAGGAGCTGTAGAATGTTCCTGTAATGTTTGCACTTGTAGCTTATTGGCCTTGGGTACTACGGGACAAGTCGAATGGCCAACATTTTATCCTACAGGTTCTAGAGTTACGCAGACAATTTCAAGCTTAGGTGACTTAAGGATATAATAGTGTAAAAACACAAAACAAAATCTAAGAAGGATGGATGATTCCAACGTTTCGAAAACCATGCTTACACCTTATATTATATTGCATAACATATTATACATATATAACATATTATATAATATTGCAACCAGTCCTCAGGCACAATACTATTGAATAAAAATTATGGAGCTCAGTATTGAATGAAACTGTTTAGAGTATTCCTTCGTCAAAAAAAATAGAAAACCCATTGAACAAAAGAAATTCAAAGTTGTGAGAGCTCTACGACGGCACCACAAAAGGACTCATGGTTGATAAGTTGTGCTTGTAAATAAACACTCTATATGTAATTTGTAATTAGGACATCAATGCCCTTAGTGGTTGAACTGCCTTGAAAACTAATAAATAACTATTTCTCATCCTAGAAGAACAGATCAAATAATTTACCAGAAAAGTAACGTGATACATCTCGCCTTCACATATTGTTAAGTAACATTGATATTTTTATTTTATTTAAACTAACCTAAGTACTTTAATTAAAAATGTTTAGCGTCGACAGGTATTGGCCCTTCCTGATAGTGATCTATATGGCGCAATTTTAATTAGCTGCCTGCTTCACTTTTTATCCCGCCCAGGTGAGACAGGCTTCGAACGAGTCAGTCAGTCCTGCTGCGGCTAGGAACATCTCAATTTTTGTTGTACCAAGACTTACTTTGGGTACCCCCATAATATTATAATAGAGATTTGTATGTAGCCTACCTCGCCCGTTTATATAATCATATATATATATATATAACAGCCCTTCTTTGCTATTCCTAATTTTCCTTGAACAGGTTGATTGCAATATTTTCATCGGCTTTACTAGTCACATACAGGTAAACTTTTTATTTGTTCATTCTATTCATTAGCTCTACATATCTGAGCCTACCAGACGACATTATTTTTTTATTTTTCCCTCTTCTCCCCTTCATATCCCCCTGTTATTAAAAATTATGTAATTATATATAGATTCTTTATAAATGAATCTATTTACAATAGGTCAATATTATATTCCTGTAGCTTGGCTACATTTCATACAATTATACAGTGTGATAGTTAATTTAGACCGAAATAGTTTCCATAATTGTAGTTTCACATTTTGGACACATCAAGCGAAAAACTTTAATATACTTATTTCAGGGTTTGGCACGCAGGTTTACTCGTCAAGCTCAAAAGATATTTACCACAGATCCTTTTCCTAATCCTACAGTCCTACCTTTCAAACCGCTTCTTCCAAGTCCGCTGTGGTTTAGAATATTCAAACTACTATCCTATAAATGCAGGAGTTCCACAGGGCAGTGTCCTGGGCCCCATCCTCTACAACCTATACACCGCTGATGTCCCCTCTACTCCCAATACCTTCTTGGCCACATTTGCAGATGACACTGCAGTCTTGTCATCTAACCCAGACCCCGACATAGCGTCCCATAACCTTCAAAAACACCTTGACGAGATTGAGTATTGGTGCAACCAATGGCGGATCAAAGTTAATGAAGCAAAATGTTCCCACATTACCTTCACCCTTTGTCGCAAGTCTTGTCCACTAGTTTATTTTAATTCTATTCCTCTCCCTGTATCCGAGACAGTACGGTATTTAGGCTTCCATCTCGATAAACGACTGACCTGGAACCCACATACGAGACTAAAAAGACAAGAACTAATCAGACGCTTTGGACAACTATACAGACTACTTCAAAGGACATCCCATCTCTCAATAGAAAATAAACTACTAATCTACAAAGTTATACTTAAACCAATCTGGACATACGGAATAGAGCTATGGGGGACAGCAAAAAAGTCGAACATCAAGCGTATCCAATCCTTTCAATCAAAAGTCCTGAGAACAGTAGTAAATGCCCCTTATTATGTCAGCAACAAAACCCTTCATAACGACCTTAATATACCCTACATTCTAGAACTCATCCCTTCCAAGTTTACGAAATTCCACAGTAGCCTTTCCAACCACCCTAATCCTGTAGCACAGTCACTGCACTGCGTCACTCATCCCTATAATCCTCCTCGGAGACTGAAACGGCATTGGCCTCGTGACCTGCTATAATCAAGTGACAGTGGGTCCTGGCAATGGCCAGTTTCTCCAATCATGTCCTGAATGAATGAGCGAGTGAATGACGAAATGTAAATATGGTATGAATGATCGTATATCTTAATTACTTATTGCCTAGCAAGGCAGATTGTAATTTTAGCACAATAAAGGAATTTTATTATTAAATATACTTATTTGCACTAATCTGATACTTTTTTTTTTAATATGCCCTAAAATAATAATAAAAAATATAATATAAATTAATAAAATATGGAAATCAGTATAGACTACATAAATGAATATTTTTACAATAGGTCATTATATACTTTGGAGGTATACAGGACATCTTCACTTTATCAGGCTTCATTTTATATTGTTTTTAATAATTTTACATTGCGATTTTTGAATGTTACACAAGTATAATGCACATTATATATTGATTGTCTATACATGTTTAAAAAGTGATAGGGCATAAAAGAGGGGAATCATAAAACTTAAAACTAACTTACACCAAACAAACAAAACCTTAACGTAATTATCCCCGACAGTTTGTTGCCATCGATGTGGGAAGGGTGGTGTGTTAAACACTGGGTTTGTGAGATGCTGCAATGATTCAAAAAAATTGATGTGCCTCCGGTGGATGAACTCACCCCCCGACGGGACACCAAGCAACGCAGGTCAGCGTTCTTTAACCTCTCTAGAGATGTATGTCGGACCACTTTTCGCATGATCCCATTCTGGAAATGTTGGAGACATTTATTATGTAACACTAACTTACATACTAATTCCTAACCTAATTTTTCCCCAACAGTCTGTTGCCATCGATGCGGCAGGGTTGGTGGGGTCATAGTATTAAACACGGTTGGTTAGGTGCTGCAACGATGTGTCTCCGGCGGATGAACTCACCTACCGACGGCACATCAAGCAACGCAGGTCGGCGTTCTTTAACCTCTCCAGAGAGGTATGTCTGACAACTTTTCTCATGATCCTGTTCTTAAATTTCTTGAAACTTTCAGCTGTATTTCAGTAAAGTGAGATTATAACGGGGCACCGTACAGCAGCTTATTTTTCCATATTTAATTTTTATGGTTATCTCTCGCATATACTTCAACTAGACGAGTGCCTATCTCATAACCTTCTTTCTAGCCAACGCATCTTGTTCAGTAATAGTTGACCACACGCAACTCACCGGTGCAAGGTTTTTCGATGAACCCAGCTCTAAATATAGACTCGGGAGCAGATAGGCAGCCGTTGACTGGACCTCTCTAATGGCTGTTCCTATTGTCTCATCCCGTAATTGTTGTCGTAAGTAACAAGTAATAATTATCCAGCCATCTCGTGAGCCTTAACAGCTTCAGATTTGGATAATGAAGGAGTCGGGACTAAAAATAGAAGTCGAAAGTCTAATGCGGGGGGTTGAATAACCGATCACACAGAGCACATCTCTTAAACTCAGAACGAAGCAGAAAATCCATTATTTATATATGTATATATATTTTCATTATTCAACATTTTATGGACAGAAATATTTTGCATGCAACTGAAGCGACTATAACCGCCAATAAACTACGACAAATACGAATGAAATTGTGACTTATCTCAAAAGTCTAAAGTGTAGCAAACACGAGGCAAAAGACTTTTATATCTACATAAAAGGGAAAACGACCTTTACAAAATAAAGACAACAGGTACGGTTGGTATAAGTGGAAAAAAGAACGCTTGACTACCACTCACTAGATTCCATTGGTAAGGGGGTAAACATATTTATTATACTATTCAGCAACTACGTTCATCGTAGCCAATTTGCCTCCTAACCAATATAGATTGTCTGCCTTTTATCAAAGTTTTTAGTTTATTTTCCATACAGTTTAAAATTATTTTACTGGCCCA
This sequence comes from Acanthosoma haemorrhoidale, assembly GCA_930367205.1. Taxonomy (NCBI): domain Eukaryota; kingdom Metazoa; phylum Arthropoda; class Insecta; order Hemiptera; family Acanthosomatidae; genus Acanthosoma; species Acanthosoma haemorrhoidale. The sequence continues at coordinate 83,924,602 of OV884014.1, read as the reverse complement.
TCGTTATATTTAAAAAGACCAATGTTCTTTTCTATTATTAAGCATTTACAACTACAATTTAAAGTAGTCGAGGCCTTTCAGCAGTTCACGTCTGTCATCCTCAGGCGCTATACAGCGACCATATCTACAAACTAAAACCTATTGAGAAGTGAATCAACCTCATATAGTTTATTGTTATGGGTTGTAGGGTTGGACTGATAACTTATCAATTGGTCAACAACATAACTTATTAATTAAAACAACCTTACAAGAGCTACGAACATTGGTGTAATTTAAAACTTAAATTACACCATATCTCCCAATCGAATGCCTCATGGCATAAATTTAGAGAACCAAGCTCTGCAGCATTTTAAATCATTATGGATGTGGAATGAACCAGGTTAGTCCAACCTCTAGACCTCGTGAAGCGAACTTGTTTTCTAATTATTATTTTCCACAACATGTATTCCACAAATTAAATCATTAAATTCACTGAGCCAAGAAACATTTTCGCTATACGCTGGCAGTTCCAGCGAAACGTACCTTTAAGGTTATTTGCGCATCGCTGTTTCGCGCCTCTTAGTGAAGTGACAAGTTGAACTCCTTCCAGTGACTAACAAAAAGTCCTGAAATTCTATTCAATGTTTATTAACTTCGGCAGGTCAGCCGAGAGTCTAGGAGATTCCAACTCCCTCACGGCATAAAGCGCACACTACCGAACAATATTGTAAGTCACTACTTGGATAACATACTGCTCCTACTGTCCTTCCTTACAAGAAAGGAAAAATAAGCATCGACTAAGCATGGTGCAAAGTCAAAGGACCACCAAAGGATTTAAAATAGTCTTTCCAAACACCAAATGGTGCTTACATTTTCTTTTTAATTCATAGCCCCTTCAAATTTACAGATAATTATATACAATTATCGATCCTCAGGCGAAGCTATTTACAAATTATTTTTGTATTTCCTGTAGCATCGCTACGTTATATACAGGTTTTGTTATTTTATAAAAATTATATAATGAATAAACAAGTATATTGATACACATTATACGTGACTAGACTAAACTGACTAATAAAGGTGATGGGGCTCACCTTTTTGATCAAACTCAAAACTAACTTACATACTAATTCTTAACCTAATTTTTCCCCGACAGTCTGTTGCCATCGATGCGGGAGGGGTGGTGGGGTCATAGTGTTAAACACTGGGTTGGTTAGGTGCTGCAACGAGTCAAAAAACTTGATGTGTCTCCGGCGGATGAACTTGCCCACCGACGGCACACCAAGCAACGCAGGTCAGCGTTCTTTAACCTCTCAAGAGATGTATGTCGGACCACTTTTCGCATGATCCCATTCTGGAAATGTTGGAGACATTTGGCTGTATTGTCAGTCAAGTGGGTAAATAGCGGGGCACCGTACAGCAGAGCTGGCCGGAGGACACATTTATATATCATCAGGTTTAGACGGAGCGACAGGTTGGTTGAAGTTAGCTGGTGTGATAGCCGGTAAGGCCGGTGTCGTACTTTTTCTATTTTATGGATACAATTAAGTTTTTTCTTTTGTTTTTTTACATATAATTATAGATCCTCAGGCGAATCCAAATTAAGTATTTGCTTCGAATAAATTTTTTATAATCAATAATGGATTATAAAACTCCGGGTGCTGTGGGACTAAACGGGTGAAGCGTAGTATTTTAGGTATATCTTGCCACATATTAAGATGGACAGCATTCAAATCCAGGTGTTTTCCCTTGATTGATTTGAAGAAGAAACTCTTAACTTCTTCGAGTGAAGTACCGAATATGAATTAGGTCTTGGGAGAGGAAGGGAGCAAAGACCCCAGTCCTCTAAACAGGGGCAATCAATTACATCCTTTGGAGCCATAGGATAAACCAATGCTCTGGATTGTATTTGTTTGAAAGTCTGATATATGGTTTTAATGCTATTCAAAGATTCGGTTGAGATATAAGTTTTTAGTATTGTGTTGTGTTATCGAAATTTTTGAGACTTAATCTAGTCGGGAAATACACAGCTTAAAAATAGTATCAATTTGCAAAACTCAAATGGAGACCCATGACTTTCAAACAGCTAATCTTAGTAGTAGTAATTAGTAATTACCGGAGGTAGGTGATTTGATGTACTTGGTTGGAGAGCATTTCCTTTGTTCCTTCGCGTATGAATATCCTAATTCTATAATTAAACACTTTTAACAGACAGCTGTCCGTAAAATCTGGAAATATTAACACCGAATTTCCTTCATACAGTTTTACATATATATATGTGCTATCTTAAAAGCTGGAATAAAAAAAATAAATTATGTATATCCCCTTTAGTGTTTTTAATCTATTTATTGTTTTATATTTTAATGGGGGGAAGGGATGTAAGGTTTTATTCATTTCATTTTAATCCTGTTAGAGAATAGTTTATATGGAAAACTTAAAATCTTTGTTGTTGAATCTGTTTTTGTAGCCATGTAGTTGTTAGAAATAGAAATTAGTTGGAAATCAAAATTATGTTACTTAAAAGAGCCAAGCCTAGAAAAAAAAAAAAAAACTAGAAGCAGAAAAAAAAAATTAAACAAACAGAACTCACAGCAGCCTTTATGTCAAAGAAGGTGATCATTAAAATGAAATGAGGAATTAAGACACATATAATTTGCGTTGAGAAGATGGCCAAAATACATTATTTTTTTACGAATAAAAAAAGGGATTTTTCCTAGGGACCAGTTGTTTCTAATGAATTAACGGGACGTGAGTCATCGAGATTGCACTGTTTATTATTTCATTTGCCGAGTATCACTATCATTTTTATTACTATCACTATCAATCAGCATTAATGACAATAATAATGGGAAGGTTATAAAACTGTAATAAATCCTCATCGAAGATCAGACGGCCACTTTGATCTGACTCATTATACAGACGTTAGGAGTATTTAATGGGGTTAGCCTTCCAGGTGACTACCCGCCGACGACTAACGGGAGGAGAACCTTTATAAGAGCCTGGACATCTTCCTCATTTGCATAAATCGAGGAGCCGAGGAGGAATGGATTAAGCAGATGTAAGAAATCACGCGGTCTATAATTGCTTCGACGACCCGTAGAAGGATTAGTGGACAGCTCTTCGACTTTTTAATTTAGTCCAACCTACCAAGTACCCTCAAACGAAAATAAGGACGCGAAACAGTCGAAAGACAGGTGAATGAGATAGGGGATACCTTGGTTTATGTACTACTGTATTATCGATAAATTCGAATGAACAAATTAGCCGGTCTGAGAAAGGTCGGATCAAGGAACTGCCAAACCCTGCGGTGCGGGAGGGGGGCCGCAAAGATTTGGAAAACCTCGATCATTTCGAGAATACGCTAATGTTTTATGAATTTTTACAACAGGAGTATTAAAGTATACAAAGTGTGTGTGAGATATCATCAAAATTTTTATTCGTTTGGAAGGCCTATCGATGTCATTATGTATGGAATATTACATCGCGCAAATGTCCGCCGCGGCTTCGCTGGGTAGGGCGCATTCGAAATGTCCGATTTTCCATGACTCTGGCGCATAAATCATACTGAATGGCATGGGTTATGTTGGCTTTGAGGACCGCTGTGATTTGTGGCTTATTCGCATCGACCTGCGATTCTACATAAAGTCTAACGGGGTCAAATCGCACCATCACGGAGGCCAGTTCACATCACCTCCACGTGAGATGACCATGCCCTCAAATCGGTCGTGCAGAATGTCCAATATGACATGAGCTGTGTGGCACGTAGCGCCGTCCTGTTGAAACCACATGCCGTTGGTGTCCATATCATCCAATTCAGGCCAAAAGAAGTTGGAGCTCGCCGTTGACGGTGATGGCCTGGCCAAAGTCGTTCTCAAAGAAATATGGACCAATGACGCTGCCAGTCCAAAATCCACACCAAACGGTGACTTTTTCGGGATGCATTGGACGCTCTTGGATCTCATGTTGATTGGTATCGTCCCAAATTCGACAATTTTGTTTGTTGACGTACCCATTCATCCAGAAATGGGCCTCGCCGCTAAAGATGATTTTTCGATGAAAATTAGGGCCAATTTCCAACTGTTCCAGGGCCCATTCAGCGAAAACACGCCGTTGTCTATAATCGTTTACCTTCAGCTGCTGACAGCGACGGTTGTTGGTTAATTGTTCACTGAACCAGTGCACTCAAATTTATCCACCACACTGCGAATAGTCCTCTCAGTAGGACGGTTATGGCGACCGTAAAATGGGCGCGGAATGTTGCCCGAACAGAACACCGATATTGATAAAACAATTTTATCATTTGCTCGTGTTGTTGAACGCTAAAGTCTGTGATTTGGCAAAACAGACTGAATAAATGACAGCCTAGTCGACAGATGCAGCTTCAACAATATGGCCGCTATTAACAGTCAATGTTCGGAAGTCCCTATTGGAAGACGCTTTAGAAGAAAGTTTATTACATTATACTAGCAAATTCTGAAGTTTCACGGGGGGGGGGGGAAAATTTGTAGATCCGCCCCTTGGTCTGAGGTGTGAGTGCACTGTAGTATTGCTAGATAAATATCGATTGGCTGTAAATTCACTTAAGTGGGGTGACCATAGTCACTATTTTGCTCTGAGTGAATTGTTGTTGAAACATGATAGGAGGAAGTGAAACACAAGATGGGCACAGAACTGTTTCTAAATAAAGCACCTTATCAGGGAGGCCTTGGCCTTCCTATGCTTCTAAGAGTCAATCGGACTGACACCAGGGCGATACGCTGTCTCAAATATACTCAGATGTTAACCAGACAGGGAATCGCATTTTCAGTCGTAACCCATAGAGTTTTTCTGATTATCATTAATGACTCGGAGTCATCATAATGGACACAAGCTATGCCAATAATTGTTCTATATTCTGTGTGGAAGGTTCTGTCATCATTCTTGTCAAGGAGAAACACAACACGATACAAGAAAAAGATCCACAAAATATTATCTACTAAAATCCAGTTGCAATATTTCTTGATTGATTTCGATTAAGAATCAAGTGCCCTCACGAGGCCGAACGGATCACGTTTTAGAACCATCCCCGTCTGATAAACTCTGTAAATAAAACGGAAATATAAACATACATACGGGACTTAATGCCAATTGATGTGTGATACTTGAAAACATGCATAGACTTCCGTTTGCCCATGTTTCTGTACTTCTGTGTTTCAATGCTTAGCCATTTTAGTCAATGTATGGATGATTTATATCTTTTTACAAACTAATATTTCCTAATATCATTGATCAACTAAAGTACCTTTTAAACATATATAAGCACGGGAAATTAAACATGTAAACAACCCATGGGAATTGTAAATATCTAAGTAATGGGGAATTTTTTTTGTTGAAAAAATCTAATTTTAACACATTATAAATATACTAATAATAAAGTGTCTTTGTTTAAGCGTTTATTTAAAAAAATAATATAATAAAACTATAAATAAAATATTTGTCATATTACAATAGACTATTTTTCTATGTGCGTTGTCGTATTTTAAATGTTTTAAAGTTTCGATAAACATTTAAAAAAGAAAACAAAAATTATTTGCTAAGCAGTGAATTGAGAAATCTAACATGGTGATAAAAAGGGGCATATATAATATAAGTTATATTTTTTTTTCAGATTCCCGGTATTATATTTTAACTAAAACTCAATCAGGGTGATTCAAGGGAATTATGAATTTACCTTATTACAAACATTTTTACGACCATAATAGATAGTACATATTACATAAGTAAGCATATTTAGGCAGTTCTGCCAGCTTCAAAGTTCGTCCCTTCCTCGACGTGGAAAAATAATGAAGAAAGAAACCAACCATATGAAGGGCTTGAAATTGAAAACCTATTTTAGAGCAATACAAAAAGAGTTGATTGATTAAATTTATGAAATAATATTAAAAGAAAAATCTTTATTACTTTCTTAACAAAGACATATACATCATATATACACAATGGCATACCACCAATACACAGTTAATATTATTGTGATGAGTTTTAGAACATTATTTTCTATATTTTTTGGATTATTTTTACCAATGATAAGACAAGACTTTTTGAAACTTTCATAAAAGTTTGAACTTAAAATTTGAAATTTAAACATACAGTTCCGTTGGTGACATTTGAGGATAGGACGAAGGCATACTTAAATAACCCGGTAGACCCGTGTCCTTTAGATTGTGAGCAGATAAGATGCTAAGAAAGGAGCTTGGACAGACGTTAACGTATCAAAAAGAATCTGAGCGACAAATCATAAATCTGCTGATTTCTGAGCGTAATTTTTATGCTGACAGCCCCGTGGAAAATATCTTAAGGCAGGTGACAGCTTGTTTAGCATTTCGTCAACGACAAATGACATCCGCCAAGGTTACAACTCATAATTTCGTTCTTAATATAAATCATTGCTTATGATCGTTGCTAATTAGAACGAAGTTAAACCTTGATTTGTTGAGGTGAATTCTATACCAAATAATCTGCAAAATGTTACTAGTTGATAAAAATGAGTCTTTTCTCCTCAATGTCAAATATTCATTGAACTCAAACATTAAAATCATGGAAATGGAACATGAAAGAACAATATAAATTTCCACGAGAATTTCACTAACTTATTAAATGATTAAATGAAAAAATTGATAGGTATTAACAACTGAAAACACTTTAAAAATGAACAGTAATATTTTAAAAAAATTAATAACAACAAAATCCTATTGGTATCAAACATGATTTATAGCCTATTAAAACTTTATTATTAAATTTTAATAGATTCTTAGCAATGATTTAAAAAGCGTAAAGTGTAAGAAGCATGTTTTAAAAGAAACAGCTGACCTTTTTACTTTTTATAATTTCCATATTTTCGATTATTATTATATAACTTTAAAAATATATACCTCGTAACCTAGTATGTTATTTAATGTACCTTTAAAATTTCAGGTTAACGACGTCAGTTTTACGTCATCCAATCAACAAACAACACACGGATAGACGAAACCCACTGTCCTCGTACCTGTTTGAAACTAGAGCCTCTGCCTACATCAAATCAATATGATTTAACTATTTTCAATATAGGCACGAATCTGTATACTTATTTGGTCTTTGACTGAGAAGTTAAGTTACAAACCACGTTTTTTAGAAAGCAAAAAACATCTGATGTAGTGACTAGATAATGTGTGGTAGATCATGCATCCTCGGCTATGAGGGGTAATGCCGGGGATAGTATTTCCGAGTAATCAAAAATCCATCCACCGATGGAAAGAAAATTCGCGAGTGAGCTGTTTGTACTCTTTATCATTCTTGTCACTTTCCATCCATTGAACCATATCGTCTTCGTCTACTTTATGGAAATCAGAAATATCAAGACATGTTTCAATGTCGGTTTGTTCATCATCATGTTGTGGATTTTGCTCTCCAAATTCCTCACCGATTTTTTCTTCATGAAAGTTGTAGTGTTCTTGAAGGTGATCTTTCCCATACTTCACCAACAGTGAAAATGCATATTTTACCGTACACCAAGGCATCCTTCATGGATTTCGCAGTTTTCTTCAAGAATAAAACGAAGAAAAGTCATTCCTTGCCTACTTTTTAAACTCGCCTTAATATAAACTACCTCACCTAGATCCATGGGCTGAATTAATAAAGTTACATTAGTTGGTAGATACTCCACCCGCCGCTTTTCGGCATCCCACACCCCATATCCTTCTCATACTTCCTTCAAATGGGACTCCCCTTAGTGAAAGGCACCCATCAATCCAAAATAATTTTCCTTTATTTTTCCCACATCCTATATTTCCAAGTTTGAGAGCTAAGAAAGAAGTGAGATGGTTTATTGTGAAATAAAAGAAAAGCCTTACTAGAAAGCCCATTTTCGTGCTGAGAATCGTGGGCATTGTTTTTTTGTAAATCTTTAAAAACACAATTTAATTCATCCGAGAAACCCGGACGAACGAGTACCCGAATAATCGACACTGTACTGTGAATCATGTGACTTAGTGGGCACGGAAGGTCAACAGCAGGGAGGGACATTAAATGCGACCCTTTTAATTTTGTTTCCAACATTATATGAAAATATGGTTTCATATGTTATTCAAACTATTATTTTTAAATGTTAGTGGTCGATCTAGATTATGAATAACTTGGTTTATTTTTTTTGATTAAAGGATTCTATAAAAAATAAACGAAGGAAGGAATGACACTAATACCCTAACCGGGTGGTCACCTTTTTCGATTACGGGTCACAATCAACTCCAGATAATCCGGTGATACTGTTTTAGTTATAATCTAAGCATGAAAAACATGCCAAAACGAGAGCAACATTGTTTTTTAGGACAATTAATTCACTTTGGATTCCAGAACACTCTTTTATCGGAAAGGCTATGGATACGAATATCACTTTTCACCTTCAAGTATTGATGGATTGAAGTGGAGTTGAAACTTTGATTTTACATTTAATCAGGATCCACTCCATTTTGACCAGCGTGTTCTTGCATGTAAGAGAAATGAGACAGTAGGTTTTCAGAACAACTTTTCAGCATTGCATCGAACAATACGATATGAGACATCAAATTATTAGATTTAGCTTGAAATCGAGTGTTCAACAAGTTTAGATGTGCATTCATGTCCCAGAGGGAAGCGCGATCTCAAAGCCATCCATCGTCTCAGGCATTCATGTGAGGAAGTCCTTCATTTTCTATAACATTCAAATTGAAACATCATGCGCAGTTTCCAGAACCTTTCCAAAGACTTTCCACACATCCTCTCCTGAAGTCAGTTGAAAGAGGTCAATGTAAACAAACGTCTTAAGATATTCGTTTTCACAACTTTCGTCCAAGCGCCCAGTAAATTTTTTCAACTGAAAAGCATAGAAATCACAAGCGACCTCACATCTTCTGACATATCTGCAATCCACCGCAATACGGTATTTCGAGATAAAGTTATATACAACCCATAGGACAAAACAGTTTTGTAACCAACCGTTACGAAGGCTAAAACTGTGGGAATGAGTCGGGTTCGCTCCATTCTGGCGCCATATTCTGAAGAAGCGAAAACAAAATCTATTAGAATTCGCTGCCACTAAAGTTTTTCACCTCCCCTCGACAATTCTACAAAGAAAAAGTAGATTTTGTTAGTGCCATTACTTTTAATAATTCCGAAAAGGATATTTCTCATACGGCATTTATTGTTCATTGCACTTTAATATACAATATCAACTCCTTCAATATATCAAGAACGAAATAAATTTACCCCCTCCACTACTCGCAACATTAAATTTGGGCTTGAATGAAAAATACGAAATCATTACTCAATACGACTGGATTAATTTTTCATTCAATATTTATCGTAGATCACTATCAATTTTTATCATAATTCCGATTCTATTGTGGTGTGTATCGGCATGACTTCTCGACCTGCGATTTATCACGGCTTGTTTTCAACATCACGACCTAACTGTAATGTCGACAGCAAACTGCAAATTACCATGACTAATGATGTGTAAAGGTATTTATGAGGTAGATCATGAATGACTCCTTCAATATTTTATTTATTTGTATGGTAATTAATGTATTTAAAAACTTCACCAGGAAAAGGTTCGTAGGTTATTTTTTTAAAACATTTTTCGGTAGTAAAAAAAAAATTTCACAACTTTTTTTTTTTCCAAAACCAGATCGTAACGATCTCCTTTGACCTAGAGAAGTGAAATTGAACAGGAAGGTTCTACATATGACGTAACAATGTCAAGAATGCTACCCCATAAAATGTAAACTAGTGTTTTTCAATTAAATTAACAAAGTAATTCCATTAGAATAATTAATATAAGGTCTTCATTAATATAAACTATTTTCTTTTTTTTATATCGTCCTAAATTGTTATATTTATACTAATGTTTCAGTCTTTGAAGACAACACAGGACAAAAATTTAAGAAGAAAAAATAAAATAATGACACCAGAAGTGTAAAACCGAACATCTCATGTCTGCTGTGGGTTTATTGCGTTTTGATTACAAGGAGGCGTAGTAAATTCATGCCATCAAAATTTTTCCCATCCCCAGTTACACGTAGTCGTGTAATATTTTATAACGAAGCTTGTCCTCTAATGATAAAAATAACTAATCCCATAAAAAATAAAAGAGGGCCATAAAAGAGATTCTTATTTATAATATGTATTAGGACTTTAGTGGACTATGATTAGAAAAAGTTATTAAATAATAAGTGGTGGTCGGCTATTCATATTCACCTCTCTCTGGTCTACCCACAGTTTATTTATACTGATAAATGAACTTTTGATGACTAAACCATCATTTTAAAGTATCTTATAAGTAGAAAGATCTCGATGCTTGAGGATAATCAGAGTAACAGATCTTATTGCGTTACAATAGAAGCCATCACCTTTCACTTTAATTTCACACGACGTAATTGCTCGCATCAGTATAAAATACATTGTGGTCAAACCAATTAGCCTGGTGATTATTTATCAAGTAGCTAAATACGCAGTCGCAACTGAAACGAAAGATATTTTAATATTAATACTATTCTGTTTATAAATATCTTATTACTAAACATTAGGATTAGAAGTGATCTTATTCATAAAACTGCAAGTCGTAAATATAAAATACGAGTTTATCCTAGGCCCTTATTTGTATATTTTGAATAACTGTCAGACCGGAATGGACTGTGGGAGGGGTACATGTGACACAAAACCTTGTAGAGATAATCTTTGTGTCGATCAACGAAGGGCGTGGATTCGTACACCTGCGCTAGTCGGCAGCCCCGGATCTACCCTTGATCTCTTCCGGAGTCTGTCAGGTAGGGTCATCATAATCCCCTTCAATGTCACTGGTGCGAGTCCGAACTGTAACAGGGTCGAACTGTAGGGATGATGTTACAGGGTCGAACACAACCGATACACCCCTATACCTCCTTAGACCAGGGGTGCTAAAACTGGCTTATGAATGATTTTGTTTTTTTAATAAATCTTCGCTAAACAAATTAGAACCTGCCTAAGAAGAGTAATATATAATTGAGATAAAAGATGCATTCATACCATACTTACAAATTTACATTTAAGCAATATAGGTCATATATAATGTTATATATGTAACTCTCATAAAACAAATATAATGATAAGCTAGCTTAATGATAGGATTAAAGACTATGTAAAAGTTAAAATAGAAAAAAAAATTGCCATTGTTGCACGTAGGTAATAATATATGATAATGATATGCGTAATTCGCCATATAATTTATAATATAATAGAAATTGAATTGACTGTAGCTCATGAGTGTCTTAGGGAGCCTAAGGCAGTCGGCACAGGAGAGGTCTCGAAGTACAGAATGGGGCATCATAAAACCCTTTTCGGTACCACAGAGCGAGATCAAAATAGAGAGATCAAAACTTCAAGTAGAAACATAATAAAGGGGTGTGAAAATGACCCTTTCAGTTGACAAACAGGGGGTTGCCTAGTTACCCTAGCCCTAATGACGAAGTGAGGGTTGGTTAGGCTATGACCTGGACAATTGCTTCATTATAGGTCTTAGTACTGTTCTATCTGACTCCATATTTGATCGGTATGTGCCCCGACAGTCCACTATGTTTAGGAGAAGAGGAACAGGGTAGGTTTAAAGGTAGTTTATGTGGTCTTAGAATGACCACGAATTCGCACTCGGTATCTAAAGGTAGGCGAAAACCGTCCGGACCCAAAGGGGAGTGTGAACCGGAGAGAAGCAGACTGGGTTGCCGTGGGAGACGCTACTAGGTAAAGTTTGTAGGGCCACGGCAACTGTCGTCCGCGAGGGAGAGGTCTCTTCCAAGGAGGTGCTAGTTTTAGCGAGACGAAGGCAGATATTCCCACTAGCAAGGTGTGGGGTCTGACAACGCCGGACTAAAACAGCGAGGTTAGGAGAGAGAGATGCAGAGGTAGTTGAATAAGGCCATGGTTTGAGTAGAGCAGCAAGCGCCAGTGCAGAGAGAGAGAGCAGTGTTCCAAGTGCCGGTTCTGTACGTTCTCCCGACCTCACCAAGATGGGCCGGGTTATATAGGCAGGCCAGCCGTGGTGGGGGGGTTCCCCCATCTGCGGCCGTTTCCCCCACTGGCTTCTCCTCTCTCTTACTAACGTCTTAAATTTATTATTAAAACATGGAAACATAAGCAGATATTTCTAGAAACATTCTGGACCGAGAAGAGGGGAACTTCTAATTATTTGTAATTAAGAGGTTGCCACAAGGAATATTGAGAGGAAGCAGATTGAGGAGTGCAGGAGAAGATTGACGCACTCGGGAGAGCTAGGCTCGTTATACATTCCTTCAATGAAGACACCGATGTATTGTATTGTAAGACAATATATATTAATATATAGTTTATATGTTTAATGTAATCATACGTCATTTCTTTCATTCTTTTTTACTTCATTAAATTTTTCAGTCATGTAAATACAAAACTTATCTTATTATAAATTCTATTTTCCTACCTAAATTCCTACCATTGATCTGCACAAGATTCGATTTTGGATTAGATTTAATGGTAACAAAATCAAATTATATCAATATTAATAAACTTTATTTTATTATAACTTTATGCCAATGCCGTACGCATAGAGCTTGATAGAGTAATCAAATAAAGTAGTTTGAATCATTAAATGGCATCCCAAATAGATTAAATTTAATTAAATAAATTGTTTCAAATATCCGACTTGAACGTACAGGCGAGGTTCTCCGGATAAGGTAGGTGAAAATACATGTATGTATCGATATAGATTTTCTTACGCTAAATATATTTCCATACATTTCATTAGTAGTTAATCCATGGATCAGTATTCTCGCTCGATTTTTCCAGGCTTATTAACCTTTAAATTAACTTTATGTTTTGTGAGTATGATGATAAGAATCAAGGAACTTTAGATGAAGGAGGGACATTAATACACTAATTAATAATGAAATAATTAATATTTTTCTGTGACAGCAAAGTAGGGTATCAAATTAAACATCTTGAGGTTCTGATAATTAATATGTAATATGTTTTGGGGCTTAAGTGGACTACGGTTACGTACAGTCATTAATATTGTCATTAGTTCACTTATTGACAGTTTTAGTTAATTTACCGCACATGCTGAACATAAAATCGACCTTATGAAAAATAATGAAGGGTAAATTGTCAATAAAATACTTGTGTTATAAATATTAATATTTTCCTATCGTATAAAGTATCAGACTTCCGTTCCGAGTTCAAAATATATATAATCCATCTGTAGGTAATGCAAACTCTCGTAAAAACTTTAAATGTTTACGAAATTGTTCTTTTCGTATCAAAATTTTACAAAATACCATCTTTAATTCTAATTCAATTCCAGTTGTGTGAAATAGATATTAACCTGCTAACATATTAGCTCGTCGTCCTGCTACGTTTTGGATTTTTGTGGACTTTCGGTACAAACAATCTGTTCAATTTAGTTTTTAGCAGCGTGATGTTTCACAATTGACTTGATTTTTTTATTAACACTCAAAATTTCTTGAAAGCAGCCAAATTTGTTTACAGCTATCTTAATGGGAATTTTCGCCATGACTTTGTTCCCCGCCTAGTCCTGCATATTTTATGAGCCAGGCTGATAATTCTGCCTATGAAGTTACGAGCCTACGACAGAACACTCATAAATAGTTCATAAACTGACCAGCCGATAACTGTGCCCTGACAATAACTGGGCCCAAACGCGACCCCGCCGGGGTCGGTGGGCGTGTCCGCGCGGCCGCTCCCTTCCTGTGACCTCCTCCCTGCCCATGCCCTCCTAATACCTTATTCATAAAATATCCCCTTTACAATAAATTCCCGGCAATATTAATTAATATTAATTTATCATATTACTCATATAAAAATTCCCCCACCCTTCCCCGGTTCCAGGAAGCGGGAAACCCCTGGTAGGGATTTTTATTTCAAAGTTTCCAGTTTCCCGCTCTCTTGCCTCTCTTACCGGCTCTTGTTTCCCACTCTCGTTTTTAATTTATTTATTTTTTTTTCTTAAACCTTTGAAATTTGAGAAATAGTAATTTCATATAATTAAGACGATAATCAATTAACTCCTACAATTATTTAAACAGTTAAAATCACACAATCACAATTAGTAAATAATTTAAATTTAGTGCTTAGAATATAATTCATTGCTTAAATCACAAAAATGAACTCCGAAATTTCCACTGTGATCTATAAACATAACATAACTTCTATTCAGCTATAAAAAAATATTATAATTAAGTAATCTATAATTTTGAAATAACATGAAGGTACTGCAGAGGCCCTCTAATTATTGATGGATGGAGCTGTCAATAAATAATAAATAAATAGTTGCTTATGTGGAAATCAACACTTTTTTTTTTTTGTTTTCTGTGAACATCTGTACCATTTTATAAACCATATAACATAAACATTCCCTACGAATCCTATAATTTGCAACTTTATACAAAAAAAAATCCAGTACAAGAAATCTAGTACGTCGACAATTCCGTATTCCTGCTATAGGGTTTCCTTTATTTAGAAATAAACACTTTCGTCTCCATGCAATTTATTTTCGACAAAAATGCCAAGTATTGTGCCTTTATTTAGGATTTAGGAAAAATAAATTGTAGTGGAACTAAAACATTGTTTATTCATCCTAAATAATACTCTATAATTATACATCGAGTATTATTATTAAGAATAAATAAAACCGTATTTTTCAATCACGTTCGGTGCAGCACTTTTTCATTTTCCAGTAAAGAAAACAAGTTGTATGTTAAAACATTTATAATATCACTAAAATAGTTGAAGCACACAGGATTTAAGTACGGATCATAGTATAATTTTTTTTACCATCACGCCAAAATATAAAATTACCCTAGAGTTGTTAAAGTGCAAAAATGTTTTTTGTTAACACCGGCTTACAAATCTCTAACCGAACAGTGCGCTGCAACTGTGCATATAACGCAGGTAAATAATGTTCTTGGCACTCCTAAGTACACCGAACGTCTAAAATAAGAACGGAAAATACAAAATAAATCACTCGATGAGAGCATGGTTCAATGTCAGGCAAGCAGGCTACTGCACAGGTACCGACCGATGTTCAAAGGATCCTAACAACTACAAATAGCTCATGTTTTTAAAAGTTATTTTCATCCTTATCATAATAATTGTGAAGCCACCTTTTTCCAAGCATAAAAATATCCCGTGGCTGTTGAAGTGTAAATTTTGAAATCAGCCAAGACCTTGGCGCGTGGCCAAGGATCTCTTCAAAGATATCTTAGGGCCAGCAATATTTATTCATTGAGAATTAATACATCGAATCTAATTCTAAATAAAAATGGCTGTTATACTCGTAGATGGGTCCAGTGTTGGTCACGATGAGCCGACAAGATATAAAATCATAATACTCTCAATAGAAAATACTATTTTCGGTAGTATAATGCTATAGGATATATAAATGCTATAGGAGTATTATATAATACTCCCTGCAATACTTGACAAACCCGGTGTTTAACACGATAACCCCCGCTCCGTTCCCCCATCGACGGCAGGACGCTGTCGCGGCTGGAACGCTTTAGTCTAAGGTTCTAGGTTTAGGTTTTAGTATGTAAGTTTTTCTCCCATTTTTTAAAATGAAGGTGAGCCCCATCACCTAGCATTATATTCATAGTATTGACCTATTAACGTCAATCTAATTGTACGTAACCGAACCTCCTTCAAATGCATCTGCGCATAGCAGAAAGAGGAGAAATTATTTTGTTCCTTGATTTTGTCATATTTTCACATTGTATAATTTAAAGGGGTTAAGGAAAAAAAAATCCGATTTCGTAAAAATAACATTGTACCCTACAATTGTAATGAGTAAATGTATAGGGACTCCAGGATTCATTGTGCGCAACTATTGAAAAGTTATGCGTGTAGCTAAAAATAATACCAAACCCATGAAAATAGTTTTTGTTATATGATTGATCATTTGTTTGCTTTGATTAAAAATAATTTTGTTTCTCAAATCCTTGATGCCTATAAATATTTTTAAAAAGCATGGCACTGTGACTAAAAATGAATAAGTACTTAAACTAATACTTCGACAAATGTAGTTGAAAAGTTTTTTATTTGCTAGTATCCATGGAGAATGTGATGACACAGAGTCCTGCGTCTCGAACAAGTCACGACTAACGATGAAACCGACAATGATGGATACTGATCCGGAGAGAAAAGCTCTAACGAGGCTCCATGAGTCAACGTGAGATATGCGACTGGCGTTGGTGCAACACAAACACAATTATTTCCCCGCCCGAAATATTCAGCAATAGCAATTTCTGAAAAGTTCAAGGTGCAGGTGTTATTTGTTTTTTTCAAATTAACGACTGTGTGTGCTTATTGGACTAACTACGTACGCGGCAAGAATAGCGAATGAGGAAGGCTGATAGAAATCGGGTTGAATGGAAAGTCTGCTTTATTACCAGCCAAGTTGATTTATATATTACAAAAGAAATTCTTTTAAGTGAAATAGCTGACCATAAAGAGGCTGGGACTCGACCAGCATCTGCCTAGTGAGGGAAAACGAGCCGATAATTGAATAATACAGAGGTGAAATTATGATGAAAGCAGAGTTTCAACTCGATATTTAACGAACATGGCATTATTGATCTTAGACTTTGACATTCATTATTATAGATAGTAAAATGGGACGAAATCCGGAAAAAGGCCACAAAATCACATATCTTCCAAAAAAAATTTTTTATTGTGATAAAATAACAATCTGGCTTATTGGGCAATAAGCAATTGCGATCAATGTTCTCATTCATACCATATTAACAATTTTACATTTACTCGCTCATTCATAAAGTATTTACAAACAGTACAGAGACCTCACAAATCTACATGGATGATGCGGGGTTTTAGGAAGCACTCCTCCCACACTTCTCCGTCAGCCACATCTCCGGATCCTAGCCAGTGGAGGCTGCCCAAGAGCGCGAGAGCCACAGACACTCGTGACATGATTGGATTGGAGGAACTGGCCATTGCCAGGACTCCCACTGTCACGTATTTATAGCAGGCCACGAGGACAAGAATTAATTTCATGCTTTACACGGCTGGATGTCTGTGGGCTATTGTTTTTGAATCATTGTTACGCTTATCTACCCAACTGGATAAGGGAAGTGCCAACGTGTTTACAAAAATCGGTACAAATTTACTTGCATTATAGAATCGAACATTCTTTGTATGGTATCATTCTCTTCCTCGGGAATATGGGACATAGGAGTGTTCGGCTGTTGGTATTTTGTGGCTGTGTTTACATTATAGAGAATCCAATTATTACATCGGGTGATTGCAGTGCAGTCAATCCTTAGTCTAGCGAAGTTAACTCCCCTGCTGACTAAAAGAGGTTTGTCCAGGCGATGACAGTTTGTTGTTAGTTTCTTCTGTTCTCTGGGAAATATATCTTAACTGAAACCGAAACTCTTGTAATGTTAAAAGCGGCCTACAAAGATAATTCTATATGGAAAACTATTGGGTTTGAGTGGTTTTCCCATTTCAAAAGTGTAGAAATGTCAATTAATAATAAACCTTGACTTGAAAGGCCCAAAGAGAAAGTCGAAAAAATTTGCGAAATCGTCGTGGAAGATCGACGACGGACCATTGAAAAAGTGGAGAAATCTGGAGTGACTTTTAGTTCAGAACAGCGAATTTTAGGTGAATATTTGGGGATGAGAAGGGTGGCTGCAAAATTTGTCCCTTCCTTGACTAGAAAACAAAACTGTTCGCCGATTTTTGACAAAAAATTGTATGACCATTGTGCCACATCCTTCCTATTAACCAGGTTCTATCCCCCTTGCGACTTTTTCTTATTTCCGCAAATGACATGAAAGGAAAGCGTTTTACGGACGTTGAAGAAGTAAAGACAAAAACGACGGAGGCGCTGTCTGCTATCACAAAGTAGGAATTTCGGAATAAAGGATTAGACATGTGTATTGAGTGCTTTGAAGGTTTTTCTGTAAAAAACAATGAAATAAATCAGTTTCTTGAAAAATAGTTCGGCTTCTTTTAAGCACATCCAAGATTTGATAGCTGATTTGTGGAGCAGTTAGGGATTTTAGACCTTTTAATCACTTGATGAAGAGGAGGTCCTTTTATAAAAATACAATGACAATAATATTGACTGACCTTTCACTTTTGTCGACCGCTTTGAGCCCTTCGTCGGATTCTCGAACGCCTTCCTCTGAGAGCGGCTCCGCAGAGATACCTTGTGCTCTCCTCCGCCTCGTCTCCCCGCCTTTACGATTGTATACTGTGTTGTTGTTCTGGTTCTTGTGGTATGGTATCACCGACTGATACTTGTCCAAAAGCGATTTGAGCTCTAGGATTTCGAGGTCTTTCTGCCTCGCTACAGCCTCAAGTTCCAGGTGTTTGGCTTTGAGAGCAGCCTCCAGGAAGACCACTCGGGCCTCCAGCGCTTCTACTGGAGCGGTCCGACCAACCGGGCTCGTCATATCTGAAACAAACGCAGACTTCAGCAAAACATAAAGCAAAATATACTATATTAATAATTATTAGTTGTGGTTTGCAAAACCTTTCGTGTACATGTTATGAATTTGCTAAACATTAATGGGAGGGCAGGGATTTGAACCCGGTTCCTTCTGATTTCAGCCCAAACTCCTTTCTGATTCAAGGTAGTTTAATGCGATTAGTTAAGAATCGATCATGCGACTATCCATTCTTTTAAGCTATTTTATTTTGTAGTTTTAGCCAATAGAAATTGTTTGAATGTATAGTGTAAATACAGTATGAATGAGAGATTAAATGTAAATGTGTAAATATGATATCAATTCTACGGAAACATCTATTGCCCTCACGTAATTTTCTCAAAATACAAATCTATTAGAAAAGTCGATATTTTTCATAATTTTAACATTTTATGTGCATGTGTTAATTCAAACCCAACCATCACGTATTTTTTTTTTTTTTTTTAGAAATGCTTTGCATATTGACAGAAGAAAATTTTAATTATTAATAATGGTAAAAGCAATACCGCAGTACAAAGTTCCCATTTAAAAACGGCATGTTAAAATATTACTAACATTTTCATACTGAGCTTTAACTTCAGCAAATTAGCTCTCGGAAAATTAATTTATAGGTCACACCGTGTCCTAAATACTTGTGCTAGAGTTTTGAGCAAATATTATGAGCAGGATAGCTCGGTTGGTAAGGCCCGAGTAGATTTGGGGATCCAATGCCGATCTTGTCGTTGTGGCTTATCATATACGCGGTCATAGAATAGTATAGTATCAGTGATAAATGAGACTGTGCTTTTAAACTATAAAAACTGAGGGATACAACGAAACTTTTCCATATTTTTACTGTTATAATTTTCATATTTTAAAGGTGTGAATGTTGTCATTTTGTTTATATAATTTCCCCGTGCAGGTAGCTAGTTTTAAGTAATTTTATTAGGTTACTAGGGTTTTAAGTAATTAAATTAATTATTTTGTATTGTTAAGATATTTGAAAATATTCTAACGCGTAAATTCTTTTTACAAAGTTGGCTTTTAAGACCCTCCTATTTTTTTTATAATCTATAAAGCCATACTTATATTCTCAAATACATACTTATGTATATAGGGTGTAACGTAAATGGTTTTCTGAACTTTAGAAAGTGATAGCTGTAGTCCTCAAATGCAACACAAAGGTTCATATGGGCTCTGGTCCAATGGCGAACGAGGAATGATTAATTTAAATTTGTGTTTTCTTAAGATAGTCACGTTTTTTCTTGAATAGGAATAATAACTAAAAAAATATTTAAGTTAGGCGATTCCCAAATGCAGCGTGGTAAACTAGACAAAATTTACAGAACAGTCCAAAAACAGAACTTTGCGTAATCAAGCCGCTTGAAAGCCCCCTTCAAATGGTTTTAACACAGACAAATTCTACTTGTTGGACAGCGCACGGCTGTTAACGCCAGGCGCTACACAAGAACCATTCCACTCTCTGCTAACTAATCCTCCATAGGTTAATGTGTAAGACTGACCACTATGTCGCTCCTGTGAATATGTGGGTTGTTGAGAGCGCTTGTCAATTAAATCTGTTGAATAGGGACGAAAAATGGTTTTAATTAAAACCTAAACTCACTTATCGTTTAATATTGAGAAAGTTTACTGTAAATAAAAAAAAATCCGTTTAATTTTGAATATTTTCACGTGAAACGATTCATAAACATAAGAGGTCTTCAATTTTGGTATCCATCAAGAGGCATTGCATGTCGTATTTTCTTACACTTTTTTTTAATGAATACTATTTTTTTAATAGCGCAAATAATCACTAAGGTGAGTTATGCTATTATACTTCAAACGCGAAACCGAGCAGGTTTTTTCAATGGGAGCCGGTCCGCCCACTTCTGTGGATAGCCCGCCTTGAAAACCTCACACCGCGTGAGCTATCTAACTCGGATCAGCGATGGGCTAATGAGCGAACACCCGTTTATCCGACACAACCCGAACCTTACCGGATATATCACCAATCCATGTTTTGACTATTCAATCATTCTCAGGACTGCGATTCAGAAAAAAAAAAAAAAATAGAAGACTTAAAATTATAA
Organism: Acanthosoma haemorrhoidale; assembly: GCA_930367205.1. Taxonomy (NCBI): domain Eukaryota; kingdom Metazoa; phylum Arthropoda; class Insecta; order Hemiptera; family Acanthosomatidae; genus Acanthosoma; species Acanthosoma haemorrhoidale. Next base: position 83,904,030 of record OV884014.1, on the reverse strand, counting down.
GATGGGGAAAAGCAAAAATAATAAAGCAATACTCCTGTGAATGTCATTTTAATATTATTAATATTTCATATTAACTCATTGTTATATAGCGAATTGGTAAACTTTCTGCAAAAATAAATTTAAATTGTTAAATCAATATTACATTAAAAAGTTACCCAATTATTACGGAAACCTCAGGTATCTAAGTAACTTAGAATTGAAAACATTATTTGTCAACTTTATAAGAAAAATAAATCTTACGGTTTTAGGGGACCCTAGAAACGGTAATTGATGCGTAATAGCTAAATACATAGGAAGGTAATAGTTAGCTTCAGTGAGGAGGGGCTCAGTCTCAACAATATAGAAATCTTTTCCATAGAACATATAACGTGAAGGAACAAATATAACGTGACGAATAGCCCTGAACGCAACTCCTTCATATGTTAGGTAGGTTCTTCGCTAGAATTTTCGGATTGGCAATAAATAATATCAATAATAATAAATTTATCAATCCCCCCAGCCAATGCAAGCATACAACTCCACTAACAACAAAATACATATCTGTAATCACCCCGATAAGATTTATATTAATTAAATAATGGTAAAAGACTAAAGTAAGTGCCACTAATGCGTAAGTAATTAATAATATTATACTAACAGCCTTTTTTTTTTCAAGTTTTATCATCTGACTTAGATTCAGTTTTATTCAGTCAACATCTATCAAGAACAAGAAAAAATTATTTTATTATTAATAAAAATGACTGCCGGACCGAGGAATGGTAGTATTATTATAATTACAACAACAACAATCTTTATTGTGCAATAATTACAATCTGCCTTTTATAAGGCAATCATGTTATATTATATTATAAATCAGTTTTATTGTCTTTCCACAACTTATAACTTCTTCTTTGATGAAATAGCGCTTTAAATAGCTCTAAGCTGCCATCTTCAGTTATTTCCAATTAGTTATGTGGGATATATAACTCATCTAAAACACTAGTATATATTTTTTTATCTATTTAACTAAAGTAGCTACATCCAAGCTCCTCACTCTACGACTTCATGTCATTAATGTTCATAAATGATAGAAAGAGTAGCAAGACAATTTTTAGTAAAACATACGGTTATATAATATATTTAATGTTCATAAATGATAAAAAGGGTAGCAAGAAAATTTTTAGTAAAACATAAGGTTATATAATATATTTAATGTTCATAAATGATAAAAAGGGTAGCAAGAAAATTTTTAGTAAAACATACGGTTATATAATATATTTAATGTTCATAAATGATAAAAAGGGTAGCAAGACAATTTTTAGTAAAACATACGGTTATATAATGTATTTAATGTTCATAAATGATAGAAAGTGTAGCAAGACAATTTTTAGTAAAACATATTTATATTTTTTAACTGCTAATTCATATCATTTGACTTTATATAAGGCCATCGCCAATTCCAAATTTACGGCGCACTTTTTTCTTTTTTTACTGATTTAGCGTAAAAATGACAACGTCGAGTCCAGACGGCGGCGGGCGGGGTCGCATTTTTGTTCAATTTCGTACATATTATAATCATTAATTCTGTTTATTACAAAATTGTAATATTTATTTATTGTTATGTTTACATAATTTAGAAAAACATATTTATATCTACTATTTTGTGCTTTAGACTTTTTTTTTCTTCTTTTTTCATGGTCACGGAAAGGCCTTAAAGACCACGCGAATATTATTACTTTCGGTTCTTTTCTCGTTTTTGTTTTTCTTTTCCTTCCATTTTCCCCTCATTATCTCTGCGTGCTTTTTTTTTCTTTCTTCTGTCACGCGACTCCATTTTTCGATTTTTTCATTCCCACAAGAACCTGCATTTCCTTCAGTCATTTCCTATATCTTTCTCCGTTTTAGACTATTTTAATCTATATTTTGTATATAAAACAACTATATTTTAAAATTTTTATTATTATGTTATTTTAAACATTAATAGTATAATAGACTAACTGATTTCTAAAATACTGTCAAGTGCCTTAAGCGAATTTTTCTGAACTACTTAAGGTATGGCGATACAGACCAGAGAGCTCTGACTTTCGACCTCGGGGAGTAATAGGTGCGCCATGGATTTATTTTTATGCCTCTCTGTTTAAAAAATATTTATCTTCGGGACTATTGTTGGGAGCCGAGAGCTGAAATACTGCCGAAACACTCGGCTTACCGCGAACCCACGCAATTGGCGATTGTTTATTGACGTCTTCTGTGCTTCATCAGCGCCCAGCGAAGCACCGTTTCTCTTCCCCTTCGATAACTTTTAAATTTAACACATATGTTTCGTTTCCCGGCCACCAAATGACCTGGATTTTTTTTACGATGAGATCCTAACGTACGTGGGTATAATGAGGGCTGGCGCAATGTCGCGTGAGACAATTTGCCAAGCAGTTGTTGTTCCGAGAACTATTTTCTAAATTTTTAACATTTCCAAAGGTGGCATTTGAAAGATGTTCCGTGCGTTAAACAGTTTGAGTAGCTTTAATATAAGGACATTGGTCCTCAAACTACTATAAGTAAACAAAAACCAGCCTTGTTCGTTGTATCGAACAATTAATGGTTTCTTTTGAAAATAATTGAATATTTACTCGTTCTAAGATGTTAATATCGCGTGTTTTTTTTTTTCAAAGAGAATTTATTTTATGTACATGGACTCATCACATTTAGTTGTCAGAATCCAGGGCGCCTCAAAACTAAAACTAAAATAGAATTGATAAATACAAATAAAACATCCCCTTATTTACATGTAAGAAAACCAAAACAAAAAAAAAAAAAAACCTAAGAGACTAATGTCTAGAGGAAAAATTTTCTTGACAGTAAGTAGTATTTTTCTAGCCAGTAAAAAATAGGGAATTCATTGTGTATTTTTAGATTGATTAATTTTTTGAATGTGCTGATGAAACCGTTATTAAATCCGAAGAGGAATTTTTTCAAAGATTGTTATTAAAATGTTGTTTCTACTAATTTACAAAACCAAATGTGAATTAGTAATATTTCCTCTAAGACACGTTAAACCTTAGTATCCATTTCGAACTTCAAGCAGTAGCTAAATACAACTCACACTACCCCATTTACTTTATTGGTTATTAACCCGGTTTGAGAAAACGAGAGATCCGTACTGTTTTAAAATGATCGAGGCTTAAATTTGTTTTTGGTCTGAGCCACTACGAAATAACTAGCTTTGACCGTCCGTTAACTATTAGACCAATTAAACCCTAGGACCGTTTTCGGCCTATTAATTTGTTGTGGAAAGTCCAGGGACGTCCATTTTAAGTTATGCAGCAACATTAGGTCTAGGTCAAATGTTTAATATAGGTTAGCTACAAAGCGTTTGAAAACGTGTGGAAATCTTTAGAAATATAAAAAAAAGTGTACCGATTTTGAACAACTGCATTGTCTATTTCGTTGCATTCTTTATTAGGCAATAAGTAATTGAGATAAATGTTATCATTCATACCATATTTACAACATCATTCACTCGCTCATTCATACAATATTTACAAACAGCCCAGAGGCCCCCCAAGTCCACATGATTGTCACCTCCCTCGCACGCGAAGGGGCAGTGGAGTCTTGGGAAGTCCCCCACGCTTTTAAGTCAGCCGCGTCACTGGAAAAGAGCCAGCGGAGGCTGACCAAGAGCGCGAGAGCCACAGACGCTCAGGACATGATTAGACAAACTGGCCATTGCAAGGACTCCCACTAACACTTAGTTATAACAGGTCACGAGGCCACTGCAGTTTTAATCTCCGAGGAGGATTATAGGGATGAGTGGTGCAGTGCAATGACTGTGCTAGGGAATTAGGGTGGTTGGATAGGTTACTATGGAATTTTATGAACTTGGAAGGGATGAGTTGAAGAATATAGGGTATATTCAGATCATTGTGAAGGGTTTTGTTGCTGACGTAATAAGGGGCATTTACTATTGTTCTCAGGACTTTTGATTGAAAGGATTGGATGCGCTTGATGTTCGAATTTTTTGCTGTCCCCCATAGCTCTATGCCGTATGTCCAGATGACTTAAGTATAACTTTGTAAATAAGTAGTTTATTTTCTATTGAGAGATGGGATGTCCTTCGAAGTAGTCTGTACAGTTGTCCAAAGCGTCTGTTTAGTTCTTGTCTTTTTAGCCTCGTATGTGGGTTCCATGTCAGTCTTTTGTCGAGATGGAAGCCTAAATACCTTACTGTCTCAGACACTGGGAGAGGAATCGAATTTAAAACAACTGGCGGACAGGACTTGCGGCAGAGGGTGAAGGTTATGTGGGAGCATTTTGCTTCATTGACCTTGATTCGCCATTGGCTGCACCAATACTCAATCTCATCAAGGTGTTTTTGAAGGTGTTGGGATGATATATTAGGGTCTGAATGGGTTGACAGGACTGCAGTGTCATCTGCAAATGTTGCCAAGAAGGTATTGGTGGTGGAGGGGACATCAGCGGTGTATATATTATAGAGGATGGGACCCAGGACGCTGCCCTGTGGAACTCCTGCTTTTATGGGATAGTAGTTAGAATATTCTAAACCACAGCGGACTTGGAAGAAGCGGTTTGAAAGGTAGGTCTGTAGGATTAGGAAAAGGGTCTGAAGCAAATATCCTCTGAGCGTGTAAAGCAAACCTGCGCGCCAAACCCTGTCAAAAGCTTGAGCTATATCAAGAAAGGCTGCAGTGCAATACTGTTTGGATTCGAGGGCTGAGGAGATGTGATCGACAACGCGAAGGCCTTGGCAATAAATACTAAGTTCAAGACTTGATGGTGAGTTCACAACCTAATTACGTTTTCTTCTGCTGTAGGTACATAAGAACAAGATGAATTAGTAAGATTTTCTCTAAGAGACGTTGAACCTTAGTATCCATTTCGAACTGCAAGCAGTAGCTAAATACAACACACTACTCCATACTCTTTGGTGTGAAGAAATGCCGCATTACTTTATAAGTTATTAACCCGGTTTGAGAAAACGAGAAATCCACACTGTTTTAAAATGACCGAGTTTTAAATTTGTCTATTATAGATAATTCATAATTAAATATATCAGGTCCCTAGAAACGGTAATTGATGCGTAATAGTTAGATACATAGCAAGGTAATAGTTAGCTTCAGTGAGGAGGGGCTCAGTCTCAACAATATAGAAATCTTTTCCATAGAACATATAACGTGAAGGAACAAATATAACGTGACGAATAGCCCTGAACGCAACTCCTTCATATGTTAGGTAGTTTCTTCGCTAGAATTTTCGGATCGGCAATAAATAATATCAATAATAATAAATTGATCAATCCCCCCAGCCAATGCAAGCATACAACTCCACTAACAACAAAATACATATCTGTAATCACACCGATAAGATTTATATTAATTAAATAATGGTAAAAGACTAAAGTAAGTGCCACTAATGCGTAAGTAATTAATAATATTATACTAACAGCCTTTTTTTTTCAAGTTTTATCATCTGACTTAGATTCAGTTTTATTCAGTCAACAACTATCAAGAACAAGAAAAAAATATTTTATTATTAATAAAAATGACTGCCGGATCGAGGAATGGTAGTATTATTATAATTACAATCAACAACAATCTTTATTGTGCAATAATTACAATCTGCCTTTTATAAGGCAATAATGTTATATTATATTATAAATCAGTTTTATTTTCTTTCCACAACTTATAACTTCTTCTTTGATGAAATAGCGCTTTAAATAGCTCTAAGCTGCCATCTTCAGTTAATTCCAATTAGTTATGTGGGATATATAACTCATCTAAAACACTAGTATATATTTTTATCTTTTTAACTAAAGTAGCTACATCCAAGCTCCTCACTCTACGACTTCAAACTGAAGCAACCTGATTGAATTGATGTTTCTATCAGATAGCAGTAACCATGTACCGTGTGTGAGACATAATTCCAAAGTATGAAGCTCATTTATAATCGATATAAAATACTCTTTAATATTTTTACAACTGTATTCGTTGCTAAAGCTATGTGGTCACCCATCCATTATTGGTGCAATTCCTAAGAATTGACCTTTTAATTCAATTCAGGATTTAAATCTCTAGGTTTCCAGCGTTCACACACGTCAGGCGCAAGTCCAGGCGTCATCAAATTAATTTTAGAGTTCTCTGGGTTAACTATTTTTATTTTTAGTGTTTCGTTAGTTTATAAAAATCTATTTTAATTTTAATTAATATAATTCAATTAAGGTAATTATAATTTGACATTCCATCGTAATTAATTACATTTTTTACAATATAATTAATTATGCCTAACTCTTCGCTTTTAAGTAATAGATACATTGTTGAGAGACAATTCCTTCAATAACCAATTGAAGCCTCAATTGACAAAAGCCTCAAACCCACTCACACTAGTTTATCATCAAGTCAAATGTATTAACGCTTATATACAGAGGGGTCCAAAAAAATGTATCCACAGGTTAACAGTCCATAACTTGCAAACTAATTGACGGAGTTGTCTTATTTTTGGTGACAGTGTAGCTTACAGTCCAACTTAAAGATTGCTGTCTTCAAAATTCGCCAAACACTTGAGCGACTCACTCCAGTTTCACGGGCACACTGTCTCACAGACTTCTGTGGTGAGCGAGTGAATTGTTGTAACACAAGATGGGAGTTAAATGGACTTGTTACTGTTACAGCTCGTCCGGATCGTTGTTTGTGTACATCTTTAACACAGCCTTAGGCTTCAAATTTGTCTCGAATGCGACGAATCGTTAAACGTGTCGGTGTTTGACACACATTTCGCCATTGCCGTTGAACCTCATTAATGTTTTCGTACTTAAAATACTACTTTAAAACAGACTTCCTTTCATCAAATGTAAGCCTTACGCCAGCCATGTTTACTCGAGTAACAAGGTACAACTAACAATAAAACACTATCAGGCGACTGTCATCTGACAAAACAAAACAACGCAACACAACGCTTGTATGGCGATTGCCGGAACTACAAACTATTACACTACCAAAAATGAGACAACTCCGTCAATTAGTTTGCAAGTTATGGACTTTTAAACAGTGGATACATTTTTTTGGACCCCTCTGTATTTAAAGGAAATTACTTCTCTTTTGATTTACTACTGTAAATATCCCGGAACACTGTTATTCAGTGTTTAAGTGTTTAAGTGTTTAATTGCTAACTAAATCTATGTTCTGTACTATAACCTACCAAAACTGTTTAATGCAACCAGTGTACCTGTTCGACGATGGAAAAGTTTACCCGGAGCCATTTCTGGTGTTCTTAATGAATGGAAATTAGCTGTCTCTGTAAGCACGGAAACTCAAAACTTTCAGACCACTAAGCGGTTTACTTCAATTACCAACAATAATCTTTGTTGACAAAGAAGTTTTTTAAAAGGATAAACACGGGGAGTCTGGCTGAGGTTCAACCTGTTGAGGGGAAATAAGAGCAACTTAAAAAAAAAAAAAAATTTAGCGAATCCTTTCAAGCAACCTAAATAAAAGTTTAGTATTTACTCTACAAGAAACTAAGAATCTGAAACTCACTCCTGAAATTGTTTGTCAGTAATTATTTTTATTCGTGCAATATGAAAACAATTTTTTTTTAGTTAAATGGGATGAGTGAATTCTCCAATAACTTTATGCCGATTTGACAATAGTCAGCGATAATGTATGTAATTTGTTTTTATCCTACTCTCACCCTTGACATCATGCGTTCTTCTGATAAGTGTCTTCTTTCGAAATCTTCTTTACACTGTGGCGAGAATTCCACTAATGGTCAGCGTTCATGGTTGAATTTTGCAAAGTTTGCTAAATCAACGAATCAACTACTTCTCCTATTCAGTATAAAACTGGACTTGAAAGCAATAAAAACAATAATAAAATATTATTAAACAGTTTTCTTGTCTTTTCACAGCTTATAACTGCTTCTTTAATGTAATAGCGCTTTGGACAGTTCTAAGCTATCTCATAATCGCACTTGTCTGTGGGATGAGAAAATAATTAAAGGAAATAAGTTTTTCTTCCAACAGATTTTCTCCCGATCCAAACCATACACTTAATAGAAAATCTCTAGCTATAACAGAAAATTAAAAAAAAACTTGCATAAAAGTTAAGAATGGGCCATCCGTAGTATCTACCGACTGAGGTCCAGGTTTTCGAATTCCACGATCCATTCAGAATATTTTTTCTTTAGCTAATAATTACTAATAATAGCTGGATCTATTTAAAAAAAAATATATATGACAATCAATAAAACATATTCATCAGTCATAAAGAAATATTTGTAATATATAGTTTTAAATTTCCTTTGGAGTGTCCTCCTTAGAAATCGGTAAAATATATTTATCACTGAAAAATAATTAAAAAATATACTTGAGCAATAATATAGCGAATGTTATTTCCTTTAAATATCGTGATGTAGGCTCATTGAAGTCACCGCATATGTACTTGTGCCCGATATTTAAAAAAAATAATATTGGTTCGCTACAAAATTTGCATTTCGGAACGAACTTTATTCAGTCTCAACACTATCAAATGAATTTTAGAGTTCCTAGGTTTCGTTTTTCTACTATTATTTTAATCATCAGGAGGAGAGTAGGCCTGTATGTACAGTCTTATTAAATGCTTGGCCTAATAAATGATAGACAAGGATGTATTTCTGACATTTCATTTTATCTTTAGTCACAAGATTATGAATTTTAAATATAATAAATAATAGAAGTTGAAATTTTAAAAGTTTTATACTATACTGACAATGATAATTTTCAATTTAAGATTTCAGTTCATGCTGTTTTAATAATTAAAAAAAAAAAGTTCATAATTAAGATACAAACAATGAAGTAAAAGATAACTATTAAATATATACAGGATAATTGAAAGGTCACTCCTATGTTTGCGTTTTATTTTTTATGTTTATATTATTGTTGTGCAAAACTTAATTTGAATAATAACAGTCTCATCCTTGAAAATTAGTTATTTAAATATACTTAGAGAAAACTATATTTATTATGCATGTATTTATTTGAATAGTATTATTTTTTTTTTAATAGTCCCGCATAAGTTTTGAAATAAATAAAATTGAGTGTAGCAAAAATACAGCTCTTACAAACTACAACAGATGTTTGTTCAGCCAGAAAAAGGACTTACACAGTCCAGTTACTGCCAACTACAATAGTCTTGAACAACGTCAAATTTATATCATTTGTTAGTTGCCCTTCTAAGGAAAGCATCGCTAGATCTCGATTTTATTACCAGGTGACGTAACTTTATATATGGCCATCGCCAAATGTACGGCGCTCGCGTAACGTGGGTTCACCGATTACGTGTAAAAATATCGACGCTGAATTGTGCCACTGGGGTCAGCTCGCACTTTTGTTCAATTCCATACATATTATAATCATTTATTCTGTTCAATACAACATTATTGAATTCATTTTTATGTTTGTATAATAAAGACAAAAACATAAAAAAAATAACGAACCAAAATATGTGCCACACGTCATCCCCTTCCCACTAGGAACGAAACTGTTAAGAACAAGATGTTGTAGAAAGGAAATTCCTTTTTAAATATGAATATTTTCAATGGAGTTAAACTTACTATGTTCTCATGCTCTTAATGGTTTTTCTGGACCATTTCATAAAAGATAACTTTTACGGTTAAGAATACAACGCTGCATTGTTCTCAGCCAGTATGATGTGATAGTTACCATATATACGATGCTGCATGATCATGCTGTTTTAATGGCTATTCAGTGAAAACACCACGGTGGGGAAAAACCTTGACATAACCAAAAAGAAAGTGCCTAAAACCCACTTATGAAATCGAGCCCTAACCGCCAATCGGAAACCTTGGGCTATCATTATTTAATTTTAAGCTAGCCCATGCAATATTTTGAAAGTTCCGATGCAACCATATATTACTGCGTAAGTATAGTTTACAAAGATGTACCTCGCATCCATCGAATTTTCTTGACGGTGAGTCTTAATGATGTCATTTCATGAGATTTTACCGTTGAATGAAAGCACTTTCATGACATTGCAATCATTAAATGGAGTCTTGGAGTGACGATCAGATAAGAAACCACGCATACAATTGAGTACCAACTTGGTTGTCATCCTCTCCGGCCTATCAGCCTTAGGTTCGGTTTTCTTCATCTTGGCGTTAAATTTACGTTTAATTCAAGTAACTATTGAATATCCCTTGAAAGGAACGATGGACTGCTTCCATATGATACGATTCGTATGAAAAAAACAAAACAACTCTTTACAGGTGACTGAAATCGAACGTTTCGAAACTCAGAAGACCGCGGTGCTATCCACTCCACCAGGACCGGTAGTCCTGTCATAAAATCTCTTTTGACCGATGTTTCCTCAGACTCGATTAGAATCAACAGGTTTATGAACCACACAGTTCACAATGGTTGAGTTGTGTAGCGTTCCTCCTCCTACTCCTCAAGCATGGCTTCAGTTTCTCTTTCGGCCTCCAATGTTCAGTTTCTTCAATGTTCTTGAATGTGAAATGCAAGAGGGTGCAATCATTTTCGAGAGAGGAACTTAAAGCTACTTGAATGAGTACCAAATCTTCAACTTCTACGTTGAATATATTCTATTATAACGGTTATAAAAATAAATCAATCAATCTCAAAGTCCAAAGGTAAAGTCCACATGGTAAAGTTGAAACATGATGATTTCATAATCATCAATTCTTAATATTCTGAGGAAATTACGGGGGAAGGAATAAACGAGATAATAGCAGTGCCCTTTTCTTTCAAGTTCTACTTACTTGAGTACTTGCATTAACTAGTAAAGATCTAAATTCTTATTTTCCCCCATGGTAAAAGAAGGTGATAAAACAAGAATCTAAGAGATATGTTAGCGGTATGTATGAAAGGCCGACTAAAATAATGTAAATAGAATTCCTTTATTTTGTGTTTCAATTTAATTACGTAAATCGAAAATAAAAGTTAATTTTTTTTTTTTTTTACTAATGAGTTGTGAAATAAATTTGGTTTGTTTTGTTTATGTTATGATGTTATAGATTTGATATCGATAAGAAAAGAGCAATGTGAGAGAGAGAGAGAGAGAGAGAGAGAGAGAGAGAGAGAGAGAGAGAGAGAGAGAGAGAGAGAGAGAGAGAGAGAGAGAGAGAGAGAGAGAGAGAGAGAGAGAGAGAGAGAGAGAGAGAGAGAGAGAGAGAGAGAGAGAGAGAGAGAGAGAGAGAGAGAGACAATAAAATGGAGACGGTAGAGAGAGAGAGAGTTAGGGAAGAGAACAGTTGTTATTGTTTACTGTACGTGTACGTAAAGGATTATCTTTAGTCAGTATTGCTTGATCAAGCCATTGGAAATGTGCCATCTTGCCTGAACGGCCTTTACATTTCTAAATTTGTGAATGATTTCGCACTTAAATGGGATGTGGGAGTTGGAGAAATCCAACTTGAGATTTCGTCTTTTGAGAGGACCGCCGACATTACATCAACTTGCCTGGTTCAACACTTAGAAGAAGACGACAACGACATTATCACAGATTGAGAGGTCAGACCCAACAATTTTATTTGCGCTATTCTCTCTCTCTCCAAAACAAAATTAAAACTAGGAATTAATTATTAACTTAGAAGGTTCACGATTTTATTTTGTTAAATTGAATTTAATATTTTCAACAACCAACTTGATTCATTTATTGTTTATGAAAAAATTGGAATTAATGTGGTTTGGTATTATATATGTATACTTTATTTTTCAAATAAATTTATTGTTAAGCATTAGCCAAATTTTCTTTCACAATTCATTAATATCAGGTTTATGACAGCATTTATTAGATGAAGTTGCACTGTTACAATTCTATTTTCAGATGCCCTTTCAATTCAATTATTAGAGTAATTATTTTCAGAATTTTGACTTCAAAATCATCTTATTTTTGATATTCATAATTTTCTGAATATTGTTCAATATTGCCTTCAGCTCGAGTTGTACTACAATGAGAGGTAACGGAATCGGCATATTTTACTAGGGTGCTCGGGGATTTCACTATTATTGATTTTTTTAATTTTGTGCACCTTGGCCCCAACAAGATATTACAATAGAAATTGGTTTCTTATTAAGTTTCAAGCCGTTTTATTATACATATTATGGTATCTTTGAAAATGTAACAGTAAATATAAAATAGTCGAGGAACAATTAAAACCATCCCATAATAAAAATATTCAAATTATTTTATCTTCATTTATCAATTATGTTAAATATATAAAATATTCAAATTATTTTATCTTCATTTATCAATTATGTTAAATATATAAAATATTCAAATTATTTTATCTTCATTTATCAATTATGTTAAATATATAAAATATTCAAATTATTTTATCTTCATTTATCAATTATGTTAAATATATAAAATATTCAAATTATTTTATCTTCATTTATCAATTATGTTAAATATATAAAATATTCGATCCGTTCGTTCAACGTAAAATTGTGTGAGGTGAAATTTGGGTCATGTTAGACTCAGTGAATTAGAACTATTAAAAGTTGCAATTATGATGAGTCTTTGCTACAAGGGTTGAGTGCAAGTGCCAGAACTGACATCAGGATTAAGCCACTTAATTACTATGTCCAACCCTCACATCAGATAGCAGTATTTGCCAAACCAACTTAACTATTTTCTACCCCGGTGTATGGAAGGAGAAAGAACCACCAATGAAATTGAAGAACAGAGGGCGAAATAGCAAGAGGGTAAACAAAGGGTTGATTTCCGGTGTCTGTCTCCAGCACCAGTTGAATCAACGCCAAACGTTCTTCTTTCTACTCTCCATCTGCAATACCAGAGCTTTTCATGAGACACAACCTCCGATGCTCAACACTTCTTAAACGAGTAAGCTCACAATTTTACTCTCGTGAATATTCAACGTTATATAATACATTCAAAGACAATAATATGGGTGTTTAAATTTGTGATTTTAACTAGTTAGATTGATAAACATTTTTTGTAATATAATTTTCATTTATAATATTAATTTAGTCTTATATGTTAAAATTAGTTTTAAGTCATTCATTCAATTCAATTTATAAGTATACTATAAATAGTAATAATTAATGCAGTTCTTAATAAAATGGATAGGCATCTCCATTTCTCTACTCATTTCAGTAATAAAATAGAAAAAGTACGACTAAGGTCTTACCGGCTATCGCACTTGCTAACTTCGCCCAACCTGTCGCTTCGTCTCAAATTGATGATATATAAATGTGTCCTCCGGCCAGCTCTGCTGTACGGTGCCCCGCTATTTACCCACTTGACTGACAATACAGCTAAATGTCTCCAACATTTCCAGAATGGGATCATGTGAAAAGTGGTCCGACATACCTCTCTCGAGAGGTTGAAGAACGGTGACCTGCACCCGTTGCTTGGTGTGCCGTCGGTGAGTGAGTTCATCCGCCGGAGACAGATTAAGTTTTTTGACTCGTTGCAGCACCTGACAAACCCAGTGTTTAACACTATGAACCAACCACCCCTCCCACATCGATGGCAACAGACTTTCGGGGAAAAATTAGGATAAGAATTAGTATGTAAGTTAGTTTTAAGTTTGATCAAAAAGGTGAGCCCCATAAATTTTATTAGTCAGTTTAGTCCAGTCACGTATAATGTATATCAATATACTTGTTTATTCATAATATAATTTTCATAAAATAACAAAACCTGTATACAATGTAGCGATGCTACAGGAAATACAAAAATAATTTGTAAATGCCTGAGGATATATAATTATCTGTAGTTCTTAATAAATTTTTCCTCAGTTTCCTACTTATTATGAATATTGTTATTGCTTCCTCTTGTCTAATAATTAACTCTAACTAAAAGTAAATTTAAATCAACTCTTCCCTCAAGAGACATATTCCTAGACAAACTTCTAAGATTATTAATAAAGTTAATTACAATAAAAAAATTAAATTTTATAAAAATAAAATAAGAGTAGACAATAGGGGTTCATGCAATAATATATTTATTTAAGAAATTACATTTTGATTATTAATTACATATTTTTTTATGTTGTTTTTTACTTAACAGTTTTCCATATTTATAACAATACAGTCATCCATTAGACGGTATAATATTTGCGAAATTAACGGTGCAAAATTCCCACACAAAAGCTATATATACCATGAAAAAAAATGAGACGAAGGCGGACACAATCCCCACTGAATATTCATCAGAGTATGTTAAACAAGAGCAGAGGAGTGGGTTCGAGAGGCGCCGATTGCACGAGGACCAAGTGCTGATGAGGAGGTGCTCACGACCTGTCCTTGACAGTCGCCTGGAGAAAGTAACTGTAAACATAAACAAGCGACCCTCTACGTCCTCTGGCTACCTGTTATCTCACACTGCCTCATTGTCTTACAAGCGGGATAGGAAATTACCAGAGCACCTGCTCATGATATCAGTCATAAGAAGGAGACAAACGACTGGTTGTAAATGTCGCCAATTGGTTTTCATTGATGAAAAAGTTTGCTAGATTTATTTTATTATATATAAAGGGTGTCACAGAATTAACGCAAGATTTAATTTAAATAGAAAACAAAGTTTTTAGTATTTTTGTTGTTATTTTTTTATTGAATTATAAAGTAAATAGGATAGGGTTATTTATGGAATAACACATAGGGCAAATGGCCTCCACGACTTTGCTGGCACATACGCACTTTTTGTCGAAATTTTCCATGACCATTTGGCATAAATGTGGTTGAATTTCGTTGATGCAGCGTTGAGTTTCCTCTTTTAATGAACGGGTGGGGGGAAAAACGGGTGGGCTTTTGACATACACCTTTGACTTCAAATAACCCCATAAAAAGAAATCTAAAGGTGTTAAATCACACGATCTAGAGGGCCAATCCTGGTCAATGAAACGAGAGAGTATACGACCTGAAAAGGTCTCATGCAGTATTTGAATTGTTTCATGGGCTGTATGACATGTTCATCTTGTTGAAACCACATATTGGCCACATCAATATCATCCAATTTCGGCACAAAGAACTGTGTTTACGACGCCGAATTGATGATCTTGGATTTTCAACAACACTCTCACGCACTGCGTCGAAAATATCATTTGATGGCTTGTATTTGGACGACCAGAGTGTTTAGTGTCTCCAACTGATCCAGTCTCCCTAAATTTTTCAATTAATCTCTCCACAGTTGATGAAGTCAAATCACTATTCCGACCATAGTTTGTATGAAATTTTCGAACTACGGCCACCAAACTTTCATTATTTTTAAGATAATGTTCAACAATAATTTTTTTTTGGGGTTGCCAGCACTTTACTGCACAAATGGCGGAAAATTCAAATCTTGTGTTAATTCTGGTACACTCTTTATATCAGTAGTACTTTATTTTGGTATACAGTGATATGAAAAAGTCTTGGAGCGAATGATAAATTTTTAATTTAAAAGTATTTTTATCACCTTATATAGTAAATTTATTTATATTTGCAAAAATTGTAGACGTAATATACTTTTAAACTAGCATTGTTTTCAATCAACAAACCAAGCGATCAAACCTTTCTGTTGACATTTTTTTCCCCTCTGAATGATGCCTACATTTCACTGCTTTTTAATCCACTAACTGGTCGTTAAAAACTAACTGGCCCAAAGCCGTAAAATAAACTCTTATAGGTGAGTAGATTGTTCTAATATAGAAAGTATTCGCTTTTTTTCCGTAAGTTAATTTAAAATTCCCTATTTTCTATTTATTGCCACTTTTATAACACAAAGTGGGAAAATTTCATATTTTATACATACATAAAATTTTTCAGCAACATGGACTTAAAATCAGGAAAAAATCAAAAATAAGTGAAAGGTTCTTTTTCTGGAATTCATTCCGTCATCAAAAAATTAAATAAAAACAAGAAACATCCCTAAAACACCTGACCTGCCTCTTCTCGTACGGTC
This sequence comes from Acanthosoma haemorrhoidale, assembly GCA_930367205.1. NCBI lineage: Eukaryota > Metazoa > Arthropoda > Insecta > Hemiptera > Acanthosomatidae > Acanthosoma > Acanthosoma haemorrhoidale. The sequence continues at coordinate 83,888,116 of OV884014.1, read as the reverse complement.
TGAGTATCCTCCTTTACGGTTTTTGATGGTGAGGAGATACTGCGAACGGCACTGTGGCATACCCCTTTTCGTGAAATGAAGGCTTCCGACATGCACGAAAAGTTCGAGCTCCCCACCATCACCGACGTCATCAAAAGAAGACACATCAAGTTCTTCGACTCGATGAAACACTGTCTAAGCCCTCTATTCAAAGACATGACACCACCACCACTACCGGCACGATGGCAACTCACAAGATCGAGTAAAGCAGAAGAAATGGTGGACATCACGGCACTAGGCCCGCCAACAACAAGCCTTTAAGGGGCACCCATCACTGAAATCAGACTAAATAAGAATACACTACATGCCTAGAGAGACTCTAGGCCCAGCCACCAGTGGACTCTCACCACTGTATCGAAACAACCAAACTCCACCGAGGCTTCCCACACCCCTTAATCCTCTTACACCACCTTCAAGCAGGTACTCCTAGTATAAGGATCCGATTAACCTAAATATTCTATATTTTTCCCTCATCCTGAATTTCTAACAAGAGAGCTAAGGTTTCAAAAAAAAAAAGGATACAGGAAATACAGAAATAATTTGTAAATAGATTCGCGCGAGGATCTATAATTGTATATAATTATCTGTAAATTTAAAGGGGGTATGAAGGAAAAAAAAAATGCAAAGTGCGCACACAGTTTCGAGAGAAGAACTTAAAAGCTACTTGAATGTAATATAAAAGTAGGTAATCTGGTGTAAAACCCTCGCAAAATGAAGGGTCTGCTTCAACTTCAACCTTGAATAGGAGTTCTACGATAACCAGATAATAGATTCGTTTGTAGAATTGTAGAATCTATATTTTGTACATGTGGAAATTTGTAACAAGGGGATATGGGGGGGGGGACAAAAAAACCAAAAAAAAACCAGATAGTCCTGCAGCTGAGCAACATTTAAAATTATCGTCTCTATAGATCTGGCTCAGTAAATAGCTATTGATTCAGGGACCCAAGTTTCATCATCCTTGATCAGGAGGAAACTCAATTGACCTTAATGGGTGTGTTGCCAAAAGAAAACCATTTCTTTGACCTTTTAGCAAGCACAAGTGACTTTAGTTTACCATAGAATACGAAAATTTGACGGAAGAAGAATGTAATAGACTAATAATAGAATACAATGTTGCTAAAACTGCTTTACACTACTGTATTTGGATTTAAAATGAGTAAGGAATTTGAAAAACTCAAATAGAACCTGGTGCTACTTACTATATTTTCTGTACCTATGCTACACTTTATATTGCATACGATGATTAACTGATGAGTGAAGAGGATAAAACTGATTAATAGTTTAATGCATTTATCAAATGCAATCTATTTGAAATTTGAAGGTGATGGTGATCACTTTCCAAAAAGATTCCAGACTAAAACTAACTAAGTTCCTCGTAGAATCGGTTGCTATCAATGACATAAGGGAGCCATGGTGTTAAACACCGGGTATCTAAGATGTTGCATAGAGTAAAAAAACAACATGTGTCTCCGGTGGACGAACTCGCCCCCAAATCGCTTCTCCAAAGAGAGTATTTCTGACCACTTTTCTCATTTTACCCTAATGAACTTATTTTTTCACTTTTAGACAGAGCTAAATGTATTTTCGGTTGAAGTTTACCTTGGGAGGTCCATCAAACGTCAATCTCAAGGAATAGTGATAGACGGATAGAAGAAAAGAGGTTTTGAACCGGTGTTGAAAAATTAAGAACACTCTTTCATCATCCTAAGCCCATATCCCAACAAGCTCATCCACTCATTTATAAATCTAAATCTTGGTAAAAGGAGTATCTCATCTAAAGTTTGGTAAGTCAATAATTTTAATATCAGATTTTATATCAAAATAGTACAAATCATTTACCTCTTAAAATATTGAACATTACAAATTCGGTTATTATGGATTTATGACTTACTCATTATCAAATACTTTAGAAATACGTGATGATGTTTTGGGTTTTGACTACTCGCTCGCTTGTAGTGGGTTGGATTTGTGGATTTGTACTGCTGGCGCCTATAATTATTGGGCATCTTCAGTAAACAATTAACCGAGAACCCGAATTGCTCAAGATAAAGTTACGTCAGTCCTTTAATAAATTTTTTTGTTTACTCGACAAACAATATTTGTCAGCTACGATTCCATGACCCAAATGTACATACTCTTGTATCTATATCAGTTAGCATAAAACTACAACCTATATATGTATTTCTGAAATAAAATCATTTTATATCGATATATAATAATTAGGTTACTTGTTAGCAATTGCCACGTAATGGTTTGCGACTAATATAAGTATTCCATGATTGAAGTTCGGAATGCCGAAACGGGCTCTTTAATAGTCTTCTTGAATCGAGAAGTACACATTTTTAGGTAATAGCAGACGCATATGGTGCCATATAACATTATAAAATCCTTATTACTTTTAATTATTACTCTAAATAATGCTTGAGTTTGATCAATCGAGAATAGCCATCTCTCTAGTCAGTAGCTCAGTAATTTTTTTCATTTAATGATGATAATTAAAAAACCACGCTCTTTGACCGTCCACACAAAGTTCAACTAAGTGGGCTTGTCCATACCTGCCACCTAGTTATTTCCGAAACTAGGAATTATTTTTCGCAATTACTTCCTGTAATGCATTTATTAGTTAATATAATATATATATATTTACAATTGTAAGGAAGCATTGCGAAAAATTTTAAAAACGTATTCAAATAACAATCCTCTGAATCTCCACAATGTTAATTATTAATGCAAACCTTTTCGTTAGCTCTAAGCTATCTCCGGTTACTAAAATTAAAATTAAAATTAATATAACGAAAACATTGGAGGTATATTTGAAGAGTAAATTTATTAGTGATATTCCAGGCAATATGTAGTAATCGAAATTAATTAACCTACTTAAAACATTTAAAAAAGGCACATGAGAGTTAATAATTCAATAAAACAACCTCCATCTTAAATGATAAATCTTCCGTCCATCAACAATAAAGGGTAGATATACATATATATTGTTGAGAGGCTTGAGTTTTATTATTTAATTATACCCGAGATAGAGATGTTTTATAAACTTTTAAATTATTCATTATTTATTGTTTGTACTATCACTAAATCATCTTGTCTCCTAACGCACTTTAAAAGTTTTCATCACATGACCTAATACTTTTACTAGGTAGTAACTGGTAATCTTGTCGTAACGTTTTCATTAAAAAAGAACATTGTTGAGTCACCAAGGAGTGTGTATTTTAATAATATAAATATTATCTATCCACAACCGGCATCAACCAAGTTAGAAAAAGAAATGAAAAGATACTAATTACAAACTACTTAATGATAAAAATCATAATTACAATTTTCATTTACCTTAATTGTCTTAAGGGGATATTCGTCCTTCCAGTCTGCAGTAAGTAACTAGGTAACTTCTTTTAATTCAAACAATTATGTTTAGTTGTTAAGCAATTTGGTTAGTCACAAAGTTCTAACACATATCACAAGTAAACTAATACATAAAATGAATACCTAAATAAAGTAGTAAAAACCGTATATTACGACGTTTCAGTAAGAACTTGCAATTCGTTGACCGACCGTACAAATATTAACTTACTAAACTTGTTAGTACCGGCAACCAAGCTATTCGGAAGCATCCAATATTTTCCTATGATATTATTATTAGTTGATGTTAATATTTCCAACAGCAAAGAAACATAATAAGTGAATAATACAGAACATAGCTAAGTAAAATATTAGATGTTTACACGAGGATAGATGTTTGATGTAATTCTTATTTTTGTTTGTGATATTATTACTAAACAAAATTTCACAAAAAACCGCCTATTTAACAAAGACCTTGAATAGCTAAAATCTTAAAAAAAAAACAAGAAACCTATGTACATCGGTTTTTTAGGACAATACGTTCAATATTTAAAAGGTCTATTTAAACGTATCGATTAACAAACAACACTGGAGTTACATAATATAAATTTTCCTAAATTACGAAATACAGGATGGTTCTGGTAAAAGATTCATAAAGGAACTGTTATGAAACTCGAGTGGAGATAAGGAATGGTCTTGAGTGGGAGAGCAGCTCTTATATGCCTTTAATAAAATGTCTTTATGGCAGCGTCCGTATAAGCAGAAAACAATTCCATAAGAACATAAAAACAAATTGTTCATGCGATTGCGATAGTCGCGGTAACTCGTAAATACGAAAAGATTCATAGATCAGTATAATGGGAAACCGAATGTGAGGGCAGACCTAGAACGCAATACAGTGTCAAATGAACAGAAAATGTGTGGGTAGACAGAAAATGAAACTATCTATATATATATATATATGGTCTTCCATCTGCGGGTAATTTGGCAAGGAATCCATTATATTTGAATAACACTAATCAAAAATACTAATTGAATAACAGAGATAGGTAGGTTTATGGCCGATAAAAACAAATATATTCCAAAACTTGAACTTGGTTCCAACTCCACAGGTTCCCTCAAAACTTGCAGATGGATATGAAGAGATTGGGAGTCCACGTGTGTAATGTGGCTTAATGTGAATTTGGGGAGCATTAAGGACATTGTAATAAACCCTATACTCCATCAGAGTAATAAATAAAAATCTTTTGGGGAAAAATTTTGGTGGACAGTCCTCCGGTAGAGCTTTGGATACCAGAAGAATTTTTTCAAAAATTAGTTTTTAATAATGATTTTAACAACGTATGCCTCACAATAGTAGGTATATGTTGTAGGTATGATGTGTTGTAGCAATTGTGTATGGTTGGGCAGCACCACTTTGTCAATAGATAAAGGAACAGTTGCGGCTTGAAAATGGCTTCGTGCTTAGGATGCGATCAGTTGCGCTTAGGTCGTCGACGAGCGTTTCTGTGCGAATGGGTTGCAATGCCCTCGTGTTCTACTGTGAGATTTCGTGTATCTTCTGTCATTTAGATCGTTGTTTTCTGTTTGAACATAATTTACTCAAGTAGTGAAGTATTATTAATTGAATAGCCAGAAAACGTCGGATATTTGAATTGGCAGACCAACCACAAATTGTGGCACCGTAAGCCCATATTGATTTTACGATATAGTTTGTTGTCTAGTGAAAGTGTTGAGCCTCCCATATTGTTCTAAAAAAAAAATAATTATCGTTTTGGCTTGGCAGGTGCCTGTTGTATAGATATGCAGCGAGCGGTATTTGGCGATGGAAGTGGAAATGTTTTACTGAATGATTGAAATTTATCGATCGTCTGCAAAAGTCGCGAGTAATGAGTATTGATGTCACGCTAAAGCGTTAAAAATCATGATTTCTTGAAGGACTTTGTGTGCATGGCTTATAGAAAGTTTCCCGCAGTGCCAATACCTACAATTTCCCCTTGTAATACCCAAATCACAGCTGTATGTAACGTTATATACAGACGAAGAGTTCAAACTCTCCAGAAAGTGCACGAAGACATAGAAGGTCCGAACAGTAGGCCAGGAGGTCAGCGACCCAATAGCAGATAAATATGCATTATAACCTTAGTAGAGAAACAAATAAAAAAACATTGAAATATATCATACAATACAATACATGTACTATATTTAATGACATAGCTATGTTACCTCAATAGATATAATGGCATTTAATATGTATTAATAAACACGTATACTGTTAGATGCCTTCAAGTAGAGTAGTTAACTCGACTGTTGCCAGGCTTTGACTGGCTGGAGTTGAAATATATCGATATAAATCGATTGTTTCGGTGACAGACAGGCGCCGATTGTCCATAATCTAATTATCCACCACTACCTCAGGTCCTTATATTTATTATTTACTCTCAGTCTAACCATGTCTTCTGCAGCTGTCGAATACAATATGTAAGTTTCAATATATAACTTATATTTAGTTATGACGGCAGTGACCTCCTATAAATGCACAACAGTGGGAGTCCTGGCAATGGCCAGTTTCTCCAATCATGTCCTGAGCGTATGTGGCTCTCGCGCTCTTCGTCAGCCTTGCTCGTATTCGGTGGCGTGGCTGGTGGGGGACTTCCTAAGACTCCGCTTCCTCTTTCGCATGCGAGGGAGGCAACAACCGTGTGGACTTGGGGGGCCCCTGGGCTGTTTGTAAATATTGTATGAATGTGCGAGCGAATGATGAATTCTAAATATGGTATGAATAAAAACATTTATCTCAATTATTTATTGCCTATTAAGTATTAAGGCAGATTGTAATTTCATCATAATAAAGTTGTTTATACAAAACAAAAAAAATATTTAGTTATGTATTGGTATTATATTGATATATCTAGTCTTAGCCAATAGGATATTTAAAAATAAAAAGGCATTTCTTAAACATTACGAGAATGCTAGTGTTAAAACGTTTCTCAAACCGAATCGACTTCTATTTACAATAATCTGATTTTTATCACAATATTAGGCATATTGAATAAAAAATTATTTATAGTTTTACTGTCGACATTACAATTCGAATTCTTATCAAAGATATAAACTATTACCGTTTTCCGCAGGACAAATTTGAATGATAAAAGAACATAATAATACAGTAACAAAATAAATCGAATGAGACACAAGTAGCTCCAATATGCGCCCTAGATAATGGCGCACTGTGTAGATTTTTATGTTGGATCCATTTCATTTTCTTCGCATCATCACTCTTGTTTGTTACACGATCAATGTTTATAGTTTGAGAGCGCAATATATGCTGCGAATATACAAGCGGTGTCCTACGTCGAATTTAATTGACTGCTAGTTATGACATATGCAGGGAACGGCTTTCTTATTCATGTGTGCCCTTTAGAATGTATGTTAGTGTGCCTATCCGTATCCCTTTTGAATGAAACCTTCATTACTCGAATTCGTATGGGTTTTATTAAAGAATTAACAAGTAAATAAGTAATTTAATATGGGTATTAACGTTAGAACTTCTATCGGTAAATGGGAAAAAGAGAGATAATGCTGATTTTATGTTTGTGCATTGTGGTTCATGGGAGACAGCGGTCTAGATACACCCTAATGTACGTACCTCGTACGTTCTTCGGAATAATGTTTTATGTACAACTTTTGGCAAGGACGTAACTATGAATGTGATTTTCGAATGAATGGATCCTACCTGCCATGATATGTTTTGTCAAAACAAATATACACCAAGTATAAAACTGTAAAACATTTCTCTCTTACTAGCCCAAAGAAACGTGGTCGCCGTGGTAGGTAAATTAATACCTTCCAGCAGTTGAATATCGCACTTACTATCATTGAGTTTAGACACCGTTTAAAATATTATCGGAACCAACCACTATACTATCAACATTGGTGACTCAACAATGTTCTTTTTTAATAAAAAAGTTATCCTCTATAACCTATACACCGCTGATGTCCCCTCTACCTCCAATACCTTCTTGGCAACATTTGCAGATGACACTGCAGTCTTGTCATCCCACTCAGACCCTGATATAGCATCCCAAAACCTTCAAAAACACCTTAATGAGATCGAGTATTGGTGCAACCAATGGCGAATCAAGGTCAATGAAGCAAAATGTTCCCACATAACCTTTACCCTCTGCCGCAAGTCCTGTCCACTAGTCTTTTTCAATTCGATTCCTCTCCCCGTGTCTGAGACAGTAAGGTATTTAGGCTTCCATCTCAACAAAAGACTGACATGGAACCCACACACGAGGCTAAAAAGACAAGAACTAAACAGACGCTTTGGACTACTGTACAGACTACTTCGAAGGGCATCCCATCTCTCAATGGAAAATAAACTACTTATTTACAAAGTTATACTTAAGCCAATCTGGACATACGGAATAGAGCTATGGGGGACAGCAAAAAAGTCGAACATCAAGCGCATCCAATCCTTTCAATCAAAAGTCCTGAGAACAATAGTAAATGCCCCTTATTACGTCACCAACAAAACCCTTCATAATGATCTTAATATACCCTACATTCTTGAACTCATCCCTTCCAAATTCATGAAATTCCACAGTAACCTATCCAACCACCCTAATCCTGTAGCACAGTCATTGCACTGCTCCACTCATCCCTATAATCCTCCTCGGAGACTGAAACGGCAGTGGCCTCGTGGCCTACTATCAATGCGCACAGTGGGAGTCCTGGCTATGGCCAGTTTCTCCAATCATGTCCTGAGCGTCTGTGGCTCTCGCGCTCTTCGTCAGCCTCCACTGGCTCGTATCCGGTGACGTGGCTGGTTGGGGAGCGTGGGGGATTTCCCAAGACTCCGCTTCCTCTTTCGCTTGCGAGGGAGACAACAACCGTGTGGACTGGGGGGGCCCCTGGGCTGTTTGTAAATATTGTATGAATGTGCGAGTGAATGATGAATTGTAAATATGGTATGAATGAAAACACTTATCTCAATTATTTATTGCCTATTAAGTAAAGGCAGATTGTAATTTCATCATAATAAAGTTGTTAACTAACAATAAAAATAAAAACGTTTCGACAAGATTATCAGTTACTACCTAGTAAAAGTATTAGGTCATGTGATGAAAACTTTTAAAGTGCGTGTGGAGACATGATGAATAAAACAAACACATGAGGTCTATTTTGGTATTTTTCACGACGAATCAGTTCCTTTCACGTCATCATTGTGCGCTAAGACACAATTTAAAATAGGCTAGAGCCCACTTAATGCAAGTTAGATAAGTATCCCTTTAAGTGGAAATTAAAAATCAATGTCAATAAAACTGAAGCAATATTTCTCACCAAAAGAGGACCTAAAATCGTAAATACAATAGTATTTAGAAATAAATAATTTAATTTAATGAGCGACAGCCAACTGCAAATTACCTTATTTATCTAGACCGCTGACTCACTTTCACACCACACATGAACCATAATGCACAAACATACCACACCATCTCTCTTTTTCCCATTTACCGATAGAAATCGTAACGTTAATACCCATATTAAATTACTTATTTACTTATTAATTCTTTAATAAAACTCATACTAACTAGCCTTACTCAGTCCTTACAATTAGCCTTACAATTTGACAAAACATACGTAATCCATAATAACCTGATAATAATGGTTTGACAACACTACATTAGTTATGTTGCACGACCTATCCAAAGCTGATCATATTCTATATATTTTTAGTGATAACTATAGTAATTGTAAGCATTCAAAATATTGCAAAAATAGACAAATTTTCCAATCATAAGGGGGGGCATAATATATTATGAAGAAATGAGTTTCTACTAGCATCAAGTTTTTTATTTATTTATTATTGTTCGATTGCATATTAGCACAAGATTATTTTTATTAGAAAAATATTCGAAATTGATTTGAACAAAAAAAAATAAATAAAGAGGCAAAATTATGTTGATCGAGCTTAAACAATTCCCCCACTAAAACGCATATAAGCAAGCGGTACAAAATAATTTACAACCTAAGATTAGATAAGACTTAATGAGTTTCATGAAGGTACATATTTCAGCCTCTAATCCACATCATTAAATTAGATATTATGAGAATCATTTGGATCAAGCAATATTAATAAAAAAAAACCAATCTAATAATTGTTAAGTACAGCTATAGTTATAGTAGGTAAGTTGTGTTCCATTAGTAAATGATCAGGGAATTTATATATGCTCCACATGATGAATTAAAATTTCGTTAGAGAGCTTATTCCTAGTCCTATTGATGTGAAATTTGACATGTTTCGGCGTTTATTTTAGGCATGAAAAATTTGTGAATTGCAATGAACTTTTTTAGGGAAGTAGCTCTCCCCTAATTAATTCCTTGAAGAATACTATTAATTAACTATTCAGAAGTACAACGGTTCTATCGGGCCAGGTAGGAAGAAACCTACTAGACTAAATCCATAAAATTGATGACTTAAACTAAAATAGCATATGGTAGCAATGTTAAAAATGTCGTTTACATTGGACAAGTCATATAACTGGGGGTTTTCAGCATGGTATCTTTAAAATTCTATAAGTAAATTCTATATGGTAACCTATTATTCTATACGTTGAAGCACATGGTTCACCAAAACAACTTATAATACTACAATAAGGCACAGTAGCCTGATGACCGACAACCACTTCAAGATAAGGTCTCCGATAAATTCAAACTACTCACCCACAGCCTACAAGATAAGATTGGATCGAAGATGTAATTAAATGAAGGGCCGGTACCTGAGATGAACTCGAACATGTCGGAGTTGAGTGTTGAGGCGTTGCCACGCCAAGCGCGCTACTGAGCCGCTGAAGCTGCCCTTTATCAAAGAGTAAATCAAGAGATAAGGAGGCGACAAAGGAAGCAACAAGGACGCGCAATTAACGCTGACTCTTTGCGTCTGTCACTGACAGTACTTCATCGGATCGGAGTATTAGTGCATCTTTGGTGTAGCTTCCAACTAGAGTATGTATTGTAATCAAACAAGCAAAGCCTACACGATTAGCAAAAGAAAAATCCATGGAAAGCTCAAGTGAGGATCAACAGGAAGTGACCTTAGTTGGTAGATGGCGCTAAGGTGTGTTACCTCTCAACCTTAAGTTCGGTTTTCATAATCGGTGATTATTTTGTTTAAGTAGCTACTCATTTATCTTCACGAGGCTGGGTCAAGCCGGACCAGACCCACTTCCCTAAGGAAAATCCTCGCGCTAGCCAAACCAAGATTTTCCCAGTTAGAACTTACTACTAGGCTACGGGGTGGTAAACTTTCGGGGTTCTCGATCAGTCGGGAAATGCAAGCAAGCAATGCCCAAGTCACCTCTGGCTATAAGTAGCTGAAACCATTCAAATTGTTGATGTTCGGCCTTATCACTAGAATACCTTAGACCAGTGGTCGGCAAACTGCGGCTCTTTGCCTCCTTAAGTGCGGCTCTGGCACAAATATCCACGGAAGGCGCAATAATATATTCATTTAAAAAAAAAACTTGGTCAGAAAAAAATTACATCTTATTTTGATAAATTGAAATTCTTCTATAAATCGAGAACATATTTTTTGTTTAAGTTAAAAGATAGATAGGTGATTAAAATTTTATATTGTTGTAAACATTGTTCACAACACAAGGTCTGCTTTGAATGACCTGGAGAAGGAATACATGATCATTTTCAACGCTTGGAACAGTATTCCTGACTCTTACGATCAGCTGAAAAAGCTCGCGTTTGCTGTTCTTTCCCTTTTCGGTTCTACATATATATGCGAAAATCTTTTTCAAGCGTGAACATTATCAAGAGTAAACTGAGAAGTCGATTGATGAGAACTTGGAATCATGCATAAAATTAAAAACAACAACATACAAACCTGACTTACTAAAACTTTCCAAGGAGATGCAAGCACATTGTTCGCATCAATAAATATTTATTAAGTATGAAATTTAGTGTAATAATTATTTAGTGTAATAAAAGTTTACTAAACAAGCAGATTTGGCTCCCAATTTTTTTTAAATTGTTGTAATGTTCATATTTGGCTCTTTGACTAATAAGTTTGACGACCACTGCCTTAGACCACCACAGCAGTACAATGATTTTTTTTAAATAGCACAAAAACTGGAAAGAAGCTTGATTTGAACCAACAGTCAGATGTAAAGGGATCATACATCGGATATTTTGTATTATCATCTCAAAATGTCGTTCATACAATGCCTGCACAGTCAGACAGATAGATTACCTGATATAGTGTATGGAAGCATTTACCACTTGATAAAATTATACATCCACGAAAGTTACCTCTAAACCTTAAGGTTTTCATAGTCGGTAATTATTTTTTTTTATATTAGCTACTGCCAGAGAAAAATCTTCGGACGAGCCGGGATCGAATCAAGATTTCCACAATTAGAACTTACTACTAATCTCAATTGGACTATAGTTGAGAAATCAGGTAAATTCTTATATTTATAAATTTAATTGGTAAAAGAATTCAATTTTGACAATTCTAGAAATCTATTTGGATCAAGTCATTGTGTGATTAAATTTTGCATTTATACACATACCTGAAATATATGTGAGTAATTATAATAAATTGTCTGTAGGCCATCTGTAATTTGTGAATTACTATGTATTTTTAATTCTGAAGTTTTTTTTGTTATTGTATCTGTAACAACAGCGCTTACTCGACGGAAAATGTCGGCATCTAAAATGATTATTTCCATTTTTTCCCCATGAAGTATGAAAGGGGACTTATTTGTTTGTATTCTATTATCATTCCTGGGGGACATGGTACCAAAATTTTCTAAGGCAAAATTATTTTCAATAATGAATGAAAAAATGATCAATTAGTCAAATATTCTTGTCTAAAAAAACTTAAATATTATAAAGTAAGAAAAGTAAACAATTAATTAAGTAAATGAAGTTATTAAATTTGAGACATAATAAAACATTTATGACTCCCTTACACGATGCCATGAAAGAGAAAGTACCCTAACTACCCCCGAGGTCCCATCGGCACACTGCCCTGCAGTCCAACAGACAGAACTCCCTCTGGAGTGAGAGTGCAGCGGCCGCCCCCACACGGATCCATCTCCACCGCATCTTCGGCACATCACCGACCAGGATGGCGGCTACACATCAGGAGCTAGGGAGCCTCGATCAAGGATCTGCACTGCAGGTAGCTAGTAGCTCCTCATCGATCCTACCGTCCTGGTAATGAGGCCCTGGTGGGGGTCCGCCGCCCCCTCCAAACCCCCTGTCCGCGGGGAGGGGTTACTTCCTCTGTGGCGGCCGTCAGGGAAGGATGGGGGTGGAGTGGGAGTGCTCTCAGTCCTCCTCTAGCTCCCTCCCTCTTAGGTCATTCTTTGTTCCTTTTTTATCACAATTGTACAGCGTGAGTAGATCTAAGGAGCACTGTAGTACTACGGACTATTTATGACAAGCTAAGAAAGGGAGACGAAACTTTGAAACTCGTAGTTATGTATTAATAAGTAGTGCTATTGATCGAAAATCCTTGAAACAACCAGGTCCGATTGTCTCTCCAAGTCTCCATGAAATTCTTGTAATGATCCCTCTTCCAACACCATACAGATCCTTCGAAGTTCACATTTCCAGTAAGTTTCATATGTCTACCTGCTTGAGCGGCCTGCATAACATACAGTACAGTATGTATTAATAATAAGACACATTAAGTACGCACATTTCTGAATCTCTGCAGTACTTGAAAGAGGAACGAAAGGCAAAGGCTGTAAGCTTGGTTCTCGATCAATCGGGCAATGCAAGCAAGCAATGCCACCTCTATTTATAAGTAACATATACCATTTGTAATGTTGGGTCAATACCATTCGAAATTTTGGGTCAAGGAATGTCAAAAGAAAGGTACTGATGTTCAGCCTCATGTTTTTAGAATACCTTACATCCCCTCAGCAGTACAATGGATTTGTAAATTAGCACAAAAACTGTTGGCCGGATTTGAACTAACAGTCAAGTTCTAAGACGCTATTCTCTGTAAAGACACTATTAATCATTTATCGGATATTTTGTATTTTCATCTCAAAATGTCGTTCATACAATGTCTCCACTGTCAGACAAATAAATGAATTGGTATCATGGACGAAAGCATTTACCACCGAATAAAATTAGAAATCCACGAAAATTTGTAATGATCTATGCTCTATTGGTGGTCTCAGGAGAGTTTAACAAACTACCAATTATAACTTCCACTAAATATTCCTTGAGAATAATTTGAATGGCTTGAAGAGAAGCGCCGTCCGTACAGATTCTAAGCCCGCACGACACCGGTATTGCAGGAAGACAACAGGTGGTCCGGTCTCTTTCAATGCCATCAAGATCGTCGTGAATAATAAATAAAAGAAGCCTGACAACGAACTAATATCTGTAAATTATTAAGTTCATTAGTAAAACAATATTTTTTTTTTTAATTCATGAATCTATTGGTTGTTGATGAGTTAAATCACAACGGTGAATTTTTATTTTCATAATTTGTAGTGAATTATGTATGTTTTTTTTAACTTGGGTTGTACGTCATACTAGAACACATAAAAGGCAAGAAAGGTTCTTACCTTCTTAGAGGGGGTTGTCAATGACCCATGTGGTTGACGTGCCATAAAACAAACAAACAAAACCAAAAAAAGCACAAGAAAAGTCCAACATACTGGGAGTCACATACTTCTGTTTACCGAGCACCAAGTGAAAGAAATAATTCTTATTATAAACAAAAAGTGCTTTTAGAGACTGATACCTTAAAAAATATAATAATAATATAAGACATGATTGCCTTCGCCACATTTATTTCACATTATTTTTATTATACAAAATAAATTAAATTGGCTAAGTCTGATAGGCCAATTGAATTGGAATAAATAGAATTTTCATTTAGAAACTCTGATATTCTGCCTTGAATCCATGATGTTGATTTCACTAAAAAAAACCCGTGACAGTTTATTTATTGAGTGACAGATAATCATTTCATAAAAAGGCTGAAAAATGGCACCTATAACTATCAAGATTACATTTTCTTACTCAGATAAATCTCTGTTTTGAGAATAGACATATCGATTCAATATATGATAACAAATGGCACCTATAACTATCAAGATTACATTTTCTTACTCAGATAAATCTCTGTTTTGAGAATAGACATATCGATTCAATATATGATAACAAATGGCACCTATAACTATCAAGATTACATTTTCTTACTCAGATAAATCTCTGTTTTGAGAATAGACATATCGATTCAATATATGATAACAAATGGCACCTATAACTATCAAGATTACATTTTCTTACTCAGATAAATCTCTGTTTTGAGAATAGACATATCGATTCAATATATGATAACAAATGGCACCTATAACTATCAAGATTACATTTTCTTACTCAGATAAATCTCTGTTTTGAGAATAGACATATCGATTCAATATATGATAACAAATGGCACCTATAACTATCAAGATTACATTTTCTTACTCAGATAAATCTCTGTTTTGAGAATAGACATATCGATTCAATATATGATAACAAATGGCACCTATAACTATCAAGATTACATTTTCTTACTCAGATAAATCTCTGTTTTGAGAATAGACATATCGATTCAATATATGATAACAAATGGCACCTATAACTATCAAGATTACATTTTCTTACTCAGATAAATCTCTGTTTTGAGAATAGACATATCGATTCAATATATGATAACAAATGGCACCTATAACTATCAAGATTACATTTTCTTACTCAGATAAATCTCTGTTTTGAGAATAGACATATCGATTTAATATATGATAACAAATGGCACCTATAACTATCAAGATTACATTTTCTTACTCAGATAAATCTCTGTTTTGAGAATAGACATATCGATTCAATATATGATAACAAATGGCACCTATAACTATCAAGATTACATTTTCTTACTCAGATAAATCTCTGTTTTGAGAATAGACATATCGATTCAATATATGATAACAAATGGCACCTATAACTATCAAGATTACATTTTCTTACTCAGATAAATCTCTGTTTTGAGAATAGACATATCGATTCAATATATGATAACAAATGGCACCTATAACTATCAAGATTACATTTTCTTACTCAGATAAATCTCTGTTTTGAGAATAGACATATCGATTCAATATATGATAACAAATGGCACCTATAACTATCAAGATTACATTTTCTTACTCAGATAAATCTCTGTTTTGAGAATAGACATATCGATTCAATATATGATAACAAATGGCACCTATAACTATCAAGATTACATTTTCTTACTCAGATAAATCTCTGTTTTGAGAATAGACATATCGATTCAATATATGATAACAAATGGCACCTATAACTATCAAGATTACATTTTCTTACTCAGATAAATCTCTGTTTTGAGAATAGACATATCGATTCAATATATGATAACAAATGGCACCTATAACTATCAAGATTACATTTTCTTACTCAGATAAATCTCTGTTTTGAGAATAGACATATCGATTCAATATATGATAACAAATGGCACCTATAACTATCAAGATTACATTTTCTTACTCAGATAAATCTCTGTTTTGAGAATAGACATATCGATTCAATATATGATAACAAATGGCACCTATAACTATCAAGATTACATTTTCTTACTCAGATAAATCTCTGTTTTGAGAATAGACATATCGATTCAATATATGATAACAAATGGCACCTATAACTATCAAGATTACATTTTCTTACTCAGATAAATCTCTGTTTTGAGAATAGACATATCGATTCAATATATGATAACAAATGGCACCTATAACTATCAAGATTACATTTTCTTACTCAGATAAATCTCTGTTTTGAGAATAGACATATCGATTCAATATATGATAACAAATGGCACCTATAACTATCAAGATTACATTTTCTTACTCAGATAAATCTCTGTTTTGAGAATAGACATATCGATTCAATATATGATAACAAATGGCACCTATAACTATCAAGATTACATTTTCTTACTCAGATAAATCTCTGTTTTGAGAATAGACATATCGATTCAATATATGATAACAAATGGCACCTATAACTATCAAGATTACATTTTCTTACTCAGATAAATCTCTGTTTTGAGAATAGACATATCGATTCAATATATGATAACAAATGGCACCTATAACTATCAAGATTACATTTTCTTACTCAGATAAATCTCTGTTTTGAGAATAGACATATCGATTCAATATATGATAACAAATGGCACCTATAACTATCAAGATTACATTTTCTTACTCAGATAAATCTCTGTTTTGAGAATAGACATATCGATTCAATATATGATAACAAATGGCACCTATAACTATCAAGATTACATTTTCTTACTCAGATAAATCTCTGTTTTGAGAATAGACATATCGATTCAATATATGATAACAAATGGCACCTATAACTATCAAGATTACATTTTCTTACTCAGATAAATCTCTGTTTTGAGAATAGACATATCGATTCAATATATGATAACAAATGGCACCTATAACTATCAAGATTACATTTTCTTACTCAGATAAATCTCTGTTTTGAGAATAGACATATCGATTCAATATATGATAACAAATGGCACCTATAACTATCAAGATTACATTTTCTTACTCAGATAAATCTCTGTTTTGAGAATAGACATATCGATTCAATATATGATAACAAATGGCACCTATAACTATCAAGATTACATTTTCTTACTCAGATAAATCTCTGTTTTGAGAATAGACATATCGATTCAATATATGATAACAAATGGCACCTATAACTATCAAGATTACATTTTCTTACTCAGATAAATCTCTGTTTTGAGAATAGACATATCGATTCAATATATGATAACAAATGGCACCTATAACTATCAAGATTATTACATTTTCTTACTCAGATAAATCTCTGTTTTGAGAATAGACATATCAATTCAATATATGATAACAAATGGCACCTATAACTATCAAGATTACATTTTCTTACTCAGATAAATTTCTGTTTTGAGAATAGACATATCAATTCAATATATGATAACAAATGGCACCTATAACTATCAAGATTATTACATTTTCTTACTCAGATAAATCTCTGTTTTGAGAATAGACATATCAATTCAATATATGATAACAAATGGCACCTATAACTATCAAGATTATTACATTTTCTTACTCAGATAAATCTCTGTTTTGAGAATAGACATATCGATTCAATATATGATAACAAATGGCACCTATAACTATCAAGATTATTACATTTTCTTACTCAGATAAATCTCTGTTTTGAGAATAGACATATCGATTCAATATATGATAACAAATGGCACCTATAACTATCAAGATTACATTTTCTTACTCAGATAAATCTCTGTTTTGAGAATAGACATATCGATTCAATATATGATAACAAATGGCACCTATAACTATCAAGATTACATTTTCTTACTCAGATAAATCTCTGTTTTGAGAATAGACATATCGATTCAATATATGATAACAAATGGCACCTATAACTATCAAGATTACATTTTCTTACTCAGATAAATCTCTGTTTTGAGAATAGACATATCGATTCAATATATGATAACAAATGGCACCTATAACTATCAAGATTATTACATTTTCTTACTCAGATAAATCTCTGTTTTGAGAATAGACATATCGATTCAATATATGATAACAAATGAGACCCACTAAAAATGAGAATCACGATTATTTAGCGTTCGTAATGCAAATACTTCAGTTTCAAAGTATTTATAAAGCGAAATTTTTCTTTTAACGGCCAATAAATGGATTCTTCTAACAAATAGCGATCATAAAAATTGCTATTTTTAGAGCTCTTATCCTGGCCAAGATAAACAGCTGTAATTCTTCTTTGGTGAGTCATGTCGCTGCACACGGAATAGGACATCTTTAATAACTCATAATAATGCAAATGAGCTTTATCATATTAGTACCATCATATGTAGTAGATGAAGGATGGCTAAGCTAGTTGGAACATTGGAACATTGCAATAGTTGCACAAAATACAATAATTGAATGGTTAGAGATCATTTACCAAACACAACTTAGTTACATTATTCTTTTTAAACACAAACAAACGAAATAAAAGACATAAAAATTTGCAACAATATCTATGGTGAACCCCATCACCTTTATTCCAGTCACGTACGAGTATAATGTATATCATTGTACTTGTTTATTCATTATATAATTTTTATAAAATAACAAAACCTGTATATAATGTAGCGATGTTGCAGGAAATACAGAAATAATTTGTAAATAGATTCGCCTGAAGATCTATAATTATATATAATTATCTGTAAAGGGGCTATGAAGGAAAAAACAAAACAATATCTATATCTGATAATGTACTGAAATGAGGCTCGTGAGTTTTTCAAGTACTTATTAAGCGATCGTGAAAAAATCATGCCACTGAATACTTCATTTAACAAAAAAAATTGTAAATAGCTAAAATATTAACAAAAAAATAAAATATCATATGTTTCTTAAAATAATAAACAGCGAAAATATCTTTTAATTTTTAAATAGATAGAATCATTTTTCCAGCATCACAGACTGGGAGAGCAGAAAAACAATCCATATGACATATTTGAATCTATAGCTATCCATTCGGCCTGCTAATTTTACAATGAATGAATAAATCATTAAGGACGAAACATATAAGAACAGAGGACTGTTTAAGATATGAATAAAATATGAAATCCGTTGGTTTGCCAAGAGCAAATCTAACGTGTTCCACTTCTTGGGGCGAATCCAATTCCATGATACTAATGCTATAATAAAATATCCTATTGAAACATTGTTAAAATAAAAAGTGTTTAAAAAACAACAGACAGCAAGAAAACAAATAAATTGTATTATTTTTGGATTCGACATCATACAAATATCGTCACTCGAGTGCGAACGTTTTAGAATGTCTATCGATCTTAAGGTCCTTGCAATACATATGACTCATGATAAATAACACAATTGATTATGTAATGCTTTGAAAACACATTATTTAAAAAAAAAATACCCTCGGGATTGTTTTATTGGCATTACACCCACTCGCCATTGGAAATTATGGAGTTTCTTTTCAATTAGGGGTAGTATTACTAGGAGCTTCAAACAAAACCAAAAAAAAAAGCGCTAACATATTTGGAGAAAATCCCTAAGCAGAAAAAATAGGTACAGAATTATTGTGAATTTACTCAACGACTCTTAAAACTAAATTTTTTTTAAATTAAATTTCTAATCTATATTGAGTTCAGTTTCATTTCATTTTTATTAGGTGAAGGTTGGTTGTCAGTCTTCAAGTATTTTATATTTGTTAGAGCATAAATGTAAAATATCCTTTTACGAGCACCTCGTGTTAATAAGAAATATTAATTCACATTTACCTAAGATTTATCTCTTCATTACGACATTACGCCAATTAGATGAATTCCGAAATGATGGCGTACAGTTTCTCCTATAATTTTCAAACGGAATTTTTTCAACGAAATTTCACGTTGTTCCAAGGTACAAGGCATGTGGGATTGCACCCCATCATCACTGGCAAAACGTGTTGAGCAATTCACATAACGGGATCTTCCGCGTCACAGACCGCCTCTGAGGCTCCTATTAATACCCACGGGAGATTGTAATAGCCTGAGCTCAGAGTACTCATTCCATGGTAACAGTTAATAAGAGCTTTTAAAAAAAAATCAAAAACAATAAAAAAAAAAAAACGCTAAGATATTAGAATAAAATCAATACAAAATAAGTCCAGACTTTTCCCTATCGCTATTATCACGGGTTTATTACATCGACTGGCGATGGATAGAGGTCTAACCTATTCAAAGAAGACAAACAACAACAAATCAAAGGTATTGAATAGTATTTGCGAAAAATTTACTCTCTTAATTCTGAAATCTCTCCTTAAAAGAAAAAAAATGAAGTTTAACCATAAAAATAAAATTAATACAATATATAAACAGTGTATTCGAGAAATAATGTGTTACGCATGCCCCGGCTTGGAGCTTAATGAACACTTCAAATGACGACAAAGACTTAAAACTATAGATGCACATGTTAAATATTTATCATTTTAATTTTTTCAAAAATGCCCTCATTTAGCGAACCTGCTGATGAACAAAATAGGAGACCTCAAAAAAGATGTAATAAAACGATATGTTCGCAACATAAACATATATTCTTGTAAATAAAATATCTCGTCTGATGTTAATATTTATTACGAGCCAACTCCGCCAATAGATTGTGATTGGAGATGATAAACCCTAAATAAGATAGTTATTTACAGTATACTATAATGATGTTTGAGGTTTTTTATTTTTGTTTATTTTTTCAATAAATTTATTGTATTTTATTATGTATTTGTTGTAAATGAATGATGTATTACATCTGTTCGTATATAATGAAATCTAACTAAATATCTTTCTTTCTATCTCACTAACAAAACTACATCTACTCTCAAAACTTAGTTGTTTTTTTAAATTTTAGTATCTGCGTTTTTAACTACTAGATACAATAGTAGATGTCATAGTTTCGTATAATGCATCATTATCGAGCCTTTTCTTTTTTTTTTTTTTTTCAAGTAAATTAAAATTTGAAGATAAGTACAAAAATTTACTTTTTTTATTTCTCTTATTATTTTATTTGTTTTGTTTTTTTATGTTTTTTTACTTTTAATTTGTTCACATATATTGCAATTGCTTGAAACAAGTAAATTAATCTAATATGAAAAATATTATATAAAATATGAAAAAAAACTAAAAAACATGTACTAACACATATATTATCTGTAATACTCAGGAAATATCATTTATCTGGGGTACTGTTGTGTAAGGAAAAAATGGAAAACGTCTCAATTATCACAATTATCAATTTGAGTGCATCAAAAGTAATTATAAGAGAATAACTTCATCTAATTTAGCACAATTAAAATTATTTTCATCAAGTTGCAACTGTTGATCCCCAATCCATTTTTTATTAATCTGTAAGAGAACTAAATTGTATGTTTTATATAAATGTAATTTAACGTAAACGTAAAAATATATATATAAATGAGACTAATTCCGTAGAAATACAGGCATGACTAGTGCGAACAGAATCTCCAGGCTAGCTCCTAAAATTTTTAAAGTGGCATCTTGATCTAAGTTTGACTCAGAAAATTGAACTATTTATTTACCTTGCTATCCTGAGTTTAAGTCAATAAACCAAACACACAAATTGTCATTAAATTATCTAGGTACTCCCTATCCTCCCAAAAACTCCTATTAAAACATCTGCTTCCAATTATAGAATCCAAAAACCTTTTTCCCACACACCAGTTTGCTTTCCGTCTACGACATTCCACTGCTGAACAAGGGCTTCGCGTTGTTAATCACATCTCCTCAGCCCTTGAAACCAAACAGTATTGCACTTCTGCCTTTCTGGACATAACTAACGCTTTTGACAGGGTCTAGCACGCAGGTTTGCTTTACAAGCTCAAAACAGATTTCCCACAGATCCTTTTCCTAATCCTACAGTCCTACCTTTCAAACCGCTTCTTCCAAGTCCGCTGTGGCTTAGAATACCCTAACTACTATCCCATAAATGCAGGAGTTCCACAGTGCAGCGTCCTGGGTCCATCCTCTATAACCTATACACCGCCGATGTCCCCATCTACCCCCAATACTTTCTTGGCCACATATGCAGATGACACTGCAGTCTTGTCATCCCACCCAGACTCCGATATAGCATCCCATAAACACATTGATGAGATCGCGATCGTTTCAACCAACAGTGGATCAAACTTAATGAAGCAAAATGTTTCCACATTACCTTCACCCTCTGCCGCAAGTCTTGCTCACTGGTTCCTTTTAATTCCATTCCTCTCCCTGTATCCCAGTTAGTACGGTACTTAACCTAGGCTTCAATCTCGACAAATAGCTGACCTGTAACCCCCGTACGAGGCTAAAAAGACAAAAACTAAGCAGACGCTTTGGACAACTGTACAGACTACTTCGAAGGACATCCCATCTCTCAATAGAAAATAAACTACTAATCTAACAAGTTATACCTAAGCCAATCTGGACATACACATAGGAAACAAGTCGAACATCAAGCGTATGAAATCCTTTAATAAAAAGTCCTGAGAACAATAATAATTGAATGTGTGTCCGGAAGAAGGGCCTATGTCACGTTTTCCTAATTTTACAAGAGCTTCAATACTGATAACATAGGCCCTTCTTCCACTTCAAGTTTTGTGATTTCTCTCAACGATTGTGATTCTCTTGACCTCTAGCGGCTTCCTTTTCAACTAATAACCATGGCAATACGTACACCACTTGACATAGGCCCTTATTCGACAAAAATCTGAGTTTCGAAAAAATCGTGACATAAGCCCTTCTTCCGGACACACGTTCAATTGTCTCTTATGCCGTCAGCAACAAAACCCTTTATAACGTTCTTAATATACCCTACATTCTTGAACTCATCCCTTCCAAGTTCATGCGATTCCATAGTAACCTTACCAATCACCCTAATACTGTAGCACAGCCATTGCACTGCACCACTCATTCCTATAATCCTCCTCGGAGACTAAAACGGCAGTGGCCTCGTTAACATCTACAAATGCATGACATTGGGAGTCCTGGCTATAGCCAGTTTCTCCAATCATGTCCTGAGCGTATGTGGCTCTCGCGCTCTTCGTCGGCATCCACTGGCTCGTATCCGGTGGCGCGGCTGACGGAGGAGCGTGGGGTACTTCCCAAGACTCCGCTTCCTTTTTCGTATGCGAGGGAAGCGACAAACATGTGGATTTGGGAGGCCTCCGGGCTGTCTGTAAATATTGTATGAATGAGCGAGTGAATGATGAATTGTAAATATGGTATGAATGAAAACATTGATCGCAATTACATATTGCCAAATGAGACAGATTGTAATTTTATCATCTCAAATTATCTAGGAGCAGGACTAGCAGGAAAGGAGTTCATGGGTGATAAAGATGAAGGATATTCACTTATGAGTAAATGTCCAGTCGTACCTTGGACAGCTTTCTTAACAACTTTCAGACAGGTGGTAATTACTATAATTTATATATTTGTAAACAATGACAAATGATATCTGGATGATAATGTAATCTAGTCTTAATCTTTTTAACTCTTCGTAATTATCAAGTATAAAATATATATTATTTGATATATGGTCTTGTAAATACGAGATTTTCCGAGAAACGAGAAATTATTTATTTATTTATGGTATTTGATTACACTTCAACAGAACAGTATAAGTTGAGGCACCTGCCGTTATCATAGTCTACAATTGCGAGACGTTTTGTCTGACACATTAGTGTTACTGTAGTTAGACTATACAGTCTACTGCAACAGTACTATCGTTGAAGCTGACACTAGGGAGATCCTGACCGTTTTGGTGATGTAATGTGAAGTCGTATTTAGCCAAAGAAATAATTCTAAAATAAATAATAAAGTAGGATTTTTATTGTATATCAAGTTTAGTTAGATGTTACATCATCATCTCATTTTTTTTTTGCAGGTAGTAGTGCATGTTGGGCATTGTGCATGGTTCATTCTGTTTATTTATTCATGTTCATTTTGTATTCATTTATTGTTTAAACTTATGTATAAAACTAAATTTTGAAAATTATATCAACGCACTTACTACTCGAGACTAAACCCTGAGAACTGAAAGTTTTATTATTTACAAAACCAAGAAAATAGAGTACCAAAATGCAATTAGTGGCCCAGAAATAGGCATGAGTAAATATTGCTGCCCTAAAACTGATGAACTAAAACTAGACTTAAATTATACTATTGACAAACTGAGACTAGTAAGTCCATTTCGGCCACAAGGACATACCGACGGATTACCCAATACCATGGACGTTTTGATGTGAGTATAGGATTGGCGATTGGTGTTCTGTTGAAGAATTTTAGGTCATTTGGGTTGTTTGAAGGTTGCTGGTTCTAATATTGGTACTTGTGGAGCTGGTATGGTTTGTAAGAAATCAAACACTTTTTGTCTCTCCACAGCTTTATTTAATTTTCTACCCCAACGTTTTTAGCGTACCATACCGTCATTCTAAAGGGTTGTAGATCTTACATCTGGGCGACCCGACAGCTGCAGAAGACCCGGAGAGACTCTGTCTGGTTTTCATTCTCTTAGGTCTTGTATTCGCTAGGTCTACAGTAAAATTGTTTGCTATCATGACATTTGTACGGTATTGTCCCAACATTTTTGTGGAATAGACAAAATCCCCATGATGCCCACCCTCAACCGTTTCTAATAAAGTCATGACGTGTCGAAACCATGTCAGTTTTTGTCCATTGACCAATGTGAGGTAAATTAACATCTTTCTTCCATCAAATTAAGAAAACACCAACTCTTATCTATATCAAACTTCTTCCAATTGCTTTGAAGACACATCCATGTAATATACAGAAAATGTTTTAAATTTCGTGAGAAAAAACAGAAACCTTTCTAGTTTTACCTGTGTGTCTGTTGTCTGTCCTAGTCTTTGCGAGTCCACCGTTTAAGCTAGAGACATACAATTTTTCATGGAGATCTCATTTGATATTGGATAGAAATGAATGATATAGTCATCACCAGATAACATGAGGGTAAGTGACATTAATAAATTAGTCAGTGTTATAAAACGGTCTCTTTAATCTTTAATAATAATTAGTTTATTGTTTTTTATAACTATATTTACAAATGAAAATTGTCAGCAATCGTGTTCACAACTTCAACTCAATTTAGTTATGATATATAATGATGGATTAATAATTTATAATAAAAAAAAATATATTAATTGAGTAGGTTATAAAATCTCTAATTAATGATATGTATTAGGGCTTATGAACTTTCATTAATTAGGTATTAAAACTGTCAATAAAATCGTTGTCGCAACCTAACAAACCCCCTAATTAACGTGATGCATCGCAATCAACTTGATTTTTTTTTAATTAAGAAAACATTTTTTGACTCTCCACATCTTAATTATATATCTACCCAAATTTTTTGGACGTTCAAGCTGTAGAAGGTATGAGCTGCATAAACAATTTGATGCAGGTTCACACAGGACATACGTGTGTTTAAATATGTTAAAAATTGATAGAACAATTGAAACCTGATATCTAAACGAAAACATGGTGGTAATAATTTTTTTCGGATTTATAAAATACTATCTGAGTTTTTGGCGATATGCGCAGAAAACCTTGTGACAACCTTCCTATCCTCACCCTAACCTTGAGCGACACAGACCTTTGATTACAGTCTTCGGTTTATATTTGCCCGTGGATACATAAATATTTATGACCTGAGTTCCGAGAAAAGACTGTGTTTTCTCGCGCCGATACCTTAGGTACGTCACATGGGACCCTCCCCACCTTAACACCGGTTCTTGCACATTCCTTCCTGGAGGCGAAATGTCTTCTCCAGCCATTATTTACCATACACTCTGCGGTCTGGGGTACTTCCTACATCTGTGTACAACCTAACAGTTCTTCCGTGACATGTCGCTATCATTATGCAATAAACTTAATTTCTACTTCTTGTATTAAGTCTAGCAGCTTGTTGGGGGAATCACCTTAAGAGTGCCCTGCTCTCCCCCATCTGGAAATTAATGTGAATTGTAAATAATCATGAATGATTTGTAAGTCTCAATTAATTAACACTACAACAATATTAGCACAAGCAAATCTGAATTTTTCAAAAAAAAACATCTTTTTTTATAGTAAAGTATTAAGAAAAAACTAATTTTTTTCGAGGTGTCACAGTAATAAGTTTGTTCTAGAACAAGCACTTACAGCAGCTCACGCTTCCACGCGCTAAATGGATGACAAACCTACTATACTTGGGACGACGAGAGTATTGACACGAGTGATGAGGAGATAAGCATCGCTCACCTGGCCTCCTCTCGAACCCTACTTCAATTTTGAGGCAGTGAACACTGGAATGAAAGGCATCTAGACATAAAGCAAATTGGGGCCAAGCAACAGGTGGGTTTCGTTGGGGGTGAAGTGGCGTGGCTTTCTCGAGTGACAGAATAGATGTGGGAAAATCTATGTCGATACTCTGGGCAACAGTATAGAATTAAAACATATCAATGACAGTGAAAAATCTACAGCAACAAAATGTAAAACACGCGACAATGTCAACAATTTTGGACGTTGAAATTACAGTACAATTTCCAATTGAATAAAATTATGCATTGAGCAATAAATAATTTATTACGTTTTAACGTCATCGTTTTTCACCACTTGAAAATTGCAGCGTGAGCTGCTGACCTGAATGAATACGCTTGTGCCATAGCTCTGGGTATGAAACTTTGTACTACGGGTACGAACGAAATATTTTTAACAGATTTTAGGATGTTACATTAAACTAGATGCACCTCTGAATTGTAAAAACGCTTTGCAATGAGGGGATGTGATATCCTAAATGCTGGGAGTGCGGTCGGCCCCGCACGTTATCTTGGAACAGATAAACAGCCACCTGTTACTGTGTAACTTCCGATATCGGAGGGAGCAGACGAAATTCTACCGGAAACCAGGTGGTGTCAATTCAGTACACACTTATGTAACTATAGGTGGGACCTAAAACGTTATACATTTTATATTATTAGTTGTGCTATGTGATCCAATGTGCGCTGGCCAGTAAGAGTTCATGGAGATCAACAGCAATTCATTTCTCTTTTGGTTGCTTTAAGTCAAAGTTAAGATTTAGCCGTAGGTACTTCCCCCGTTTTTTGTTTTTGACAGAAAAATGTGTAATATTTCATGAATTTTATTTTATTTTTTTGAACGAAAGAATTTTTATTATTATACACACGGTGTCAAACCCTAGAGCGCATCATAACTAAAACTAAAATTCAATACAGACCAAAAATATCCACGTATTTATGAGCGGGAAAACAGAAACAAAAAACACTACTACCAAAAGACTAACCTCTAATGATTCTTAAGGATAAAATAAATCTTCTCCCTAGTTCAAATATTGTGCACATTTTTTTACTCAATAATTGAAGTTGCTGGCTGCTCTTCAAATTTTCAAGAAACCAGGAACGCAATTTAGCGTGTCACTAATGGTATTTTTACTTTTTTTTAGCTTACGTTTTCAATACAAGAAGTGCCAAAATTCGTTTTGTTAGTTATCGGCTGGCTCTAAGAAGCCAAAAAAAAAATATATATATTATTGTGGTACATCCCGTTTAAAGGTTGCATGCAAAAAATACAAAAAAATAAAATAAATAAAAATAGTAAATTTTTTTAAACATCAAACACGATAGTGGAAACGTACCAGCTAGCGAGCCGAGTCCTAACAGATAATAAATCGTGGATAATCTAGCGTATGATTATTTTTTAACGTCGATTTTATTTGTTTGTTGCACTCACGATCGAGAGATCAAACATGCTATCAGCATCCGTTGGGAAATAGGTCATTACGGAAAATAACTTGAGCGAATAATCCTCGCAGACTGACCGACGCTTTCCACAGTGCTGTTATTAAAAGTTAAAGTTTTTATTACATATACGAAATCATTCTGTACGTCTTATATATAGAATACAAACAAAAGAACTCTCTGGAATTATCGGTTATTCAATAATTCTATACATTTGTAATGGGCAAAGAACTTTTCCATGTTGCGAAATAATTGAGTAACTCAGATCGGAATCTGCAATAATGATTTGCCTATTGTCTCCGAGCCAATGAAGAAAGTAATAGTGATTTGACACAAAACAGATTGACAGGTGATGGCCGATAGAAAAGTGAAATAGTAGAGACCATAATTAAATACCTTTTCAATTCAGCTTTTTGTAACATTAATCATAAATATTTAACAAATAATTTAGGCTCTATTACCAGCAGGCATAGTATTCACTAGTCAATAATAAATTGCTCTTAAAAACGTCAAGTATCTTTAATCCTCTTGTCCTTCTTGTTTTAAACTTCAAACTCTCATTTATCACCAGCCCTCGGTTATATATGAGGTTATATACCCCAATCACCATGAATAATCTGGACTTGTATTCATTTATAGTAAAATTGCTGAGAAAATATTTAAAGTTAATTTATAACTCCTCGTATATTTATTCCTACTTTGCATAGTACTAAATGCGTGACCTGGTAATTATACGAGACACGTGACCAAGCCCAAAACATGGTCACAGGCGTACAATAAAAACTAAAATCATATTAATTTTCAGTCAAATCATAAAAATAGTAGTGAGTCAAGTTTCTGCCATTATTCTCCACCATATCTAATCAATGGACACCAAACTGTCATTTGTTCTGAACAATAATTCATAATTCATTAGTAGAAGTCGTTAAATAGTAATAGAACCAAAATTTGCCAACCCAGTATCAGTTTTAGTATCTACAGTAGTATCTATCATTCCGTTTAGTGTTCAGAATTTTAGAAGACACCGCGTGTATTATAAAGATTATTATGCGATTTTCTGCCGTCAACAGAAAGTGGGGGACAAAGGACAAAGCGAATCTCAAAACAGCTGATCCCAACATGTTACGTAATCTTTATAAGTTGCATGGAACACTCAAAAAACTGCTTCGTATTCCTTGTGATTCGCAGAGGAACGTGGGACAAAACAGACGATTTATATTAGTTCCACCAAAAAAACTAAAGTAGTACGTCTATTTTTGTGGTATATTTTTAACTGTTATAAAGACTATTCCTTGCCAGTCGAACAAATCTTATTCAAAATAAATAAAGTTATTTAACTTTTTCGTTATATTAAAGAGGAAAAACCTCATTTACCTAGCCAAATAACAATAAATTGAATTGAGTATAATTACATTTGAATATTAAGCATGTTTTACTTCTATAGTCAGAGTTATTTCTCGTGGTAGGTTATGAACTTTATAACTAGCGAAAAACAGTTCCGGGATTTTTCAAAGTAATGTCGCGCATGATCTGTAACAGTAAAGGTGTATATTTTATGAGTACTGTGTTCTCAGTTTGGTATGTGACATGAGGTATGTCAATTTTATTATGTTTGCAAATTATTTGCCATAAATTTTTCTTTATGTATAGATCCCTCAAGTATTATTAATAATACTTGGGCATGGCATTGATTGGTAGAGTATCCGGCCAGATATTGGGGAGGTCCTGGGTTCGAATCACGATCCTGCCAGTACGATGTTTTTTAGGCTAATAATTATTTATGGTTTACGTTTTGGATTAATATATCATAGCTTAATTTTGATGACGTTTTCTTAATTTATTTTGACATATTTACCACAGATAATTCAAAAATTAAGTTTTAAATTATTGTTTTAAGCAATTTCCCAAATATTTGTTATTTTCCGGAAATTATGGATTATTATTGACTGGCCGAGGAACCACTATTTATTCCGACCCCAAATCAGACACACTAGACAAGCTTGTGACCTCTTAATTTATAATTGTACACTACTTTACGGACCAAGGAAAATACTGATATAATTGACTTATACAATAAGGTGATTGGTAATATAATCAAGTATAGAAGACTTACTATTTAAATACAGGTAAAAATTAATGACATTTACAGTATATCTCTTGATGAGTAGCAGTGAAGACAGGAGAAAATAATTTTTAGCAATGCTTACGGTCGTTGGAATGGATTTTTTTGTAAATATTTTGATTGAGTATTTATTTGGTTTTATAAAGCTATTGTGCTAATTACTCCGTACACGTCGCAGGGAATTACCATGGATGTTAGGAAGGAATTTCACCTGAATTAGGTACCTTTTAGGTGTTGAGTGTTTTATTCAGTTATAAATTAAGTAAATTTATTCAAATTATTGACTGTATGAATAGATGCGTTACCACACCAATGGGAGTGGGCTTTGTGTCAAGTGGGTAGTACTGCTACCATAAAAATTTAATGTTCCTATAGCCTTGTTCAATGCGCCACTCTAGTTATAATTACCCTTTTCAAATTCTGTTGTAAAATTTAGTTTAAATTTACATAGCATTTGCCTTGTTTCTTTAATTTTATTTGTTAATTTTTAATTTGCATCCTATTGCATTTGTTTATTGTTACAGTGTTTTTTATTTAAAATTAATTTGTATTTTTACGTTACGTTCCTTTGTGTTTTACAATGCCTTCTGCGTCGTTTATTAACAATTACGGTAAACGTGAAACAAACCTATTTATATTATCAAGAGCCAACGAAGTTTAGGGTTTTAATTTATTTCTCGTTAGCAGTTAGTGTTACAGCTCACGAGTCTGTCTGTCTGCAAATTTTCATGGCAGTTCCACTTCATGTCTTTTTTCAACGTGGAACAGTTAACAAAAGAAGTTACTATCAGAAAAGAGATTACTCGAGGAAGAATATTTAGCTTATAATCGTAGTATCTACATTTAATAATAACAGTTGATAAATATAATAGTTTCAATTGTAAAACTGAGGACATAGACGTTTTTGATGCGAATATTGGTAACGAGACTAGAATGGGCAGACAAAGGAACATCGCGCAAAAACTCACCGGTTTCAGGAACCTTCATAAGACGTGGAGCAAGAACAGCTGGGACGAAGTTCATCGACTCTACACTATTAAGTTCTTCTTCATACACTCTCTTCCGCTTGGATCAGCACGAGACAACTTTTAATCCTCGTTATCGATAGGCTCCTCTGATAGGTATCCCAGAATAGAAGTGATCACAACACTGAAAACTGCCCGATCACTACCGAACATTAGCGAAATTGGATGAACAACACTCCGCGACGGACAGACTGAACTGGAATCGAATCGGGAGGACCCTATGATCGTGTGTGTAAGAAAGGCCAAGGACTGGCGACTGAAGCCTGTAGAGGAGTTATAAATAGAAATCATTTTAAATCCTCGGTTGGCCTTGATGGTTTAAGGAAGGGCTGGCGCTCGCCCGACCGGTCCTAAGCCCTCAGGAATTGGCGGGTCTCGCTCTGAAGGGCTACCTATCTACCTGTAAGTAGGTAATATATTATTTGGTAACAAATACTAACACTAAGAGGTAGTAGCAGATCCAAGGAACCGTGACCTCGCCCACTAGTAACAGTATTGTTCAACAAATGCTCCTCAACTAATAATTACAAAATATATATATTTACAAAAAAACGACAACATTACTTTTAATCGAAAAGATTTCTTGGCCAAGGAATATTAAAAAATACATATTTTATGCCTTGTTTAATTTATTTCCAATTTTTATTCGATTGAAACGACACGCTAGTGATATGTGTTATACATTGAGTTAAATACTATTACCAGTTTTTTATAGTCTAAATGTAACTCGATTTTTTTTAGTTGTTTAGATATTTACTTTTTGATATTATATTGAAATTACTGATAAATGAACTGATACCTGTGCGAAACGTTGCAACAAACTATTAATAAATAAAATGTACTATGCAAGTGTTTTATTCATATTCAAATTTGCAATATTTTGCACCACTGTCAAATATCATACATTAATAAATCAACACTATTTGGCTGTTTTATTATTTCTGTTATTTTTATTTAAAAAATATACAAATCGATGATCAATTTTGTTTGCGATGAGTTTTTGAATATTTAGGTAGATCTGTTGTTCCTTATATGCGAGGTTTGATCAAAAAGTAACGAGAATTTTTGTTTATCTCAAAAAAATATTATTTATTCATCGATAGCAATTTTGTCCCCTTCAAAGTAAGGGGGATATAATACACTTGAGCCAGCGCTTTTTCCAATCTTCGAAGAACTTTTCAAACTCACTTTTCGATATAGTTCTTTCAGCGATTCTTCTTTCCTCTCATCAATGGTGTCAAAACGTCGTATTTTTCAACTTAGAGAACAAAAAGAAGTAGTAGGGAGCCATGTCCGGCGAATACGGTGGCTGAGATAATACAGTGTTGTTTTTTTGTTAAAAAATTACAAACAATCAGTGATGTGTGAGCGGGAGCGTTATCGTGACGTAATTTCCTGGAATTGTTTTGCCATTATTCCTGTCTTTTATGTTGGGTCGCTTCACGTAAACGGCCCATTACTTCCAAGTAATATATTTTATTGACCGTTCGACCTTCTGGGAGAAACTTGTGATACACTACGCCATCGAAATCGAAAAAAGCGAAATCATAAAATTCTCGTTACTTTTTGATCAAACCTATTATACTTATATATTTCTTGAACTATTTGAAACTTCAAGTTTACTCTTTCAAAACTTGTAAAAAATGGGTTTGTATCTCCAACCGTCCTAAAAACCCTTCTTCGCTTTACCCGTTTTTCTTACGTTGGAATGCACCCTGTGCCTGAAGCTCATATATTTTAAGACATGTATTTTTATGTTTCATTTTCTCACTGATTGTGCCCTTTTTTTATATATAATTTTCATTCTTTTTTATTCTCGTTTTTTATTTCATATATCATATGAGGATTTAATACTCCACAAGATTAAACAAAACCTGTCAATACTATGTCCCAGATTCGAATTTACTACCGATGTGATGTCTAGGAGATAAACTATTCAAACTGAGTAGGCCAAATCACTTGTTACGTACAGGAAACTAAAACTTAAGCAAACCAAAATTTCTTAATTAGTTGTAAACTAGTTCTCTAAATAAATAAAAAACTGTTCTATTTTTCGCTTTCCAAGAAATACGGCCTACCTATACACGGATGCCAAATCCAAAATGAGCCATGTTTCCGGGTCATTTCGTGGCCAAAGTTAGTTTAATAAATGTAAAAATATTTCGGTGAAATCCTAATAACTAAATTATGTCAATATTTTGAACACGAAATTAAACATCGGCTATGAATACATAAAACGTTTAATACATCACCTTTATTAGTCAGTTTAGTCCAGTCACGTAAAATGTGTATCATTGTACTAGTTTATTCATTATATAATTTCTATAAAATAACAAAACCTGTATATAATGTAGCGATGCTACAGGAAATACAAGAATGGTTTGTAAATGGATTCGCCTGAGTATCTATAATTATTTGTAAATTTATAGGGGCTATGAAAGAAAGAAAAAACATAAAACGTTTTGACAAGTAGTTGTAAAATGTAGCAACCATCTTTTTAACCAAATCAAACTGCTTATATATCTATTCAAGTAACCTAAGTGGGGCGTAATCGATTAGATTTTCAAAGCAAAAATTAACCTGATAATCATAAAAATAACTAAAATATCTTAATTGTTTCAATAAATGCACACTCAGATAAACCAACTAAAATAAGTCGTAATAAATTAATCTGTGCTTATCGGATTAATAACCTATTTTTCCTTGTATTGTATTTTTTTTATTTAGGTAAATGATCTCCTTTATGGTGATTTCAAATTGTAGGAGATAAAACCATAAATTAAAAATAATCAAAAAGGAAGACTACTGTTATCATAATGATAGACTAACAAAAAAAAACAACATTAAAAACTAGAAAAAACACGATTCACAATATCTGTAAGGAAAATTTGAAGTTTAACTATCGAATTGGTAACGGTACAATCCCTAGAGAGATATAACAAATTATTATCGCTAACAGAGGTTATCAACTCAAACAGTTTAAGTTTCTACTTGTTGCCAATTATTTTGGCAAATTTTGTATTATTTAATAAATAAAAATGAAAAAAAATAGGAACTAATGTCAAGGTGTGATGAGTTAATTTCGAGGATACAAAGTCTGACTCAATTACATATGAATGATGCACATAAATTAAATAAATTAATTTTTATGGCAGGAAAAACGATTCATGAAACATTCTCACAAGGGTCCCACAAATGCGGTGTTAGTTGAAAGAGGGGCACGTGGATTTTAATAGGTGAATTCCATACAAATTGACAGGTCATCAGATCAAAATGATTGTAAGATAATCAATAAAAGTTACAACAAAATATATAGTATAGGTAAAACCCAGCGGACGGAGCCCCCCCCCCCCTAGTTATGTAATAAATGTAGAATTAGTGATTCTATTTCGGTGATAATTTTAGTTTATAATTATAAAAATCAATAACAATTGGAACTTGCAAGGTCATTAAATTTAAGTTGGATAAATTCTAAAATGAATGTTACCAAAAATATTTATTTAGGGGATTAAAATAAATGGCAATAACTACGAATTCAGTGATATTTTTAGCTTGCAATTTAAAAAATAGATCAAAAATTGAAATTGAAACAGAATTACATCAAAGTTGAATAAAAAAGAAAGATACTAAAGACATAAATGCAGAATTATAAATAAAACCAGTATTGTTCTTTTCATAAACATGGCACATTTTTCCTTTTATATGAGTGATATATTTATATTGTTATAGAGATAATTAAATGTTTTATTTCGTTTTCCTCACTTTAAAATATTCCTCAAATTACACAGCATACAAATGTTAACTACGCAGTTTGTTTCCGTTGGAAGGTCACTTTTTTGTTCAATGCAATGAAGAAGGATTCCTATCAACGGTCGCAAGTGCGCTTCTAAATGCACTCATTAGCACTTAAGTGTTTTCACCTCATTCGTGATCAATTTTCAATATAATTCAACCTTAGAATGCTTACGGTAATAGCTCTCTCTCTCTGTTATTGAAATCGAGCCGTTAAGTGCGGCAGTCATAAAGATATACTCGCGCATATTTTCCAACTTTTTTTGGCCAGCGACGAAACATCTAAGCAGCCAAGATTTATGACATGACATAGTTCACCTTTACAAAGTGAATACACGTGTTGATAGTCAGTATAATTAATCAGAGCTAACATATGTTAGAATAGTGCGCCAAGTAAACAGCAGGTGTGCATTGCACAGTTTGTGTAGCACAGTCAGATTCCATATCGATGAGGCTGTTGGAGATTCGCTCTGTAAACTGCGGAGAGATCAAAAATTCAAGACCAATGCTTTTAATCATGAATGAAACAACCAGAAATTATTTTCTAGCGAGAAAATCACAAGTTTGAGTATATACGATTGGATGAATTTTTGTAATTATAATTTGAAAAACCAGAACACAAATTATATATTGTTATTGGAGACTATAATTTATACCCTACTCAAAATTATAGTTTTTAATCTCACCTGATCAGTCTTTAGGCAAGGGTTGAGCAGATTGTAATACCAACTAATTAATTAATCAATTTTAATCCTTTCCTTATTTTAAATTCATGCTTTAACAGGTGAAAGACCATACCGAGAAGTCAGAGAGACAAGTGAATGCATAAGCCTTACAGATTTTCAAAAAAAAAAACGACGAAACCCTAACAATAGTGTCTACATGTATTGAATGTTTTTTGCACATTTGCATTTTGTATATTTTTGGTTTATTTCAATATAAATAATTAGTGGCCAATTTTAGTGGCTGAAGATGTCCTAACTGATATTACTCTCTCAGAGATTTATATATGGGAAAATTATATATGGGAACATACTGAAAGCTAAAATATCTCATCGTACGTAAGTAATTACATGATTATTTCGATCAATTATGTTCTCATATTTACAATATTCCATAAAAAAAAAAATACAGTTGACACTTGGTAGCTCGAAGTTAATTAGAGGAAAATACTACTTGAAATTATCCCGTTTATATTTTAAATTATTCAGTAGCATGAAAATTAACTTGGAGTTATCCAACCCCATAAAGAAAATAGGCCCAACGAAGCGAGCAACTCGGGTTAAAACCTCGGAGAACACGCTAGAAAATATTACACCAGCAAAATAGTTTAAAAAAACGACATTGATGTTTCACACAATTAAGGTGCCATTGGATTTTGATGCAAATTGTGATTTTTTAATTACTAGGTAATTTATTAGTGACGTTTTATTATTTGTCTTAGTTTTACTTTTGTTTTTAGGGGGTAACTAACATCAGGGCACCAAATGTAACAGCTTCACAAAATATCGAGCCTCTATAAACATGACTTGAGGTACAATTAGCGAACAGGAATTTCATGACCTTCTGTGTTTATGGTTTCAATAGATGGATATTTTTTTTTCAATTACCAATAATTTAATTATTTATGACACATTATGACGACGACTTATCAATGAAAACATCATGTATTCAACAATTAACTACACAGGTGAAAACATGAGCGTTTCTGGTTTGGTAAGCAACAAAATGAAAACATTTGGTCGTAGTACAGTAGACGAGTGCAGACCTCCCTAGGTAATCTAGTAGTGTGAAAAGCAACTTTAATCAGATAAAATTGCAATCTGCCACATTGGGAAATAAGTAATTGTGATAAATGATCTCATTCATACAGTATTTACAAACAGCCCAGAGACCTCCCAAGTTCACATGGTTGTCACTTCCCTCACATGTGAAAGAGGAAGCGGAATCCCGGGAAGGAGTTATCATTAGGTATACAATCTCATTACACAAAATAACTTATTTATTTACGTTTAACCACTCTTTTGATTTTGATTAACTTAGATAGGACGATCGAGAACCGCCCTAGATGGCGAAACCATTGGCGTACGCCATTGTCCACAGATATAGATTACATTGGACATTAGGTGTATGTTTTAATGCACATAAGAATAAAATTAGTTCTCAATTAGAAACACCTTTTAAGTAAATATATTGAAAAAAAAAATTATGCATCATAGTTTATGGTAAAAAAAATGAGCCATCGTAGACGGTGACATGAAAGCGAGCGGGTCCATTATAGAATGTCTATTCAAATTAAAATTAGGCGGGCAGGACATGAATAGTTCTGACAAAAGCTGAAAAGACGACGCGGACAAAGGCGTTCGTATTTGTCCTGGCTTAGGTGCGTCAAGGCTGTCCACTCCTATATTTTAACGAAAAGTGCCGGCTCTTTAAGCCGCTTGTAGATCACAACAACAATAAACCACAGCAACAAAGAGCACTAATGAAGACAACTTGAGGGCGTTTTGTATTTTAGATAGTTTTCGGGTAGCAGTTACATGACTACATGACCAGGGGCAGATTAATAGGTGCATAGGAACACGCTAGCTAAACAAACCCTGAAACTACTAAACGGTCTTTGTAAATATGGTATGAATGAGAACATTGATCGCAATTACTTAGTACCTAATAAGGCAAATTATAATTTTATCACAATAAATATTTAAAAAAATGGCTACTTGTCCATTAGTTTATACTTGTCCATTAGTTTATTTTAATTCTATTCCTCTCCCAGTAACCGAGACAGTACGGTACTTAGGCTTCCATCTCGACAAACGACTGACCTGGAACCCACATACGAGACTAAAAAGACAAGAACTAAACAGACGCTTTGGACAACTGTACAGACTACTTCAAAGGACATCCCATCTCTCAATAGAAAATAAACTACTAATCTACAAAGTTATACTTAAACCAATCTGGACATACGGAATAGAGCTATGGGGGACAGCAAAAAAGTCGAACATCAAGCGTATCCAATCCTTTCAATCCAAAGTCCTGAGAACAATAGTAAATGCCCCTTATTATGTCAGCAACAAAACCCTTCATAACGACCTTAATATACCCTACATTCTAGAACTCATCCCTTCCAAGTTTATGAAATTCCACAGTAGCCTTTCCAACCACCCTAATCCTGTAGCACAGTCTTTGCACTACGCCACCCATCCCTATAATCCTCCTCGGAGACTGAAACGGCAGTGGCCTCGTGACCTGCTATAAACGCGTGACAGTGGGAGTCCTGGCAATGGCCAGTTTCTCCAATCATGTCCTATTGTATGAATGAGCGAGTGAATGATGACTGTAAATATGGTATGAATGAGATCATTTATCTGTATTATTATTGCCTTATAAAAGGCAGATTGTAATTATTGCACAATGAAGTTCTAAAAAAAAAAAATGGCTGTGGTCTAACACTCAGCATTAGTGAAAAGTTGTTAATAAATATAAATAGGTTGTGTGAATAATACATCCTAGCCTCCACGTAATATTTTCATCATCCTCACGTTGTCATCTTCTTGGTACAAACCACATGGTTATAAATAGTATTATAACTATGTCAACATCTATTATAACACTTCAAATCTGTTTTGATAAATAGTTAAAATATACTAAAAACAATGAAATGACCAAATACAGTCTCTATCTAAAGGCTCAATTTAAAATAAAATATAATAATTACTTCTACTAACTGTAAAAATACCATCAAAACTTCTATTATGCCATCAAACGAGGGGACTATTCCACATGAAGTGAGAATTATCAAGATTTGATGCAAAAGTTTTATAAACTAAGATTGTCTGGAATGTTTCATCATTCAATGTTATCATAACGTCTGTTGCCACGGTTATTTAAGTGATCAGGTTTTGTTCTCATTCGCCAGAATCGAACTCAGCCAACCTTCTGCTAAGTCAATATGTATAGCAATGCTAAATATAATTAAGCAATTATTTATTTTTTGAGCGCCTGTTAAAATTATTATTGTAACTGGTGTAAGAATGGTCAGGATAGTATCCTATTGCGAGATGGAGAAGTTTCATGACTCAATCAGGATTATTGATTTTTTTTTTTTTTCTTCATTACTCTAATTTATTTGTTTATTTTCTTCCAATATCAGAAAAGTTTTTACGACCACTTAGGTAAATCAAAAACGAATGATGACAGCCCTGTACCGTTCTGAAAGTGGAACTAATAATTGAAAAATAAGAAAGAAGAAAACCACACAAACAGAAATGTTGAAAGGTGTGTTAATGTTGATGATTAAAATTTTATACTCAACTACATATGCATACATGTGCGCTATTAATACAATGAGATACCAAGTGCTTAGAACATTTAAAATTTACGTAAATGTACGTTCCTAACATACAAGCCCTACTATGGACGTAAAAAATACAATCACTATAAATAGATAGAAAACCCTTAAGGTTCTTCATTATGCTTAATTTGTCATACCTTTTACTATTATTGCTGTTTTTACTATGGCCTTCACTAGCTTGTAAGTACTGCAATATATGCTCGCCAACAATCTCTATTACATATCGTGACTACTGGAATCGTGCCTAGACCGTTTATGTGGTCGGTCAAACAGGTGGGTTAAGTATGAAGACATCCCTTACGAAGTACCATACTTTTTATACTAAACGTTAAGTTTTAGCTAAGTTTAAAACATTTTTTACCAACCTAAAAAAATACGGCAAATCAAAACAATAAACTAAAGCCACCCAATTTCTAATTAACATACAATAACACCTAAAATATAAACCGGAAGGATGCGTTACCAATTTGGTTTTACCCACGAGAATTTAAGAGAATACTTCTTATACATCATAACTTAAGGATGATAGGAAACTTTACGCATAAGATCTGCATTAACAATACAAGATTGCCCTGATCGTTTAACAAGAGGTCACAATTAATTCATATCGTTGAAATTTTCGTTTCTTCCTTTTTTCAGTAATATATAACATTAATATGTAAACTATCTTACTTTTAAGCTCAATTGAAATTCATCGAAGTACTGTTTTACTAAAAACTAGTAAGCTTAGACATCTTGAATGTTAGAACTGGTAGAATTTCAATAACATTTAAATGTTTTAACGGTTGTCACCTTTCTATCCAAACAAAAACTCGTTTTTTTATTGTTTTTGTTTTTTTTTAATGAGAAAATTACAAACTGACCACCATACGTATGCCAAGACGTATCTAAGCGATCTTGGCCAACAACTAGTTAAGCCTATGTTAAGGATAAATTCATCCACAAAAAGTGCCCAATTTGTCATAAATACTTACCAAGCTCCCTTTTCAACTATCGTTTCCCAACAAAATAAATTCATTTTATGATATACTTATCATTGATCATAAACATTCTCCATAATATTTATAGATAATAAGCAATGCTCAAAACATCTACAGATGGATTCTATGTCGGTTTCATTGACAGTTACGCCAAGAATGAAAAGCGTTCTTTAGCGATTTCAATCAATTTAAATTAGCATCTAAATTTAATTTGCACATTCCGGAGCGCGTTGTTTATTCGTCCACAGCTATTCCGACGCGTCAGCGCACCTTATCAAATAATCCATGGAATTATTTGGGATGGAGAGTTGATAGCTGGCAGATGATAAGCGGAGTTGCTATAATTATATCCCTGATATGTCATATTGCTTATGCAGTCTTATCATGAGTGGCTCTCCACATTACCATGGACCGTAGAAACAATAATATTCTGCAGTGTATATACAATCAAATGTACAATATAATACACGAATAAATTCGTAATTTAATATATGAAGCATGGATACGGCAGGACATGAATACAGGACCATCCATAATTTATTCCCCTCTTTATTCTTCCTTTGCAGCTAATAGGCACAAGATAGTATTAGTGTTAAAAACTATTATATGGCCAATTTATAAACTTAACGGTATATGATCTATACTATATGATCTTGGCACACGGGGAACTGGTGACATATCATCCTTAAGTCCCCATCATACCTATTGCCAAATCACTGGGCGGGCGTATCACTGGGAGAGTGTTAAAAGCAAATATTGAACAAGGGACATTGGGTCCAGGAGTATCCAGCCTTTTGGCTGTTAGTGCTTCATGTGTGTAAGGTGCTTCATTTCAACAGAGGAAGGGAAAAATTGAAAGTAGTGAATGAGTATTGGGGCAGGCTGACCAGATGGCTTAGTTTCATTTTATCTAAAATTTATAAAAATAAATAATAATGCAATAACTATAATAAAATATTAAAAAAATGCTTGGCGGCCCGACTCGACGTTGATATTTTCACGCTTTATCAGAAAAAAAAGGTTTTGTTTGTTTTTTTTCCCCTTAGCTCTCTAGTTACAAGATTAAGGATGAGGGAAAAATAAAGGAATATTTGGGTCGAGCGGATCCTTGTACTAGGAGTACCTGCTTGAAGGTGGTGTGAGGGAATTAAGGAGTGTGGGAAGATTGTTGCGGTACAGTGGTGAGAGTCCACTGGTGGCTGGGCCTAGAGTCCCTCTAGGCATGTAGTGCAGTCTTATTTAGTTGGATAGCAGTGTTGGGTGCCCGTAGAGGCTTGTTGGTGGGCCAAGCGCCTTGATGTCCATCATTTGGTCTGCTTTACCAGATATTGAGAGTTGCCATCTTGCCGGGAGCGGTGGGGGTGTCATGTCTCGGAAGAGAGGGTTTTGGCTATGTTTCATCAAGTCAAAGAACTTGATGTGTCTTCTTTGGATGGCTTCGGTGATGGTGGTGACTTCGAACTTTTCGTGGATGTCGGGAGCCTTCATATCACGAAAGGGGGTATGCCATAGTGCCGTGAGCAGGATTTTGTTCTGGAAGCTCTGGAGTCGAGTTATTGTGCTAGTGTGTAGGAATCGGAAGAGTGGTGTCCCAAACAGTAGAGCTGGCCTCAGGACGCTCTTATATATTAACAGTTTCAGCCGAAGGGATATAGATAGCCGGGCTTGTGATGAGATGCTGGAGAGAGTAGTAAGTCCTACGTACTCTTTTCAATTTCTTCTGTAAATGTGTGCCGAACGTCATGTGTCTGCCTAGGTTGATGCCCAGGTAGCAGATGCTGTTGGAAAGTTTTCATTCAGTCCCGTCTATGGTGAAGCTGGGTTGACGCATTAAGACACTCGCTTGATAAAAAAAAAACGAGATGAAGTAAATTTTGACAATGTTATACGAAACTTTTTAAATGAAAAAGCAATAAAGTCCTATGTATACAATTTGTTTAAACAAAATAAATAAATTGTATTATTTATTTATGGTAATTGTATGTAGTCACTCTTAGTTTTACTTAGGAGTTTCTGCGCATGCGCTACTATTAACAACCACGTACAACTATCGCTCTCCAAATCAATACCGATAACTACCGTTATAGACCCTTTTTCGTCCTAGGGATTGTGTCAACTGGCAACTTAAGTGAGGTGGCCACGAGGGAGCCCTCAATAAGTGAGTAGATCGCTAGTACATTGGTGTGAAGTGTAAATAATAGTGACATCGGAGAGAGTAGTCGGCCATCTTGACTGAGGCATTAGCCGTCGTTCACGATACATAGCCGTTCTGAGCCAAAGTGGCTCAGAGCCAAGACCG
Organism: Acanthosoma haemorrhoidale; assembly: GCA_930367205.1. Lineage (NCBI taxonomy): Eukaryota > Metazoa > Arthropoda > Insecta > Hemiptera > Acanthosomatidae > Acanthosoma > Acanthosoma haemorrhoidale. The sequence continues at coordinate 83,845,689 of OV884014.1, read as the reverse complement.
GTGACTCGCCACTGGAATCCCACCGGCGCTACGTATTTTATTTATTTATTTTCTTTTTTTTTTTTTAACTAACAAAAATCTTAGCTAATGACAAAATGAGATTTTATCAGCAGATAATATCACAAAATAAAAAGAAAAGATCGAGGTCCTTAGGTCCAACTCCACCAACGTCGCCAGTAAAGCGAAAACCCAGACGCTCAAATAGGAACATCCCTACAAACTCATCTGCTGCCAGCTCTATGGAAGATCTACCACCACTTGCCAGCACTTCAAAAGAAGAAACTGTAGCAGAATCTCCATTCTTCACACCGAATAGCTTCGAGGTACTGAGAAATAGCCAACCTGACGACATGGAAGTTATTCAAACACCAACACAGCCCAAGCCGCCTGCTATATTCGTAAGGAATATTAGCAATTTCAAACTATTATGCTCACAAATGAGCAAAGTTGTAGGTACCGGAAAATATACGTGCCTCAATCGCTCTCGGGATACAAAAATTTCCCCAGACACTCCGGATACTTATCGAGCGATCATTAAGTATTTGGAAGAAACCAATGCAGACTTCCATACATACCAGTTGAAACAAGAACGATCGCTTAGAGTAGTGATAAGAAATCTGCACCCGACCACACCAGCTGATGAAATTGAAGACGAACTATCAGCTCTGGGGTTCAAAGTTCGGCAAATAACCAACGTTTTACGTGAGGACAGACAACAAAACGAATCCACCAAAACGGCATTACCGTTATTTTTTGTAGATCTCGAGCAGACACCTGGCGTGGAGAAAATTTATGAATTAACAACCCTGTATTACACAAGAATACAGGTCGAAAAACCTTACCCCAATAGAGACATCGTCCAATGCCATAATTGTCAGGCATATGGGCACACAAAATCGTATTGCCACCACCCTCCTAGGTGTGTAAAGTGTAGTGGGCAGCACAAAAGCAAATTGTGCAAAAAGCCCCTAAAATCGCCTGCTGTATGCGTGCTCTGCCAGCAAGACCATCCGGCCAACTACAAGGGCTGTGAGGCCTATAGAATCCTCAAGTCAAGGAGCGAGCAACGTCGCCGGCCAGAAGAAGAGAAGCCAGTAACAGGTAGCTCAAGAAGCGCCCCCACCAGAAATTTGAGGCCTTCTGTCTCTTTTGCTGATGCCGTTCGGAACAGAGAGCAGTCACAGGCACTGCCCACTTCTCGTCCGCAAGTATCTCTTCCCCAGCATTCCGCTCATCCCGCCAACCAGCAAACCCAATCCCATCCTCAACCACACATCTCGCATATTCCTTCACCTCCAAGCTCTTCAGATCTCACTAGCCTATTAACATCATTCCTTACAGAATTCAGAACCCTAATTACCCCTCTCATTTCCCTTCTTACAAATCTTGTCTCCTACCTTATCCCCGTTAAACAAAATCCATAAGTGGATCCTTCTGACTCCTTATCCATTCTCCTTTGGAATGCGAATAGTGTTCGCACCCACACTAACGAACTGACAGCACTACTCCATGACAAGAAGATCGACGTAGCTCTTATTACTGAAACAAGACTTACGAGCAAACGACCATTTACCGTTCGACAGTACCAGACTTATCGTACTGATCACCCAGATGGAACAGCTCATGCAGGTACCGCTGTCATTGTCCATAACTCCATATCCCACCACATAGTTCCTTTGGTATCACATGATTTCCTTCAATCCACTGCAGTGTCAATCACCTCCTTCACTTTTCCTCTTACACTTGCATCAACGTACTGCCCTCCCAATAAATCCATTTCCGACTCCCAATTCATCTCCTTTCTAGACTCCATCGGACATCGTTTCCTTGTGGGTGGGGACTTTAATGCGAAGCACCAACACTGGGGGTCAAGATCCACAAATACACGAGGACGTGCTTTGCTGTCTGCACTCACACGGAAACATTGCTCCACTATCACTCCTGACACAGCCACCTATTGGCCATCAGATCCCAACCGAAATCCTGATCTCCTTGACTTCTTTTTTTACAATAGTTTAGGAACACTAAACTATTCACTCAAGCGCCTCGATTACCTTTCCTCCGATCATAGCCCTTTATTATTAACCATTTCCTTAAGACCAATTCACAAACTGCCTCCTCCTTCATTTATTAGGGGCCCAGTTGACTGGGACCACTTCCGTCAGCTTCTTACAGATTCCGTAAACCTCAAATTATCCCTGAAAACATCCCAAGACCTAGACGATGCAGTGCATTCTTTCACTACTCTGGTCCAGAGGTCGGCTTGGGAGGCATCGTCACCACATCGTCACACAAAAATCCACAATCATAATCGTTTACCTCAGCATCTCAAAGATCTAATCCAATCCAAACGCCGCTCCAGAACAGTGTGGCAAAGATCCCGGCATCCTATTGATCGTCGCACGTACAATCAGTACTGCCGATTGGTAAAGCGGCGATTGGCATCCTTCCGTTCCGATTCTTTCAATTCCTACCTCTCCTCTCTGTCCACCAGGGATAACTCCTTGTGGAACGTAACCAAAAAAATCCTAAAGTATCAACCTGTTTCACACCCACTCCGTCGTGATGATGGGTCCTGGGCGGCTTCGGATGGGGATAGGTCGGAGGAATTTGCTCTGCATCTTACCCATACTTTCACACCTCACCTTTCTCATCAAAGCCATACTCACAGCACAACTGTGGAAGATTTCCTCACTTCACCTATTCCTCTCTCTCTTCCACCAAAAGCCGTTAACCCCTCTGAGGTTAAATACCTTCTGAAAAACTTACCTTACCGAAAATCTCCTGGATATGATCTCCTTACTCCTCAAATTCTCAAACAACTTCCTCCTAAAGCCATAATCTTCCTAACCTACATATATAATTGCATAATCCGAACGACGCACTTTCCTGTCCTCTGGAAACATTCCATTATTGTCCTATTCGCCAAACCCGGTAAACCACCTAATGACGCCTCATCTTATCGTCCAATTAGCCTACTCCCTATCCTCTCAAAAATATTTGAGAAACTCCTACTAAAACGTCTACTTCCTATTGTTGAATCCAAAAACCTTTTTCCCACACACCAGTTTGGTTTCCGCCAACGACATTCCACTGCTCAACAAGGCCTTCGCGTTGTTGATCACATCTCCTCAGCCCTTGAAACCAAACAGTATTGCACTGCTGCCTTTCTTGATATAGCTCAAGCTTTTGACAGGGTTTGGCACGCAGGTTTGCTCTACAAGCTCAAAAGATATTTACCACAGACCCTTTTCCTAATCCTACAGTCCTACCTTTCAAACCGCTTCTTCCAAGTCCGCTGTGGTTTAGAATACTCTAACTACTATCCCATAAGTGCAGGAGTTCCACAGGGCAGTGTCCTGGGCCCCATCCTCTATAACCTATACACCGCTGATGTCCCCTCTACTCCCAATACCTTCTTGGCCACATTTGCAGATGACACTGCAGTCTTGTCATCCCATCCAGACCCCGACATAGCATCCCATAACCTTCAAAAACACCTTGACGAGATCGAGTATTGGTGCAATCAATGGCGGATCAAAGTTAATGAAGCAAAATGCTCCCACATTACCTTCACCCTTTGTCACAAGTCTGGTCCACTAGTTTATTTTAATTCTATTCCTCTCCCTGTATCCGAGACAGTACGGTACTTAGGCTTCCATCTTGACAAACGACTGACCTGGAACCCACATACGAGACTAAAAAGACAAGAACTAAACAGACGCTTTGGACAACTGTACAGACTACTTCAAAGGACATCCCATCTCTCAATAGAAAATAAACTACTAATCTACAAAGTTATACTTAAACCAATCTGGACATACGGAATAGAGCTATGGGGGACAGCAAAAAAGTCTAACATCAAGCGTATCCAATCCTTTCAATCAAAAGTCCTGAGAACAATAGTAAATGCCCCTTATTATGTCAGCAACAAAACCCTTCATAACAACCTTAATATACCCTACATTCTAGAACTCATCCCTTCCAAGTTTACGAAATTCCACAGTAGCCTTTCCAACCACCCTAATCCTGTAGCACAGTCAATGCACTGCGCCACTCATCCCTATAATCCTCCTCGGAGACTGAAACGGCAGTGGCCTCGTGACCTGCTATAAACGCGTGACAGTGGGAGTCCTGGCAATGGCCAGTCTCTCCAATCATGTCCTGAGCGTCTGTGGCTCTCGCGCTCTTGGTCAGCCTCCACTGGCTAGTATCCAGTGACGCGGCTGACGGAGGAGCGTGGGGGACTTCCCAGGACTCCGCTTTCTCTTTGCGGTGGATTTGGGGGGTCTCTGGGCTGTCTGTAAATATTGTATGAATGAGTGAGTGAATGATGAACTGTAAATATTGTATGAATGAGCGAGTGAATGATGAACTGTAAATATTGTATGAATGAGAGCATATATCTTAATTACTTATTGCCTTATAAAAGGCAGATTGTAATAATTGCACAATAAAGGAATTAATTAATTAATAAAAAAGTTTTACTTAGAAAGGGCGGTGAATTGGAGAGCGCCCAAGGAGGCAAAAGCTCTACTAGGTACGCCACTGCCTAGGCTTAATACCCAGAGTTAGTAAACGTCCTTTCATACGAGTTAAATACGAGGTTAAGTACAAATAATCTCTTTGAGAACATACTTTATTTCGAGCGTAGGAAGAAAATTACACTAATACAAGATGCATTTATGAATTCATTACACATTGCCTGAATTTCTATATTAGTAGATTAGTGTACAATTATTAACGCTTATTTTTGTTTAGAAAGTGTTCACCTTATAAAAGTGGGCAGTATTTATCCGATTCGAAGTCTGGTCGGCATCCGAAGAGCACAGATAGAATAAAATAACATGTCAGGGTGAAGGCCCAATTTTGAGAGGTGTTTATAAAAAAAACGACCAGCATAACGGATGAGCTGGCCAGGAGAATTATTTAGTGGTCCGTCCTCTTTAATTCTTGGCCGGCAATCAAAACAAGTCTTTCTGGCAACGACGGCCGATGTCAATTGCAAATAGTTTAAATATTTTTAGTGTCATTAAACCCAATTTAAATCGCACTATAAAATAATTTCAAAAGGCAAAGAGAAAATGATTCCCTCACTCGCGGGTTTAAACTCTAACTAATATTTAATTGTGGGTATGACACCAAAAAAATTGATTTGTTCTTTGTATCAATGAAGAAAAATTCATGACATAATAAATATGTTAAGTACGAATAAATAGATAGTTGTATAAAATATAGAGATTTAAAACAATTATATTATTTTAACATTTTCGGATAAATAATTGAATGATTCTTTCTTTGAGTAGTGGTGAATGAGTTAATAGGGCCATGTTTAGAGATTTCAACGCTGCATTACGCTAACGTTCATGGCAAATCGTTTCAGCTACAAAAGCAAAACAATACCATTTATCTGTCAGTTAAATAATGAGACCCAGTTTGAGCGAACAAGGAATATTCCCAACTTGCTCAAGAAAATAGGATCAAAAATAATTTTTAGTTGAGATCATTATGTAGTTTACTTATGTAAATGGATAAGTGCAGCGATTTATGTCGGAGTATTCTTCTTGTTCATGAATTGTCATATAGAAATTACGAAACGTCGGTGACTTAATAGGTGTAAGTAAATCTTTCATAGAATATACCGATCAAATATCTAGATAATATTAATTACTAATAAATCTGACCCTCGAAGGAAATGGTTAATTGCTGCTTGGGTAATGAAGGGTTCAAACGACGAGAATCCAAAGAAGACAACGAATAACGAAAGATAGGGATTTTAAAAATTTATGAATTAGTCAGAATTAACTAAATTTTCATGTTACTCATGTTTCAAATCCTAAAAATATTTTTGTACCCGGAAAAATCACTGTTTTATTTTTTCACATTTCGAAACATAACACTGTAGCCATTCCATTAAGTTTGCTCATGATATCTCGCCAAAAACTTTTTTTTTAATAGATACCCATTTAACTAAAAAAATATATTTATGTACTAAGTGATGTTTATAATCGTTTAAATTTATCGTTCCGTTTTAACGTTTAAAAAAAAAAAATCAACATTCTTTTCCAAGTATATCAGTGTAAGAAAACAAGTACAAAAACGACATATTTCTTCGCAGCCTATAAATAAACTGTTAATTAATCTTAATGCCGTTTTTTTGGCAAGCCACGACAGAGTTTATACTTTGTTTGTCTTTCTTTCATAATCTCCTCCATCTTGGATCTTGGAGTAGATCGTTGGCAGATGGGACCTTTCAACTTATATCTTCTTCCGAGGTAACCTTATCTTACCGAAGTAATCTTATTTTAGGAAGGATTTTTTACATGGTTTACTAGGACTTGTGTAATAAAAGTAAAAACAGTTCAACTATTTAAAGTTTTACGAAGTCCAAAGAATAGTACAACTCTTACTTCGAGACAGTTACTTCAAACGTCTGTGTGTGTATCAGAATCGTAAATACGACCCAACCTATCTGAAGTTTTACTTCATCACTAATGACTAAACTGTTTTTGTATCATTACCAGTAATTAACAGCCAAAGAAAAATAAACTGACAGGATAAGTACTCGAACCCATGACCTCCCAAATATCTAGCAAATATTAGGGCTGTGCCTTCTGAGCTACGGGTGACGAGTAAATATTGAGGGTTCCAGTCACACTCCTGCCAGTACAGTTTCTCTTTGCTTGTTAATTATTAATAATTATTACCTATACAACAAAAATTTGTTATATTTCTGCATCCATAATGAGCTTAACTGTATTTTTTTTAATTATATAATAAACGAAATACAAGGCACATAACACGTTTTGGTCACTGAAAGTCGGGCGTTCGGCGACATCGATAATGAGTAGTATGAAATAAAAAAAATATATGCTAACTTAATAGGTTGATGCCACTAACAAGTAATTTTCTAAGAATAAAGAGTTTTTTTTTTGTTTTTTAGTTACTAAAAATTACTTTATCGGCAGTATTTCATCTGAGGCCATATAGATTTTTAAAATATAAATTATTTACTTTCTTTCAGCTATTAGATTTTAAGCTAAGGTTGTGTGTGTGTGTATGTTAACACAAGGTTCATTTATATTGAGCAGGTGGTATGGGTTTCCCCAAGTTACATATAAAATGTTAATAGGTATACATACAACAAACAAACAAATTGTATGTAGGTAATAGATATATATAATACTCCATAATTAATAACCCCTGTTTTTCTAAGGAACCAGAATGTTCTCTGATTATTCTAAAGTGTTAAAGAAGGAACTATACCCTAAGTAAGTATAAACCTTAAGTATAAACCCTAGGTTGGAAGACATCCATTCAGACAGGTATATTTTATTATACTAGGGTGGTCTGAAAAGTTTTCGACCTCAACATGAAGATAGGAGCAGTCGTAAATAAAAGCTAGTGAATTTCGTTGTTCATCTGTTGTCAGTTACTCACCAAAGTTTCAGCCATTTTGGACGCGCAGTTGTTGTGTAACAGTCGTTTGAGTGAGTCGATGTTAGTGTTTTTATGAAAATGGACAAAATCGAGTATCGAGCTGTCGTTAAATATTTGTTTTTGAAAGGAAATACGCCTACGCAAATCAAAGATGAGTTGGATTCTGTGTATGGGGACTCTGCACTTAATTAATTTACGACTTCTTTTTGTTCCCTCGTCTAAAAATTGCGCGCGGAGGACAGAGATTTTCGTCAAATGAAGAGGCAATCACCTTCGTGAACGATTATTTTGCAGAGAAAAACGCCGAGTACTATTTGGACGGGTTACAGAGATGGGAGCATCGCTGGGAGAAGTGTGTAGAGTTACAAGGAGACTATGTTGAAAAAAAAAAATAAAAATTCTGAAAAACGTCTTGTATCTTTGTTAGGTCAAAAACTTTTCAGACCACCCTCGTATTAACATAAAACATAATGCTCTGGTTATATATTTTTATAAGTAATATTTTCTAGTTCTATATATGTTATTAATTGAACCTTTCTTTATTTTTAACACTACAGAAAGGAGTAAAGTATATTTTTGCATAAGTGACTGCAGAGGTTGTCGACTGTCCAGACCTGCCCGTTGAACCTTTTAATTTAGCTTTCAAAGGTAAAGATAATTTTTTTTTTTTACTGATCAATTTAATAAACAGACTGCGGTCAATATGCATCGTTTCAGCAATCGGTGGGTCAATTGTGATAGGTCAGTAGGCCTCCGTATTTATCACCAATGCTCCACGAAGATGAAGTATACGATATAAAAGACTGGAATGAATTCAAGTCTTGTAATTGGTAACATTGGTAATAATCCTTTCGATGGTAAAAATTGCGAGGTTTTAATTTTCATTTTTTTGTTAACTTGTGTGAGTTGCTTAACCTTTAATAAATTGTGTCTGCTTATTTACATTATTTTCAAATGATGGCTAAAGTTTTCATTGATTAGGACACAGTTTTGAGCAAAGCTCTTATCGCAAATTAAAGGATTACGGTTCTAAAGATATAAGCGTTAGTGTTTTGCCTGCTTCTGGAACACGGTTTGCCTTTGCAAATTTATTCGCCTGTAAAGGCTCACAATAAAAAGCACGCATTTTTACGTATTTATTCAGGAAAAATGATTGATTCTTTTATGCATGTATTAGTTTCATCCCTTTCCAACCAAAAACTCTGTTTCTAAATTTAATTCCTATCTTAATATTACCTTAAACTATTATGGATCGATGTTGTTTGCAGGTCTTAAAAGTCCACTGTAAAAATAAGATAATGTTTATTCCTGTGCCCTTTATTTCGTCACACTGTCTCTGTCATTGTATATAATTTTACTAAAATTGGTTTCTATCTATATTGAAAGGTTTCCCAAGTTCAGAAGCTATTTGAGATACAAAGATCCGAATTTTTCCTATAGTTAATTTGTGTCTTAACGAGTTTTTTTTTCAACTGCCGATGAGTTGAATTAATCATAATTAAATGAGGAAATCTTTGGTGAGACGAAGATTACAAAAACCACCCTTCGACAATTTGTCTTCTTGCCCCATGTTAATTCTTCTACTAATTTATTACAAACATTTTCACAAGTCATTAGGTATTTGTAGCAGGTAAATTTGTGTAGTATGACATTTTGATTTATGGGTATGCTACTAATTTGTACGTGTACTAATTTTCCTTTTCGACAGATCTAGTCGTCACTCGTCCTGTGAGCTAGGCCGTTCTATTCATCGGTGTTGAATAGACGTCAATGCTATTCGGGTCACTAGAGAAGGCTACGACATTGCCTAGGAGGTCCTTGATGTATCTACTATTTTTACGCACGTTAACATTCGTCTTTTAATGTGTTATTATCTCCGACCTTTTCCGCTAGAAGCTCACAGCCCGTTGGCCTTTCGGTGAAGTGTTTTTAGAATTGGCCATAAACTGTTAATTTCAACCTTCCTTCGTTAAAGTTGTAAATATTCAGCACTGAACAACGGAGTGGCAGGTATATTTTCAGGTAATAAATATTGTCGTATCGGATTCAAAGTATCCGTGATAGTGTTTTTGTTTTTTCAAGGTCAATAATTTGAAACATCGACTTTTAAAAGAAAATAATAACAAATCATTATTGTGGTGAGGTAATTTAATGTTAATGACTGTAATTATTTGAGCATTCAGTTTTGCTTTTCAACCAAATCCCTGTGCTATACTCAGACAACCTATCTTGGACTTCCAAGTGACCCACTGTGGGCCCCTACATCACGACCAGAAATTGACAGACGATTAAAAAGACTTCTTCCGATCTGAAATAACTCCAACCGGTCCTACGGAATAGGAGTCTTGGGGAGTGCAGAGCAGTCCAATATTCCGGATTCAGTCCATGCATTCCAGGATCCTCCGCAGGGTCGTCCCTTCTACATCAACAACCCTTCACGTAGATCTCAACATCCCATTTATGCAAGTCATAAGACTCCTGCTACCATACCTTGCAGTCCGAATTCTAGTATGCTAACGTCCACGGCTACCCAAAGTGACCCCTAAGGCGGAAGTGGCCTCGTGATCTTCTCCAATCCGACTAGCATTTGGTTTATAGTGAATTTCATGGTGTGGTGATTACTAAAGTTCCAAGCTAAATGGTTTTGTCTAATGAGCCTTTTTCCCCAGAAACGTTACTTGACTTGAAAAGCCGATGTTGTAATCACTGCTTAAAATACTATGTATTGTTTCCATGTAACCATTTCAGTAATGATATATATTTTTAAAAAACAACGAATATGACGAATTCAGTGGCACAACGCATTAATACTAGAGATAATGATTAGTTGTTGATGAAAAGGAAACATCGTCTATTCCCTATAATAGCATATATTTTTTCAAAATGTCACCAAAAACACAGTTAAAACAAGGGTTTTCTTATTGTATTAAACAGGACTATTTACTATGATAACACACGTGACATTCTCAACGTTGCCACTAACGATTTCGACTCAACACGAGGTGGTGCTATCTCCTGGCGGAGGCCGCAGTATGAATAATTTAATAATTGTCGACATGTGTTGAAGCCACACTGTCTGAATAATAATCAGTGTATATGAATCGGTCGTGCATGTAATCACAGATGAAGCATATCAAATTCATATAAACCACCCTGGTACCAATATTGTTTCGTAATTTGAGAACTTGTGCAACATAGACTGATTTATTTTTTAAATTGGATTCATTCGGCCAGATAAGCCAAAATTCGGAGTTTCCAGTGCCTTCAATCAAACATCTTTTAAACTATTTTCTCCAGTTATACCCGCCCTTATAAACTACCCATTCCATTTCTCACTTCCCTAATTAACAATAGATATACTGATTTCCACACTTTGATTTTCAGTCATAAGAACCCCTTTACCCCACAGATTTCACATCGGTGACTGAACGAGCAAATGAAATTGTAACTGAAATATAGACCAAAAATTATTGAAATCAACTCCAATTGCATTAAATACTCAAAGGCCATCAAAATATTTTTTTCGGAATACCTTTGAAATTAATTTTGCATTACCACTTTTATTGTGTACTTAACCATGCGTAATAATCAGAATATAAAATCTTAAATACCTACTGAGCTGAAACTAGAGGACTTTCAAGAGTTCCCGACACCACTTATTTTAACTACATAGAATAATGAGCATGCTTCAAAATATAATCATTCTTACAAACTTACGACGTACTTTCGCCCTGAATGAAAATAAGAGCCTTCAGCAACTATTCATATAATTTGTTAACTTTTATACATATCACTAAGCCAGGAGATCTGAAAAAATGTCGATGGGGACATGTTTTAAAGTAGATTAAATTACTTGGATCTCGTCAAATACCCATAGTTAGTATGATAAGGAATGGTTCAATTTACCAAGAAATTTGTATAGATAATAAAATAATAGAATATAAAATAGACATCCATTTCTATAATTACTAACGCAAAAGAAGAATGTATAGGAAACTGTTACTTCGAATCATGTCCTAAAGATTAGATCACAACGCATATGGAAAAAACAATAGCGAACAAACTCCAAAATGAAAATGAGTTGGCTACAAAGAAAATAATTTTCTTTGCAAAGTTGTATACAGTGATAAAAAAAAGAATACAATTACAAATAAACATCCGCAAGAAATTTCGTTGCACTTAGCTTAGTAAAATCTTATATGTAATTAGAGAAAATTAATAAAAAAACTAAATAAATAAAAAAAAACTAACTAATTTAGACTTATTAAAATATAGTGAAACTAAAATAAATTATACAATTTATATTTCAAAAATATGATTCTTTCCTCTTATAAAACAAGTTATAAGTGGAATGTCAATATCCTCGTGCTATGTGCTTATGTTAGTGTACCGAGGGGAATCAGTTACTAGTCTTAAGAACTTGTTTTGGGTTAGCTGAAGTTTGGAATAGTTCGTGAGGCGAGTTGAACTGCAGACAACGGAAAATTTAAGAAACGGAAAGAGCTGCAACAATTTATTTGCGAACGATGAGGAAGATTGCCGGCATACGAGAGGAAAAAGTAATCTTCAAAAGAGTACATCATGTATTTAACATGTCAGGTATACTATCTGAATAAATTCCTAGGTATCAAGTGGAGAGAAAACGAGTTTTTCACGCCAATGGGTTTGAGAACACTCTTTTTGTCATGCAAGAGATTCAAAATTTAAATTGTTCCCGCTTGAATGCACTAGTCTTTTTTCGGGTGTGGATTGAAGTGGGGTCTGAGAGCAGCAGTGACGTAAGTCAGTGTGTCACTGATTGGTATGAGGAAATCTTTAGCGGAATTCACGTCAACAGTGACTGTATGTGTGTTACATTGTTTTTATTTTACAAAACTTTAAAAGCTACCATATCAAAAACGCTTTTTCGGAGTTTTGGTTACAATTGTTTTCAACGACCGGGGAGCAGTTGATCTGCCCGTGAGTCCTCAGTTGAAGACGACAGCGGTCCGATATGCAAATGCACCACCCAAGAGAACAAGTCAGTCACAGAGCAGAGCAGAGCACGACATGTTTGCACTGTTTTGACACTGTTGCACACACGGGCTTGCGCTGTTGATAGAAAGTTGAATGGGCCCGCCCGCCTATAACGGTCTGTCTGTGACTGGCACATCTCATCGCCTCAAGTCTTCTTTTTATATCCTCAGGTGAATCGACACCTGGGCCTTCGCCGCTCCAGGAGCGTGCTTCACAAAGCGTCCATTTGTTCAAAAGTGTTGGATTTTTGGCGTGGATTCTACATCTTGATATTAGCTATATATTTTTTTTATTTTTTCACTTTCAACAACAATCCTTATTGTGCAATAATTACAATCTGCCTTTTATAAGGCAATAATAATACAGATAAATGATCTCATTCATACCATATTTACAGTCATCATTCACTCGCTCATTCATACAATAGGACATGATTGGAGAAACTGGCCATTGCCAGGACTCCCACTGTCACGCGATTATAGCAGGTCACGGGGCCACTGCCGTTTCAGTCTCCGAGGAGGATTATAGGGATGAGTGGCGCAGTGCAAAGACTGTGGTACAGGATTAGGGTGGTTGGAAAGGCTACTGTGGAATTTCATAAACTTGGAAGGGATGAGTTCTAGAATGTATGGTATATTAAGGTCGTTATGAAGGGTACTATTGTTCTCAGGACTTTGGATGGAAAGGATTGGATACGCTTGATGTTCGACTTTTTTGCTGTCCCCCATAGCTCTATTCCGTATGTCCAGATTGGTTTAAGTATAACTTTGTAAATAAGTAGTTTACTTTCTATTAAGAGATGGGATGTCCTTCGAAGTAGTCTGTACAGTTGTCCAAAGCGTCTGTTTAGTTCTTGTCTTTTTAGTCTCGTATGTGGGTTCCAGGTCAGTCGTTTGTCGAGATATTAGCTATATTAAGGATCATTCTCTCCACTTTTTCATTCCATCAAAGTTTTTTTTTTTTTAAAAAGAGGTCTAACTGTATTTCGTTACATTGAATAAAACCTATTTCTTTTTCAAACATGATAAACAAAATAAAATACAAGGAAACAATAACAAATCGACAGAAGATCCGGGATGATTGGACCACATCGCTTTAAAAAATCCACATGTAGTTAATAGTATATAAGAAACCTATTGAAATTTGCTGCATCAATATTAAAACTGTGATTTCTAATGTTAGTTTTTTTTTTTTAATTTCTTTTTACGTTGCCGACTTCAATGCGACCTACACTAACGGGACGATCCGTCAGGTAGTCATCATCTTGCCAATTGCAAGTGAATATGGTTTCCAATTTGTGATATAAAGTAATTTATCTGTGACAGTATATAAAGTATACTACTAATAGAAATAAGTATAAATATGGATTAAGAAAGATAAGGGGTCAAACTTCGATTCTATAATACCCACAGTATGCCTCTGAGGTATTATTATGGAGCTGGTATAAGCTAAATTGTTTTCCACCAGCCGTGTACATCTTTGGTTCATAAAGAATGTCAACCCATTGTATCCATCTTAAGGAATGAAAAAATCGTGGAATCGTTACGTTCATTTACTGGATTTTTGAAAATTACACGAGAACAGCGTTTTGTTTTGTTGGTCTCAAATAAAGATATGAATCAGTCCCGCTACTTATAGTGTTATTATTAGAGAGAAAGATAATATCTTTATTTCATGTTATGTTATGTTACATGCGTTCATTAACCACAGCCACTTATTGAACTACAACTAAAACACTAATTTCTAGTGACTCTTAAGGATAAAATGAATGCGTGTATATTCTTCCAAGGTAAAACAGTATGCACAACACTTTTCAATAAATTACGGTGGAGCCACTATTACAATTTTTAAGAAACCTTTCGAGTACAATCTTTTACTACGTTTTAAATAAAGTCAACGTAATTGGTATCATGTACTCCGTAGTCTCAAAATCTAACCAGCATCAAAACGTCACAACATATTTCCATAAAAAGATTTAAAAAAACATTAAAGACGAGATCTGTTGTCCTAACTAGTCAAGAATAATGTGAGGCCCTCAAGAGCACATTTGAAGTGAAACAAACTTCCTTGAAAAAGTTTTGTTTAACTTTTAAACACTTAATAATATTTTTGTTAACGTATTCGTTGTTAAGTTTTTTCATTCATATTTTTTTCTAAATTAAAATTTACACGTACTTCAAGTTAGTTCATAATAAAGATTATTTATATTATGTATATATCTACTGCAAATCAAATTGGTTTGAACGAATTCGTTGACACACACAGTTGTATTGTCCTCTCCTCCCTACGAATAGGCTTCTTGTTTGGAAACTTATCTGCGAGTTTTGACCCGTTCTTTTCTATATCTTATCTAAGCTCTTCAGTATTAATCTACACCCTCTAATAATCTCTATCTAAAATAAACAGCAGTTAAATTGTAATTAAAAAGTTAGGTAATACAGGTGAACTGAATTAAAAGAAGTCTTAAGTCTATGTTTTAAAGATAAAATCAACTGGACGAATCCTTACTTTCCAACTGAGGAGCACAACAGGACAGTTGTCTCAAGTAGGCCATACTTCGCACTATCCAGCTAAAACCAAAGTGAACCAAACAACAAAGAACATTCAGAGTACAGATAATATTTCATAAGATACTTTACGTAATTAGACACCATCACTAACATCGAACCATCGTAAGGGTTTTATGTTTAATACTATTTAAACGCAAGCAATGTAGAAAAAATCGCAATATGACATCAAATAAATATGATAATGTGATCAAATGGGCGATGAAGTAACCATAAACATGCATTTAGGCCACCACGTTTTTTTTTTGTTTTGTTTTTTAAATTAAGTAATCTACTATTAAGAATTATTATTCAATTGATTACTTGATCATACCATTTTTTTTCTTTTCTATCATATTGTGTAGCGTATCAACTTAAGGACCTCGAGGTCCTAATTAAAATCATTCCGCGTGAAAGTAACGATACTATAAAAATAATTTAGAAAAGGAGAAACATGAGATTGTTTGAGATAAATTTACTAGGTAATTGTTTTCGATTTATTGATATTAATATCAATTATATTTTTTAACCCACTTCATCGGTGAATTTTTGTTTTTAAAACCTGAATCAAGTAGTAAATATAAAATAATCAAGTGAGTATTTATTATAATAAAAATCAAAGAATTGACATTTGTATATTACAGATCTATTTGTATGTTGATAGGCATGTACCCAGAAGGTATTATAGTTTTTATTTTCTATTATCCTACTGGCCATCATGTTTAAATCTTCATAACCTACATCACATGATATTAAATACTAAATTGGAGAGAAAAGATATATATTTCTAAAAATTATTTAAATGACGATTAATTAATTTTAAAGGATGTTTCATATTAATTATTCCACTAGCTACTCTACCGCTACGACAAAGAAAATTTAAACCGACTAAACGGAGGAAAGCAGCCTTATGTACTACTTCAAAATATTGCTAAAATATATTAAAGTAAGTTCTGTGATTATTTTTCTTTTCTTTTTTTAGTCTAACGAAGCGTGTCTGATATTGAAAGCTCATCTTAGTCGAAGATGAGCTTGCCATTATTCTGTTTATCCGCAAGTTATCTTTAGACTGCCGGTGTTAAAACTCTCTTCCGCAATCTCTTGACATTTAATGCGTCGAATCACCACTCTTGGCACTAAGTTGTAAATCAATAACGTCTAGAGCCATAAGAACCTGGGCCTTTGCCAAATCAAATACCAACTCGAAGCGATAAAATTTAGTTGTTAGACATTGGTACGATAGTAAATATGATAAGTCTATGCTACAGACTGTGCCTATGTAGGGAACAAGGTTTTTACCCACATCCTCACACCAGTTTTTAATACCCTTTGTAACAGCCGCCTCATCAACAGGCAGTTGACAGCCTGGTCCCCGGTAGCAATACCAATAATATTGAAATGTTTTTATATGGATTTTTTTTTTAATTAATTTTTATTCCTCGCGATTTTGGATACAAATAATTGAAATAAAAAATAAAGCAGCCTTGTGTGATATTTATTACATAATTAAGGGTTTATTTCGTAACATTTTCCTAGCTGTATTCCCAAAGCCACTGTTTAATTTCTGATCCTTATTATTGAGAAAGTCATTTTTTCCAGAAATACATCAAATGGGACTTCCATTCAAGTCATAAAGCTTGACGTATCGGTTCCAGCTACCATTACCACGAACAAAAATTAAGTGTTGTTAACTAAGCGGTTACTTATTATTTTTAAAAAAATCCTAACTTGTTGAGTAAGGTAGCAAATGAAGTTTTATTGGTATTAATGGTAGCTCAATTGAAACCTCTACGTTGAATTTTGTGACTCAAATCTCGTAGTTACGACCACCGGAAGAGACAGACACCTGGGCAAAAACTACATGATTTATGTTTTTAATTAAACATTAAAAAGCAGCGTTTCAGTAAATGTTCATATTTCAATATGTCATTTTAATATCGCTATACAAATCAAAAAGGCCGATACATTAATTTTACCTCAACATCTGATATCATCATGTAGCTAGCTTTTGCAATCGTTTCGGTTCTGTGATAAACTGAAATTAGTGTTTGGCTTAAAGCAAATAATAAAAGGGCTACATCAGCTCTTCACTTGAAGACCCATAAACATGATTTAAACATGAGGCGTCATATGGTTCAGCGGAAAGGTATTGAAAGCATAGAACTAAATATAGAACCCTGGGCAAGTCCAGGTAATATAAAAACGCTCAGCTGAACTAAAACAATGTCCTTCGAAGAGATTAGCTAGTGTGTTTTATGTTAATGTTAGGCCTACCTGAGCGTAGATACGCGTCAGTAACTCGTCACAAAGAAACATTTCAAAATATGCTAATTTTATACAAGTCAATGGTGGGTTATTTTCAGTCTATTTATCATAATGACTCGGAAAAAAGTGCCTTTTCATCTGTACCTTTACCCTTATCTATTTATTCTATGCGTACAGAATAATTTTTTTTTTTTGGAAAATGTTAAGGTTATAACTTCCTACATTTGCACCTTCCGTCGTTACCCATCCTAATGGATCATAGGAAGTAATTGCATTGAATTAGGGACAAATGAATGCCCCTTAGTATATATATTTGAGGTTTTATACTCAAACTAATCTATTATATTGGACGCTTCTCCCTCCAAGAAAAATGATTCTATCCTTACCCCGAACTCAAGCCTTCTTACCACAACACGATACCTGAATCCTAAAACAAAATACAGCAGAGCTCAGATAACGGACATTGGAACGACCTTCGTTTATTCGAAACCTGCATCCCTAAAGGATCATTGGTATCAACATCAATATTTTGTTACATTTTCAATATTAGACACAACTAATTCGTTTCATAAACCGCAATACTTTCCTCCCTTTCTAAGTCAATCAAAATTAATTTAACATTAAAATAATTAACAATCACTGAAAATAAAAACAAATGATTTCTTTTAATTAAAAACAGATTGTAGCCACCATAATGATAAAAAGAAAGCGTCATTTATGCATTAATATTTCTCTATCTATATTTTAAATTGCAACCAAAGATAGTTTGTATTAGGTATCACATCTGCTTTGGACATTGCAATAGTTTTCTTGAAATAAGCAGCCCTTTAATAATTTTTTTTTTTAGCAGTTTTAATTTTAACAGGCGACGTATCTTAATTTTGCAATCGCCAATTTAAAATTTATAGCGCACGTGTTTCCTTTTCCCAATAATTAAGCGTAAAAATGTCGACGTGAGGTCAGGCCACCTGGTTAAGACCACATTTTTGTTAAATTGCATAAAAAAAATTAATTGGCATGATTAAGTTTTTTTTTTTATTAATCTTTTCACAACTGTCCGTCACAACCAGAGAATGCGCTGTAATGGTAAAATGGCCTAGGCATAGCCATAGGGCATCTAGTGAGACCTATAATGGCGCTAAGTTTGAAAATCTCTAATGGTTATTAATTTAGGACAACTCAAATCTAATAGATCCTGATTTTCTCTGGAGGTGTCAGCTACAGATTAAGAGAAGATTCGAGTTGAAGGTGCAAACCAACACGAAGTGGATGTACGTATCTCGGCGGCGAACAAAAGCAAGACCCTCTGTAAATCTTGTTAATCCCTATCCCAGACGCTCTATAATTCAAGGGGTCGCCTGCCAGTCAACAGAGCCTTGAACCTTGAACAGCCCCCAGACGTATTATCTGTGGGTGGCTATCATGCGATAGCTTCCGAGGAATTCACCGCCTCACTGAATTCACTGCCTAAGCCATAATAAACTCTTGGTGAGGATAAACTTGCACTAGTAGATCCATGGATAAGTCACTTTTTTGTTACCTCCTGGAGTTGCAATTGAGTTCGTTTTTAGAGATTTGTTGTTTGTTTTCGAAACCAGAAATAAATCATACTGAGTACTTTTTAAAAAAAAAAAAACTCTCTACAAACCGATTAAAAATGAGCAATGTTTATTGATACTTCAGAAAACCCTAATCACAAAATAATTAATTGAATTAAAATTCGCAGCTTTGACCCATATTTGACATAGAGGTACGATGTTTAGCATTGTAACTATTAAACGTTCTTGAAACATTGCTCAGAAATTTTGTATTGTTTTGATTTTTTTCTCATGATTTCAATTCACGTCAAAACCAAAAATAAAACACACACAAAATTAAATCCCATTTGATATTGTTAAGCCATAAAAAAATATAGGCAACCCTATAAAATACGAATACCTGGTACAAAATTAAATATAGCGATGTCATGATTATCAATATCTAATTTGTGTTTTGTTTTTACGTTGGTGATTGTGTTTTTAACGGTTTTAAGAAACTAAAAAGCGAACTTCAACCTAGACGATGGTGCCTCTTAACAACTGATACGCGAGTCAATGTGCATATTTTATAAGTGATGTTTATATTAATATTAATAAATAAACCTTTAATATTTTATTATGTTTATTAATTATACATTTAATATTAATTTTTTTTTTATTTATTTATTTTATTTTATTTTTTTTCATAGCCCCATTAAATTTCCAGATAATTATATATAATTATAGATCCTCCGGTGAATCTATTTACAAATTATTTTGTATTTCCTGTAGCATCACTACATTATATACAGGTTTTGTTATTTTATAGAAATTATATAATGAATAAACAAGTATAATGATATACACTATATGTGACTGGACTAAACTGACTAATAAAAGTTATAGGGCTCACCTTTTTGATCAACCTTAAAACTAACTTACATACTAATTCTTATCTTAATTTTTCCCCGACAGTCTGTTGCCATCGATGCGGGATGGGTGGTGGGGTCATAGTGTTAAACACTGGGTTTGTCAGGTGCTGCAACGAGTCAAAAAACTTAATCTGTCTCCGGCGGATGAACCCGCCCACCGACGGCACACCAAGCAACGGGTGCAGGTCAGCGTTCTTCAACATCTCGAAAGAGGTATGTCGGACCACTTTTCGCATGATTCCATTCTGGAAGTGTTGGAGACATTTGGCTGTATTGTCAGTCAAGTGGTTAAATAGCGGAGCACCGTACAGCAGAGTTGGCCGGAGGACCATTAAGTATTTGCTTCGAATATTAATATATATATATACTTTTATCTTTGCATTAGGTAACACTTTTCATTTGTTATATTAATGCCTACAAAGGAATTAATGAAGTAATGAAAAATTTAAAAATAACAATTTTTTTTTTGATTTAAT
Source organism: Acanthosoma haemorrhoidale (assembly GCA_930367205.1). Taxonomy (NCBI): domain Eukaryota; kingdom Metazoa; phylum Arthropoda; class Insecta; order Hemiptera; family Acanthosomatidae; genus Acanthosoma; species Acanthosoma haemorrhoidale. The sequence continues at coordinate 83,825,497 of OV884014.1, read as the reverse complement.
TTATTTCAGCAATATATATAAAGAGAATAGATAAGCCATAGACCAAAAAAAACTGTCGTGATTTAAGAAATATTCGACTGCAGATAAAGATTTGATATTACGATCGGAGTCTACGTAACAAACCGAAGAACCACTGACAAACAAAGGAGTCGGAAAATAAAGAGCCGAATAAATAATATTAATTGTGAGATAGGCGCTTACGTCTGTCGAAGATATCTCGGTGCAGTAAAACCTCCTTAAGGCGAGATATCTCGCTCCGATAGCAGAACAATCGCTGCCATCCGATGCCAATCAGCGGGCCTAAAGACTGGCTTCTATTCCCTCTGAGCACATGCAAATTATCCAGATTATACTAAGTAGGATTTAAATATCCAGGAGGGATTAAACAAGCTTTTAACACGACCTCATTAGCAAACCGAAAATTTGTGAATACTGATCCCTTATCGCTACGTCCGCCGTCGAAAGGACGACAAAAAAAAAAAAAAATGGTTCTCGTCCAGGGCAGTTGGTGTACACCTCAATATGAAAATATTTGTAATCTTTTTTTTTTTTTTAATCTTAAAGATTTATTTTATATCACATCTAATTGAGGGGACCCGGCTTTAATTACCAGCTTTCCAGCTTCGTGATGATTAAATAATAATAATAAGTAGCAAGTTTTATTTTTAAATGAGCACAAAAAAGAACGACACGACACGTGACCCTAAATTACCACTATTACATAAAATCGATTTAAAAAAAAAAACACATAAATAACTAAAATATTGAGGAATAAAAACTGATAGTTGGTTGACAAAGATTTATTCACTCGAATAATTCAGAAGTTTCGGAATTCATTGGGAAAAAATAATTAAAATTATTTAACATTTAAGCGTTAAGAATTTTTTTTTCTAGGCCATTGCTATTTCGTATTGTGTGTCCGTCCGCATACCCATGGAGTCACAAAGAACCCTTTGTACATTACATGCCAGTTGGTACATGCCAGTACTAACCAATAATTAGTAAAGGAAACAAAATTATACAGCTGAATCGAGGGCACTAGATAAAGTTACAACCATCTGAGATTATATTTGCTTATCGTAGATTAATGTGGGGAAAAATAAAAACTAGATCTGATCTTTATCTCATCTATTCCCATCTACCTGATATAATATTAACCAGCGGTTAGCAGGCCAGATAATAATCAGTACACACAAGTACACTTTCTAGCCAAGGCCTAGTTTCCCTATAATATTACTAGGTAAGTTTTTAGAACAACTACAACAACAAATTTAATTATACAATTAATTAATTTCCGGTTTTAAATATCAAGGAGAGCAGGGTAATTTCGAATTTCGGAGCACCACAGGTGGTTTCAATTAGACGACTTAGGCCGTATGAAGACTACTTCCTGGATCTAGGTGAGTAGGGTCAGCCAATTTTTAATGTCATGAATCATGATTCGAACTCAAAAAATATTCATTCGAATAAAATTTACGAGACCACAACAATTGTAAACATACAGACAGCATTTCGGCAATATGGAAATGAAATACTGAAAATCGATATAACATTTTCAGAGAAATGGTTACGTAGAGTAGTAGTAAAACAGGAATCATCACTAAACATCGTTTTTTGGAACATTAAGTCGATTTTAACACTAAGCAGACTGATTCATCATAATTTTTTTAATAATTATCAAAAGCTAAAATTTTGTGATAAAATTATATGGAATTTTGTTCCAGAAACACTTACATTTCCCCTGAGATCCACACTGGCATAGAATTTCCCATGTAAGTTCTTACTTGATGTCAGAACGACGCTAAATGTAAGGCTCATGAAAAAAATATAACACCAATTAATTATTTCCTAGAAATTGTTATCACAAGAGAACGTATATATTCAACAATACAGACAATTTTACTTATGAGGTTAGTTGGAGATATTGATTTACTATCTCAATTTTTTTTTCAAATAACTTTTATTGAAACACTACTCAAATATATGAATTGTCTAAATGGCCGATAAATAGACCTTTAAAGGTCTTCTGTTGACAAGTTTATATTCGGCATGTTTTTTTTAGAGTATTTGAACGATATTTTTCGGTCCAGATCATTGCCGGGTTGGTATGCTCATCGCGACCGTAACAATCTGACCCCCTGTGCAGGAAACGGCGCTTAACAGTTTCAGAACCGTGGCTGCAAACGCCTTTTTATTCCGGTAAGAGCTTTAAAGCATTACCGAACTTTCTTCTTTTCAGTCAAGTCGTTGGAAATAAACAAGATGACAGTTAGCTTTACAGCTTGTATTGTTGTACTTAAGTTTGTTGGTTCCCATCTCGATCATGTTGGGACCAAATGTTTCATGACCTTTACACCTGTTGATAAGAGCGTCCAGAACAGGTACAATGGCATTCTGGACTCTTAGACATTAGAAGCAATAGAGTGCTAAGATAACACAAAACTTATTCAGATAGAATTAGACACAGTTCTGAAGCCGTTAGATAGGAGATAATGTTTTCTGAATTGCTTACTCTACAAACAAACTGTCCCACGAATCAACCGGTCTTTTATTGATGAGCTTTTTAATGCTGACATAGAACATGAGAAGAGGTTAATGTAGTGTGTATAAACCTTATGACATATATGTGATAAGAGCTCTTACCTTCAGTGTTTTGATCAGACATGTCTAAGCCAGGAGACGGGTATTTTGGCGACTTAACCAACCATGCAGTAACCACTATTATCTACAATACTTGACTACTGTATCTATATAATAAAAAACATTTATTATTTTTTTTTGTTTATTTTTATTTTTTTAATAATCGTCCGGACACGTGAAGTAGCACTAGGGTAGGTTATGCTGGTAAGGCATTATACTCTGAGGCTGACCTTGCGTTATGACGACCTGCTTGACTCCTTCCTGGATTGTGGTATCGCTCGCTTCCTCCTCCTCACCGAGCGAGGCGAAACAGAACCCGTCGAAACAGACGCGCATCGACAAGTCTCGCGCACAGACAGACGCACCGACTCGGATAGACTTATAGCTAAGACTGAACACTCAGGATAGCTACATCCCCCGGGGACTGGCCACGCGGCCTCGGGTCGCGCGCACTCTATCCGCGCACTCATCGCTAACGTCATCTGTCGGCGGGCTGGACAACCTGTCTATAGTTGAGCAGCTAGAGTACAGAGAGCGCTAATCGCGTCAAGGCTGATCTGTGGAACTTCCGGCAATACAGTCTACACAGAGCGCCAAGTTCGACAGTCCGGCACAGTTTGTAATCACTAACAATTGATGCGTTGTCACAAAAAAAGAAGTAATAAAAAAAATGAGTTTTTAGATTTTTTATTGAAAAAGTAGTAAGAAATAAGCACAATAGCATGGAAGGAGCAGTAAGCCTCAGTCGGAAGTATTAGTTGTTATCAAACGACAAAAGATGGCATGAGCAAAACTGTTTTTTAGACCCTTGTAAAATCAACATTTTTTGACCTACTACCTTTAAGATGTCAGCACCTCGACTGGCAAGTTGTCAAAAGACATGGACTTAATCAAAAATAACCCAGACATTCAAGAGACGCCCTCTGCAATACAGTCCACTGTTGTGAGTGTCAAAACTATAACTATTTTTCATGGTCAAGCGAGAACGTAGTTTTGGAAGGATTAAAAAGAAATCCATTTTTTTCTTGCGTAGATACCAAATGTTACTTACTATTTAGCATAAAATTTCAGGCACACCCAGCCATTCAAAATATTGCACCTTTGATGGTTTCGAAATTTGATCCTAAAAACTATTCAGGGATTCATTGCTCATGATCTAAAATTTTCTTCCGGAGATTAAATATTCTTGTTTTACCAAGAGTTATGAAATTTAAAACGCTAACAGTATAGCATAAAAAGCATAGCCAACTGAATAATATAATTAATTTGAAATAATAAATATTTTTCCGCCACTGACTAGGGTATCGGCTTAAAGATCTTGACGTCTTACTTAATATGTAATATTTTTTCATACTTCGTATCGTGTTCAAAAAATTTTTCACCCCCTCTCAGGCATATGACCATGAAATTTTCCAATGGTTTTAAAAATTTAATTTTAGCTAACTGTCATTAGCCATTAGATTGGTAATTAAAACTAATTCCTACCCAGTTGATTAGAATTAAATAATGGATTAAATTATCCCCCAGATATTATTATCGTATTTAACCCCTGTTATATATATAAAAGTTATATAAAAGTGTTCAATGTCCCACTTGACATCCCAAGGATGCTAAAAACAATGATACCCACAAAAACATTTAATTGCAGACAATTATAAATTAAATGTAATTCCAAAAGAATTATTTAATTATTTGGTAATTTAACTGATCCTTACAGAGTAGGAAATCAAATTAAAAATCACGAATATTACAAAAAATTTAATAATAATCCAGATAATCAGCACTAGTAAAAAATACATATATACATATATTTCGAAATAACAATCGAATGAAAACTGTACACTTTTTAGTTTCTCCAAATTTTTATTTCAATCTTTATAATTTGTCTACGTTTCGAGGCATCCTCAGGAATGTGTATGACAGAAATTTTCAACATTACTTATTTTCATTAATCTTACCTCTTTTACCGAATTGGTACATTCCACAAAAAAAATTATTTTCCAAAACGAGCTGAGAAAATTTTTCTTCCACTGTAGAATCAGTTAATACTGTCTGTGTGTGGCCGTAAAACCTTCTAGTGAAAACTTTTTGTGTTTTTCATAGTGCTTATTTCTTAATGAATTTAAATTTATGAATCTAAAATAATTGTTCGAATGCTTTTTAACCATACTATAAATGTTAATGTAAAATAATTGTAGAAGTGTACTATGACATGGTCCATAGAAGACTATAAAATATTGTCTTGTCTGAACACGCCAGTTACTAAAACATTTTTTTTTTAATGGAAATTAATAAGAGTGGCCTTCAAACTTCTCTGAGAGTTACGTTGGGAATATGTTGGAGTTGACCAACGAGCATATAAAGTACCTCTCTTTATGGCCCTTGAAAATGTATAAGTTGTGACAGGCCACTCTATGCAAAACAATGCAATAAATATTATTTTAAACCATCCGACTAAAACGTAAAATATGCGTGCACATAAATTATATTGCAACTACTTTTCTATATAAAGCTCAAATAGTGTTCGAAATGTTGATACAGATCATCATATTTTTTATTTTTTTTAGGTGAGATTTGATATATTACGTATTTAAAACATACATCCCTTCCTAAATATCAACCCAAAAAACCAATAGTACGTAAACAAAAAATGATCATACCTATTATGAACTAGAAGTGATATATCAAATAAAATGTATTACAATGTAATAGATTGAAACTTACATAATTCCATTTTCAATGTTTAGGCGAAACTATGGAAATAAAATGATATACCGTTATTCTAGTTTAACTTCACTGTACAATGAATTGAACACTAAAACGTAACAATTGTCTGTTAATGGCACATTTAATTGATCTATTGAGAAATAAATAATTAAACTGTGACATTAAGGACTTGTATGCTCCAGACCCTGATCCGTAACACGAAAACAAGCTGGATCATTGACCGTTATGAACTTGAAATAAATAAAACTCTTGCCATAAAATGAACTCAACTCACTCAAGAAGAAACTGAAAGGCGAACTTCAGTGCCAGGTGTTAATTCGTACCCGCTGTTGCTGTATTTGTTCTTCGCTAATAAATTAGGGATTTTCAAGGCTAAACCTGAGGCAGAGCATGCAAACGATAGCTCTAAACAAAAAGCGAACACACGAACGAGTAACGTTAGTAAGTTACAAAATAGATTATGACATACAGATAAATAATTACATAGGATTAATTGTACAATACTAAAAATGTGCTCCCATGAGGTGCGGTGTTTAATGAATTCGCTTCAAAATCTGTTTGATGCTCTAAATTCAAATCCCTAACGCAAATGAAAAATCGGTCACATTCAACATTAACAAATTAAAACGATCATTCAGAAAACGACAATATTTTATAGATCCAAAACATTTCCCGTTTCCCTAGGCCGAAATAAGATTGTACATCCAAAGATTCAATTGATAAAATGATTTCGTAAATTTCAATTTGTATAGTAATATTTTACAACGCATCGAAATATCATTATTTTGTGCTCCTTAAAATATGACTTATCCAATCCTTTCAATCAAAAGTCTTGAGAACGATAATAAATGCCCCTTATTACGTCAGCAACAAAACCTTTAATAACAATCTTAACATATATTACATTTTCGAACTTATCCCTTCATGTTCATGAAATTCCATAAAAATCTTCCAAAGACTCCGCTTCCTCTTTCGCATGCGAGGGAGGTGACAACCATCTAGATTCGGGAGGTCCCTGGGCTGTTTGTAAATACGGTATTAATGAGCGAGTGAATGAAAATTGTAAATATGGTATGAATGAAAACATTTATCATAATTACTTATTTCCCAATGAGGCAGATTGTAATTTTATCATAATAAAGTTAATCCTTGGTAGACTCTCACTACCTTCCTGACTCCATCCGCCTTTCTAGGCATTCCACACCCCATATCCTTCTCATACATCCTTCAAATAGGGGTCTCCCCTTAGTGAAAGGCACTTTCCAGCCAAAAATAATTTTCCTTATTTTTCCCACATTCCTATTTTTTATAATTTTGAGAGCTTAGACAAAAAAAAAAAAAAAAAAAAAAAAAAAAAAAAAAAAAAAAAAAAAAAAAAAAAAAAAAAAAAAAAAAAAAAAAAATCATAATACAGTTGTTATATAAAAAATATGACTGAGGGAATTATTAATATAGATATTATTCGTAAGAAAAATTGGTACCGTTTCGTTAAAAACACCCATCAGAGGATATTTTATTAAGATAGTATTCCAAAATTAAAAAATACAATGTGATAGCTAACAATGTAATGTCGTCGAAGATGAATTGATAGTTTTTTTTTTTACATATTTCGGTTATTCAAAATGTGTTGTAGATGTCAAAAAGGCTATAGTTAGTCGTCGCGAATGTTTTAAAAATATAATGAACTATTTTTGACCAAAACACTAGTTGATTTGATCTATATGTCCATCGAATATACATGTATATTCAGTTTTATTCTCCAATAAACATTGATTCTCACGTATATATTCTATTTTTGATTGTAATATTCTAACGAGCTAACACTCCCAAACACCTGTTTTTAAAATTCAAAAGTGTGAAAAACAAAATTTTCCAAAATGGCTTTAGAGTCTATCCAAAAATACTTTATATGTATTTATAGATGCTTGTAAAATTTTATTGCTTGTTTTGTTCTTAGTTGAAATTATTTTTTTTATATTGCAATTTTTAAAAAAATTATACATTTAACCAAATCGGTATGCAATATTAGAAGAGTGGAACAATGATTTTGAGGAATTATATCTTCAATAGTCGTGAAGACAAAATTGTAAAGACGAATTGTCCCCTAGCGATGTAAAAATAAAAATAAGTAATTCTGATAAATAAGGAGAAATCTGAAGCCTTTTTTGAAAAATTTGTTTTTTCACATAGTGTCTATTTTTGATTATTGATAAGTAACATCTAGAAAATCATAGCACTTCTTTCGTTGCAAATTAAATTCTGCAAAATATTGTCGCAAAATAAATGCCGATAGATTAAAAATCACGATACAAGCATGGGATACATTTATTCCGCTGTAATCTGGTAATATATTGTATCCCAAAACTCAAAAGGTTTTCTGCCACGACATAACACAAAATTATAGCCCACTGCTGAAATATACCTCAATGCTGTATTTCATTTTTAGTTTTAGTTCTTTTATGCCCAACGGCAAGAAATTTTCACGAGGAAACCTCATCAGCAAAGATCACGGAATCATATGTTTATCTGTCAAGTATTCCCTTGCCTTCTAGTCTCATGCCACGTTTTGCAAATAAAAACAAACCTGCTGATACCGATCGAATGGGTGACCCGCCTAGGGGTCAAGTACAAAGAAGATTAGCTCGGGTAAGATAATTTACTGAAGATTTAGCTTGTGAGCAATTACAAGTCAATTGGAACAATACATTCTGTATATTTGATTTTTCTCTTCAATTGTTCCAAATCAACTGCTTACATGCTGACATTAAGTTAGTTTAGTTAAAGGTTTAAAACCATAGAGCTATGCACCATCCTAAATTTCTTCAGATTCAAATTAATACCTGTTTAACATGCAAATATGAATGCACAAATACAATATATTGAATTTCAAATTTGTTTTCCATCCTTTTTATTATTACTTTTTATTCACTTTCCGACTTTTCGAAACCAGAAACAAACCACACGAACCACAACAATACTGGAGAGCCCAAAAATTCTTTCTAATCTTTGTATTCTGTACCTGTATTTACCTGCATAGTGCATGTCACACAATTACATGGTTTTATACTTATTTCCATAAATTTACTTTAACTGCGTATAATTTATATTGTCTACTGCGATGTGCATATATTTCACGAAGTGCATATTGTAAATAGATTCGGATGTTGTATAAGTTGTATTATGAAAAAAAAATAAAATGCCTAAAAAATGTAATTACAATAATTTTGATATTAAAATCGATTGTTCACTCTTGAGTAGCTAAGTAATAACTGGGTTTTATTATCTGTTATTATTGCTATTATATGATATAATTACAATATAAAAAGCAAGATTTTATAATAGTTACAGCTGGCATTACGTGTTTTCAGATATATAAAAATCGTAATTCAAAATAAAAAATTAGTATTTATAAACCTAGCCACTGGTATTTCACTTTTGAGTAATGATCGCTGAATCAGTACCAGCTAAATTTAAACAACATAAATCCCGTTTGTTATAAATATTTATAGTCCGTCCTAGTGCTGCAAAGAGGATATGCATATCAACCCAGTCATAAAAATATTCCCAAATAGAAAAAATTGAAGAATAAGTAATTTCTAAAATGGATTCGGAACCTCCGAGGTACACATCTATCATCGCCTAATATGCTGCCATTATTTTATATGTACATACATCGACAAAAAAATATTATAGTTATTAACGCAGTAAGGAGGAGAAATTAATATTTAACGTGAGAAAAATTGGTTGTGGCTAATAAACTGTCAAATTTCCTGCTTCAACAGATCATAATATCATAAAATATGGTTTTGTTATTCTGTCGTGACCCCGCAACGTTTATAGGCAAAATACTTTGTGTAAAGATACACATAAAAGGTGTAGTGAGTGAGTGAGAGAGAGAGAGAGAGAGAGTGAGAGAGAGAGAGAGAGAGAGAGAGAGAGAGAGAGAGAGAGAGAGAGAGAGAGAGAGAGAGAGAGAGAGAGAGAGAGAGAGAGAGAGAGAGAGAGAGAGAGAGAGAGAGAGAGAGAGAGAGAGAGAGAGAGAGTTGTCCTTATAGACTTGTTATTCGTGGTGTGTGGTCTCTGATCAACATAATACTGATACTACCAGAAAAGTGCCATGGTAAAACTGACCTATGTAATTATTCAATAACAACATCCTGAAAGTGAATTCAATGACTCAACGTCCAAAGAAGACAACCGCTATCAGAGCCAAACTAGTTCCTTGAAAACAACCTCACGTGGTAAGACTATCATGCCTCATGCTGCTAGTTACTGATTAACCATTACTTAAATGACATATAGTTAGCCTCAATCATTGTTTAAAATCGGCAAAGTAAAGGAATACATATTTAATAATAATCGTTGGCAGACGGCATTATACATTTTGTTACAATATAAGATATATGCAAAATATTAAAATTATTTAAGTAAAGAAATTATTGATTTTTTTTTGAGGGGGGTGTTTTAACACTCTTAGATTGGGAATGCTATTCTCAAAATTATAATCATATTTCCGTCACTGTACGTGTTTTAAGCACTATGCTTAAAAATAAACTATTTTGCTACAATAATATGGTATTTAGTGCCGCCAAAGGAGGTGACTATTGCCAATGGGCTGAGAATTGCCAGGATAGGTTTCCTGACATATAGATAACATATGATCCCGACGAAGTTCCTGTATTGTTTCTCTTTTCTTCGCAAACAGTACTCAAACTTCTTCGGTGCAATAAGCTACCTATATTTCAGGAAACCTATCCTCACAATTTTTACCTCATGGAGAATAGTCGCCCCTGTGGTTATCGTTATAGGTTATAGGTTGTCAGGCCCCGTTCGGTGGAAGCGAGAGAATTTCAGACCAGATTATAATTATTTCATTTCTGGATTTAGAATAAATAAACAAATGCGATTTATCGCACTAAAGTTTGGAGTTTATAAAAATCGTTAATTTATAGTGAATGAATGTCTTGGGTTATTGGGTTTTTTTCCATTATTAAATTTAATGAAAATCTTAATCTCTCTCACTCTCACCAACTAATTTCTCAAGAAAAGGAGCCACTTACACAATAAAGGTTATTAGTTGTTAATGTCTCAAGTGCCAACTTCTTCACCACGAGGAAATTGAAGTTCCCCTCTTCTCGGCCCAGAAAACATCCACCTACGTTTCCATATTTTAATAATAAAAACCTTAGGCTTCAGTTTAGACAGAGAGGACTAGCTCACGATCCCGATTCGGCCGGAACTCACTAGGGGTGCAGGCATAGCCAGGCCTCTGACTATATAAAGCAGAAATTCAGAGCTTTCTCAGACAGTATGCCACAGTTACTGCTTTCGCAGATGACATAGTGGTGTACAGCAGCATCATGAGTGCCAAGGTAGCTCTAAAACAGGCTGAAGTAGCCTGTAACCAGATCAGTGAGAGATTGGGGAGACTCAATATCTCTGTAAATGCGGGTAAGACTGACTGCGTAATTTTCTCTTTTCAAATGGGAAAAAGCACACTACCTACTAGTAACATAGTAGAAACGGAGGAAAACTCACCAGCCAACGACCTAGTATATCTGGGAATTAAAATGGACAGACACCTCCATTTTAGTGACCATTTTACGAAGAAGTTGAAGCAAACACGCATGAAGTCTTACCGGCTTACGCACTTATTGACTTCCCCCAATCTATCACTGCGCCTCAAGCTACTGATTTACAAGAGCATACTCAGGCCGGCTCTGCTGTATGGTGCACCGCTTTTTCGTCATCTGGCCTATACGACAGCTCGGCGACTCCAAATATTCCAAAACGGTATACTGATGAAAGTGGTCAGAGGTACTTCGTTCGAGCTGCGGAGTAACAGAGAGCTTCATGAGATATTTGAGCTGCCTACGGTGGATGAGTTCATCCAACGTAGACATATCAAATATTTCGACTCCCCCATCGATGGCAGGACGCTGTCGCGGCTGGAACCCTTTAGTCTTAGGTTCTAGGTATAGTTTTTTAGTTTGTAAGTTTTTCTCCCATTTTTAAACTGAAGGTGAGCCCCATCACCTAGATTTGTATTTACTTCATTGTATTTTTAACCACAACCTGTATTGTTGAGTAATCCAACCTCCTTCAAATGCATCTGCGCATAGCAGAATGAGGAGAAAATTTGTCAATTATTTTGTTCATATTTTTACACATTGTATTAAAATTTAAAGGGGTTTAGGAAAAAACAAAATTCTCAGACAGTAGGAATCAGATACTGGAAGTGGACACAGCTTTCTCTCTCTGCACTGGAACTTGTTGCTCTACTGGAACCATGCCTTTTTTATTTAATTACCTCTGAACCTCTCTATCCAATCTTGCTATGTTTTAGTCAGGCGTTGTTATGCCCCACACCTTCCTAGTTGGATTCTCACCCTTCGTCTCGCTAAAACTAGTAGCACATCCTTGGAAGGGATCCCTTTCATGCAGACGACGATCTCTGGGCCCCTACAAAACATACCTAGTAGCGTCTTCCCCGCAGTCTGTCTCTTTCCGATTCACACTCACCTTTGGGATCCGGACGGTTTTCGCCTTCCCTCAGATACCGAGTGTGAACTAGTGGTCATTCCAAGACCACGTAATCTACCTATAAAACCAAGCCTATGCTTATTCACTTTAACACAGTTCACTGTAGAGACACACCTTCTAAGATCCAATGGAGTTAGATCAAGAAACAAATACGAATTAAACTTCCCGCCGACTAAGCCTCCAGTAAAGGTCAAAGGCCACAAGTTTTACTCTAACTCTTTCTGACACCCGACAGGCAGTGGCTGGGACGACGAGACCTCCATCGGTCTGTTCATGCTACAATGCTTTCGTCTCATCCTGATCCCCTAACTCCATCCGACAACTTACAAAATCACCTATAACGGTGTGAGGTCAATAAAGGCGCATTCACACCACTTTTACTATCGACTAGGATTTTGTCCGTCAATAACATTCTATTCTATACCACTTCACCACTGTCGGAGCACACCTTCTAAGATCTTATGAAGTGGAGAATATGTAAATAAACTAATAAGATAGAGGTGAGGATCTTTTTCATTGGAGTTGATAGTCTTAAGTATAAATACTTCTAGAATAAAACTAGTAACCCTGCGGACTTGCAAGCTCACTGAACACCTGGTCAACGATCCTAGGGCAAATAAAAGGTTGGCTCCTGTCCAATCAGCAACTGAAGATCACGGTTGTGCCAAGTACAAAAAAAAACTGGGTTACATTATTCATTTTTAATAACAACAACAAAAAAAAGGGTAATTGAATGAAATCCTTCAGTGTACCACAAGTTTAACCATATCTTTAACATCTCAGGCCGCTTAGCTCATACCATAATAAACTTCTCTCAGGTCTATCCACTACAATATATTTTACAAGTGATTTAATACAAGTGATTTCGGTGGCTTCCCTACTACCCTTCTCCATATCTCCTAGTTACAAAATTAATTATTAAAATATAGATTCAAAACAACGAATCTATTTACATCATTCTACCGCGGTTTTTTATGGTCTGTAGTTGCCTACATTTTATATAATTTCTATTACCAAATATCATTATTGTTTTGCAATGAAATGCTCATTGAATTTGTTTGAAATACACAAAGGTATTTATATTGTAGACGGGGCTTACATTATGGATCAAAGTGGGAATCTTGATTCTCTACCCTTTGAAAGTATCTTATAATTAATATAACAGGAGTTTTAAATTAAAAATTGAAATAAACAGTTTTATTTAAAGGAGACATTATTTAAACTTAAGGTCTCCTTTATATAAACTTTTCATTTTTCACTGTTTAATCTTTTATGGCCTATGTTCTTTTTTTGATAACAAGATTCCTTAAAATGATAGTTAAGTCACCAAAACCGGTTGTACCAATAAAAATTACATTTTGAACAGATAGAAGTATAGATTTATTAATATGACTAGCCCACAACATAATAACCGATACCTGTTTGAAAGTACAGCCACCCCACGAATGAGAGGTGCTGATGTGGAGCGATCGCCGCTATCAGGTGGAGGGGGCACAGACACAGAGAGAGAGATAGTGCAGTGATGTGCGAACGGAGGTGCGGGCTGTTTCAGGCGTTCCTGGCGTCCCTCCTGGTGTCTGTTAGCTCCCTCCTCGTCAAGCTATCGTCCGTTCCTCTGGGCCAGGCCTTCTTCCTGTCCAGCACTGCCGTCTTCTTGTGTGCGTTCCCAGTGGCCCTGTACAACGCAGAGGAAATCTTCCCTAAGGGCCGGCGGCTAAAGCTTATCGGGTATGGGGCTCTCGGCGCCCTCACGGCCCTCGCTGACTACCAGGCCACCCGCCTCATGCCCCTCGGGGACGAGGCAGTCATGGCATACTCCTCCATCATCTTCACCGTGATCCTGGCCAGGGTGTTCCTCGCCGAGCCTTGCACCCGCACCAAAGTCCTCTCCGTCATCTGCATTGTTGCCGGGGTCAGCCTCATCTCCAGCCCTGGATCGGCCTCCAGCTTCCTCTACCCGGGGTATCGGGTCGGCATCGCCCTTACGGTCTTGGGTGGCCTCTGCGACGCCACCAGCTACATATTCATAAAGGAACTGTCAGAGATACACTGTTCCGTCATTCTTTTCACTTCTGGGCTAGCTACTATGGCTATCACAGGTAAGTCTTTATCATACTGCGAATTTATTGCTAATAGGGAATATATAAATCAGTTAAAGGGATAGTGGCTTCAATTATCAAATATTTAAGGAAAAATTTCGACATATTATGCACGTCTGTCTGCATTAGCTCCATGTGAAGAGGTCGATATTGACTGGTCAAGTCATTAAGCGAACTGAAGACCATTACAACTTTCATAAAAACTTAACAACTCTTTTCCATCAGCCCAACTCGGTCTCCCAACAAAATCTTATTCACTATTACTGTTATTTATGCCCAACGAATAATACAAAGAAATCTGATGACAATACATTCTACATACTATTGATTAATCAGCCTCTAAAACAAAACAAAACATTGTCTATTATCACTAAGATATCTTAATGGTACGATAACTAAAACATATAGTATATAAAAACTAAATTACATCACAAACAAGTAGATATAAAAAAACATAGGTAAGATTACAATAATAATTCAATAATACATAATATCATATAATTAGTATCTAATCACACTTGAGTATGTAATACATATATAATACATTGTTTATATAGCACAGCCTATACAAATAACAGTCCAAAAGATCTTCAAACCACTGATACACAAATGTTTGACAACAAATTATTTCTCACAAGCTACAATTATTCAATTGTAAAAAACGTTTTTTACTCATAAGGCCCCCAAATAATTATTAGTTTTTTTTTTATTTCTATTTTTGTATTTGGATTGAATATGGATAAATTATTGGACTCGGTTAGATTAGGATTAAATGACTTTCTCATGTGATTATACCTTTGGCATCTAACTTCCCAAAGGTTCTAAACTCCTAGATGACACGAACTATATTGTTCAACTTACTTCAATAATTGGATTAAATATCCGTGAAATCTGTGAGAAGGTTTCAGTTATAAAGAATGTGTTCGAATTTCCCATTAGAGCTAAATCTGAATAATCACATCAATGAATAATAAGTAAAACGAATGAAAATTCAAGTCAATTGTGATGTATGTACACAACAAACGTAATTCTTTCTTAAAAAATATCAACCCTCGACGGAGAATCTTTTGTTGCGTAAACATTTGCATTGAGTATATCCAACTTTTTTTTTAATAGTACACAAGTCAAAACACATGAACGTCAAGGCGTCCAAGATATCAAACTCAAAATTATAGAAAAACAATGATAATTTTATGGTATGAATAAATGGCAATCGCCTGTAATTTGGATGGTCAATTGAAATGACAGTATTTCGTCATCAAATGAAATCTCCAAATATAATGTCATGTCTCTAGGTGGAATAGAAGACTCATGAAAGACTAGCATAGTGGGGAAATTCTATAAAAAACGGTCAGTTTTTTTCTTGAAAAGTTTGCAAATGTTTTGTACCTTTTTGAAACAACTTTATTTGAGAACTAAATCTGTGGCTATATGAGATGAGCTGAGGGAATTTGAAAAAACATGAAATGAAGTTTTCTATAATTTCTCAGCGATCAATATCGAACTTCGTTTCCATATCAATAATTAATAGATAACCTGGTTATCTCCTTTTGAAAATCATTGGTCACTTAAAAGAAGTGATATTCCGAATTAGTTTGCGTTAAAAAATTACAGTAAAACAATGTTTCCAATGATATTAATAAAAAACATGTTATGTTTTTGCATTGTTACTTAATAATTTTGTTATAAGAACGCAAAATTTTCTAATCACCCTTGCCACCAAACCTGAATATAATTATGTAGAGAAGATAATAATAATGAATTCTTTATGATCTCTAAAAAAACAAAATAGTACTATGTGTTCCGAACCTAAAATATTTAAAACGGAAAAGCTTCAATGTCACAAATCATAAACAACTATGTGCCCGAGAGAGCTTATAAATTGGGTTGCTAGTTTTTCATTTTTGTTCAAAATCAAAATTATTGATTCTAAACTCCATCTTACCTATCTATAAAATCGTAAATTAGATGATTTAAAAAAAAAAAAAATACTCAGTATTTTGGACTAATAATAATACTTCATTTCTAAAATATTATGGTCTACATACAGTGATCTATTCGACATAATATGAGGTATAGAATCACATTATAACTCAAAATAGAAAAATAACTCAAAAGGCAATTTTTATAAAGAAAGTAATAATCTACTACAAATAGAAATGTTTCTGTCACATCCACGACAACAGTGAACTATTAATTATTCCTTTATTACTAACCCCAATGAAACATAATTTTACAGTTTCGTTAGCAAGAAAAGTCGCGTAAATTATAAAAAAAATGATCGATGTGTTGTTTATCAGATAAGAAGTGCAAGCAATTTGGGCCAACGAAACATACAAAACAGAAACAATTTACTTATTTTCTACAAATTGCGCTCAGAAGAATCAAATTTCTTCAAAAGAATCAGATAACTTCTGAAATCTCAGACGGATAACCATTTCATCGAATTGAAATATAATACCGGTATGAATATATTTTCGAAACGTTTAAGAGTCACTACTGATTTTTTTTTTTTTTCAATGGCTTTTGATTGATAGTTTTTTTTTGTATATATTCTGTCACTTTGGTACACATTATCGATAAACGTTTCAAGCGCTATCAGGTACGGTCAGTCAACAGGGAAGCGTCGATAGACCAGAAAATAAGTTGGTGTTGAGGAAGCTTAGCCCTTTTACTGGCAGTTGCTAAGACGACCTTGAGTGGACTGACTTAACTTCTTGGGCTGTGGCCGTTTTCAGCAATGCATCCATATTCCATTCCAATTATTTTCCCCAAAAAACTGCATGATAATTAATTATATTTAAAGCCCGGTTGAATCGTCGGAGAAAGTTCTACACCATGTCCTTGGATGGCCGCCCTGTGGATGAATACGTCAAACGAAGACATGTCAAGTTTACTGCATTTCCAAAATCTTTGCAACATGTGACCAAACACCGTAACCCCACCACCTTCCCCCAATGCTGTTAATGGTAGGAATTTAGCTTTTAACAATTATAACCACCTGTGTGTTATGACCTATATTACTGCTGTATTGTCAATTTCGTCACCACGAATAAATAGAAGTTGTCCTCCTCTCGGACCAGAAAACACCGACACGGCAAGAGCTCAATAGGCTGGCGTTGTAGCTCTGATTTGCGAAAATAACAATATCTCTCCCTCTCTCTCTCTCTCTCTCTCTCTCTCTTTCTCTCTCTCTCTCTCTCTCTCTCTCTCTCTCTCTCTCTCTCTCTCTCTCTCTCTCTCTCTCTCTCTCTCTCTCTCTCTCTCTCTCTCTCTCTCTCTCTCTACCCCCCCTTTTTTTCTCTCTATCCTAGCTGTAGTTAGTCCGGCGTCGTCAGGCACCTTCCTATTGGGATTCTCTGGCTTCATCAAGCTAGTATTTCGTTCATCAAAGTAGCATATCTATGGAAAGGATCCTTTCCATGCAGACGACGGTCTCTGGGGCCCTTGAAAATGTACCTAGTAGCGTCTCCCCCAGCGGTCCAGTGTGCCTCTTTCCGGTCCACTCGCCTTTGGGATCCGGACGGCTCCTCAGACCGAGAGTGAACTCGCAGTCATTCCAAGACCACGTAAACTACCTATAAAACCTAGCCTATACCTATTCACCTGAACACAGTGCACTGTAGAGACACACCTTATAAGATCCAATGGAGTTAGATCAACTAACAAATACGAATTAAACTTCCCACTGACTAAGCCTCCAGCAAAGGTCAAAGGCCACAGTTTTACTCTAACTCTTTCTGACACCCGACAGGCAGTGGCTGGGACGACGAGACCTCCACCGGCGGGCGCCCCCGACAACTGCTATGTACTTTATCTTTGTTGTTCATGCTACAATCCTTTCGTCTCATCCTGATCCCCTGCACTGCATCCGACAACTTACAAAATCACCTATAACGGTGTGAGGACAATAAAGAAGCATTCACACCACTTTTACTATCGACTAGGATTTTTTCCGTCAATAACATTCTATTCTATACCACTTCACATGTCCAATACTGTCAGATGACTAGGTGTTCATTTAGACAGAAAGCTGACTTGGGGCCCTCTTGGAAATTAAGCAGACAGTTTGGAAAGTTATACATATTACTCAACAGAAAAAAAAAAAAAAGAAGAAGCTAATGCCCCTTACTGCATCTAGGTAGATCAGGGAAGGGTCTGCCGTGAACATTTAAGAAAAAGAAATAGCTTTCAACTGAGCATTAACAGTGATTTAATGGTTTATGCAAGTAATGATACACGCCATTAATCATTTTGATAACGTCATATTGTGGAAGATTGTTGTTTATTAAATCGATCGTAAAAGAGGCACCAGCTATCCACTGTAATAGCGTACTAACAATTACTGCTGCAAGCTATTCATTACGATTTATGAGAAATCGTGATCCCTCTCATTGTGATGCTATCCTATCCTTAAAATGTTGGTTAAAAACTTCTGTAGTATCGTTTAGAAGTTACCGGGATTGAAGCTCCTATTTAAGTACTAAAATGCTGTCTATACAAATACAATACTAATGCTATTTCTTTGTAAATAGTAGGGTAAATCCGTTTCTTAGATTATATTTTATATCACCAATCTTAATAATACGCTTTAGTGAAACGTGTAACATTAATCATTAGGGCTGCGATAAAGGTGCTAACAAGATTTTAATTGTTTTTATTTAATTGAGCCCCAACAGATATTACAAATTATTAACCATGCAGAGATCAGCAATCATTAAGTAGGTTATTACTCAACACGATAGCAAACGATTTATTGCCTCATTACGTACTAACTGATTAGTTCATGGGATGTCGGGGTCATGTCGTCGGAACCTTCAAAAAAATGTCATATGTGCCTAAGTAAGCCTAAGTGATGATATAAAATGACAGTCACACTTTGGTGAAAGCAAAATGAATTGTGGTTTTAATCAAGTCATAAAAATCGTATAGGGATTTATTATGAATTAATTATAGTAACCTTGGTTTCGATTTTATAGATCGAAAACTCTATTTTTCATTTTAAGTGACTAATTGAGGCTCGACCAGACCCTCAGATAAAATTCTGGCATCTACAAAAGAAAGTCTCCAGTGTTGGCAAAAATTGTTTAATAATGATCACAAATAATAGATGACGGATTTTCTTACAAATGCCCTCTCCTTACTAAATTGGGGCACAGGGTTGTCGGTTTTTTCGGGAAAGTAATTAAATTTAGTGTTTAGTTAATTATTATTATTTAGTAAGAATACTTTCACAAATGATTTATCACAAGGGTAAAATAATTAATGAACATGATTCAATTCGTCATTAGACGGTAGTGAAAATGATGACCCCTTCCCAGAATCTATGACTACACAGTTAGTAAAACATTCTCACAGCTCACGTTTACAGAAATTCTGCTGTAAGCTGAGGGCACTTCACATTTTCAATTAATTTTAACTAGTCTCCAATAAAATTTAACTTTCCGCAGACTAATTAATTTTGTTGGGAGGTATTTTAATTTTATTGACAAAAAGTTTTATTAAACCGAGAAATGGTATATCATCAATAAATCTGTAGGGTAGCATAAATTACAAACTAATTATTACTTGTTAAAGGCATTTTAAGACAGTAAAAATATGTGCACGAAATATGAAATATAAAAGCTTATATTATATAATGAATTGAATTGCCAAATTAAAATTCATATGGCAAGTGAAATTCAAAAGTGGGTGAATGCATTACTTGGCGAGTCTCTCTCACCGCAGTTCAACATTTAGGAAATTTTAACATAACAATGCAATAAAGCCACGTGAAAAGACTGGTGCAAGAGAAGCTACAGACATGTGTTTATCAAATCAGACAGAGCTTCAATGGTAGGTCCAAGCCGGAAGCTATGGTTTGGATATGACTTGATTGATCATTTAAAAAAATTGACTTTTATTCATGAACGATATTGATGTTCAAACCCCAATAAGATACAACCATAATTTATGTTCAGAAGTAGTGTGTATTTAGACTTTAATACTTATGCACAGGCCAATATTTGGGATTAATCCTCATCAATGTGGTTTTCCTAAGGTCAATAAGGTTTATAGTAATACGATTTCTATGGTTGTTTTCTCCGAAGTGTGAAACTGACTGAAAATGGCCTCGTGGAATCTCACATCGAGGTCAAAAATACACTGAACCATGGAAAAACCAAGTCACTTCGAGTTTTTTTGTTTTTTTTAATTTGAAGGAATGTTGCCAACTCGCGAAACCACTAATTGGTATTATCTATGGAAATCTGGTTGCGCATTACTTTTTGTAACCTTGCAAATAAGGACTGTATCTTGGGGTTTTATCATATGCGTAGTTCTAAAAAGAAAACTATTTGATGAGGTTTTTTCAATTTGTGGCCGAATAATTTAATTAGTTATATCCAAAAATGGAGTGAATAATTTGTGTTTGTGTTATGGATCTATCTCTTGAAAAGCCTTGGCCCTCCAATCCATGGGGAATCCCAGTCCAGTGGATGTAAAGATAATTAACCATTATTGTCGTCTTAATCTCATTCTCTAAAGAAGATAAACAAGCGTAGACTTCACAAGGAAACGCAACCAACTTTGGTGTATCTTACGATACGAATTATGTTTCTGTTAATCGTCAATAAAATATGTATATGTTTCCTCCTTATAGTAACGCTGAAGAAGAGCATTCATTTACTACATGTCCCATACAACATTTGTAAGCAAGTGTATTCGATCCTTCTAGGTCTAAATTAATTGCAATCGAATATTAAATAAAGATCATAAACAGTCAAACATGGCTAAATGGATTAATATCTTTGTGTCTTTCAATTCCACTTAAAGAGGTTTTCCACTTATACTCGGTTTTACTTATTTAGGTCATTAAGGTAGTATGCACCACTGAAAAAGGTTTAAAAACAGAATGTAATTTATTAATTTATGTATTTAAAAAAATATACATAACATTATGAAATATGGACATAATTATTATAAAAGAAAACAATACAGATTATATTAATGGAAGTAATAATTTATTATTTTGTAATTCACTTTGGAACTTTATTACGTTTTTTCTATATCATATAACTTATCGAAGATTTGATCTTCTTAAGTTATTTCGAAAAATGTTTGCAATATTTTCACGTTTTTTATAGCATCATTTTTGGTTACTGATAGCCTCTCTGATGCATTTTCTTAGTCTTCTGCATTGTCGAAATTTCCATGGTCATCTGGCGTTTTAGATTCAGCAAGGATTTCTCCATCATTTTGTTGTCCTGCTGTTACAATTTCATCATCTATGTGAACATACTGTTCAAACGTTGGCAGCTTTTAATACTTTTTCGCAACCCTGTGGCTGTAGTTCGAGAATTCTCACCAAGAAGAAAAAAAAAACCACCTACACCTTATAATCAATAAAAGTTTTAATTGAGTTTATCTGAGACTTTTAGTTTTAAAAACAGCTCGATCCATTTTCAGAAATTTCACAGGAGACGTAAATAACTAACTCTGAGTCGGGCTTGATACTAGGATGCACTTTTGAAGTGGTTATTTAACGGAATGGAGCTCTGGTTTTCATCAGGATTCCTGAAGAAGATTAATAAAGAATAGGGAAAAAACTGAAAAAGATTTTGAACTAATTTTAAAACTAAACGCCTCATATGTGGCGTGAAAGTGAGTCTGCTGCCTGGATAAACTTCTAGATACTTTACAATAGGCTGTCACACCAATTCTTTACCCCTAAATACCATTTTATTTATTTATACAGGTCTTCTTTTGGGAAAGTATATGAATGCATATATACATAAAAATACATACTTTTGCTAACATTGATTTTTATTCCCACTTAAAGGAATACTTGGTCCATTTACAATTTTATGACACCTCCAGGTTAACGTAAACACATCTATGTGGTACGTGAAGAGACCCTTGAGACTTTGGTGGTAGAAACCACCTCTAGGGGGCCCGGTTATGTCGGATCAGGTGCTCAACCTTCAGAGCCAAGCCAAAAACAAATCTCCTTTGTTACGCTCTTAAAAACCGAATTTCTCCAACGAATACAGAGCAAAGTATTTTGAAGGAAACTTCAACATAGTCATTTGGTTTTAAATGTTCGGTGTTAATTTGTTTTTTCTCACATTAGTTAAGAATATATTGATTCGATCACATATTTATATTTAAATGTTGAAAATATAGATACCTTTGTTTCAACAACTAATAATTTTTAAATTTAATTTAATGTTTAACATAAAAAACAAATTATCGTTACCAGGCCGCTAATCCTTAGATCTATTTGTATGATTGATGTGCTTACTGATTCCTATCCAGACTACTTTCAAATTTTAGTATTTTTAACAAATTGTTTTTTTATATCAATATTAAACGTCCGTAGATTACTGAAGTTATTTAGAGTAATCTATGGATTTAGCCTGCCGTAGTAGATCACTCAGCAGGACCTTTCTTTGAGTGATCGATCACGTGAAGCCAAGAAGCGGAACTTCGCTGAATGCGCCATTAGCGGAATGGAAGAGATAAAATACCGGCATTCTTGAAGCTGGTCCACACGTGGCTAGATGTGCGTCGAACCTCAGGACTTGCAATCTAATGACGGAGAAGGATTTAATAGTTGCGATAAGTAAATGTTCACCAAGTGGTCACTTACATCGGATATTTCTCCTTAATCCTGACAATTAAGCACCTTCAAACATATTTAAGGCTCAATAAACTGAAAACATTTTAGCGGAAGACGTACCTTTGGGCGTTTACTACTCATTTGCGTAATTCTTCTTTCTAACTAACATTAGAAAAAATCTTCCCTAGTACTGCCTAATTTTTAGTTTGTAAACAATATATGCATGATAAAGTTCTGTTTCATTGACTATAAATTAAGAAATTATATTATGAAGTAACATTATTCAATCTTTAGCTAAAATAAAATTCACGGCGCGAGGAAGCGTACCTTTTTTCTGCGTATAATATATGGAGTGTATGCAAACTTATACGTTATATAATTAATTATAAGAACTTTCCCCTTACAAACAAACAATGAAAATGAGGTCAGCTCAATTCCCAATTACATTATTCTTAAACAAAAGGTTTTGATAAGGTACTTAAGTGTTATCGAAACACGCAGATAATGATTCCGATTTTCCTCTCATAGGATTAGAGACGAGGTTATACACACATTTCTATAAAACCTGATTTTTCTATGAATTTTAAGCAATGGGATGAATCCAAAGGTCAATTTCGAAAAACCACGAATAGAATGCTCACCATAATTCGATCTTGATATGGTGGAGTGAAGACTGATCTAAATGGGAAAATTTATTTTCCGGAGTTAACGGATTTATGAAGGTCTCTAAATAAAGTATGCAATAAAGCAGGCCTGCTCTGTCAGTTGGGCAAATGGTTGTTATCTTATAATTGAGTATTTTTTATTGAGGTAGATTACTGGACGAGGGGTAGTGATAATAGCAAAGGAGGTATAAGGAAGGGGGGGGGGGATAAAAGGAGCAGAGACAGTGTGAAGGAGCAATTAGTTTTGGAACAGGGAACTGGACGGAAGAGAGAAGTGACTACATCCAGGGGAAGGAATCGCATCGTATTGAGTATAATTGATACATCAAATAATTGTTATATGAGTATAAATCTCACTTTTCTTCAATCTAGAATTAGTGGGATCGACCTAACCAAAGGAACAACAACGCCACCACCAGCTGAAGAACTTTCGACCTGTCTCGTACACTCTCTCTCACTACCTCATTCCAATGCACAATAGATATCTAAATCATTGTTTATCTCAATACACATAGTTTTAACATTATTGTTTCTGTAGCAATCCAATTTAGCATTCAATTTATATTCAATAAAATATATTTTACACTTTGTTTTATGTACCTAATACAAAGTAATTCTTAGGAAATGTCACAATATATAATCCCTTTTAAATTAAAGCTTTGTTTAGCCAGCACTAGAGCTAATTTAAATGGAGTAGGGTTAATGCTTGTGATTTATCTGTTTAGGAACAATTCTTCTTCTTTTGATGTAACATTGATAAGAATAACCATAGGGTTTGTTGTTATTAGATATTATTTTTCTCATAAATCAGCGAACTTGTGTTAACTTAGATAAAGGTATTTAACAAAAGCTACTGTTGCCCAAGCCCCGAATTTCGTAGGTTACAGTAGATATGTATATTTTGAGCGTTATTGACATGATATCTTGTTGCAGGTCCAATGTGCCTTTGGGAAGACTGGTCAGTACCCCAAGAGCCTTTTATCCTCATCGCAATCATACTGGTGACCTTCTTCCACGATCTGTTGTTCATCTTCGCGGTGAACACGGAAGAGGCCGGCTTAGTCTCCTTGATCCAGGCCTCGGACATCGTCTTCTCCTATGTCTGGGAGCTGCTATTCTTCGAGGAATCCTACAGTCTCGTCCGCTTCTTGGGGGCCGCTCTCGTCACCTTCTCGGTCTGCCTCGCAGCATTCTCCGAAGCCCCTGTCGCTAGTGGGTCCAAGGCTGCGAAGGGACTCCCGGTATACCTCGATCAAAGCAACTCAAAGCTCAGGTTCAACGTCGCGATAAGGGCTGACATGTGCAGGTGGTTCCATCTCAGGGACAGGTAGCTGTACAAGAAGCTCTTTGACTCCCGTGCAAGGAGATCTTGGGACCCTTCCATCCCTCAATGAGAACCACACGGAGGCACTGACGCCTTCACGCAATTAGCGGTATAAGAGTTACATTTTTCTGTCGACTGAATATTTTTTAACTGTGATAAATTATTTCTACGACTAGAAACATCGCCAAAGTGTTCATCACGGATCTACCTCACGACCGCAAGCTATTACACTAACAACACCCTCACCCAAACTAGTCCTAGTGAAATTGAAATAATAATTAAGTGTAAGCCAAAGTTTGTATACTTCTCAATGATATTCAATATTCCGGAATTGGTATTACTAAAACATTTAACAATTATCAATAAAAGATAAATAGATTCTTAAATTCCAGTCTACACACAACTTTAACACAGTCAAAGTACCATGGTAACCATAAGTAACATGGTAAATTATAAATAGCAAGCTCATTAAAATTTATAATTTACTCATTTAGCATATATTATACAAGACCCTCATGAATAGTGACTTTTATAAAATCTAACATCGTCTATTACATTTATCATTAATGAATTTACAGATCATATTTTTCTCTAGGTATATTGACATAGTTATAAGTGGAGTTAAACTGTTGTTTCTTGTGACGTGGCGCATTTTGTATTAATAAACGTTATTAGTTTTATTTAAATATCATTTTTATATTTAAAAATTAACATATTTTTATCAGATTTGACTTAGTATTCATAGACAGCGATAGACACTATCACATACTAATGGTTAAACAAACCTTCTCATTGTGAGACAGTTCGGATCTGTTAAAAAGATCTCAATTTAACAGAATCAGGCAGCTGTAGGTAATGCTTGGGACGCAGCTGTAATTATAAGTGAAATAACAAGCATATTATGTACAATATGTGTGAAAATAAATTGTTTATTTTTTATTTACTGAATTATTACCCTTATCTATTTTGTTCTCTAAAGCTTAAAAGTTTAGCTCTTTGATAATTGTACTAAGAGGAAAATATTATCAGAATACTTGAGTCCAACCAAGAATGTCTAAATGTCAACATTTGCTGAGCCGACTAGTTGCATATATGCAGGGTTTGAAGAGACAAATGACATGGATTATTAATACATGACTATTAACTTACACTAAGAATGATGCAAATGACATAGATTATTAATACATGACTATTAACTTACACTAAGAATGATGCAAATGACATAGATTATTAATACATGACTATTAACTTACACTAAGAATGATGCAAATGACATAGATTATTAATACATGACTATTAACTTACACTAAGAATGATGCAAATGACATAGATTATTAATACATGACTATTAACTTACACTAAGAATGATGCAAATGACATAGATTATTAATACATGACTATTAACTTACACTAACATGATGCAAAGGATCAGGATGGCGTAAAACGCTTTAGGAAATTATCCGTCCAGGCATACGAGATTTGATCAAAAAGATACGAAAATTTTTGTTTACCATAACATTTTTTTATTTATTCATCGATAACAATTTTGTCTTCTTCAAAGTAATCCCCTTCAGATATAATATACTTGTGCCAGCGCTTTTTCCAATCTTCGAAGCACTTTTCAAACTCACTTTTCGATATAGCTCTTAGCTCCTTCAGCGATTCTTCTTTTATCTCACCAATGGTGTCAAACCGTCGTCCTTTCAAGGTTTTTTTTTAAACTTTGGGAACAAAAAAAAGTCGCAGGGAGACATGTCCGGCGAATACGGTGTCTGAGGGAACCGTCCAAATTTCAAATCAGTTGGATCATTTTTGCTGGCACTATCAAACAGGCAGGCAGACAGAAGTGCGAAAGACGATCACGCCGTAACTTTAAAATTTAGTCCTTTCGCTTCGGGCTTCGCAATTAAATTCAATACAAAGTAATTATAAACAACATAATTGAGATTATAACTTTATAGGTTTTGTTCAATTATGGTTCTTATGTCTTTATTTATTTCCATTTATGCGTTTAAAGCAGGCTAGCCAAACACCCGTGGTTGGTACCCTCCAGCCATTTCTGTAGAAGGAAGTGTAAAGAAATTCCCCCTCAGTCAAGAACACAGGCAAACGAAAGATGGTAGCTCCCTGCCTAATTGGAAGTAGTGCCTCTCCCTTTAGCCTTGGCAAAAAAGGAAATTTTTTTTAAAAGATTTTTTGTGTATTTTATTTCTTGTCTGTTTTCAACGGACTAATTATAATGTTGAAGGCATTTTCTCCATTAGCTATTGCACCTATCTAAAGATAACAGAATGATATCCGATCCTCAGAATCGTTTCGGATAAAAGTAACATCACGAAGGTATCCGACAAACAAGATGGAGGATAAAGCATGTTATCAGATATTTAATGACCCCGCTGGAAACCGCATAATGACTCATTTCCGCACCGAACTGCGTATCTGCCGAACTGGAAGAACTTGGTTTGTTGGCTTTAGTAATAACATTATTCGATCCAAAGATATACCTGGACAAATTTGTCCTATACGAATACAAGGTTCCTGAAAATTAGGTTCACTAGTTTCTCCAGTCAACTAATCGTTTTTACTAACAAATATGTTTTATATCGTATCAACCTAAATCGTTTATTGAGAAAGGTTGAACACAAGGTTTGAAAGAGGTTGATTTTAATAAATTATTCATTAATTATTATTAATATTTAATAAATGTAAGAAAATTAAAATATGAATTCAATAAAAAAAAATCCATCCTTGCCTAAAACCTCCCAATTTCCCACCAAAAATACGTCACAACCTTGCAACAATAGTGTCGTAACTCAATAAGGCTATTTCTACAGGAAATACAAAAAAACAGTTTCCAGCTCACATATGAAGTTTTAAGTGTATTTAATGACTCTGTAACTCATGATGGACCTCAGGTTACTGTAACTGAGACGGCTTACGTGATGCATAGAGATTTTTTTTTATTGTCAATAATGGTATTAATACAAAAAACGACTTTTTTGAGTTACAGCACTATTGTTGCAAGGGTGCGACATAAAGGTTAATCCACCTTGGTCATTGATAATAACTTTAAAAAAAAAAAAATAACAATAACTATTCACCCAGTCCCCGATAGTAAATAGTAACCCGGTAATTTATCCTGTTAATTGCTGTAAATACCTGTGAAATTTCAGATGAATTAAATAATTTTAATGACTGCTATTGTATAAAACTGTGACGTGACATCCAGACATATAGCAGACAGACATTTGACCTGTACCAGTGACAAAGTAAAGCCTCTTTCTCTGAGCTTGCCAAGTATAACTATTAAGATCCAGGAAGAAAATTTTGACAAATGGTTATAGGATCGTTGTTTATAGAGATCAACTTCAGTGGGTATTTACCTCCTTGAGAATGTAAATTTATACTAATACACAGGCTTACAATTAAGGCTCGGAAACGCAACTCTATAATTAAAAGTACGTTCTTGATGCTTATTAAATTATTTACATAAAAAAATTGAATTCATCTATGTAATAAAACAATAAATTTACCGTTTCTTGTGGTGTAAGCGTTTTGAAATGAAACCCTTTTCGGAACACAAAGGTGTTTAAATAGGTATATATTATATATATATTTATAATTTAACAATGAGTTAAAACAAATTTTACATAGTAACACCTTTAAAGCTTCAATTTTACTTTTCCCAAAAATTGTTTTGTCATTTGACCACTCTATGAATATTTTAATCTGAATGACACCTATAATATATACTTTTGAACTTAAAATGTGCACATTGTTTTTTTTCCAATGGAGTTTTTGCGATTTTGCTTCATATTACGTGATCTTTCACAAAAATTTGACTTTCTCTAGTTTTTACCTATGATCATAGAAATATTCTATTTAATATAACCATAATAATTAAGTCTAAATCTTGGAAGAACAGGAAAAAGCGGTTCTCTATTTCAAATGTGAATAATTTCACTATTCAGAACGCAGACTTATGTGCATAAATGGCAAGAAGAGAATGCATGCTAATCCATTTATTTACGTACCCCGGTAATAAATTCTTAATGTGTACCTACCTCTAGACATTCTCTAAACTGATAAATAAAATTAATTGATTTACCCCTTATAAGTTCAAAATGTATCATAATTTTGTAGTCTAAATCAATTTAAATTCATAACAAATTTTCATAATAATTAAAGATTGGGAAAAAAAACCAATAAAAAATTTAAGGGGGCACCCGGGTTTGAACCGGGGACCTCTCGATCTGCAGTCGAATGCTCTACCACTGAGCTATACCCCCATGAAGCTTCAGACTTACAAATTTATGTATTGAGGCACTTATTGAAGGATAATAATGTTTATGCCTGTTAAATATAAAAAAATATAGACATATCTTAGTATTGACAATTTTGTATTATTTTTATTAGGTATGTTTTGGCAGAATGTTAAGTTTATCAAAGTTAAAACTATGGGGATAAGCTAACTCCAAAGAAACTTTCTCAGATAAGAAAGTAACATGCCATTTTTAAATAAAAAATTAACTTATAATATTATTTAGATATTTACTTTGACTGAATCTAAAATTTATAAAAATGGCAAACACCCAATGAACTACTTTTATGGTCTTATTGATAGCTAACTCTGAATTCTATTATACGTTATATTATATATAAGTGTTTCTAAAATTTATAAAAAATGTCTCTTAACACTGTTTATTGCATACTTTATGACTGTATAAAGATTAGAGAATGAAGCTGCTTACTAAGCATGACTCAACTAAAGAAAAGATTTGATAATTTATGAAACTATAATTAATTCAACAAAAAAGGTCTTTCTGTGATTAATAATATTTAAAATCTATTAACACTTTATCGATCATGATAGTGCCTTTACTGTGATTTGGTTGCCCATTTAGGAATAAACCTGGTTTATTCAATTTTATAATATTAAGAGATTAATATTTGTTATTTAATTATTTACCTTTCACCTGCAAATTGACTAGAATAATCTGCACCATTCCTTCTAGCACACTGAGTAGGCTCTAGAAAATATCTGCCCACAGCAGAATTCAAACCGAAAGAAAGAAGTAATATTGATAGCTTTTACAACATCAATTTTTGTTACTTTTCTTTTCAAAAAGAACCGTAGTCCAAAAATCGGTATTGATTTTTGAAGTTATTTTTAGCAAACTTTCCATTACTGTCAAATACTCCTTGAAATGATCTGCATTAAAAACATGCTACTTTTGCTTCAAATTGCATATGCATGAATGCATATGCCTCTAATTGCTACTTTTGCTATTTTTGGCATTCAAATTGCAACTGTAGTTGTTAATTAATTCAGCTGTTTTACATAGTTTCCTATTTTATTTTTATTTCCTATTTTACTGACTCAAAACTTAGTTCCATGCCATAAAAACGAGTAATAATAAAACTTTATTTCAGTAGTCCCTTATGGGGTACAGATGTTATAATAATTACTGCAGGCTAATATTAAGCTATTCAGATCACCTGAATATAACTATCTTATAAAGATACTTAAACAAAAATAGATATTTAAAAATAGCATTAAAAAATATATATCTATATACTGCTCCACAAAAAAAACTGGCACACTTAGAAAAATTCAAATGTTTGCTTCCTAATAGAATTATTTTGGCTTTCAATTCTTTTTAAATTAATATAAAAGTTGTTAGTGATAAGAGGCTATAAATATGAAGGAAACCCCCAATAAATATCTTAAAAAGTTATTTAAAAAAAATTATTCAGAAATTTCAATTTTGATTTCTTGTGAAACTGATCTTTAAAGATTTAGCAAAAAAATTTTTTTTTTAATTTTAATATAAAAAATCGTTCTTATGGTCGAGCAAGTAGCCCCTTGTAGTTGCTTAAAGATATGCAGCCCATGTACTTGGTTTACACAACTCAATACGACTCATGGAGTAGCAATATGCGTAGAAACTATTGCTTGCTGAAGTGAATATAAACCCTTAGATATCAACATCATCATAGTATGCATTAAAATAGTTTTATATATATATATAAAATCCCAGCCCAGTGTATATATGTACTCCTATATTGGTAGGTAAAAGCTATAGGCTAAGACAATACTAATTGAAAGACATTAAATAAAATCAATTATTATTTATAAAAATGTGTTCTCAATATGGTGTAACTAATATTTTTTTAATAATAATACGAGATACATAGCAAAATACAATATATGTTTCAAAATTTCAAATTCTTATTTTAATGACACCGTAAAAGAAAATACCTTTATTTTATCAGTGGCCAATATACATACATACATATAAAAGTGGTTACATTAGATATTTGCAGCTTCCCTCAATAAATGCCAATAGCAGCTACCTGTGTGACCACTAGTTTGTACAGGTATAATAGCCATCCACATACAATGCACATTGTGTGAGGCACAGGGAAAAAGTAGTTATGACCATGGACTAATTTTGAAATTTTTGTTCGTATGAAGAGGAAATATACTAGTTTGTTACTATTCCTCAAAAATAGGAAAGAGAGGGGAATAAGGATTAAGACAAGCTATGAATGTCCAATCCTTAGGGACTCACAGTATTTAAGGAAACATCAGAAATTCCTTGAACTCATGATGAATGAAGACCTCTATACTTAATGTAGAGTGAAGTGTTGCCTAATTTCTATCCCTATAGACCATCAGTAACCGATGGACAAGTATTTTGGATTGTCCAGAGAAGATTGATTCGAATTAGAATATTTGGTTACAAAGTAGACATAAATGATTTGGCTGAAGAAAAACAACCATAATCATCATGTTGGTATGTTTCATTAACTTTCAGTTTCTTATCTAATGCTTCAATCACACATGTTTGTATTTTATGAGTGATACATAATGTAAAATATTTTTTTTACTTACTACTGGCTCTTCATTAAACACTTGTGATTTAATTCCTAAATATGAAGACTGAGTCTCAATTGTTAAAAAAATATGTCGAATACCTTTAATTCTGGAAAGGTCAGCCTCTGATATCTGGCCCCATTTGCCAATTGGTAAAATAACATTTTAAGTTCCCTTTCATGTTGCAATCAATGAATCAATGTAGGAATAAAAAAAAACTTTAAACAGCCCAAACTGAAGTTCATTACC
Source organism: Acanthosoma haemorrhoidale (assembly GCA_930367205.1). Classification (NCBI taxonomy): domain Eukaryota; kingdom Metazoa; phylum Arthropoda; class Insecta; order Hemiptera; family Acanthosomatidae; genus Acanthosoma; species Acanthosoma haemorrhoidale. The sequence continues at coordinate 83,793,771 of OV884014.1, read as the reverse complement.
AAAACTGGGGGACGTGCTCCATAATCTGGTTTATTCTTAATAAAATGCAGAATTGTTTTGTTTTTTCATTTTAAAAGGTTACTCCGGCACCTGTTGTTGGCCTTCTTATATTTAAAATATTTTTCTAGAAATAATTTTATTTGGTTATTGGGTAAAACTAGATGAAATTAAGAAAGAAACAGTATCACTTTGAATAGGTCACTGTGGCTTCAATGAAGAATATAATAAGACAATAAAAAAGAAAAGGGCCTTATTGACATGGGCCAAAAATACGGACTGTTAATATGATGGTGGAAGGTCACCTTTATCAACTAGGTATGCCAAGAGAACAATATGGGCTCATATCTTCAGTTGGTATTAAGATACAACAAACAAGCTATAAGAGTCAAGATGAAATTCTTTAAATACATTTAATTTCAAAAGGATGTCTTAACTTTTTCAACAAACTTCCAGGAATACAAGCTAATTACCTACTATTGAATTTCCAAACTAACACAAGTGCCATGGTAAGTACCATTACTAAAAAGACAAAAAAAAAACCAACTTAAGTAAATCATAAATATTAATTTAAAAGTAGAGGTTTGATTCTTTTGTGTGGTTTTTCATAAGATGTTGTTTTATTAAGATATCTATATTTAAAGGACAAATTGTAGTAAGTCATGAAGCATAATTGTTATTTTAGTGTAGGTCACTCATTACCTGTTCAATATTCGATATAGATCACTGGTTATTAAAGATTTGATGCAAAATAACAAAGACAGCACTACCGGACTGAAAACTGCACTGCAATGGGTCAGCATTATCACTTAAATAAATTATTAATTATATTTAAGTAAAAAGAAGGAATTATTTCATCAAGAAGTTTCTGATCATTCCCAACAAACACATGAAATCATCTTAAAGTGTGTCTTGATCAATATTAATACATTTACGGTTTTGGTAAATGAATAGGATAGGAACGCGATGAACACATTATTTTATTTAAATAACTGCAAATGAATGAAAATCAGTATCTGTCTAGGGATAAGAGAGTACTTCCCATGCCACTTTGAAAATACCCTTTTTGGCTTTTAACTTTTCCATCTTGCTATTCATAATGTTATTTACATGATCGATTGGAGTGAATAGTTCAACTTCACATCAAATACTATCAATGTCACTGATGGCTTTTAACCTGGTTGAAACTTTGGCCCAAGGTAATAGTCAATAGTCTCCACTTTAATCCAGTGAAATACATAAGATAGTTTCTGGAATAATAGCTAAGAAATATTTAAATAGTCTAGCAAGTTTGTAGAATGTGTTTTCTGTTTCATATTTTGGTTCAGGAAAAAAACAAAAAAAACAATATTGTACTAAGAAACTGATTGTAATTTATACAAATAAATCAATGAATATTGAAAAATATGTGGATTAATCAAGTTTCAGTGTCTTCAAAAAATGTTTGTAAGTAAATTAGCTTCAAGAGCAGACATAGTTGCCCTTAACACAAATTGTAACAAGCTAATGCAAAATCTTTAATGTAATAGAATAATTGCCAACACTAGCAATAAATGTTAAGGTAGTGTCTTTACTATTACTGGAGTTCTTTCAAAAACCCTAAAATGATTTGGATTTAAACAAAACTTAAGTATTGTTCGAAACATCAGTTTTGGGTTATTTTATTAAAATTCAAGTACATTTTTGTCGATTGAATTATCATTTGATTTCCATATGCCATCATTGGGCATATTCATGAACTCAAATAACATATTTCTGGAATAAAATTACAGAAGCTAACAATTAATTAGAAAGTTCCACTTACTTACCTATAAAAATTCCTGAAGCTAGTGTAACCATTTAATAACATTTTTTTGTTATATCTTAAGCTTCAGTTTATCTCCTTATATTTTTTCTTTATATTTAAGTGCTGTGTTTCTACAAGCATTATTTAGCATACATTATAACTGAAGTAGTTGATTTGTACTAAAAAACGAAGAAGCTATAAGATTAGACTATCAATATGCTAATAATACCTGACAAATATAATGTTACAACAAATAAATTTAAAATCTTGTAAATACTGATGATTGTTTGTTTTTGTATGGACTGTATTTTGCCATTAAATAGGAAGTGATAAGTGGGCACATAACTTCATTGCTGAGTTTGACATACTTACTTATCAAACTTTCCCTCTCACAATAAAAAATTAAAATATAAATGAAATAGTACTGCTTCAACCAACAGAAATATAATCAAGACTATGTTTTGAATGATAGTGAATTTAGCTTCTGGCCTCACTTATGTTAAAAAATTGATTATTCATGATTATAGACACTTTTGACTATGACTGGCTGCAATATTGAATTTTTAAGTCAGATAATGAGAATGAAATTGGGGTTAAGGAATTTGGCTGTATTAACAATAAACTTAAAGGGGTTTATTTAATTATTCAGATTAAAAGTATATGTAAATTGTCATTTCTGTTAATAGGCTGAATATGGATAATGGATATGATGTAATGTGAATGGATAAAAGGATCTTTTTCATTCCATGTCTCAAATGGTTTCAATAATAAATTCTTATTCTCAAAACATAGAACAAACATAATAATTACCTATTGCAAATAATTGATGCATGAGATAAATATATTTTTGTTCACCTTATTTACATGTGTTGGAATTCTCGTGTAGAATCTTATATATGGAGCATGTTGTTCTAATTAATTAGTATTTAACAAAAAAGTTATACATTTAAATCAGTTTGACAGACTATTTCTTTCACATAAAATGTAAGTTAAACTGTATCCATTGCCAAACTAATAAAGAGACTATCTAATTAAAACCCTAGCTATATGAACTACATATTATTTCTTTATTGGTTTCTTCCATTAGGTTTAATAATTTTATCCTTAACATAAATTTTTCCTTTTTCCCTTTATTCCCTTGCTTTCAATTTATTTGAAGTAAATTGTTAGTGAATGCCACCTTTTTTTATTATAAGTTGGTTATCTTCTTGTACCATTTTTTTTTTAAAGCATAATTAATAATCTTTTTTGTTATATGGCCTCAGTAAATTGGACTTAATTAATGGCTTGATTGAGGACAATTAAGTCAACTTAGATCCTAAACATGGATGGTAAGTTTAATGTTTTTAGATATTTGAGGATTTATTATTTATTTAAGTATAATAAAACTGTTTACTGAGAATAATCTCTATAGTGATTCTTTGAGGGGAGTAAGGAATAATGAAAAAGTGTACATACATGACAAGGTGTTGGAGCCTCCTCAGTTAATACATCAAGGATTGGTTTATTAATATTTCTGAATAATTAAGAAATTTTGAGAAGGAGCATCTCAACTCGGGCTAAACCATATGAGTGAATGCTGATTAAATATTCTGTTATTCAAATCTTATTTAATTAATATGCTTTTATCAAGTATATATAGTTACTCCTCTACACAATAAAAGATTATTTAAATTTTGATTTGGTATTGCATAACCTATGGCATAGATTTAACATACATGTTAAATTACATCCATTATATTAAATTATTGCAATTATTTGCACATTTAATTAACATACATGTTAAATTAAATATGTTACATTGTCGTGTAACATACATGACATCAGTGAATGTCAAATACTCAAATAAAATAAGAAAATTATAGGCCTACTCTTCAATATTCAGATATGGCTAACAGCAATTAAATTAAAAAAAGGTGTCAGTTGTTTTATTTTGGATTTCAGTTCATCAAAATTAAGAAAGAGGTTTCTATTTTAAAAAAAGTCTATTACTTTTTTAATCACATATTAAGATGTGGTTATAATAGGGAGATATAAACCACATGTAAACAATATATTTTGTCTATCTTAGAGTTCATTTTATCAGCCCTAAGCCTGCTACTTGTAGCAAAATGCTACAGTTATGAAATACTCAGTGATGTGAGATTGGTCTATTTTGAAAATATAGTTTAATTCAATATTATTTAAGCTTTTGATAAAATTGAAGAGATTTTAAGCAGTTCGATGAAGCTGAGAGGCTACTGAAATATTGTATCAAACAATTATTTATGTTCCTAAAAAACACATCGGATTGTACACTATACCTGGAAACTAACCTGAAGCTGATTTATTTCTATACTAGAGGAGATTCAAACCTGTCATTCATTAGCAAATCATTATCTCTATCAAATACCAGGCTACAAAAATTCTAGATTAATTCGTTTTTGTACAATGAATTATAAAACATTTGGGACACAGCTTTAACAAAGCACAATACCAGTACAATATACAGAATATTAGCAACAAAACGATTCACTTTGATAATAAACAAAATACCATAAAATTTATGACTATATCACTCCCCAACTAGAACTCAATGCGTAATCTGTATGATATCATCTAAGGTAAGAATAATATTTCTGGGAATGAATGCATTAGGAAAAGTCAGAATTTCAAGAAATTTTGAACAGTTAAAATTCAATCGGTTCCATAGAAATCTACAGATTGAACTTCATTAAATAATGTAATTTTTGATTTGATTTTCTTTTTGCTTAATATGATTTTGACGAATAAATATTATTGTATTATATAATATTAATTTTGATGAAACAATTGGTCATTTTTAATTTAAATATAATTAATTATGGTTATACTTTTTGATTCTTTCAGATTTAATTGTCTACATTGTTTTTTCTTACTTATTAATAATTATTAGCTGTGGTATGGGGACCCTATTCTTTTAATAACTATTAATTATTAGAAAATATAGGATAGTTACAGTGCTATCACTGTTAGTATTCATGAGTGTAATGAAAGAACTTTATTGTTTGAAATTGCCTACAAGTCAACTCTAGATGACTGATTACAGCCCATAGCTTAATGGGTTACACATGTTAAATATCGGTAAAACCTCTGTAGATATTATATAAATAAAAAAGTTTATCTGTCTACTAAGTTTAATTCACAGCACTAGTTGTTTCATGAAATTTAACTTTCTGCCTATGATGGAAGATAATACTAGGGTTCAATTCTGGTTATTTATTATATTGTGTTTGTTTATGGTATATGAATTTTTTTTTTTCCTGCAAATAAATACCATATCTATATATCTACCTCCCGGGCATGCTATGACAAGTCGGGTGGTTACTTGATTTTTCTCTATGTCGTGTACCATGCAGTTGGAATTTGATACTGACCTGATTGTTTTTGTGCTATAACCTATAATGCTTACCTAGTCATGGAAAATTTGTTTTTGTGTATTTGCAGCTTTTATTATACATCTATTTGCCAAATAATCTATATGTTTTTATATGATTTGTCTTTCTAACATTTAATAAAAATAATAAAATGAGAGTAAAAGAAAAAAAATGAGAATGTAGTAGGTTTTATGATCTAATATTTGCTGTTTTATTAAATTGAGATGTTTAATAAGCTGTCTTTTTCTAGATCCTAAACTAATAAAGTATTAGTCATGATAAAAAATACTCTACAACAATATTAGACAATCTGTAATTCTTTAAATAAACAAATATATCAATGGCAAAAGTACTAGAGCATCTGTAATAGTGGTATTTTGTTCTTTATTTGGTTGTTATATACTTCATTTAAGGTATTTTGTATTTTTTTAACTATACAAAGCTCATTATTTATTTAGCCTTTTGTGGAATAAATATTTCTTGGGTATGTTGTTTAAATTAAATAGGAGCTCAAATGTAGAGATAGTACAGTTTTTTTATGTTCAGTCTAAAACATGGTAAAATTTTAATATTGAACCTTAACGCAAAGATCTAATTTTCTTCTTTTGAAATAGAAGGTCTTCTTTTCCAGCTCCTTAAGATATTGTGATTGTTCGATAGATTCATCAGATATAAATGTAATATGTACATGATTACGTAACATGACATAATAACAAAATATCTTAAATACTACTTATAATGATGATTATATTGATTGCACTGTATATATTTCAATAAATCTTCATTTATTGATATATTGTATATTCCCACATACAAGTATGGGAACTCAGGTGAGTTTGTTCCTAGCTACCCGATCTCGCAAATCATTTATTTCTATGACACAACATACAGTGGAACTGATGATCCTCATATTGACCACTACATGTTTGTCAATGTTGTATATTTTAGTACTACAGTAGATAATAACATAAGTCTAGTCTAACGACTAGAGCAGAATATATGTTATGAACAACAAGATCATGGTTTTTATAGATTTCATAGTTCTTTGTATAGAATTAAGGGTATGGCATTATTTCCTTAACCCCACATTAAGTAGGACTTTATCCATAGTTAGTTTGGATTAGAGTAAGTTCTGATAAAACTTATGTATAAATGAACTCCAAAGTGTGGGTCTTATATAAGGTTTATTAGATCCATAAGGTTTTTTTTTTTGTAATCTAATTATTATTGTGGCCTGAACAAACATCCTTATACTGAGAAGTTATTGATAACCGCTGGATCCTTATGTTGTTGAGGTTTGTAGGAGGTCAAAACGAGGTTGTTGGAAAGTAGATTGCCAGAAAAGAATACATCAAAGAATTTTGTGAACTTAATTTGATTATACTTCAAATATTCTGTGTTTGAATAATTCTAAAAAAAAAAGGAAGTGAAGCCTCTCTAGGCATTCACTATTTATTTTTAAATTTATGTCACCATTCAATAGAGCCAAACAATTGAAGTTATCAAAAATAATTATTAAAATAATTTTTCAAAATTGTACCTGTATTGTAGAAAATTAATCTTGCCATAATGTAAAACATACTTGAATTCAAATATAAATTTCTTTAATTAATTTTAAACCATAATTAAGTGTTTAATTATGGTTTGAATTGCAATAAACATAATATTCTCTTGTACTTAATGTTTCTGTTTTGTCATCAATGCTTTTTTTTTGGGGGGGGGGAGGGTAAATAACTATTTGACAATAGAAATTGTAAACAGAGATGATCTTTATTAAATTAAGAAAAAATATGTGAAGAAATACCACTCAGCTCTGGAAATATTTCAAAATATATTAAATAGTTGCCAAATATGTATTATTATTCCATTATAACAATTATTGTTCTATATTATAACCACTATAATCTTGATCAATGCATAGTAATTAAATAGGTATTTTTAGCCTTGATCAATAAGTCTGATCTCCATTTGGCATTCTGCCATTACTTGATTAGTAAGCTAATGTTTTTCACAAACTAAGGTACACTACAATTTTAGTCTCACAAAGTATCCAAACCTGATTGTATTCTAGATATTTTAAAAGCAATAACCACAAACTTTATAGATAAATGTGAAAATAGTGAGAATCTATTAGTAAAAAATAAGTTAGTTGGAACTTAGTTTTTGTCTTTAGATTTTATCCTAAATTAAAATGAATGTATTTCAATAAACACTTTATTTATAATTAAGTGCGATGATGTTATTTAGTGTTTGATTTTTAGACTAAATTCATCGGATATTTGCATAATATTCTTTTTATTAGGTAAATATTGGAAATTTAAATTGATTGAATTTAAATATTAGTTTAATTGATCAGCCCTTCAATTGGGTGTTATATTTGGTGGGTGTTGTATTCAATTGGGTATTCATTATATTTGATTTTGATTTTTTTTTTTTCCAAAACCTCAAACAAACAATACAATGTACAAATAAGGAAAAATAACAAAATATTTGGAATACAATTTTCTCCTCTTCCTGCATTTACATGCATTTGGAGGAGTGCGTAATATAATAGATTTGTGTTGCGGTTAAAAGTACTCAGTCTCATATTTGATTTTGGCGATTAGTTTATTCAATAAAAGTGTTTCTTTATATAATCCCTTCCTTTTATTTTCCTGCAAAAAGAATCATTTAATAGGTTTATTCTATGAATTAATTTAAGGCTTTAATGAGTGGATTAAGGGATAGGCTATCATTTTATTAGATGCTATATATTTTTAGGAGAATTATTTAAAATAATGTTGAAAGCAAATAATTAATCAACCGTTCAATTGACACAATGTAAGTCTTGTTAAAGTGTCAGCGGAGGGCTTGAGATGTGCTTTAGAAGGCAGCGGCTAGATGGCTCTGGCAGGCTATAGAGAGAAGCCTAAGCCCTCCCCCCCCCCCCCCCCGCCCCGGAGCCCCAGGGGTGTGATTCGTTTGATGTTGCCGACAATTTGTGCTCCTCTCAAACAGGGCAGCTCCCCAGTAACCATGTTAAATTCCGAGAGAGAGAAACGCCAAATTCGGTTGGGGCCCATCAGACGAATTTGCACACATCAACCTTACCTCTGCCGGGCCTACCCCCCCCCCCTAGTACTACCCATGCTGAAAACGTGCCGAGGCTCATCCCCTACGGCGGAGATAGACCTCAAAGGGAAAGTGCTCCCCAGAATGTTCTTCCAATTTGCTCCTTCAACTTTATTGGCGGTAGAAACAGAATATACCCTAATCCAGGAGAAGATATTCCCCAGTGGGTAATTGTAACTTGGAACCAAACTGCTTTATCACGGATGCTGTTATGAATTCCAACTCACTCGAGGATTTGCAATCCTTTGAAAAATTCCTCTGATACAACGTAAATAATATAATATTATTCTTCAGCGTAACCCTCAAAAAGAAACACCTGTATATTGATATTTATTTTGGGTTCAAAATAGTTTTTCAAAATAAAAAAAGGCTTGAAGTCTCTATCAAAAAGTCTTTTATTATTGTTACAAACATACAAAACGAAGAAATTTCCGAAATAGAAAACAATTACAAAACAACCTTCGGGTACTCGATCATCCGGTTTTTTTTGGATGAATTAATATGTCTTAAAGATTTTTTTTTAAAGAAATTTGTTCCATACGTCCGCTAATGCCAGTGCGAAAATGAACTTACTTGTAAACCTGTTTTTTTTACTCGACAATAATGTTGGTGCAATTCCTTCAATTGTACATAATATTACATAGAAGGCATTGGTGGCTACATTGTCACGTTCTCTACCATTTTGTTCTAGTATGTGAGTTGTCTGTATATAGAGTTGAAGCCACCACCATTACGCCGTGTTAAGTTTTTCTTGCTCTCGCTTATGTTTATAAGGTGGTTTGATCAAATGATACCCTAACCACCTTGTAGAGCCTTGTCAATGAAGCCAAGTACATCATTGTACTTGTATTGATTATATAACTTTTATGCCGAGAGTGTACCGATGGTACAGGACATATAAAATGTAGTATGTAAATAGATTCGCATAAGAATCTATAGTGAATAAAAGTTTTGTCATTTTTTTAAGGGGATTGGGAAAAAAAAAAAAAAAAAAAAAAAAAGGCCCTAGAGTTTCCTTTATTTTTCCCTTATCCATAATCTTAAAAAAAATTGAGAGCTAAGGGGGGGGGGATCCTAGATTGGTATGTAAGTTAGTTTTTAAGTTTTCTTTTGTTGTGATCAAAAAGGTGAGCCCTACCACCTTGTAGAGTCTTGTCATTGAAGCCAAGTACATTGTGTATCATTGTCCTTGTATTGATTATATAACTTCTATAGCGATTCAGACCTTTTATAGAGTGTACCTATGGCACAGGACATATAAAATGTAGTATGTAAATAGATTCGCCTAAGAATCAATAGTAAATAAAAGTTTTGTCATTTTTTTTAAGGGGATTTGGGGAAAAAAACAAAAACATCAAATAAGCCATCTTGCTCATCTGAATTAATTTTAAAAACAGATAACGGACGGAATTTCGTCAACTATATGCCACTTTAGCTCATGGATCAAAGTGCGATAGCCAGTTTAAAAATAAGGCACAGAAATAATTTTCTTCTTTTTATTTTTGATTCTTTTTATATTGAAGAAATTGAAACCCAAGAGAATCTTGAAAATTCGGACGATAAAATATGTTATTTTCGCTGTTAGTGAAACATGGGAAAGATTGCCTTCAAAATCACTGCAGCTTTCATGAAAAAAAAAATTTAGAAGTCGCTAAGTGAAAGTGACAAGAATGATAAAGGGTACAAACATCTCACCGATGTTGAAATAATTGACATTCAGTTGCAAACTGAGCCTAGCACTTCCTTCCTTCCCAAAGCAATATTTTGGACATTGAAGTTGAGTTATTTGATTTGATTGATCAAGCACTAGAGGCACCTGACTAGTTTATCGCCTATTTTGAAGATCAAAATTCTTAATACGAAAAAATTGTAGCTTTAAGAAGCATAAGAACAGATATGATAAACACAAATCATGACAGATCATAAGCATAAAACTAACTTACATCTAACAATAAAAACTTAACCTAATTTTCCATGACAGTCTGTTGCCATCGTTGCGGGAAGGTTAGAGGGTCATAGTGTTAAACACTGGGTTTGTTAGGGGCTGCAACGAGCCAAAAAACTTGATGTGTCTCCGGTTAATGAATTCACCCACCGATGGCACACCAAGCAACGGTTGCAGGTCGGCTTCCTTTAACTTCTCTTGAGAGGTATGTCAGGCCGCTTTTTTCATGAACCTATTCTGAAAATGTTGGAGACTTTTGTATTGTCAGCCAAGTGATGGCAGGGCATCGTACGGCAGAGCTGGCCGGAGGACTAGTATGTATATCATTAGTTTGAGACGCAGCGACAAGTTGGGTGAAGTTAGCAAGTGGTGAAGCCGGTAACACCTGTGTCATACTTTTTATATTTTTTTACTAAAATGAGTATACAAATTAAAAACAAGACTACCATATATTTTAATTAAGGTGCGTGTGTGTATTTATTTGTTTCTATGTGTTTGTAGTTTTTGAAAATACAAATATTTGTGAGTTTTAAATTGGTATTTTTTTGTTAATTTACATCAAAGTTAAGCTGTAAAAATGTGTTTTTTCGATTATCCGGGAGTAATGTACCCGTCATCACCCCGAATAATCGAGGTTGTGACAACCCACAAAACACTTATCTTATTATAAATAATAAGATTGACAATAATGTTAAGAATAAAAAGACACGCCTATGACTGATAGTATCTTTAAATTCATATTCATCCCTTGCTATATACCGAATTGGTAACATTCCTGCAAAAATAAATTAAAATGGTAAATCTTGTTTAATAGTTGACCGGATAATATCAATTATAAAAGATATTTTAATAAATAAGCCTTTTTTTTCTTTAAAAAAACTATTATTCACTCATTATTATTAACCTATTGAACTATAACTCATAAAAATAATGTAGGCAAATCCTATAAGAAAGTACAAGTTTATTCTTGAAAACCGTAACTTTCTACTCACTAACTGAATTTTTTTTTTAATCTCAGACTCTGTGCCCCCAAATTAATTCTGAAATAAATGAAAAAAAAAAAAAAAAAGGTATTCCATGTAAAATCTTAGTTGGCATACTATACGAGGGTGGTCTGAAAAGTTTCTGACCTAACAAAGATACAAGACGTTTTTTCAGAATTTTTTTTTTATTTTTCAACATAGTCTCCTTGTAACTCTACATACTTCTCCCAGCGATGCTACCATCTCTGTAACCCGTCCAAATAGTACTCGGCGTTTTTCTCTGCAAAATAATCGTTCACGAAGGTGATTGCCTCTTCATTTGACGAAAATCTCTGTCCTCCGAGCGCAATTTTTAGATGAGGGAACAAAAAGAAGTCGCTTGGGGCTAGATCTGGTGAGTAAGGCGGATGGTCAAGCAGTTCAAACCGTAATTCATGGATTTTCGCCATGGCAACCGCGGAGGTGTGAGACGGTGCGTTGTCTTGGTGAAACAGGATTTTCTTTTTCGGCAAATCCGCCGTTTTTCGGTGGTTCTGCCTTCAGCTTGTCAAGTAATGATGCGTAGTATGCTCCTGTAATGGTTTTTCCTTTTTGAAGATAATCGATTAAAATAACTCCATGACTATCCCAAAAAACAGTCGCCATCACTTTCCCAGCCGAAAAAACAGATTTTGCTTTTTTTGGAGCCGGTCCCCCTTTGCAGTCCACTGTTTGGACTGTATTTTTGTTTCGGGCGTATAATGGTGTATCCAAGTTTCATCCACAGTAATTAATCGGCGCTAAAACTTGGATTTATTGCGCCTAAACTGCGCCAACAGAGCGTTGGAAATGTTCATTCGAACACGTTTTTGGTCTAACGTGAGCAAACGCGGCACCCAACGCGTGGACAGCTTTCTCATCTCTAAATGTTGATTTAATATGTGACAAACACGTTCTTTTGACATGTTCATAACCTCTGCTATCTCTCTCACTTTAATTCGGCGGTCGTCTAGCACCATTTGGTGAACTTTGGCGATGTTTTCGTCGGTAGTTACAGTTTTTGGACGTCCCGAACGTTCATCGTCCCCCAAGCTCTTACGACCACGTTTAAATTCAGCTGGCCAAAATTTCACCGTGGTAAATGATGATGCAGAGTCCCCATACACAGAATCCAACTCATCTTTGATTTGCGAAGGCGTATTGTCTTTCAAAAACAAATATTTAATGACAGCTCGATACTCGATTTTGTCCATTTTCATAAAAACAATCACATCGACTCACTCAAACGACTGTTACACAATAACTGCGCGTCCAAAATGGCAGAAACTTTGGTGAGTAACTGTCAACAGATGAACAACGAAATTCACTAACTTTTATTTACGACTGCTCCTATCTTCATGTTGAGGTCGGAAACTTTTCAGACCACCCTCGTATATTGAATTGTAATTAATTTTTTTTTACAAATATGTTCATAACCCCCAAGCTAACAATATGTCTGTGTGTAAATCGTGGAAAAGAAATTAGAGGTGACTCTAGTTCCGAATGATGGGATTTAGTAAAAAGTAATAAATGTGCCCTAAGCTGGAAAAGTAATTAAGGTACTGAAATTCTTCTTCTTTTTTTATAAATAGATATTGTGGAGTAATTTCTGGGGTTATCAGAATCCCCGAATGTGAGGAATGGCAAAATTCTTGATGCTATTGTATTAATTTGTATTAAAAATAAAAGTTCCCCTAATTAAAAATAAAATAAAATAAAATATTTTCCCCTCATACAAAACTATTTTAACCCAAAGAACAATGTATATCTGGTTCGAGCAGCCCGGATAATTTGATTAGTTATTTATAATTCACATAAAATAAATAAAATCATTCAAGTTCAAGCAAAGAATGTAGCAATGTGATATTGCTATTTGATATTTATAGCAAGGATATAATTCCAAAATAAAAAAAAATAAAGTAGTATAAGGAATAAATTTTTGTTCTAATGGGTAAAAAAGATTCAATTTTTTTTATTTAAAAATAATATTAATATTCGCGTTAAAAACATAAAATGAAAGGGCTTGGATGAGTTATATTTCGAAGGCTTTTCAATAAAATCCTAACAGCGGTGTTTTATGAATAGATTTAATATATATATTTTTTTGTTGAGAGTGTGCAGTAACATTTTACGTGTTTCCGGCATTAACATTGACAAAAAATTATTAATTACTTACCCCAGAGAAATTTCAGTATAATTTCCAAACAGCGTTCTAAGATAAATAAATTACACGATCAATCCGATGCATTAACTACTCGAATGTTGGTCGTTTTATGATGCAAAAAACTGCATTAGGGATGAAAACGTGAAATGATCGTAAAAAAACGCACTCTGTTCCACATACAGCCAAAGCATAAGTACTTAAAAAGCAAAAAAAAAAAACACGCGGAGGGGGCGTTATCCGCTTTTTGCAGCAGGCAAAGGCACTATTGAGTGTTGGGATTTAATAATCCTCCACATGCAAGCTCAATGTGCAAACCGGATAACTTTGTAAACCCGCAGATACAAAATTCCCATGTAGTGTAAGAATTAATAAAAATAATATGTAGCAGTTATAATTTATAAAAGCTAGTCAAGCGTCATAATATACCCCTATAATTTAGTCTTTGGGCAAACGAAAACCGGGACGAAGGTGGGACCCGTTATTTGTGATGGGTGGGACGAATCGTTCTAGGAAAAAAAAACAAATCAATGTCAATAGAATCTTTCAAAACAATTTTTTTGGGAAATATCTCCTTACTTTCATTTAATTACTTTTTTTGAAACATTCATTTACAAAACCAATTACTGAGGCACACCACATATTAAAAATATCTCAATTACCGGTCACATTTAAATTTATTAGACAGCAAAAACTAATTAATAATTATTCTTATTTTCTTATTTCTCTAGTACTGTAGTTTCTCTCTGCGTAGGGTTCTCCCTACCTCGGTTTATCTTCTCCACTCTTCTCAATCGTTGGCCATTTTTTTCATCTTTGGTAGGGGCTGCCGATTGTCGATAGCACTGTTGATGCATTGATAGTTGTTATCTATTTAATTTAATTACTAAGAGTGCTGACAGAAGCCTTTTCGCGTACGAAATTCATTCATGTGATTGGACCATAATGTTCCCTTTAAAAACTTTTAAATGATTAAAATGTTAACAATTGACCTCTTACCATTTCTTAAAAGTTTTATTTAGTAATTGCTGTAACCTCACAATATTTTGCCTTCTGATGCTCAACCTTCGTTCATACTTCCAGAATTGTGGTCCGGACAGAGAACCGTTCCCGGGACGTGTAATTTGGTAAATCACTTGTGGTTGCCTCCTCGTCAACAAGACATTGCCAAATGTCCTTTTATTTCTTCGGCTGCAGTTCATTTATTCTTTGGTAATAAAATTGGTTAACAAATCTTCTATTGTAAGGGTTTCTAATTTTGAAAAAAAAAACCCCAACGAAACCCCACAAACCATCATGAGTATTTATGAAATTTAATGTTGTATTTGAAGTAATTTAATAAAATAAATGACCATATTACCGTATGTGCTTCCTAGGTAATTTTGGTTCGCCTTCGTGTGGTTTATTGAGTGCAGAAATAACGCAATTTCCTCGTTCGTAAATCATTCTGGATAGTATAATTCGTTCGTGCAAGTCACGAATGCACTATACTAGATGCACACGATATTAGGGTGTGGAATGCCTAAAGGAGGCGGACGGAATCAGGAAGGTAGTGAGAGTCTACCGAGGGTGGAGCCTAGGGGTACCTAGGCAAGGGTTTGTAGTCGGCCAGGTCAAGCCTGGCGCGTACTTGTCAACCGCCGGAACAAGTTTTAATGTTGGAAGCATTCCCCGACATTCCACGGAAAAGGACGAGCCACTCCGAATCATCTCGAGCCATGGTAATTCTTAGCGTTCCAACGGCGTGAGGTAAGACAAACCTCACGCATAGTTTGCTAAGTCATGCGCCATGGGAACGGGAGCTTAGGCGTTTGCACTCTGATTAGATTCCATTTATGAGGTTCTGAGGTCTTTTATTCCACAGAGCTGTCCAAATGTCTCCCCGAGGAACAGAATCAAACACCATTTCCCGATTAAGAAAAGCAAGACATTAACATGGGAGTCAAAGGGGTCTGTCCCGACTCTATTTTACCAGGCTTATTAATATTTCTAGTTCTAAAAATATGTTGTTATTTTATGTATGGCTGGATTTGATGTTTTCGTTCCAAAACTAAAGAACAAAAAAATAGAAAAACTATTCTTTATTAACATAATTCCTAATTAACATTAAATTAGCTTTAGCACCAAGCATTGGGTAAAAATTCTCATTCTTTTCAGGACTCCTTTTTGAGTTTACCACCTCACTTTCATAAAATACAAATTTTGGTGGGTTATTTCATTATTTTGGATTAACTCGGGCACCAATTGTTTGCCACCCCGTAAACAAGGTTTGATCGGTCTTCCAGGTGAGAATAGAATCCGAAGTTGGTCGAATGCTGAATGTGCAAGTGAGAAGGGCGCAAAGGGAACGCTCTGACCCGCACGACCTAGAAGTGTTTTGTGAGCATCGGGACACTCCAGCGCCTGGCTTGAGCAAGAAGTAGCCAATAACTATTAAAATGTGCGGTTCTATGTTTAAGATTCAAAAATGGAAGAATTTAACCCTTGATTGTTTGTACGGGATCAGAATCTTATCATCGTTGGTACCGTGGTTAGCGTTCCAGATCGAATTATTGGTATTGGAATTCAGTGGAACAACATTGAATACCGATTCTGTTAATGGTACCTAAATATTTTAGAATTATTTTTGGGCTGCCGTCTTATAAGCATCTGGTTAAAAGAGAAACTAAATCTATGATAGCTTTTGAGGCGGGGCATGAGAAAGCTTAAAGATCAGGAAGACGCTTGTTAGTTAATAGATATGTGATTTATTTTATTAAAGGTTTTCCATATACTTCTTGTAATTAACTTAAACCAAAATAAATATTGTTTTGCTATATGTGCAGATTGTTGTTAAATATTTTTTTAAAATTGACGAAACATAATCGTCAATTACTTCTAGCTACAACTACTGCTGTTTTATAACGCTATTTAAGTGAAAGGAATAAACCATATATTTCAATCCTCCTGGCCTTCCTTTCCGTTAAATATAAAACATCTTAAAATGCACAACCCTTAAGAAACAAAAAAAAAACTCCCTAAATTGAAGTGGGAAGACGGAGCGAGGCGACCGACCCTCATCAGTGCGATAAAAGACGCGGCTAAAAGAGTAGGAATGTACATAATTGATACAACGACGGGCTAAGAGATACGCCCAAGTAGTGTTCCCTCCTAAGCAGATCCCGGCTTCCATTATACACAACCCCATCTACTTAGGGTAGATGTAGATGGGCACCCCACAAATAGATTGTTCTAAATAATATAGGCTCCCGCTGATCCTGTTTGTCCTGTTAACTGGGCTTTTCCCTCCCCTGCTCCCCTACCCAATTGCACCTTCCTCCTTCCCTCTTGATTTGCCTTGATAAAATATTTTCTCGGTCCCATTTACAATCTCTTACCTTGTTCCGGGCCGTTAACTCTTAAATAAAATGCAGCTCCTTAATAAGCCCGGGGGTGGCCTCACATCTCCACCTTTACTTTTCACCCCCCCCCCCCTACCGGCCGGTGGGAATTTTTAGAAAGTGGATTAGGCACCCTATTGGGTTTTTCTTGGCGATCCCCAAATACTTTTTCATTCTGTGAAACAAAAAAAAAACTGAGAGGATTTCTATTAAAAAATATCGGGTAATTAGTTGAAACAAGGCTTAGTTTAAACCTTATGTATATACCCCAAAAATTTCAGTTTCATTGATTCATTTTTACGACAGACAGACGTACGAAGTACAATTATAATATACCTGTCCAAAATTTGAACTAGTTTTAATTATTCAGCTCTGCAGGGATATTGTATGCATAATTCTGGGCTCAATACTATCTGGGAATTTTATTATTAATTAATTTTTATTAATTTTATTCTGAGGAAGTCAGCCATCCAAATGTAGCCAATAATATGTGATGTTTGATCTGAAAATATTTCATTGCCTAAGTGCTGTTACGCTTTTGGTAATCTGAACATTTTGCTATTACGAACACTGTCGGTTTTAATTTGGTCGTAT
This sequence comes from Acanthosoma haemorrhoidale, assembly GCA_930367205.1. NCBI lineage: Eukaryota > Metazoa > Arthropoda > Insecta > Hemiptera > Acanthosomatidae > Acanthosoma > Acanthosoma haemorrhoidale. The sequence continues at coordinate 83,776,401 of OV884014.1, read as the reverse complement.
TCGTATCAGAGAGAGAACAATATAAATATTTTTAGCCAATGACTCACATTCTGTAATTTATCATTATGTACATATTGTGACGTAGTTCAAGTCTTGGTAACAGAGAGAGAGAGAAACTAGTACCGGGCTAGGATCAGAAGAAAGAAAACGAAAACGTGTCGTTGAGCAATGCAAGGAACTTAATTGTGGATAATGAAGTCTAAATGGTCAGGATCAAGATCTGTAGGCCAATAAATTGGAGAATCCGGCGAAAGGAAGGATCAGCTATTGGAAGATAGTGCTGTCATTACAAAACGGTTTCTGGAGTTCGTCGGCCTAGAGTCACACCGGAGGTGGTTGGCGTTGAAGTCTCCTCCTGGAAGAAAAAGATTTCTTAGGGATTCCAAGAAGGAAAGGAAGATGAGTTTTGGAGATGAATGGTTCATATTGACACAGGTTTATCTTTATGTACGTCACTGGAGTGCAAAGGAAGTAGTTCGATTCGCGGATCACAAGTGGTACCAGATTGAGCAGTTTCCTATGGATGCTTTGTCTTGTCATTTTGGTAGTTGTTAATACCGAAATGTCTATTAGTGGCCAGTCTGGTTTCTTTAATCACATCCATATTATATATGGATACGTGGTCGATATTATTTTATTTCTACCAAATATTTTTTTTCTGCCAGTTCGTTGCTATGTTTACGAATTTTCATTCGATAGGAAAACATACGAAGTGTTTGAGAATGTCTACATGCCATAACAGCTGGGATGGGTTGCTCAATAATCTTCATTAAATATTACCTAAATGAACAGCTAATGCCAAAAGTAAAGTTAATACATTAGTTTTTTTTATGGACATAGTATTAACAGCTTGCAAACAATAATGAACTAACATTTTATATGGGACATATTATTTTAAGGTTTACATTTCAATATAATGGACCAAAAAAAAAGAGAAGCCTTCCGGAATGGAATTTATTACTTAGGGATTAGGTTGAGTAGCCAACCGCTATCAAACAAAATTTAAACAGAGAATTAATGGATGCCTTAAGCGATTATAATTTATTAAAAGTCATTTCTTAACTACTGCCGGTATTAGAGGCACTTCATCCTTTGTAATTTTCCTATTTAATTTCCAAGGGAGGCTTGGTGCAGCTTCCACAAAAGGCTATTTTAGAACCTTCATCCCCGTAATAACCATTACGGTCGGGAGATAAATCCGATAAAACTGGAAGGATTATCTCTCAGAAATTAATTGCTGCTTTGCTGGTTTAAATAAGTAAGCATTTGTGAAATAAAATGTAGGAATCGAACCCAGGGTCCAAAATCTCCGATGAAGACATTTCGATAAATTTATAGTAATTTTTTTTACACGAGAAAGATTACAAAATCATTATTGTACATTGATATCCACTACAATAAAAAGAGAATCATACATTCAACCGGCGAAGGAGTCACCAACAAACCAGAGCCCGAGAAAAAAAAAAACCCTGTAACCAGATACCAGTCGTGATAAAAGCACCAGAATATAAGAAAAAAGTGCGAGTATCTCTTTCCAAAAATCAGAATTCTACGTCCGTCTTATCAAGGGAGCCGTGCACTTAGGCCGAGACTTGGGAACAGAGCTCACACCTCATGAAGTTCACTTACTGTGCAAACAGATATCAGGGCGAATCGGGAAGTGTTTACGTTGCGCAAAAATATTATGTGTCATATATCTAAAATATTAGGCTATATATACCAACGGTGTTTTTAGTATTGATGCTAAGTATGTAAAATGCTGTTATTATCATGATATTATATGATGATATTATATTTACGCATATCATAGCTACATTAAGTATGGTTAGATATATTTAGTTTTTAAGCCCTCGTGTATTGTCTTGTTTGATACGTACGAAGGTGCGTCCGTGAGGTGGCGTAGTAGAATTTATTGAGAAGCTTCTATATTTTATGCCAAACCCCAGATATCTGTTACATAAGTCAAGAGCGATATTGAAATTGTACATTTTGTCCGGTTTTTACCTGGTATCGGTGTTGATCGTCACCCAATAAGGGTGTTTAGAAGTGCAAATTGCTTTTTTAGTTTATCTGTTTTCTATCGTGTCAGTTTAGCTGGTTAATGGATTGTGTACTGAAATGGTGAGCAAGTGACGTGGCATATAAATAGGCGAATAAACTATATTTTACTTGATTTTGCTAATTTGGACAATAGTTTATGACGGTGATAAAAAAAATTTTTTATGTGTTACATTTAAACATTTTGCAATTTTCTAAAAGCAAATTTGGCGTAGTGGTAACAGAGATATAGGGCACACCTGAAGGAAGTTGAAGTACGGTGGATTATGCTAAGAAAGACGTCAGAGAAAATTAGTAAACTAGTATGAAACAGAGAATAAGTGAGCAAGTGCATAAGTGCAAGACTGGGAAGCAAAATAGGTTGTTTGGTAAATGCTGAAGGCTGAAGGGGACATCTCTTCAAGGGTGGATTGGGTTAAGTAATATGCAAGGAAGGGGCATAGGCTGAATGAAGTGATTATCATGACTTAAGGTAGAAGTGTGAAAACCTATTTTTGAATTAGGATTTCAGAATGAAGGGATTCTGTAAGCTAGAAAGATCTTTGTAACTATTAAACCTTCGAAACTCAGGACGTTACGTATGAGCCTTACTTTACTTGTTTCAGTCCAATGCTATAGCTGAAATCACAAACAGACTACATTAAACAGTAAGCAAAATTACGTTTACAAAAATGGAATCCTTTCACCCATCCTTGCTACCATCCACTTAATACGTTTTAAATGAGTGCCCTAGGTATAAATCTGCTTGGGTAAAGTAATGTAGCTAGTGTTAATAAAATGACAACTCAAATCCGGTGTCACAACTCAAAAATGGGCATTTGACGACTTGCTAGGGCATCGGCAGGCTCTCGTTCTCATATCAAGAAAATGTTAATGGGAGCTTTGTTATATCCGTTTGTCAAAACAAGGGGCTTATCATGGAGCATAAACTATAGCACAATGGTGAATTCTGTTACAACATATTTTTAAGAATTAAACCGAATAAAATATTACGTGTCATTGGAAACCCTTTCTTCCCTGTTAGCATTGGTTTAAAAATCATTCTGCGGCTCAAATATTCATGGGAAAGGATAATTCCCCCCGTAAAGTCCTCATCTTAATCACTTTCCCCTGTTGGATTGCCGGAGTCTTTTATTAGGTTCTATTTCCATACCCATATCCCGGAATTAGCATTATAAATGAGAATGGATATCGTGCCTGGTTAGACAATATTTTTCGAACTCTTGCTATACTTTTTTCTTTTTTTTTGATTACTGGGTCTGTAGGAAAAATTTGAATTCGAAATTCCCACCTGCGTTCATCGGCCGATCATCATGGATTGGATTATCGGTGGAGGTAACGAATCCTGCGAGGCAAAGGCCTTGGAGGAAATATGTACAGAGAGCCACTCTTCAGCATAATTACAAATTGTGGGGGGGGGGTTGCGTTCTCTCGGTTGGGTGGAACGAAGTTAGCCGGGAGGGCTTCGCCCCCCTGGGAGGCCCCACAGAAGGGAGGGAAAAATATGTAAACTTGTCTAATCGTAGCCCGGAGCGGTGTAATTAGGGGGAATGAGCCGGACAAAGATGGGGTAGCCGCACAAAGTAATCCGCCACATGGTTGCTAACCACCCCTGCATTATTGTCATTACGGATCATCCCTCTTTCTGTTAGGTCCGCTGTCAGTGAGCTTTCTTATTCTAGCTTTATCGGCTGTAGAGCTAACTCATCCACTGATTCTATAAGACAGGGGGCACTGTGCGTGGTGAATGGATAAAGTACACAAGGTTCTTTTTTACCGGTCTGTCTCCATCTGTTTATCGCAGTTAAGTTAGTTACCGGAATAAGCAATAATTATTTTTTCATTACTATTTACGAATATTGTGCTTTTAATAACTAACATTACTGATGTTTAATTAAATTTAATCAGGACCGATCATTTACTCTGACATATGACCAGTTCATTACCATTATTCTAGATCTCTTATAGCTCTTCTTGCATATAACAGCAATATTTATAAAAAAAAATATTTTATTTGCCACACTAAAATTTATGCAATAGTCTGCAATATTTGGAATAGCCTGATAATGCAACAGCTGGCATTTTTTCAACAAATATTTTGAGACGTTTAATTTTGCTTCGTCAAGCTAATTGAATACTTGCATTAGCTAGCCAAGTCATTTAAAAACTCTCATTAGAGAGTCAGCTTTCCTTTGCCAATGACTTTCAACATTTTCTGATTTTGTAAATATTACATCATCCTTAATAGTTAATAACTAAGCCGTATTGTAGGACTTATAAAATCCTTAAAATGAACAGCCGTTCTTAATATTTGTCAGCAGTCTGAATTAACTTTGAAGAAAACCCTTATATGAAAGAAAAAATTCGGAACAAATATTTTATTTCACTTTACCTGAAATTTCTAAGCAGTTTCCCAAAAACTCTTAAAATATTCTAAACACTGCATTTGAAAAATATACATATTTAACTAAGAACTAAAGTATTTTATTATATATATTATAAAGGGTATATATTTCTATAATTCTTGATACTGGAGTCACTGGATAATACAGGTTTTTTGTTAATCCAGATTTCCATTTTTATACGTCAAATAATAATTTCTATGTTTTATTGGTGGGTTGTGTAAATTAAATTCAGTGAAAGAAACCAAAAAAAATATTAAATAGGTAGAAAACGAACTAAAAAAATAAAGTTATAAATCATTGCTGGAAAAGGCATTAACTAAATATTCAGAACTCGATTAAGACCGATGAGCTTAAGTATTATTACTCACTTTCAAATACTTGTTAACCTTGATTAATAATTCGATAAAAATGATTTCTGATAAAATCTTATTTAATGTTTATTCTGTATAGAAGTGTATATAACTTCCAACAAATAACACTACGTTAGAGAACGTATGTATGAAGTATACAAAAAATTATATCCATTTTAAATCATTTAAATTAGTTTTTCATACACCAGATAAAGGTTACCAATTCGGTTTATAACAATGTATAAATATGAATTTAAATATACTATTACTCTCAGTCACGAGGATACTTTGAATCAGTGCACTGTATATATTTTTTTTTTTTTCATAACCCCTTTATTTATCAACAATTTACAAATTAACAATTTTCGATTTACAATTTTCTGCATGCACAGATGCATTCGAAGGAGGGTAGAATTACAACAACAATTTCTTGATAATACACTGATGATACAATTATCATTGAAGTTAAAAGGTCAAAATACATATATACAAGACTAGGTGATGGGGCTCACATAGGTGAAACGTTGACTATTTATATAATATCAATGATAAAATATTTTTTGGGAGAGAATCCAGGGTTTTGTTGAAAAACCAATTTTCACACAATATAAGTATCAATGCTCAGATGTCTCTTTTTGAGTGTGTTACTCTGATGAATAATATCATATTTAATTTTTGAATCTACGAATTACAATTACGTTGCATATTGCTTCTTACATTGAATTCTCGCTTGAAGAAAGTTTAAACGGCGCTGTCGGACACGACCTTAGATAATAAATATGAAATGAATTGACGGAGCAAGGTCAGAGGAATTAGATGGCCCCCTAATCTTATACAATGAAGCCAGCGGCACCATGGCAACGACATCGCATCTGCGTATCCTATCAACTAACTGCGGCTAGGTTATATTTCCCGATGACCCTTAACATTTAACATTAGCTATAACACTCGGAATATTTAAAGTGAATACAAATCATAATGATAACAAGACTATACAACTAAAGTATATAAACAGCTATAATCATAGCATAGATATCATAATTATTCATTTATCTACAACTAGTGTCTCAGAAGTTCAAAGTTTTATTTGACAAAAGTAAACAAATTTTTTATTTTGTAATTGAATCTGGGTACTATTATAGCTACCCTTGTACTATAATTTAGAGGTTTTATATAAGTTATTTAAGAGTGCCTTAATAATAGGTAACTCTGTGCCAGCAATAGTAGCTGAATATAGTGGAGTTCTTCCCAACGGGCTTCCTAACAAGCCTTTCAGTTCCAGATGGAAACATTGGTAACCTATAAGTAAAACGGTATAAAGCCAGTCTTCCTTCTTTTTATACCGGAGTACAAAGTAACAATTGTTATAAGATATTCCAGTCTTGAAAGTTATTCAGAAAACGTGGCCTATTGTAAATTCTGTCAATAATAGAAAAATACAGCATACTAGTAGTGCTTAATCGGACTGCTATGGTCATATCATAAACCGATTCGAGCTATCCAAGGAGTTACATACAGGAGCTTCCTCTGTGTAACTACGGTAACTTAGGTTCGGTTCCCGATTTACCTAATAAGGCCTTGTACAAACTTGCATACACAGTCAAGCGAACAATGACTTTAGACAATCGAGCGATAAATAATACGTTTTGGCAGACATGATACACTGTCTCATAGGGCCGTGGAGAACGCCTCGTCAGATTTTTTTTATCGAGACATGGCTCTACGGAGAAGGTGTTGCGATTTATTGAAGATTTTCATGCAGCATCATGTTTGTGCTAAGTTATACCGGAAATAAGAAGAAAATCTTATAAATAAAGCTATTGAAGAACTGACAAAAAAATAGTGCCAGTAAGTGATGTAGAAAAACAAATCCACAATTATATGTGACACTTCTTTACCCACTCCATGTCTTATCTTGTCCATGAATAAACTTGATGAAAACCAAACTCTTTTTCATCTCCTTAAAAAATCTTCAACTCCCTTAAATAAGACAAAGTGTTGATCTGTTATCGTAGGTAGGACCCGATTGTACTCTAAGATCCTACAAAAAGTTTTGTGCAGATTTAATGTGAATAGGTCGGTTTTTAAATGATTCACAACACTACTAGGCTTAAAGGCCTGAGAGTTTAGAAATTGTATCGGCAAACAATACTCATATCCTTTTAACACCATGAAATATGGTTTCTATTCCAAGGTGAAAGGTTAGGTACAAACATGGTCTGATTGAATTTAAAATGCTCTTATCAACATGGTCAGCCACATTTAGCAGCTAAAGAGGAACAAGGCATTTAGGTGTGTACAGACAACAGTCTCTAGACTGTCTATAAAGATGTCTATACACAGTCCCCCTACAAGTCTACAGACAATCGCTCGACTTTGTATACAAGGCCTAAATAAGGTCGGTCTGATCACCATTTACTTAAAAAAAAAGTAGAATGCATTTTGAGTAATGTTCTGAAATAAAGGTTAGGGGCTAACAGCCTACTGGTAATCCTTCCACCTCCTTAGTCTCATCTAATAACTACTTTGGTGACCATTGTCGGTCTTATCTATTCGTAACTGCCTGGATTTCATTTATTTATTTTTATTTTCCTATAAGTCTTCCTATAAGTGACAAAAATACTCATTTCAAAAGGTCGATTTCTTCAGTTATCAAACATTGATACTGATTGATCTACTCGTTACATGGTTGATGTGCATCACTCTCCGAGGAGGAATATAGGGATGATGTGGTGGAGTGTAATGACTGTGCTAGGGGATTAGTTTGGTTGGATAAGTTTTCCGTGGAAAGAAGTGAGTTCAAATGTGTAGGGTATATTAAGATCGTTATGAAGGGTTTTGTTGCTGCCGTAATACCGGGCATTAAATATTGTTCTCAGGACTTTTGATTGAAAGAATTGGAGACGCTTGTTGTTCGACTTTGCTGTCCCCCATAGCTCTATTCTGTATGTCCAGATTGGCTTCAGTATAGCTTTGTAAATCAGCAATTTATTTTCTATTGAGAGATGGGATGTCCTTCGAATTGCTCTGTACAGTTGTTGTTTTTTTGAGATCCGAGTTTTCTTAACCAGGGAGTCTGAAAATACCTTCAACTGGAAATAATGAAGTTGAACGTTTTCTTGACCTGTCATGTTGAGTTCAATAAGCAAATGTTAATCGCCTTATTTATTTCCATTTAAGCCGTATTAGTATTATCAATCTTTTTAACCAATCAGCACTACTGTAATTTAATTTATTTATTTTGTTTTAAAGAACTGCATTTTCCTCACTTTTTATTTTCTCCAATTCTGTTTTATGTTTATTTTAACTCTTCAGGCTAGGCATTGCAATTACTATTGTACATAAGAATTTTGTGAGTGCACTCCCTTTATGACACTTCAGGTCGCATTCCAGGTGTTTGATAAAGTATTCGGAATTGGTGTACGTTGTTAAAGAATAATTGTTCCTAACATAAATGACAAATCATCTCATTTTATCCAGCAATACTCATGCCTTGTTTTGTTCCCTGGCGTGCTGGGCGTTCGTACGTAAACCGATCAAGTGGCCTGCATAGACTGGGCTACTTAAAAACTTTTGCCATTAGGGACTGTTTGCACAAAGAGGAGGGACAAAGCGTGCTGTCATTGTGAGCTGATGTAGTGATCGGAGCCCGAGGCACTAAGACAAAGGCAGCGAAGTGGATGTTTGCTGGTCCGGACTGCAACTGTTAACCATATGTTACCTCCACCACTTCCAGCCCTCTTGGGCTAATGGTTCTGCTAGGGCGGGTGGGGTCGGTGTACTTAAAGCCTGTGGCCCTTAAGCACTTCTGTAATTTAGCATTTATTTCCTTTGAGGTATCTACCGCCAGGTGCCTAATGCATTACACTAACGAGTTACAATTTACAGGCGTATGGTACTCCCAAGTTATTGTGAAGAGGTGTTAACAAAATAAATGTACCAGTTGATCCATGGGCCATTAATCTCAAAATGCTTTCGGGAATGTTATCACATTAATTATGGTGTCAAATTGTATGTCCTGATGTGTATTTCGTCTTGTCGTCATTAAACCTGTCAATATAATCGATTTTGTAACCGCAACGAAACGCTTTTGATTTTTTGTTATTAGTTATAAAGTCGGATTTCTGTGTATAGTGGGGCTTGATAAAGAAAAAAAAATACAGAGAAGTTTTTCCGTAATTATTTGATAAGATCTTACCAAGTACCAAATAGGATCATCTTTCTATATGGTTCCTTAACAATATTTTTTATTTTATTTTTTTTCTCCCAAAACCCCTTTATTATTAACATTTTTTACAATTTACTATTTACAAGTTGCTCCTCTTGCTGCATACGCAGATGCATTCGAAGGAGGGTAGGATTACAATTACAGTTTTCTATTTGAAGTTAAAATCGATCTGTCTTTTATGAGGTTTATATATTGTGGCTACAACGCTCTATTGAGAGACCAGTTTTATTATCTATCACTTATTTTATATACAATCTTGGTGAAATGGATTATTATTATATTTTATGTTTATACTAGTGGAATATTAATAGCCCAAGCAGCTATTAACCGCATAATATTTGAGGTCATAAAAAATGCAGAGGTGAAAACTATTCAGCGAGTATCTTGCTGTGGAGTTGCTTCTGATGAATATGGATCGGGCACATTAATCAGCGCAAAATATAAGGTACAATGTGGTCGTCAGCTTATTCCAGCAGGGGCCAGGCAAGACGAGGCTTAAAACACATACCTAACTTGAGTAGATCAGGTCAGATGATGACTATCAAAGACAAAGACAAGACATTGCCGGATGTATTGCATGATGGCTATGTGAACGTCAGAGAGAAAACAACAGTTTCTATAGTGTTTCCACCCCTTGTCCCATAACTTCCTGCCCTCGCAAGCTTTTTCTGGTACCAACCGTATTATTTGGTGTATTAAAAACGCCACCTGCTTCGCATCTCTTCAGCTCAATGAAGGTACATTGTTTGAAAAGCAACCGTCTTTGTCCTCTCCCATCTTTGCTTAGCCTGGTTTTCCAATGGTCAATATTGTGGGCAGCAGCTACATTCGGAAGGCTCACCTTGGTTGGCTCTTTATTGCTAAGAAAGATACCTATTAAAATCCCTTATCTGAGATCAACAGATGTGTCCTATCACCCTCAATGTACATACTCGTTTGTCGCAAATATGTTCATTTTTTATTTTTTCACCAATTACGAGTGGACAATTAAGCATTAATTGCTAGCTAATTTAAGGATTGCCTAGGAACTTACCCTAATTGTCTTCACTGCCTTTTGACGGGGTGCTGCTTCAATTCTTCTGATCTATTCTATATATATAAATAAATATCTGACTAATGTAGTCAAATAATGTACCAGCATATATTTCTTATAATGGAGTTTTTTTTATTATGTTGATAGTGATACGTGATATGTTAAATAGCATATTATATGAGATGGGTAGCTCCGATATATTTCAACAAATGTATTTTGTGGTTTATAATTGATGTGCCAGTATTTAAGTAGATAAAAAGAATTAAATTAAGTAACTTTATCAACACACAAATGAGTTCTTAAAATGTCAAACGATGTAAGAAATTAAAACTGTGCAAATGTAATTTATGAGCAAAGGTTTTCTCTGTTCCGAAACAATAATGGACAATGAATGCACTGGAATCGGTTTAAGTAGCGTTCCAATGAGCTGGAAGATTGCGGTGGTTACCGAAGGTCATTCTGACAGGAAATAATAGACTAAGAAGAGGGACCTATTTGCGGGGGGAACTGGCCATTTGTGAGCCAATACGAGCTGAGATAGATGGCTATATGAAAGTGTTATTGTTACGGGGGTTAGGATTGGCTGGGAGGGGAGAGCCAATCAGCTGAACCCGAGGGGAAACTTTACCAATAACGGCACAATCAGGAACGACCCCTTCCTCGTTTGTACGTCGGGTGACAACTTGATCAATACCTTCCGATAGCGATGTATGCGGCTGCCTCCTGTCGCTGAGCCAATCTCCTCCGCCTCTCTCGCAGCCAACAGTTTGTCGTCGCGGAATTGCTATATGCGATGTGGCAACTTTTTCCATCACGCAACGCCGCCCCTATGAATAGGTAATCGGTGAAGTTCATTTCAGTCGTGAGAGGAGTCAACTTCTTGCTCATTCTTCGCAGTATAAACATAAATAGTTTTTGTGAGTGAATCTGTTTAAAAGTAAATTATTGTGGGAAATATGTGCGAAAACTTCCATCGTTAAAAGATAACGCCCCAGAATATAAGGAAGAAATTCCAAGATTTTCTGAGCAGCAGCTTGCCTGATTTTCAGCTCACGAAAAACTATAGAAAATAAATATACATAAATTTTGAATAGGAGGAGAATGTCTTTAGCAGTGGTTTCCAAACTTTATATAACCACGCCCCGTTAAATAAAATATAATCTTGGCAGCCTTTACTTTATGCATAAAGTAATTTTTATTTTTACATTTTAGTTGGTAAAAAGTGTATTAATACAAAAACTGAGACAAAAACAAAGTACTTGACAAGGCTTTACTATAGGTATAATTATTTTTGACTATATAATACAAGGGATGTGCTCTTTTACTAGCATAAACTTTTTCAAAACTACGTGATAGTAAAATTTCTAAAAACTTTCGAGTTAAGAATAATTTAATGCCCAACCACAAATCAATTGACTGATTCCAAAATTCAAATTGAAAGCATTGAAGGCATAAAATACAGTGTTACTCATAGCTCTTTTCCTACTAATAAACTTGATATTTCTTTTCGGTGAAGTTCCGGTATTTATATAATTCTATCAGTTTTACCTTTTCAGTAGTTTTATATATTGTTCACCGAAAAATGGATTCTGTATTATGTATTAACTTTTAAAATCAAAACACATAGACGGTTTCAAGTATAAATTAATTTTTTTTTTTTCTGATTCGATATAAACTTTGGTGCAATACTCACTCATTTAAAAGAGGAAATATGTCGTACTCATTTTGTGTAAAATTTGATTTCTACAGCTCCAAATTTTGTCTGAATGCTTTCAATTTGAATTTTTGAATCAGTCAATTGATTTGTGGTCGGGCATGAAATTATTCTTAACTCGAAAGTTTTTAGAAATTTTAACCAAACAGGCAAGATTAACAACACAGTTGTCATTCTTAAATAATTTTGCATCTTCACTATGATTTTTGTCAAGCGAAATTGCAACCTCTTCTTTGAATTTAAACACCCTGCAAATAAAGCGAGATAACCAGCACACCTCACGTCTGTATGATAAGAATTAAGGTAGTATCTTTCCAAGCAACCTATTTGTTAAACTGTATTTTATGAAGTTTATAGCATTCGTAACTTGTGTGGAAATGTTATTACTCTCTTTGAAGTACGTGTAGATAACTTTGGGTGGTTTCTTTCAAGCTGAAGTTTGAAGGCCTTGTCTCGTGTCATGACGATGACTTTTCTCCTTCAGTTACTAATAACAGATAATGGAATGTGTAGATCACATTATGCACGGCATTAAATTGAAGGTTTAATGTCCAGACTAATAATATTTAATATGTAACTTTAGTGGACTGTATTACAAAAAGTCCCTTAATTAGTCACTAAAAGATCTTTCGCAACCGGAACTAAAATCTTAATAGTGCTATGAATCACGTACTATTATTAGGTTAGCTTTTATTTGCTTTTTTATATTGACTATTAGTATATCAGCTGCAACAAAATAGCCAGTTTTTATATATCTTATAAATAAATTAAGAAATAAGATGAGCTCTATGTAGGAGTTTCAATCAGCAGCGTTTTTGTTTGCTAAATCGCTAAAATTTAATACTTATTATTTTTGTTGGGTCGTATTTCAATTTTTGTTAGTTGATTTATTTGCTGTGTTTTAGCAACCCAAATAAAATTGGGCAGCGTCTCATAAAACAATAAGTTTTTCTCTCTCTATTTTCTTTGTCATTCATGGACCTTGTTTTTTTCTATTTCTATTTTTGTACCAGTGATTTATGGCGTCTAGCTTTGCACTAAACGCGTGATGCCAGAGAGGCACGCCTTTTTCTTTGGAAATTGCCTGGACATTGAAACTTGTATTGGGCATATTGTCGTTTGTCATCGGAACTATTTTAGTGACATACCAAATATGCGTTAAGGAACACTAACGATGGAATACGGAAAAAAAAATTATTCAGCTATTTTGTATGATGAATGAGTCTAGTTTTATCTACTGGACGGATAATATGACATGGAAAAATACAGTTCAAAGATGAAATTTTGGCTGAAAATCGTAGAAATCGCGAGCCAGCAGTCATTTTGAAATGTCCTATTTGTCAATATTTTAAGTTGCATGTTGTATGAACAGTAATCCGTAACAGGCGAAAATTCTCTCTCCTCTTTCCGGTTCACACTTACATATATACCCCCTAGTTTTAGCCTAAAATTTATTCAAGCTACGTCTCACCTCTGGACTGGTACTTGGAGCTGCACTGATGTTTCAAGGTTTGGCCTTCTCATTTATGAAAACCTCTACACTTCTATCCTAGCTTTGCTATGTTTTAGTCCGGCGTTGTCAGACCCTGCACCTTCTTAGTGGGATTCTCTCCCTTCGTTTTGCTAAAACTAGCACATCCTTGGAAGAGATCCTAGCGGACAACGGTCTCTACAAACTTTACCTAGTAGCGCCCCCCCTCCCCAGCGATCCAGTCTGCCTCTCTCCGGTCCACACTGGCCTTTGGGATCCAGACGGTTTTCGCCTGCCATCAGAACTGATGGTCATTCCATGACCACGTAAACCGCTCATAATACCTAGCCTGTTCTTCTTCTCCTAAACATAATGCACTGTCTGGGATACCTTCTAAGATCTTATGGAGTCAGATCAATAAACAAATACGAATTAAGCTACCCACAGATTAGACTGCAGGCAAAGGTCATAGACCACAGGTTTATTTATCTCTTTTTGACGCCCGCCGGTCAGTGGCTGGGTCGACGAGACCACCCCCGGCGAACGCTCCTGACAAACGTTTTTTAAATAGTATGTGCTCATTGCCAAATTTTATTAACTTAAGAAGTACGAAGGAAGGAAGAGGTAGCTAAAGCTTTTTAACCATCACTACTTAAGTTATTGAAGGCTAGTGACTTCAAATATTAAATGTATGGCAGTATAATAATTACCACATTTGACAAGTTTTGTTTAAGAGAGTAGACTTTTTCATATAAAAGAGCGATCCGTTAGGAAATAGGGAGAGAAATCGGTGTGAGATAGATGTTAATAATTCAGAACAAGACTGATAGGGGAGGGGAGGGTAAGAAGGGCGAATAAGCCGGAGTGATGTTTGATGGTGGCTATTTGTATAATATCGTACCCTCGGGCTCAGGCCATTTGTTAGGGTCTTCGCCGCAGGAGCAAACATTTGCTTGGCCGTACCATAACAACGGCTTGTGCCCGATCCGATAAGTCTGTCTGTCGGTACGGTGAGAGCATTTGTTCTTTGGTAGAGTATATGTTAGGTTGCAGAGCACGAAGAGAGACGTACAACTTTCAAAAACGTTCGTACCAATCGCAAAGATATTATAAAAAAATTCGTTTGTGGAGAAGAAAATAGAAATATCGTATTTCATTCCCCCGAGTATAAGGAATTTATTATTTAAAAGTAGTTTTTAGAAAATATAAAAATGAAGTCTTTTTGTTCGGAAATGCCATGTATTTTTTACTTGATTACCTCATTTAAGCAACCCACGAGGAGTACCTTAAGTATCTCTCAATTAGTAAAGAGTTAAAACACTTTATTAATGAAAAATACTCACAATAAAGGCACTGCAATAAAGGATCTTAATAGAGGAGAGGAAGGTAAGTGTGGAAAATTGACAGAGATAGATTTTGGACTGGGTGAGGTGTTGAGTAATCACTTACAGGTTGCTTGATTTTGCCAGTGCGCAAATGGTAGTTCAATGCGGCTTCTTTGTTCCTCGACTCTAAAGTCTATTTGTACGTGCCAAGTTCTTTCATGGAGCACCTTTGGTGAACAATTTTTATGAAACCAAAATGAAAGGCACCTCAGCGCTTTGGAGGATTTTTCCACGATGGAGATAGATAGTCTCAACTATAAATGGAACTTTAAATTCTCTTATCAAACCCGAATTACATCCTACAGGTCTTCCTTCTTTTGTTAGATGATGCAACTTTGTAACTCTATCCCATAAACGATTCACCAACATTAAAATCCCATCTTTTTAAATTCCTCTTGACATTTATCTTATAACATTCATCCTGCCTGTTTCTGGGTCTGTTTTTCCATTAATTTGAAGAACCATTTAAAGTAACTAAAAAGTTGTACTACTTCTTTATTTCGTAAACGGATTTTTTTTGGTACTATTTGTCCAAAGGAGTAGGAGACCTCATTCTCCAAAATCTGCAAACGTACCAATCAAGCCTTAGAAAAAAACCTCTTAAACTTATTTTCTAGAGATCAACGATAATGTTTTGCACTCAATAGATGCTTTTAAGAATTAGTGAACAGCTTTTATTCGTAATTTCCGACCAAGACAAAACTAAATCGGTAATAATTATTATAAATTAACACAATGTAATGTCCTAATGTTAAACAAGCAAATCAAAAATGACTAATGTCCACTTTTGAAACTTGGTGCTTCAAACTACTTTAAATCATTCTTCTTTCATGTCCCTTTAAATTAAACAGAAAATAATCAAATTTTCCAGAGCGAACCTTTACAGGCCATGTTCGTATTTCAGGCAGATCGTGTGTACACCCTGCCATGTAAATTAATATAGAGGAAATAATATGAAGAGATAGAAAGTGACTAGCTGAGAGTCCCTTATCGAGGGAAAAGGTTTAATCATTTGCGCCGCGAGAGACAGAAGTAAGAAGGCCAGGCACGGCAGACAAGGTGGCCTCGGGAAAGCATTAGAGTCACGTACCAAGCACGGTTCTAAGGTGGTATTAAAATATACTTTTTTAACGTAAAGAAATGAAAATAAATCAAAGAAAATCCGCTGGCCTTAGTAAGATAGTTAGTGGGTGAACGAGGGCTTCGTGAACATCTCGGGGGCGACTCCGAGAACGGGCCTCTGGGACTGTAGGCTTTCTTGGGGAGAAGCTGTAATGATGAGATCTTGGCCAGGAATCCTCATCTAGGAAGACATCGATGCATTAGTTAAAATAGTTTCTTATAGTTAGTCAATAATATAAATGTAATCCTTTTCATCATTTAAATTCACGTTAATTTTTTTATTTAATATTTTAAATAGTTTGGAAGCATTGAAGCTATTGAAAAGTTGATTTATAATAAATAAATTACTTCCATTGATCACTACGTAAGTTTATATAGATAAATTACTTTGGTTTAGAATAGATTGGGGAAGTATTAAATTTAATTAAATCTTATTTTCATTGTACTTATATTTCCCTACATTATATATATTTGGATAAATCTTGATATAATTATCAAGATGTTGGTAGAAACTAACATATTGGTAGTCCTGAAAACAATAAACTCTCATTCGCAGACCTTAAAAAACTCAATTTATTTTCACTTTATGTCTAAAGTGAAATGCCTTTTTTCTTTAAGTCACCTTAAGAAGACCTAATCTACTTTTGCACTAAAGTGAACCAGCACATTAGAATTAAAGGTTTATGGGTACCGAATTCCAATAATGAAATCGGGGGAAGGAAACTGAAGTCATACTGCCACGGGAGTCAACAAGTTAACAGGAGTTGTATCGAAACCCTTAAGCTTAATCTCACACCATAGGACCACTTAGTATATCATTATTACTACAATTTCAGATGTTAAAATATTAATTCAGAGGAGTCAAAGCGGTCAAAGTAAATCTTTTTTTCTGATGTATTGGTATGGTGACCACAAGCCTTGCTGGATCATCCGCTTTATTTGTTTATCATATTCAATATCCGTAGGGCGATTGCTGAAAATTACCGGATAAGATCAACAGAAAAATAAATGTGATTTATAACTTTGGGGGTGGGGGGTCTGCGCACCGAATAAAACGCATGAAGCCAATCTCCTTCCGAGCCTCAGGACAATTTAAATCCAAGCTCCTGGTGTTGACTTAAAAAGAAATGAGGTTTGCCTTACGGTGAATGCTCTTCACTCAGGGAAGATGGCCTCTTTGGAGCTAAGTGGAGAAATGGGACAGCCGTCCCTGTTTGTAGACGGCACTCGGCAATAATCTCCAGGGAAATCGTTTTTTACCGCGAGTAAATGGATATCTCTTTTTATAAGTAAATAAATGTCTTCCTTGGCCGGGATTAACGTTCCCGACAAAAATGAAAAATGTTCAGGGGACAATCCCTCTCGAATGCTTGAACTTTGTTAAGAGATGAAAGCATAATTCATGGGTGGTTTGTCGGCTTTGGGGTAATACAAAGAACATGTAAGTCTTGAAATATAGTGACTGATTTTCGGGTTTACAATTTAGTGTTCTTCGGGCTGTTAGCCACTATAAACAATGTGAGATGCTTTGAAAAATCAATAATTTGGCGGACGGCATGTTATTAGTATATTTTTTCATCACAATGGTTAGTGAAACTCATCAAGCACGTCATTTTTTTTAAATTCAAAAATGATCTTATTTGTTTGTAGTGGAAACAACGCTTTTGAGGGTTCATGCACTACAGTAATCTTGTGTGGGTAAGGTTAGGAGAACGTGGACAAGCTTAGAAGTTTTCTTATGTAATGAAGTCGGACTATTGTCTGTAGCAAATGCATTGGTTGTTTATTATAGTTAAATATTTTCTGGAAGAGCCTATTTGAGCTAACGCTCGGCTCTACACGCTTTTATTCAGATCAGTAAGGTAATATTATCCATAACGCCATCCATCCAAAAATGTCCATAACGCTTTGGAGTGAACTATTGGATAAGATTTGTACTTTTCTAATTTTCGTTAAATAGTCTATTTATTATTATATCTTTTGTTAAAAACTACAATTTTCTTGTACAACACTATTAATAGAGATGTAACAATTCCCATTCCTTCAATATATATATATAAGTTAAGGTTCTATCGTAGGTATCCAGCCTAATCCTCAGGTCATGTAAACATCCCGAACGTACATAGAGAGGAGTAAAAACGCTCAATAAACAGTCTTGCGAGAACTGTCGATCTGTGCTTTCATTCAACCTCTTTTCTTATTCTTCAAGTTTTTCGTTGACGTTCATTAACTTATATATATACTAGTACATTCTGCCCTGGAGCCCCCCACTTTAAAGGCAACTATTTTTATAAACTAATCGCCCCCCTAATGGTTCAGATAAGAAAAAAACATTTATTATGCATAAATATTTCTAGTATTTGTTGGAATTTCGTAAATCTTTACCAATTTGCCTCTAAGATGGATCTTGATAGTCATTCGATGTACGGTTGAGCTTTGGGTTCATTGATCATTCCTCCTTGCTATTAGGGTTCAAACGGTGTACGGTTGTTGTATTTTGGAAGCCCAGTTCAAAAAGTGGATCTCTCTCTCTCACAATGTTTTAAAATAACGAACTTTCTTTCTAAGAAAAAATGACATGCCACTAAACTTACCATATTCTATGCATTTTCTCATTCGTACATTATTAAAACAATAATGGATACAAAAAATTTATGCCTATAAAATTGTAAAGATGATCTGTACATCTGGACATCGATGGTTCTTATTGTCGACTCGTTCTAATATATACGAAAACAATATTACTTCCTAAAATCGAGTTTTTATTACTAAAACGCTTATCAGCAGTCTTTTTAATGCAAAAGCTTAAAGACATCGATAAAATAAATTTAAAAAATCAATTGAATGTAGTTTAATAATATGTTTTCCTGATAATAATCATTTTAAGAAGTTAAATAATTAATTAAAATTGTTGTCTGATACTATGCATTAGACTATTTAAAACAGTTTAATGGTAAAAATAATATTATTAGAATTAATATTTATTTTGTAGCCTACTACAATGTTTGTAGTATGCCAAAGATGTTATCAGGCTGTGGGATATAGGCCTGGGAGTAAAGGTGTAAATGAGATTTCATCTTTTATATTTAAATTCAATTATTGGTTTATATCAATCCAATGCAGTTAATTTATGTTGTTTTTTTTCATTTCTTATTGAATATAGCAATATGTAAAGATTCAGCTTTGAAAATAGTAGCTAAAGTAGTTTTATAAAAATAAACATTTTACTCTGCGTAGATTAACCATTTTAATATTCACTGATTTTTTTTTTTTCCTCTTGCCTAACTAAATTTTGCATAAAACTTGTTTGAATTAATATTTGTAATTAAAAACATTCTTAGGCATGAAAATTGCGCACATATGTGTTAAGAAAGTGACTAGTTCGTTGTTTTGTGTTTGTGGTGTATGACCATTGTTGAAAACTAGTGGAATAAACTAGAATTAAATTTACGAATCCTTCCACTGGGGCAGAATTAATTTATTATCCAGAACGTATCACAGGTTATTTAAGAATAATTTGAAGATAAACTTACCAAGAAATATGCGAAAGTATAAGGTTAATGCCTTTGTTGGCAATATAAAGGTTTTTACAGGGATGACAGATCGTAAATTAGCCTGAGTGGGGAGGATAAGTCTCAGAGAGGACGGGGGGAGGTGGTGGTGGGGGTGAGGTCCCGTAATTAATATAGTCAATTGATAAAGACTGGATTTCTGCTGGATAAGAGGAGGAGGGGGGCTCTGGAGGGGAGCTAAGGCTGGAAAATCCCGTATCAGGATCAATTGGTGGGGATTGGTGTAGGAGGGACTGGCGGTAAAATCCTTGCTAATTGCGGTGGTCGGTGGTGGGGGGAGAATGGCGTTAGAGGCCACGCCCACCTGGCCACGCCTTCTCCCCCCTCTACCGGCCGTCGGCCGCTCTTTGCCCTCACAGTCTGACTGAGTGCCTTTGGGGTTCAACACGGCTGGGCATTGCTTATCTCGTACGATTGTATACGGATCTTTGCAGTAAATACAGGTATGCTTACACCATTATTTTTAAATATTGTAATTTAAAAAAAAAAAAAATGACATACATTATTACTTGCGGAATGTTATTTTACTGTTTTAATTATTAGCCAATGAAAAGAACTAGTGACAAGACGTCGAACCCTGGTCTTAATGATTTGCCTTTATTATTTGTCTCATAATGATAGTAGCAGGAGTGATTATAGAACGTAAAGCTGCTATTTTTTATGGTAGTCGACAAAATTTAATTAATGTAGTTAGTTAGTGTAATAATTATTTAACAAATATTATGCCCCGTTATTGTTCACTTCAGGACCTTTTCTTCAAGCAGTGCGAGTGGCTTATTCCGTCGAGAAATTTCTTCATACCCTAAATAGTTAAATAATTTTACGTAAATAGATAATAGTTTCAAAGTAACGACACTGAAGATCAAAACAAAATATCCCAACAAATCACAATTGATTGTATTTTTGTCTTTCATTGGGGTCAGAAACTATTTAATACTCATCGTATTTAACCAAATAGTTAATGTGTGTATTAGTGGTTTGATTTTGTTGACCATCACTATATTACATTATTTATCATTTTTACAATATGTTTATATATGTCATACACAATCAAAGACTATTCAGTTTGCCTTAATATTATAGTAATTTATGTCTTTAAACGATTAGCCTTACGTTATATTATTTCTTTGTGTGCATGTGGGAATAAATCATCTATATTATATATAAACTACTCATGCTATTCTTTTTTGAATAAAATTACGATATAGGTTTCTTGCTAGGATTAAAAAATGCCGTGATTATTCATTTTAAAACCTCATTCAACTTAATCATATAGGTTGCTACACATCGATAGTCCGTTATAGTCTATTGATGACTAATAAAAGCTATCCTATGATTTTATGGGTAGTTAACTAAATAGTTTAATCACTTAATTTACAAGTTAATATAAATACTCATTAATCCAATATAATAATAATAAACTTCATATAACGCTGTTCTCTCCAATTAATATAAATTGATATATTTACATAATTTTTTTATGACCAACAACTGTAATAAAACAATGTTTTATAAATATTTAAATCAAATAGAAGAAAATTAATGTAATCTAACATATTATTGTTAAGCCCTTTTTATTATTTTTTATATTTAATATATTTGAATTGTATCATGAAACTGTTTAAAAAATATGTAGTTAAAAAAATAAAACTATCTAGAAAATTATCTAGAAGCCATTTTACTAATTAACAAGGCAAGTAATTACGAGGTCATAGAAGCTGAGTTGTTGATTAACATTCACATGATCACCGTTGACGTTAAATGATCGATTGATAAAGTTTGCTAAATATCTCAACGTCATCAAAGATATTGGGAATTAAGTGATTTTCTTGGAAACTAATTATAGTGTGATACCCCAGAGTCACAAATTAATAAATTGCATAGGCTATTGAACTAAATATAAAGATAAACACACCTTTTCAATAAAATTAAATAATTAACATCAATTAAAATTAATATAAACAAATTCTAGTAAAGCAAAAATATTTTCTAGGATTAATTTATTCAAAAATTATATATATTTGACACCTGCATCCAGTCTGTTTATTTTTGTAATTTATACATTGTCAATTAAATATTATTATAAAATTAATCAGTCAAATCATTCTTTAATTATAATTAAAATGCGTGTCTGAGATTACTTTTAAATAGTTCTTGCCTAATAATGGTTATTATAAATATCATTTTTTTTATTTGATCTTATATTTAATTCAATGATTCATTTTTACAAATTAAAAAAAAAAAAGTCAAAAAATTACTAACCGTTTTTATAAATAATTCGTCCTACCTTTGATCCATTCATCTTAAGAGGCCTTATCAGTGATCAACTCTTGTTAATAAATTTATGCACAAAATATGACTAACCTTTAATCACCGGTCCGTAATAAAGTGCTTAAGTCGTGGGTCAATCGCCTAACTAGTTTTACCAGAAAATAATATTTTGTAATTGTCTCCATCAAAAATACTAAATGAAATCTATATTTAATCTTTTGATGTTGGTGCAAAGTGACATATGCAATGAGCACTCAGGGTCTATTAAAAATTGAACAAGGAGCATTGGTGACAGTTCGCGAACCTTATAAATATAGCTTAGCTGATTGGCATGAACAAATCCATCCATTAGGGCCTTGTGTGACACAGACGCTCCTCCTAAAAGAGATGTAAACTACTAAAGGAGACCACTTTAAAAAAAGGAGAGTCGCATTTGCTTTTTCAACGAGGCTAATCAGTTAAATTGAATAATTACAAGAAATTAACAGTTATTAGACACTGAGGGCAGTTGATTAATGCGTAATTAAAATGACACATCTCGGTTGGCGGCAAGAGAGTAAATTGTTTTAAATTACCATCCATCAAGCGGAGCAGTGGAAGGGGTGCAGTTTCCTAGAAGCGATTCCAGGGTGAGCCGGAGTCATCCATCCCCTTAAAGAACAGTTAATCTTTTCTATGGTATATGCCCGTCTATAGATAAGTCATTCGACACTGGTAGGCAGCTCGGTAATGACATCATTCATTATTCCACACTGAAAAAGAGGATTTAATGCGATAATATTGGGCTAGAACAATTGTTATATTCTTTCCAGAATATAAGAAAAAATTATTCTCAATTTCTTATTATAATATTTGGTAATTATAACGGTCAAAAGAAGAATGTTCCTTGTTAGAATCCGTTACGATAGAATCCATTTTTTAACTGTTTTTTTTTTCTTTTCCTTCATATCACCTTGTTATTATAAATTATGGAAATCAGTATAGACTACATACATGAATCTAGATGCCCTGTAGCCTGGCTACATTTTATACAATTTTTAATCATTTTACATTGTGATTTGTGATTATAAATAAAAATTATAACGTGTTAAATTTTGAAATTGTATTTATATATAACAAATAATTTCGATTCATTGTGTTAAACAATTGAAAACGTTTATACTAAATGAGAGTATCTAATAACGCCATGTAAAAATAACGATTAAAATATCTACTGAACGCGAGGAACCTATTTAAATAAACTGTTTCGTGTCTAAGACATTGGTTACCTCGATCAGATAAAATTAGATAAGAAATGAAATATATTTTAAATATATTTTAAATATGAAATATAAAAAAAAACAATCAATTTTCATGAGTCCACAATTTTTTTTTTTGGAGAATGATTATTGCAAATTAATTGTATGTTATAAATAAGTTTTTGTAAAATTATAACTACAGATTATAAATACAGCGCTCATTTTTTTCTAACTGCTTTTACAATATAGATAATTTTATTTTAGAGGAAAAATAAAAATGATAATTTTGAAAAAGGTTATTTTTTATTTTGTTATTTCGTTTCTATTTTGGTTTTCTAGCCGTAATTAAATCAAACGACCAAACGTGAACATTTATTTATTTATGGGCATCCCAAGATCATGGTTTGATCTTATACATTAAGTGTTATTTTTCAAATTAATTAGAATCGTTGATGTTATTTACAAAATACTTTATATCAGATAAACGCTATAACAAAGTAAATTTGAAATCTGTTCGTCAGTTTAGTTTTTACTCCAAATAAATGTAGGGTCATTCCGTATAACATATTTTTTTACTTTTCTTACACTTCATCATGAGTTATGGAAATTATAAATTATTCAGATTTTTTAAAAATTTTATTTATTTGATTTATAGCTGTCAAGAATAGGAAATATAATCGACAGATGGAATAACCTTCAGAAAAGCTAACAATTGTCTCCCCAAACTCATCGCTTACACTTAAAAGTATATTATGTTGCATGTGAACATTTTGGACCTAGTTTAAAATAAATTCTACTGTCAAAATAAAAAAGAAAGAAAATTTTAAATCAATAAAGATCCTGGAACATTGGTTTATTTACAATGTTACTCTCAGCACATTGATTGAGTTGTTTGGTTACATTTTTCTTTTAGCGAATTCACAATAATAAATTAACACGGATATGTAAATATCATTGTTGAGTACATAAAACATTGGATACGAATTCGATTTTTAATACCAAACATTGTACAACTTTATTATTTCCATTTTTATTTTATTTTTTTTTGTTTACTAAGGCCATTTTCGAATATATTCAGCTCGAAAACGTAAAGTAATAAATTACCACATTACTTTGTGTTAAAAAAAAATCCATCCACTGGTATGAAAATACGCGGTATTGTTCAGCGGTTCATTCATGACATTAAAGGTGTATTTTGCGAAGCAGACCGAATATGATTTTCCACTTTTACACAGTTAAGGTAATTTTACCTTTATGCTGGTGTCAATTTCCATAAATTCATCTTCTAATGGGCTAAATTATTTAACGCTTGAATTTTATATGAGCAAATGAGTGCCTCGTAAATATTTTAATGTTTTAGTCAAACAACTGGGAAATTGGCGGGATAATGAAATGACAATTTGACATTCATACTGTGCTAGTACATCAACCGTACCTTGATAGTTTCCACTGTATAACTCTGGGAAACAATATTGTGCTTTTATCGTTAACTACTCAATTTAAAAACAATTATTATTAGTCCATGATGACCATTCCATTTAATTTAGAAATAACAATAACTCATACTTACTTGTGTAAACAATTTTTAACAAATACAAAAGCCTGGTTGAGTGTAACACATACTCCTCTCGAAAAAATAGGTCGATAATAAATAACCTTTTGTTGTTTATCTTTTTTTATTCCTCAAGATTTTGCTTTAGGTTCAAGTCCCATTTAGCAATTAAATCAATGCTTTCCGCTGCTATATTTTAATATTGCTACGAATCTATGTTTCACTAATTATTTTTATTGATGTTTTCAATCCAGTCAATGTAGCTGTACTAACATAAGAGAATTCCCAGTGGACTTCAACGATTTAAATAATTCGTACAGCCCTCAAAAACTTCCTTGACAGCTTTTAGTGCTTTGCATTCGGTGCGATTAGGCGATACAATTATAACCATTATTTAGCGAAACAAATTTATTATAATGGGCTATTTTTGTATCGGTATTTGTCAATCTTAGAAAAACTATCAGTTATTGTATTTTACAATCTAAAGTAAAGTACTCCTTAACCCTAGGCACAAAGCCTTACTCTGTTAATTTTTAATCAATGGTTCAATAAAAAGCAAAACACATACCGCAATCTTTGCAGATGAAACAACAATTTTTCTTTCCCCTTTCATAATTGATACAATGGCTAAGCATGTTTAAGTAGTCATGGATAAATGATAATATTTTAACAAACGCATATACATACTTTTTTTTTTAAATAGTATCACTCCTCCTGTTTGGTTAATATATGTATGAAGTTGAATCTTGTTGTTCATAATTGCTTGTAATAATTTCAATATCTTACGAAAATAAAGTTAGTAGGAAACAGCTATACTTACAGTTAACGAAGGTCTTATCTTCATTGTGGTCATAGTTTTATATAATATAAAAAAATTGTAAGGTGTAAATATAATTAGTTATCATGCGTCTAGCCAGAAATTGTTCGAGGGGAGAAATGACTATTTATTTTTGCTTATTTTAATTTAACACAAAAAGTTTTTTTTCTCAATAATTTACGTCATCGTCGGCATTAGATACAGTTTAACTTAACACTCCCAGGTATAAACATAAATAGGAGAAATAAAAACACTTAGAACAATAAAATATTAACAAAAGAAAAGGAAGATTATAATTAGAAATAAAATGGTATAATCAAATAAATACACGTGTGCGATGGTAATGAGAAAATAGAGGAACCGTTTAAGGGATGGGATGACATGTTACACTTGTATCTGAAAGAATTATAGTTTATGCACTCCTTAATATGCATCTGCGAATGCAGCACGAGGAGACAGCTGTAATTCCAAATTTATTTTCGTCATTGTATATATATTATCAATAAAAAGGTTTTGAAAGAAAGAAAAAAAAAAAAAATACAATTGTAGCAAAATATAAATTGCTTGAATCAGATGCCTCCGTGGCGCAATTGGCTAGCGCGTTCGGCTGTTAACCGAAAGGTTGGTGGTTCGAGCCCACCCGGGGGCGCTAAATTTTTTTTAATTTTGTTTCTTCTACAAACAACATTCGATAAAACGCATAATTTATTTTTAATTTAACAATTTTTTTTCATAATTTTATAAATTACATCCCGACAAACTAATATTTTTAGTACTCTACAACATAAAAATATATCCGTAAAGTTTATAAATAGATAATTGATTAAATTTTCGGTTTTGATTCTTTTTTTTTACTTAAAAAGGTAGGATAATATACTGATGTGGAATTTTATAGTCGAGATTCACATGTGCATTTCAGATTGTTATCGGTTTATGTTCAGTGTTGCCAACACCACTTGAAATAATTGTGTGGAAAAATTAAACCTAGACAATAACCCCTCCACAACTTGAATATTATTAATTAATCAAACCTATCCCATCAGGATTACACACAAGAGGTCTCTAAAATATACAGTTACCATACATTGGAACGATGGAATCATCACAGTCCTGATGAAATGGCTGAAGTGAAGGAAAAAACAACTTTGTTACTAACCCGATTACGACATCAAGGTGAGCGGAGCGCTGCCATTGGTCAACTAACGGTATCCTGCCAATGAAATTACCTGAGGTACCATCCAATCACAGCAGAGCGACAGATTACCTTTCAGCAATTATCACTTTTAGCGATTCCGTAGTCCGTTTGGTTCTTCCCGAGCCAAACAATATACTTCGCTCAGAATAATCCCTGTAACGACATTAAATTTCTATTTGGTTATAGAATATCATAAGTTATTTATTGTTCCGGGAAACGGTACCATATGAACAATTGTAGTTGGTATAGCACAAAAACTGTACAGTATTAGTACGAGGGCGCACCCAAAAGAAATCGAACTATTTTTGTACAAAGCGATTTATTTAATTTGTTTTTTTTACAAAATAAAGGTACTTTGTGTAGTAGTGTAATAAAGGTATCTTCTTCGAAGTACTCTCCTTTGGAGTCAATATACTTGTCCAATCTTTTATGCCACTGTTCGAAACAATTTTTTAATTATTCTTTTGTGATGCTAGACAGCACCTCCGTCTTTTTGTCTTTGGTTCTTCGTAGAAGTAGTACAAGCAATAGTGAACAATAACATTTAACCTCATACATTTATTAACCAAAAACGAGGAATAATGTTTTTTAAAAAAACTATGTATAGGTAATTGCTAAAACATTTAAATTGTATCAATTATGAATGGGGAAAGACAAAATTGTTGTGTCATCTGCAAAGATTGCGGTATGTGTTTTGCCTTTTATTGAATCATTGATGAAACAATTAAAAGAGTTGGCCCAAAAATAAGGCTTTGTGGCTGGGGGTCGATAGTAGGGTAGGGGGGGAGGTCGGTTTATATCATCAATTCTGTAAGTTGAATTTTTATTTTAAAAGAACAAAATTGTCAATATCAAGTCAATTGTTGATTGAAAAACAAATTAATAAGAAAATATCGGCATTTTAATAATTAAAAATAAATAACAAAAAAAGAATCAATTTTTTTTTGATGTTGAAATAATTTTAATACCTACAATTTTCAATATTACAATTTAAATAGTCAAAAATAAAAATAAATTGTAGGCAAATGATTTTAACAACCACATAACACAAGACACATTTCACTGAAAAACGTTTGAATTTGTATGTATTCATATGAAATATGAGACTATAATTATACTTTTACCAAAGTCTCTAGTCAATTATTAAAACAAACATTGAACATCGCTCATCTATAAGACTAATTAAAAATTATAAAAAGTGATTGGTTATAATTCCGCAATGAAATGCAAATAAAAGAATATAGATTTTGGCTTCTATGCTTTTATAAATAAACTACAAAACAGAGAAATTGTTACCAGATACTGGGGAGGTTCCGTAGTCAAGTCCCGATTCAGCTAATAAATACTTTCTTCTGCTGTTAATTATTAATAATAAGATATTATAATATTTTCAAGATTCAAGTCAGGTGTTTTTGGACAGTAGACATTTTATTGAAATAATTTTGTCAAAATATCACAAGAAAGGTAAATAATCAACCACAAAATATTTATGTTATGGTTCAATGGCTGTTTCTGGTGTTTGATTAAGTCCTATAATTAAGTAACGTCTTATTTTTGCCTCAGTTAGACTTAGGAGGTTACGCAAATATTTATGAGTGTATTTATTCCGAGAACAAGATTATTATTATTTACATAGTACATGTAATGTTATATACATAACATAGTAAATGTCTATTATATATTTAGATGCAAAAATACTGTGGGCCACCGAGCTTGGTAACCTTCCTTCGTTATTATTTCCCGGGATGTTTGCACATTTCCAGTTTCTATATCATTCAGTAGCTATACGAGAGAAATAAACGACTTCAGACGAACCCTGTAGAAGGGTATTGCAAGGTTTTTTTTTGTCTTTCTAAACCCCTTGAATTTATACAATGTGAAATCATGAACAATCAATGAACAAGAACTAACAAATTTTTCTCCTCATTCTGCTATGCGCAGATTCATTTGAAGGAGGTTGGGTTACATAAATAAGATTGAAGTTAAAAGGAAAAGACATAAATACATTACAAGGTGATGGGGCTCACCTTCGGTTTAAAAAAGTGGGAGAAAATACTTACAAACTAAAAAATCTATACCTAGAACCTAAGACTAAAGCGTTCCAGCCATCGATGGGGGAACGGGGCTGGGGTTATCGTGTTAAACACCGGGTTTGTCAAGTATTGCAGGGAGTTGAAAAAATTGATATGTCTACGTTGGATGAACTCATCCACCGTGGCAGCTCAAATATGTCATGAAGCTCACTGAAGTACCTCTGACCACTTTCATCAGTATACCGTTTTGGAATTGTTGGAGTTTCTTAACTGTCGTATACGTCAGATAACGAAAAAGCGGTGCACTGTACAGCAGAGTAGGCCTGAGTATGCTCTTGTATATCAACAGCTTGAAACGCAGTGATAGATTGGGGGAAGTCAATAAATGCGTAAGCCGGTAAGACTTCGTGCGAGTATGTTTCAACTTCTTCGTAAAATGGTGACTAAAATGGAGGTGTCTGTCTATTTTAATTCCCAGATATACTAGGTTGTTGGCTGGTGAATTTTCCTCCGTTCCCACTATGTAACTAGTGGGGAGCGGGCTTTTCCCCTTTTGGAAAGAGAAAATTACACAGTGAGTCTTACCCGCGTTTACAGAGATATTGAGTCTCCCCAATCTCTCACTGATCTGCGTTAGAGATGGCTTAGAAATGCGTTAGAGAGAGCTTATCTACAGTCGGATATCTACTTAGCCAAGATCGAGGGACAAGATCTAACTGATCACGGACCAGTGGCCTGCGGATTAAGTTACGGGCTTAATCTTCGATGAATTAGGATCCGATACTTCGGCCTAACTCTCTTACCGTCTCATGTCTAAGGCTTACACGTTAATTAATTAATAAATCTTCTAAATGGTTGATATTCCATTTGGCTAATAACCATTTCATATTTAAAATCAATTTATTCCCAATATTTAAATAATAAAAATGATCTTATACTAATAGATACGCAGTGTATTAGTATGTATGTTTGTATGTTAGTAAAAAAACAAAAAAAAGAACTGAAATATAAACAGAAAACCTAACCAAAACAATAAATAAATAAAAAACTAGACACTAAAAGAAAAACATTTCTCCATAATATTCGATTTCCATATATATATATATATATATTGGTCGAAGAATGATGGTTTTGTTTTATTGTTGATACTTACACTTATTAATCTAACATATTCTAATGTATCCAAATACATAAAAATGAGGGATAAACATAAGCTTATATTCTTTGTATAAGATATATAAAGAATGTATCTTTCTAAGGATAGATATATTCCTTTTATATCTACTCTCAGCACCACGCCTTTACGCCCAAGATGAATAATTAAAATGTTTGATTAAAATTTATCCCATTTAACTATTCAACTACTCTGACTGATTTGGTTCCTCTATCGAATTCGGAGCTTATTGCATTAGCGTAAAATTATAATGAAAATAAGATTTTAATGAAATTCAATAGTGTTTCAATCAATTTTAGCCCAGATGGTGATCAATGGAAGAAATTGCATTTATATGAAACGGAATTTCCATTTCCGTATGAGTTTTGTTCAGAATGGTTAAATGAAATAATGAATGATATATTCAGTTATTATGATTTATGCTTACAAATATTACAACGATGTCTTCATTTGCTGTGGGTGCCTCAAGACAGGATGTCCCGATCCTCCAACCTGCGTCCTAAGAAAGGAAGGCCTATTCCCAGCCTTCGTCTCAGAAGTATGTCAAGAACAGCCCTCGGAGTTGGCCCAGAGAAAAGTCTTGGGTATCGTTTCAAAACGTAGTGAGGGCTAGTTTCCTCCTACCATTTCACATTTCGAGTTCTTTTACACAAACCATGTGTCGGGTCGTCACGAGGGGGGTGTGCCTGGTTACCCTAGCCCTGGTGACGAAGTGAGAGTTGATTAAGTTTATAACCTGGACAATCGTTTTATGACGGTCTTACTATCTGACTCCATTTTTGATAGGTATGTGCCCCGACAATGCACTAGAGGAGAAGAGGTATAGGGTAGGTGGTGTAGGTAGTTTGTGTGGTCTTGGAATGACCACGAATTCACACTCGGTATCTGAGGGTAGGCGAAATCCGTCCGGATTCCAAAGGCGAGTGTGAACCGGAGAGAGGCAGACTGAATCGCCGTGGGGAACACTGCTTGGTAAGCTTGGAGGACCACGACAACCGGTGTCAACTAGGGAGAGGTCTCTCCCAAGGAGGTGCTAGATTTAGCGAGACGAAGGCAGAGATTCCCACTAGGAAGGTGTGGGGTCTGAAAACGCCGGACTAAAACGTAGCGAGGTGAGGAGAGAGAGATGCAGAGGTTTTCATAATGAAGAAGCTAAGTTTCAGAGTTTCAAGCAGAGCAGCCACGAGCCAGTTAGTTGTCAGGAGAATGGTATACAAGCCCCAAACCTCCGGTCTTGAATATCCAGCTGGCTTCGTCAGTAGCCAATCAGCTCTGGTTTTATAGTACCCAATGCCAGTTGAGTATGTTGTTTTCTTTGTTCTCTGACAAAGAGATATGTCACTGATATGTGACCAGGGTAAGGGTCTCTCCGCTTTTGGATCGCTTAGTACCTGCTACTGGTAGCAGGTACCTTAGCTCATATAACTAATTGGCTCACAGCTGCATGTTTATTGTTTACCACATTTACAATGATTTATATTTTGGTCATGTTATTTACATTTGTATACAATATATATATACAATAGAGTATAGGGTGATTTATCTTATATAGTTAGCGGTCGCTACACCATGTCTTACTCCTATGTCTGGCTCCTCTTTGATTTGTTTGTGTCAAAAAATATTTTTTATGACTTACATTGAACAAAGCTGGGACGTGATTCCAACACCTCTATGTCTAATGGGCAACTCAGGGGCTTATTGCACCCCGACTCGTTTCGTTTGACAGTCGGCTTCTGTGCTTTATCCAACATTTATATTATTATTTCTTTTTAACTTTACATGGCAGGGGTAGACACATGACTATATTAACCCTTTATGTTTGGTTAATTTATATTTGTTAGCAATAATTTAATCTTGTTAGCAATAATGGAGTCTAAGTTTACATTTATTTTGAATTTTGTGGTTACCCCTTTTAACATATCTAGATTAGAATCAGATAACTTTGTATACGCTATGCAACTTAAATGTTTGTAATGTACCTTGGTTTGTCAAATATTGCTCTTGGAAACTTATTTTTTATTATTTGAAATTTGCCCAAGCTCTGACTAGATGC
Source organism: Acanthosoma haemorrhoidale (assembly GCA_930367205.1). Taxonomy (NCBI): domain Eukaryota; kingdom Metazoa; phylum Arthropoda; class Insecta; order Hemiptera; family Acanthosomatidae; genus Acanthosoma; species Acanthosoma haemorrhoidale. Next base: position 83,744,730 of record OV884014.1, on the reverse strand, counting down.
TGCGTAAGTCAGTTACGGGTTTTACTAACTAATTATAAATGAATCATTTGGTATATTGATAAATAGGAAAAGGATAGATAGATTTTCCGGTTGTGTATGTATTTGTTTATGAGTGGTGTGAAAATGAATCCAATGCAAACAAAAGAATATTCTATTAAAACCATATAAATTGAAATTAAATAATTTTTTTTACCCACATTTAAAACATTAAAAAAAATAGATTATGAACTAAATTGTAGGCTTTATTTTTTACACATACAAAACAAATAAAATTTGTAGAAAGTGTTGAAGAAACAATAACAATATTAAGTGACTCTTTTTAATGACTAATTAAATGATTGTAAGTAAACTTCTTATTGACGGGAATTATTTCATTTTATTATATAAATGGCCTTTTCAAACAATTTACTGTACCGTAACAATCAACCTCCACCGAGGATTCTCACACTCCTTACTCCTCTCACACCACCTTCAAGCAGGTCCTCCTAGTACTAGGATCCGATCACCCTAAATATTTTATATTTCTCCCTCATCCTAAAATTCTAACTAGAGAGCTTAGGGGGATAAAAAAACAACAAAAAAAAACAAACAAATACATAAAGATATAAAAAACATCTATTAACACACTATTTTGTTGGTTCTCAAAACGTTTCTTTTTGGGACCCCTTTTCAAATTCTTTTTCCGTTATCGTCTTTAATGGGTTCTAAACAATGGGTATCTTCAAATCTTGAATAGCTTCCTAGCTGGGACTTGAGAAATATTTTTTCTTGTTTGATTCTTTACTTACCTTTATGGGCTTTTAACCAAAAATTAATCAGCATATTTCGAGGAATAGTGAAATATAATAGCTATATTTTTATTATCCTGGGACTATGCCTATATGGACATAGACGATGCCTTAAGAAAAAACACTTATTTAACATAAAGTGAGGTCGTTGACAGTATCATTCCCCATCAAAATTTAAATGTGCAAATAAATTAAATATAAAAAAATCAAATAAAATAAGAAGAGACATGTCAGACCGCTATCGAAGAACGTAGTTTGTGTTTTTGTATTACAAGCGCTTTCGGCAGCTTTACTGCCATTCTCAAGTGCTTACGATAGTCCTCCTCCATCCCTTCATTACTATAATTCTCTAGTTATAATGGTATACACCTATGAGGTTATAGGTCAATGCGCAATTATTTTTAATGCGTGCCATGATTTTGGAAACAGAATTTAGTGCAAAAAAGGAGACATTATGACTAAATACTATTCAGAGTTTGACAGTGATTCAAACCGAGGACATGACACTATTGAAAATAAGTTTTCAAATTCTTTCTTTTAACTTTCGCCATCCCATTACGATAAACCGATAAAATAAACTTGTTTATATATATATATTAAAAAAACAAAAAAACGAAACAGAGTGGAAAATAAGATATTCGAAAGGGGAAGGGGGAGGGGCATAAAAGTCCCATAAAAAGCATATAAGTCATCTCGTAAATGTGATCTAAGGAGCATGGAAATAATTTTAACGTCCCCTATAACTTAAGGCAATCCAATTTCTCCCTCGCTCCTCTCCCGCCACAGGTTGTATTTCTCAATAAACGAGAAGAGGTCCCTTTAAATAATACTCCATATCGCTCCCCTGTTACACTAATTATACTTACTCCATTTCGCTATTACAGTTGTAGTTTTATTTGGAGAGTTTCTGTCACTAAATCGGCCAGAACTTTTATTATTATAAACTATTGATAATAACAAATAAATCCACGGTGCACCAACTAATGATCATGTAGTGTGTTTTCAATTGTTGGTAGGTGGAAGTATTGAGTAAGGCTAAGCACTGCGTGTTTTTCTTTGAATATTTACTTGGATACTTCCTCGCGAATCGATACATTAATCTATCTAATATTCAACTATATCCGAATACATAAAACATGAATTTAAATGATGTATCTTTTCTAAGGATAAATATATCCGGTTAACTATTAATCCGACTTACCGACAAAAAGTCTGACTGTTACGCTCTAGTTAAATATTAAAATGCCATCTAATTATTGAACTACTGACCTATTTGATTCCTCCGTCAAAGCCTAATCGTATTGCATTAGCGTTGTACAAAATTATACATTACTTAAACATCCCATTTACTTACTATTGGTCCCAATTGACTTTTAAACCCAAAGTAATTTAACTTAATAAATCAATGTGGTGATCAAAATGGGATTCATTTATATAAAATAGAAATTTGTAAACTTTATTTCATTACTAATGTTTTAAAAAATATTTCACTGAAAGAATATGAACTTTGATTGGTTTCAAATCATAGGAAGATTACAGAGATCTTACTAGCTTAACTATAAAACTTATCTCTTACTGAAATACATCGATGGCTTTAATGCCAAGATGTGAATCCAAGTCATAACCTCAGCGTCTCAGAAGTCTGTTCAAGTCTTCAGGACATGAGCTGTGCAAAGGAGGTCTTCTACACCGTATCGTCCCAAAGTATATATCCACTCGTCTTGGACCGTATCTCTCTCTCTTCAACACAAGTTTTTCTCTTCAGCCCTTTTCACACTTTCATGCGAATCGGTTACGCACACTATTCTCGGGCCACCCTAGCTGCTGAGTCCCATATCCCTTCTGGCACTTTCTTCCGTGACAGGAAAAAAAACAAGAGTTATACATAGACTGTCAAATCCTCCAGGCCTTATACGACACTTCGCAACAGATGGGGCACCCTTGCCTTCCGTCGGGGAAATCGGCCCACGCCCAAAACAGGGGTTTATGGAAAGACGGCACTCGGCCTTTGTCCCAATTTTACAATCTCTGTCCCTTAAAATTTCTACATAATTTTACACTACATCCCCCATGTGGGGGGTTGAACACATAACATCTACATTTCGTCAATACATAGTATTTTAAGCAGTGTTTTATGGCCAAATCAAGCCAAACCACTTAACTTGTCACTTTATCATACATAGCTCACTATAAACAAAATGCTAGTTGGTTTGGAGGAGGTCGCGGGGCCATCTCCCCCTTAGACTGGTACTCGGCGGCAGGGTATGGGAACGGAGCATAGAGCATTAGTATACAGATTAGGATGGCCAGGGAGTTGGGAATGTAAGTTCTGGCAGTCGGAAGTGGCTAGATCTTGAATGAATGGGATGTTGAGATCAGCGTGAAGAGGACGGTAATTGATAGTAACATAGGCACCTCTGTTCAGTTCTCATTTTATGATATTGTAGTTATTGATTGGACTATTGATAGTGCAGTGACAACTCAGAGGTAGAGCACCCGTACCCGTTAATTGTGGAGGTCCCCCTATCAAAATTTGTTTTCACTGGCTAATAATTATTCATAGTGACTAATTTGGGGAAATGAATGAATGCAGTGTCTAGTTTAATTTGCGGTTTTATACTTGTCTTTCTATACTTTACTACAACATCTGGAAATATGCTTCAATTCCAAACGCCCAAAAACGATCCTTAATATCTAAATCTGAAAAATCTTCCTTATTGCCCTATACAATTTTTTGTTGAGTAAGACTATTGCTTTATTAATTTTTACAGCTTTACATCCCTAAGTTGACCTGACGTCAGTCAAGACTACACTTTGAGCTGCTGACGATCAGAAAAGGTAGATCGGAACAATATGGGAAGGGAAAAATTAGTCTACACTTTTAATCCATTGAGCAGTGTCACTGTACTTACTCTGTTTAGCTGTTTAAATCGAGACTTCCGAAAGAAAATACTAAAAACATATCACTATTTTATTTCATTGTGGTATCCTCACTGATGAGATTTACTAAGAACGATAAAGCAATTACTAAACGATGATATAGAACATCAGTACAGTGCTGAAAATAGTTGAAACTGTTCGACAAGACCAATTCCTGGTTTATCAAATCAATGTTCTTCAAAGGTGAGATCAGCGGTCTGAGAGGATGTGGTGTAAAGCTCGTCAAAATAGTGATGTTGAAGTATTTTTTTTTCAAATATAACCAATCTCACATCATAACCTCCTTTTAAAAAAAAATTAATGCTCCACAACGTTTGTTTCGAAATTGTATACATATATATTAATGTACGTACTTTGCCTACTTTTTGAGTTATTTAACAAAAAAAAATTTAGACTGTACGGATTTCAAACTACCAAGACATGATTATGCGTTCCTTGGCCATAGGAATTTTCTCGGTTACATACACATACTGTTACATATATACATACTCATTCTTGATATATATTTCTAACTGTTTCTCACTCTCCAACGATCAACAATCCCTCTAAAAGGTATACAAACAACACTAGGGTACCGGAGAGAGCACTACATCAACACCTGGCCTAATTGTGGGGGAGGATGCTCCCAGTTAACTCACAGCCCACAGTCATTAGATTAGTTATATATCACAATCTATTCCACTTAATATATCTACTTAGTCTTTCCGTCCTCAGTCTGTAGCCTTCACTCTCTCTGGTAAGTAGTCTTTACCAGTCATTACTATTAAAATATCAGATAACAGCTTTTTTAACGTAGGATACGTTTTATGTTATAGTCGTTGATGAAAATACCGCGTCACACGATGAGTGCAAAAGACACCATCACACAAACAGAACCAAAGTTCGTTTTAGCGTAGAATTTAGATATATTCCCATTATCCCGGACCCATCTCTCAGGGAAAGTCAAGGAGTATACAGGACAGGTGGTTAGGAATGGTTGGAATACGTCAAGAAATTTAGGATGTTTCTCGTTCTAGACCACCTGTTAAGACTGAGGGAGTTACTATAAAATTAAGAAACTTAAACTAAAATCTAAACTTAAAAGTGAGTTTAGGTATTTTGCAATTGTCCTAGGCCACCTGCTGGTTTCATTTGCATACAGTTTTAAAATAGACGAAATCCCCAATATCTCTTCCGTTATATTAACATACTAGCGTTTACTTTAAATGAGGTATTTTAATCTAAAATAGGAAGTTATCCGTTAAACTGTTTGGATTGGTAATTGATAATATCATGGCAACTTAAGCCATAGAAATACTCGAAACTTCATATTTTTTAAAATTATATACAAAAAACACACTGAAAATTATTAGAAAAAAGCTAAAAAAATCGAATAAACAACCCTCAGGTATAAATAACAAGTAATAAGCTTTTTATAACCAGTAATTGTTAAAAAATAAAACGTAACCTAAGCATTATGTTACTAATAAAACTGCCATATTATTTTAATGCATTTTATTTTCTTTAATTCGATCTAACTTTAGTTGTAAGCTATCCTTAGATGCCAAGATACTCAACCAGAGTAGAAACCCTCTTCATGCTACAAAGATATATTTTTCATTTGTTTAGGTAATGGTTCTATCGTCAACTCATTGCCCAGGCTAATTTTTGGTCTAAAATCACATTTCTAACAATTAATTTGGTTTGATTAGTAAGTACATCAATCAAACACGGCTTTATTTCCATCACCCAGAATTACTATTCATAAATGAAAGCTTGAGCGATTTTATGTTGATGTTTGTACTGGCAGGCTGCTCCCATAACCGAGAATTTAATAGGGTCAATGAGCTTTAGGTGTAGATGTTACTACTATACACAAAAATTTACACTGAAAAACACTTTATTTGATTAATTAATGGCCCTTAATAACTTATTAAGGAATCAACCTTACTTTTCACTTCATAGAGATATTAAGTTCGTCAAGGTCAAAGGTCTCCAAGACTGATGGAAAACAGAGAACGGGAGGAAACAGGGGTTTAAAAAAGAGTGAAAAAAGTCAACTGAGTAAAGACTGAAATGGAAGGGTTCAGCTTTCAAGCGGCATTTTTTTTGTTATTACACAGTTAAAATACTTTACAATTAGGAGGAGTCATTTTTCAAGTCTCGGCCAAAAATCTATTGAAGATTTAAAATTCTGATATTGTTTACCGGTGTTTTAAGGCAAATTGGTAAAGATCAAGGAAACCTACGTATAAAAAAACCAAACTTTTGAAGTCAATCCCTTATTTCGCTTTGAGACGATTTCAATTGATTTTTTTTATTATTTATATATACAACTATAAGGCGATTTTTAAATTGGTAAGCATAATTTGTTTTATGCCAATTATTAAGTTGGACAGATAATACCAATTTTATTTTCTTAATAGGTTTTCAATAATATACGAAAAGACACGAAGTCTTTCACGAATATCTGCCAATATTGCTTCTGAACTCCCTTTATAAAGTCCTTTATTTCGATTATACATACACATTTAAAAAAAATACAATTTATCTCATAATTGATATAAACGAATTCGATAAGGTCAATTGTAAATACACTCCATATGTTTGTCGCTATTTTTATTTCTTGAGAGGCTCTGACTTCCTCGGTCATTAACTTGTCTGGTATCTCCTGTTATCTCGTAGACATCGAACTGATTTCAATTTATTTGTATACATTTATGCTTATGAAAACAGAAATCTTCATTTACTATGAACTGATAAAATTGCCATTAATGAGAAACTAAAATCATACCCGTGCTTTTTGGTCGATTATGAAATGCACACCCATGAAATTAGAGCTCGGAGGTAAAAATCGGACAGGGGTCTAAATCTTGATTCATTCACAACAGCATTCTATTTCTGGAGAGCGGGACAAGTTTAGATTCTAATGCGGTGAAGTCACATATCGCAGTTTCAATTCAGGCGTTTGTGTCACCAATTTGGCACTCAAGTGACTTAGTGAGATTATTGACATTACGTGAATTAACTATTGATCGGATCATCTCATTATGCTCTGGTGATTGTTTGCACCAATACGTCGATAAAGCTATCACCTGGCGTATTGGTTTGACTAACTGCTTCTTAACGTCACTGTCCACGGTTTTACGTTTTTAGACAGGAAATTTTATTTTATTTTGTTTAATAGCAGTCGACATCTCTCTATAGGATAAAACACCTTTCATGATCATAAAGTAAGCACAAACAAAATAAAATTCAATTAAATCCATAAATTATTTTCCAGTCATCGTAAGGTCCACTTAAAAAATCAAAGTTGTATCTCTAAACGATTAAAACCCACACGGAGCTAAAAACAACACATTTCTCGGCAAAAGCAGACCCTTTTTTTGATCTAAAAACTGACCATTAGTGATATGGCAACTTGTTACGAAGGCAATTCATGTCAACCATCATTTCACCCCAAGTTACATTGAAAATATGGTCTAAATCGTTTGCGTATAGATGAACTTATTTAAATATTTGTATAATACGTTACTTCTTTTCATTAGTGATAAGATCTGACATAAAAAAGCAACAATCGCCAGCAAATTTTGGTATTTTTTACTACGTAAATTTAAATCATTGCTATCAAAATTGTTGGTGGTCAAAATGTTGGGATTTTTCAAAAATGTCATTAGTGTAATTGCTGTTGTGTGTGTGGGCTAAAAATATGCTGCATTTAAAAAAAAACCTGCATTTCGTAACCGAATAATTTGTGTGCCTAGAGTAGCTATTGATTCTCAACGAGGGAGATTTGATTTTTCAGGGTTGGTAATTTGGCAGGGGTGGATAAGTGGGGCGATTGAAACCAGCGATTAAAAGTAATAATAATAGTTAGTTTACAAAACATAGAACACAATGTACGTAGATACTCCTGAAAATCTAAAATTATAAGTAATTAATATCAAAATGAAATAAAATAAATTTATTCTGGGACATTGTCCCCTAAGGATAACAAAAAGGAACAGAAAAGGAATGAAGGCAACAAAAAAAAAAGAAATAATACATTACGTCAAGGATTGATTTGATAACCTTATGAATAATACTGGATACATATGTATAATACAATGTGCACATATGAGATTACTTCGAAATTCACCATTATTCAAAATTTCAAATGACTAATCAAGGACGGACAATTTAATAAGTATTAAAATTTGAAACGTTCAAAAATTTTCGAGAGCTGCAAAAACTATAATATGAAAACGTCTGTTGCTTCTATTGTCGAAGCAGCTATCGACTCTACTGTAATCAATAACAAGTTTTCATCAGTGATGATTTAAGTAGAGGATAGTGAACATAAAGAAAATAAATTAATATTACCGTTGCAATTTTATGGAAACTCCTCTACGATATCTAAAGGCGTCTGTAGGGCCTAGATTAAGAACCCCTGCTGCATAGTATTACACACTTGATAACTTGATAAGTTTTGTATTGTTTCTAATATTGCTAGCCCTTTTGGTGGCTTAAGCCATCATCTTTAGGTATTTTTAAGAAATGCTAGCGATTGACCAGTTAATAGTGGAAAGCGCTTGCAATTTTAGAAATAATAAAAAACTGCTGGCAGACAATTCTTGTTTCAATTAATTGTCAAGATTGAACTCACGATGGCAATACTCCAACGAAAAAAAATAAATATTACTCACAGTGTATAAAATCCTGAACTATTTCAAATGGGTGAAACGCATCGTGTGAGCTTCCAGGCAGCGAAAACACTCCCAAGCCCATGTTTTTCGCACTCAAAGTATTGCACTTCGTAAAAAAAACAAAAAAAACGAATGAATTTCCCACGTTAACTTCCTTAGTTAAGCCAGGAACTACGACAGTATTTTTAAGATTAAATAAAAAAATTGTAAATAAAAAGTTTTATAATTAAGAACCGAACGGGCGCACTATCGGTGATAAACTAAAGGTGATTGTAGCTGAGCAATCGGTGCTGCCATCTCAACCATGTTACCGATTTATTTTTATACCCACTTCGCGGCGAGTGCCAAACTATTTATTAATAAATACTTGTTTATCCGCGCTTACATAAGTGCGGATAACTCATCGCGGGGGACATTTGCTGTTTGTCGCAAACGCTATTTGCTATGTGGATTCAAAGATCACCGAACTCCATCAAATCGACTTGCGGTTTGTATCAGTGTCAATGTCGCAAAGTTACCGGATCCGCTCTTCATGTAAATGTAAGCTCAGTAAGCCCTCCTGGCTAGAAAATCTCATGAATCTCCGTATTGATTTTCACTTATAGGAACACATAAGTATATAACTTTGTGCGAAAACAATATATTTAAAACAAAGACTAGTATTATTTGAATAATTTCTTTAAAAAGTCTTGAATATTCATTCTTCCAATTGTCAAAATTAATTATTAAATGTGAATTCAAGTAACAAAAGCTATGATTTGAAACGTCTTTGTATTTACAGTCGTCAAAGAATGGCCACAAATAAGAGAAATAGTTGTATTTATAATAGTCCTTCATTACACGAAAGAATTCCCTGTAGTACTCAAATGAAAATATGTATTCAGTGAAGAATTCATTCAGATAATATGCTCAAGGTAGAGAATAAATTTTAAAAAATCAATAGGAACTTGTCGATTCTCAATAAGACATATTAGGCTTCATTAATAAAACACACGGAGAGACGTGTACTATAAGAAAACAGGGGGAAAAATAAGGCACACATTGTATAAAAATACAATTTAATATTTAGCCGTGTTAGTTATCACATTTTTGTTAAAATATGTTTTGATTACAAAATATAATATGAGGCTTTAATCAATATGAATATATTGATAACACTTTGTCGTTTTTAAAATCTCGGAAAAGCATAAAACTATAAATTGCTATTGTGTCAAAGATGGATTTATTTGATTTAAAGCTTTAAGAGAGTGGTTATGTTCGCAATAGCTTACCAGGCTGCGGGGTACACATCTAATTACTCCTTTTGTCGTATTTAAACGCTTTCCATATATGACGGAGTCTGAGGAAAAACACTACTAATCCTTTTTTTCAAATTTGTATGTGAGAATGAGAGATTTACCTTTATTGTTTAAACATTAATTCGGGGTAAAAAATTAATAAATGCAATTCGTATACAATATATAATAAATATAGGAGTTTTTTTTTTTTTTACTTACACCAGATAAGGAGAATAGACAGTTTTTCCCCAAACTCCCGGCAATTATATGCAAAATCTCCTCACATAAATGGAGAAAAAGCGTAGCCAATGGTGCATCAATGGCACACACACGCAACAGAATCCGTCACCTTCAATTGGATACCGCTTCCCAAATTCAATGTCGTCGGATACGTAGGTCTGTCTCGACAAAACACATTTCATAACGAACTCAATCATTCCAACCCCAAGTCCTGAGAACAATAGTCAACACTCCCTTTTACTATGCATACTCCTGCCTTCACAGTCCGATCTCGATGAACCAACTGTCCTTGACCCTGAAGATATTTCAGATTTCACTAAAACCTACCCTCTCATACGAATCCTCCTTGTCACCTGAAACTGTCACCTCGCAATTTATTGCAAATAAAATAGGTGAAAGTCCTAGGCCCTGGCACCATCTTCTCCACTCAAGGCCTGAGACTCCGTGTCTCTCTCTGGTCATTGTCACGTAAAGAAATGAACAGAGAGGGAGGTGAGAGTAGACCCCCTTGGCTTTCCTCTAGAGCTCCTGATTAATCCTCCTTTTGATGATGGCTCATTGCTTAGTTACAGTAAACCAAATTAACATTGATTAAATACTTATATACCTGTCAAATGAAAAATTAAGATAGGTTGCACATCTACTGGTCTGATTGTAATCAGTGTCCACCATCCAGTGAAGAATAATTCGAACACAATTGACTGTTGTAATTGATTGAATTCGGTTATTGTACCTAACGGAGTGGAGGCGATGCGAAGACAATCCGGGCATGGGGGCCCCCCTGCAGTTTGGAATTAGTTACACTAATTTAACTGTCGCCTCCCCATTGTAGCTCTTTCTGCCCATTTGAATCCTTTCCTATTTCAATTTGATTCTCACAAGCTCTTTTTTTTTATTTCTCTGTGATATTAAGCTATACCTTTAATTAACCGTTGGTATATCCTACAAGCTAAGTGATAGTCAGAACTAACAAGAGCCATTTAGAACGGTCCCTCACATTCACAAACCATGTAAACAATAAATGAAACACAACTAAAAACCTCATCAGTAAAATATCAACCAACTTCCACAATAAATCATTACTGACTCCTGAAAACAAGTTAATACAACATAAAGCAGTAATCAGTCTGTCTTACACTTCAAATCACAGGGAATTGGAGTCGTACGAAATACCAGAACGCGCATAATTAACCCTTGATACCCCAAAATAAACCTACAATTACCCACCATTCAGCAGTATGTGCACAGCCAGATTTTTTCAAAATATCATATCCGAAAACAAATTAATAAGATAAATAGCTAATCGCAGAAAGCATACCCTCAAAGGAAACATCCACAAGCACAAAATATATGTATTGTCAGAACAACATTAACCAAATTAAATGTTGTTTACTTTCATCAATAGTAAAAAAAATGCATTGAACGCATATATATGGTCTCAGTGAACAACGCATGTATTGTTTTAATTATGCTGCTGAGCATAATTGGTAGTTATGTCGATAACAAACTTTGAAAAAACAAGAGTTGGTATTCAACAATCTTAAATTCATCACTTAATACCCACCACTTACGTGTCACCTCTGCTAATAATTATTAAGATAGAACATTTTTAATATATTTAGGTCGAGTCATAAGTAACTTCCGTTTTTTTATCAGACATTTAGTTTGTTCTCATTAAATAACAAAATTATATTAATTTTGACGAGTGCAGGACGCTTTTCATGGAGTTTCTCTTGCACTATCTATCCGCAGTAATCTTTAAATTTGACTTCAACAACTCGTGGTGAATTATTCCTTGACAATCCCACCATACACACAATAAAATCTTGTTGCCATGGATGTTTGCTTTCGGATCTGGTAGGGGTGGTTGATCCTTATCAAGCCACTGTCTTTTGCGGCCTATATTGTCATAGGAAACCCATTTTTCATCGCCTGTTACAATCCTGTTTAAAAAAGGCTCAATTTTTACCCGTGAAAGCAGACATGTGGCGACATGCGATCTTCTTTATTCAATTCACTGAAATTGTGAGGTGACCCACACCCCTAACTTGCTGACTTTCCCTAATTTCTCCAGGTGGTGGTTAACAGTAGATTGTGACGTATTTAACCTTTCTGCTATACCTCTTGTTGATTGACGTGGATTTTCTCCAATATTGCCTTTAAAAGGTTGTCGTCAAAGTCGGAAGGACGTCCCACCCTCGGTTCGTCTTTTAAGGTCGTATCTCCAGAACGAAATTTTATAAACCAATTTCTAACTACCCGATCAGTTATTAGTCTTTCACCATATACACTGCATATTTTTTCAGCTGTTGCCCTAGCACTATTGCCTTGTTTAAATTTACAAAGCATTCCATGACAAATATGTACTTTTTGACTCTCCATTTCAGAGGTTAAAAAAAACAGTTTAACGTAACGTGTATCAAACAAAACAGTTGACAAAAGCCTCGTCTATATAGTGAAAACAAAAACTTTTTGTAATGGTAACTCATAGCAGGTAGACACGAAGAATAGATTCTACTTAGTTGCATCGGAAGTTACTTATGTCTCGACACTGATATATGAAATGAAAAACTCTTCATTAGGGTACATTGTACCTTGAGAATAACAAAAACGAACAAATAAGAATGTCTAACTGACAAAAAAAATATTTATATACCATTGCACTGATGTTATTTGCTTACAAATGATAAAGGTCACTATTCTTACAAATAATAGTTATATTAATCCGTTACAATAAACATACATGGAGTATATACACATCCCATTCTCGGGACCTCGAATTATTATTTGTGGTTCTAGCGAGTTTTCTACTACTCCAGAATGGAGGCTACGTTCTAGACACCCTAGATTTCTCAATCAGTTCTTTTTTCAAGGAATTTTTGAAAGTGGATGGTGCATTGACACTTGGGAACATAAAAAACATACACTTCTAACTCAGGCTAAAAACTATTACAAGATAAAATAAACTAGTTCATATTGATATAGTTATTTCAACCAGACTAGTTCATATTCATTTTACACTACTCACCACCGAAAACAAGACATATATACTCCTTGATTACTGTGCTTCCTATTGGCGACCACTTCATTCAATATTTATCGAATTTCCATGACGGAAAGTCGGAATTGGATTACGAACTGGTCGCATAAAAACAATTAGCGAGTGTTTTCTGGATCCCCCTGTCGTTGTTTAATTCGATTCCCGCCAGCCTATATGGGATTATACCATTTCTGCTCTCGACTGGAGTCTATATTGGTTCGTGTGACTGTTTTTCCGATGTCACGCCGTGTGTGTCACTGACTCATATGTCACTCAAGGGAGGGGAAATTGAAAAACGGTACGGGCCCCAAAACAGAAAAGGGTTTGAAATATTTAAATAGCTCCATATTTCAGTAGCGGTTACCTTATTCAATTATTTGAACGCGCAATCATTCCGGGCTGTCCTGTTGTTTGGTTACCTCTGGGAGGAATATTAACACCATAAAATATTATAAATTAAAATTAAACTAATGGGATCTCTGATACGGTGTTGGGTTTACCAAAAACGCCATCGTTGGAGTGGATAGGGATGAAAAATCTCTATAGTTATTAAATGAGAATATTTTGTAATGGTATAGGTCCTACTGTAATTTATAATTATTAATAATTAACAGTGACTGCGAGGGCTTAGCCAAAGAAAACTCATACTGGGGAGGTTTTCGAATTGTGCAGAGTAACTCAATTGGTAAAACCTGCGACTGGATATTGTCACCGGGTTAGTCTCCCGATCCTCCAAGTACTGTTTCTTTAAACTATTATTCTCTGTAGTTATTCTACATGTGGCAAGTAGGCGATGTCACAACAACCTCATGATGATGAAAGCGCTATCACCTAATAATAAAAAAAATTGAGAAAAAAATGAAATTGAGGATTCATTAATTATTATTAATGGAGCAATTAATAAAAACAAGAATTAACTAAAGTTGCCGAAACGAAATTAGAACCACGAGAACGCATAATACGGGCAAGCCATTTGCTGCTCTGTGCACTACTTCTCTTCTATCCACGTGATCCCTTTACTTCATTACTTAAATAATAAGCAAATTAGTGATTAGTCCCCTGTCGGGTCGTCACGAGGGTAGGCACCCCCCTTTTAGTTACCCTAGCCCTAGTGACGAAGTGAGGGATTAGGCTATGACCTGAACAATTGTTTCACGACGGGTCTTACTATCCCGACAATGCACTATGTTCAGGAGAAGAGGTATAGGGTAGGTATTGTAGGTAATTTATGTGGTCTTGGAATGACCACCAACTCACACTATCTGAGGGTAGGCGAAAACCGTCCAGATCCCAAAGGCGAGTGTGAACCGGAGATAGGCAGACTGAATTGCCGTGGGAGACGCTGCTAGGTAAAGTTTGTAGGGCCACGGCAACCGTCGTCCGCGAGGGAGAGGTCTCTCCCAAGGAGGTGCTAGTTTTAGCGATACGAAGGCAGAGAATCCCACTAGGAGAGTGTGGGGTCTGACAAGGCCGGACTAAAACATAGCGAGGTTAGGAAGAGAGGTCCAGAGGTTTTCATAAATGAGAAGGCCGAATCGTGAAACATCAGAAATGATTAACTACAGGGTTTTTTTTTTTTTTACTAAACACCTTTATTTATTTTACAATATGTGAACAGAATGAACAAAATAAGTGAACAAATCATTTACAATTTTTCTCCTCTTTCTGCGATGCGCTGATGCATTGGAAGGAGGGTAGGATTACAATTTACAATATCAGTTTGACCTTAAAATTAACAATGCTATGTATATAATACTAGGTGATGGGGCTTACCTTCTATTTACAATGTGGGAAAAACTGATTTACAAGCCAAACCCCGGTTCTATTTATAGTCAGTAGTGGCTGCCAGTAGCCAATCATCTGGGGTGTTATTCTGACCAACCATACCGCAAGGTTGCGGTGATGCTTTGTTCTAGGCAGTGACCCACTGCCACTAAGGCCTGGGTCGCTTGCTACCTGCTTTACCTTTCAAGGGCCTCTGACTAGTTTTTTGCAGCTGCGTCCTTTATTGTTTTAATATTTTCACTGGTTTGACTTATTGTTTGGTAATGTTATTTACATTTGTTTAAATTAATTTACAACGTATCATAACCAATTTACAATATATATGTAATAGAGTATAGGGTGATTTATCTTATGTAGTTAGCGGTCGCTACATCCCCCGCCCTTCCGTATGTGGGAACATAACACGACCAAGTATGGGGCAATAGTGTGGTTTCATACGTGTTAATGGATAACTTTCAACAAACTATGTTTTCTTCAGATCCTAATATTGAAAAAAAATAAATCTTATGGGTGTAAAAAATGATACTTATAAAAATTAACAATAAGAACTGCATATAAATTATGATAAGCCGTATGTAATATATGCCGAAACTTCTTTAATTAATAGATGTGAGGAAAGTTCGACATCTTTTATTTCATCTACCTAAGCTGGTCCCCATCATAACACCCACGTATAATATGTATTAAGTTTAACTTTTTAGCATTTTAAGCCACGCTAATGAATTCACGCTCCTCCAATTTCATTTATTTTTTTCAGTTCCCCTGTTGTTTTCTCTGATTTTTTATCATTAGATGATAACCCTTTTAATAGCAAATTGATCATCATGATGATGTTCATGAGTCATTGTCTACTTGCAATCTATAACATAACTTTAGATATTTCGCATCGCCATGTACTAGAACAATGGCGTTTTCGCTACATCAGCATCCCATTAGTTTTTTTTTTAATTTATAATATTTTTTGGTGTTAATATTCTACCAAGGGGTAACCAACACGTAGGAAAGTCTGGAATGATTGCACTCTCGGATAATTAGCTAACCGCTACTAAAATATGAAGCTTTAAATATTTCAAATCCACTGTTTTTAGGTGATTTCTTATAACTTTGATGAAGCTTTCTCAAAGATTTAATTTAACATATTTGCATGTAATGGAATTCATAGTTTTTGTTTTTTTGGAGGGGGGAGGGGTCATGTCAACCGCAAGAGTCATGCGGGAAGCGAATTCGTACTTTAATAGATCTTATCTTGACGCTGGAATCGAATTATTTGGAACAGAAATTAATCTTTCTTTTCCCATTAGTAAATTATAACCCACCGATGATTCGATTAGACCGCGCCAATACAAAGATAACCAGAAAGGATTGTATTTGATCTTCGCAGTTGATAGATTGCCGTATTATGTGGCAGGAAAACGGATTTTCTATAGAATATATGGATCGTATTACATCTATCGCGCTATCGAGATTATGTTTAATTCAGCCGAAGGCTCCTTACAAGCCGGAAGAAGCCACCAGCGGAAAAGACTGTCCGCCATTAATTCTCCCCGTCTGGGGAGAGGGAGGGGGTGGACCTCTTCGAATACAGCTGTAAATCTCTGCCCTCTTGATAAATTGCCGAATATAGAATTTACAGGAATGGTCCCTTATGAATAATACGGTTCGTATCGTGCCGCAAACTTCATATTTATTCGCTAGATATTTTCTCTTGGCCGCTTTTACTTTCTCACTTGACAACTTTCCAACTTTTAGGTTTATCCCTTGGAGCGATCATTTATCATCGTGCCGATGGAATAGTTAGATAATTTTCTCACCAAAAATAACTATACATTTACTCTTCTTCTGGATTAAAACTGTAAAACATTTCTATTTATAAATACTAATCGCATGTAACCTAATTAGTACTGGTGCTTGTTGACTGTGTTTGACGCTCTTCAGGACTCGAACTAAAGAAAGGTTGGCTAGGTAGCCAGATTTTGATATATATATATAAATATTATTATATATCAGTTTTACAATGAATAAGTCCTAGTGACATGAAGTTTCCTAGGTAACGTGTGCTCTCAACACCTCACGCTACCACTCTTCTGTGCTTACAATACTATTTATCAGAACGGTCCTTTGAGCTTGCTTAAGACTAAAAGGTCCGAAACCATCATGTTAACTGGCATCATAAGCATTTGAGAAAGACTGAATAAGCATTTAAAACTCACTTGTGCTTACAAGCCAAACAATTTACAATATAGGACCTATTCTTGCGTAAATAGTAAAAATGCTTATAATTTTTAATTTGAGTTGATAAGTTGTTTTCTGCGAAAGGATTCGGAAGGTTGAGAATAATAAAAATGTCGATCTTGTTACAGTTCCTATGCCAAGTTTTAATTAGTGTGTTCTATAAATGTATTTAGATGTAATTAGTAGTTGCTATAATTAATCGTATCCTATTCTCAATTATTAAATAATTGAAACCGATCCTGATAGAAGCAATTAACGAGATGAAAGATATTCTACTAACACGAGAAGAACAGGCAGGGGCTACAAGCGGAGCGGGCTAGGGCCAGTGTCTTAATTAATTCACAATTGAGACGGACTAATTGAATGAATTGGGTTATTGTACCTATTTAATAATAGTCCGAGGCCGTTTGCATAACTGGCTCCTTTGTTAACTGAATTAGCTAATTATTTAATAAAACCTTTCTTCCCCGGGGAGGAGGAGGAAGAGGAGCGAGAGAGTTCCCGGGCATTAATATTTATTCATTGAATAAATTTACCTCCATTCCGGCCAAATTGGATTTCAGGCTTTATTAAATACCAGTAGGGCCCTTACTCAAATGAAAGGAGAAAGGATCTTGTAAAAGAAAAAAAAATGAAAAAGAAAAAATTAGGATCCTGCAATTCATTAGAGCTTTTCTTCCCTTCATTTTCTCACTAATCCTGAGCAGGATAAAAGATGAAAACGGTTAATTTATTCTCGGTTATTACGGCTCATAATGTATTTTTTTTTCTCCTACCGTGGTACCCAATTTATTTAATGAGTGAATATTATAATCTCGAACTGCTTTTTTTTTTTTTAATTTCTGGAGGCGAAATAAAAAGCTCATCTTTTTAGTAAGATAAGATGCAGACATAATTAAAATTGTGAAAATTCCTATTTAATCTTATCAAATAATAATTTAAACGACTACCTCATTTAGTTAGTTAAAGTATTTTATAAAATTCTGTAATTTTTGTAATTAATTTATAATAATCAATTAGATATAAAATAAATATTTATTAAAGCCAATATTATTTTAACTCGGTATTCATTCCTAAGAGTATAACAAAATATGCAGATCAGATATTGTCCACAAAACAAAACAAATACATCAATGTCAAAGTTGCGGTAAAACTATTTGGAAGTCTGCCTAATTACTGACATCTTTTGAGGCCAGCTGTTTTTGGGAATTAAAATAGTTTTCTCTGTTAGTTGCCATACTTCTTTTGGATGAGGCTGAACAATTGTAGTGTAATGTCTCATAGAACCTTTGGAGCGTTGAGAGATAAGGAAGATGTATAATCCTCTTCATTAAATATTTTAATCAAAATCAAGCATTAGTCCAATTTTCATTCAAGCCTCCGATTTTTCTCCGATGGATGTAAATGACTAGTGTTTTTTCAATAATTTTTTTCTCTAGAGACGAAAACTTTTACACAAAGGTTTAACTGGATAGCCCAAAGACATGACACATTAATTCATTACTTTGCGATAAAAAATAAGAATTCATCAAATTAATAATATCGACCACCTGATTAGTGGTCTGTAATTTTTAAAAATAAATGAAACTGTCATAATTTGTAACTTTTTCGCCTCAACTAAACACTTAATTCTGGAACGAATCAATTTTGACCTGACTGTTTACCCTGATCATCTAAAATGAGTTTGTCAAGTTTCATTAAGTAGTAAAATTAGGGTGTTACAGGTATCATGCGATTAGTTGCTAAGTAACTTTATGGGTTCCAGAGTTTTCTTTCTAGACCAAGATTTCTGGAGATCAGGACCTCCATTCCGATTATTTAAATCGTTCGATTAAAACAACCTGTTTAAGACTTCATATTTTTGGAATTGTTTCGCTTCTGTTGGATTGAGCAGTAAGCCAGCAGCCCAAGCGTCGTGTAGCGTCACTTACACCGAACCGACTATAACGGTATAATTATCCAATCGTAGGCAATACGTTATTCAGGAGCGTACTGCCAGAGACTGCCGCTGGCTGGAGTTGTGGAATTACGGCAGTTCCAGGCCCCCTGAGCCTCATTAGGTAGCTATTAGATTCAATGTGTCGGCAGAGAACGTTGTCCATACATGTGGGCCCTCGCCGGTTCATTTAATCAGAGGCAATTAGGCGGTAAGCTCGGGTCACTGCAGAAGTGGGAACTTCCCAGTGGTATAGTCTTATAGCCACTTGTACAATGGATTGTACCCATAAAGATGCAATGGCTAATGTAGACTCTATTTAATATGTTGCCTTATTGACATGTATAAAACAGTTGCTATTAGTGCATAGTAGTATTTATTATATCCAGACACACTGAAGTTTTGCTTGTAAAATATGAAAATTATGTTATATTTTTTGTATTATTGAATGAGGTACATGCAGTGGTGGTGTATTAATAAAAATTTGAAAGATAATATTATTCAAAGTCCTGAAGATCCCTCAGCAAAACTTCGACTGCAGATGGTA
Organism: Acanthosoma haemorrhoidale; assembly: GCA_930367205.1. Lineage (NCBI taxonomy): Eukaryota > Metazoa > Arthropoda > Insecta > Hemiptera > Acanthosomatidae > Acanthosoma > Acanthosoma haemorrhoidale. The sequence continues at coordinate 83,725,281 of OV884014.1, read as the reverse complement.
TAAGAGTATGAACAGTAAAAAGTAAGATTGGAGAGAATATCTTGGTTATATTTTATACAATTTTTAATAATTTTACGTTGCGATTTGTAACAATCACAAATCGCAATGTAAAATTATTAAAAGTTGTATAAAATGTAGCTAAACTACACGAGATATAACATATTGTAATTAGATTCATTTATGTAGGTTCTGTATTTAAGATGTATAAAACAGTAGCTATTAGTGCACAGTAGTATTCATTCTCCCCCGACACCGTAATTTTGCTTGTAAAATATGCAAATCATGTATTACATTTTGAATTACAGTAAAAATTAAGATTGGAGAGAATAGCTTAGCTGCATTTTATTTAATTTTTAATAATTGTACAGTGCAATTTGTGATTGTTACAAAAGTATAATGTACATTATACATTAATGTTTAGACAATTTAATGTAAAATTATTAAAAAATGTAGCCAAGCTACAGGTCATATAAATGACCTTTTTTTTTTTTTCCCCCTTCTTTCATAGCCCCTTTAAATTTCCAGATAATTTATATAATTATAGATCCTCAGGTGAATCTATTTACAAATTATTTTGTATTTCCTGTAGCATCACTACATTATATACAGGTTTTGTTATTTTATAGAAATTATATAATGAGTAAACAAGTATAATTATATACATTATACGTGACTGGACTAAACTAGGTGATGGGGCTCACCTTTTTGATCAACCTTAAAACTAACTTACATACTAATTCTTATATTTTTAATGTATATTATTCAAATCCCTGAAGTCCCGGCGAAACGTCGACTGCAGATGGTATAATAACAGTAAAAATTAAGATTGGACCTATTGTAAATAGATTCATTTATGTAGAATCTATATTGAATTTCATAATTTATTATAACAAGGGAATATGAAGAGGGAATATACGAGTGTCTTTGTTTGAGTACCACTGTTCCGAACAATAATATTGTAGAATTTAACTTTAATTTTATCGTACAATCTAAATGGGCTCGGAGAAGCCCGGTAAAGGGTTTGGGTAAAGGGTTTGGGATGGCAAAACCTGGGTATAAATAGTTTGGATATCTATTCTGCCTACAATGAAATGTTTTTTATCTATCAATAATGTATTCACATAGTCATTATATGCTAGTGCAAGTTGTGGAGTTATAATTTCCGCTAATACATTGAGCAGATCGATCATGTTCGTAGAAATGACAAATCTTCATCGATATTTACTTTTGTGTTTTGCTATTTACTGTATTTAATTTGAATTTATTATTAAAATCAGGATAATTATTTGTCAGTTAGTGCTATTACAAAAACACACAGTCAACTTTATCCTTACGTTTTCAGTTCTGTGGTTTAATTGCTGACTGTGGGTTCAGATTGAGTAAGTAACGTCCATTTTTGTCTTCCCATTGGTTATTGTTTATTTACAAGCGCTTTCAGCAACCTATACCGCCATTATGAGCACTAGATAATGGCAGGATATTCTTCGAAAGCGCTTTTAAAATGGAAATACCAAGTTGCGAGAAGACAAAAATGGAAACTGTTCAATTAAAGGCAATCCTCGTCTATTCAATTATTAGACTGGCTACTCAGAGTAATTTAAAGTAAAAAAATAAGTCAATGGTAGGTTGTCGGTAATACCTACAAATTTCCATTGTTGATTTCGGCTGCTTACGCTGAAATTGTCAAGTATACAATATTACAATGCTGTATAGTTATGTATAATACTATTAATTGTAAATAAGAATGTAAACTACCACTGAGGTGCCACAACTAGTATTGTTTTGTAGATCCAGAACCTCTGAATGGGAATAGCACTGCGAGATGCTGTATGTGGTTGCTAACATGATTAAAGTGTATGTTTTCGTCTTAATGGACTCTTAGATTGTATGTTTGTTGATGCTTGGAAATGATTCTCCTAGTCCTAGTCTGACAAATGTAGAGTTCCGTTCTTGTTGTCTGTAGATATCCGATGAATAAATGGTATGAAACAATGGGTATTCACAGTATTTTATATCGTGTAATTTTTAAGTTGTCTTTGCCATGGATTGAATTATCAATCGCATAATGAGCTCTATGATAATACCAGACCCTTTTAAGTCTGATTAATCACTGGCGATATCCCTTGAAACTACATTACTCGAGATATTAATCATTTTAGAACTGGTGCAGATAAGACAAACTCGATTCGGCTGATCAAAGGCTTCCCAGAACCGAGAGCAAATATTAATTCAATGATCGCTAGGCCGGGGAGTTGGCAGAACTGATCTCAGCAAGCTTATGTCATTAGGTGTTCTAGATGGTTCTAACTGATTTTGGCGGCGTTAGGAGGCAACCCCGCCAAGTTAAAACGTTTAACAGTGGCAGGTAAACACAGAACTCGGTGGTTCGTTTACTTATGAACAAATATCTGAGCGAACTTTCATATTGGAAAATCACAAAGAGCATGGATTATGTTTCCATGTTTAATGACGAAACATATTGGTTAGAACATGAACATGTTCGATGGTGAGGCATGAAAACAGCCGAACAACGATTCCTGGCCAGGAAATTTTCCATCTAAAAATCTGTATTACTTAAATCAAACCATTCAATAAAAAAAACACAATCTCTCAAAATATATTATTCATGTTTATCGTAATAAAAAGAAGTATTTTGGAATAGACTCCAAGTTTTTTTTTTTCTTTTGAAAACTACTTCTAATTAATAGCTCTCTGAGAAACTCCTCACTACTACTTTTTTGAGTGCTAGAGTGCTTTTATAGCATCTTCCAATAGGGACTTCCGCACTTTGACATTTGATAGCGGCCATATTGTTGAAGCTGTATATGTCAAATTAGCTGTCCTTTATTCAGTCTGTTTTGCCAAATCACCATGGATGGATATAGCGCTCAACAACACGTGCAAATGATAAAATTGTTTTATCAATATCGGTGTTCTGTTCGGGCAACGTTCCGCGGTCGCCATAACAGTCCTAACGTGAGGACTATTCGCAGTGTGGTGTATAAATTGGAGTCCACTGGTTCAGTAAACAATCAACCAACACCCGTACGTCGACGAAACGCAAGATCTGCCGAAAACATCGCCACTGTCCGTGAGAGTGTGCAGGAGAATCCGAGGCAGTCGATTTCGCAAGAAGTCTTTCGCAGACCACAACCGTACAAAATTCAACTGACCCAGTTGACGTGGAGGTGATGTGAGCTGGCCATCTTGGGGGATTTTCTTAAGTGCCAGGTCTATGCGAATAAGCCACAAATCACAGCGGTCCTCAAAGCCAACATAACCCATGCCATAGGTCAAATCTAGCCTGATTTATGCGCCAGAGTCATGGAAAATTGAACATTTCGGATGCCACCCAGCAAAGCCACGACAGACATTTGCACGATGTTATACCCCATACATAATGGCATCAATAGGCCTTTCAAACGAATAAAAAATTTTGATGATATCTCACACACACTTGGTTTTATTTAAATTTAGAGATAGGCAGCGCTTAATGAAAGACCCTCTACTACTATGCTACGACTATGCACCCACCGAATTCTCGACCGTGGCACTTTTTACGCTTGCCACAAAATTTACCAATAGAAATGGCCGTTTTGACAATAATAAAAATGTAAATGGTCGAAAAAGTGATATAAAGTAACCTGTTTGAAACATGTGAAGTACACACAAGTTTGCAGTTGTTGCAAAATCTTTGTATGACTCTTTGCACTACCGTTAATGATCCTTAACAATGGAGAAAAAAGAATATTTTAAATCTTGAATGTCTTCTGAGCTGGTAATGGAGAAATCTTTCAATACACTTATAAAATATCCAGCTAGCGCACAATTTTTTGTATCAAAATAGAATGATTTTATCAATTTGACTATTTTGTTGCCGTAATCAATTATCTATTTATTATCTATTAATTAATTAATTAGAGTTTATGTTTTTAATGGCCCTCTGAACCGCTGGGGGCCCGCATATCCGGCCACCCTCCCTACAGCGCAGGGCTGCCAACATAAATCCTCCTCTCCCAAAAGACTGCCGCAGATTGAATCCTCGCCTGCCCGTCCGGTTCCGATCCCGCTTATCGACTGCCATTGTCCGCATGAGATGCCCATGTCCGGACATGTGTCCGTGTGCCGAAGGCCCGCTTTATAGACCGTGACTAAAGCCCTTGCCACGCTCGCAGTGCCTACAACATCCCATTACAATATCTACAATATAAGCAGTGCTTCGTCTCTGTTTACAGTGTTTAGAAATCGGACACGGTAATCACAGATAACTTTTTGTATTATACTGAATCGACGCCAGAGAAAAGGGTTAGTTAGATAGGAAGGAATAGTTCAGCCACGGGGACGAGAAACTGATACTTTAGGTTTACAACTTAGGTAGTACGACTTACCTGTCTGGCTTCGCTAGTACCCTTTCAACAAACATTTAACTGAGTACAGAGTGTATTGGGGGCGTATGTTTTCGGTACAGGCAGTGTGTGAGTGAGCGGAAAACTGTGTACTATCTATCCGAGGTAATTAGTCCGTTCGGACAGTGTGTCTGTTCAAATCAAACAATTCATAGACGCAAAATCGATTCTTTTTTAGCCTGAGTGGAGATACTCTGATGCATTGGTCCTTGTCATCATTTTGAATAATATAAACTCAAAGAGTTCTCATGTTTGCAAGAATTAAAAGATCCGACGATCAATTGCATTGCCTCTTTTCCTAAATTAATCGAAGTTGTTGTTTTTTATCAATCACAATTTGCGATAACATTTATTATAAATTCCATTTTTTTTTTTTTGGAATATACCCAAAATAAATTAGGCAATTAGATAGTGAAGTAACATGTACAATAGTGATAGTGATATGTACGTGTTCTGTCAGAGTAATGATGGCGGAAAACCTACTCGTTGCTTTTGACCAAAACTTCTTCTTGAGAAATCTTAAAGGCTAGGAAATTGGGACCGATTAAGCTAATCAGCATATTTTGAGACTTGCCTTTGAATTGAGAAGATTAAAACATCATTACGACCACCATTGTAGAACTATTTTATAGAAATATTTAAGGACTTGGCATTTCTTCGCTTTTTGCGTCTATTATTATTTAATTTATATATTCATTAAGGATCCAATTCATATGTAATTTATAATTTAATTAACCCGTAAAACAGAGCTTTGGTTCTATTCCGTATGGAATTAGTTTTTAACTAAGAATGGCATTTCTAAACAATATATGATAAAAATAAATTGGTAGAACTTTATTAATCGTTGTTCGATATATATATTTTTTTTTTTTCTTAGCTCTCAAATTTTTAATATTATAGATAAGGGAAAAATAAAGGGAATTTATTTGGGGTGAGCGGATCCTTTTACTAGGAGTACCTGTTTGGAGGTGGAGTGAGGGAATTAAGGAGTGTGGGAAGCCTCGGTAGAGGTGGAAATGCTGCGGTGCAGTGGTGAGAGTCCACTGAAGGCTGAGCCTAGAGTCTCTCTAGGCATGTAGTGGAAGTTCATTTTTCGATATCAGAGGACAATTATTATTTTGTACATTAAGTATCCTTGCCTACCAAAATTCATTAAAATACACCAAGATTTAAAATAACAGAATATAATTGTTTTTATTGTTGACTCGAAAATACGTAGTGTTTTGTAATAATTTATTTTGCGTTACCGTATTTATCATTCCAAATATTTAAATTATCTATTTGCCGAGTATAAGTCAAAATTGTTCAACCAATCTCTTCTCTGTGAATCTCAGACATGTGCAATTCAACTACTTCTTTCATAAATACAGTCGCAAATATTATCTGTATAAATGAAGTTAGACGAAAAGAAGTTATATGCGGTAACAACATTGTATGAGAACCGGTGACAGGTTGACAGCAGGGTTTATTTTGTTATCTTGGGGAATTCTTTGTATTCGATTTATTCCGCTAACTTTGTTCTGGTCACTTTCTGGTAGTCTCTCTTCTTGCAGACTACAGTAAACCGTGGTGATTTTTAAATGTTATTTCCGGAGGATTAATTACGATTAATTAACTAATATGCTATCGTTAAATTGAACCCAATACTTTATATCTTGTTGATGATATTGATTTGATAATTTTCTAAGCTGTTTAATAAACAAGTTAATATTATTTTACACTAATTAACCTTTACATTATTGTGTTATTTATTATTATTCCATATGTTTTTCAGAGATGTTCTGTTATCACTGCCCTCCCAGCTTACACCCCAGTTCGGCGCCACGCCTACCAACGCTAGACTACCCATTCACACCATCACACCCTTGTAAGTACATTAACATATTTAGATAATCTTAACAAAGAATACTTTTATGTATAAAATAAAAAGCTATTTGTTCAACATAAATACATTATTAGTATTTACTAAAATTATTCCGAAAATTGAATGATGTAATAGTATTTTTTTCTAAGATTAGCGATTAGGCACATTATTTTCTTCATTATATGAAAGAATTATAGAATAAATTTTTATTTTCAATACATATGAAATCAAGGACGGTTGTTTGCATTATATTTTGTCTAATATTAATTTGTTAATTCTTTTCGGTCATTGAAAACATTAAAAAAATAATTAATAATTTTGTAACAGTTATGCTGATTATAATATATGGTTTCATAACGTTTATTTAAATATCTTCTATTCTCAATGCATAAAAAACATCAATTGAGGTCAAGAGACAAAAACAGATACTGACATTCGAAGTAGACATTTAAAAAAAAACACTCAACTCAATAATTTAAGTTTTTATCTTTGTGAAGCGAATTTCTTCACTTGAATGAATTTTAGTAATATTATTTTGAAGGACTTCTAAAGCTATTCATATTAATAAACGTAGTCTGGTCTAGCCTCAATTTATTTTGTACTGATACAAGCGATTTTGGAGGCTATACCACCTCATGTCTCAAATTGATAGAATAGCAAATGAAAAATAATAGTACAAATAATTTATCTTATTCTAAAACAGTCAAATCTATTACTTTATATTATATTATAATAACAATTATAATACACTAGAGAATGATGGTATAACCTCCAAAACTGCATGTATCAGTATAAAATAAATTGTGGCTATAAAAAATAATAATTTACAGCTAGTTTATTTTATTTATAATTTCAATGATTTCTTCATGTTGAATTAAACACAGTACCGTACTGTTAACTGAACTATTAAAAGTTGAGACCGAAAAGGTTGAATAAATGAAATGAAATATATCTGGTCCATAATTACAAGTAGTTGTTCGTAATTTGGTGAATATTTAAGAAAAGTGGTCGTACGATTTGTCAGGGCCACAGTTTGTAGATCATTACTAGTAATACTTTTCGTTTTTCATCAAGTAATTTTTTTTTATGTTAATGCGCATTTTATTGTATGTATACATAAAAAATTGTGGGTCAACCAGAGAGAGAGAGAGAGAGAGAGGAGAAGAATATTAAGCAATCTGGAAGCAATAGTTTCCATTATTAAACAGTTATGAACAGCAAACGTTATGTTAGATATGGGTTCGAATACTTCCACTCAAGTCCTTTCAACCACAGATCATTATTATTCATTCTGTGAAGTGACAATGATACCTCCATCAAGACGGATGTTCCGTCATCGACCCTGTCTCCTCTAATCGAATTCAAATGGAAACTTACTACCTCCTGTGATGCTCCTCCGGTCTGTGATGCCTGTCGACAGCTCGAGGATGTAGATCTAGGCCGATGAACGGAGGCGATGGGGACAACAGTTGAGATGTGAGGACAAGATTGAAAGGGTTAGGAGGCGATGCCATTTAAATGGGGTCTAATTGAAACGAAGTGGGCCTTCTGTTCTGGGTCTAAATCAAATCATTGGATCAGGCTAACAGGCAGTTACTTGCTTGTGGTGCGCCTGGATTAGCTCAGCGATGGGTGATCCTCCTATGATGGCCAGACAGCTACGATAGAGAGTACCTATTGGTTTTCGTTGCATTAAATTATATCTATTCGCCTATATATTGCCGTCACACTTATTTAATTACTAATAAAAACGGTATACAACCAATAATAACTTATTATTACTTAATAACTTATTATTTATTAATTTAGTAAATAACACTCATGCTCGTGCAAGGGCTTTCAACAGCCCACGTCCACCAACCAATTGAGAACTGAGGAATTCCCATTGCTTCTATGGATGGACTTCTCCATAGACAGTGGTGGACTGACTAATCAGTATAGAGCACCTGAGTACAGTAGAAACCGCTTGTCAATGAAAAGCTTTTTAAGAGAAACAAACATAGCTGATTTTTTTTTTTTTCATTCAAAACTTCATTGGGAAAAAATTACAATCTGCCTTATTGGGCAAAAAGTAATTGTGATAAATGTATTCAATCACACCATATTTACAATTTTCATTCATTCACTCATTAATACAGTATTTATAGACTTCCTATATATGTATTTAGGGACTATTTAGGGACCACCCGAATCAACATGGTTGGACACCTCCCTCGCATGCGAACGAGGAAGCGGAGTTTTGGGAACTCCCGCTTTAGTCTCCGAGGAGGATTATAAGGATGTGTAGCACAGTGCAATGCCTGTAACTGTGGAATTTCATGAACTTGGAAGGAGAGTTCAAGAATGTAAGGTATATTAAGATCGTTATGAAGGGTTTTGTTGCTGACGCATTAAGGGGCATTTACTCAAGACTTTTGATTGAAAGGATTGGATGTTGGTTGATGTTCGATCCTGTTATTTAAAATTTAAATTATACCTTCTCTTCTATTGTCTGCTCACAATATTTTTTTGTTTAAATCAAAAGTGCTTTCAGACAGACAGAATACAATTTCCATAAAAACACATATTTCTTAATTTTGAAAACCACAGTTCCACGGCTGTAACATTATAATTATAATTGAAAAATTATAAAATAGGTTTATTATCTTTCTACAACTGATAATTTCTTCTTTATTGAAATAGCTCTTTCCTCCAATTGGTTTTGTCGGCTATCTAACTCATCTAAACAATAGTACCTTTTTTATTTATCTTTTAACGAGGGCTGCTACTATCCACGTGCTCCTCACTCTACCACTCCAGTCGTAGAAAGACAACCAAAGCTGTTTTCTAATTTTATTATACACTTCCACAGTAATCCGGCAGTAATCTTTATATAAGTAATATTAATAGTAAAGTAATATTATACTTTCTGGTGATGTCACGTAATTTGTCCGGACGTATCCTAAATAATAGGTTTAATACCTTTCAGGCTGGATCGGACTGGTCTGGGTTTTTAAATGGGTATGTTAAAAATAATTGTTATTATATAGTACAAACCTTTATTATGAAAAAAAAATATAAGGAGATTAAAATCTGGCTTTCGAAATTAGGAAAGGTGTGCTTCGTCATTTTATAGAAATCAAGTTAAGGGTGGTTGGCGAGGGATTTTTGTTTCAGTATAGTTATATCTAAAAAAAATCAAATAGAGGATATTACAGACTTGGGATTCTTTATTTAGATTCTTCGTGAAAAATCAATTAATGCGCTTAATGAGTTGTGCTCTACACACATTGCTACTTGACCTATAAGCCATTTGGCGTAGTTTTGACAAATTTAGAGTGTTTTTTGGTGTTGCTTATGCGTGTATGCGGTAATCCTCACTCCATCTTCGACTCCGAATGCGACAAGAAGGAATAAGCGGGAGTAAGAAAGAGATATGACAGCGGGGAGGGAAGTGACATCTGGTCGAAGCGAGATAACCAGCTTACAGGCGGGACGTCTCGGTAATTGATTGAACAAATAAGGGAACGAGATAGCCTTATATCTGCTGCCCATCTGCACTCCAGATCGAGTGACTGGCCGTTTTTTTTTCGTACCTCGTAGTGTAGTGGATCCCTGGATCGATCTGCTTATGTGGTCAAGCAGTGTCTATAAAGGTTTGCCGCACAAATCCAGGCATGCTTAATGGTTGCGTTCATTATGAAGCCTGATTCCTACGGCGTATGGCGTGGCGAATCTCCAGTCACGAGGTTCGTATGTATTCGCGGAATGACCGATCGAATTCCGTCGCGTGCAGTTCACACGACGCGTGGTTTGGCTAATATTGTGTCCCCTTCACACCAATACGACTGACGTTCATTTTTCAGTTTTATTTGTTTCGTTGCTCCAAATGAACGAAGTTTATTACTATTCTATTATGTATAATTCGTAAGAAAAGTTCTCCAACTGTTTTCATATTCATCGCCAAATTCCTGAAAGTAGCCATCATATGTACTTTCTTCCGTTTTAGTACTTTCGAAGAAACTCCGTACTAATATTACTTCTAATACGTTCTCATGCATCATACGCGTGCTCCCTATCTTCATGTCCTTGATGTGGATCTCTCATTATAGATTCTCCCTCTTAGAAATCTAAATACGCCATTATAACTCCATTATTCCAATTCATTATGAACTACTTGAAAATTAATTCTTACTTAAATAACTTCTTTAAAATTAAACAGGTTTTGTGAATGGGTACACAAGCCGTACTGGCTTGTCATCTGCCGGACGTATCAACCTAGATTTCACGGGAAAGCTAAAACAATTACGAGCCGCTCCAATATCAATGTATTTGTTTATTTTTCTTAGTAGTTGATCTATGGATTGGCCACCTTAAGATTTTTATTAAAAATTAGATACGTCCTAAATTGCGTTTTTTGAAATGTATATAAATAAAGCCAAAGAAGCAGCAAGTGAAAAAATTAATATTGAATATTTCTTAAAAACGTAATAAATTATTGTGGAACCATCTTGTTAAAGTTTCTATAATCGATTTTTCAAAAAATTGTATATAAAATATTGACAAAAAAATGTTTGAAACCGGCTTGGAACGTACCAATGTATTTTTTTGGTTGGCTATAAAACCTTTTTTTAAATATCTTTAAAATCCTTTCTGTGCCCTTAAAATCGGTGAATAGACCAGAAGATTAAATCTTAAAGAGGTATTCAGCTATAAATTATAAAAGTTTTAAACGAATTTTTTTTCAAGGTTACCGTTTATATACTTTAACCAAAAAAAAACCTAACCAGTATATCTGTCACGCAGATGATTCACTCACCTATAGACACTAACCCGCAAGAGCTGACACTGTGAGACTCTTCCCCTCCGCTGGTGTCAGATGGTCTTTAGTTGAAATTTATTGGCCGGCCAGTCAAACTCAATAATTGGCCAAACGGGCCGGGCTGGCCTTAACGCAGTAATTGCCCTCTAGGAAATTTCGCAGTCTCACAATTTAATAATTCGCCTCGTTCCTCTCCCGATTGTCGTCTCAATTCCTTCTCACAATCACGATCAGTCGCTCTCATGGCGCATGCCCATTCTTCATCTCGGCTATTTCCAATCGCTGTTTCTTCCTTGGCGGGTTTAAGTCTAAAACATCATTTTATGAACATATATACGTTCATTTAGGGAAATGCACATTAAATTTTAAAGATTATCACTGTCGGGTCGTCACGAGGGGAGTGCCTAGTTAACCTAGCCCTGGTGACTAGTGAGGGTTGTTTGAGTTTATGACATGGACAATCGTTTCATGACGGCTTTACTATCTGACTCCATTTTTTGATAGGTATGTGTCCCGACAAAGCACTATGTTCAGGAGGAGAGGTACAGGGTAGGTTTACAGGTAGTTTATGTGGTCTTGGAATGACGAATTCACACTCGGTATCTTAGGGTAGGTGAAAACCGTCCGGACCCAAAGGTGAGTGTGAGCCGGATATAAGCAGACTGGATTGCCGTGGGAGACGCTACTGGTAACTTTGTAGGGCTACGGCAACCGTCGTCCGCGAGGGAGAGGTATCTCCCAAGGAGGTGCTAATTTTAGGGAGACGAAGGCAGAGATTCCCACTAGGAGATAGCGCCGGAATAAAACATAGTGAGGTTAGGAGAGAGAGAGATTCAGAGGTAGTTGAATGAGAAGATCATGGTTTTGAGTAGAGCAGCAAGCGCAAGCGCAGAGAGAGAGAGAGGGGTGTTCTAGGTGCAGGTTTGGTAAGTTCTGCTCTTAGACGCACGGTTTATATAGGCAGGATGGCTCCCCACCTGCGGCTGTTTCCCCGAAGAGAGAGTAGTGTTCTAAGTGATGGTCCGGTTCGTTATGTTAATTTTGTCTAGTGCCGCTTCTTATATAGCCGGCTAGCAGTGGTGGGGATGGGTTCCCACCTGCGGCTGTTCTCCCCACCATCTTCGCCCCCACTCCGACTGACGTCATAAGCTTTATTAAACATATGGAAACAGTGATAGATATGATCTGATCGAGAAGAGGGGGACTTATTATTATTTGTAATTAAGAGGTGGCCACAACAATCCCCTTTGCTCAAAGCACCCATTTCTAAAAAAATACACTTTAGAGTGATTGTGGTTAAACTGTTAAACACTTCATTCACAGGAGGCGAACAAGAATTTAATGACAGTTTAAAAAAAACCTTTGTAATTATATGCAAATCAAGTCCCAATACATATTACACTTATTTAATGAGGGGGTTGATATATCCTGATGTTATCAATTAATTAATGATTTTTCGTGAGGTTGTTTTTATGTATAGAATATTTATTGCATCAATTGAAACATCCATCGAAAATCTCATCCCTCTTTATGAATCAGGGATTGTGAGAAAGTCATGTGAGACGCCACAACTAATAATACACATTTTCAATGCCTCAACATGATAGGAAAAAATTTTTAGCGCGAAATAATTTATTATTAACCTTTTTATAATTTTTCGTGTGGTGGTTTAATTTCAGCATCTTCAGGGCATCTAATGGGACTAGCATGAATAATATGTCTCTACTTCAAACACGGGTTGAGCTAAGTTGCTAAAATGATTATAATATAATTGTGGTTATATTACTATTTTCTTTTTAGTAAAAAAAACCACATACTATTAATGAGCACTTTAATGTCATTACACACCCTTGTTAAAATGATATATAAAATAATTTTTGTAATTAGGCTATTAATTAATTAATGGTACTTGTTGGATCAGTTGTTGGCGTCAGTTCACGAAATGAAACTTCCGAGTAAAATGTGACAGGTCAAGCTGGAGACTCATGTTCTAGTCATTAGAACTAGTACATGCAGATACCTAGTATACAGCAACTAGGTATATACCTGTTTTGTGTTAATATTTTTGTGAACTGCAGTACCTTTCACTTGTATGTCAATAGCATGCCATTTTAAATTCTTCTACACAACGATGAAAATTCAAAAATAGAGGGAATGTCGGAAATATTTTTAAAAATCCTGGGGAGAATGATGCTGCAAGATACAATATTATAACTTATATTATTCCAAACGAGAACTCTGAAAAGACACATTTCCTGTATGTCAAATAACAACTGTATGTTAAATATTTTTCATAAAAAGACTTTACATCCTCTCCAAGTTTTTACAATTTGTCTACGTTTCGCCAATTCAGGCATCTATAGGACTGTGTATTATGTAAAAATTTTCAACACTAATTTTTCTCGTAATTCTAACGTCATATAACACAAATTTATATACGTCTATACCACCCCCTCTTTTATCCAATACTCCTTGATTCCATTGTGGAAGAAAATGTCTTTTCTCAGCTCGTAAAAGAAAACATTGTATGCATTTTAGAAGTGTACCACATGCGGCCGTTGTTAGAAATGTGAGAAAGATTAGTGTTTGTCGGGTCGTCACTAGGAAGTGCCTGATCACTCTAGCCCTGGTGACGAGTGCGTGAGTGCGTTCCATGACGGCGTTACTATCTGACTCCATTTATGATAGGTATGTGCCCCGACAATGCACTATGTTCAAGAGAAGAGGTACAGAGGTTTCATAAAGAATAAGTCAAGTTTTCAGAGTTTCGAGTGGAGACCAAGCAAGCGTCACGGGTACAGGTCGCCACAGAGTCTGCAAGGAGGCTAAGAGACTGACGAGGAGACTGGCGAGGAGACTGACGAGGAGACTGGCGAGGAGACTGGCGAGGAGACTAAGAGACTCACGAGGAGACTGTGAGGAGACTGGCAAGGAGCCTAAGAGACTGACTTCCAGGGCCAGGAGCCCTGGCGTAAGGCGTCACCGAGTAAAGGTCGCGAGAGACTTAGAGGCGGATGAGGAGACTGATTAACAGGGCCAGAAGCCCTGGCTTAAATATCGTTCCTACTTCCTGCCGGGAGGCTATGAGGGTCTAATCCGGGTTGGGGGGAGTGGACACCTGAGGTGCTGTACCCCGCTTAATTACCCGACCCCTCGCCCCCTAAAGGACTGTTTATGACTTCCAGCTGGCGACCCTTTCCGTTTATGACTGTTTGGCTTCCGCCTTTTATTGCTTACCACTTTTACAATGATTTACATTTAATTATAATACATTTAGTTCATGTTATTTTACTTTTGGTTACAATATATACATGCACTAGAGTATAGGGTGATTTAACTTATCTAGTTAGCGGTCGCTACATTGTTGAACATTTTATGTCATATACAGTCCTATGAATACCTCAGTGGGCGATAGATAAATTGTAAAAACGAAAAAAAATTGTAGGCTGTAAAGCCTTCTTTCGAAAAATTTGTGCTTTTCATACAGAATTTATTCTAAATTATTTTTTCAAATTAAGTTTTCCGACGGAAACCCTGAACCCCATAAGGTCATTTCCAATTTATTAGTTTAAAGGTAATCGTACTTGTAATCAAATTTTTGCGGCCTCCAACAGTATTTGCTGGAAGGTCTTATCAATCATAAGTTTAATTCTATCACGACCTTCCTTGTTGATCTGAGGTGAGTCCTTCACTCCAGGATCAGATGTTCTCATTGCCTGCTTTAACGAGTCTAATCTTGTTTGTACTGTGATAATGAGACAGGCCTAGTCACCCACAGCTACTGCGACAATGTTGCATCGTTAGCGGTGTCTTTTGATGGTGGGACGAATTCCACAGAAGGGTCGTTGCTATCTGGCCATATGTGGTTGTGCTGAGCAGCCCCGGGCGCAATGAGACCAGGCCAAATCCAATCAGGCGCATATTCCGCTCGTTAGAGGTGTAACGAGAGGTATGATTGGTTCTCTAATTCCATTGGCTGGTTATCCCGCCCAATCAGAGGCAGTTATTGGTTTACCTTTCTCCCAGTCGGTCCTAACGAAGCCGGCACCCTTCAAACCGCCCCCTCGCACCCTCTCTCTCTCTCTCATTCAGGCACCGTGGGGGCTCATTTCGTATTCAACGAGAGTTTCCTCACTCAAACCTTTCAGACAACTTTTGCTTTTCCGTCGAGAGAATTCGTTGGGTTATGATAAACAAAGCAATTAGTTAAGGTGTTTTTTTTTTACTTTTTTTAAACAACAAAAATTTTGATCATACTTTTGCAAAAGCACAATGTTTCTAGATGACTCAGGGGTCAGTTACCTCCCCATTTTCCCCATTAGAATAATAGATCGGACTAAAATTCAACAACTTGAATTATGAACTAAAGCACTTCGGGGTAATATTTAATTAAATAATGGGGTAGTAAGAAAATCGAGAGTAGTCGAGTTCAATCCGGAGGATCCTCATCATTTTTTATAATCATATTAAATGATTGTGATTACTCATTACAAATCAAATTAGACTTGTGGTTTCCACTAATTTCCAAAAAGCTCGAAATGATTTTAAACCACTTTGTTTATCCCAAATGAGAATAATACGAATTTTTTTTCTGCATGGAGCTTATAACAGGATATTTTTTTATAACAATGGAGCTTGTAGCAGAAATAAAAACACGAAAATTTGACTCTAGTTCTATTGCTTATAACTTCTAAACAGTTACTAAAAAAAATTACCACTACGACTACTTTTGGTTTCTTGCGTGTATCTATGCGTAGGAAAGAGCAAATTAAAAAAAAAGAAAGTACTCTCTTCGCAGAATTAAACGATCTGACATTTTTTTCATTTTGAGTTGCTTATTTCCAATGACAGGCGTTTGAAAATGAGCATAACACACTTTTCAGTGGTTTTTTGGCCACGTTATAAGCTATGTTCAGAAACCATCCAAAATCCATATTATTGTCATTTAGGATGCCCAATGTGGTTTAGATCATTTCCAGCTTTTTGTAAATTAGGGGGAACAAGACACGGCTTTTTTTTTGGTCTGATTTGACAGGTCTGTCAGTATTATGTCCAAAACCACTTTATTTTATTATAGTTGTAATCCAGTTGTTGTGGAACTGCAAATATCCTTCAAAGTTTTTTTGTTTGAAATTATTTTCAGCAATGTCAATTCCTGAAATGATGGCAGGTTAAATGCCGACTTCAATTATTAGCATCCATACAGAATAATAAAGAAATAAAATTATATTCATTTGGACAAGTTGGTTAGTCAAAATAATTTCTGATTAGGTGCCGTTGGTGTTTTATTTCTTGAAATAAAATTAAATTGAATACAAATTTATAGAGATTGGTTTTAATGGATGTAATCCGGTAAGGCAGAAAATCTTTTAAATAGCGTACCTCCTAAAGCCCCGCTTCAGCCGTAATGAATTATTTTATTTACCATTAAAGGGAAGGGAGGACTTTCAAGACTTAAGGAATTAAAGGATAAAAACAAAAATAGAAGAAAATTAAATGCCAAGAACTGGGTAAAGCACCGGAGGGAAGCTTAGAGGAAATGGAAAAAAAAATAAGTAAGAAAAATGCGATTAAACAACATTAAAAGGATAAACACGGGACGGATGAGGGTTGTGCTCAAACAAAACACAGCAGAGAGCTTCCTCGAAAACTTATAATTCCATTTTGTTTTTTAAGCCGACTTTGTAACTCTTTTTAATTAGTAATTACACTTTTAAATAGAGGAGGGAGGTTTTTGTGTCTGAGTAATCCGTATAAAATAAAACGACTAAAGTGCATTAGGGCTTCGGTGTAATGGGCCTTAATTGGATGAGGTGTTTCTCTAACCCTCCGCCATTTTATTTTACAACCTCCTCTTGTCTTTCAAGCCATCGCCTGAGTCTTGTCATGTCTGCTGTTGCTAATAACTAATTAATGCAAGGATAACTCTTGCCGTTTTTTTTTTGTTTTTTAAATTTAAATTGTGTCCACATTAAATGTAAACTAGATTGTATGTTTCCGGAGTGTACCTATCGATTCCTCTCATTGCACCATCTATATAGGCCATGCAGGCATGAAATTGGAAACAAATTTACACCTATATAGATAAATTAGAAAATAAAATTTGAAAACTGAATTAATGTAGATCAAATTACTCAAAAAGGTGGACACGATAAATGTTCACATAAAGACAGAAAATCTGCTGTCCATGATGTATAAAGGAATAGCCCTACTTTCATTATACAGTTGATATTTGAAAAAAAAAAAAATGTTCCAATATACTATAATATGACCCATCTATTTATTTATTATTAAAACCCTGCTTAAAGGATATAGAAGGTAATTAACAATACCACGAGATACTTACGGACCACAGCGTGAATTTAAAAAAAATATTTATTAAACGAGTGTAATAAAGCTACTCTATACAGAAATACTACATTTATCTTTATCCTTCTAGGTCACTGTAAAATGACTTCCAAAAATTAACAAAAACTGTAAACTGCTAAAATATTGACACAAAAACAACCATTAAATAGGTGGTTTATCAAAGCATTATTAATAGGTGTATTTGTGTTGTAAGTTACAAGTACAATAGAAACCTTAAACAGCTTCTAAGCTGAGAATTTTGAAAGCTTATAAAAGTTTACAAAACGGGCCTACTTTTTTTTTTACCTTTAATTTTTTTCCATACTTCCCTTCGTTTAACCAAAATATTTCATTATTTATTTTGCTTGTCTCTGAGTCCATTGATGCTGCTCGTTTTCCATAAAAAAGAAAAATGGTTAAACTCCACCAGGGATAAACAAAAGATTTAAATTTATTTTTACCACAAACGACCGTCCTATTTTAAAATTACATTTAGTTCATTCATCATGTTCACGGTATGTACTTTGCAATGACACGTGGCTGGCCTGGTTCCACTGAGCTAATCTCATCACAGACTGTGCACCTCGCGTGACTCGACCCCAGTCCTCAAGACCGCATTAGTAGCTGAGGGTTCCTCTCTGTGATGCTTTGACGGGAGAGGACGTTAGCGAGTGACGCTGGTCTCTGGAAGAATTTTCTATCCCTGAAACAGTTTTAATAGTGGGATCACACTATCACACAGGAGTATTCTTGAATTTTAATTGGGAGTATCAAGTGAAGGTTGATTATTGAACTTCCTCAACCTAAATACACAAATAGATCCAACAAGTCCAAGAAAAATAAATGAAACAAAAATTCAAATAATCAATAGATCAAATCAAATAAAACAAAAAAATTCCAATAAATAATGAAAATAATTGTTTGCTAATATGCAAATGCATCTAGTTTAAAAACTAAATAATAACACCGTCGCTCTTGATTATGATAAAGTCTTCATTGATGTACTTATAAATTTTAATTTTAAATAAAAATCTAACGAAAATATGTCTGATAAATTACTCAATTAACGGTTGAGGTTAAACAACGTTTTTATTATCACTTTTAATGACTTCATATGTTTATTTTCAACTTGAGCCCCAACACATATCAGTAATGAAGACGCTGAGAAAATTAATTTGATACTTTACCTAATATGACAATATTTATTATTTTATTTCTGAAACATTAAACGAAACCTCCATGCAAAATAACCTGCGTCTATATGAAACCGGGGCCATAAAAAAATGCGAATACACTTAGACGTACTTATAGTCCATTTCAGCTCCAACAGTCATCAAGTTTGTACGTCAAGATAATTATTTTTTAATACTACTTAATTTATTATATACTCTTGAATTATGAAAAATAACAACTTGAACGGTTGCCTAGTTGCTGCTTATGGAAGTTTTGTAATTATAAATTAAAAAAAATTACACATTGTATAATCGTGGCGTCATGTTCTTTAGTTTTATAATCTGTAAATATTAAAAAATATATACATGTACGTTGCGTATTTATAATACCAACTAGTAATAAATCAATATTTTATTGTAATATTAATATTTCATGGAAATATTTTCATGACTTCTTTATATCAAATGAGACCCCCATAGAAAATTTTAAGTTTTCTAGCTTGAACAAGGGATTCACAAAGACCTGGGATTTCTAATTTTGAAATAACAAACAAAACCGTAACAACCTCACGATGCTCCTTGTAATGCTTTAGTCTAGATCAGTATAGGTAAATAAAACATCGACTAGACAGTTCATTGTCGACCGTAGGTATATTAAATACATATATCCAAATTGTTATTAATGGAAGAGATCTTTCCATTAAGCTAACACTATTGCCAAATAAATTGATTGCTTCGGACAGTTTCAACGCAGACCGACATGTGCTAATTAAAGTCGCCGACAAAGATCTGGCAGCAGATGTAACCGGACTCTTCCGAGCCAATCATACCCCATTAGGGATTTATCCATCACAATTATCTATCAGACAAGTGTTGCTGAAATTTCGACCCAAAAAAAAAAAAAGAAGAAGAAAAAATCTCATTTGTGGACGCGATCAAAGGAACTCGTGATTGTAAGAAAACTTCCTAAGAACAATGACAAATTCACCTTTGCGTACTGCCAACCATCTCTTGACTACATGATAACGTTGGCATTGTCTTTATTTATAACCTAGTAAAATAAATCACTCAAAGGCTTCTTGAAAATTGTAAGAGTAGCAACAATAACTAAGTTAAAAGTGATATGCATAATGTTTCAAATATGAAAAAAGATACAAATATTCATTAATTTTATCCTTTAGGAATTATACTACCTACAGCTAAAGATTTTTTTTTTCGTTCTATTTTTCTACATTTAAAAAAATGGTTATTTTAATTATTAACTAAATTTTAGTTTAGAGGCGGTCTGGCCACTGGAAACTATACGAAATGAACCCATGTAACATAAAATGAAATAAAAAAATTCTTTAACCTCCCCCCCCCACAAAATAAATACAATCTCGATAATTTGACACATGTAGTGCCAGAGAGATCTTTTTTAAATATTTTCCCAGATCTTTATAAATGGCCGGTTTTTTCCTGATACCCTTTTTCTCGAAGTTTCGGAAAAGGGACCTCTGATTTATACAGACATGTTTTAGATACCCACTGTTCATAACGGAGTATTTTCGTTTGATTTGCTAAATTATTAAGACAGGTTCCTTTGTATAAACTGTCGTTGTAATATGATACAAATTCGTAATGAAATTTTAAAATATAAAAGCAAACCCAGTTGCGGGGGCAAGATGAGCCCCCCTACATAAACACCCCCAAAAGAAGAGGATTACCTGAATTTATCTATCTGCCTTGACTACCTTATCCCTCCCGGGTCTCTATGGTATTAGCCCTAAGCAGAATCTAGTGTCGGCCCTCAGTGGTTCGGACATTTGTTCCTATCTACCTATTACACCGTGTTAGTGGTTAAACCTAATGCTTTTTTATTATCAAGGAGGGATTTGGAGGATTCTGGTATTGGATAAATTCACCAATAGTCCCCCTCCCTATCCGGTCTGGTTTATAAGTTCCAGAGTGGTTACTCTGCCATCTAGAGGAAGTTGAAGTGTTGCGACAATAAGGCTCCTGGAACATTCTTCTGCATTATTTTTACCAAAGAATTTGTGTTTCTTAAGAGTTATAAAATTATATAGATATGGTTTGATATACGTTTATATATAAGTAGAATATTATACAATTATTTCAATTAATGACAAACGTAAATAGACAATGTGTGGCCGTGCTGAGACGATGACGCTAATTACAAAAGTCCATTACCATCAATTTTGCAGAAGAAACAAAAAACGTAATTGTATGCCACTTAAGTCTTGCAAAGCCATCGGTATGATTATGCATTCGGCCTACAGATGATATACCCATTCCGAACCATTGTTGTTAGATTTATCACCGACTCAAATCAGCCGCTCCTCAGAAGTGAATTTCGCAGTGCCTGGAGTGGATGAGATAAGGAGGGGCTGACGGTAGGGAACCAGATCGAATTAGAGCCTATAATACCCGCCAGTGTAACCCTACACCTAGCAGCTAACTGGGTAAGAGAACTTACCCCAACCCCTGCCGGCGCATATGTCGGCTTCTGGCTCATGTTAGGATGCAGTACATTCCACGCCGCATAGAAGCACATGGTCAGTGACGATCGAGTATTTATCATAAACAGTTTGAATCTGCCAATCGTTCCAGGATTGAGTTAAGTCAAAAGGACCAAAAATGATTTCTAGTCAGGACCCCAGCAAGGGTGAAAGGCAAATAACCACATTAAAGATTCTTCATCTTGTCCGATAGAATGCTCAAAAGATTATATATGGCCAAGAATGTTTTGTTACCTTGGAACGTTGATGTACTACAGAGGGATCACTTCATTGATATCTCCCACCGCTACATATGTAATGTTTTATATACATCGAACTCAGAATAAATTGCTAGACACAGATTGAATGCAACATCAAGGACAGTGAACAAGAGATCGACCAAGAGGATCATATACATGGACTATCGATAGAAAGTGCGATAGGATTTGAAGACCTGCGAAGAGAGGTTGATTGAATTGATTCGAAGAAGATGATTGATTGAACCCAGAAATTTTGAATATACGGACCCTACACTCAACATATCCCTAAGTTAAAAAGTAATTTACTAGACAATTTTGCATGCTCTCTCCCTATCAAGTGATAAAATGTCCATAGTAAAAACTACAACTTAATTATAAAACAGTTTTATTGTCTTTCCATAACTGATGAATTCTTTGTTAATGGTGCTTTCGATACTTCTATTTCTCAGCAACAGATGTTTGCTATTTCATACTTTTCATTAATATTATCCGACAAATAAAATTGAATCCTGGAAAATATTTAAATAAAATTGAATCCTGGAAAATATTTAAATAAAATTGAATCCTGGAAAATATTTAAATAAAATTCGATTCCCTAATGTCGGATAATATTAGTAAACAGAAAGAAATAGAAAATACGCGTATGTTAAGTAACCCGCTCCCTCCAAACCTCCTGTACAAAGGAGCGAGGATGTAGCATCCCTGATTAAATGGAAAAAAATACACAACTGTTTCAGTTGAGTTATATATCCTACATAACTAAATGGGTGAGTAGCCATAAGATTGATATATATTTGTGTTTTAAGTAGGTTTTTTAAAATTTTTTGACTTCTCGATAGAATTTTTTACTAATTTTTGGTGGTTTTCATATCATCATAGTTATTATACATTACATTTCATAGTATTTGTTGTTTGAATATTAATTATTAACTACATAGGTGTTGTATTTCTGAATTTTTAATTGTAATGGAATAGAGGGACAATTTCAAAGTAAGAAACCATTTGCTATGTATAATGATTTTGATTAGTTAGTCTCCATATGAGCAGGTAAAAGTTTTTATCATTTGACTATTTATTTTTTTGTAGAAATAGAGCTATAGCACTAATGAAGAAATTATCATTTGAGGAAAGACAATACGACTGATTTATCAAGATAAAATGTCCTTTGATCTTACATTTTACATGCTCCCCAATATTCAGGGCGCCAATGACGTGAGTCCGATGACTCAGTGGATCATCTCTACCAATGTACTCAATTAATTTGCTAAGATTGATTGACTCTACAAGATAAAACGGATACGGTCCTATAAATATGAATCAACAATCAATTCATCCATCAGCGGAGGATTATGTAATGTTATCTTCTCCTTCTCCAGTGGCAATAAGGCTTCAGTGCAACATATAAATTGAACTGTTAATATCTGCGGTTTAGTGCAACAGTCTCAATGTCAGATTTATTGGAACTAACGCTTGGATATATAAAAAATAATTCTATTTTCTAAACATTACGTCCAAGAACTCTATCTATCAAGCGGTGAAATTGAGAGGTAACAACAGGTTAGCCCCAACTACGCATGATTTCAAGTGGTATTTACAAACTACACTATCAACCTCGGTCGGCCTTACCTCTTTATGATTTTGTAGGTGAGATATACCGACGGGACCCTATAAAATGAAGTAGACTTGACATCAGTGACTTCCTAAGGGCAATGACTACCAGCAGAATAAAGTCCCAATACAAAATCAATTGCAGGAATCATTTAAAACAAGGCTACAATCGGTTAATACGACCTATAGATTTGCTGAGTTTTTAAAATCATCGAGTAAAATTTATTCTGAACAGTCATTTATATATTAAATATTTCCCTTATTCTTTTGGTTAGGTAATAAAGGAGTGTCTTTTTTGGCGTTTCCTAACCTTAATTAAATACTTAGCTCCCGCTTCAGTGAGTGTGGGATGGTCGGTGTTCTGGCCATCTTGGGCTTTTGCTAAGGTCCATGGGGGGAATCGCTGGTTTCACGAAGCGTACCAGCTTGGAGGTACTCGGAGTATAGAAAATTTTCCATAAGAATATAAAAGTTGATGGATTGTACTGATGTAGGTAAGTTGGTCTACATAGTTTTTATCCGCATCCTCAGATCATTCCTTGTCCCCTACTAAACACAATCTATAATCACCGCCTGACATGTGGGACTGGGGTGCCTAGACCCCGGCCAGTTCCCTGACGCTTGCTTCGCTCTCTTTCTTTTACCTCAGGCTTCTAACGGCGGACTCCCAGATGAGTTTAATATACAAACAACGGTCTTGATGTCCTGAGGGTTTTACGCCAAAATAAATCCAAAAAATCAATTCAAATACTTTAACCACTGTCACCTGTGGTAACACAACATTTACTTACTGACGACCGATTAATTCTAATTGTAACAGTGCTATACAAAATCTAGTCTGCGAAAATGCCCGCATATTAGATGCATATTGAAATAAGTTTAATCTATATCAATTGTGATTGTAACAAGTAGTCGTTGGCAAAACTAATTATGTTAATTTAGACTTGGATAGTTTATAAATAAAAAAAATAAAAAAACGATTTATAATGGAACTAATAACATAACCAATCGTCAGCCTATAGTTTTTTTTATGTTTATTGATCTTTCATTAAGCCTTATCCTATTCGATGGATTCAATTTAGAATTTTGCCAAGATTCGTCGTTATAGTAGCCAACTTTCCGGAAATAACACTTATTATCTATATATATATATTATATGAATATAAACACATTTTTCAGGATTATATGGCATCAGGTTTACCATTAACACCCATCATCATCAAAGTTAATGTTTCCATCAACCCTAAGGTTACTTATGATGTCAGTTTAGGTTGGCCGCTAAGAGTCAACCGGCTCCCCTTCAGATCGTAAGAGTCCCTTTTTTCCCTTCCCTTCTCCAGTAGGGGCTATTATAAAAACATTCCACATTTTCCGGTCTATTACTGTAATCCATTGTTGGCTATGCTGCCCCCTGGGCATCGTGCTGTGGCCACCGCCATGAAATTAGGCAACCCGATCCACCCCTCTCCCAACGTCCCCTTTAAAGTATCTTTTATATCCTCTTTATTTATTAACGCCGTCTGGGAGGATTACGTCTTCTATCTGGTTGAAGTGGCTGAGGCTTCCTGCACATGTCTGTTTTAAAATTAAGAACATGCAAGGCTGATCGTTATTGGTATGACTGTACTGCAATAAATGTCAATGCATAGAGAATGGGTAATATTTATAAAGTTCGATCCAGTTAAGATCCAATACGGATTCAAAAATGCATTGAGCCGAGAGAAATAAATAAAAAACAAAAATGACGACAACGAATATTTATTGATATACAAGTAACATTTGATCATCATTGGTGTTCAAACATGTACCAAATATTAAAAAATAGATAGTCCATCAAATATATGTATACATACTACCAAAAGATTCCTGGATGGATGATATGGAACACAACTATGGATCAACGGTTAAAGAAGTATTTGCCATGAGTAATTTTTTCCACTATGTTTAAAACAGAGTGTCTCTAATGCAAAAAAATTAAAAGACCACCAATATTTCCCGTATATTTTTTGTTGTTTTCCATGACTGAACCTTAAATTACACTGTAATTAGGATAAAAAGTTTCATATAATCATAGATATATACAAGAGTATTCCAATCATTAAAATAAAAGGAAAATAATCCAGTGTGGGAAAAAATCCTGATTTGAAATAACATTTTCTTGAGATTTGAAGATCCGAATTGCTTTTGGTGCCTCCAAAGTACCGTAATAAACTTGAATCCATTGATGACAGTGCTGGGTGCTAAACCAAACGTGGTATTAGTAAATAAGCTTAAGCTACGGGTTTCTAGAAGAGTTGGAGGATTCTTAACACAGTTCTTCCTAGTGCACTCACCACTTTTTATAAACTGGGTACAAGATCCTTTACTTAGTAGGGAGAAACATGCTAGTTGGGTCGTGTAACTGATGACATTTATTCCATTGATAATATGTACAAGCTTTATAATGTGTTTGAGTATAAGAATTATTGATAGAGGGTGTAGCGAACGCTAACTACATAAGATAAATCACCCTATACTCTATTGTATATATATTATAAATTGGACATAATATATTGTAAATGAATTTAAACAAATATAAAACAACATTACCAAACCATAAGTCATACCAGTGTAAATATTTTAAACAATAAAAGACGCATCTGCAAAAAACTAGAGGCCCTTGAAGGGGGAGTCAGGTAGCGACCCAGGCCTGGGTGGGTCCTGGTAAGCAATCCTGTGGTTTGGCTGGTCAGAATAAGACCCCAGATCATTGGTTACTGGGGGCTATATATACCCCCTAGTTTTAGCCGGTAAATCATTCTAACTACGGCTCTCTGACTGGTACTTGCAGCTGCACTGATGTTTCAAGATTTGATCTTCTCATTTATCTCTCTTCCTAACCTCGCTATGTTTTAGTCCGGCCTCGTCAGACCCCACACTTTCCTAGTGGGATTCTCTGCCTTCGTCTCTCTAAAACTAGCACCTCCTTGGGAGAGATCTCTCTCTCGTGGACGACGGTTGCCGTGACCCTACAAACTTTAACTAGTAGTGTCTCCCACGGCAATATAGTCATTCCAAGAACACGTAAACTACCTAGTAATACCCGTCATGAAGCAATTGTCCCGGTCATAGCCTAATCAACCCTCACTTCGTGACTAGGGCTAGGGTAGCTAGGCACCCCCTCGTGACGGCCCGACAGAGGGGATAGGTGGTAGACTGCCTTATAGCAAAAGCTGAATGATTCATAAGGCACCAGTGAAGTTGAGGCTAGAGCGGTAGTTTACCCCGGTATTGTGTAAGGGATCATGATGGAATTATGGTAGGATCTCCCACAGTTACCAACCTCTATTTTCAATAATACAATATTCCCCGCTCCACTCTCTCAGGATATCCCTTAGCTAGTCCCTTTGTCTGATCATGGAGGTCGTGTCTGCGTTAAGTACCACATTCCTTTACCGTATACTGTAGGATTTTTAAAATATGACCGTATCAGTTGTATTGTATAGTTTAACGCACTGAAGAGCTCTCATTAAAAGTGATAAGGGAATACGTTTCCCAGTTTTTGTAATATTAATTATTGTGACGACTCAATGTCTTTTGTTTATTTGTGTACTTCTGCACGAATGTATTTACATGATGCATACAGTTTCTTATATTCAAACAATAATAAGGTTCATGCGGGAAGGGTATGTATAATCTTACGCCTCTTTCTTAAATGATGTAAAAATAAAAGCAATTTATTTATTTTTTACAGTTTCTACATTTCAGGGGGGGTAAAAGAAAAATACAATCAGTACCTCTGGATTATGACTAGTGAAATTCTGAATTTTAAAAATGTTCAGTTAATTTATGCCGGTTTTACATAGATAAAACCATGTCCTCACTTAAGTATATTGTTAAATTCATTACTAGTTCTACCAACTGACGGTTTTAACATCGGCACATAGTCCACTGATTCTTAAGGCGTGCACTAAACCATCTTCGTTCCCTGCCTTACCTACCTTTTTCAAGTTGGTCTACATGATCATGATAGCTACTTTGAATACATAAAGAAACTTTTTATTGTTTTGCTCAGCTTGATCTGAATGAAAAATTAAGTCGCGTCAAAAAATATTTCTCTCCTAAGAATAAGAAGAATGCAAATAACAAAAAAATAATTGAGTCGAAATGAAAAAAAATAAATAAAACAGGAATTACTAGAAGACCGTGGAAGGCTGCTGGGATGAATGGAAAATAGACAAATGAATAGAAGAATAATGATGAATTATAAATAGTTCGATTTTCATTGAGGGAGATAAGGAACTGGGAAATTCTAGATTTCTAAATTCAGGGAGAGATGATGAATATTTATAGGAATAGAGTTCCATGGATAAGAAAAGAACGGTCAAAGGAAGCAGATTTGTGAGAAAGGAAAAATGCAGGTCGGAAGGGCGAGATCTAGCTTTACCGGATTTGTATTGGAGGAGGTATACAAGGTAAGCAGGTTTTTAGCCATGATAGTATGGAAGAGGAGGGATCGAAGAAAGTATTGGCGACGGGAGGAAGGCGTACAGACATTGCCACCTGGAGTAGTGCTGCGATATGCGACAGTGTAACGGGTAGTCATTAGTTAATAGGAAAGGCAAAGAAACCACCGCAAAGCCTTGACCCTCTAGCCCAGGAATGAACCTGATGTCGATGGAATGGGTTCAATGGAAAGCCGACAAAGAAAGTAGTGGGGATGAATTTCTGCATATGAAATCTAGGCAGAACGATGGATTCGGGATCATTTGCAACCTCTTAATCTATTTGTCAGGCTGTCTGTATTAATCGCCATTACCGTAAATTATGCCATTCTTGTAAGTTTCTTTTTATTAATAAACTTTTATTAAGTCTATACTGTTGTTCGTTAATTCCTTGTTCCGGCCTGGATTCGTGGCAACAATGCTCTATTCGTTAGCAGTCAGTACATTGATTTAGACGTTTCAGCTTGTAAGCACATACTGTTCACTTCGTACTATCGGGAAATCACCCAGACCGATGCCTGGAGTGAATGTTAGAAGAGCTCTATTTTCTGCGGGGTGGGCTGGAGTGCCTCCCTAATCCCCCATCTGCAGCTCCATTAAGGCCTGTTTTCGGTGGGGTGCCGCGATTCTTCCAGGGCCGCTAGCTGGCAAATCCTCTTAACTCCGGGGCTGCGGCGAGCAAAAAGTTTTACCAGTCCCTGCCCCCCCCCCCTCCGTATAATTAAAACAATCCTCACAATTTCCTCGCCTGTTAAAATTTCAAAACTAGTTACTCGTTCCACAGCGGGGCCACGACGAAAGATCGCCGAGCTTTCAGCAGCCTAATTCGCTTAGTCTGTTCCCGGATAAGCCCCTAACTCCGCCCAAGTATCTGCCAGGGCCATCCTACCGGAAAATCCCCCCTTTCGTCAGGGTTATTATTATATTGCAGATTATTTTTTCATTTTAATTATTAAACTCTTCTACCAACCGTAGGAATAATTATGATTAAGTCGTATGGCTTACAAAGATTCATCCAAGGTTAAATGAAGGTAGAAAACTATAATAATCGTGCTGTGATTTGGATTATTTTTTGATGTCACCTAGTTAGATAGGAGCCTTAGAGCATGGTCCAGCAACTTCACTAAAGACCTAATTCCATCGAACACGATGGGCGATTTCCCGGGCTTTAGAACCAGTCTTCGTATCCCCCCCCCCCCTAAAGCCGTCAAATGAAAAATAAAACAGAGCAATAAGACCGCGATATCTTAGAACTTGCCCAAGAAAAACTCTGCGAGCGCCGGTAGTAAAGTATGCAAGAAGAAACGACTCCTAACAGGATTATCCAGCCAGCCTGGACCAGGAGGCACCAATGACAGCGTCCCCTCCGCATTTGAAAACAGTCGGATTACATAATTATTTTTAAAAGCCACCCCCGCCGCGACCCCATTGAATTTTTATGAAAGGGGAAATGAAATTGGGATGAGGCTTAGAGAGCTTTTCGGAAATTGGCCCTCTCGGTGCGATGCAGTGCTGGTGGGAAGGAAAACCTTAATTTTTAAATTAAATACAGTGTTAGAGAGATGATATGGAGCCGAGCAATTATAACCCGAAACTGACCTGTAAATAAGTTAAAAGTCATATCGGATTAGTTCTAGGCGCGGGCATAAAACGTTTTTAATATTCAGGCATCCATTGGATTTTTCGTAAGCTTCTACCTCTATCTTTAATGGAATAATAATGCGGTGAAATAATTTCACTCAAAACTTTGTTGTTTTATTAAAACAAATTATAGCCAAGCGCGAAGTGTCAAACAGTTAAGTATTATTAATAATACTGGGATTATAGCTAGCTCCCTCTGACAAAACCGGTGTGAGCTACACAGGTTTGTACGAGTCTAATCAAAGGTGATTGATTTTGAGAGAGGCATTACTTGTGCAGCGATAGCTCTTAGAGTAGAGGACCCAGCCGGGGTTTGATTAAGCCCTGTCAGTTCTTTACACAATAGTTACTAAACGTAGACAGTTTAAATGCATATATAATAATAATTATAATTCATTGAAATCCCAATATATGATCTATGATATTAATCAGGACGTCGATAATGACAGGAAGTCTATTATGTTTTATTACTAATCATTTAACTTATTTATTATTGACACTCCATCGAATTTCATAGAGTTGGCAATGTTTTTCATGTCGTCGACTCAAATTAAACCTTTAAATTGTTTAAAAATTTTTAAAATGGGTAGTCATTGAAACAGAGATTAAGACAGGAACATGAGTGAAAACATAAGGGTTTTGGTTTTTGAATGGAGCAAAGAAAACCTAAACAATCAACTCTAATAACCGTGGTAGCCAAGTTTGTGATGAGCTGTTGGATTACGTGACAATACCTTTCATTATTTTGGCTCCTTGGAGAATTATTCGCTGTTTTTACTAGGGAAAAAAAAGTTAGTTATGTCTTAAAGTCATAATAATTTTCCATTCCACAGTCTCTTGTTTGACAAAGTCTTTCCAGATCCAAACGAGACAAACAGGCAAGATTTATGTTTCCAAAACATTTCGTTCGGGTAATGGCTTCGGATGACTGTTTAATTTCAGTAAATAAAAGACTCGATTGGAATTTAATGCTAATTAAATGATGCATTTGGGCTACAGAGCCAGTTGGGTGATACTACTTACAATATTTTAATAGTCTGTAATTTTCATATAATGGACACGCAACAACAATTTAAATGTGTCTATTGGTAAACTTTACATTTTTGCCTATTTCAATATAGGTTTTTTTTCAGATACCAGTTACTCTTACCATCCCGCGATCCACGATGAGGCATTTGTGAGGAGAAAGCAGAGGAGGAACCGAACGACCTTCACTCTGCAGCAGGTAAGGCACATTGCATTTACTATCAGAACTGTAACATTTACCAACCCTGATACAACTTAAGCCCAGAGTAGCCAAGTAGAGTTTGTGAAAGAAGACCAAATATGTTGCAGCTGGAAGAGCTCGAGAACGCATTCGCTCAGACACACTACCCCGACGTGTTCACCAGGGAAGATCTCGCCATGAAGATCAACCTGACAGAAGCCAGAGTTCAAGTGAGTTGATAATATGTTTCACAATCATGAAAGTACTATTATTCGTGATGTCGAATTGTTTAATTAACAATAAATAGGATATTTCACCAAAGACAATCCATCTTGATTATTGTAATAAAAGGTATCGGGGTGGTCTCTGATGAACTGGGTTAGTAAATTTATCCAAGAAATCTAGGAAGAAGAATCAGAAATGATTAGAGTCAGTTAGTTATGACATCACCGTGTCATTTAGCCTCTTCGTTTCGTGACCTAGTCCATTGCTTTCGAGGAAGCGCGAAAAAACACTGTCAATTGAGATTCACAACAAGCTGCGCAAATAATACATTTTTCAGTATAATACATAAGTCAGTATTAATTCTTGCTATTCAGGAAACTTATGTTTATCATTTAGGAATTTAAATCATCATATTGTTTTCAAACAGTGCTTTCAGTTTCATAATCATTTCCTCTTCAGGTTAAATTCTACAAATCAACCCTGTTTTGGATTATATAAATCTAAGATAAAATAATTTATTATTAAATATGAAATACATTTTAATTTAAATATAAACATTTTTTATAATTATTAACACTTTTAATAATAAGGAATTGTCATTTTCAAGTTCTCAAAACAACCGTTCTGAAAATAAAGTTAAGTAAATTTTCCAAAGTTTTCTTCATTTGTCGAAGTATTTTTAATTGATCGAACCTTTCACAAACTGTGCAAAAGAGTTATGAATCGTAAACAATTGTTGTTGTTTTTCTCATGTAATAGTAGAATTTATACCGTTTTTTTTTTTTTTTTTGTTTTTTTCCCTTAACCCCTTTAATTTTTATACAATATGTAAAAAATATGAACAAAGAATTGACAAATTTTTCTCCTCATACTGCTATGCGCAGATGCATTTGAAGGAGGTTGGGTTACTTAACAATACAGGTTGTGGTTAAAAATACAATGAAGTGAATATAATGCTAGGTGATGGGGCTCACCTTCAGTTTGAAAATGTGGGTTTTATACCGAGTTGTAATTATCTTATCTTAGCTCTTGAAAACCGAAATATCCAAGGATTTACCTAGCACTGAATTGAAAGCAACCTTTTTTTTCTTTATCTTTCATAACTTTATTAACTTGAGCCAAACAAAAACATAAAATGGTAAAATAATAACGCATCCGTTTATGATATAAATCAACTGAACTAAAAACATTTGCGTTAGGCTCGTGAAACAGTCGAATATCAAGAAATTGTTACGCAGTGGCCATAATTTTGTAATTACTAAAGGCTGTTAAAACAAAATACATCAGAACTCGCAAACAACTGATGAGTGTTGAGTCTACATCTTTCGAGAAGGTTCCATGGTGTAATGGTTAGCACTCTGGACTTTGAATCCAGCGATCCGAGTTCAAATCTCGGTGGAACCTACTAAGTTTTTTTTCTTCCATTCAATGGGATTTTGTTCTTGGTTTTCTATTATTTTTATTTAAATAAATCTCCAATAAAAATATAATAATTCCAATAAAAAAGTATTTGAAGTTATACTTCAACTTAACCCCTTACTCTTCTAAAAATTTTTTTACTATTTATTGAGTAAATAATTTTTTTTTTTTTAAATAGAAAAAACATGACAATAAAAAGTTTCATTTGCTAAATTGTTTTTGTATTAAAAAAGTAATAAAAACTAAATTTGTTTCTATTAAAATAAAATAACATCTGTATCGAAGGGTTCACAGTTTATAATTTAATTTTTCTTATAAAGATAATTAATTATCTTGATAAGAAAAATTACATTATGTTTTTATAGAAAAAAACGCCTGTAGTATTTTGGAGTTCTACCTTTTTTACCGGAGGAATAGAACCTTTAAATAATAATCAAGAACAGGGACCAATTCGAATTCGCCCGACTTGGTTTTGGTACTACTTCAAAATTAACTGTTTGTTAAGAGGTTTTGAACAAAGGTACTTGGTTATGCAGATGGCTGTTGAAATATACTACTACGATTCAATAGGCTAAATAACAAATAAATAAACGGTATAAAATATAATACAAATAATGCAGTATGTCATAGTAATTCTCAAAAGTTTACCACATAGTTCATAATTTTTAGTACTACGATAAAAATAAAAAAAAAAATAGCTGTGACACCTACGGGAATTTTCCGTTTGTACTAACAGTCTTTCTTCAGTTAATAAGTTTATAAAAAAAGTTATTCAGGTTAACATGTGAATTAGTCAGCGCAATCAAAAAATAAGTTTTAAAATAATTTAAGGATCAGGAAAATTATTCCTTGAAGAAATAATAAACGACTTGAAACTGGGAGATCCCAAAACCTCTCTAAATTAAAATATAAAAAAATGTATTGACATAGGAACTGAACAACAAAGACTGTTGTGAGCCCTAAACAAAAAATACACCATTTTTAAAGTTCGTCATTTCCAACAGAAATGTCCTTTTTTGTGATGGCACATGATTATGTGCAGTATGCCATCCTCTCAATTTCACATAAATTAGTTTGTATGCTCTAGGCAGAATTTCTTTGCTCTTAGATATTAGATTGTGTATTTTAAAACGCTAAACGCTAAGAGAATATATTAAACTGCATATCTTTTTCCAAAAGCTGTTTATTTAATCAAAATATGCTCCATTTACTTCAATACACTTTTCCCAACGAGATTTTAATGCATAGATGCCTGTCTTGAAGAAATTCT
This sequence comes from Acanthosoma haemorrhoidale, assembly GCA_930367205.1. NCBI lineage: Eukaryota > Metazoa > Arthropoda > Insecta > Hemiptera > Acanthosomatidae > Acanthosoma > Acanthosoma haemorrhoidale. The sequence continues at coordinate 83,692,078 of OV884014.1, read as the reverse complement.
GATCTTTAGAATCAATGAACTCTGATATGGCATTTTTCAGACTGTCTTCATTTTCGTACTGTTTAGCCCGTAAAAACAGTTCTAAATGTTTAAATAAATGAAAGTCGGTTGGCGAAAGATCCGGTGAATAAGGTGGGTGCTGCAAAATTTCATATTTTAATTCATTTAATTTTATTAAATTTATTACCGAGCTTATTTCGCTCGGTTAGTTCGTGCGGTATCCACTTATCCATTTTTTTCACCTTGCCAATCTCAGAAAGATGTCGCAATATTGTTGTATGACCAACTTTCATTCTGGCAGCAAGTTCCCTTGAAGAAACAGTTGGATTCGTTTCCACCAATGCTTTCAGAGCATCATTTTTCACAGACGTTTCGGGTCTTCCACGCGGTTCATTTTGCAGGGAAAAATCACCAGACCGACATTTTTCAAACCAACGCTGCACTTTTCGATCGTTCACAGTATTCTCCCCAAACGCCTGGTTTATATTGCGTGCAGCTTTTCCAGTATTATTACCAAGTTTATACTCATATAAGAAAATTACACGAATATCGGTTGAATTCATATCGGTGCAAAATTCAAAGCAAATAACAAAAGGGAACACTTTTGAGAAAATCTTCTTTGCTAAAATGTGACTCTGGCAATGGACAGTACGACTATAAACCAGGTTATGTCAAAAACAAAAGCATAACAAAAACAGGGAGACAAACGTTCACATTTAAAGAAGATCCGACATTTCATACGCACCAACATTTGATTTTTTTAAAATAAATTTAGACTTAGCCGAGAAAATGAAAAAAAAACTGATATATTTTTGGGCACACTGAGTGACTGGAATATTTCTGTTCTGAAATGTTGATAATCAGAACAGCCCACGGTACCGCAGTTGATTCGTTTTCGTCCCTTTGCCTCGGCTTGATATCGTTAGCCGGGTCCCTGTGCTCTTTGCTAGACTTTTATTTATTTATTTTTTTCTGTTGAATTTTCATCCCTTTACATATTTTACCAGTCAGCCTGCAATCCTCGTCGTTAGGGAGGGCTTAACGAGTGGCACTTCAAAATAGAGAGAAAACAATAGAAAAAAAAAGAAAAAAGAATTAAAATTGTATTTGAGCTCCTGTGTTTTTGATGGTCTAACAAGAGAGAGAGAGATGCCCGGAGCTTGTGAGGACGTACAGAGGAACAATGGAGCTAACGGAATAAAGGCGAGGCCCTGCACTAACTCACTTTGCTAACTACCTACCCTAACTATCTCCACACGCTACTCGAGTTTCAGCTAAGTCTGTTACCATCAGCCTCACCAATTAACCCCTCAGCCGTTAATGCTCTACTAATTTCATCCACTAGCTGCTGTACTACCACCGCCCACCCCTCCCCGACGTCTTCCCCCTCCCCTCTGTCTCATCTTCCCTGTTTTTAACTGCCTCTCTCTCCCTCTGGCAATGATATTTGCAGCACTCCATCAGTGTTGTGAATCCAGCAAGGTATAAACTAGATTTCACCTCTTGACTCTATTTTCTTAGCGTTCCTCCTAAAAGAAAATACTGAGTTCCATTCATGAGAAAAGTAAAATTAAATTTACAGGTGATATAAGTGGACTGGAGTAATTTTTCTGTCATAAAATTTCTAATAATAAATCAATATAAACAAAATAAATAAATTAGAAAAAAAATAACGTCAAGAAATTTCTAGATGTTAAAAATCACTGAAGATTGCCTTTTTAAGAAATAATTATAACCAGTACAAATATTAACGAAAAACTCCAATTTAAATTGGAACATTGAAAGGAGCTACTTTTCATTAATTTCATAGTGACGTGAAAAATCTTAATCATCGTTGCAAACCACTTTTTATCATGTTCATTTGTTTTTCTCATAATTCCCGTTATTATAATTTACTCAGATGTTGTGGAATATGCCTTTAAAATTTCAGAATTCTATCGTAGTAAATGCATGCACACAGGCAGGGCAGATTTCTCAGACGTGACGAACCCAATCAAGAAAAACATACGAAAAGAAGCAAAATATCCTCACTATTTAACTAAAAGGAATTATTTACAATTGATTGATTGGATACAAACATTATAACTCCTAGACGGGTTTACATGCCCAGAAGAATTAGAATGCCGATAAAGAAATGACATGCTGAAGTAGGAAAGTAGGCAAGTTTTCGTGAACTGATTCAAGTATGAAGTATGTATATCATGAGTACGACCAATACATTCATTTAGATGTCTACACGAGTACCTAAAAATATAGAGAAAATAACTAGTTATATCAACGTGAAAAACATTTGTAATATCAAATTGTAGGTAACAGTGGATGTACGTAAATATCATAGCTATGTAGGGTATGTATCCTAAAAGCAGCGTAGGGAACAACATTTATTTCAAACATAACACCTTTTCCCCAAAAATGTTAATAGCTCATTATATAATGTAACATAATACATTTTAATTTTCTTGAATAGAACCTTTTTCCGGTTCTTGATTTTAAAAAATGTAACCTGATTGTAATATTTCATAGCGGTCGAAATAAGTATATATGTGTTACTGAGTTGTTAGTTCAAGGGCTACGTTTTTTCAATTGTTCATCCTCGAGTATAGTGAAAGAGACAAGAGGGGGAGTGAAAAAGCTTTTGTTTTACTTGAAGCTTAATTGCACGTGAAATTCATTTTCGACGTTTCATTAGGCTCAAGAGGGCCGTACCACTCACTACAAGTCCTTAACATCCGCGGGGCTGAAGGAAAAAAAAAAGAATAAATAAAAAAAAAACAAGAGCAAACCAACTAAGAAGTGAGAGGGTTGAGAGGGCAAGTAATTGGACGCCATTTTGAAAAGTCTGCGTACAAAGAGGATATTTCTATTTAATTAAAGAGGCAGTGGTAGGTAGCCCCGCGCAGGGAGGGGGAGGGTTGCCAAGGAACGGAACAACAAATCACGGCCAACCCCTGCCTGCCATCTTAGACCCTCGGCTTATCTACTGCCACAAAGTGTTATGTGACTAATAACAATAAAATATACTAGCTGGTAAAAAATACGCCAATCACGCGCTTAAAAAATCCAACGCCAGATTTTATTTTAAGCCCACAAGAGCTTTTGACCCCTTATACTATTATCTCAAGTGTACAACCCAATAAACATAATAAAGAATATTTGTGATCCGTTCATTATAGACCTTTAATGCACAAATTACAAGTTGATTACTTATTAATAAATACACTGAAGGCTATATTCTTTGCAATATTTTGCCAAAACTATATAATATGAATTCTTGATCAAAGAACTAATCAGTATTATATTATAAGATACATTTGAAAAAATATTTTACTTAAAAGTTTAACAGTTAAAAATTATTTTTTTTATTAACTTATTTTTCATCTTAACAGTTAAATGATAAATAAACTGGGCAGTAACAACCATAAAATTATTTAAATTAAAAAAATATATTTATTTGTGCAACTCTATTTTGGCTTTAGCTGTGATGTAAGACTTGAGACTGGATTTTAGTACATCGTTCGTTCATTTGGTGGAAAGAGTGCCACAATACGAAGTTTTTGCATTTCCTTTTTTACGCTTGGAAATCTTCCATTCACGAATATTTCTTAGAGGAAAGATTTCAGAGTTTTAGTTTAAATATTCACCTACATCCCTAAATAGGCATAACTTAAATATGCAAACCTCAAACGCTTCTCTCGTAAAATTTCACTTTTTCGTATTGTGGCACTCATTTTCCAAGTGAACGTTATATCTTCGGATCAGTATGATGAGAGGAGGTTCTCCGAACAAAAGAATCTACTATAAGTCGTCTTGTTTATATAAATAATAATTATTAAAGACATTTCAATTCATTTCGATACTTAAATTATTTATTATTTGTTTGATTCATGCCCTTGGTAGACTCTCACTACCTTCCCGATTCCACCCGCCTCCTTTAGGCATTCCACCCCCTATATCCTTCTCATACATCCTTCAAATTGGGGACTCCCCTTAATGAAAGGCACTCATTAGCCCAAAATAATTTTCCTTTATTTTTCCCACATCCTATTTTTATAAGTTTGAGAGCTAAGGAAAAAAAAAAAAAATGCACAAGGTCTCAACTATCACCAGTAAGGGGATCTAATATAGATAGCCGTGTGTATGGTTACGTGTCTGAAGAAGGAGCTATCTTATCTTCAAATACATTATGTTCTTGACCTGGTTTTAGCTTATGGTATAATCTCCTTACACAAAGAGGCTCGAAAAAACGGGGTATTTTGACTTGGGAATCATATTTTGTAATTTATCTATTATTAATTGGAGATTATAATGAACTTTTTATAGTTTTTATAAAAAGCCTGATCTCAACTAGTAAAACCAACTTAATTTTGAATAATAACTGTATTATGCTATTAGTACTTTGAGCAGTCTTTGAAAGATAATTAACATATTGATAAATATTGAAAATTGAATCTATGGCACAATACCTCTGGAGAGAACAGGTCGTTCGAGATTGCAACCGTATTCGATAGATGGCGGTGAAGAGATTTTATTAACCGGATTAACTACCGTTTTATTGAAGTAGCTACTTATTTTCCCTCATGAGATGAACTATTTCATCCTAATAATTTTAACGATCGTTAGTTATCAATTAATTACGCTGTTATTACATTGTTAGAATTTCGTTTGTAATTTTATAAGTTATCTTTAGATGATCTACTCATAACATGCAATTTATAGATTTGAATTAGTTTTTGAATGAATAGAGCACATCCTTCAATTTTTTTATAAATTGAAATCAATGAATAGATTTTAGTTAGAATTCCACAAACGCCTGTTGTAAAATAGGAGAGATATTTCCGTTGTGTAGGGGGCAGGGACCCACCCGTTGCTAAGTAACAGGACAACAAATCACTGCTCCTGGTCGGCCATCTTACCTTAGCTCTGGTTCCTGCTACAACCAGCACACACGCACAGAGACACACACCTATGATTAGGAAAACTATTGCTAAGGGGTCATAACGCATGTTGCAGTAAGTAAAAGTATCATGATAAACATTCCGTAAACTTGTTTACAAAATGTAATATTCCATTATCGTTAATGGTTTGAACATTTTTTATATTTCCGTGCCCAAATAATTAATTGAATAATCGACTTAACAATTTAGCATTGTAGCAACATTAGGAGAATCGATCGTGTCGGTAACCGGATAATAACCTATTCTTTATTGCTAAATTTTAGTTTTTCAAGTCAAGATGAAAATATCTGTTGTAATAGTATTGTCACCTTCTTTTGGATATTTATATTATTGAAGTTACTTTACTTTTATTATGAAAGTGAATTACTAAAGAGTTTAGTTATAGTCTTTATACAGTAAGATGGCAAAAGATAGCTGGTGGAATACATGGGCCAATAAAGCCAAAAATAAGTCGGCCGAAGTTTTCGAGTTTATGAAAAAAGACATAAGCGAGATATCATCAGTGGTGAAGACCGAAGCGACTGCCCTAGCGGAAGCGATGAAATGCGAAGCATCTACCGTCGCAAGTGCAGTCAAAGGAAGATTGCATTTGGGCAGTGCAGATTCTGCAGCGGGTACAACGAAGAAGTCGGTGAGGACCTTTATCAGGCAGATCTGGGATCCTGCCACCATCGACGATCAGCTGAGTCCGTTGGTCATCAAGAACTCCGAACCAGTCTCAATGAGTGATCTCGAGTACAGGCACCATCTTATCATCACCGACACTGAGACCTTCACGAAGAGCATACCCGAAGAACAACTGCCGCAGTTCAACGCCTGGCACGAATCCGTCAAGGAAGATTTGGACAACGTCGAATTCCTCGGGAGGCAGTTGTCTTCAAGCCCTGCTTTGGAGGACAAATACGGGGTGCTGGTCCCAGATCAGGTGTGCCACTCGGACTTCTGGAAGAGGTACTTGTTCCGAACAGGGTTGATGTTAGATAGATACGCAGAAGAGAATATGTGGAAAAACCAGCCTAACCTCCAACAGGTGGACGGGGCAGACGATTTTCCATGGGACAAACAACTTTTTGCCATCGACATTGAGCTCTCGGAAGAAGAAATAAAGAAGATAATGAAGCATCCGGACAGAAAGAAAAACGAACTGAGGGCCACTCTTTCAGAGGTTATCTTAAATGTACCCACTTCTACTAAAGAGAGTACCGATAATCACTGGAAAGAGAATTTTGAAGTTTAAGACGCAGATTGGAAAATTTAAGTTGAGGTAACCTTTCAAAAAAAAAAAAAAAAAACCTTAAAAAAGTTTATTCATTATTATTTATTTGTAAATTGAGTTGAGCTTTGCATTTTTTTTTTTATAACGTTGATACACTATTTAAATTTAGATAGATCATTGTAATAAAAGATCGTGTCCACGCCATATTTACAAATTTACATTTACTCTTTCATTCATACCGTATTTACAATATAAGCATATATACTTAGCCCAGGGATTCGTTCGATGTGCCGATTGAATGTTTTATACACAACAAAAATTGAAGGTAGGTTTGTTTAGTATATAAGTGAGTGCTTTATTGGTATTTTTTTTCAGTACGATCGGAGCGCCCATTCCACCTAACGGTCAAAACATAAAGTTGCTTGAATTTTCACATTTCCATGAAAAAAGACAGCATTCTTCCAAAAAAAGCCTTTATCAGTTCGGGGGTAGCGTAAGGATAGTTTCTCTAAATTTCCAGTGCAGATCCTTGCATGATTAGTTCTTATGCAATTAATGCGATATAAAAGGCTTTTAAGTAGCTCAATGCTGAAACGGGTGAGAAAGTAAACAGCCAGCCTGTCATTTCCTGTGTTTCCTGTGTTTCTTTCAACTGTGTTTACATAACATTATAATCCCCAATTAGACGATCATTGTGTGGTAAGTAGGTCCCGGATTAAAATGATATTTTCCCAGTGCATTTGATCGAAGTGTGAATTGTTAAAGTTGTTTTGGATTTACAAACTAAAGAAAACTCCAAAGTACTTTAAACTAATAATATGATAGGATAGATCTAAGTGTTCTGCGCTTATTTAAGAGTCTGCATTTACAAGTTGCTCTTTACAACATATTGTTTAATTACTGTCATTTAGATACCGAAATTATATAACCGATAAATATTTCTGTTTGAGTTTAAAATCGGTTTCCGAACCTTTTTGTGTAATAAGTAAACATGATGTCTTTAATCGCTAACTAGTTTTTATTGGACGGATCTGCACTTGCACCGCTTAGCTTACCAGTTAATTCTATATTATACTTAAGTGTATATTACCAATTATGAGCCTTACTTAAACTACTTTCTGACTATGAGATACTAGTTCTGAGATAAGTTGCCTTTTTTGTCTTTTTTTTTTATGTTTACTGTCTTTGAATCTAAAAAGTTGTGAAGAACATTTCGGTATGTTAGATCAAACATATCTTCTTTCAATCGTTGAGCCAGCTCGGTCAAATCGTCTATTTAAGTAATAAAACAAAATATAAACATCTAAACTAGTGAAATTAAAAACCTTTTTTATAGGCGCGAAGGAATTTACTCGGTTAGCATAAAATTTATTGTTACTTCCTAAAACATGGTCATTAGTTTATTAGGGGGTTTTTAACAATAAGGAAAATTTGAGCTACCCCTTAATAAACTTGTGAAAACTATTTCTTGTTCTTCCTGTTATAGTAATTATCAACACTTTTATTACTGTTAGTAATAATCAACACTTTTTCGATAAATGAATTGAGATACACTTTATAGACCAGTACCTGTTTCAAAGTAAAGCTTCAAGGGTAAGGAATAGAGAAAGGCGTTAAAATCCTGGAGAGGTGAGGGTCTGGGCGGAGGAGGGTCGGCGCTGGGACCAGGGGGCCCTGCCAGCATTAGCTGTCGCATTAGATTGGAATTGAAAAATATCTGGCTTGGGGGGGGGGCACCGTCCCCGAGGGTTACCCGATACCAGGCAGCCTCAATTTAGTTTATCTCGTTAATAAATGACAAGGCCCGGTTTGTAAGCCGAAACACTAACGACGTTAGCGCTCAAACTCATCAAAGGGAATACAAGAGTTGCCTCCATCTCCCAGGGTCTATGTTCAATTTTATTACTTGACCGCTTTTATAATTATCATCAGCATCAGTTTCCGGTTAATCATCTTAGCGTTACGGGTTTCCTCTGTCTCATTCCCCTTCCCATTTTATGCTGTTTATTACCGATCGTAATATAATCTTCAAGAGTTCCTGCAAACAGTTTAAAAGATGGTCCGCAGAATAGCTGAACATCCATAATTTATACGTTCCAAGCCGGATTTCATTGTGTTTTATGGAAGGATGTGTTCACAAATGCTAGTTTGTCACTTTGAAGATACCGCCTGATCTTTCAGTATTGTTCCGTCACTTTTTAGATCCATCTTATTTAGTTTCCATAAATTTAATAAAATACAATTAAGTTTTGATGTAAAAAAAAGTTTCTTACGATTCACTGGTACCGTCAAACGATTTTTCTTTGGGGTTAGATCTGCCCCATTCATATACTGGTATACTTATCGAAATTGCAATAAGATGGAAATTAGTTACAAATAAACGTCCTCTGAAAACGTCCCAGCCCTTCACAATTATGTTCCCATTAAACGAAAAAAACAAGAGGTGGCCAGAGCTCGGTTTGTTTCGCATTACACCCCTTTATGCAGAATAAGAGTTTTGATGACGAATGGTTTGTTGCAATGATCAGAACAATTGTTCGGTGCATTGAACAATTGAACAGGGATCGCTCCCAACTCTCAGGGCCTGCTAAAAATCACAGCTGAAAAATTGAAATAACCATTATATTTTTACTTTCATATGAACATGTTTAGAACCATAGGGGTGTGAGTGGCAGAATTGAATTTCAATTCTTATATGTACACGAGACTTCTTCTACTTTAAACATCACAGAGAAAGTAATATGATGTTTTCTAGTGAGCTTTGTTCGATTCATTATTACTTATTATTATTCATTATTAAGCATACTTGACGGCAGTGGCCTCGTGACCTGCTATAAACGCGTGACAGTGGGAGTCCTGGCAATGGCCAGTCTCTCCAATCATGTCCTGAGCGTCTGTGGCTCTCGCGCTCTTGGTCTGCCTCCACTGGCTAGTATCCGGTGACGCGGCTGACGGAGGAGCGTGGGGGACTTCCCAAGACTCCGTTTTCTCTTCGCGGTGGATTTGGGGGGTCTCTGGGCTGTCTGTAAATATTGTATGAATGAGCGAGTGAATGATGAACTGCAAATATTGTATGAATGAGAGCATATCTTAATTACTTATTGCCTTATAAAAGGCAGATTGTAATTATTGCACAATAAAGGAATTTAACTAAAAAAAAAAAAAAAACTTTTCTAAAAACTTACACCCCTCTAATTATTACACGATTCAAACGTTCAAGTTTTTGTACTGAAAGTCTAATATTTCTTTAGCCATTAACCATTCTATAAAAAAAAATGACAGAAAGAGTTAACTCAAAAGTCTGCTCACGTCGATAGCCCATAATTTAACTAATTGTTACAACTGAGAGAAAGTTGAAAAGGTATCTGAAGGAGAGAAGAAGAAGAGGTAAGTCGGGTCTACCTATGAAATCCAAATCGGACGCTAACCCTGTTTCCGAATCGGCTGTAAAACTGCAAAAGAGCGAGGAGAAGGAAGACCTTCCCTCGCGTTTCCTTTAGAAATCGAATCTCACTGACGGGAGGACGATGTAAACGGCTGTCCGCCTTGAGTGCTCATATGTTCGATTGAAAAAGTGGATAGTGGCGGCTGATGTGGGGTAAGGCTGTTAGTGTCCGCTTGTCTCTTCATGGCAGCGAGCCTCTCGGCGAATTCAATTCTCAACTGACAGGATCTCCTCTGGGCTTGGCAAATCTCACTCCAATCTATTGCCTTGTCCGTCTGATGCTCTTCGCTTCCGGCCGTTCCTACATCGATGGTTGGTTATAAAACTGTAGAAGCTTCTATCTCGAATCAGAATTAGTCCTTTCTCATATAACATTTTTATTTTTGACGAAGCATTCTTCTCTCCGTACATGGCTGCGATAAAAATAAAATCTGTCTTATTGGGGAATAAGTAATTGTGATAAATATTCTCACTCATGCAATGTTTACAATTTTCCATCACTCCCTTATTCATACAGTATTTAAAAACAGCCCAGAGACCCCCTGGTTGTCACCTCGCACGCATGCGAAAGAGAGCGTGGAGACTTGGGAAGTCCCAACACGCTACTCCGTCAGACGCGTCACCGGTTACGAGCAAGTGGAGGCCGACCAAGAGACCCTCTGAACATGATTGGAGAAACTGGCTAGGACTCCCACTGTCACATATTTACTGCTGGTCAAGAGACCACAGACACTTTAGTCTCCGAGGAGGTTTATAGGGATGAGTGGCTCAGTGTAATGACTGTGCTTGGGGATTAGGGTGGTTGGATAGGTTACTATGGAATTACATGAACTTGGAAGGGATGAGTTCAAGAATTTAAGGTATATTAAGATCGTTATGGAGGGTTTTGTTGCTGACGTAATAAGGGGCATTTACTGTACATGACTTTTGATTGTAAGGATTGGATAAGCTTGATGTTTGACATTTTTTGCTGTCTCCCATAGCTCTATTCCGTACGTCCAGATTGGCTTAAGTATAACTTTGTAGATTAGTAATTTATTTTCTATTGAGAGATGGGATGTCCTTCCAACTATTCTGTACACTTGTCCAAAGCGTTGGTTTAGTACTTGTCTTTCGAGCCTCGTGTGTGGGTTCAGCCTTTTGTCGAGATGGAAGCCTCTACGGTACCTATACAGTACTGTCCCGGATACAGGAGAAGAAATGTAATTTAAAAAATAGTGGACTGGACTTAGAGCAGAGGCCGTATATAATTGCGTTGCTAATTTTCTGTTTGAAAGAGGAAGGTCCCAAATCTTAGAACAGTTTCAGCTGAATTGAGACTTAAGATACAAGTGGTTGCATTTCACCCTTTTTCCCCACCCTTAATAGGTTTTTCAATAAATCTTAATTCGGCTTGAAAGTGAGATAGCTACATGGTAAAATCTTTGTTTTTGTGTACTACAACTGTTATGTGATTATATACGGTATAACAGGAAATGTTCAAAATATATCAAACTTATGAACTTCAAAGCTTCGGAGGAGAGTATAGGTTTCTAGCTGGGATTGATAATCTGTTTAAATTCACTTGTAATAATTTGCTAAAAGCACCATTAGTATACAAACTTAGGTAATAGAAATATATTTTACCAGCTTTTCTATAATATAATGGGCTGTTTCTACGAAGAGGTTGTGGGTTGAAAGCTTAATCAATGAATTACATTTATAAGCTAAAATATTGACATCATTTTCCAACGTTTTCGTTGAAATCGATAAAATAATAATTAATTGCGGGCAGGCATAACTTCGGTTTATTTACCATATCCGTTGAATGTGTTTGAATAATAAAATATTGACGTTATGTGGTATCAGCTTGATAAAATAAAAGTCGTTAATGAAATTCCGTTTGCCTATTTCTGATTGAAGAGAGTACAAACACTCGGGAGCTCGGTTTATTTCATTACACAAAAGAGAATAATTGGAAGTTATATTGAAAAACAACATTTGCACACGGCCCTTCATTTGATCAAATCATCCCTTCATTGGCTGAATTCGACCTGAGTAATAAAGTGGATTCAGAGAGGCACGGGAGCGGTTTTGAAAATCTATCTCATTAGCCAGCCCAGCACCGATGTAAAACGAAATTTATTTTATAAACAGTAGAGGGAAAACCCTGTTTGTAATAAACGACGGTCATGATACGAACCAATAAAGAGGATATTCATTTGATATAATAGCGGAGAATTAACAGGATAGCTCATCTGGCCGGTGTGTACACAGTGCGAGAGCGGGTGATACGAGTAAACCGATAGACTGGGGCTTTGATGCACACTAATGGAGTGCTTTGTGAGCTGTGTGCAATCCGGGATGTGGATGCGAGGCACAAATCAAACGGGACAATCCCATTAACATAATCCCATGCGGGGAATCAAAGGGCCTTCGGTCTTCTGTCTGGCCTACCTATCCCGCACTGCTCCTAGTCCGCCCCTTCGATCCATTCACTAATAAGTAGCCATTATCTATGCCAAGTCTATTTTCAAGGGGGGGGGGCTCCAGATAGCAGACTGTCAATGAAATGTATGCTTACAGGAATGACATGGGAGTGGCGAATTGTTATTTTAAATGCTTCCAAGATTTCTAGGCTAAACATCAGCTATGTATGGAGGTATCTAACACTAGCATGGATAACCCCAGTAAAATAAAATTAGTTGTTAGGGAATAAATGGGATGTTTTATCAAGGACATACTTATAATACAATAGACAACGGAAACATTTCCAGATGCCTACTGACAGTAGAAATGAATTTGTAACAACAAAACAGACATAGTACAATAACAAGATGAAATGCTAATACTTTAAGAGCAACGCGAATCTACCATGAAAATAACACGTCTCCAATTTATGTGAACAAATAAAAATAGTTTGAGTGATGTGAGTGTTATAATCATCAAATTTATCCAAATTGCAAACAATAATTATTACGTGGTGCCCAGCTCTACAGAAATATACCCTTTAAATATAAATATTTTTTAAATCGCTATCGTCATAGACGATAGTCATTTAGGCTTTCCAAGGGTAGCAGCGTGATGTCTATTTGTTACACTTAGGTTTCTGAACATTGTCTTATGTCTCTCATAAGAAAAGAAGTGGATCGAAGCTAAGCATTGGGTAGACCTTAGTTGTTCATGCTTAATGTGTATGAAAACCTTACAGGTCTATTCGTGGAGAACATCCGAGACCGTGAGCTAAGGCGAACACCGTATGTAAATGATGTTTAGTAAATATTAAATGCTTGTATCAAGCTAAAAATATCCTGGAAGGGCTATCGTAAGTTGTAGTGTTCTACGTAAGCGTTTTCTAACATGAACGTTCTGATGGTTGAAATCCTGACGTGATAGTCGAATGTGAGTAAATATTGGCTAATAACTAAACACCAACACATTATGAACAATAGTAGAATTATTTAATTAATATAAAAATCCGAAAATAGTTCACTCTTGCTTGATGTATTTGAAGTTTGTAATTGCGTGAAGGCTACATGACGAAACAAATACGATGTCGAACAGAGGTGTAAACCTTTCCTTAGAAAGTGTAATGACAAACAGAACATTTTTGCAGTGACAGTTAATTAGCCTAGCCTCTCATTATTTCAAGTGTTGAACATCTCTTAGCCCGTGGATCAAAGAGAACCAAGTTACGGAGACATCGTTACACGGAGGGCACCTTAAAGCGGAGTGGTAACTAATGACGTCATTACAAGGGCGTAACACTCGTTACCCTTTCACTGCATCCCTTAAGAAAACAATCTCATTTCAGTTACTAACGAACATCGCTCTCCTTCTCCTCTGAGCGTAGTCTTCCTTATGGAACAACTAACTCACTGGATACATCACGTTTAACAAGTAACGACCTAAAGATGTATCTTTTTATCATCGGATCAACTCATCAGATCATTTATTTATTACCAGATTACCAAAGCGGTAATCATCAAATGAACATGAGTTCTTTATTTTAGATTTTTGGGATCTTTGTGTACATTATATGTACATATTTTTATTTTAAAACCTATGTATGCCGTTATCTGACAAAAAGAACAAATAATATATAATTTTACGAATAAATATGAGCTCGCAGTTTTATGTCGTTGCTAGCTGTTGGCATTCACTTTAGATTATTATACTTAGTAATGTACTTTGTTCCAGGTGTGGTTCCAAAACAGGAGAGCTAAGTGGAGGAAAGCTGAGAGGCTGAAGGAGGAACAGAGGAAAAGAGAGGAGCAAGAAAGAGAAGAACAACCTCAAGGCAAATCTGGTCAAGTAGGTTACAACATATTTCTTTGTTTTATTAATAATAAAAATAAATTAATATTACATCGTTTTAAAGCAAGTCACTGATTGACATTAGGTAGAAATGTTTGGCATTAGGGGTATCGGAAGAAATCACCAATATTTTAATACTTATAATAGTATTTTCGAAAGGTAAGAAAATGAGGAAATTTCGGTAGTGAGAATATGTCATAGTGACTAAAAAAAAAGTATCTCTCAAGAAACAAAGACCTGAGCTTAGCGTGAAATTTTATTCTATAAAACCGACGAATTAGGCTCGGTCACAAATACGGCTTTTAAACGTACGGTACCACTGCAATTTAATTTACACATGACGATAGTATGCATTCGTGTTAATGATGATGAAGATAGCGTGTTGTAGTATGCTTACCTTGTGTAGAAAAAATACATTTGGAAACAAAATAGACCATACTGGGGACATCCATTTATGGGAAATGATTATAAAAAATGACCGTATGATGAACTTCCCCAGAGCTGTGTGTACACTGCTAGTTTATATCTCATGTACTTCAAGTCGTAATTACGGCACCGCACGTTTAAACACTGGATAGTTATATAGTTGAGACTTATGGTCCCCTTTTTTTTGCATTTTAACCCTTTGCTTCCTGCTAGAGCCAAGACACACACTTGCGCCTTAGCCTTCGCTAAAGTGCTCTAACGCGGTAACTGATTAATATTTGTATATATACCAGTGTTTTGATTGTTATTCATAATAAAGTTTTTTAAAAGACTCCTCTACAAGATTATTTAGCTGGATGTGTACACCGGACCTTAAGGTTTATAGTCTAAATGTTAATTTTAGAAATTAAAGTCTGTTTTTTTTCATTTCATAAATAAACACGTTTATCTATCTGTCTAGCTAAAAAAAAACTACTATAGCTTCCAAAAATTAAGCAGATTTCATATAAGGAAAATTATACGTAATTATCGTGGTAGTTTTTAAAATACAATTTGTATTTATTTTGCAAGTGATTATTCTAACCACTGAGGGTTTCTTGCAATAGCATTATTAAGGGAGAAATGATTATAGGTATGAGTGTGAACGTTACGAAACAATTACCAACTGACAAGAAATCTTGTGAAAATTTTATGTTTACAGCGTCTTCCATTTAGTTACTACAGTTTAAATAGTGTAGGTTAAACTCTACAGGCTAATACTGACAAAAAGGTCTTATCACCGGCACTTTCTTGACGTTGTACTTTGTATGTGGGGTATTACTTATTTATATAAGTTTCGTTTGGTGGGAAAACGTTGCCTTTGAGCTAGAAGAGCTCATGGAAGAATGAATGAAAACTTTACTTAGCAACTAAATTATTTCGTGTAAACGTTACAGTCTTAACATGACCATAATACATGATTATCGGAGTGATCGTGTATTAAATCAATGGCGTTGAAGGATACATTCAGAGAGTATAGTTATATACTCAAGTGGAAAGGCTAAATTTACTATAGCGTTTATCCCATGAAGAGCGGTTTGCCGGCGAGTGGGGATGAAAATAAAAAAAAGCACCGCCCCGTGTAAATAACTTTGGGGGCGGCCGGGCGCCATTGGGGGTGGCTGCTGGCCCCATCTTGTTTGCTCCTTATCTCATTTCCATGCGAATAAATCAGGAGGGCTACTGCATTTCCTAAGCCACGCCCGCGGGATTAGATAGAGAAAAAGCATTCGATCTACCGGCGGATTTATGGGCTACCACCTCCCGAAGCACACCCTAAGCACCGGACCCGATATAAATACCCGATACACCACCCATGGCCGGTATAATATTCCCATCAAGGAAACGTCTGGTGAATTACACCTTCCACCTATCCTCTTCTTCGGATATTTATCCCTTTACTGATAAATTATTCAGTTTTCGTTAGACATCCTCTCCGTTACTGTATTTATATTATTTTGTGCAACCTTACCTGCCTTCAATATATTCCAATCCGCCTGGTGTAAAAGGAACACGAAATTTAAATTATCCCTTGCTTTTAAATTAAGGTTGGTAGCAAGTAGGATAGACTTCAAATGGAGGTGAAAACCCAAAGTCTTGAAGGCTGAGGTTTCAAGCTTTAAATGTATTTTTTCTTAAATAAAATGACATACTTCCGTGGACTATTCAACTAGCCGTTTCGAACGTTGCTAACATTTAGAAAAAAAATCATGAAACACCCATCTCTATACAACTACAGCTACAACACAAAATTACCATAAACGCTTATAGGATAATAAAAATCGAATAAATTCTCACCCCCAATAACGTCACTCACTCTTGGCCGGCATGATGTATGCAATAAAATAGAAAACAAAAATTATTCTAAGACTATGTCCCCTATAATTAACATCAATGATCACATGAAAAATTCACATCTGGAAAATAAAAAGAAATATAACATCATAATAAAAAAATACATAAAAACAAAATAGTAATGAAAATGTCAAATAAAGTGTAAACCACTATAGGAATGGTAATAAAAATTGTTTTACTGCTTTTAGTAAATAAGGTCCATAGGATCCACCTATAAGAAAACAAAGAAAAAGAACAACATACAGAAATCAGTACAGTAAGACATTAGATAAAAAAGAATAGAATTAATACAAAAGAAAATGACATATAAACTGGCAGCCAACATTTATCTTTACATATATATATATATATATATAAATAATCAATCAAATAAATATAATTAATACAGCAATAAAAGTCATAAGTTAATTGTCCAGAGCGCCTCTTTGGATGGTGACAAGGTGTTGGAATACAAGAGCTTTGAAGGTCCAATGGATGAAGCGTAGTGGTTATTAGGAGGTAAAGAATTCATGAGGGTGGTAGAACAAGCAAGGAAGGACCGATCGTATGCTGCATTTTTTTTTTTTTTTTTCTTCATAGCCCCTTTAAATTTCATAGCCCCTTTATATAGATCCTCTGGTGAATCTATTAGCAGTTTTGTAAGCAGGAGTATAAGGATCAGAGCGGGATCTTGTGTTCCGGGAGAGGATTTGAATTGTAAAATATTGTGTATGCAGAGGGGTGGCACGGATTAATGGTTTGAGAGATGAGTGAACCAAGGAAATATTGTGCTCGGAAGGAGGAATATGTAAACCCTTCTATCCAAAATCATCCTGAAAAGTTATTTTAGAAGAAACTTATTTTTAATAATTACGATCAACGTAAAAGAATTTTTTTGCGATTTGAGAGAACCTTGCAAAGTATCCACCAACAAATAAAACGTTATTAGTACGGTGACCACAACCATAAAAATCCAGTAATCAATATCGGTTTAGCAAAACCGATGCTGTTCCATTTGAAAAGCAAGGAATGCAAAGACTCCCTTTGTTGTTAAGACGGTCCAACCACTTCTAGATAGTCTCCATTAATACGATGAACTTTTTAAATACCTGTATTAAAACAAAATTTGGCTTCAACCATTGCTGCTTAAATCATATAAGGGATACGGGACTCCATTACTTAATTATAATGTCCATTGATAACGAGCCTTTCCAATATACTTGTACTTTACAAGAGCGGATACAATTACCAATATCGTTTCATCAATGTGCTCATAATGATCCGCGACTACCCAAGTGATAAGTGAACCACCAATCATCAAGAGGACTTTGATTTATGCCATCCAGCCAGTGCGTGCTCACATGACACAGCCCTTGACGGATAGAAGGGCTGCGAAGACGACGAAGGGCTCCTGGAGGCGTGAAGGAAGCGGATTAATCTGAGCCACGGAGGCGGCTCTGTTCCGATAATTATTAATACCTGCGGGCCCATCTGTGCGGTGTGCATTAGCCAATTGCTCCTAACACCAGCTCAAGCACTCGTTACAATAACACATTCCCTTTTGATGTCAAGATATCGACTTGTAACGATCGCAATACGCTGAAAGCGGGAATATGTTGCTCCTTAACGACACTAGGCTAACATTTAACATTTAAGAATGCATTAGACGTTTGATCAAATTTTCCTGTACAACTAGTTCGAAAATCCAAGAACCTTAAAATCTGTCAACCTAATACTGTCAAAGTAACACAACAAGCTTTTTAATGGTCTAGTCGACAATAACGATTCCAAATCACGCTAAGGCATAATAATAAATAAGGTGTAATCTACACGAATACAAGTACCTACTATAAAAACAACAAACAATAATTCCTCCAAACCCTTGCTTTCTATACATGATCGATTACCTCCTAAGAAATATATGAAATGTAACTTTCCAACAGTGCACCTTAAACCTTGATCATCTTGAAACACCTGTCTAAATGTGTATTGTCCTGTTGAACTCCATTCGTATTGTCGGCTTCCAAGCGCAAAATATTTTCGAATTTATTTTTGCTTCGGCATGTTCTCAACTGTCAGAGAAAGTATCAAAATTATTATATGAAGAAAAAAATGTTTAGTTAAGATATAAGGAAATTTTTTTTTATATATCCTTCCCGTTATTTTCCCTTAAAATTTCAGATCGATTGAACCATTTTTGCAATAACTATAATACGCGATGTAAAGTAAATCAACTGCCTTTGGACTCGGAAATGACTTTTTATTCTAATATTCGAAAATTGATCAGTACATTTTGTCAAATTCAGTAAAGCCGCTGTGGCATTGTTCATTAGTGCAAGAATATGCCTCCAAGATTTGGCTCCACACATTTAGCAATAGGGGAGGACGGGGATGATTAAGGGTGCTGATTATGCCGAGTGATGCATCTCTAATTCCAGGCTAACACACCTGGGCCTGGTAGTTTATCGCCCCTGAGGGCCACCCTGATTTGCAGTCCTCCCATTGGCTAAACTTTTCGACCCGACAGATGTTCAACCACCCAGCGGTGGGATAAGGGGATAATCTACGGTTCATTCCTCAACATTAAGAGCCGAGAAGTTTCTTAAAGTGGGTTTGATTCATGGCCTCGAGTTATCTTCATAGACCAGTTTCAAAGAAGCCTTTTGGTACGCTGGAGTACAGCTGCAATCTGCTTTCCCGACTTCACTTTGTCACTGCTCCTTTAACTTTCTTTTCCCAAGTAACTTTCTACAGAAAATTTATTTGCTTTGTGGCACTTGTGAGCAAACCGGCCACCTGAAGACGATAAAACAATGTCTTTATAGCAATTAATATAGCTTCTTCAACTTTCTTCTTTTCATTCATTTCCAGGATGGCTTTATCTTATTTTAAAAATGTGTGATAGTATATATTTTCTTTTCAAAACAATACAAAATCCTCAAGTAAAAAAAAAAAATGGGTAATACTTTGATAAGTGAATGGATTTTAAGAAATTTTGACGGGAGATAAGTTGGTTAGGATCATATGTTAAATATTTCATTTAAATGTTAAATTTTAAAATTATTTATTTACTTTCGCAGGATCTAATTGTAGACGACAATTCAGTTTGCTCGAGTCCTGGTCCAGATCAGCCACAAGCCCCGGGCAGCCCTCCCTCTGACCCCCAGCCATCTGCCAGCCCTAAGTGAGTAACTTTTGTTAATGTTACTATTATTTTGTATAATCACTATATTTTTTATTTATACATTTGTTTGTCTCGCAGATCGACTACTGGCGGTGCTAGCTCAGCTCCGAGCCCACAAGCAACGCCTCCAAGCCACTTCCCGCAAGCGCTGTTCTCTCCATTTTCTTCCGACAGGTCAGTGACGAGCGAAATCAGATTATTTCATTGTATTTAAGAGCATTTATTTTTTATGGTTTTAAGTTTAAAGGCAGCAGAAGATCTAGGAAATAAATCGATATTTGATCGCATTCAACTCAAAAGAGAAAATGTATTCTAGTATTTATTCCTTCCTAGTATTTCCTGAAGGCGCAAATAAAAAAAAAAAAAAAAATAGGAGTACAGGTGAAATTCAATGATGAAAAATACATTGGTCAAATGTTGAATCTAAAATTATAATGATTTAAAATAAAGAATTTTCTGCATGCATAAAATAAAGAATGCACATCATGAAGAAGTTGCACATCGTCCGTCATATCCATAAGAAAATCTCTGTAATTCGAAAGTACCATTTGGAGTTGCGAGACCTCTCATTATCTTTCAAAAGAGTTTGGTGGAGTCCTCGGCCCACCTCTCGATCCCTTTTTTTGACATTCTGTCCTTTATTTCGATTATAAATATTTCAAGTACAGAATTGATGTAATTTTAGTAGACAATGATTTTTGAAAATTAATCTTTGAGTTAATAAATACAAAAAACAACGGCAAGGCTACTGATTCTTCGACTTGTATAGCAATGTTCGCGTAATAATGTTAATAAACAAAAATCATTTGTTAAAGATTTGAAAAGCGGTCCTAAGAAGATTACGATAGTGACGAAATAAGGTATTTATGAGGGCTCAAGACGTGAGGTCTCATCTATAATGTAGCTAACTCCTCGCAAACTCGCTCACACACACACAAGAGGTGAGGTAATTAATCAGGATAAGGCAGGCTGGTTCGGTAAATCTTGTAAGTTATCTGTGTTGCCGTGTACCCCGAGAGAGGAGCTTTGAAGAAGACAGGTGCTGGTTAGACTAATGTGCTAAGTAGACGGCAGACGGAGGACCCCGCTAAGTGTATGCTCCTCTCTCCTAACAGCATTAAACCACGAGCCACTCCTGAATACTTTATGGGCCAACTTCCATCTGAAGCCCTGACCCCGATGTAAGAAACCAACACCGTCTCCTCTCCGCCGAGTATGAAAAATGTATATAGTAAAGTTTTGTTTAAAAATTCTATCAAGTTTCTGGCCTTGTTATTGAGTCAAGATCCCCCCCCCCACCGCCGCCGCTCCCCATTCCCTCACCCAAGTTGGGAGAGCCGCCTTTTTTCTTTAGCGAATAAATTGAATTTCATTGGAAGAGATGGGATAGAGTGGGTTTTTTTTATGTTTAAACTTTTACGTACTTTCCTCTTTGATGGTACAAAAATATGATAATTGCGTGAGCGAGAGAAGATTTCCGGAGCCTCCCCCACCTCCACGACCCTGCCCCCACCCCCGTCCCTTCTTCCCTAGTTACATATTCATGAGGCCGAATGATGATGATGAAGTAATTGCTGATGTGGGGTGGTCGAGCCACATGGATGTATGGAGATTGCAAACGCATTCTACCGTCCGGTCAGATGATTATGAACGTCCCATCTGTAGCTTTTCCCTTTCATCTTGCTCTCAAGCAACTCATTATAAGGATATATCCACTTATGCAAGATCATTATGACCTATACTAATAGATAATATATAAAAGCCATGTAACGAGCTCTGCGATTGGATAAAAACGTTAAGTTAGAATGAGGATAGCAATCATAGCACAGTTCATTTTGTTATTAATGAGCCGATACGGTTCAAGTGGAAGGAAGAAGCGAGAAGCGGTAATTAGAAGCCCCTAGCGCCAACAGTAGGTTTAATTGCCCCGACAGACGTCAATAAGGAATGAAGCCGATATCCGTGGGACTACTGAGCGGTCACAATGGACCACCCCCGCCGCCACGCGCCGCCCCCCACATCACAATCGCATTAAAGAGTCGCTCTCATGTCAGTCCCCAGCAGCGGCTGCGCGTGCTCCGTGTTTGCTCTGTGTGATTTCCTTGTAGGCCACTTGATCCGCTTTGTTTAAGTACCGTACGGATCCTTCTACGAGTGTGTCGTATGTTTGCGTCAAAGGATTTGAAGCCCGGAAGTATTCAATAGAGTGCTGCTTATACTCGCTCATCTATCTCACTCGAAAAGAGCTCAAAATCGCAATCGAATTTCACAAAATGGATTTCCGCTGATCGCTTTTATTCATGAAGCGACCACCCTTACGGACTTATTACACATTAGCAGTCGCATCGCGGGAAATTCTTGGACCTGGAGATCTGCATCAAGCACCACTATCGATATGATGTTACACTGTTGTGAATGATAAGGTTTAACAGAAAACATATCGATTTATAGAGCCTCTTCTCTAGCCTAAATGGTAACACCATAGATTATTAATTTCGGCCGGAGAATGTCTATCGACATTCTGAATCAAAGCTCTACCAAACCCCTATAAAACTTCAATGCTCCCTAAGTTAAGCAATAAATTTCTAGACATTTTTTTAATGATTAATGAGTTAAAGTCACAACTGGATGAATGCCTCTTAAATAATAATCAAAAATATTTCGATTTGTTTGATTTCCTTGACCGAAGTATTGAGTCGAGGTATACTGTACTTTCTTCATGACTTTGTGAGAGGAGATTACAAGTACCGTAAACCGATTGCTCACAATCAGAACTCCCTCGGAGAGAAGGTGCCATCTTTATTAGAGAAATGAAGCAGAGAGAAAGGTGCAAAGAAGTAATCGCGAGCTGAGGCCCTAACGACGTTACACGAGCTCAAGTTGGAACCGCGCCTGATTAGGCGGATATTTGATTTCTGGTCGGTGTTCACTTAGCATAATGTCCCCCATCCTAACCCTTTACATCTCTGATGAGCCTTCATACCTCATTAGCATACCTTCATACCGGCCCTTCCAGCACTTGCCCAGGCAAAGAAAATAAATATTAACTGATACGTCCAAAGGTAGATTTCCAAGGGCAGTGCATATCAATTAATTGATCGAACACAGCTGCCCTTCAGTGCAAAATACAAAAAAACAGTTGCTGATTTTTAGCAGAGGGCTCTGTATTATCTTGCTCTAATGATATTCTCAAGAGCTTACAACAGATGCTAGTCCTTTAAGAGCTAATGATGCTGGTTAAATAATAAAATACTGTTTTAAGGGCAGACATTGTTGATTGAGTATAAACTTACCCACAATCATCCAATACATATCCTTGAATGTGTTTTTTCTCAATTGCCTTATAAACTCAGTCGGTATTGTTTCTTAGAATATGTAGGTTATTCCGTTAAGAAAAACAATTTATAAAAAATCAAAATTTTTAATTTATGTAAATTGAAAATTGTAGGCTGTAAATTAAAAAAAAAAGATGGCGAGTCAACTGAGCCACGGATCAATTATAATAATAATCTTTTCATACTTAGAAAATATTCTGCTGGAAAGTTACAAAATAAGAATAATTAAAGTTACTTAGCTCCTAAATTTTCGAAGTTACAACAAAATTATTCTCATGAAAAATAAGACTAAAATGTCAGAGTGAATGAGAGCTGCTTAAAAGCATACGTGTGGATAAGGCTGTAAAGTTAAATAATTTTTAAAAACATTTCATACTTGTGAGAAATGGCATAATAGCATTAAGACTTTTCCTTTGACTGGAAGAGGAAGGCAAGTATGTTATTAATCTAAAAAGGTTTTGCAAATAAAAGCTGAGAGGGCCACGTTAGGATTTTTTTTCCCTTGTTTTTCTTTAGTTCTGCGTCTAAGTAATAGAATGTGAAATGACAGGGAGGGGCTAATTTTGTAGAAAATGTACGAAGGGAGGGGATTAAAGAAGTAACTGGAACAGAAAAAGAAAAAAGCGGTTACATTAGCTTAGGGCGGGAGTAACGACGAGGAGTTTTTTCACAGTTTTTTCTCTTTCTGTTAAGTAACAATCTTCTAAATCCTTAATAAGGGATGTAGCTCGGCCCACGTGTGAGTGGCGGTGGGGTGGGGGGGTGTAGCTGCGCGTGCATGGATCTTTAATCCAATATAGACCCCTTGATTCGGAAGGATTAGTAGTCACCAATTACTAGGGTTCCATTAATCAATTAGCCATCTCAGCTGGTGCCTCTGGTCTTCGGCCCGGATCTTCACGTCTGTGGTAATAACTTATCGAGGTGCTCTCAAGTCGGGAGATTAGTGTTGAACAACATATATCTAAGGGACACGTTCCAATGCATCCATAGGATGTTTTTTTATCTAATACGGTCAAGCTCGAAATCAAGAAAACAATTGGAAGAGCGAAATGTAATAAACCATGGATTTATGGGAATAAAGCCATTATAATAGAAGACTTGGTTAGGCGTTATTTTTCCCTCACGTATTATAACTTGGGGATTATATTTATGTAGCGGGTTTTAAATCGGGAAATATTAATTATTATCCTACCATTTTCATACTGGTACTATTATTGATAGTTAACAGTCAAAGAATAAATATAGATAGAGGATCGGCAATTAAAGCCGGTACCTCGACTTGTGCAGGCTAGCGCATTTGGTAGAGCACTGCTACGTTCGGCGTTTCTTACTTTCTTATTTCTTACTTCCGTCTCGATACACTAATACATCTCTCATATGCGAATAATATATACGTATATATATACTGTAGCGACCGCTAACTAAATAAGGTAAATCACCCTATACTCTTGTATATATATTGTCAATTGGTTATAATATTAATAATATAAGGCCAGAGGCCGTTGAAGGGAAAGTCATGTAGCTTCCCAGGCCTGGGTGGGTCCCGGTCTAGAACAGTCTAGCTTCACCCTGCGGTTTGGTTGGTCAGAATAAGACCCCAGATCATTGGTTACTGGGGGCTAAATATACCTCCTAGTTTTAGCCGGTAAATCATTCTAACTACGGCTCTCTGACTGGTACTTGAAGCTGCACTGATGTTTCAAGATTTGGCCTTCTCATTTATGAAAACCTCTGCATCTCTCTTCCCAACCTCACTATGTTTTAGTCCGACCTTGTCAAACCCCACACTTTCCTAGTGGGATTTTCTACCTTCGTCTCGCTAAAACTAGCACCTCCTTGGGAGAGACTCTACCTCGCGGACAACGGTTGCCGTGGCCCTACAAACTTTACCTAGTAGTGTCTCGCACGGCAATTCAGTCTCTCTCCGGTTCACACTCGCCTTTGGGATCCGGACGGATTTGGCCTACCCTCAGATACAGAGTGTGAATTTGTGGTCATTCCAAGACCACATAAGCTACCTACAATACCTGCCCTATACCTCTTCTCCTGAACATAGTGCACTTCCCGGGATCATACCTGTCAAATATGGAGTCAGATAGTAAGGTAGTAAGTAGTAGTAATGAAGCAATTGTCCAGGTCATAGCCTAATCAACCCTCACTTCGTCACCAGGGCTAGAGTAACTAGGCACCCTCTCGTGACGGCCCGACATATATATATATACTAATATATGACTCAACATCTTCTCCATGCTTGCTGCCCATCAGCCCGCTTTATGACAGGCAATATAGGATAATTGATACTTTCTAACTTGATAAATCTAGACAAGCTCTACCACAAAATAAATATGTTATATATTTATAAAATAAATAACTCTATCACGCACTATCTGTTAATTGAGTATTTTTTCTCGAAGATGCCCCCGACCGGAAGATGTAAATATTCAGCAGTTCTGCTGAAGCAGGAGCTGCCTTCCTGCGAATGGAGAAAATCGCCCGTTTAGCAAATAAAGAGAGAGAAAAAACAGAGAAGCAGTCCTGGAATAGAAGGCGATAAATAAGGAGGAGGAGAGTTAGACACGATAAATTAGAGGTGGAAGCAGTGAAAATAAAATGTAGTTGAGCTCGGGAAGTAGAGAGCCATTAGGGGAAACAGAGGCAGTTTATAAGGTTTTAGGTTCAGTGTTGGTAGGGACCATTACCACTCTTCCTGTTTCCTCCTGCGGGAGCTTAGTCTTAATTCATTAGCTTTTAACGCATCAGCCTCGCTCTAACCAATCCTCGGCGGCTATCCGCTCCCGACGTGTCTTCAGGGCTCTGATATTTCACAATTTACCAAACACACCATTTATTTCAAGTAGTAGCGCTGTCTATTTTCAGTAAATGTATTCGATACCTCATTGATAGGGGAACATCGACATAAAAAAATATTATTGACATTAATATTGCGTGAAAATTAGTTTTCCAGAAAAAGCTTAAAGTTTCTACCAAAATATATTATGTTATTATATTTATATGGACTTTGAATGATAATGTATTTAAATTCATAATCATTCACTGAATTGGTTTCTATGGTACATGCAAAATGTATACATAAACGATTTACAACGGACATCATTGTTAGTATACTCTTTCTTATTCTTAGGAAAACCTTACTGTTTCGATCAATGTTTTTCCAAAAATCTAATTTTAACGCAATATAAATATCAATTACAAGTTTTTATTTTTTAGTGACAAGTTCCAGTGCTGTAAGTGTCTCTTACTCTTCAGAATAAAATTATTTATTATCAATTGTTAATATAATAACGTAAGGCTCTGTAAGGGCAGCCTATTACTGCAAATTACATAAAAAAAAGAGATGGAGATATATTTTAATGTACATTGAACAGTATTTTATCTTTTAAATAAACACGTATATTATATATTGGAAGTGAAGTATTTCAACGAACTTGAATTGTTTCCAAATTGGCAATAACACTGCATTTGTCCAGGTTAAACTTCCTCAGTTTCTAACCACTTTCAAGACATGTGATAATTAATACCATTATTTATATTAGTTAAAAAACAAGGACATTCCAACGTATTTCTAAAGTTTTCAATCACAGACTATTCATATATATATAATTCCTTTATTGTGCTAAAATTACAATCTGCCTTGCTAGGCAATAAGTAATTAAGATATACTATCATTCATACCATATTTACATTTCATCACTCTCTTGCTTATTCATTCAGGACATGATTGGAGAAACTGGCCATTGTCAGGACTCCCACTGTCACTTGATTATAGCAGGTCACGAGGCCACTGTCGTTTCGGTCTCCGAGGAGGATTATAGGGATGAGTGACGCAGTGCAATGACTGTGCTACAGGATTAGGGTGGTTGGAAAGGCTACTGTGGAATTTCATAAACTTGGAAGGGATGAGTTCTAGAATGTAGGGTATATAAAGGTCGTTATGAAGGGTTTTGTTGCTGACTTAATAAGGGGCATTTACTATTGTTCTCAAGACTTCTGATTGAAACGATTGGATACGCTTGATGTTCGACTTTTTTGCTGTCCCCCACAGCTCTATTCCGTATGTCCAGATTGGTTTAAGTATAACTTTGTAGATTATTAGTTTATTTTCTATTGAGAGATGGGATGTCCTTTGAAGTAGTCTGTACAGTTATCCAAAGCGTCTGTTTAGTTCTTGTCTTTTTAGTCTCATATGTGGGTTCCAGGTCAGTCGTTTGAGACTATTCAATGAAACGACGTTTATACTGTCGGCGAAAGTTACGAATGGGAATTTCAACCCTTCTAATACAGTTTATTTGTTTTCGCCCTTGCAATAAAATATTATTTGCTTGGAATTATCCTTAATGTATACGAGAGCTGCGATTGTTTCTTCATTCAAACGGAAGAGGTTCGTTGTAATTTTGAATCACGAATATTTTAAATGACTACCAGTTGTTAAAAACCACCACTTTAAAACACACAAAGAACTTAACAAGGGTGCTCTACCCACAAAATTGAAATTCCACAATGATGTGAAACTACGCTAATAGGAATATTAGGATTCTGTCATGCTACAATTATTTCACTGTATACCTAAAGTAATGGTGAAAATGCTACAACCATTGAGTAGTTCTATAAAAACTTTAGGGGCAACATTAAAGTAAACAATGTGACTTAAACGGCCAATGGAAGAGAAGAATGACTGGCCTGATTTTGGGTCCAGTAAGTGCCCCTTTCGTTCCCTTTTATTGCCCTGGGCGCCATTAAAGACCTCCCTTTGTCCAGAATAGGGTCGGATAAATCTCTCCTATACGGTCAGTAAAAACCCTACAATACAACCTTTTACACTTAATTGTCAAAATAATTCATGTCCCTTGTAGCCTTACAGAACTAACTGAGAGAAAATTATATGATATTTTCATAGATTTGTTATACTTTCCGAAAACAGAAATAATCCCTTGAGTCGTACCAATTTTAATACCTAAGTATAATACAGCTAACTGGAAAGTAATTTATTAGGGTAAGAAAAGGGATAGCTTAGAAGTAGACAAGATTTATTATAGCGTTGTATTATCTGATTGAGAAAGAGCGTAACATGAATCATAGAATGATTATTTTCATAGAAACAGTTCCAAAATGCAATAATGAAATTGTTTGGTATACTATTTAATGACAATCAATTATTCCGGTGCAATATCTATAATTCAACAATTCAACGGAAGCGAACGAACACATCGATGACTGTTGGACACAATAAAATTCTCTACTCACCGGACTTTTTAAAAAGCAATTTATTAATAGACCATACAAAACGTACTTCAGCGATATATACAACTTAAACGGGCATAATAACAGTACTAGTCTAGAAACTTGAGTATCTCCCTACTTCATGAAATACATATATACAGAGGGGCCCAAAAAAAATGTATCCACTGTTTAAAAGTCCATAACTTGCAAACTAATTGACGGAGTTGTCTCATTTTTGGCAGTGTAATAGTTTTTAGTTCCAGCAATCGCCATACAAGCGTTGTATTGCGTTGTTTTGTTTTGTCAGATGACAGTCGCCAGATAGTGTTTTATTGTTAGTTGTACCTTGTTACTCGAGTAAACATGGCTGGCGTAAGGCTTACATTTGATATGAAAGGAAGTTTGTTTTAAATTGGTATTTTAAGTACGAAAATATTAATGAGGTTCAACGGCAATGGCGAAATGTGTATCAAACAGAGCCACCGACACGTTTAACGATTCGTCGCATTCGAGACAAATTTGAAGCCGAAGGCTGTGTTAAAGATGTACACAAACAACGATCTGGACGACCTGTAACAGTAACAAGTCCATTTAGCTCCCATCTTGTGTTACAACAATTCACTCGCTCACCACAGAAGTCTGTGAGACAGTGTGGCCGTGAAACTGGAGTGAGTCGCTCAAGTGTTCGGCGAATTTCGAAGACAGCAAAGTGGAAGTGCTACATCCCAAGATTGCAAGAAAATACCACTTTAAAACAGACTTCCTTTCATCAAATGTAACCCTTACGCCAGCCATGTTTACTCAAGTAACAAGGTACAACTAACAATAAAACACTATCTGGCGACTGTCATCTGACAAAACAAAACAACGCAATACAACGCTTGTATGGCGATTGCCGCAACTACAAACTATTACACTACCAAAAATGAGACAACTCCGTCAATTAGTTTGCAAGTTATGGACTTTTAAACAGTGGATACATTTTTTTGGACCCCCTCGTATATATGTATACAATTAAGGCGGGGGTGAGTGAATGTTTAATATCATAATCTATAGTTAAATGATAGGGAGAAAGGTTTAAAGGATAGTCTTATCATATACTGTACAATAAAGATGGTAACATGAATGACATTATAATATAGGGGTTGCTATGGCTAAATGATAGGGTAAGAAAAATTTACTTTGAAGTCTCCTGTGGATCGTATTCTGTAACATTTAAGACAGAAACATGGATTTTAAATTAATATTTGTTATAATTATTATTAGTGGATCATTAGTCATATAACTCACTATGATCAGGAAGGTTTTGGAGATCAGTTCTATAACAAAAGGACATTTGGCTAACAAAGCAATTTCACACTTTAACGGAGGAGAATATAATTATCTCCTAGTGTTTTGGTTTGTTATAAAAGGGTAGCAGCCTCTAATTAGTGGCCACTAAAGTTACTTATGGGTAACCAGGATTCCCACTAGGAGGAAATGGATCAAACTCCCAGTCCTTGTCCAAAGAACTGAACCCCATGAGGGAAGCTATTGTCCAAAAAATGTGTACACTATTCCTTTAAATCCTATGTATGCACTTTAAGTCTTAATCACCTTGCCTTAGATGTCCTAACATCTAGCAATATAAAAAGGAAAATATTTACTATCAAAACCTTAAACCTTAAATATCAATCATAACGGGAGGTGCACGACAGTATTGAAAAGTAAAAAGGTTACTAATACACCCAGATTAATAATCAATCAAAACCAGGCCCTTCTTCAGCCGTATTTATAACATTGGATCCTTAATTCCGTTGAAGAACTGAGCATTTGAATAATGAAACCTTAGTGTAGCAGAGATCCTTTGATTTGGTCTAGATGAAGTGACCATTAGATTCCTTTAGGTCATTGCCAACAATCATTCTTGTCAGCGGGCCTGTGCCCTGAGTATTACCCATGTGAAGATATTTCTTGCCGTTCTGAGGAACATGCTTTGTTTTCGTGTATATAATTCTGTAGGAAGGCATAGGGGTAGCCCCTTGAGGTGCCCCTGTGAGTACACTAAATTGATTAGGCCAGTTAATGACGAGTACTAATGACCACATGCGATCCGTATGTATGTTTAATAAGGGCGGTCCCCTTGCAGCGGCGCATATCCAGTTAAAAGGAACCACCGTCAAGCTGTCAGGGCAGAGCCACCGCTGATCCTTTGAACTGATATATTCAGTTAAGGGGGCTGTCTCTACGGCCACTGGTGTAGTTGAGCAATTCGATTAGAGACCCGGCTGTAGGAGCTGTGTTTTTTTTTTTTTGGCTTATTTTCTACGGCACCCCCTCCTCTTTAATATTTGATACTCTCCTACCGGCTAATGCGGTTAAGCAGATGCGACCGCGATGAAACGCTCCTATTAAGATAGTACTCTTCCATCAGAGGGCTAACAACATTATAAGGGCTCTAGTTTTGTTAGCCCGAGCCTTTGGGCCCGAGCAGATATCACTAATAAGGGCTGTCATACAACTCTTGTCCCTTTGATGTGGTAATACTAACAATACTTAATATGAAACTATTAAACAAACGCATTTCAAGTTATATATTTCTTTGATAGCATAACTACACTAGTAGGCCTTGTCTACCCCTAGTAAACCCAATCATTAGAGGCCCGACCACTTTTATTCTTTAAAACATTGTTATTTTTTCCAGCCAATAATTTATTAGTTAAATTATGGGCTAAATTGCATCCATGAGGCATATGTAGACATGCAGTCATCAAGAGAAGAGACGTATTTCGACAATTGTACCACCTCGACCCCCCGGCAAACTTGTACCTCGGCTGTTGCGACCTCGAGACATACTCCTACGCCGTCTGGGAGCTAATCCCGCAATCATCTCATATAGGCAGGTCTCGTGCCTAACGCCATTTGCTGTGAGGCTAAAGCTGTTTGACACATCTCACTCACTTAACTCGTTAATGACTTAGTCTGTTTCCGAGCGTCCGCATACCAGCCCCAATGATGCAGTCTAGCCGTTCACAACAACCATTCCGTCGTTTGCCTTAACTCGAAAATTCCTAGCGAGTGGTTAAAACTAGATTTTCGAGGAATCTCCTATCCTTTACGGTTAATGTACGCCAATACTAGTATAAGCGACATGTCCTCCAAGGAAATAAATAAATAAGATCTCCTGTAATCCTGTCGTTTTTAGATACGTAAAGTACGATTAAGTTATATTACTTTCAAGCTTGAAATGGAGATCTATCAGTGCGCTTTATTTTCAAAGAATTTACATTTCACCGCACTGATCCAAGTTATGATAACCGTACCTTTTTGACCGTCACCAATACATACTTGGACCCGTCCTCTTGAGTACTATCATGAAGCCTCCATACCTTTACAACCTCCTCCAGTTCAAACTTCTCAGTTCAATACTACCCATCCGACCTGCGTTTATCCCTTCTCACAAATATATTCCTTTCGTCGTTCTTTTCTTATCCGTGCCTCAAAGCTTTGAGAGTCGAATCCCATGGATATTCGTTGATCATCAATCCACCAATCTTTAAATCTAGACTTTACCGGTCCATTCTCCCTCCAATCTAACAATTCATGATTCGCCATTATATTTCTTTCTATATTTTATGATTCGTTCTCTATTTCGATATATACTAGCAACCTTTCACGCTCCTGTTAATAATTCTTATATTTTCTACATGTTCATAGCTATGACTGAAAGCGAATGTCATTCAATCATTTGTTTTTCGTTCGCATTATATTGTTGTTAGTTCATTTAAGTCACCACGTTGAACATAGACCCTTCATCATTTGTAAGCTACTCACATCAGCCAGCTAGGTTATTTTTTCACTTTTCTTATTCTTAGAGGACATTGCCCCAAAATTAAGTAGATTTTTTTTTCATTTAATTTCACCATTACCCTTTTAAGGGTTCCTAAGATG
The DNA here is from genome assembly GCA_930367205.1 of Acanthosoma haemorrhoidale. Classification (NCBI taxonomy): domain Eukaryota; kingdom Metazoa; phylum Arthropoda; class Insecta; order Hemiptera; family Acanthosomatidae; genus Acanthosoma; species Acanthosoma haemorrhoidale. Next base: position 83,660,178 of record OV884014.1, on the reverse strand, counting down.
GCTTCATAGAACTAGATTCTCAACAAATCTCCTATCCTTAACGATGATTAATGCACGCCAATACTAGTATAAGCGACATGGCCTCCAAGGAAATAAATAAGATATTCTGTAATCCTGTCGTTGTGTAAAATGCGATGAAGTTATATTACTTTCAAGCTTGAAATAGAGATCTATCAGTGGGCTTTATTTTCAAAGAATTTACATTAAGCCGCATTTCACAGCACTAATCCTTCTTATCCGTTATTATTAAAATTTATCCGGCTTTGAAAATGTGTATTGAACTTCATCACTATTAAATTGCAGATCTATATTTATAAAAATATAATGTTTCTTTAGACCGTAATGATAGTGTATTACACACAGGCTACGATGACAACACTAATTTTAAGATTTACTAGAGGACTGCGCCCCCAGCTCGCTTTGCTCACCGATCCCCGGGCCGGATCCAGTATGCTGTTTTATGAATAACAGAAGAGATAGAGATATAATAAATATATATAATATTGATATAAATTATATTATATTGCACATACATGATATTTGCACGCTGCTGTATACTTACTTACTTACTATTACTCCGTTGGCTGCAGACATTGAAGATCTCACGCCGTCTTCACCAGTCTCTTGGTCGGTACCCTGACAGTTGGCAATTCAAGTGGCAACTCTTTTACGGGGTCTTTCTGCCGTAGTCTAGGTCAGTCCCTCAGCTTATTTATTCTGTCTGCATTGGAAGCCTCATGTAAGCCAGCATTAAAAATCTTGTACCTGTCTGTTTCCTTCATGTACCCAGCTCATCTCAGTATTCCAGGCCGAAATTCCACCACGAGACTAAAAGTTTGGAGAGCTCTTTTACGATAATATTTCTAGGTTTCTCTATTCTCAGCTCATTTTAGATCGGTTCAAATGATTCTCACCTGCACAGTACTAATGTGAAGCATTACAGATTCTGCCTTGAACAAAATGATTCTCACCTTCACAGTACTAATGTGAAGTATTACAAATTCTGCCTTGAACAAAATGATTCTCACCTTCACAGTACTAATGTGAAGTATTACAAATTCTGCCTTGAACAAAATGATTCTCACCTTCACAGTACTAATGTGAAGCATTACAGATTCTGCCTTGAACAAAATGATTCTCACCTTCACAGTACTAATGTGAAGCATTACAAATTCTGCCTTGAACAAAATGATTCTCACCTTCACAGTACTAATGTGAAGCATTACAGATTCGGCCTTGAACAAAAAGATTCTCACCTTCACAGTAGTAATGTGAAGCATTACAGATTCTGCCTTGAACAAAAGAATTCTCACCTTCACAGTACTAATGTGAAGCATTACTGATTCTGCCTTGAACAAAAAGATTCTCACCTTCACAGTACTAATGTGAAGCATTACAGATTCTGCCTTGAACAAAAAGATTCTCACCTTCACAGTACTAATGTGAAGCATTACAGATTCTGCCTTGAACAAAAAGATTCTCACCTTCACAGTACTAATGTGAAGCATTACAGATTCTGCCTTGAACAAAATGATTCTCACCTTCACAGTACTAATGTGAAGCATTACAGATTCTGCCTTGAACAAAATGAAAAAGTTAGCATTATACTCGTGCTATAAACAAAACTGATTAAAAATGATTCAAAACGTGATTTCAGCATATGTTTTATGTGTTTGTGAAATACAATCGTGGGGTACCAGAATGTAGAGCCCCTCTCTTAGGATAGCTGTATACTTATTTATAGTATAGTATATTTGTACGAGGATTAACAAATGGATTTAAAACCAGTTGCGCTATCACATTCTCTTAATACTTTAATTTTGTTGGTACGAACGAATGGTTCCTTTGCAAGAATCGACAAATTTGGCATTTGTTGCTCGGTCTCCTTGAGGTTTTAGAAACCTCAGCGAGAGAATATCCCATTAGTGAATTAGCGAAGTAAGGCCGTCCTAATTGGATAATGCAGTAGAGGATTAAACTAGGAGCCGGCGCCGGCGAGGAGCAAGCTGGAAGATCTAATAGTAAAGGCGCCTGCTATAGCGGAATGCTATTTGCTCCAAGTCATTTTCTAATCCATCCGACGCAGCCGCACCCGAGTGCGCCTAATGGAGGATACACCGGGCTCATTTACCTTGAGAGGGTTGTATCAAATTAATTTATCGGCCGGATTAGTACAGTTACCAGCTACAGGGGGCTGCGAATAATGCAGAAAGCCCCTCTAGCCAATTCTGCAACGGCTATTGTATATTAAAGGCTCGCTTTGTGAATAGGCTCACGGCGATGCCACGTGAATATTCAGCGCCGCCATGATGATGATGATGCAATCAAAAGCCCTGTAATCTGAGCTGGATGGGCTGATAAATAGGGTTGCGGTTCGATAATAAATCATATATTGGCCCTTTGATCAAGAGACTTCTGTTCTGCCCGTACTTAGCAGACTGTCTTCAGTTAAGTAATTCATCCCCCAGTTCAAAGCCGTAGAATATATTATTAGATGGTGTATTAATGACAGATCCCTTTCACAATAAACTGATTTCAGTTATTCCTAATATAAAGTAGCATTCATAGGCTAAGATTCCAGTTATAGACATCTAACTAGAACGTCTATGGATAATAGAAATAATTATACTGCTCCCTTATGTAAAAACACGTTTCAAATCCGAGACTTACAGTTCGTTGAGTCAACGCTGAACAAAAATAACTTCTAGATTCTAATCTGATATTTACACATTCATGAACTCTCTGTGACTCGCATCGGTGAGCTCACCAAATGAGTTTAAATAAACAAACAACGGCGTTATTTAATTTTTAAGGGGTTTACGCCAAAATATAAACAAAAAAAAAACACTCATGCCACTACAGGTACTTGAAACTGACTGTTCTCCTTGATCCTACTAAAGCCAATGACACCATTGGCCACTCCATCCAAATAAAATCCACTTAGGAATTCCACTGTAATGGCGAACGAATATATACACGAAGAAAACAGGACACCACAACAGAGAAAATACAAGAAAATGAAAAGCAGGCCACTATCCTCCTCCAATAGTTTTATACACTGGTTGAAACAGTTTATACCTGAAACATGGGTACTGTACCTTATCAACCCATACCTATTCTTTGGTTTGATTCCATAAAGAACAAACTCAATCCATTCATTATTTTATCAGCAGGACAACCGTGAACAAATTAATTGCATATTAATTGGGGAGTTGTTATTTATGATTTAATGTAATCTCTGTAGACATATAGGTACGTTTAAGACAGTTTTTCAAAATAATTGTGTTTTCTAAAAGTATAAATATTATTACAATACAATAGTAAAAATACGAATGGGGACGTAATAAACATACCTATAAAAGAACTCAATTACACTGTTAGCAAAGCAAGTGAAAGATAATAACTAAGCTCAATGAACTAAAGAAGTAATAAAATCATGTGCTGGCAACTTGTTTTCGTTAAATCTTTTTTAACCCCAATTGTTATTAAACCCTTCATAACGACCTTAATATACCCTACATTCTAGAACTCATCCCTTCCAAGTTTATGTAATTCCACAGTAGCCTTTCCAACCACCCTAATCCTGTAGCACAGTCATTGCACTGCGCCACTCATCCCTATAATCCTCTTCGGAGACTGAAACGGCAGTGGCCTCGTGACCTGCTATAATCGAGTGACAGTGGGAGTCCTGGCAATGGCCAGTTTCTCCGATCATGTCCTATTGTATGAATGAGCGAGTGAATGATGAACTGTAAATATGGTATGAATGAGATCATTTATCTGTATTATTATTGCCTTATAAAAGGCAGATTGTAATTATTGCACAATAAAGAATGTCTAATATTCAAAAAAAAAAAAATATTCCAATTGTTATTAGATTTTTAGGTTTTGTTTGTATGCCGGAATTGATCAATTTATTTTTACAGTTATGTAACGCTTCGAGTAATTTAGCAATATAAAATCATTACGAAATGGTTTTGTTCATACGTTTTTTGCTGTTAGGTTTGCTCTGTGGTAGATATGAGTGATACTATACTCATAGCCAAGTGGGCAGAAGGTAGCCGCAGCGGCAGAAATTATCCATTACCAAAACTCTCCCGGAGACACATGTCGGGTATTTCGAAGTGCAATGTTTCAAATGAAATTTGAGTCTGGTCGGGACTACGACAGCGGGAGCACGCATGCACTCAGACGGTAAGCCCCCATCCGGTAAAGCCAAGAGACTCGACGAAAGACAAATCCAAAGCCCGACTGACAACCTCTATCCCGCTCCATTACTGCCCAAATGAAATCTTTTAAAATGTTCTCCCTCCCCCCCCCCCCCGCGACTCAGGGCCGTATGTATATTTCATACCAGGCTTACCCCCTCCATATTACAGCCCCCAACACACACGCTAAACAAACCTCTAAATATTTATTAACGGCAGAGAAAACCTGATACCATTGCACTCAATCCCTATTTTTTTTTTTTTTTTTTTTCTCGTCTGCCGGCTTTTAATGTAAAACCCATTTCCCCGGCCTTCCATATAGATTAAATTCCCAGTTTTGCCTTGGGAAGATTTCCCTCTTTTTTTTTTTTCTTTTCTCGCTACCTCTTTTCTTCCATCCCCTCCCCCCTTTTTTTTATCCATTTCCCTTTTCTTAAGAAGACGCATGCAAACAAATCTACTTACCCCTCACTCGATAAAAGAATATATACATTACTTTACTCCCCCCAACTGATCCACCGTCTACTTCTTATACTTCGGTATAAATCTCCTTCCATTTATAGAATTTATTATTCCTGTTAGGTCTCAATTTCGTTGGGGGAACTCACTCAACCGAATTTCCAGCTGCCGAAAATATTTTACCTTTGCTATTACGTATTTTATTTTTTTATATGCGCAATATTGACTCCAAGAGTAAAGATAGCTTTTCTATTAAATACTTACTTCTCTAACTGAGGCCTGGATTCGATTCTCGGCTCTTCTAAACATTTTTTATTTTTGGGGTGAGTCTGCTCGGTGTGCACTCAGCCTAATGAAGAAAAAGCTTTTTGAATTAAACAAATATCGGCTCATGCTAAGAAAACTTTTTTTTTAATTAGATTATTCAACAACAATTTATTAAGATAAAATTACAATCTGCCTTTTTATTAGGCAATAAATAATTGAGATAAATGTTATCATTCATACCATGTTTACAATTCATTATTCACTCGCTCATTCATACAATATTTACAAACGGCCCAGAGGTCCCCCAAGTCCACATGGTTGTCACCTCCCTCGCGTGCGAAGGAGGAATCGGAGTTTTGGGAAGTCCCCCACGCTCCTAAGTCAGCCGCGTCACTGGATAAGAACCAGCGGAGGGTGACCAAGAGCGCGAGAGCCACAGACGCTCAGGACATGATTAGACAAACTGGCCATTGCCAGGACTCCCACTAACACTTAATTATAGCAGGTCACGAGGCCACTGCCGTTTTAATCTCCAAGGAGGATTATAGGGATGAGTGGTGCAGTGCAATGACTGTGCTAGGGAATTAGGGTGGTTGGATAGGTTACTATGGAATTTTATGAGCTTGGAAGGGATGAGTTCAAGAATATAGGGTATATTCAGATCATTATGTAGGGTTTTGTTGCTGACGTAATAATGGGCATTTACTATTGTTCTCAGGACTTTTGATTGAAAGGATTGGATGCGCTTGATGTTTGACTTGCTAAGAAAACTGAAATTAAAGTTGAGAGCAGTCCCACCCAACTCACACATAGATTTCTTTCTATATTAAAATTAATAATTAGAATCGACAGTATACCTATAATTAATTATAAAATAAAATGCCAAAAGATTTTAAAATAATTAAAATTTACCGAGTTATTCAATCGTAAGAAATAAAGAGGGGGAAATAAAATTATTCCATAAATTACTTTTTTAGGAATGAGCACATTAAGGTATTAATTTAATGTATCAAGTTGGACGTTTTTATTAAATAATCAGCTCCAACCCCGCACGTTTTTTCGCTCCATTAACAGTCAGAATTAAGTATCTTTATCATTGATAATCCCAACAATTTAAAAAGGATATTAAACAAACTGGAGACCGTGCCCCCCCTTCTAATTAATTTTGTTTAATACTATATTATTTAATATAATTTTCGTTTATTAATCTAAAATTAACCTCACAACTAGCGAAAACATGAAAAAATAAAATGAATTACTGATGAAAAGGAATGCAGTGATTAAACCAAACTCCAGTCCAATATGGCTATGCAAGGAAATAATGGCTTTTTTTGTACAGTTTCTATGTATGAGTCAAATTGCAAAGATCATTATGTACATAGACTCCTTTTTTATTTAATTTATTTTTCAAATGTACATCTATGTATTTAATGTATATCTAAATATGTATGTTTTTGCAGTACGTCAGGAGGATTCCGACCACTAACGGAAGGAGGGATGGGATCCCGTGCTCCAGGACTATTCTTCCCCCCGCAGTTTCCGCCTCCTCTTTTCCCCAGCCTAAAAGGTAGATACTATATATCTTGTTATATTAGATAACATTTTATTGTGTTATGAGTATCGATAAACATAGTGATTAGTGGTATTTTTCAATCAATAAAAAACCACACTTGGTAAAACCTTAGTGATTTAGTAATTTTCACATATTAACAATTGTCAATACTCCATTGTTTTATATATTTGTAATATTTTCATAGTTTTCCATTGACGTAGCGTTTTTAAACAATATTAAATATACCAACATGATGCGATACTTTAAAAATTGATAAATGACGGCAAATAGACAAAAATTACTAGTTGATGCAAGGGTAAGATTTGTTAACATTATTAAATAATATAACAAAATTCTATTAAATAAATGCATACATATTAAACAAATTTGTATTATTTACTCCAAAAAGTTATTATCTGAATTAATTTTGGTAGAAACCATAACTTAAATTTTCGATATTTTCTGAGATTTGAATAGGGAGGAAACATGTTAGTTAAGAAAATCTGCTATTTACACGTTTATTATTTTTTTTCTGGCATATTTCCTGTTATCATATCTTACTAAAACATGAACACCGTAATCCAGGGTGTTGAGGAACATACCTTTCAGTGAGATTTATTTCACTACTATTAGTTATAATACTGGTACATGTTCATTGACTTCCAGCAAGCTCGAACAAATCATAATTAACATTTTTGTTTCTCTAAATCTTTTCTATCAAAAGATTATGGTGCCATCTCCTTTCTTTGTGAAGCCCTTGCAAATTCAGAAGTAATATCTGCAGTACTCAACCCCATGGAGTCCTGAAGAATACTTCAATGTATTTAATCAATACTCATATAAACTATTTACTTCATTTTTTATTGCTATTTTGTACTAACATTTTTCTTTGCCATTATAATTATTTTTTAAGTATAAAGTGAATTGAACAGAGGTGAAAGTACGGGTCGGGGTCCGAGGCTTCTGGGGGCATTTGGTCTCTTTACTTCAGGTCGCAAAGAGGACGTTTGGGTCCGAAGAGTTGGCCTTTGGGGTTTGCCATGAACAATGACAACAATGTAAACATCAGTGGACTGAGCTGATGTATGAATTAGTTCGTATCATGGTTTTTACCCATATCATCCGATCAGTCTTCGGGCGCTTAAAATAAAAATACATGTCTTGCTTACTAGACTTGGTGGGACTGCGGTGCCGCATATGACTTTGTTCTGGCTATCTTGCTCACTCGGGTCAATAATATACAAATAGTCGCAGTGGTGAGAAATATTATCTTTAGTAAAATAACTTAATTAATAAAATAGAAAAAGTACGACACAGGTCTTACCGGCTATCGCACTAGCTAACTTCACCCAACCTATCACTTCGTCTCAAACTGATGATCTATAAATGTGTCCTCTGGCCAGCTTTGCTGGTGCCCCGATATTTACCCACTTGTCTGACAATACCTCTCTCGAGAGGTTAAAGAACGCTGACCTGCACCCGTTGCTTGGTGTGCCGTCGGTAGACACATCAAGTTTTTTGACTCGTTGCAGCACCTAACCAACCCAGTGTTTAACACTATGACCCCACCACCCCTCCCACATCGATGGTAACAGACTGTCGGGGAAAAATTAGGTTAAGAATCAGTATGTAAGTTAGTTTTAAGTTTGATAAAAAAGGTGAGCCCCATCACCTTTATTAGTCAGTTTTGTCCAGTCACGTATAATGTGTATCATTATACTTGTTTATTCATTATATAATTTTTATAAAATAACAAAACCTGTATATAATGTAGCGATGCTACAGGAAATACAAAAATAATTCGTAAATATATTCACAGCAGGATTTATAATTGTATATAATTATCAGTAAATTTAAATGGGTATGAAATAAAAAAAAATGAAAAAGAATCATTATAACCCCAAAATGTTCATAAATTTCTTTCTAAGCGTTGTAAAGTAATGATAATAGTTAAAATAATTAACAAATCATAAACTCAAGAATACGATCGAATACTCATAAGGGAATTAATCAATGATCCTTGTGATTGACATGCCCTAAAAAAAAAATAATAAAAAGCTTTTAGAGAATGACTGCCCAACGAAGAAATTTTAAAGAAATCCTGATTTTTTGAGTATTTATAACTTTTTGACGCCAGAATATCTAATGGATTAAAACCATTTATTAGAAACTGTAGTATATTTCGAGCCGAGGAAAGCACTTCCATTAGAGCGGTAAATTCGCACAAGGGACAGGTATGGTTTGATTAGTGGCTCGAGTCGGCTAAAGGTTCATAATGCAATATGGAAGCCAAGAGAGAGGGACAAGGATAGTGGTTATTAATAACAATCACCGGGCCGAAACAAGGCGATAACCGAAACAATTTCCCTAATCCATCCGGCCGAAGAGAGCTACCCCTGCCTCTTAATATATTTTGATTACCTAATACACACCCCCTGTCTTCGCTCTGTAATAAATACACATTAAGACCTCGCCGTGGAAGGGGTGGCTGATAAATCTTCCAGTGGCTCAGGTGTGTTCCACGGCACCCTTGGCTATGATCCACTTAACAGTTTAGCACTGGTAATACCTCTTCGCTACCAGCAGCCTTTCAATTGTTTATCACCGCCTCTTCTCGTTATTGCTTCTGCTTATTATTGTTCTTATTTAGATGCTAAAACTATGAGCCAAAGTACCAAATTACCAAGCAGAGTAGGGATTCCTGAAGACATTTTTACTAAAATATGTTTTTATTTAGATATTTTGCCTACCGGCGCGAAAAACAAAATTTTAGATCTTACAAACTATGCTACATGACAATATTGTTTAATAATAAAAAAAATAGCTTAGACAAAAACATGAGGGGAACTATAAACTAATTTGATGAAATTTCTTTCAGCTGCCGACTCGACACAAGTAACATCCAAGTTAGAAAGTTAAATTCGAATCCCCTACCTGCGATCTTCTACTTCGCCATCCAACTTATTGGCCCCTGTTAAAGTATCACACGAGGGGCCCGCGCATCATGTGAGGCCCACTCCGTCAATTCCAATACAATTTCAGGCAGGAGTGGAAGTTTTGAGGCGGAGGGAAAGTTTTCCAGAATCGGGTTAAACTTGTTATTGCACTCGTGCTAAGTGGCCCGGTGTGGTGTAATCCCCTGTGTCGCATGCTCTCAGCTCGCCTCTAATCCGATTGGACCAAACTTCCAGAGGTGGGGCTCCCTTATTAACATGGCAAACACTCCTCACGGCTCTAATCTAATACTCTACTCACTCTACCTGCCTCCTCACTACAGCCAGTTAGTCATTTATACTATCTTATCATTATATCTTCCTTGGGATCATGATTTTACATAACCTTATATGATTACTAGCAATCACTCGATATAACTAAGAATACCAATCATGAAGACTACTTCTACCAACAAAAACTCTTCTTGACAGTAGTCCTGTCTCTGATGGGAGTATTGAGGAAGACCCGCGTAATCTATAGGATTGATTAACGGTGCTCTCCGGAAATGCTCCAAAAATGGTGTCCCCGGAATGAACAGAAGGGTGTAATGTAATACACACAAATAATCGTGATTGAAATTAATAGTCACAATTATGGCAACAATCGACAACCAGCGTATTCCAAGTTCATGATATTCCATAGTAACCTATCCAATCACCCTAATCCCGTAGCACAGTCGTTGCGCTGCGCCACTCATCCCTATAAGACTCCGAGATTAAAGAGGAAGTGGCCTTGTGAACTGCTATAAATACGCGACATTTGGAGTGCTGGCGATGGCCAGTTTTTCCAATCATGTCCTGAGCGGCTGTGGCTCTCTCCCTCTTGGTCAGCCTCCACCGGCTCGTATCCGGTGACTCGGCTGATGGAAAAGCGTGGGGATTTCTCAAGACTCCGCTTCCTCTTTTGCATGCAAGGGAGGTGACAACCATGCGATTTTGGAGGTATCTGGGATTTTAAATACTGTATGATCGAGTTAATGAAAATTGTGAGTATTGTACGAACAAGAACATTTATCATAATTACTTATTGCCCAATTACACAATAAGTGATGACATCAACAAGTTCTTGTAGCAACTAAACTATTCAGTCGGCATAATTTATTTTATTAAATAGTTTGTAAGATATCTGCAATCTTAGCCTACTACATTATTCCTTGTCCCTGTTCTCAGGACTCTGCTCATGCTGCCCGGACGACCGCGGAGGCAGCTCCTCGGTGGCTGAACTGCGGAGGAAGGCCCAAGAACACTCAGCCGCTCTCTTGCACAGCCTCGCTTCCTTTCATAGCCTTCCTCTGCTGCCATCGCTGTCCAGCCTCCACGCGGCCCTCCAGGCCAAGGCACCGCCTCCGGCAGAACCTCCAGCGTCACCTCCACCTCCTGCTCAGCAGCAGCGGCACTGAGTCACCTCCAGCGCTTAAACTTCTACTGTCTTACCAACAGCTCCAAAAATGACATCATCTGCAACTTCCTTCATCTGTCTAGTTCATCATGGCCATATTGCACACCCATAAAGAACGAATCTATAGTTTAGTTCAACAAAAATCAGTGTAAATTTCTATTGAAGATCAATTTTACAAACTTGCAATATTAAAGAATGTCAAGTTTTAGGACAAATTATTAACACAGGAAGATTATAGTTGGTTTGAAATCACCCATTCCCAAAAACATTAGCAATTGACATTGATCGCACCTGTATCAATAGTAGCCAACTGATGCTAGTTGTGAGTAGTAAACCCTCTGCCGAATATCAGCTTCCTTTGATGTTAATATGTTGTTTTTCTGCCCCTATCGGCCAATATTGAATAATAACTACATTAGAATAGAACATGATAAATCAAATATAAGTAACATACTTAAACTAATGTTTCAGAAATTTAGCAGATTCTGATCCAAAAGTACACATATAACGATGTCAACGTAACTTGTAGATTTCATATTATACTAAATGTACATAATATTGTGAGGCAAAAGCAACCTAAATGTGATTCATTGGCTGATATGTTACCAGACAATACATTCTCATCACAGATTGTAAATATATTTATATAACGTTTAAAGACACAAAAAAGGATTTTAGATACTGGTACATTTAAATGTTAAAAATAAATTATCAGCCAAACTCACATCAGTAAATTAAAAAGTGCCAAATCTATATTTTTTGGCAGGATCTCAGTACAATACAGTGGTCAAGTTTAAAATTTTTATTATTTTTTTTTTTTCCTAAACAAAATATTAATTTTCAGCCAGTAATTTTTTCCATAAATAATAATATAATTAAAAACTGTTATACTCCAGTGATTGATTAATTTTGTAACTAAGCTATACTTATTTAAACAAGTTCTGCAACTGTAATTGAATTTGCACAGGAGGAATCACCCGGAACTATTTAATTTAAAATATTTTGTATACTATCAAAATAAATAACAATAATAATTTAGAAAATCATTTGTATGGTGATTAATGCAAAATATAGTTAAGAAGTCAAGTAGAGTAGTTCTATACACATACATATATAGATCTTGTTATTACTTAAGGTGTATTGTTAACTTATTATTTTTGTTAATGTTAATAGTTTTAATTATTATTAATAACACGAGAATATCATTCTAAATGAATTAGAAGTTATGTACGTTGTTAGACTGGCTACGTGCAATGTTGTGCTTATATGTAATGTGGAGGGATTGTTAAATCTAACAACCTTTTTATCTAATAAAATCAAACTAAATTGTTAGACAAAGTCCAATCAATATACCAAAGATGTATGTACATAAATATAATATATTAGAGATTGTCAAAGATAAAATTAAGTGATTAATGTAATATTAGAAATACTCATTAAATGAATACAAACATTTGAACTGTTTTTATTTGTCCTCATTTATTCTGAATATTAAAAATACATCCAATTTTCATCAATAGGTAACAACAAAAATTCATAATTACATCATTTTATAACAACTAGTCTAGATATACTTTTACCAGTTATTTAAAAAAAAAAAAAAAAACTCAGTATACAAATACAAATTTTTATGTTTCAACGTTTTTGAAATAAAAATTAATTGTACATACATACATACAACGAAGTCAACAAAGGTACATAAAATATTTACATTGAAAATACTGTGTATTTAATTATAACATGACAGCATTTTAAAAATGTATTTTCAATAGGATCAGTAGTTATTGTCTGCATGTTTTTTTTTGTAGTGTCAATCATTATACCTTTTAGATTGATGAGAAAATGAGTTGTAATACTCGCTGATTCAGAAAATGAAAAAAGCTTCCTACAGAAAAAACTGATTTTGATTTGCAATACATAGGTCATGTTTCAATGAGAAAGTAGGCATGAAATGGATAAAATTGTTTTGATAATAACGAAGAAAAACAAAATATCAAACAGCAATAAAATTAAAGATTGGAAAGAGCAAAACGTACCACCAAATTCCGAAGGAACAAAAAAAATCTTTTAAAATCGTTTTGTTAGAATATCCTTTTCAAAATGAGACGATTCAACAGGTGTTGATTTTCTACGAAATTATCTTTTTCAGTTAGGAAGGATATAGAGTTATGGAGTTGTTCTTATCACAGCTTCTAGGTAATGTATTACATACGTGAAAAACGAACATTTTACAAACATCTTACAATATGCAATGTTCAATACATCGCTACTTAGGCACATTGAGTGACTATTTATGTCACGGCATCACATCAGGTCCGACATCAAGACGTTTTTTCTTACAGCGTTGTTGTAGCCTTCTTTGAAGTGGAACCAAACCTCACTTTTGACGATATCATCTGTTTTTGCTGTAAAATAAATTATAAATTAAAGAATGTTAAAAATATTCGCGGAGTGCTAGAACGAAATGAAATGGCCTCAAGATAACATTTATGCATGGATAATATTTAGTTGCAAAATAAAACCTAAAAACACAACAGTTGATTTTATCAAAAATTTAATCAATGCATTAATTAATTCCAAGTCCTTTTTTTTAATAATGTTATTCCTATTCTGAGAGAACAGCTGAACCTAATAATGTGGAAGACCTACGAAAGTGACTAGTGAATAGAAAAATGATATTTGGAAAAGGACTAGATGAGACATTGGGGTGTAGCGTAAACATCGACATTTCTGAATATATTTGGAAGATGATGCGAAAATGAGAGCCCCCCCCCTTTACTTTCGCATAAGTATGGGCAGTGTTTTTCGTCTGTAGGTATGTTCTTCGATAGGGCTCATAAAAATTTTTTCATACCATCTAAAACTTTAACGGTATACTTAAGTCACAGAGGGAAACTACTGAAGATAGTGATTTTTCCCTCTACGATTGAGGACGCATTAAAGAAAAAATTAAGAGAAAAACGATTAAAAAATATAACAAACGAGCAAACAATGACGATTTTGAATATCGTTCAAACCAATTCCAGTTAGGTCAGTATTTCAGCCATTACATAATTTTTTTTTTTGTTAATTGTTCTTTAGAGATGGAAATGGTTTAACAAATAAAATAAAGGATTTTTGACCAAAAATACCGATAGTATTTTCACAATCATTCGTGTATTTAACAGGATCACACATTAATCGAACCCGGGCTCTTTATAATATTGGTTCTCATTCTTTACATATGTGTGTGTGGGGGGGGGGGGTCAAAATATACTTCAATCTAGCTCGTAACCAATACAAACAACTTTAGCCAGACAAAAAACTTCTTTAATGAAAAAAAACAACACACAAAACAGTGATTCTCGGATCAACTATTAACTTTGTAATTTATGTTAACCCGACTGAAGGGTTCATTGCTCGCCACTAAATAGGATGCTCATTCCAATGAAAGAATAAGTAAGTTGGTATGAGTTCATTAAACATATGAGCTTTTTAATTCAATTCAATGTTTCATAATCGAGCTACTGATGTACTCAACTTAATATGAATGGGATCATTATGAACAAAGGCGACTTAATAAGAATCCTTCGGATAATTAAGTCGTTAGCGACATCATTTATGAGCACCCTAGGTTTTAATGCCGTATAATGCATTAAAATTACAGCGAGCAACCATAGCTAGAAGCGAGTGAGAGACTTGGAAGATCACATATTGCCAAGTAGAAGGTAAATTAATTGAGTACACACACACTTGTTATTAATATTTATTTACAAAATTCGCAACAGCAGTTTCTTATCTGCTATTGTATAAGGCAATAGTACACTGTATTACCCTTGACTACATTTCTGGGCGAGAGGCTTGGCGAGTAAGAGTTCAGAGGCTCATACAGAAATGTCAGTAGCAATCGCATCAGTGTGGAAATCATCAGTATCAGTGAGAAAAGCGTTTTTACGTAAGGATCATGGGACCTAGTTTGTAATGGAATTAGCTTTATGTTAGAACTCGTCCTTAATGTACGGCACATGTTAGTAAGTAAAGGGTGTCCTAGAATTAACCCAATATTTGATTTAAATAGAAAACACAGTTTGTAGTATTTTTGTTGTTATTTTTTTATTGAATTATAAAGTAAATTGGATAGGGTTATTTATGGAATAACACATCGGGCAAATGGCCTCCACGACTTTGCTGGCACATACGAACTCTTTTGTCGAAATTTTCCATGACCATTTGGCATAAATGTGGTTGAATTTCGTTGATGCAGCGTTGATTGCACTCTTTTAATGCACGGCTGAATGTGGACTTGTTGATAGCTTTGACTTCAAATAACCCCATAAAAAGAAATCTAAAGGTGTTAAATCACACGATCTAGGGGGCCAATTCTGATCACCGAAACGAGAGAGTACACGACCTGGAAATGTCTCATGCAGTATTTGAATTGTTTCATGGCCTGTATGGCATGTGGCACCATCTTGTTGAAACCACATATTGGCCACACCAATATCATCCAATTTCGGCACAAAGAACTGTATTTACGACGCCGAATTGATGTTCCTGGATTTTCACTCTAACACTCTCACGCACTGCTTCGATATTGACATTTGAACGGCTTGTTTTTGGACGACCAGTGTGTTTAGTGTCTCCAACTGACCCAGTCTCCCTAAATTTTTTAATTAATCTCTTCACAGTTGATGAAGTCAAAACACTATTCCGACCATAATTTGTATGAAATTTTCGAATTGCGGCCGTCAAACTTTCATTATTTTTGAGATAATGTTCAACAATAAAGACACGTTGCTCTATCGTGTAACGCTCCATTTTTACTAACCCTAAACTGTCAGCTGTAAAATTGGTTTTTTTTTTTGGGTTGCCAGCACTTTACTGCACAACTGGCGGCAAATTCATATCTTGCGTTAATTCTGGGACACCATATATGTAGTGTCTTGTTGGAAACAGAATGGTGCATTTGTTAAGATCTCTCTAAGTATTGAATGCAACTAACGGGATTTATTACGGTTAGAATTAGCTGTGGATTTCCAAATAGCTATACTTCGCTCCCAAAAAATAAAAATTGGCCGATGTTTCAATTTAATGATGTCCGTTTGTAGTGTCAATTAAAGTCTGTCGAAGGTAGCCTATATGTGCGATGCTTGATCACTAAGGCTGCGATCTCTATATGTAATAATACAAATTAAACGCTCTAACTCATAAATGTATTTTTACAGGAATGTGCAACACAACGTAAATTCATTTACTGTAAAGTTAAAATGTTATAAGAACACATGGCTTGTTAGAAACCTTGACTTTCTTTCCTCGTTTTCTTCATATATTTTCTGTTGTACTTATATGCTGAAAAGCTTAATAGTTTATAACAGAAAATATAAAATCACTATTAACTGTTTCGTCAGGAAACTCCCCAGGAATCTACTTGGCAACTAGGACCTCCCATGTTTTCCCCGGCACATATGGTATTGTTGACCAACAACTTTTTCCCGTTGTTTATTGTGTAAAATCACCACTTGAACTGGAGGGGAATAAGGTTATTCAGTTAATTTATAGAAGTAAACAATTCTTAGTCAGAAAACCAAGAATCTGACACGCAGTTTTTCATTTCAACTTATGATTCACCGAAAAAATAAAATATATGCAGCATAAAATTTACCTAAATTTACTTAAAATGCTTAGTTTCTGTTAGTAATCGATGGTACAGTACATAATTTACTATGGGGAACATGTGTAAACACATATAAATCTCAGTCTTACTTCAAACCATTAAGAGCAAACATACCTAAATAAAACATTAGTCACAGATATATTGTCATAATTTATAAGTTATACAAAAGCCAACATGTCAACCGTTTCAGGACAATTACTATCAGTTATTAAACACGATAGGCAACTTTCCGTGACGAACCTAAGTGCGTCATTTAGTCTTCATGTCTAACTCTCGCAGAAACTAAATAACTGAACGGTTTTTAAAAAAGGTATTAATAAACAAATAAAAATGGAAACGCTCCGGATCCCACAGCCATCCTAAATACTGCCAGGACTGGAAATGCAGATGCTATTAAAAAATGCAAAGAGGATGCATCCAGGTGATAATAGGTTTATACACGCCTGGATTTTTTCCATTTACAACTCAAGTCCTCACAATTCGGATTTCATTTCATTTATGATTCAACCGGGTTTTTCCCGTTTGTTCCTCTCAGCCCATCAAACCTACACCATATATATTTTTCTTTTTTTATCAAAATAAAAGTGCTCCGCGATTTTAAAAAATAACGCTCACAAATGGATTTTTAAATAATGGATGCACTCTGTCTGACAAGTGAGTTAGTCCGTTTTAAGCAGGGATGAAGCGGTACACGTCACTCCGTCAATGCGCACCACTTACACAAAATAAACGGGACATTTTCTTCATCAATAACTCTCATGGGATATCGACAAAGAGTGTTTGTATATCAATCACTGATTAAACCGTTAATACAATTATGATTTAAATAAACACTAACATTCGATTACCTGTAAGAGCAGAAACAATGAAGAACAATTTATTAAATTATCTCATCAAGTGTAATAACAGATTATTGAAAAAAAGAGTTGGCAAAAATAAAATATATAGTGCACTAATTGTTTAAGCTACGATTTCAGCAGAACCATAAAAAAAAAAAAATGAAGGGGTCATGCCCAAGGAGAGAGCCTTAGTACTTTCAGTGTTCGAGCCAGAAATTCCTAACGGTCATTCTGAGTGGTCTACACGACCGTTGAAGGCGCAACTGAAAGGTTTCCATTCATTATCTGAAATACACTCAATAATGTCTTATTTATTAATACATATCATTAATTAATTTATTTATTATATATATTTTTTATTTTTAAATGGTGAATATTTATATACGAATCCGCTCAATGTCGTCTGCATGTGCAGATCTTGTATTTGACGCGCTAATCAATATGACATGAAAAATATATTTTTTTAAAATAGGAAGTAATTTATTATTGGCACTTCATAAATTTTCATAAGGTTGCTTTAATTTTAAGCATCACTTCTCAGTCTTCTCCGAGGCACTACAGCCCATCAATAAGAATAACATTCACCAAGCAGCTTCCAAGATATTGAAACATTGGCAGGTTGCCTTCTAGTTGCTGACACCGAGCAACGCCCGAAAATGTGCGGTTCCAAACATCTTTTTATTCCAGTCGTGGGCAACCAACGCTCCTTGAATTAACATAGGAGGCAGGGAAGGAAGAAAGGTCTTTCATCCTGATTTTATCGAGCTAGGTGGACAGTGTTGGCAGGCCTGAAGATGAAAACGACATGCTGATTTTATCGAGCTAGGTGGACAGTGTTGGCAGGCCTGAAGATGAAAACGACATGCTGATTTTATCGAGCTAGGTGGACAGTGTTGGCAGGCCTGAAGATGAAAACGACATGCTGATTTTATCGAGCTAGGTGGACAGTGTTGGCAGGCCTGAAGATGGAAACGACACGCTGATTTTATCGAACTAGGTGGACAGTGTTGGCAGGCCTGAAGATGAAAACGACATGCTGATTTTATCGAACTAGGTGGACAGTGTTGGCAGGCCTGAAGATGAAAACGACATGCTGATTTTATCGAGCTAGGTGGACAGTGTTGGCAGGCCTGAAGATGAAAACGACATGCTGATTTTATCGAGCTAGGTGGACAGTGTTGGCAGGCCTGAAGATGAAAGCGTTATGCTGATTTTATCGAGCTAGGTGGACAGTGTTGGCAGGCCTGAAGATGAAAACGACATGCTGATTTTATCGAACTAGGTGGACAGTGTTGGCAGGCCTGAAGATGAGAACGTCATGCTGATTTTATCGAACTAGGTAAACAGTGTTGGCAGGCCTGAAGATGAAAACGACATGCTGATTTTATCGAACTAGGTGGACAGTGTTGGCAGGCCTGAAGATGAAAACGACATGCTGATTTTATCGAACTAGGTGGACAGTGTTGGCAGGCCTGAAGATGAAAACGTCATGCTGATTTTATCGAACTAGGTAAACAGTGTTGGCAGGCCTGAAGATGAAAACGACATGCTGATTTTATCGAACTAGGTGGACAGTGTTGGCAGGCCTGAAGATGAAAACGACATGCTGATTTTATCGAACTAGGTGGACAGTGTTGGCAGGCCTGAAGATGAAAACGACATGCTGATTTTATCGAGCTAGGTGGACAGTGTTGGCAGGCCTGAAGATGAAAACGACATGCTGATTTTATGGAACTAGGTGGACAGTGTTGGCAGGCCTGAAGATGAAAACGTCATGCTGATTTTATCGAACTAGGTGGACAGTGTTGGCAGGCCTGAAGATGAAAACGACATGCTGATTTTATCGAGCTAGGTGGACAGTGTTGGCAGGCCTGAAGATGAAAAGTTATGCTGATTTTATCGAGCTAGGTGGACAGTGTTGGCAGGCCTGAAGATGAAAACGACATGCTGATTTTATCGAACTAGGTGGACAGTGTTGGCAGGCCTGAAGATGAAAACGACATGCTGATTTTATCGAACTAGGTGGACAGTGTTGGCAGGCCTGAAGATGAAAACGACATGCTGATTTTATCGAGCTAGGTGGACAGTTTTGGCAGGCCTGAAGATGAAAACGACATGCTGATTTTATCGAGCTAGGTGGACAGTGTTGGCAGGCCTGAAGATGAAAACGTTATGCTGATTTTATCGAGCTAGGTGGACAGTGTTGGCAGGCCTGAAGATGAAAACGACATGCTGATTTTATCGAGCTAGGTGGACAGTGTTGGCAGGCCTGAAGATGAAAACGTTATGCTGATATTATCGAGCTAGGTGGACAGTGTTGGCAGGCCTGAAGATGAAAACGACATGCTGATTTTATCGAGCTAGGTGGACAGTGTTGGCAGGCCTGAAGATGAAAAGTTATGCTGATTTTATCGAGCTAGGTGGACAGTGTTGGCAGGCCTGAAGATGAAAACGACATGCTGATTTTATCGAGCTAGGTGGACAGTGTTGGCAGGCCTGAAGATGAAAACGACATGCTGATTTTATCGAGCTAGGTGGACAGTGTTGGCAGGCCTGAAGATGAAAACGACATGCTGATTTTATCGAACTAGGTGGACAGTGTTGGCAGGCCTGAAGATGAAAACGACATGCTGATTTTATCGAACTAGGTGGACAGTGTTGGCAGGCCTGAAGATGAAAACGACATGGTGATTTTATCGAGCTAGGTGGACAGTGTTGGCAGGCCTGAAGATGAAAACGTTATGCTGATTTTATCGAGCTAGGTGGACAGTGTTGGCAGGCCTGAAGATGAAAACGACATGCTGATTTTATCGAACTAGGTGGACAGTGTTGGCAGGCCTGAAGATGAAAACGTCATGCTGATTTTATCGAACTAGGTGGACAGTGTTGGCAGGCCTGAAGATGAAAACGACATGCTGATTTTATCGAACTAGGTGGACAGTGTTGGCAGGCCTGAAGATGAAAACGACATGCTGATTTTATCGAGCTAGGTGGACAGTGTTGGCAGGCCTGAAGATGAAAACGACATGCTGATTTTATCGAACTAGGTGGACAGTGTTGGCAGGCCTGAAGATGAAAACGACATGCTGATTTTATCGAGCTAGGTGGACAGTGTTGGCAGGCCTGAAGATGAAAACGTTATGCTGATTTTATCGAGCTAGGTGGACAGTGTTGGCAGGCCTGAAGATGAAAACGACATGCTGATTTTATCGAGCTAGGTGGACAGTGTTGGCAGGCCTGAAGATGAAAACGTTATGCTGATTTTATCGAGCTAGGTGGACAGTGTTGGCAGGCCTGAAGATGAAAACGACATGCTGATTTTATCGAGCTAGGTGGACAGTGTTGGCAGGCCTGAAGATGAAAAGTTATGCTGATTTTATCGAGCTAGGTGGACAGTGTTGGCAGGCCTGAAGATGAAAACGACATGCTGATTTTATCGAGCTAGGTGGACAGTGTTGGCAGGCCTGAAGATGAAAACGACATGCTGATTTTATCGAGCTAGGTGGACAGTGTTGGCAGGCCTGAAGATGAAAACGACATGCTGATTTTATCGAACTAGGTGGACAGTGTTGGCAGGCCTGAAGATGAAAACGACATGCTGATTTTATCGAACTAGGTGGACAGTGTTGGCAGGCCTGAAGATGAAAACGACATGGTGATTTTATCGAGCTAGGTGGACAGTGTTGGCAGGCCTGAAGATGAAAACGTTATGCTGATTTTATCGAGCTAGGTGGACAGTGTTGGCAGGCCTGAAGATGAAAACGACATGCTGATTTTATCGAACTAGGTGGACAGTGTTGGCAGGCCTGAAGATGAAAACGTCATGCTGATTTTATCGAGCTAGGTGGACAGTGTTGGCAGGCCTGAAGATGAAAACGTTATGCTGATTTTATCGAGCTAGGTGGACAGTGTTGGCAGGCCTAAAGATGAAAACGACATGCTGATTTTATCGAACTAGGTGGACAGTGTTGGCAGGCCTGAAGATGAAAACGTCATGCTGATTTTATCGAACTAGGTGGACAGTGTTGGCAGGCCTGAAGATGAAAACGACATGCTGATTTTATCGAACTAGGTGGACAGTGTTGGCAGGCCTGAAGATGAAAACGTCATGCTGATTTTATCGAACTAGGTGGACATTGTTGGCAGGCCTGAAGATGAAAACGACATGCTGATTTTATCGAACTAGGTGGACAGTGTTGGCAGGCCTGAAGATAAAAACGACATGCTGATTTTATCGAACTAGGTGGACAGTGTTGGCAGGCCTGAAGATGAAAACGACATGCTGATTTTATCGAACTAGGTGGACAGTGTTGGCAGGCCTGAAGATGAAAACGACATGCTGATTTTATCGAACTAGGTGGACAGTGTTGGCAGGCCTGAAGATGAAAACGACATGCTGATATAGATCGGTGTAAATATTAACTAGAAGGGGCTGGCTATAACAAGGCTGTGTCAGTGTAACCTAGTTATATTGTAATGCTAATTATTAAGGAGTAATTTGGAAGAAAGAAAATAAATTATAAAACGTTTATGATAATAAGTGAATGGAACTGTTGAGAGAGGTCGGGAGTTCGTTTGTTTAGAGATGCTTGAAAAGAGAAGTTCAGTTGTGTTGTGAAGTTCAGAACATCAGTTGCAGAATCAACAGAATTGCTTGATAATGTTGAATTAGCAGATAGTCTAAGTCTACATTTGTAGTGTATCCTCGTATTTACTCATAGGTATATGTAAAACCAACACTCGTCAATTTGTAAATGTATGAAGGATGCAGAATCTATGGAAAACCATTGAGGCATCATTGTAGTAGGAGCGTAAGGATCCACAAAACATTACGTGGGCTGGAGCTAGACAAGTCGAGGCGTGAAAATTGTGAAGATCTAAAAAACAGTACATGTCAAATTATGTATTAGATTGTCAAGGGCCCTCCTGAGATGTAAAAAGTTAAAAATTTTAATTGATTTTTCAAAACACTAAAATTATAAGTTTAAATCTACATTTCTTTTCATTAATTAAATAACGAAACACTACAAAATACTACTACTTCGGGGTTTTTTATAAGAAAATATTAAAATACATACTTCTTCTCAGTAGCAATTTAATTATATATCTATTTCTTGAATTCTGTATCGCATTCTAATTGCAGAATTTGTTTCTATGTTATATAATTTGTTGTATGTGAATGTGTTAACTGTCGTTTATTTTGTCTATTTTAATTTAAATTTGTAATCTAGCTGTCAAGAGGGTCTCTGTTTGTGTTTAAATAAATATCCGGCTTTAACTTCCCTTACAACTATCGAACACTTGGTCATGTTTTATGAGAATGGTTAAGGCTGTGATTTAATTTTTTTAAGTTTCTGGGTCCGAAAACAAAACCTTTATTTATGGTAAGTAAACTTTTATGTTTCTAGGCCAAAAAAACTAACAATCGTCACAACAGAAGGCAGAAGGTTCTGATAACAAACAACAACAAATCCTCTGCAGACAAATATTTGTTGGTCAACTTGGCATTTGCAGAATTCGGGTTTCGTAAAACCGAAGAACTGAATGAGCTACAATAATAGATTTTAATTAAAAGCTACTGAGCTGATTAACTAGGATCAAATACTGTAAGAAGAGTTTGCCAGGAGGAAGTTAAACAATACACCAGCGGAGAGAGATGGGCCCCGTTGGCAAACGAGCCGGAGGGGAAGGAGGTCTGGCAGGATTTGAAGTGGCTCGGCAGCTAATAGTGTATATTTAAAGAGACGCCGTCCCTATAATTGCCTGGGGGTGGGGGTGAAGGAATTACAGGGGGGGCCGCTAACAACGGAGTAATAAGGGCTGTGTCAACAGTCGGCCGCAGTTGACACAATGTAATGGCTTGTAGCTTGTAGCAAGCTGGTCCTTAGGTCGATTAGCAATCCATCCTTCTATACACCGCTCTATCTGTGCGCGGTTAGCTCATCTCGCAGTATAACCGCTTTGTGTCATATTAGCAATTTTAGATAAATTGTTTATAAACATATATGTATTAATGTATACTGGCCTATATTAAGTAAGTTCCTGCAAGTTGGAAGAAAGAAGGAAGATATCCACATATACTGTAATGGAGAAGAATTAGAAGTGGTGACAGATTTCACATACCTGGGTGATACAGTGATAGACGAATCTGGTAAGGTGGACGCAGAAATATCTAACAGGATTAACAAGGCGAATGCAGTTTACTACCAGATATGTAACACTGTGGTAGGGAAGAGAGAAGTAGGCAAAGATTTGAGGCTACACATCTTCAAGGCAGTATATCTGCCCATACTTTTGTATGGAGCTGAGAGTTGGATATTAACGGACCGACAGGAGAGCAGAACCACCGCTGCCGAAATGAAATTTCTGCGAAGGACGATTGGAAAAACAAGGAGAGACCGAGTTCGCAATGAAAGGATTCGTCGGGAACTGCAGAGAGCCCCACTGAAAGAGCTCCTAGAAACTCGTCAGATAAAGTGGTTCGGCCATATTATCAGGATGGACGACCCCAGAGATCCTCTAAAGACCATGGAATATGTCCCAGATGGCAGAAGACCTAGGGGTCACCCTAGGATGTCCTATCTCAGCTACATTTAACGACTCTGTAAGGCAAGGGGGGAGGGACCTCCGACAGGCGAGGAGCCTGGCTGGAAATAGGGAGGAATGGAATTCCTGGCTGGATGCTCCTCTACGCTGAGAGGCACTAAAGAGGGAAGCTAAAGAAGAAGGAGAAGTATACTGGCGATATCATATATAGGGGATAATTGACTAAGGTACAAAGTTGCAGCAAATGGAATATTCATTATCTCCAAAGGAAACCGGAGGGAATAGGGAGAGGACACTTCACTAGGAAGCATGAGGTATGCATTCGTAACGATTCCCCACAATACAAGTCTCGAACTTTGCATATATTATATAAATAAAGCGACAACTAAATATATAGTTCTGGAAGAAATTCCAAGGCCACAATCCCTCCGAGTAGGTAGGTAGCTCAGGTTACACCTCCATAGGAACAGAAGACATAACAACATTCCTTGTCAGCCAACTGGAGTTATTACGCAAACAATGCTATAGAGGCGCGCTATCATGGCAGACCAAGCTTCGCCTCCATAAGACTTTAGTATGCTTCGACTTCATACTACTTTATGAAGTTATCATTACTACTTCATTACATATGGCTTTGGAGCACCAATAGAACAAATGTAATTCTGGTACAAGTGATGAAGCTTCTCTGAACCAAAACTTGCAAGATAACTTGAGAGTATGGAACTATACTCCATTCATAAAGATCCAGATATGGTTCACAAAATAAAGATTGGTAGATTGAATTTTGCAGGAAAAATTGCCAGGATGGTAGACAAAATAAGATAGGTTTAATGGTGTACAAATTGAGAAGCAAATGGGATATCATCTTAGAAAGTTTTACTAACGGTCATCTTCAAGGAAAATTGAGGGCAATAGAGACATAGCACTTAAAGTTACTCAAAGCACATCAAGTTAAAGTTTCGATGATACGGCTCTATAATCCCAAAGCGACAAAGCTATTGTCTAATTATTCAGCACAGATCTGGAAAAATCCAGGTTTGCAACTACACAAGTATCCTATACACTTAAACTTTGCAGCTTGAGGTGCTGAGTACGAGCCCCCATGAAACCATCAACTTAATATATAATGTACTTATATAAGTATGGAAATAGTTGCCTTTTTCCTGTTCTTTCGTTAGAGATTTCTCCACTATCCTGCCGAAGAAGTCTCTTGCTTGCTGAAACATACAAAGTCAACAAATAATTAATACATTCATCGCACCGTTGAGTATTCATCAATCAATTAATTAATAAATTATTTATTCAACACCCCAAACAAAGCCATTGCAACTCCTTTTAGAGAGCTGAGGATATACAGGTTCATAAATATTGACTAATTAATTGTATTAGTTTTGTATATTTTTTTTTAATGCTTTTGTCTGCACACTTAAAAGAAAGATAACTGGAAATTTTGGGCTTAACCCTTTCCGCATTATTATGTTTTGATATGACATTCTCCTTAGCACCACAAATTTTCTGCAATTATGATTGAGTGGAATGAGCTAGTTATGGAGAAGATCCATTCGGGACCAGAGCTCTAATTGCCAACAAGCAGTGTGAGAGAGAGGGTTGGGGCATTAGTCTTGGCTAACCCTGTTTAATATATCGGCCTTGCGCCGCAGACTCTCAACTACAGTTGCTACTAATTCGGAGAGGAGCTGCTTACAGATGGGATTAGGAGGAGCAATAGTTGCTCGAATAAATGCCCTATCTCCATTATGGTATTACCACAGTTAGGAGACCCGTGTTTCCTCTGTACCTCTATTAATATGGTTGCTTTCTCTCTCTCTCTCTCTGGTTCGTTTGTTTATTCGGCAATTCTCTAATGTCCCTCGCCACCTTGCTGGGTGCACAGAAAAGACTTTTGTTTCCAAAATTATATACAATGACAAACTGTAATAAAGCAAAGGGAAAAGTCACGAAAAAATGAATGCTCTGTAACCAAATTTTGTTGTTCTTAGTCTAATAAACACTTTACAAAAAAAACCTGCCTAATATAGATGAAATCTATATTGAATACATATAACATTTATAAATAATGTATAGTTACCTTAAAACTCAAAATGTAGCAATAACTTTAATAGAATATACAAATTATATTTTTAAAATCTATTCAACGATAGTTTAAATCATCCTTGACAAGAAAAAAAATCTATGGACTATTTTCTTATAAAATCACTTTAATGGATGATTTTGGTGGAGGGGAATCAGTCACTAATCTTAGGAACTAGTTTTGAATTATTTAAAATTAGTTCTTACACAAGGTTGAACTCCAGGTAACACTGGAAAATGTAAGAAACAGAAAAACTGCAAATTTGTACAAGGGATCTCACAAGTTGAAATCACTGGTCTGTAGTTGCAACGGTAGCTCGAAGTTACGGAAGGTCAGAGGAATTGATGGTAGATGTTGTTTATTTCATTCATAGTTTTTTACGTTACACTTCCTAAAGCTGATAGCTTCATAATTATAACAAGTTTATAAATTAATTTCAGAAAGCAAACGGTAATTTTTCCAAATACACTAGCCAAAAAAAGGAGTGCAACACTTAAAAAAATTAAAATAATCACTTCCTAATAGAATTATTTCAACTTTTAATTATTATTAATCGTTTTCAGTGGTAAGGGGGTATAAATATGAAGGAAAACTTCAATAAATATTTAAAAAAAATTATACAAACATTTCTGTTTTCTATTTTTATTTTATTTTAACTGGGTCTCTAAAAATTTAGCAAAAGGTTTTTGTTGTTTTATTTTAGTTTAAAAAAATGGTTTTGAAGGTCTAGCTAGTAGCTCCTGTTCTTGATTTAGAGGAAGGCGGTCGAAGCCGAAGATATGCAGCCCGTGTATTTTGTTTACCTGAAACTACTCTACTGTTCGGAGAGCAGTTATAAGTATCCGTGAGACAAATTGGTCCACGTAGGCAGAGGTAAAAAACCAATTCGTTGTAAACTAAACAGCGGTATACAACAAAGATCACCCAGAAATAAATATAGAAGTGGCAGTGGTTTCGAGATAGGAGTTCTAGTTCTTTCCGCTCCACCTCTAAGACTTATAAAACGTAGGGTTAATCTCAGCTCTATATATTAAGGTACACTGCGGTGAAACAAATAGTATGTATTCTTTTATTAACATTTATTTTATATACTAACAAAGTTCACTATACACTAATGTATGGTTTAGTGTATATTACACAGACCAACAGGTGTTAGGGCTTTGAGCTGCCAATAAATAGGCGGCAATCATCTGGAAAATAGTCAAGATGACCAATTTTTCCAGGAGTCCTCTAATTTCGAGACAAAATACGGAATTGTCTTCTTGAGAGATGAAGGGTAGCAGACCCCCTTTTCTCTTGTACGGTAAAAGGTAATTTTGTTCCAGCAAATTTTTATCCTTCAACCTGAAAGCCAGTAATACAGCTTCATTTGACATGTTGAGATCTCTGGTGAGATCATTTATTTCATCCTGGTTGAAACGATGCGGAATTGATGACATCCCCTCATAATCACTACCACCTTCATTAGTATCATAAGGGTCTCGCTTATGTCTCAGTGCTCTTGTAACTTGTAACTTTGCAATCGGTAGTTCCTTTAAGTGAGGGACCGTCCAGAGTCTAAATCAGAATGTGTCCACTTGCTACGATTCATTCCAGTAATATTCACTAGGCAGAGATAGCAATCATCAAAGTGGATTTTAGGTTCCCTCCAAACCATTGTCCACCGAATTAAGACGTTTTCTTTTTCCCTGTGGTCGACTGTCGCAAATATTTTGCACAAGTTTTACAGACCTGATACGGTGCTCAGGTTTTATCTTCATCACCAAGCTTAACACCAAAGTATCCAAAAAAAGCTCTATTTACAAAGTAACCAACAGTTTTTCCGTTTTCTTATAACGAGAATTCTCCAAATATATAGCAAAACACATCAGGATGATTTACACAACTTATTCTACTTGAACTCATTTTATTTCTATTCAACCACGCAAATACAACACAGTACGTTTTACGTTCACTTTATAACTCTTCCCTAAAAACAAATATCAAGCGAGGCCAACTTCAACCTACCCTACCCGGCGAGAACTCACAAACTAACCTTAACTATCGTTGAAGCGTTGGAGGTCACTTAAGTTACCGGATGCTTACTCCACCTGGTGGATTTTCTTGGAACTAACTAACAGCAAATTGACAATAGGGCAAATATAAAGGAACCAACCCTTGTATATACGATTCAGAACTGTGCGTTAAACAAAATCTCTGCTCTAAAAACGTAGAACAGAGAAAACTGATTTCATATTTAGATTCAGCGCTTCAAATATAGCTAAAACCCTAGGTCCCGGCCTGTGCTGTTTAACTAGGCAATCTTCTAGGCATGTGATATATATTAATAATTACCTACTTTAAATTATATTTGGCATAAGCACATAAATTA
Source organism: Acanthosoma haemorrhoidale (assembly GCA_930367205.1). NCBI lineage: Eukaryota > Metazoa > Arthropoda > Insecta > Hemiptera > Acanthosomatidae > Acanthosoma > Acanthosoma haemorrhoidale. The sequence goes on along the minus strand of OV884014.1, from coordinate 83,631,799 downwards.
CTTCTAGAACAGTGACTAAAACCCTGATACAAGCGTTTTAGTACGTTCACGATACAATAAATTATGGGCTTGATCCTTTAGGTATTTTCATGAAGAAATAAACAAGTAAATAACTTCATATTTTCCTTGGCTCGCAATGTTGTTAATAATAGCGGTTACTTGTTACTCCAATCACTGGCCAGGCATTGCTACCATTCTTGAGCACTTGAAAATAGTATTAGTATAGACTGCTGAATTAAGGAAAAACTAACTTGTGGGGAATCAAAAATGGGACGTTATCGACTCACAAATTGCTGTCTTCAACATTAGTTACTGGTACGAAATAGTCTGCGACTTACATACAAACGAGAAAACATCAGTAAAGTGCAGATTACTGTATTCACCATCAGCCAGCCGACAAAATTACAGCTACAATCAACTGACTCTGTTTCAATTTTTATGCCAATTTGGGGGGGGGAGCCGCGGTCGGTCGGCCTTGTTAGAAGAAGCAACGACTTTACCCCCCCCCCTATCTGCTGGAAAAGTTAATCAGTCTGTGCCCGACCGGCCTCATATAAATGGAAATTTGTTGTCGGCTCCGGTGGAGGGGGAAGTACTACCTATCTAAGCAGAAATTGAAGAATAAAGGATTATGAGCCCACGATTCACCATCATCGCCCTTTGTATACAGACAAATATGATTAGTGTCTATTGTGCCTCCCACCGGGTAATGAAGATCCAGTCTGCAGTCCACCAACAAGTTACTTCTTTTAATTTTCAAGTATGTTCCATCTCGATCATCAAGTAAATATTTACCTTGCAGTATCCACAAAAGCGTGTGGAGGTAAGATTATCAATTAAACACATTAAGGAGTTTTTAATTTTTTCAATATTCAATAAATCTTGAAGAAATGATAGTGTGTGGAACACTCAATTGTACGAAAAGAGAGGATGTGGACTATACCATTGAGACTAGTTATGATAAGGATTCGGGAGAGCATTCCTGCACCTTTGGCTCTGCTAAGGGATGGCAACAAAGATGCACATTGCATGACTCATCTTTGACCCGGAACAGTGTGTTCCGCCGGATATCCAGCTGAAAACAAACATATATGAAATGTTGATCCATGTATTGAGTCAGTACCTTGGATTGATAGCAGATTCATAGGAACTGTAGAAGAGGACTGGTATACCTATGTGTCCTAAACAGAGAAACATGTCATGAGGCAAGTGATAAAATTTGGCCAGGGCAATATGAATGACAATGGATCGAACGACAGAATTCGCGGTTAAACGCCAGGCACTGTTGGGTGTGGAATAGTATGTCAATGTTCTATACCCCAATAAGACCTAGCCGCAGTCCATACATGGATGCGTATTTCCAATGAGCTGTGTTCGGTGACAGCTGGATAGCGCATGCTCTGCTGGGAGCATGCAACCAACAGAAAAGGACAAGAGAGAGTATTCGGCGAATTAAAACCAGAGCTTTCAAAAATAGGAATAAATCCAAAGCGAAAATCCTAGGTCCTCCAGAGCAGCATAAAAGAAATTATTAACAAAATGGCTAAGGTATTTTTTTGGTCTTCGCCTATTTTTGCCTTTTTTGTCTAACCTGCCCACACCGTTTACTAAGTCCTTGCATTGCGTCAATCTCTTTCTTGCTCCAGAAAAGGAAGTCGAGTTATGTTGATGAGAATGCCGGGCACAAGTATCCATAAAAATACCAACATAATTATAAATTATAGTTCATGGATCAGCCTCAAGGATTAATCCATATCAGTTATCCGGGACTCAACAATGGTCCACTGAGCAATTAAGAAGGAATATGAAAAAGTAACTTACCAACTTCATAAAAACCAATAAATCCATTATTGGCTGAAAATCAAATAAATTAGGAAAAAAAAAGGAATCAAACAAGGCTCACTCATTTTTCACAATTTCGCAAGTGACGAAAAATCGATGTTTTAAATCACTGTCTAATAGTATCCCATTTTAGAATTGTTCAGGTGATGTCTGAAGTCCAGGATGAAAAAAAATTAATGGCTAGAGTTCAAATTCCGACTCCCCATTAAGAAGTCTCAATTATATGTAAATATTTTTTAATTACCACAATTACTAATGTCTAATTCGAGTCGAATAAACTTTACTCAATATTATGTCAACTCAACGACAATAATTATTTACAGAAGATTAAGAATAAGAGCCTCTACTTTCAAGCATCTTTTTAGATATCCTAAGTTTGCCTTAAACGATAGTCGTTATGATGATATTTTAACGGCACAAGTGTACGCTGTTTATTTTTTAGTTAACAAATAATAACAGGAAGTATGCGAAAACTAAGTTAACCTGGAAAAAGTCGGAGCACTCTCAAGACGAATCACAATGATAGTTTGTTTTAGATTTAAAGTTCTGTTTTTTCCCCAAAGAACAATGAAATTTTTCGTTGTCGTTCGAAGGTGTTTAGCTATTTGTGGATCGAGATGGTTTAAAAACTAAGTATTTAAGTACCGATTAGTTTTTCCCAAAAAATTTAATAATTGATAATTCATAAATACAATTTAGATCATAGTAATATTTTTTCCGTTATAATTTGAAGATTCAAGGATGAAAAAAACTTATACAACACAATTGAATGCTTTCACGGGGAAAGGCATTGGGCAACTCATTGTCATGAGAGCAGTGGCCGGCATGAAGTGAAGAATGGGGCCAATGACAAGATACCACAAGCGGTGTCCAGATACTCCATCAGCCTTGAGGCAAACGGAATCCTCGATGTCCACGTCTCAATTATTGAGAGGGGCAACCGAGAGCTTGGTGGCCTGCCCGCCAGATGTCACCTCTTCGCCCTCTTTTGTCTAAGGGCGGTAACAGCCCAAGGGAGAGGCCCTACTTTCATTCATCACCCTTTTCTTTCGTGTTTATGTAAAAACTTCTCTAAAATTTTTAAGGTACGAGGTATGATCAAAAAGTAACGAGAATTTTTGTTTATCTTAACAATTTTTTATTTATTCATCAATAGCAATACTGTCCCCTTCAAATATAATATACTTGTGGCAGCGCTTTTTCCAATCTTCGAAGCACTTTTCGATATAGCTCTTAGCTTCTTCAGCGATTCTTCTTTTATCTCATCAATGGTGTCAAAACGTCGTCCTTTCAAGATTTTAATCAACTTCGGGAACAAAAGTAAGTCGCAAATAGCCATGTCCGGCGAATACGGTGGCTGAGGTAACAGTGCTGTTTTTTTTTCTAAAAAAAGATGAACAATCAGTGAGGTGTGAGCGGGAGCGTTCTCGCGATGCAATTTCCTGGAATAGTTTTCGTCGGATCGCTTCACGTAAACGGCGCATTACTTCCAAATAATATACATTGTTGACCGTGCGACCTTCTGGCAGGAACTCTTGATGCACTTCGCCATCTAAATCGAAAAAAACTAAATTATAAAATTCTCGTTACTTTTATATCAAAACTCGTATATAGGTATCGAAAGTAGCAATTTTGAGGGGGTCCGGAAAGTAATGTGGTTTTTTTACATTAAATTTAAACAAATCAATTTTTAACAAGTTTTTGTTTTTAATCAATGATGTAATTACCCTTGTTATCAACAACATTTTGCCACTAGTATGCAAATTTTCAATGCTAATCGATAAAATATTGGTTTTTGAGCAAAATATCTGGAGATGGCATTTTGGACATTTCAACCAAATTTTTAAATCTTTGTCACTTAGAAAATGTTGTAGATATCGAATAAATGGAAATCGATTGTCAACAGAAAAGGCTTTATTCTGCAACGCGATAATGCAAGACCGCAGTGCGCAAGACGAACCCTGGAAAAAATGGTGTAGGAGGTATTGCGCCATCGGATTCCCATTTATTCCGATTACTACAACATTTTCTGGTGAGTGTGGCAAAAAATCTGGATAATGTCCGAAATGCGATCTCTAGATATTTTGCTCAAAAACCAATTGGTTTTTATCGATCCGGAACTGAAAATTATATAATGCTAAGAATATTGTAATGCTAATAGTAGAAGCTAGTGTATGAGCTGCCTCATGACTTCATGGAAGTCACTGATATTTTTAAGTAAGCGACCGCATTCCTTCCAAGACCTCCATCCCAATTCTCGGTACTACCCTTTTCTTATACACATATGTCTCAGCTTTAGCCCCAGTCCCCACTTGTTTCCCAGACACTCGTTCCCCAACATCCGACCCAGTAGTATGTAGTAACATAACACTTAATATTTGTATATACCAGTGTTTGGCTTGAACTTTATAATAAAGCTTTTCTTTCATTTCTTTTAAAATACTCTACTCTACAAAGATTATTTAACTATAGATTAAAAACAAAAAATTGTTAAAATTTTATCATTTTATCACTAGTATTTTTTTTATCATTTAACCAGGGCTACATCCACGCTCCTCCCTCTACGACTAACCAGTCTGCAGTTACTGTATTGTTACATGTTAAAAGAAAACTTTACGATTTGATCTTTCATATATAAATATTACACTTTTCGGTTGTATATAATGCAAAAAAATATCCTAATTAAAAACAACGTAAGCCACATTTAGAGTTAAGTATACGAGAACAAGAGAAAAACAATCCCGCTAAAAAATGTAGAGGTAAATGACTCAGCTCGCAGTTTTTGATCAGCTACTGTTTTAAAGCATTGAAAGTCAACGTGATGGTTCAACGTACGAAAAGAACAGTAAGTCCTACATAAAATATAATTTAGGATCATTTAATAATATGCCAGCCTGAAAAGAAGAAGAGGTTCTACTTTTAATCCTGTACAGACTAACAGCCTTCAGCCTTCAATCCGCCTCAATTTATGGGCTAAGGGAACGATAGTCGATGGTGCTATCGATACATCGATAGTTTTTATTTATTAATAGCTCCATCGATAGTTGCTTGACACATCGGTAGTTCTCTAGAAGAAAAATCTCCCCCTTGGCAAGGTTGCAAAAAAATCTTGTGGAAAAAGTGTGGTCGGAACGTGCGTTCTCAAGAGCAGGAAAAATCATTTCTCAACAACGAAACTATCTTAAGCCCTAGGAAGGCACAAATGCTTGTTTTTTTTGTCAGCCAACATATGGCTGTAAGAAAAACATTCCTAGTTAGTCCTTTTTGTAGTCACAGTTTAATAATAATTATTAATGCCTAGCAAACTACTCGAAACTCATTTTTCTTCATTCAACTTGCAAGTTAAACTTTTTAAATAATATAAATGTTAACCATAGATTTCTTACAGAATTTTTATTTAGGGATTGACGTAGTAACTCAATATTGTGTTTGTTCTCGCTAAAGCATCAAGAATTTTTTCTGAATGTTTTCACAAATTTTTCCCCCCAAAACAAAAAATAATTTCACAATATTTGGCTTTAATTTTTCCTTTTCATCTTACAAAAAAAACTAACAAATAATTATATATTATATAATAGCAACAATAAAGTAAGTAATCAATTATTTATTACCTGTTATCTGATTTATCATTCATTATTTATTTACTGATACCTGTAATTTTTTCTACTTGTCCCTAATTCACTAGTAAAATAATGGTTTTCACTTTGACATATTGCCTAAGAATCGATCCGTCAATGGTACGGTTCCGGCACTTTAAAAATGATCAGATTGGCTTGTACGTCGGTATGTTCTGAGTACGTCGGTAGTCTTCCTCCAGTCTGTGTTGCACAATGCACAAATGTTACACTGCCCGCCGAATCGCGAATGACGTGCTCAAAGTTAAGCTGAAGGAATGAGTAGCGGGAAATCTTGTGAAAGTCTTTCTTGAGAATTTCCCCACTTGGTATTCCTTAACACATTAATTTTTCCTCAAGTGTTGTCGGATGGTTTTTGGCCATATAAGTAGTCAGTTATATAATGCTAAGAATATTGTAATGCTAATATTATATATAATGCTAGAAGTAGAAGGGGCTCGAGCAGAACTGTATACCTGCCTCGTGATTTCATGGAAGTCACTGATACTTTTAAGTAAGCAACCGCATCCCAATTCCCAGAACTACCCTTCTCTTATATACATATGTCTCATCTTTAGCCCCAGTCCCCATTTGTTTCCCAGACACTCGTTCCCTAACATCCTACCCAGTATGTAGTAACATAACTCTTAATATTTGTATATACCAGTGTTTGGCTTGTACTTCATAATAAATCTTTTCTTTCATTTCATTCAAAATACTCTCCTCTACTAAGATTATTTAACTGCTGATCAAATCTCTAAGCAAAGGCTTTGTCGTCAGACCTATATGGTTGGCATTTGAACACAACTATTATTTCTGATAAAGAGAGAAAGGCGATAGGCAGATAATGAGATGATCCCCATATTTCATCCCTAAGTTAAAATTGAGTCAAGTTAACTGTTTACCGGTTCTATATTTATTCCTAACTCGTGAGCTAATCACAAGAATAACTTTTAATTATAAACGCCATGCGGGCCCGGTACACTTTATGGTAGGGGATACTTGAAGTCAGGACTGCTGTTAATTTAATTCAAATCCGTGCAAGTAGATTTTTATTCCTGGCGGCTTCGAGGAATATACTTAGCTATCCATTCTTACTAGAAAACAGGATGAGTTAATCCCTAAAAGATATACGATCTACTCACGAAAGTAGAAGAAAATGATAAAATTTAATCGTGGAGTATACACTCGACACATGATGAATGGCAACAAAGATCACTAAATACCCAGAACTATGTGACCTTCAAACACCTAGATATGATCGATAAACCTCTATTGTACTTCTCTGTAAGTTGTTTATACAATAACAGGGCAATGTTTTACTTCCTTACACAGGATAATCGCAGGAATCCAGGACCTCCTTCCTTTTCCAGACTTCTTATCACTATTTTTATCATACGTTCTAGTGTACAGGAGGACACATTAATAGTCATATATATTACACTTGAACGTTTTCTGTTTCACCAAATAAAGCTATTTTTATGAAGTTGATAGTTGTGAGAATTATAATTGTGGTCGTATAATCACAAATACGTTCATACAATCTTATAATGCGCTTTGATAATTTATATCAAGAACTAGGACTAGGAAAAAAATAAGTTTTTTTTCGTAATGTTTAATGTAGTCTAAATATTACTAAAACATAAAAAAATATATATATAAAAAATGTATACATAATATATGAAAAGAATTATCAAAGTTATTCACCTGAATAATTTATGTATATTATAAATGGAACCTTCTTAGTTTTATATATATTGGTTTGCCTCTAATAAACAGGCACACCTGATGAAAAATATAATACAAAAATGTAGGATTTGTGGTTAAAAAAGACCAAAAATCAGCAATAGAATCTTTAATCACAAAACGTTTGCATGAATAATTTAATGAGACTTCACAGATAAAGAAGACTGGTATTAAACTTTGGTTAAAAGGTTGATAAACTTGTTGTTGTTTGGCTTAATAAATACTACTTTTTTGACAGTGTAAAAATTGAAAATATTTAGATTGATGTGAACGATCTTCTGAGTGATTGTATGTAGGTAAAGACAAAATATGTTGTTTTTTTTAAGTCGTTTGCAAATGAACTTTTTAAAGTTTTTATTATTTGTTTTTCTAAAACGGTTCTTTTGCATTAAATAGTAAATATTCTGTAAGCATCCCGTGGCAACGCTACCAGGCTTCAAGCTGTCTAATACATATTAATCAGAAAAGTACATAACAGCACGTATGCGAAGGTCCCTTAAAAGCTTCTAAACAGGAGATGATATTAGCACCAAATTTGGATCGGATGTACCTTACGAAATAAATTGTACGGTGGTTGAGGGGGCGGTTCTATCGTGCAATTGTATACCTGACATATTCCATTTGTATATTATATATTGTATCCCTTCCTTTCATATTCACTGTTAAATTCAGATATGTTAAATAGAAATGAAATTGTTCACCTCAACCAGACGAATCCGACTAAACAATATGCCTTAACGAAAAATACTGTATGCGTCAAAATCTACCATGAATTACTATTTGTATTAAATTGTGCATTAATCGTGATCTTATGGGAAAATATTAAGAATTTCGAAACCTAAAATTTTTATTCTTATTTATTGTAATATTCACACTAAATTTGGCTGGAATAAAGCCTAAGTGAAAATACTGCATAATTTGCGACCACATTACGCCCCCATTCCTCGTGTTTACAAATCCTTTTCCCCTCACATATACAATTCATTTGAATTTTTATCTCCAGATTCCTACCTTGAAATTCCATTATATCCCCCCATCTAAAGCCCTAGCAGCGCCTTGTACTTTAACTAGTAAAGAATATATTTTATACAAAAAATTTTGTTACGATAAGATTACAATCTGCCTTATTGGGCAATAAGTAATTGTGATAAATGTTCCCATTCATACCATATTTACAATGAAAGAAAAAACGAGCTATCAAAAAGTCCTTTAGAGGGGGATTTTCATTTACCTTTACGATTATATATAGATTGATTATCTTTTTTTTTTCTGGCTATAAATTTTTTTCTACATATCATGCATTTTTTAATATAATTTCTATCATAGAGAGGAAATAATATTGTTTTCTTAATTTGTCTGTCATGCGTCTTAATTTTCCTTTGTGTGAGGCCTTTCCTGTGTGATAATGGGAAATAATATCGTTTTGTTCGTCCTTATCTGTTACATTTAGTACATGATTTTTGTCCCTTTTTATCTTAACAGTAGGATATTTTTTCTGTATTATTCTTGATAAAGTATTCACCATTAGAGTCTTGGGAATACTGTGTAGCTACTACACTAATTTCGTCTTCCATGGCTTCTGGGTTGAGTTCTTGTAAAATTTGGTTGAATTCTTCTGAGTCATTATAAGTTGCTTTTATTAATCTGTCAATGTCTTCTTCTGTTTCCATATCGTCAAGTTCTAAAAGATTAAGTCATGTGATGATTTGATTTTAATATCTTTAGTTGTATGTTCATGTCTTACAATAGTTTCTTTCATTAGTTTTAGTTGATGTTAGGGGCAGGTTGTGGTTTACCTAGTTCTAAAAAAATATTCAAGTTTGTCTTTAACTCTTTGTTTCATTGTTTCGTTATCTTGTTCTAGTGGGCGAGGTTCGTCTTCTAAGTGATGCACTTCGTAGCTTCGACGCAGTTCTTAGTATTATAAAACTCTCGATGAAGCGATTGATGACATAAAGCACCATATCTCGTTATGTAATTGAGCACACGAGTAAATGAAAGTCATACCTTTGTTGTTGAAGCGGTAGCAGTTACAAAGGATTTTTTCGTAGAAACAAAAGACTTTTTTTTATAGGGGTTTTTCTACTCAACAAGCTTATCGATTGCGCACTGAGGCCCGGGTCTCAACTTCGAGTTCTCAGAAACCGTGTTTTCAACGGTTGCTTTCACTCCTGAAGTGCGCAAAAGAAAGGACGTAAAAGCCTATCAATAAGAAAAAAAAAGGACGAACTGCTAAAATGCAAACAAAATGAAACTTTTTTTTTTTTACGAATGTAGGATATTTTTTTAGCCTTGACGCTAGCAAGACTTATAGGGAAATATAAATGGCGTCATGTCCCTGTGATATGAGCCCAAGTTCAATTCCCTGACCCGCAGTTTAATTTAACTGACGCTACCATAAGAACACATTGTCTTGAATTTCTTTCACGTGCCCAACCAGCTGAGTTCCCTGGCAGCCAGGCAACTCCTACAACTTTCTCTCATTCAGCTTGAAATACCCATCGTAGAGGATTAAGAGTTTAGTCCCTGCTATTCATCTACTTTCTTTACCAACTATTACGTTTATTTCAACTGCCTCAAACTTTTCAAGTAATTTGCCTCTTCTAAGTATAGTTTAACGCTGTGTACGCTGTTCCGGCATTGGCCCCGGTCACGTGCAGTTGAGTTTTCTGCACGTTTCCGATATAATAGGCTATTCAGAACGTCATAAACCCATAATAAAGTTCAGAACATCTACGGGATATTTGATAGTGGAGAAAGCGCTGTGTGGAGACTATGTTGTCAGCTCTGGATGGTATGGAGTTTAAAATAATCCGATATGACGCCTCGTATATTTCGCAATCCCTGGCCAAGCCATGCATGCATGGGCATTGATTCTACTGTATACGTTCGGCAACAGAGCTGCCAACAATGGACAATTGCAGACAACAACGGCTTTGAATCAATTTCGAGCGTCGATCTGACAGAGGGCGAATGAAGCCTCTCTGGCGCGGGGTATCTGTTTAGCGAACAATCGTCCCATGGCCATCGACGGCGTTAGTTATCCTGTTGTCGATGGCATGGCAGATATATGATGGAGGTTGTAGCCGCTTGGAAATATCTTCCTTCCCGATGGTATGGTCACGCCGCATTTGCCACCGCTCTCTCTCTCTAGCTCTCTCATTCATTCCAACCCCTCACTCTCACTCTCTCTCTCTCTCTGGCCGATTAAATGGTTTACGGCTCGTTATATAACCTTTGTTCAGTTCCCGCTACAATATGTCAGTCCCTGGTCACATGATAACGATTTTAACTATTGCACAATACAAACGAGAAGAAACTAATTTTGTCAAAGTGTCTAAGTCTTTTAGCCCTTTTTAGCTTATATGTTTCGTTAAATAATTATAAGGGCAAAACCGTGGTTTCATCAAAAATTATCAAAATTATTAGCACTATTATTTTGGTTAATAATATTAAGAATGTGTAAGGTACTAAATGAACTAAAATTTTACATGGTGTTTCTTATATTTTCTGTAGCTATGCTACGTTTTATATAGTGTATTAAGTCATACAACTGATTAACTTATTCAATGCATTGATATAATACCAGTAGTTTGAAATTTGAAGGTGGTGGGGCAAACCATTTTGAAAGATCGTGGACTAAAACTTACTTAATCTAAGTTTCCTAGACTGTTGATATAGATGCGGGAGCCATGGTGTCAAACAGCGGTTTAGTAAGGTAATGCAACGTCTCAAAAAACGTGATATGTCTCTTTTGAATGAACTCACCCAAAGTCGGCACGCCTAGCAATGGGTGCAGGTCGGCATTCCACGGCCTCTCGAGAGAGTTATGTCTGACCATAACAATGTCCCCTATGTTCCTCAGCATAGGGTTCTGAAATTGAGACAAGCCATTACCTACCTGCATCGGTTACGAGAAATTAAATACCTGAATCAAAAACGTTAGAATACGATATTTTCGGGCTTATTGCATGGAAGATAACGTGCCAAAATTCAAAGCATTGGACAGTAGCTCTATTGGGGGAGCAGAGGAGATGGAAAGGTGCTAGCAAGTATTTTGGGAAAAAAAAAAAAAAAAAAAAAAAATCGACATAAAATGAATAGAAAGTCGTGAAGAGAAAACGATCCTCAATAAATTCCTTTTTCCGTTTACTAATACTAAGCACTTCTAACTCGTCTTCCAGGGTCTAATAAACAGGGAGCATCGTCGACACAGCTTTGTACCCAAATTTTGATAAAATAAAATTAAGATTTGTAAACTGAATTATTTAAATACACATGTAAAATCAATGACAAACGCAGACCAGATTGGCAGCAATACGGGGCAAGCCAGCTTGCTTGGATTGACACTTTTTCTGATAGATTAAGTATTTCGTTTTTTATATTGTAACATTCATGATATTTGAGAATATCCTAGGAGTGGGGATGAGATAAAAGGGCAGTCTTAGCACAACCGTCGAGAAGAGCGGACTTAGCAAGCTCCCGAATTGGCGGTACCATACAGGAAGAGAGGAGAAGAACCAACAGCAGAAAGTAACGTTGATTGGATTACAGGAAGATCATCGATTGGGTGATATTAATATTGTTTTTATTATGGATCCATTAAAAGAAATTGAGCTCAAATTTCATGTTTTTTGTAATTAGTAGTAACTATCCTAATTTAAAAGAAATTGAATATTTTTTTTATACTTTTTGTCAGCACTCTACATAATTATAATTATTTGTTATAACCATCTTATTTGAATATATTTCACAATTCCTAGTTTCTCAATTTATTAATAACTACAACATTAGCCTTGAGATCGGGCGATTCAATCGGGATAAATTCCTATGTCAAAGACATAAAACAATTTGAATTAAAGATCTCATGACGGACCTGCCAAATTAGTTAAGGTAAATTGATCAAATAAAGTAGAAAGAGAAATGGTGAAAATTGAGGTAGGTTTCAATATAAATTTTACAAAATAAATTTTAGTTCATAATCAATGTTTAAGAGTTTAGTCGTTAAATAGCTCACGTAATAACAATTAAAAGTGAGGTCACAGATACTTGAATTGACCATAATTCTAGAGCAGGTTATGTTATTTTAATTATATTTCCATGATGGAATAATCCCTTAGGAGAAAATCATTTGATACTAACATTCGTGTCTTCCTATGTGTCAAATAAAACATGAAATGCGTTTGATTTTCAGAAAATCTTTTTAGTTATAGCCTGTGCTGAAATACTGCTGTATGTCTTCAAAGCAGGAATACAACCTCATACAAACATTTAATAAAAAAAAGCTGAATTCAATATAAAAAGCAAATAAATAAAAACTTCCCTTGGGTAAATAAATGGAAAAATGCGCTATGCTGCAGCTTGTGTGCCATGGGCGCCATGCCTAATGCCCCGTGAACACCGGCTCCGGAAGGGGATATTCTAAAACTGTTCGCCGCAGCCTCCTAGATAAATCATCTCACTGCCATCACAATAGCCTAAACCTCCTTCCTCTATTTTCTCCTTATCAATCCCCGGCCAAACCCCCTCATCCTGACTGAATATATTTTTTCCCTATGGAGATAACCGGAGGGGTTTATGTATTCACATCTCGGTTTGTTTACCGTTTCCCTCCCGGGGAGGAGAAAAATTTCCATAGTCCGCAACGTTTATAAATGACCCCCCCCCCCCTCCCCACCATTTTTTCTTTTGGAGACTACGGAGGGGAGTCGAAAAAAAAAAAATGAATAAAAACCTTAAGGGGAGAGAAATGAAAGTTTTAACTGAACACTCGAGGAGAGTAATGGGACTATGATATTCCGGCAGAGACTAGAAAAAAAAAGGAAACTTCCATAAATCGTTAAGGGATGTTTTCTTCGGGTTGAGAATAAAGAGGACTTATCTACCGGCAGAAATAGTTTAACACTCTGAATATATAATTTAGGTGGGAGGGAGAACTAACGCTGACAAAAACAACATTCTTCTTACCACCCTTTCTATTACTTTTCTGTATTTTTTTATATTTATTTCACTTTTCATTATTCCGCCACCCTTTGTCCGCGCTAAATCTGATGAATGGTTGACTCTAAAACGCCCATTGTGTTTTCTAAATAAAACAGAAGAGAATAACTCTCTCTTTAAGGAAATATAATTTATTATAGAGAAGAACATTTTTCAGGCTCCGTTAAGAGATCTGAGATAGCAACAATCCACAAAAAGCTCAAATTATTAAAGTTTCTTTGAATTCAAAACTGATGTTTTAGTTAAGGTTATAAGCTCTTATAGTACAATGTAATAGAAAATAAACTTCAAAACCAGATCATTTTGAATATTAATGTAACCGGAACAAAGAAAAAATAAAAATAATTAAATAGTTACAAACTAAAATTCAAGGGGCTACTATCTTGATCACGCATATAATCAATCATTGAAATGGCAGATAAATGAATACATATTGAGGGCTTAGAAAAAAAAATGTTCACGTATCACTTGGCTTCAGCTCGGATAGTGACGATTCGGAAAAGAAGAAATTTTAAACATGAATGGCAGGCAAGAAAATAATACATGAATTGCAATCCAATAGAGCAGTAAATAATTGACACTAATATGTTTTCGAGTACCAGCATACGTGAAGAGAGAAAATTCCATGAATTGGCAGATAGGCATGGGGAGGAGGTGGCCAGTTTCAAAACATTGTCAAACTTTCGCGGCACAGAAAACATTCGTTCTACCCACTCCAAATCCTTACAGTGCCCCCCCCCCCAATCCACCACATTACTAGCCTAAGCCTCAACTGCTTTGCTTAGTTTTTGTGCTCAACAACTTTATTTGAAATCACTTGTTGACTAACGTGCAAAACAGAGGTCAAAGTGTTTAGTTAGTCTCATGATGGCGTTTAACATTGAAACTTTTAATTACAGCTGCATTTTGCTGACATTTAATTCAAACTGGTACGACACAGAAAACGTAAGCCTCCCCACTCCAAATCCTTACAGTGCCACCCCCCCCCCCCGCCCACCATCCACACGCAAACAACTTTTGTACTAACCTAGGCCACAACTGCTTTGGTTAGTTCAACAACTTTTCTTTGAAATCACTTGTTAACTTAGATGCAAAACAGAAGTCCAAACGTCAAATTTCATAATGGCGTTTAGCAATACAACTTTTAATTGCAGCTGCATTTTGCTGACATGTTATCAGAAGGTGGGCCCTATTTGTATACGTTTTTAACATTAATCAGAAAATTGTATTTGTTTCAGAAAATGTTTAAAATGCATACGTGCATTAAAAGGAGCCACCCACAGCTCAATAATATTTTATATTAATTTAGATCTTGAAAATAATAATATAGGGATTAAGAAGAGGGGAAAAAAAAATTCAAACTGGTCTCCAGCTCGGTTTGGCAACGTGAAGCAACAATATAAGTCAGTGCCTGTTTTTCCATCGCAATAACATTATTATTTTCTGTAAAACATAAATTTGTCGCGGTCTGTGGAAAGTTGGATGCGAACAGTGGTCCACAACTTGGCGACCACTGGGATAGATCATCGAAAGACTTTCATCATATCTCTTCTATTAGAGGCGAGATATATTTTATTAGGACTAAGGAGTCGGGGGATGATTTCTAGGCTATCGCATTAGAATGAAACATATTACAGATAGGTAAATTTGGGAAGCAAATACGTAATAGTCTGAAGGTTGAAGGAACAGATAGAAGTTAATTAAGGGCGGAACCTGATTGGGTGAAAAGAATTGAACGAAGCGACAGGACGGAACTGTTATAGCAGGATAATGATCTTAACTTTAAAAAAAGAATAGAGTGATCGATGGTGTCAAAGACCTTGATGAGATCAAGAAGAATTAGGAGTGCCAGGCTAACTAGGACTAGGCCGCAGGAATTTCAGGCTCAGAGCTAAGTTGTTAATACACTTAGGGATTGTATATTACAGGTTCATATTTTAATGAGAACAGCTAGACATGCTGTAAATATTGTTGTTATGAATATAAGCGATAATCTTTAAAAAAAAAAAACCAAAGGCACTTCCTTTCCACGGTTGACGTCAGCCACTCTCCGAGGCTACGTCCCTAAGAAATAAGACAAACGAGGAATCCATTAAAAGAACAATATAAAAATAATGACTCGCAGCTCTTACGGGGACGAGAAAGATGATATTGGAAACAGGAGGACAAGTCGCCCATTAGATGACGAAAGGGCAGAGGCTCGGAACAGATTTATGAAGCAGTGGAAAATCAAGCTCTTTTAGCGAGGTTATAACCGGAACACTAGGGTTATAATGATAGCGATGATGATGATATCTGAGACAGGGGGGCCGGCGGGGGACAAAAGACCCCATTCCTTTCTGCCGTCTTTTTTCCCCTCCCCCCCCCCCCCCGCTGGTGCATCGGTGATACGGAAGAAAGCATGACACTTTAATGGAGTATTAAGGGTCGGAAACATATGATCCTCTCTCGAGTCATTAGCCGTCAACAGCGGGGCTGGTTCACGTCCGCTATTGACTGCCCCTTCATCGACTCTCAGCAATGGCCACTGTTTGTTTTAAAGCCGCCTCTCTCCCACTGTTTAATTGATCCGATCCCAAATCAGATTTACGGCCTGTTTCCGCACTCTCTGCATCGGAGGGGGAGGGCAGGAGACAAAAGTGAATGGCACTATTTGGGACTATTTCTTCTAGGCACACTCTACATTATCCTTAGCTTCATCATCCGAGTCGCAATATGATCGTACTAGTTGGTCCAAGGATTTTTTTTTTTATCATTGCATCAAAGAATATATATGTTTCTTCTTAGCTTCCTGCATAGCCGGGAAAGTGACAATACTGCAGCCGGATTAGGTGACCCATGAGATCTGTACTACCGGGATAGAGCATTGAAAGTTTTCCAGAAAAAAGTTTATCATAGAATAATATAAGATAATTATTCTATTAGAGGCTAGTTATATTTTATTAAATCTAAGTAAGAGCACGATTCCTGAAAAATCTGCTATCAAATTAGAAAGGAAAACATAAAATAAGGACAGAAGTATGAAATAAAGTATCTGAGAGGTGATCCTGGATTTCAAGTATATGAACGCCTTCGGTTTAAGTAAAGTAAGTGTCTATCGTAGCTCCTCAATTCTAATGTGAATTTTTCCAAATTAAATATTCTGTAGTTATTCAATTATCGAGTCGTGGCCGTTACTTGGGGTTAATGGTGGTACTTCAGGTCTCACAGAGCACGTTTGGCTTCGAGGAATCGTGTGGATTTCGGCTTTTCCAAGAACAATCACAACTATGTGAACCACAATGGGCTGTGCTGATGTATCATTATGTTCAGGTATGCTGAGGTAAGTAACATGATTTATACCCATGTCACCGATCAGTCCTCGAGGACTTAATATGAGAATACATGTCCTGCCTACCACACAGGTGGGACTGGGGTGCCGCCTGTGGCCCCGGTCGGGAGCTTTATTCGCGCTATAGTGCTCTCTTGGATCCAACATAGTTAATATAAAATTATAATTATATAGTTAATTCTATAATTAATATATAGTTGATGTGGTTAATATTATACTAACCACAAAAAAAGTTAACAAATAACAAAACACACATTGTAAAATAATAAAAAAATCGCTGTTGTAAAAATAAAATCAAGGAAACTGTCGTATCTTTGATGATTTTGTAGTTAAAATGACACATTAAAGACTAACGAAAAAATAAGTTCGAAAATATTGCAACAATGAAGTTAGTATATAGCTGTTCCCCCCCCCTTAGTATTCCCTAAGTATAAATTATGGAAATCAGTAAAGATTCTACATAAATGAATCTATTTACAGTAGGGTCATGATATGTCTTGTACCTTGGCTACATTTTACACAATTATTTGATTGGTGATTGTTACAAAAGGATAATGTACATTATACATTCATTGTCTATACATGTTTAAAAGTGATGGGACTCACTCACCTTAAGTACCATAGACTTAAAACAACTAAATCTTAACCTAATTTTCCCCGAGACAAAATCTTAACCTAAGTTGCCATCGATGCGGGAAGGGTGGATACAGCTGTTTTTTTCCCCACCTCCACCAGAGCCCCTTTAAATTTACAGATAATTATAGATCCTCAGGCGAATCTATTTACAAATTATTATTGTCTTTCCTGTAGCATCGATACATTATATACAGGTTTTGTTATTTTATAAAAATTATATAATGGAATAAACAAGTATAATGAAGATACACATTATACGTGACTGGACTGAACTGACTAATAAAGGTGATGGGGCTCACCTTTTTCATCAACCTTAAAACTAACTTACATACTAATTCTTAACCTAATTTTCCCCGACAGTCTGTTGCCATCGATGCGGGAGGGGTGGTGGGGTCATAGTGTTAAACACTGGGTTTGTCAGGTGCTGCAACGAGTCAAAAAACTTAATGTGTCTCCGGCGGATGAACTCACCCACCGACGTCACACCAAGCAACGGGTGCAGGTCAGCGTTCTTCAACCTCTCGAAAGAGGTATGTCAGACCACTTTTCGCATGATACCATTCTGGAAATGTTGGAGACATTTGGCTGTATTGTCAGTCAAGTGAGTATATAGCGGGGTATTGTACAGCAGAGCTGGGACACATTTATATATCATCAATTTGAGACGAAGCGACAGGTTGGGTTAAGTTAGCAAGTGCGATAGCCGGTAAGACCTTTGTCGTACTTTTTCTATTTTTTTACTAAGATTAGTAGAGAAATGGAGATGCCTATCCATTGTTATACCCAAATAGTGCATTGAAAATGTAAATTTTTTTTTTTTTCTTAGCTCTCTAATTATAAGATTAAGGATGAGGGAAAAAAAATCTTTTATTCCAGACATTACTTTCGAGTAGGTAAATACTCTGAATCGCCGAGTGCAAACAATAATCCAAATCCTGTTTGCTATTTCAGCGGATACAAATGTTGGCCGAATCAATTGCTCAGTGAGGAAGGGCTGTGGGGGAGCCCCTTCCTAGATAGGGATAGCCGCTCCCTTCGTAGAAGCAGTTTAAGTAGCCCATGAAGATGTTTGTGGGCGGGGCCTCCTCCTCGGCCACTTAACTGCGCCTCCCCCGTAATCATCTTTCCCTCTTCGGGGGGGGGGGGGGTCAGGGCCCCAGCACAGCGCTCTCCCCCTCCCTGTTATTTTATTTATTACCCTTTTCATATGAAGATGAAGGAGGACTTACAGAGAATGGCCCCACAACGGACTGCCCACTCCCGGATACCCCCTCAAGGCATTAGTGTCGTTTTTATTGGCCTAGGAGCCGGCGAACCTCTTTAACAACCTTTCACCGTGTCTTTGTCCTCCTGCATCAAGGGCGCCTTTACCGCCCTCACCGCTTGTAAAGGATAAACACCCTTCTGTTAAAGGGGACACCAGCTATTCTCGAGCCCTTTATGAACTATCCGCGTTATCTTTTAAATGTGCCTTCAACCAACCCAGAACCTCATTTCCCCGTATCCTAGTGCATCTTCCCTTCTACTTTATTTAGCAATCATTTTTTTTTTTTAACTTGCAAGACCATACTGACATACTGCGCAAAACAACCACTCCATGACTCTCACGAAGAACTTACTTTATGACTTATTACGTGGAAACTACGACTAAATACTAAAAAAACAGAAAACTAAAATATAACACTTATAAATATACCATACTTAAAAATTACTAGCAATCCTGGAAGCCCGAAAGACGAGGAAATTCAAAACAAACCAAAATGGTTTAAAATTTTGCGGCCTTTTTTTTAATACCACAGCAAATAAATGCATTAAAAAAAGTTAATGATTACAAACATGAAATATGTAGTATAAAACACTTTTTTTTTTTGTTAAAAAAAAGAAAATATAGCAAATAAATGTAATTGATGATATTTAAAGAAATGTACAAAACACAAATTAAGAAATTCAGTCAGTAACATGTTCTGCGTTAAAATGGATTATAAGATGTATAACAAAATTTGTTTCTTTGAAACAAAACTATCGTTTGAAATATTTTTATTAGTTGGAAATCACCACTCTACGTCAACTGAAGTTATCCGAGCAAGTTTTTACGAGCCTAAAATCACCAATTTTTGGTAAATATTACTGAGAACAATCGAATTTTAAAATTATATTAACATTTCAGGATATTGGACCAGAAAATTCCACAAACACGTCTTCTGCGCCTAGGGCTTTAAATAATTTGAAACTTACTTCTAAACGGAATTTCGGTATAGGGTTTAGTTGATTATTAATTATTATTAATGAAGTATTACACGCTCTGGGTCTGATTCCAGTAGAATCTCGGTAATTCGTTAATCCCGCTTATTTGCAATAAACTGCAGGCCCCTTGGAAAAAACGCGGTTTTTCGTTGTAAAAAAAAAGAAGTACAATGCATTACGGTCCCCTCGATAGTTCGTAATGATTTTCGTACCCAAGACAACTTAAACTTGTTATAATTCATAAGTATCCGTGGACTATCCCGTTTATTAAAACACCTTCTTCCCACACTTTAATTACCTTAATCAGGTTTGCTTTTTACATTGGATTCGAAATCATTTATTTATTTTTTAGCCCCTTTAAATTTAAAGATTAAATTATACGTTTCCCCGGGGAAATGGCAATAATCATTATTCCAAGAAGTCAATTATTGAGGACTAGAATTCTTTTGTCGGTACTTGCATACAAGCCTACGATCTGAGATCACATCGCCATCGGAAATTCTCAAATAAAGATGCATTCACTATATATAATGATAGATTCTCAGGCAAATCTATTAACAAATTATTTTTGTATTTCCTGTAGCACCGCTACATTATATACAGATTTTGATATTTTATAGAAATTATACAATGAATAAACAAGTATAATGATACACATTATACGTGACTGGACTGAACCGGCAAATAAAGGTGATGGGGTTCACCTTTTTGATCAAACTTAAAACTAACTTACATACTAATTCTTAACCTATTTTTTCCCCGACAGTCTGTTGCCATCGATGCGGGAGGGGTGGTGAGGTCATAGTGTTAAACACTGGGTCGGTTAGGTGCTGCAACGAGTCAAAAAAACTTGATATCTCCAGCGGATGAACTCACCCACCGACGGCATACCAAGCAACGGGTGCAGGTCATAAAATACATAAGTTCACGGACGTCGGTTATAAATTTCAATCCTCCATTTTTTTCCCAGCGTTATTAATTCAATGTATGTATTTGCATTTATCCCTTAATCATTGGCCGTTTCCCCGGGGAAATGGCAATAATTGTTATTCCAAGAAGTCAATTATTGAGGACTAGAATTCTTTTGTCGGTACTTGCATACAAGCCTACGATCTGAGATCACATCGCCATCGGCAATTTAAAAATAAAGATGCATTCATCAACTCATCTGCATAGTAAAATAAGCTTATTTACATACATGAACACATTAGAGTTTTGGCCAACGGTTATAAAAAATTACGCAAACTGGATATGCAATTACACGAAAATGCGGACTCAGCTGATAACAGCGTCAGTCACTTTCACCGCGTGGTGGTCACGCGACCTTGTCAGACACACCACCTCTCTCTTTTTTGCTAGCCGAGAACCAAAACAAAACTGGCCAGAAAAACGATGTCTGGGTTCACGTTTAAAACCTAGATTAATCTCAAAGTTAATTTTCTGGATTTGTCCAACCCCCCTAACAAAATGGGCTTATTATTTTCGCCCCACCCACGTGCTCAAAATCTAAATCTAAATAACAACTTAAAACCAGAGTCAAAGCTGTCACAATAAAATGGCACTCATTGCTAATGCCTACAGATACAGAGTACAGCCTTTATTAAATTACAGGAGGGATAATTTTCTTAGGAAAGACAGGATTCAGGGCAGTTTCTGCACAGCTGATAGGTGCCAATGAACCACTAGACACCCCAGAAAAAACAACAACATCGGTTGCTTTATAATCTGCCCTCTATGATTTTGTGGCCTGGAGCAATTCCATGAGTCATCTTCTGTGTTTTTCAATCAAGATTTAGAGACAAATTCAATAGCAATCAAAATCATTTAAAAAAAAACTTATAGCACTAACAAAAAATACCCTCTCCTCAAAGGACCGCTTTTAAAACATTTATTATGAGAAACATAAAAAAATCTATATTTAAAAAACTGGAAAATTGATGATGGTTGTTTTAACCTATTAATTTAAGATCATAACAAGGGGGTGGGGAGAAAGAGAGTGCTACAAGTTCTAATAGTTCATATTGATAAACCTAAATATTCTTATAAACTTGAACAAGATACATTGAAAAAAATAAACAGAACTTTTGCAATGTAACAAAACGTCACAATTATGTTCCTTATGTATTACAAAACTAAGGAAGAAAGCCAACACAGTAACTTGATTGTTTAATTCAATAATTAATTGTACATGTAAATTAATGCATGATGCAATAGACTTTACAAAAGAAATCCCACAGCACATTTAACAAAAAATATTAACAAACCTTTACCTAATAAGTGAGAAGCCATTTAACTTTTGTCACACCTAAGTTTCAGGCTTTTTACTGTTATCTTAACAACTTATTTGAACTCTTAAAATTTTCATTGAGTATTTTAATGACTTATTAAAGTATACTTGGTAGAGATTATTCCCCGAAACCGTGGGAGCTATAAAAGATGGTCAAACTATGGATAGCTGACCTCTCGGTAATACACAATTATGTAGTCCTGATTTTTGGTTCAGTAGTTAAGGGGAGTGTCCTATACAACATACGTTAAGTCTCAGAGGGGGGTAAGCATGAAGGGACCCGCCCCTCTCCTTTAAGGCAAATTTTTCTTCTCGCAAACTAGTGATTATAGCAAAAATTACTTTACATACAAAGTTAAAGTACACAAAATTGGGTATAAAAATGTCCTTATTCATTTATTTTTCCATTGAGTCAAAGGTTTAGGATATAGCGAAGGTTAACAAACAGGAATTTTAACAATTTTTGTTAAAGCGGTTTATCCATGAAAATTTTTGTTTTTTTTGTCAGTATTTAAACTAATTTGCAAGATATTTGAGAAAAACAGAAAAATTACCTTTAACCCCCCCTCGACGACTTTTAGTATGTAATACAGGAGTATGTACAGGGAGAGTGCCCCTTAACAACTGTACCAAAAATCTGTACACCATTTTTCTTTTCTAATAGTCATGTTTTGTTTTACTTTGTTGCCTGGACTAGTGTAAAAATTACCAAGTTCTTTCATATGAATACAACATATTTCACTTTGCTAGTATAGGAATATTTATTAACAACATTTTGTTTGTTCAACATTAATTTTTTTATTTTTTCCTTTTTTTCTCATTAATGAACACCTTTAACAAAAATTATGAGAATTCTCGTTTTTGAACCCTCACTATCTCCTCAATTTTATGTACTTTAATTTTATATATAAAGTACTTTTTGCTAAGATCACTAGTTTGCAAGATATTTGAGTAAATGGCCTTTAATAAACATCCCTCCAATTGTGCTCACCCCCCTCCCCCACCCTCAGAGACATGGTCAAACATATATCATGTGTATTAAATATTAGAACAATTATTCGTATAAAAGAGGAGAGAGAAGTGAAACACGGTAAATCAATCTAAGCTAAAATTAGACTTTGCCCAGAGAATCCAAACAAAGGTGACTTTAACTCCATTAGGGTAATTTGAAAGGGCAATCCCTGTATGTTAAATAATATATGAGGCCCTAAATATAATTAATTTAGCTGACTGTGGCAGAGGGTACATGGAAAGGAAGTTAGGGTCTGCTAGTAACCAGGTAATAAATAATATATTAAATTATCATGCAGAGAGAGAGAGAGAGAGAGAGAGAGAGAGAGAGAGGTACATGGAGCCAACACACTACTGATTATGGCAGAACCAGCTACAGGATGGAGAACATAAAAGGTTGCCAGCCTGTGAGTAGCTTCTTCACTTGAGAGAGAGGGAGAGAGAGTGAGAGAGAGAGAGGGGGACAGCTCAAAGATAATTGGATTAAAGCCAACTTATTGAATTAATTATCAAGTGGTCACCCTTTGAACTCTCCAGTGAGTGTTATTAGATTTGCCCACCACAGACTGGGGGCTTAG
Organism: Acanthosoma haemorrhoidale; assembly: GCA_930367205.1. Taxonomy (NCBI): domain Eukaryota; kingdom Metazoa; phylum Arthropoda; class Insecta; order Hemiptera; family Acanthosomatidae; genus Acanthosoma; species Acanthosoma haemorrhoidale. The sequence goes on along the minus strand of OV884014.1, from coordinate 83,608,510 downwards.
ACAAACTTCGAACAACTGATTTCCCCTTTTCACAGTGGAGTCCTGGATACAAGCTCCATTTTAAAACCAATCCAAAGGCATAATTATTTTAAATACAGCACACCTAGAAGTATTTTTTTTTTCATACAAAAAGTAAGGTGTCATAGTTTATATATTTTACACAACTATAAATAAAACATAGCAATACCAATTCACAGTAATTCAGGCTCAACAAAAACCCAGAAAGTGTTCAATTTTTAAGATGAATTTTCATTAATTTTTATGTATATAAACTTTTAGGATCTTTGGGCAAAGAAACAAACAAAAATATTTAAATAGTTGGAAGACTATTATATCTGATTAAAAATCTTTGAAAATCATAACAATCCAAGTAGCAGCTAATCCCATAATTAAGAACTATTTAATCACTAATTATTATAATTAAATATAGTTAATTAAGTAGCCAAAGACATGAAATGATACATTCTGCTATTTTCTGATGCTACCACACAGTAAATCCTAAAATACAATTAAAATCTTGGTGAGCTATAGTTAATTGTATTCCATGATTTACTGTGTTTTCATAATCAGAACATAGTAGAATGTATCATTCCATGTCTCTGGTTCAAATAGGAGACTTACAATCATCAGAACTAGCTGACAGGTAGACACTGGAGAATAAAGATTTTCGATTTTGAAAAAAAAAAAAAAAAAAAAAAACAGCAAAACTCTAATTCACAATTTATCAAAATGGAAAATATTTTAATACTGCAAATAAAGTAGAAGCATTCAAAATCTGTTTAAAGGTGACCTTTAAACCAGTCGCAACAGCTGGGCACTTATTATGGATTAATCAAGTCTCCATTCATCAGAGAAACTTTTTGTATTTTGGCTCAGGATTTTGGGAATTCGGGACCAGAGTGCTACTCAGACAGAGGAAGAGAGAGGGTGGCCCCTCTGAATGGAGGGAGAAGAGAAAAGGAAGAGAGTGAGTGTGAATCATATCTTTCACTTGAGCTATAACATTAGTTAAGGCAAGGTAAGGGATCAACATTCATTATCACTTTAACTGGGTCAATGGCAATAGCTAATCCCTTTGAGCATTTCATTGAATTACATTAACTATACAAGGCAACTGCCTTAAAGGGTTCTTCAATCAATTTATTTTTAATTTACCATGAACAGTTATCAATAAAATATTATCAGAAGTACTGAAAAAAAAAACACTCTATATCAACAAGATTCCCCCATTTGTTTAAATAATACATATTTTATTTTTATTGATAATAATAAAAATTATTTTTTGCATGATAGCGATAAGAAATTTATTTAATATATATTGAGACTAATACAAAAAATTAATTTTTACTAGTTTTTATTGAGTTAGAAGTAGTATTTTTTTTATTTTTAAGTATAATTGATTAATAATAAGTTATCCAAATCAATGATTATTTACTAAAATTTTCAAAGATTTTTTTGAAAAAGACCATATATGACCTCATTAATGTGCAATCCAGAAAGGTGTAGCAACTGTGAGGGGAACCAGTCCGAACAACCTTGAGTAAGCAACAGATTATAGCAACATTTGAAGAAGTGGAAGCACAACTGTTTTTGCTCTCTGCCAGTGATAAACAAGTTAACACATGGACCAACTACTGAGTAAGTTAATAAAGTAACAATATAAATATTATGTTATTTCATTAATTAGATGTGAACTATCATTAGTAAAAAAACAAATTTTACTAGAAAACTTAATTTAATATTAGTTGTTCCTAAATAGTTTAAACTAATAAAAAAACATTGTCAATTCAGACAGTACTAGCAGATAGTAAAACTTTAGAAAATAAAAATTATATTCAAATATTTTTATTTTGTCGACATCTAAAAAAATTATATCTATACATATATACTACATTAAAACAGTACAGAAAATAAATTGTAAAATGTAAATAAAATAATTCATACGAAAAAACTCATAAACTCAAAAAGGTAGCAAAAATACTTTGTTTTCAGTTATAACTGGGATTCCTAGAAACCTTATTAGCTTGAAATAACAATTTCAATAACAAATTATGTAGTCCTAATTAATTTAGTAGCAATTGACAAATGTCATTTGATTCCTCCATAAATTTTTTGTACTGATTTCCAATGAATTTGGAATATTATTATTACTATCATCAAATTTAATTTAAATGAAAAGTACAGTTCCTATTTGAATTGACAAATGGTTAATAAAATTTTAAATTGAATCTAATCAAAATAACTTTAGGTAGAGTGATGGGGGAAAAAAGACTTTGTTATTTAGTGTAGGTGTTATGGTTTAAAAGTGGCTTTAAATTTCTTGAAATCATTTCATTATTATTCCTGAAATATTCAAAATATTACATTATAAACACATAGTACTTACATTATCCATTTTTTTCTTCTTTAAAGCTTTAGGAGTGAGTTTTTGAAGGTGGCTGGGAAGGGGCGAGGAGATCGGAGAACTCACACAGGGTATTTTAAGCTTTGTATCTGGTTGTTGTTGGTCACCTGAAATTTTAATAATGGTTAAAAAAAACAAATTAAACCAAAAAGAGGCAGTAATCTGCCATGGCTAATCAAAACATAAATTAATACTTCAGCTCTATAAAACAACAATGAAATTAAATTTTATGAACTCAATATAAATATTGTCTATCTAGCATCATTACCTTCAATATTTTTCATGACGAGGAGCTCCTTTCCCAAATTATGACTAGCAAAACGCCTCAACTTTTCAATCTCCAACTCTTTGGCAATCATTTGTCGGCCAGGATAACCCAAATGTCTCATCTTTTCATATTCTTTAAAACTTCCAATTTCTTCGATGTTTCTACAAAATGAAAAACATTTCATGGGTACAGTATCAGACTGACATATATATATACTGTAGGGAGTGTATATAACAATGACACTTAAAACACTTACGGATCCAAATTGAAGACATAATTTCCATCTACTGTTCTCTCTTGAGTGTAATTTAAGTTGTAATCAACCATAACATTGATGACTCGCTCAACTTCACTTTTTTCCTTTGGAGTGTGCAATTGTATATTAACCTATCGGAAAAGATGACATGGTTTAGAGTAAAAAATTTTAAATTTACAAAATAAATTGAAGCTAAACAGTCTGGAACAACTACTTTGTATAAAAAATAGTGTATGCGATTGATGATCAGTTATTTTGTTGCATAGCCTTAGGTACATATAAAGAACCAAAATGTAACATTTATATTTGAGCTTATCTATAGTATAAAGTTCCCCTCAAAAATGATTCCAAAGCCCATATGAAATTGAGGTGATGAACTTACCCACCCATACTCACTTCAGATTTTGCAAAAGATAAATGTACCCAAATACTGCAAGAAAGGGATGACTAATAGAAAAATTTAATAGCTCATGTCACCACTTAATCATAACTAGAAAGGAATATAAAATAACGGAACTCAGTTAATTTTTTTGTACAATTAAGATGACATTTGATGACCTCTGAACTAGCCCTTGAATTTTTTATCTTCTGCTACAATAGATAGACTCAGGCGATTGATAAAGAAGAATTGAGTGATCAAAATAAATTATAGTCTACTAATATCAGGCATTGTTTGGCCCTAGATGAATTCTTGAAAAAAAGCAATGTGCTCATGGAAAATAGGACTCCAGTAGACTCTACGACTAAATTCGAAGACCTGGACTATGTAATCACGAGTCAAAAAGTCACGAGTGCAGTGGGACTGTGACAGGACAAAGCACAAAATAAATCAAAAGAAAACATTAACGCTGAAAAACATGTATGCATAGATGGAGAACAGGTAGAGGTATATTTCTCTTACTTTGGGAGCATAGTCTCCAAAAACGTCACAAGAACCAACTTCTAGTAAAAGAATTGAAAAAGTAAAAGGACATATTGACAAAGATAAGAAGAAAAAGGTGAAGGCATACTCCCAGAAATAGAGTGATATTACCAGAGCCGCACTTACCAAGAGCTCTCAAGGATGAAAGACCTAATAAGCTGACATGGAGATAAAAGTTTTTTCTTAAAAATATTTAGTTCCACTTAAATTTATTTAGACTAAATAAAAAAGTTTTAATTTAATAATAAATCTTCTGCCTCTCCACAATATAGGTTTTATATACCAATACATAACCATTTACTGTTATGTAAATAAAACCTGAATGTAATACACAAATGCATTTTTTTTGTTTTGTCAATGCAATTTTTATTATGTTTCTGTGAGGTCCTTTTCATTAGCATTCAAGCAAAAATGTACCTTTCAGGAAGTTTTAAAATATGTTCTTTCTTTTTTTATAACTTTTTCCCAACTTTGAAATGGGTAAATATTACAGTTGTAAAAAAACTTTTATTTATAAGTTTAGTTTAGGAAATATTTAAAAAAGAGGATGACTTCAAATGATTTTTTTTTTTCAAAATAAAATTATTATACACCTATGACTAATTTAATCAGATCAAAAATATATATTTAGAAGTTTTGTTTTTTTAAACTAACAGATTTATTTGAAAAATAAAGCATTTATGAAACACATATTCAAATTAAAGCCTTGATTATTTTCTGTGATTATCCTCGTTGATCTCTACTAGGAGTTTTACTACCCACCAAAGCTATTTTTGAAATAACTAAAAAAAATAATTATCAAAAAATTTACCGGTCGGATATTAGGTACAATTAGCTCAAGCAAATAAGGAATAATGTCCAGCAACAATCTTTCTCTTTGCTGATATGCTTGAACATGAGGAGGCATGCCTTTGAATGCGAAATCCACCATTTGTAATATTCTTGTTCTCTTCTGGTTCATCTGTAAGCATAAGTATGTCAAAAATAACTTTAACTTTATTAATGGTTGTAAAATAGAATATTGAGGATACATTAATAATTGATAATGGACACACACAGAACAATGCTAAAAGCAATATATTTTTATGAAAGCTTGGCAATATTCATTTTGATTTTATGTGTGAAATATAATCAAAGCAAATATTGAAAGATAAAGATTAAAAAAAAAAAATTATCGGCTCAATTAACAAGAAACAAAAGAAGTCAAAAGGCTAGGAACCTGAAAGAATGCTTGTGTAAACTGTAGATTTCCTCAAGGACGATAGATATCTCAAAGAGGCAAGAAGGAAGTGAGCAAGAGGAAAAAAAGGAAACATTACTTTAATAATAAAGACCCTGTAATTATTTTCCACGTCCTAGGAAAGAGATCAAGCGGAAATTATAATGCTTAATATCGTGTCACCAGGTTAAATAAAGCCAGGAAATGTGAATATGTTAAAAATTGGTTTTATTGACTTTTGTAATTACAGTGGGATAAAGCCAAAACAACAAACATTACACATCATTAATCATAATGCTGAAGCTTTTAACTACACATCATGACCAGAGATTTTTTTAAATTATCAAGTAATTATATTATAAACTTTGGTTTAATGAGGTAAACAGAATTTTTCTTGCTTTCAGCAATCAATCTTAGCAAACAATTTTCAGTTCTCTCTGCCAGGGAACTAACAATCACTAGAACACACACATGGTTTATGATTTTTGGAGAAAACCCCCAAAGCAAATTGATTTCACTGGACATGTCTCATTACTATGTTTCTTCTTTGCCTCGAAATAAGACAAAACAAATAAAGAAATATGTTAAGCAATAAGGCTACAAAAAAGTAGGAAAAGTTTCCACTAAATTACGTTTCAGGAGAATAATAAAACATAGACTAGAAATAAATATAAAAGTCATTTGTATTAATGATGCAGTCAAACAATGGACAACTATTTTTTTTCAAATTATAAGTAAGTAAACCAAAATGTATTTCCACTCAGCTGTCTAAAAAAATTGTCCCAAGACTGTTAAGCCCTACCTAATCTAATTAGAATTCCTTGAAATTGTAATTGTAGAAAATCCTTGTAAGATCATGTTAATTGCAATTTAGTCCTAATCCCAACTGGAAAATTAGAAGCTTACAATAAATATAAAGTGGGTTAATTGATAATTAAAAACAAATTAGATTGTGATTCAGCTAAGGAATATTCTGTATAATATTACAAATGATCGGGAAAAAAAACGAAGCATGGCATTGACTAACCTTTGATTCTCTAGGTGTGGTGCCTTGAAACAATAAAAGAAACATTAATGGAATCGCAGAGTTTACCCAGCAACAAGGTGAACCTGTTTTTTTTTTTATAACCAGATACGATTAAAAATTACTGACTTGGACCGATTTTATAAAAATAAATTTACTGGATTAAAAAGTTTTGAGAGATGACTACCAATTCTGCAAGCAAAAAACTTTCTAATTAATTATTAAAACCTCTGATGCTAATTAGAGTTCGGTAACAGTTATGAATAATAATTGAAGTTTCTTCTTTTACAGTAAAGTTCTTTAATATGCTTCCCTTTATGAATCTTAATTTCTACAATAATTTCGTAAAACACTGTCCTCATAGATGAACAATTAGGTTGTGAAATTATTTTCAACTTTTAAATGCTGAGATGTACTTGTAAGGTAACCACTGCCATTTAGAACAGTTATGAATCATTGTTCTTTCATTAAACATGATAGTGAAATCAAATAATCTACTGATTATTGATATTTTTTACTATTAAAAATTTAAGGTACTTAACGATTAACAGGACCACACAAGCTAGAGGCCATCTTAGAAGGACTGATAAGGCCAAATTAACCAGACACATCTTGCAGACAGTACTGGTAAAGTTGGAAGATTAATTTATTGAGAAATATGCTTGGAAGATTATATAAGAAATATTGAGGCGAAAAAAAGTAGTTTATTAGGAAAAAAAGTACAAACTATTAAATTAGCTGATGATTATTAGATAATGCACCCAAAATTTCATTCATACTAAGAAACTTTCCTTCCCAACCATGAATTCTGCAATTTATGAATCCAATAATTATCCTCTTGTTTTTCTTTCTTAGCCGTAAGACAAATATTTTTTCGTACTTTTTTGTTAAATAAGGCAGGTTACAATAATGTTAACATTTGTTGAAATATGGCCTCCATAAATACTAATGTTTACAATACAATACAATGTGTCTTGAAGTTGATCAGTAATTACAAAATATATCCACTAATAATGCTGTTTCACAGTAAAGAATTGATGTCTCAAAGACATGAGAAAAGTTAAGAAACAAAAAAAAGTTTATTGATGAACATCAAAACAACAGATCTTTCTTAAAACGACATGGTCTTACTTGGTTTTAAATAGGGCTGTAAAATCTAAATGGTTGTAAGATCATTATACAAACAAAAAAGTGGGTTAAAAAAGATCATTAGAGATATAGAAGGGGAAAAAAAGGGGGAAGGGAGCTCTCGAGAGAGAAAGGTATTCTGTAAGAGACTGTAATGAGTTTCCAAAAGCTGTCACCCACCACCTCGCTGACTCCTGAATAATTCAAGCACTCATTAGACTGTTCCTAATAAGCTTGACTGATGGTCAATGGTAATTAAAACACAATTATTCTACATCATAAACCAAGATACTATCATTAATTTTCAATGGAATCACAATGTCATAAGTTTATATTATAGATAGATTAAAAAAATTACTTTCTAATGTTTTATAATTTGTAGATCCTGGCAATACTCACAGTACGACTACATGTTTTTAAAAAAGTTATACTATATATTTTAAGAATTTTTTTTTCTTCATTTCACCTTTACATACTCTTATTAAGGACAGGAAAAGTGGACCATACTATGAGGCAGTCCAATTACATAAAAGTAAACTAAAATTTTCTGTCTGTCTACGCATCGGAACCCAACCAAAAACCATCATATCATTTGGAATTAATACTAACTATACGATATGAGAACCCTTATTTTCATGTTTGAAACATAAATGATGATCTAATTCACAATTTTGTAGTATGCTCTACTAATAAACTACTAGTTTTTATATAACTAGAGGGCTCCATCCCTTGCTCCCTTTGCCCGCCACCCCAATGTCGGACTCAGTCACCTGTATTATGAATAAGATAAGAGATAGAGATATATATAAATAGATTTTCTCATTTGTTTTTGAGTTTGGTCTTTGGTTTTTTTTTTGTCTCTGATCTACCCAGATCTCTTATATGATGCAACGTAAGTTGGAGAAACACTAAAAACCTATATTTCTACATTATAATGGATTCATTAAAAAAATTCAAAATTAATTACATAGCTGATTTACACACAAATTCTATGTTTTCAATATGGGCAGTATCATATTGCATGTTTTCACTATGGGTAATATCATTTTGCATGTTTTCACTATATGTATATAATAAAAGGTAAGAAAAAATATTTTTTATAATAATGAAATTTTTTGTCCACGCTCACCCTTCATGTTTTTAACTTTTGGGCTAACTGAATGGTGGAAGTACGACTCATAAGGAATTTAGGTCACCCATGCATATCTAAAGGGGAAAATCAACATTTTTCAAATGTTTCATATTTATAAATTCTATTTTATGCAAGGAATGAATGGACCTTGGACAGATGTATCGGGCACTTAATTTCTTCATATTTTTCACATAAAATAGCCCTCAAACAATCAATATGTCGTTATTATAATATGGAATGGATTATTACATCCTACATACTAATTCCATTACCTGTCTTTCATAGCCTTTTATCTTCTCATCATGGCTTCTGTTATGTCGTCTCTTCCTTTACCTGTCAGGTCAAACTAGAGAAGCCTCTTCAAACACACTTTTTTTCTATCATCCTTCCCACAAGACCAGCCATTTCGTTTCAACATTATAGTGTGTATTTATCACTCTCCTTCTTATTTATGTATTTGTTACATGGAAAATGCATCACAAGATCGCCTCAAATATAAACAATCTCTACTTAAGTCAGACAGCATTCACCACAAATGAGCAATATTTATTAGTAAATGTTTAAAAAAACAAACAAAGAAAATACCCCTTGTGGAAACAAGACGTTTAAGGGTTCATTGAGAATAAGGTCAGTTGACTGAGAGGAGTTTATCATTCATCATTGCAAAATAGGGTAGGAGATACGGAGTACCCCTTAACTTATTTCGATGGAGGATGAGAAGAAGTTAGTTGGGGAATAGAACAACTTGGAACACTTGGAAAAACACAGCTATCGAAGGAGGATTTATTTTAAAGTTCCACATTGTAACCCATTGATAACTTTGTATCTAGAATAATAATTAAGAGATGACAGGACATGGATGGAGGGTTGCAAATGATATCCGGACATCTTTGGAACTGAACAGATATTGGGAAGGAGCAAAATTGCATAAAATACTTAAATACATTAAGAAAAGCATCAAGGTGTCTAGAATTATCAAAAGGGTAACCAAGATAAACACTAAATTACATGATTTTTTAGTAACATGTCTGGTGTACAGATGCTTATTTTTGTACACCCACTTTAGGAAATATTGTATAAACATTTATAATCATAAACACAAATAATTACTTAAGTTTTCAAGTATAATAAACAAATTTAAAAAAATTGTTGATAATAATACTAACAATTTTCCTTCATATAATTATGTGTTCCAATATTTTTTACACTCACTGTAGTTTGGTTATACGATCACCAAAAAATAAAGTTTAAAAGGCAATATGTACAAGGAGAGGAAAGGTAGAGAGAGAGAGAGAGAGAGGGCTCATTGGGACTATTGCCAATACTGCACAAGCATAACAAGTAACAAACTCCGACCGTATGGTATGTGACATTCACATCAAAAAGGTAATGTTTGAGTTTCTTTGTTTCATTTGATATATAATGTTTTTATTCTAATTTAAAGCTCTTTAAAAACTTTATTACATTTTTATTTTTCTAAATATAATATTAAAGACTCTAAACAAGTCACAGTTTGAAAACATTTAATAATCTTTATTTACTATCACAAAAAGAGAATCAAAAAAATTGATAACTCAGATGAAACTTTGATTCACTGATTGATCAATCAATGATTGATTTATATCATATTTTTACTTATTATATGGCTTTAATTACTGAATAACAAGCCACAAATACAATTAAAAAATATTTTACAACTTTAATAAAAATAATTTACAAACGTGATAAATATTTGTACAATATTAGTTATCAAATAATAATTATACCTTACCTCAAATGCAGCTGAAGGGTAAACCAATTTTGGCCAAGATATGCCAGAAAATAGTCTATGCCAGGTAACAAAGGAATAAGGTAAATACGGGTACATTGAGTACACCTGACTACTCTGAATAGAAGTGGAAACCAGATCGTGAAAACGGAACCAATTCAGTCCAGTGCAAACCTAAACCAAACAAAATTTATTGGTTTTCATTTCTTATGGTAAAGCCAAAAACAATTTTAATGATAGCTTCTATTCTAGTTAACTTAATTCCCAACACTTATACCAAATTATTAATCAGGACTTCAAGATCAATAATTTGATTATTTAATCTGTAGGATAGGGAAGTATTTATTTTTTAATTATGAAGTAATTGATTAATTGAGAGAGAACAAGCCTAGTGCCAGCTCCTCCTACCAATTACGTCGACAACCTTCGGACAGCCATATCTTCTTCATGAGGTTCTGCACCATGGATTTATTTATTTAAATTTTCTAATTAATGACTCAATTATTTTTCATAAGGTTGCTTTTATTTTTATCATATTTTGAGCACTGAGTTCAACTTATCCCTCTCTGTGAAACTGATGACGATTTTAATGATTTTTTGTAATTATAATCCATTTAGACAGGGTTTTAAGTTTAAACATATACTACATATTACTAACCAGGTCAAGATACGCAGTTCAATATATAACTACTAAATATTACAGGAGCATATATCTGTACCTCGGAGGGATACAACACTTAAGGTATTAACGGGTGATCTTCGAAAATGTTTGCCGTCACCCCTTATAACAAATTGCATAAGCTTTTACAAGAGAAAACTTTGGACGTTGAATTACACCCTTTTTGATTTTTCTGATTCGTCAGTCCATTGTATTATGTGGGACGAATCCAAAGGAGCTCGTGTTGTATCCCTCCGAGGTACAAGTTTTAAAGTTTTGAACAAACTAAACAAGATATAAGTTTTAGAATTACTTAAAGTTTTAGGAACGTACTACATATAAATTTTTGAGCGATGATAGACAGATCTTGAATTTTAAAAGAAATATTAATACTATTTTTTTTTTATTTATTTTTTTTTTTATTCTCTAAACCCCTTGAAGTTATACAATGAAAATATTATAAGAAACTTTGCAAATTTCTCCTCATTCTGCTATGTGCAGATGCATTTGAAGGAGTTCGTGCTACTCAACAATACAGGTTGTGGTTAATAGGAAAATAACATGAATACAAATCTAGGTGATGGGGCTCACCTTCAGTTTAAAAATGGGAGAAAAAACTTACAAACTAAAAAACTAAAGCGTTCCAGCCACGACAGCGTCCTGCCATCGATGGGGGAACAGAGCGGGGGTTATAGTGTTAAACAACGGGTTTGTCAAATAATATTAATACTAAACTTAAACTAATATATATGTATGTCTTGATTTTGTTAAGTTCATTGGGTATATATAAACAGCTATAATAAAATTTTAAAAATCAATAAGTTTTTTTAATGAATAAAACATATTTTCATAATTTCACAAAAGTAAAATTCAAATGAACATTGGTAAAATGATTAAGTTACAATTATTTTGGGTACCTGATATAGATTACATCTATCTTCAAATAGTATTACTTTTTTCAAAATGAATCTATACCAATAGTTTCAATCAGGTGGTATAATTAAAATATATTATGAAAGGAAAATTAATTTGTTTTATAACCATTTTATATTGACAGTAGACATGATCACATTTTTTTATATGCTGACTCATCATAGATTGTTTTCGGTGATGATAATTGTAACTGTTAAAGTCCTTTTTATCTACTTCACCAACCCTTTATACCAAAAATAGGTAATTCAGACAGTTCCCACTGATGAAAAATTTAGTGTATTTACAATTATTTCATATGTGATCACTTACTTACTATTGAAAAATCATGTGTTGAAACTAATTTGAACTAGTTTGAATTATTGTATTTTAACCTTAAAATAAAAATTAGCCTGCCCATTGCTGTTCACAGAAAAAGAAAAAGGTGGTATGGATTGAAATTTAACTGCGCAAGACAAGGCATGCAAATAACTAGAGCCAAACAAAAGTTTACAAAAAAAAAACTTAAAATGTGCATAACATTGATGATAACATCCATAGCAACAACACTATGTAAGTTTAAACTTCATTTAATTCATGATAACTTATTTAATTGTAAGTTAATTATATGGTTAGATGTTATTATACCCATAGCATAGTGGTTAGCATGCTGACTTGTAACTGGGGAACTCCTGGTTCGACCCCAAGGATTTATCCTTTGGAGGATGGGTCTGGTCAGAGTTGACTCAATCTCATGAGTCAGTCATAAGGATCGATAAATGGAACAAAGAAGTAGCGAATCCAGTAAAAATTTAATATTAACAGCTAACTCCTAGATCTAGTCAAACAAGCCACCTGTTTTTATACCTCAGTACTACAGAGATAATCTCCCGAATCTACCTAAGGTAGGTTGGCGAGTAGAGCCTACCAACTATCTCTTCATGAAATGTTATGCCATGGATATAATTTTTGAATGTGGTTCGACATGTCCAGAAGAGACAAGTCTTATTAATCTGTGCAACCCAGCCATTTATACATACCATATTATTTTCCTTAATAACATTAACTTTAAAAATGGGTTGTTCCTTAAAAATGTATTTACATAAATAAATATTTTTTATTAAGAATAAAGATATGTTTAGCAGAATAAGATGATAAGTTTTTTATACTTTTTTTTTTCATTTTTCTTGGGGGGGATAAAAAAAATAGGTGGGTGGAAAGGAGTCTTGTACACCGATAAATAAGGTTAATGTAGTTTTTCTTTAATTAAACTACTAAATATGATCAAAATTAAGTCTACTAACTAAAAAGACTAAGTCAACTAAAAATATATAAAATAAGAAATAATGGCACTTTACACATATGCCTGCAATGAGATAACTTTATTAAGTTATTAAGGGATTAATGTAAAAGTTATATGATTTATTTATTAACATGTAACCAGGAATAGAATATCGTATTCAACTTTATTACATTAATTAATCCGTTAAATTCACATTTCAATTATGAAAGCATGATCCTTTAACTCTACATATTTATATATGTTGAAAAAATATTTATAGATATATATAAATGTGAAATATTATTAAAACCATTGTTCACAATAGGCCCCTACTTAAATTATCTTTCTGGAAAGATAAGCCATAACAGAAGTTAATCACTTTAAAAAAATCTATAAAAATATGCTTTACTCTTAATCATATGCACATATGCATAGCAATAAAGATCTCTGAAATTCTGAAAAAAAAAATTTAACAAAGAAAAAGAAAGAATATTATATAATGTATGTAAGCCTAGTTATATTACATTATAGATATTATATTATTGTCGTAAGTTTAGATGCTTAGTTCTAATTAATTTTACATTTTCCCCTCCCCCAGATATATTTCCATCTATCAGGAGTATAGACGGAAATATAATCGTAACAGAAATATAATATACCTGAGTATAATCTTATTTCTACATTCAACATTGATAATTGATTTGCATCAAATGAGCCAAAAATGGTATCAATTCACTTGACTTAGATGATACAGGTTTACTTCTGGTGAACGGATCTTCGAATGCTGAACTAATGGAAACCATTTACATACCTTCTTCCAGTATGAAAGGTACCTTGATGTTATCTAAAGTTTAACAACTTTAAACTAAAAACAACTGCGTACTTTGTTTTTTGATAGGAAGGGCAAGTTATCTACAAGTACTAGTTAGAGTTAGAATGCTGAATTAATTTAAGTAAAGTGTCCACTACCTCTCTACCCTCAACAACTTTTAAGGGAAATTAGAATTCGTATTAATTAATTCATAATAATTAATTAAAATAAAAGACAAAAGCAGAGTTGCTCATAATCACCTATGGTTATGTACTAATACTGAAAAGCAAAATGAATACTTAATAGAAAAACATAACTCTGCTGAATAAAACTTAATTTAAATAAAAGCAATGTATATTTGAAACTATTTTGATTCAACAAGGAACAAACTAATGATATCTAATTACAGTAATGACAAAGAAAAAAAAATCCAGAAGAAAGGCACATTCCTTTGTCGATCTTAAGACTGTAACCTTAGACAATAAGGTTGAAAGAAACATTGATTGTTATGATATTGCCAAGCCGATTCTAAACAAGCAGCTATTAAAAACTTGTTAATTATGCAGTTATTTTCAAATTTCAAAGTCGGAAGAGAAGAAAATAAAAATTAGCTTTGTAAAATAAAATATGAAGCAATAGATAATAAAAGGCATTCTGATTATGGAACTGTTTATTTTTTAATGAAGGTTTGGTGGGTATCTTTAAGTTTTAACTAATGGTAAAGTTTTTAGGTAATGCCATAGTAAATATCAGTTTTTTTTAAAAGTACTACTATAATAGAAAATTTATTCAATTAAAATATTGAGAAAATTATACGTAACAGTCATTTAAAGTAAAAAAAAAAAATCTTTCTAAAATTGTATTAACTAATTGAGTGCAAACTAATGCATACATAGAAATCCAATACAACAAAATTAATTTATTTATTTATCAGTTAAATCGTAATCAATCAATAGGGAGCTTCAGTACAATTTTATATTGAATTTTCATAATAAAGCAAAAATAGTCATAACTAGAGTTCACACCAAGCTCCTACCAGAGCACCCTTGACCCCTGCTTTGCGCTCACGGAGGAAGGCATGTAGGTCACAAGCATGTTCATACACAGCTCATATTTCACACTCGTAGAGGAAGGCATGTGGTAGGTCTGATTAATATAAATAGACTACTTGCATTTTCAGATTGTGCCCCCGTAAACAAACTTTTTCCCAGCACACCTTTTTTTTTTGTCAATTCCCAAAACATATTTTGTCCAAATATATAATTTTTAGACCGTGAGAATCCATGCAAATTGTCCAAATAAAGAGCATATTTATAATGATAATAAATACTGACTAAGAATTTGTGATGCAGAGAAAAAACTTTTTATCCTAAAAAAAAATTAGTGTCAGGCAAAAAAAAAAAAAAAAAAAAGTGAAATTCAAATACTGGAGAATTTTCCAGTCTGTGAGTTTTTTACTTAAAAAATGAGCCCTCAGTCAGCGAAATCGGTCCGACCAATTAGCCTATGAATTCATCATCCATCTCTCTCTAATGCAATGCCTCTTTGTATTTAGAAATATAATCATGCACAATATCTAGGCTATGTGTCATGGTAAATATTGTATGAATAAGTAAGCGAATGCTGAACTGTACTAAATTCAGTAGGCTAGATTGTAATTTTCATTTCTATAAAATTATTATAATATCACATATATATACATTTTCAAAATCGGTCTGACCAATTTTCCAATGAATTCATCATCCTCCTCTCTCTAGCATAATATCACTTAATATATACAAATATAATCATGTAAAGTATCTAGGCTGTGTGCAATTGTACATATTGTAAGGTAATATCACATATATATACAGAGGGGTCCAAAAAAATGTATCCACTGGTTAACAGTCCATAACTTGATAACTAATTGACTGAGTTGTCTCATTTTTGGTGAAAGTGTAGCTTAAAGTCCAACTAAAAGATATCAGTGTAGGTGTTCGAAATGGTCACCATTAACATCCACACACAAACGATGCCGCCGAACTGCAGCACAAACTACTGACTGTAACGTGTTCAGTTGGATATTTGCACATGAATGTACGATGGATTCTCGAAGTTCATCCAATGTGCGTGGCTTTTGTCGATAAACGACATCCTTTAGTGTTCCCCACAGGTAAAAGTCCAGAGGAGTTAAGTCTGGGGAATGTGGTGGATACTCTACAGCACCTCGACGGCCTATGCATCTTCCTGGTAGATTTTCGTCGAGATAAACCCTAACACGATTGTGGTAGTGAGCTGGGGCACCATCTTGTTGAAAGTAAAATCTTCCGCCTCCATACAAGTCTTGGATGGTAGGTAAAATGGATGTTTGAAGGGTGTCGGTGGCTCTGTTGATACACATTTCGCCATTGCCGTTGAACCTCATTAATGTTTTCCTTCTTAAAGTACCACTTTAAAACAGACTTCCTTTCATCAAATGTAAGCCTTACGCCAGCCATGTTTACTCGAGTAACAAGGTACAACTAACAATAAAACACTAACTATCTGGCGACTGTCATCTGACAAAACAAAACAATGCAATACAACGCTTGTATGGCAATTGCCGGAACTACAAACTATTACACTACCAAAAATGAGACAACTCCGTCAATTACTTTGCAAGTTATGGACTTTTAAACAGTGGATACATTTTTTTATACCCCTCTGTATATATATATATATATATATATATATATATTATATATACATAATATATATAATATGATATTATACATGATATGATATGATATGATGATATTATACATTATATACATAATATAATAAAATGTATATATATATATATATATATATATATACATTTTCGATGAAATTTGGGGTAAATACAAGTAGGAAAATAGTTGCTTAGGTGGGGAGTCATAAAATTTCAAAGTTGCGAATTTCAAAGTTATTGTATTGGTGCCAAAATTGATGAGAATATCTCATAAATATAAGTAGTAATTGAGACTGCTAAATGTAATCCTCAAAAATAAGACCCCTACAATTTTTTTTTCAAGAATAACACTTGAAAGTATGTCTAAAAATTAAGTGTGGAAATGAACTCAGCATTTCTGCTCTGGCTAGAAAAGTATGGCAATCTATAGATAATTTCTGGAGTGCATAAGGGTATTAAATTAAAAAAAAAATAATAATATATAAACTATTAGTACCTTTTAATTTATTTACTACAATTTTGTAGTCTTCATAAGGATTTAGCCTTAGCGGAGGTATGATCTGTCAAGACATCATGACAGATATTCAGTGACTACCGATATTGCTAGCAGCAATCACATCAACAGCTGACATTACAAACTATTAATGCCAGTTAGTTATGTTGATAATTTCAACAAACTGTTTGGCTATAAAAAGTAAGCTAAATAAATGCTGTCAGAAAGAATTAAAATGATTGCCAAATTAATTTATTATAATATATTAATTAAGGTAAATCATCTCACTGCACTGGTAATGTGACACAGTGGTAAAAAAAAAAGGTACCTCACTACTAGTTATAAAATAATTTACTCAGCTGATAATTTATTATCAGCCTTTATTATCTGATAAATTACCTGATTTTTTTTCCCTCTGAATGTTGATTTCAAAAAATAACTTTCTATTTATTTTCACTTTTGTCTGCACAAAGTAAACTATAGGAAAGCAAAACACATATTATTACGGAAAGAAATGCAAAACTCAACCTTCTTTCATACCCTACTAATGATATCCTAGTCTTAAGACATTAACAATAAAATGATGCATTTATATAATACTAGTGAAAAAGAAAAAATTAATTTATGTTTTTCACAGATGTCAAAAGGGAATGGCTAATGAAAAAGCTGCAAAAGTTCTGGCTTCTGTTTCATTCTGTGAAAGGACACAACCAAGGACAAAATGGCTTACAAATTAAAAAATATGAAGCATACGATTTCATCAAATTTTTAATAGATTTTCATATTATGGAAAAAAAAGCAAAACTAATTTAAAAGAAAAAAAAACTTGAAAAAAAATTGTGTAATTATAAATGATAATGTTCCTCACAATTTTTTGCTGGCATTAAATATTATACCATGGAACAGAATAATAACACTTTTTATAAAATATAACTTTTTTTTTTCGAATTATTATGTTAAGAGATCATTTTAGCAATTACATATAGTATTTATAGATGGGTAATGCACACTTCTTCTTTTTTTAAATCAGCTTAAAAATTGTGGTGCCTTTTATTGACTGAATACAATTATATATTTTTGGGTTCTGTGTAATCAAGTAATCTGTAAAATTAGTTACAGTATCATAAAAAAATTTCAGGCAAGACAGGCCCAGGATTTCAACTAGAAAACACCACATCACCGGCAGGGTGCTGTTTTCAACTGAACCGTCCTGGTAGCCTAGTCAATATTTAATATCTTTAATTGGACTCTTATAAAAACTGCAAAATCAACAATTCAATGGCAATCTTTCATCAATAGTCAACTTTTTGGCTAATAATTATTAAACCAGTGGGATTACATTAGTCAAAGTTGACACTTTTCTGACAACTGAAATCCATCCTTCTATTCTGTACAGTCCTTACTTTTGCTGACTCAAACTGTTTATATTGAGGACAAAAGTAACATACATAAATAGATTTTGCTATATTACTAAAGGAATCTGGCTTGTTGAGCCAGAATATGATGTAGACATTTACAGTAATAGCTTTATGATATGGAGGACCAGACAGAATCCCTGTACAGATTGTCTTTCGCTCAAAGCTACATTAGTTAACAGAATGTGGCTCCTTATGTAGGAGCATATAATATCCTGTAAAACTACAAATCAAAAGAAAAAGCAAATCATTGAGGAATAGGTTGTTTTCCTCAAAGGTTGTTTTTATTTTGTTTTGTTCATTTATCACTCATTCTTGAAATGTTTTTTTCTGTTGGAGGTAGACATGTATCACTTCTGATTACAAATTTGATCCAACATTTGGAGGACCTCTCAGAGCACATGATTGAAACAAGCTTTTATATCGTTGTGGAATTAAAAATAATACCAAATACATTTACTAACTAGGAATCCTCCAAAAAATTAAACTTAGAAGGGCTTCCAGAAAAACCCTGCCAAAGCTGAGAGTCAAGATTCTAAAAATTTAAACAATTTTTAATAAAGAAATATTCATATGGCACCACATATATCTCTAGAAACTATCCTACTTTGGACATATTTTTTCATTAAAGTACACACTGCTTCCTGCTATAGAAAAATAGTTATTGGAATTTAAAGAATGATATCTTGTAGATAGAACAAGAAATAAAATACAAATAAAATAATTGTTTTTTACATGAAAACAGAACAGCAGATTTCAAACTATATTCAATTTAATATTTTTTACAACTGAATACTATGTTGCTGTATAAGTTTACTTACGTGCAGAAAAAATATTTAATTCTCATAATATAGAATAGATAGTAAAATTAAAGGAAATTGATCAACTTTTTTCCAAAATCGAAAAGAATAGAATAATTACTTTCAAACAGATATGGTGATAGTCTTCATATGTCTGTCTGTCAGCCTATCTGTGTTCCGTGGGTGTGTTCTACTATCAGGTCGAGTCATAAGTAACTTCCATTTTTTTTTATCACACATTTATTTTGTTCTCATTAAATAACAAAATTATATTAATTTATTATGTAATCACCATTATTATCTATAACCTTCTCCCATCTTCCTGGCAGTTAATCAATTCCTTCCATGTAAAATGTGGTTGGTTTGGACTGGAAGAAGTTTTCGACAGCCTGCCTGACTTGCTCTTCATAACTGAAGGTTTTCCCATTCAAAAAGTTTGGTAAGGAACAGAAAAGATGGTAGTGTGTCGGGGCAAGATCCGGGGAGTAAAGTGGATGTGGTAGAACAGACCATTCAAGCTCAAGAATTTTTTCTTCAGTCACCCTTGCTGTATGTGGTCGCACATTGTCGTGTAAAAGAATGACGTTTTTGCGATTGACGAGTGCAGAACGCTTTTCATGGAGTTTCTCTTGCACTCTTTGCAACTGCTGAACGTATCTATCCGTAGCAATTGTTAAATTTGACTTCAACATGAATTATTCCTTGACAATCCCACCATACACACAATAAAATCTTTTGGCAATGGATGTTTGTTTTCAGGTCTGGCAGGAGTGGTTGATCCTTATCAAGCCACTGTCTTTTGCGGACTATATTGTCATAGGTAACCCATTTTTCATCGCCTGTAACAATCCTGTTTAAAAAAGGCTCAACTTTTACCCATGAGAGCAGACTTGTGGCGATTGACATGCGATCTTCTTTATTCCGTTCACTGAGATTGTGAGGTACCCACACTCCTAACTTGCTGACTTTCCCTAATTTATCCAGGTGGCGGTTAACAGTTGATTGTGATGTATTCAACCTTTCTCCTATACCTCTTGTTGATTGACGTGGATTTTGCTCCAATATTGCCTTTAAAAGGTTGTCGTCAAAGTTGGAAGGACGTCCTGCCCTCGGTAGGTCTTTTAAGGTCGTATCTCCAAAACGGAATTTTATAAACCAATTTCTAACTGCCCGATCAGTTATTAGTCCTTCTCCATATACACTGCATATTTTTTCAGCTGTCGCCCTAGCACTATTGCCTTGTTTAAATTTCCAAAGCATTACATGACGACTATGTACTTTTTGACTCTCCATTTCAGAGGTTAAAAAAAACAGTTTAACGTAACGTGTATCACACAAAAAAGTTGACAAAAGACTAACTGAAGCCTCGTCTATATAGTGAAAACAAAAACTTGTTGTCATGGTAACTCGTAGCGGGTAGATATGACAATAGATTCTACTTAGCTGCATCAGAAGTTACTAATGACTCGACCTGATATATGAAATGAAAAACCCTTCATTAGGGGACATTAGTGATTTTTATTACAGTAGTTTTTTTCACAATACTTAAATAAATTCATAAGAAGCTCTTGTGCCCCAGTCCTACCATTGTTCATTTTCGGATCCTTCATTCAGGGTATAAAAATACTAAAAGTTTAAATAACTTAAAAAATACATTTTACTTCATAATTCATGGGAAACCTTTATAGTTAGTGGACAAATATATATAATCTTGGATGTAATAAAAAAAAGAAGTTTTCTGGCCATTAATATTTGAATCAACGAGTGAAATAAGGTAAGCTTCTATATGAGTAAATTATATTTTAAAAATTGAGAGGGCATTCAAATACTTACATTCCTAATCGATCCCTCATGAGGTTTAACAGTCAAGTAGTTCTCAAAAACTCCAGAAGCCAATCTGTCATAATCTCCGTAACTTTGTACAACTCTCAATACATTAAGATACCTAACAGACAATACTTAATAATTTTTGGAAAAAAAAAAAGAAAAAAGAAAATGACAATAAAAAATACCTGTTTTTCAAAAGGGAATCTCCACATTTTTCTACCGTATCAGAACTCTTTGAGTGAACAGTATGTGCTTTGCTGAAACAAACCAATAATTAAATTTTTTGTGCGGACACGAAAGGATTGCAAAGAA
Organism: Acanthosoma haemorrhoidale; assembly: GCA_930367205.1. Classification (NCBI taxonomy): domain Eukaryota; kingdom Metazoa; phylum Arthropoda; class Insecta; order Hemiptera; family Acanthosomatidae; genus Acanthosoma; species Acanthosoma haemorrhoidale. The sequence goes on along the minus strand of OV884014.1, from coordinate 83,587,193 downwards.
TTAACCAAAAAATAAACTTTACTTTTTGATAGGAATGTGAAAAACAGTTTGCCATACTGCAAACAGACCTTGCTGGCGGTCTTTTGTTCCCAATTTCGCACTGCTAACCTGACTCAAAGTCACACGATTACCTTTAGCTTTCAACATGGCTAGAAGTGAAAGGCAAGAACGAATGTCATTGTGCGTTTTTTCACTCAATGCCATCATTGTACCAAGATCACTTTTGATGTATTCTTTTCTGCATATCTCCATAAGCCTTTCCCCGAGCCTATAATTAAAGAAATAATAAACACTGTTTTAAATACTAATTATATACATATTGAGAACAGTCCAAGCAAAAAAAATATTAGAACAAGAAGGGTAGAATGGAATACAATCTTTTTTATTTTACCTATGGTATATATAAGCACAGTGATAATTGTTACTATAGTTACTGTTTCGCATGTAATGGGAAAGCACATTTAAAGCCCCTGTAAGATCATAGAAACATGGTGTTGAAATGACGGGTTTTCTTTCAATCCAACTAAAACAGAATTAATTCTCTTCGCCAATAATGGGATGGTTATACATCCTCAAGACTCTCCAAAACATCCCCAGTATTGTCACATCAGGTGAAATACTTAGGGGTCACATTGGACTTCAAACTTGACTGTAGCCTAAACCTGACCAACCTAAACTTTGTGGCAAATAATAAAAGGCAAAGAGAAACCTAAGGCATAAAGCCAACATTATTCTGTATTTATTAAAGCTACAATAAAACCCTACATACATTATGGGGCCATTGTGGTGGGCCTGCATTAAAAGGATATTAATAAAAAAGGTGACAACCATACAATGAATGGTATGTCTACGTACTGCTGGGGCAACGGGAACAATCCCAACAGCATAGAAGGTGTGCCCGATTCAGACAGACAAGGTGGCAAAGGCGGCTAGATTCGGATTAGCAACAGACGAACAGTGGTAAGTGGTCGAGTTTCATTATCCATCCAGCAAGATCTACCAATCATGCAGTATTACGTACTCACCATAAGGTTAACTCCTAACTATTCCTTCCCACAACTGACCAATGGCTGGGAGAGGGAGGTATATTACCTTCTTAGCTTAGTGTGATATACGAATGTTTCATACAAGAATCTCTCAGATCATCTAGTACTGCAGCTTACCTTTCCAATACAGGAGATAATGTAGACCAACCACTAGCGAGACATCAGGAAAGTTTAAGGAAGAATTGTATGCAATCATCAATGCTGCCTTACAATCTCTAATACAGTCAGCAACAACAAGTTGCATAAATATCTGCAGAGAGAGCAAAGCAGCAATTGGTTTCAAGTGAACCAAAATTGTCCCTAATTAGAGTTGGCAAGAGATTGGCTTGTCTAAAGCCACATCTGCCTCCATATTGAAACAGACGAGAACATACAGCATCAACTATACATATATAGCTATTATATAGTATATAGCTAGACAAACACTCAACAGTAAATAATTCATGGTTATTGAATTGAAGCTGACAAAACATTAACCTTACAATAGGCATTTTGAATAGACTGCAGATTAAGGAAACCTATCCTTGATAGGTGTATTCAAGAACTCTGTTACACCTATCTGGTGGAGGAAACCTCCTATCAATAGGATAAAGCTAATAATATTACATAAAGGATAATCATGTTCCTAGGACAATGTAAAGCATTCGGGAAGCCAAGGATTTACACCCTAGGCTGCGACAGGATTCCATTAGAGGAACTAAATTCCATCAAATAGGAATCAATCCTCAACTTCATTAAGAGGTCAAGAATATTCCAATAGAAACCGCACAGAAATGGGTACAACACAAGGGCAGACAAAAAGAACCAGTAGGCATAGTTATCAAAACAATCAAATCAAAATTTCCCTCCCTTCATTTATCTATCTATTTACCCGAACAAGCTGAAGTCTGTAGGGAATGATTGGTTTCATGAGCACATTGCTTCCGTAACAATCTATTTTTCTGATTCACATCAAATGAGGCATGAATACTACAAAACTGAATGAAAAAAAAGTTAAAGGGGGGGGGTCAGCCCCTTCCCCTCATCACCAGCCGCATTTAGTTTCATTTTTAGTTGTATTAGCATCAAATTTGGCATTATTGCTGTTTAACAGCTTGGGAAAAATACGGTGCAGGTCATGACCACTAGATTTACCTCTTCCCCACTCCCTACAATCTATATTCCTATTTATACTAGTATTACCACTAAACCTGACACAAATACTGCTTAGTACCTTTTATTATTATTAATATAACAACAACTTTATTATGATAAAATTACAATCTGCCTCATTGGACAATAAGTATTTGTGATAAATAATCTCATTCATACCATATTTACAATTTCATTCACTCGCTCATTCATACAGTATTTACAAACAGCCCAGAGACCTTCCAAGTCTACATGGTTGTCACCTCCCATGCGTGAGAAGGAGGAAGCTGAGTCCTGGGAAGTCCCCCACGCTCCTCCATCAGCCTGTCACTGGATAAGAGCCAGCGGAGGCTGACCAAGAGCGCGAGAGCTACAGACACTCAGGACATGGTTGGAGAAACTGACCATTGCCAGGACTCTCACTGTCACATATTTATAGCAGGTCACGAGGCCACTGCCGTTTTAGTCTCCGAGGAAGATTATAGGGATGAGTGGTGCAGTGCAATGACTGTGCTAGGGGATTAGGGTGGTTGGATAGGTTATTATGGAATTTTATGAACTTGGAAGGGATGAGTTCAAGAATGTAGGGTATATTAAGATCATTATGAAGGGTTTTATTGCTGATGTAATAAGGGGCATTTACTATTGTTCTCAGGACTTTTGATTCGAAGTACCTTTTATAAAAAATTAGTGGATATTAAGAAAGCAGAGAGAGACCCCTGCTTGGGTTACTTTCTGCACTAATGATGCTGTTTTGCAATGAACAGCTAAGTTCTGAAAACCCTGGGCGATGCAGGGTTACGAAGTGAGCATGCATATAAATTAGTCATAATTAAATTTTTCAAAATAATTTTGATAATAATAAACTGAAACATGATAGCTAATCATAGCAATAAACCAACCTTGCTGCAGATGTTGGTGGAAAATTAACAGTGAACGCCATCTGCCTCAAAGGTCTCAGTGCTGGAACATAAATGTCATTGCATATGCAAATAACGGGTCGCTTTAGAATTCCTCCTTCTTTTTTTTTACCTTTTTTTTTCTCTCCTTTATCATGCACAAATTTTAGCAAAACTTCTATTGAAGCCTAAAAAAAAGAAATTTATTTCAATAGTTTTACAATTAATCAATAATTAACATCATTCATGTTTAATATTAATTGTTTCTCAGAACTGTTACTTAGAAGTTTTCATAACTGCAAACAATAACAAAAGTTATAGCATAATATTTGAGATTCCAACACATCTCTGCGCACAGTAGATCCATAACAACCAGTTAAAACAAAAACAATGTTATTCAAGATTGATAAAAAATCATAATACCTAGTACTAACTTATTTTTCAATCTTATTTTAGTTTATTTTCACTTCATTAAAAACATAATTTTTATTGAAGATTTAATAGCAAAAAAAGTAGAACATATTTTATTCTATTTTTTAAATATTGTAGTTTAGATTTAATTTAAGTAAATAATATTATAAAAAGATGATTAATATTTGTTTTTAAAAATTCATGAAACTTATAAAGTACTGAAAATTACATCTCTATAAAAAAAAAAAAAATGCATCATTGTTTGAGTTTAAACAATACAAAGACGTAGAATTTGTAAATATTAATAAGAATACTAAACCTGTGGAGCGCCATCAATTTCATCCAAAACAAGACAATTTGGCCGAGGGTCCATTCCCAATACAGATCTCATTTGAGTAGAAGCTTCCAATTGCGTTCTAAATGCTTGTGCACTCCTGTCATCACTGGCATTAACCTCAACAACATTGTAACCTGGAAAACAATGTATCTGTCTGTAAATAGATTACTCCTTATCTACGCGAGTAATATAAAAAAAAGTTTTAAGTCAACAATTTTCCTAACAAAGACCAGCCATTCCTCAGAAATAAACTTTTCCCTGTCTGTGATTTAGAACAACCGGGGCAATGTAACAAATAAAATGAAGGGTTCTTGGTCCAAAATAGGGAGTAGTTTGTTCAAAAATATATATAATAAATATTTAAGAAACTCGCACAGTCCTAGGTCCGCAATCTGAACTATCTCTTGATATTATTCCATTACTCTTGGCTTCCTCGATTTTTTTTTTTTTTAATTCAAAAAGTAAAATTTTGGTCATAATTAAGAAAAGATGAAGAAAATGTCGGTATAAATATATATATAAAAAAAAAACCTTTCATAAACTTAATATTGCCACTAAAAATAATTAATATTTAATTCACTTTGATTCAAGGAGGAGGGGAATGACGACTGATCCTTGAGTCAACAGTAATATTTAGAAACTAATGAATAATACTCAAACTAGTAGCAAGTTTGAAATCTAAGAGCTCTCTGCAGTTGTATTTAGAATATCTTTCTCCTCTTAAGATTTGTTCATATTAACTAATCTTATCTGCACATAGTTTTATTCATTTAACTAAAAGTATGATTTTATTTAAAAATAATACACAAAAAACCAATATTAGCGAGTTTTACTCCAGCATTTATAAGGCCCCTTACACAAATTTGTACTTAACTACATTTGGAAATTACACACATTTTCAATATCTATAACAAAAGCAAGTTTGCTAAAAAACATAAAAGAAGCATAAACCACCCAAAGTTAAGTTAAGGACCCGATAAATGAACAGATCACTGACAGGTTAACCTAACTGAAGTCAAAAGGAGGCAAAAAAATCAGAGATATAGCTTACACTGATTTGTGGAAAAAAATAAATTAATGTTGAAAATCGAACCTGCCTGTTTTGCAATAGTGTGAGCAAGCGTTGTTTTCCCCAAGCCTGGAGGTCCACAAAGGAGTGCAATTTTGTGCTTGGGCCTACCAGTTTCATCTAGATCCTCAACTTTTTCATTATTTTTATTGAAACCATTGAACTCTGTTGTCTTTGGTTTCTTGTGAAGTTTAGGCTCACGGTTAAAAACCACTTTATCCCAGAGCTTTAACCAGTATAGGAGCGTTCTGTTTGTAGACTGCGAAAAACACATCAATATGAAATTGTCAGTTAGGAAGAAAAGAACAAAAATATATAGCTCCGGTATAATTACCTCATCGCTAAGAAGTTCTAAATAATTTCTGGGGCGGTATTTTTCAACTAATAGTTCACTTTCTTCTTTCCTTATATTTGTTTCTCTTATGTTTTCCTTATTCATTTCTCTCTCGACCATTTCAGTTTTCTTAGCTATCTATTTTATTATATTTAATTGATAAATTAATTAAAATTTGAGTTTGGCTAAAGAAAACTTAAATCTGGGTAGTAACTGGTAATAAATACAGCTAAATTTGCTGGAGATAATAGATCAAGTGCCCGGACTAGAATTTTCACAGCTATGAACGATTAGCCTCGATCCACCAGCCGGATTTTTGCCAAATTCCTCTACCTTGTATTGGTGAAGGTTCAGCAATAATTATACACATTTGTATATGGTGTGAGGAAATATTTCCACTTTTAGCCAATCGAGATCATTACCAGTCAATACCAAGCTTTAGGTGATACTATACAAGACTATATAAGACAAAACAACAATTAAAATAAAAGAGAGGGCAAACAAAATTAATGTTCCAATACTTGATGCAAGAGGTAGCAGTCATACGCAATACCTGGGGGAAGAAGGGTTGACTTAGTTTAAATCAATACATTTTTTAAATTTTATGATCAAAGAAATAACATATCTTAAAAATTGTTATCACAAAAGAAAAAAGTGAGGATGTGTTCCTCAAAAGTAATGTGAATACAAATAAGGATTAAATGAGTTCTTAAGGAAAAAAGACAGCTTTTTACAGAATTTATTACTACTACGTTTAGCAAAGTGTTACAAGACTGAGTATGGTAAATTAAGATATTTAGGACAGACTCTTTTCATGTTTAATTTTTTTGGCACTCTTTACATTATTATATATATATATTATAAATTTTTAAGTATAGCTGCTTTCATAAAATGCACATTCACACAGAAAAATCACTATTTCCTCATGCTTGTTAGAAAAGAGAGTCTCTCTCTGTTGTGGTTTGCCAGTTATACACATCCAAATTTTAAATAACCATAATTGACAAATCCATCTATTTTAAGTTTCTATAAAAAAAAGTTTATCTTTAGAAAGGGCAAATTGTGTAACATTTTTGGCTCCCCCACCCAGATTAATAATATTTTACACTACGTCAAATGTAACAGTCATACTGACCTCTTCGACTGCTTCCTTGTAGAGTACAGAAAATGGCACTTGGAGCAATCCAGTACAGTTTGTTTTCAAGCTTACTGATTTTATCTGATAAATGAACAGACATAAAATGAGAACAAAATAGAAAACAAATATATTAAATCAACATGTTAAAATACATGTATATATTTATACTTTGTCTTCATGTTCATCTTTTGAATACAGGCGAAGATAGATATTATATCTTTCAGCACCAGAAACAGCTACAAAAGGCCAATCTGGAACGTTCCGTGATACACAATTTTTCATGTCCTTTGTGCTAAAAGAAAAAAATAGTTGCTATCAATGTTAGTACAAAAAAAATATTTTTAATGGTAGTAGTAGCTGAGCATCCCGATGAACCGGTGCTCAGTAAGAACCTTGAATTTTGAGACCAAACTTTTTTTAGTAGGAGAGGGGACGTATTCATATTTATGCCATTTGGCCTTATGTTATATAATATGCTATGATATATAAATAACTATATTAATTTAATCCATCAATATTAATTTCTTCTCTCTCACTAAACAAATTATGTATATTAATTACTGTAATTTGCGAAGTATTTGCACTTTTTAAAATAAACTCTAGAAATAGAAGGGACCAGAAACTCACATTACATTCTTTGACAAGGAACTTGAAAAATTCCTTCTTTGTTCCTGCATTTCTTTTCTATGAATCAAAATATTGTTTATAGTTTGATCCTGTTTTTCTTCTACACTTAATACTTTCTGTCTCTTTGGGAATCCTAAAATTAATAAAAGGTTAATACAATCATACAACGATTTTACATCAGCATTGAGGAATAAATTTAGTAATTTAATATTGAAGCTGGAACTGGCAGTTACAAATTTTTAAATAATTCTTGATGCAATAACTTGTGACAAAAAATATTACTCACTCTCTTCAATTTCAATGTCATCAATATCCCCGAACAAATCGCTTACGGTCCTTTTATTGTAAGTATCATCCAATGGAATGCAACCATCTGGACTATTATAAAGAACCATATCTTCTCTGAGTTGCGGAGAGCCAATGTTCTGGACTGCATCCAGGATGTTGGATGGACCAGCAACGGCCTGTTATCATGTCAAATATATTTAAGGGCACAATTATATATCAACTTTTCAAATTAGTATATCTTCATAAAGAAACAAAATTTGAAATGGATTAACATAACAAATCGAATTTATAAATTACTTACTTGTCTGCATAATTCACAGACTTAAAAATTATTCTATAAATATTGTTTCAAAGAAATGTCAAGAACTCTTTACACCTAATTTATTAAAAAATGTTTAAGTTAAAAATAATATAAGATAAAATTCTGTAAAAAATAATTTGTTTTATAAGACTTTCACTATCAATAAATGTAATCTATAATTATTACATTGGGTCTAAGAGTGACAGAACAGGGCTTGTATATAGCGACCGTAACAATGGCTACTTAAATGGTGTTTAGCCATTCCCTCTTTCATAAATAAGAATACAGCATATTACAGTTTTTAAGTGTCTTGAAAATTTAAAAAAAGGGAGTAACAAGAAAAAACAACATTAAACATTTAATGTTAATATTTAAGTCCACAAAGCGCTTCAAACTTAACAAAATATTTGTAGCTCGCCAATAGAGGTGGTGCAAATACACAAATCTTAATTTTCAAAAAGAGCTTCCTTCCTATGCAAAGCTCCAGTGGTCTCCAAAAATTGGCATCAGTAATAACTAGACAATTTAGTTATTCTTAAATTGATTTTACAGACCACAGTGATTCTTAGCCTGCTCCACTTGCAGCTTCCAGATGTGTCTGTCTGATCTCCTCAATGCAGTCTTTCCTCCCTGCTCTCAGTAACACTTAGCTCTGCTTTAATAAATAACTTCCCTGCACAATTTCTTCGGTCCGACCATTTTAATCTTTGGATTTTAATGCCTGCAGACTACCCTTATAGACTGTGGATCTCTCTAATGCACCTCATCTTCAAGCCAACGCCCATATCTCAAACTAAAGGGAAAATCAATCTTAAATTTTTTTTCAAATCTGTCAGCACAGTCGTCAAATGTCATTTTATATATGGTCCAATTTTCATTCCTATATGATAGAATCCACCTTATCAGTGTTTTTTATATCCTGATGTTGACCATTGATGGCTGCGTTCAATCAGATTAGTCCTTATAATCTTAATTTGAGAGAAATTGATCTTGTTCCTGGCTATATCACATCCTCCTCAGGACATCTCAGTTTTATTGGTCATATTAATCACCACAGAACCCCCTGAGCAGTAACGAAGAGTCTAATTAAAAGTGGAAGCTCCGAAGCTATGGTGAGCAAATTTCCTTACATGGATCGTTCAAAAACCATTAAGTTGAAAAACGATTCCAGTGAATGGCCTAAAATTTAAAAAGCTGTTTTCTTTAGGATAATTTTCAGAGTATTAATGTGAAGGATTGTAGAGCTTGGAACAAACAAACCTAAAAAGTGTGCTATATTTAACTTATCATGAATCTACAAAATGGAGAATTATTAAAGCGAGATGAGATCATATAGGTCTGGAGTTTATTGTAATTAAGAGATTTACTGACCGCAGGTTATATTACTCACTAGACTGGTGCCTAAGGCAATAGACATAAATTGCGAGTAACTTATCTTATGATTTTGATTGTGGATAGGTAGTATTATGAAAATATATAACATACATATAACTCTAGCACCTGAAGATGCCTAAGAAACTACTAATGTTGTGAGCAATAATACTGTTTTTACGATACTTTATTTTAATTTCTTTTGAATGAAGTACATTTATTTGTTGATGGCAATGGTTACTAAGGATAAATATATTACTATACTTTTTAAAAAAAGTTACAAGACAAAAATCATGTCATCAAGCTCCAGCCAAAAGCCTATGTAACCCACACAAAAGGTTACTAAAACCAATAATGTTTTGAAACTAAATATCTCATCCACAGACCTTATACCCTCAGTAATGATTCCACACACTAATGCAATACATATAATTAAATGCTGACACAGTTCGCTATCAGCTCACTATCGCATTACTGACCACTGTCCTTTGCTATCCTATATATGAGCCTCCTCGCTTAGAGATAAGCAATCCCCTTCTGTGATTCATTGAGTACGTTCATTTAGCTGTTTAGACATTTAATATTTTATTTAAAACTTTGTGTAGTGTAATTTAAAATAAAGTCCTTTTTAAAAAGATCTACAGCTTTGCAACTGCTTTAATTGGCGCCCGAACAGGGACCTGAGGGCATTTCAGACAACCGAGATTTTTATTTTGATCATAGACGATCCAGATGAATTCAACAGTCTTCACTCTACAAGAAGGACGTCACTGTGGGGCAAGGGCTCAACAAACCGACTTCAGAAGAGGAACTGCCGATATTTGCAAATATCCTACGCTCAGGTCAACAAACATTAGCAGCCAGCAGAGCTGTAAGAAGCCTTAGAAGGAACCTCTTAGACGAAGAACACTACACCAGGGTATGAAAACAACATTGTACTAAATTTTATTTTTTATTTTTCATATATGTCTTTAGTCGATAGACTTAACTCTATCAGAAATATAAATTCAAACGTAGAAATGGAACACGAGAAAATTAAAAATAGTGATTGCACATTCATTCCGGTTTACAATGGGAAGACAGAAAACTTAATATTATACATAAATAATGTAACTTATTTACTATCTAGATTTTGTCAAGCTGATAACCCAAATCGAGTAAGGAACGAAGAACTTATTCTTATGTGTGCAAAAACCAAATTAGAAGGGAACGCTAAAATCGCGACATTCGACAAACAATTTAACTCCGTAATAGACTTAATCGAATTTCTTAGACGACACTACCAGGACAATCGATCAATTTGGGAATTAGCTCGAGAAATCTCCAACACAAAACCCTGACATAACGAAAACCCTATAGAATATATCGAACGACTACAAATAAAAAGATGCGACTTGTACTCTAGAATCTACACAGGCAATGAAATACGTGACAAAGACCAAGAAATCGCGCGTTATGACAATGACATTAGTCAAGAAGCCGTTAAAAACTTACATCCGACTATAGCAATATTTTTGCAACACATACGTTACCGAACTTTAAATGACGTTTACAATATTTTAAGGAAAGAAGCTTTGTTTGTAGTAGAACATGTACACGGGAACCAAATATTCAATAAAGACGCGACAGAAGATAACCGAGACAACATTATAATAAACAATTTAATAAATCACAATAACAATACCGCATAACAATTATCAGAGATACAAGGGAAATAACTATAACCCTAAGTTTCAACAATACAGACCACGGTACAATAATAACTATAATAATAACAACGTGCAACCCCAACACAACAACAAAGATACGATTACCAACATAATAATAATAATAACAACGCGCAACCCCAACAACAACAAAGATACAATTACCAAAAACAATGGAATCCGCAACAACAACATAATTATTTTAATCAACCGCGACAAAATCAAGAACAAAACCAACCGATAAATAATCAACAAATTCAATCTTATCCACAGACAGTTTCCATGTGTACAGTTAGTGACAGAGCACATTATATTGAAAACGACAAGGACAAAATAATCCAAGAATTACAAGAGAGACTAGACAGCGTGGAAAACCATTTTTTAGACTCGGGACAGATACAAACCGATCCGCCTCCCTTAGAGGAGAAGGAACAATTTTAAAAAATAATAATATTTTAATTAATAAATGCCTAGTCAATAAAAATAGTTTAAATAACAATAAAATAATAAAACAATCCACCTCCCTTATAGGAGCAGGACCAATTTTAGAAAATAAAAAAAGATACCAAACGTACTCGGCATTAAATAAAAGAGACCAAACATACTCGGAAAATAAAAATAAAAGAGACCAAACATACTTGGAAAATAAATTAGGAAATAATAATAAACAATGCGAAGAACTGCATTATACGAATGACTTACCGTACATAGTAGACTTCAAAAACAAGTGGTTAATAGATACGGGTGCGACAAAAAACTACATACACCCAGACATAGTAAAAAAACATAAATTTACATTAATAAAAAAAGAGTTTTCTATTAAAACACCTACAGGGTACGATGACGGTAATTCAAGTGTTATAGTAAATATTAAAAATGCATTGGGTATAGATCAAATGACTGAATTTTTAGTCTACCCATTTTCCAATAGGTTTGACATTCTGTTAGGTTTCGAAACAATGAGGAATTTAAAAATGAATATAAATTGTACGGAAAATCACATAGTGATCAGAGACAATATATTCAAATTTAAAGACTCAAAGAGCGAAATAAACTTAATGGACAACGAACAGGAAATAAACAATGCATTGAGAACAGAATATTTACCGACATACTTATCTAACAACTTAATAAAAATGATTTCCGACAATGGTGACTTAATAAAAAAAGAAAATGAAAAACTCCAAGCTACTAATTTGATAAAGCATCGGATAAATACCAAAAATAATGACCCAATTTACACAAGGAATTATAGGTACCCCGAGCAATTTAAAAATCAAATTAAAGATGAAGTACAAAAACTGTTAAGGGATGGAATAATCAGAAAGAGCAATTCACCTTATAACTCGCCACAATGGATAGTGCCGAAAAAGATGGATGCTAGTGGAATTAAGAAAGTGAGAATGGTCATAGACTACTGCAAACTAAATTCAGAAACCATCAATGATAAATTCTCCTTACCAAATATAGAAGATGTACTGAATAAACTTAAAGGAACAAAATATTTCACAACGATAGATTTAACTTCGGGTTTCCACCAAATACCCATGGAAGAAGAATCAATAACTAAAACAGCCTTCAGCACAGACAACGGACATTACGAATTCTTAAGAATGCCGTTTGGTTTATGTATAGAGAATTCACCGAGAACTATGGCTTATATCGACGATATAATAATTTATTCGAAAAACAAGGAAGAACATTTTAAAGACATTGAAAAAGTATTACAGGCATTAAAGAAAAATAATTTAAATATCCAATTAGACAAAACAGAACTAAGATTTTTAGGTTACATAGTGACACAAAACGGGTTAAAAACGGACCCAAATAAAATAAAAACTACTACAGAATTTAAACAACACAATGACGAAAAATCCCTTAGACGATTTTTAGGAATGACGGGATATTACAGGAAATTTATAAAGAACTACGCGAAAATAACTAGACCTCTTAGCGCAGCCATCAATTCAAAAAATTATAAATCAAAAGAATTTGAAGATAGTTTCCATTACTTAATAAAAAAAATGACCAACACACCGATTCTAGCATACCCCGACTGGAACAAGCAATTCATTCTAACAACAGACGCGAGTAATCAAGCTATAGGTGCAGTACTCAGCCAAATAATTGATAATAGAGAACATCCGATAGCATTTGCTTCGAGAGTACTATCAAAAATGGAGGAAAACTATAGTAAAATAGAAAAGGAACTATTATCTATAGTATACTTTACTCAACATTTTAAACCATATCTTTATGGAACAAAATTTTTATTATTAACTGATCACAAACCGCTAACGTGGGTATTTACTATGAAAAACAATAATAGTAGAATAATGAAATGGATATGGAAACTACAAGAGTTTGAATTTGACATTAAACATATTTTGGGAAAAACGAACCAAGTAAGCGGACTGTTTGTCCAGACGAAACGAAATAAACACATTAGAGGACACAGAAGTAAACATACACATACACATACCAGAAGACAATATGTCAGAATACGAGGCCTTTATAGACCAATTATTAGATATAACTGACAGTGCAGAATTAAATAATGACGAAACTTCAGATGATAACTTAGAAACAATTACTGTTAGAAATATTGCAACCAAATAAAACATACGGAATATAATGCCAAACGAACTTTGAAGCATTAAACGAAATTTATGAGGATTATTACAAACAAATACAGAACTTAATTGAAAAAGACTATAGAACAGTAAGACTTAAAAAATACTTTTTAATATGCGAAGATGTTACAGAATCGAGTGACCAACAACAGGCAATTTTAGATTATCATTATGGTAAAACATGTCATCGCGGAATTTTGGAAACATATGATAAATTAAAACGAACAATTTATTTTCCAAATATGAAGGACAAAATCGCGGAAGTTATAAATCAATGTGAAATTTGTAAAACAAATAAATACGATAGGAAACCAATTAAAAGTAAATTCTTAACAACACCTACTCCTGACAAACCATTTCAAGAAATTATGATGGACTTATTACAATTTCACAAAAAAATAATTTCTACAACTATCGATACCTTCTCAAAACGACTATACACGCAAGTAATTAACAATAAAAACACGTTAACTATATGCCAAACTTTGGAACAATACATTAGCTTATACCCTATACCAGAGCGTATTTGCGCGGACCATGGTAAAGAATTCAACAATTCTGTAAAGCAACCAACATTGAAATTCATTATACTAGCAAAAATTATTCAAATTCTTTAGGCATACTAAACAAATGTCATGCCACCTTTAACGAAATAATGACAATAAATATTAATCAAAATAAAAATATTAACTTCGAAAGAATTGTACAAACAAGCACGATAGCATACAATAACACTTTAAATCAAAACCTTAAATTAACCCCCAATGAAATAACGTTCGGAAAAATAAAAGACTCGTATGACACACAAGAAGTACATGTTAATAACTATTAGTGCAATCTCAAATCTACTTCTTAATCGTACTACAATTTGGTTTCAGTCTTAGCTAATCCACACGATGATGGAGACATTGTAAGATTTATCTTCGGGATCCATCTCTACTTCGAATTAGGGAGGTTCTCCCTCTCCTCCATAGACAGTATTTTCTTGGTTTATACCTTTTCCAAATCATCAATTCTCATTATCAATGGTTACATTACTCATTACACAAGATTCCTCGTCTTTTTAACTAGTCCTTCCCACAGAACTGCAGCATGCTCCTTAGTTATTTACTCTACCAATCTCTGGAATCCTCTCCCTCCTAATATTTGACATGTTTCTTCCTTACGTGCTTCAAAGTCCTATTCCAACACCTGCACACCGCCTAGGCAGACACTAGCTAGCTTAAGAATTTATTTACCTCTAATGTTATTCATGCAATACTTTTTTATATACGTACTGTAATGTTATTTTTAAAAAGGTTTCAATTGTCATACTGTACTATAATTTGTAAATAATTGTTAAATTTAATCCTTTATTTTAGTTTATGGGTAGACAGGTTTCGGTTCAGTGGTTTTCTTTAATTATTACACTGATTTGTAAAGCTAGTTTAAGATTGATGACTAGGCCATTTGGCAGCAGTAAGTGGAGCAGCAGAGAGACACCATGAGAGTCATTTAGTTAAGAGTAGCTTGAAAGGAGAGTTGCTAGAGAAGATAAGTTAATGATTGATGGTGTAGCACTTTGTAAATTATAATGTTGTTTTTTACAGCTAGCAGTAATCCAGGATATTTGGCCCTCGTACATATATGTAACAACATTACCCGTTAATTGTTATTACATTGAGGCAGCATTACAGTTTGGAACGTCAGGATTAACAAAACACACTACTTGGGCTAGAATAAGACAAATCAAATAACAGAAAATTTGGTATAGCTCAAAAAGTATAGGTTTAATTTTTTATTTATTTTATTATATTGTTTGGTTGTCGATGACCTACCTGAAAGTAAAATTAATAAATTATAAGTTTAATTGATTTCTGTTTTTATTAGTAATTAAACAAAAAAGCGCCCAATGTGGGGCCTTTTCATTTTTTTTAAAACGACTATAATAGAATATTACAGTACATACATTTTTATTCCCCCATTATTATTATTATCATTATTGCTTATTTATGTTGTATTTATAAATTTTATTGTTGTTTATTTTTGTGACAGTATATGTATTTATTTACTGAAAGTTTTTTTTGAATGATTCTTCTATTAACTTAAGAAATTTTATCTTAGTCCGCTTCCCTCTTTGAGACGGACTGTTTAATTTTTGTTAGCTGGAATTAAATTTATTTATCAGTACCATAATATTATTCATAGGGGAGATGGTTTCCAGCATAAACAATAGAAAATTAACAGCCAACAATTTTTTTAGAAAATATATTTCTTAACTTAATCAAGTAAAGTATTAACGATAGGTGAAACGTCAAATTTCACAGTTTTTTTTACAGAAACTGAACATACAATCACGTTAACAATAAAAAATTCTAAGAAATACAATGAAAGAAGATATTCAGAATATTATACTCAAAGAAAAGTTTTTTTTAAAAAGCAGATTTAAATATACCCTGTGACGTCAAAGTGCACAGAAATTAATCATTCTGTGAAGTTTCTTAGAGAGAAAATAATTATGAAAGCCCATGAAAACATGTATTGATGATCATATAGCTTGATGTTTATTTATGCTGTACAAAATGGTACATAGAATCAAAGCAATAATGATACCTAAAATACCTGAGTTTGACAAAATTCTATCAATGTCATAGGTATATTACTTAAGTGGCAGATGTAAAAGATAAAAATATCCAATACAAATAAAGCCTAGCGTTTAAAGTATAATTGCTTTGTTGAGCTATTCTGAAGACAATTAACACCCTGATTTAATTAAAATACTACAAATTCTTATCCTTTGTGTATCTGTGACAGTTAACTACTACCAGGATTGCTACTTACAGCATTTATAGAGGATGTTCTATTAGTACAACTATCAAAGTCTAAACTTCTTCTTGATTTTTTAATAGACAAGCTAGAACTTGGGGGTTCATTATCTGAAAATTTAAAGGCGAAACAGATCCATTAAGGCAAAAATTAAATATATTACAGGAGTTGCATTGGTACATCCTATTTTAATTACCATCCATTTCATTCATCATTTCTAACTCATCGGCGTGCATGAGCTCAAATTCCTCATCAGGATCTGGATAATCCATGATTTATAATTTAATAAATACAGGTAGTGAAAATTATTATTAGCCTAAAGTAGACCTTAATATTTTAAAATAGAAATACGGTAACCCCAATTCAAGTTTATAACCTACTCTTGTAGCAAACAAATAAGTTTTTTTTTCTGCCACTGCCAACTATCTCTCCCATTAATATTTAAATGTTAATATGTCAAAAAATTCTTGTATGAAAAATTTTAAAATACTTTTTAATAATGTAAAAATACTTATGATTAAATCATGGTACTAACTTTTAATAAGATTTTAAAAATAAAATGATTATAATTGCCTGATTAAATAAACTTTTGTTTTAGGAATGTTTTGTAAACAATTACCTATCGTTTAAAAAGGTATTAGCAAATTCTGTGTAGCTTGTTGAATGATTTAGCTTTAAAATATCACATATATGTGTTAGGCAGTGTGTGTGTAATTTGTAAATATTTAGAAATTTATTAGAAGAAGGTGGATTCATAAACATTTAAATAGTATTTAATTTAAATAATATTTTCTTACTAAATTTTCATTCATTGAATGTAATCCATTGAGTTACAAAGTGTTAAAGTGAAACTATTTTATTGCTATTGTTCGCGGATGTATAAATGCCATGCGCGTTGTGGCTCTGACCCAGTTTCAAGCCCTCGTCCCTCGAAGTGTAGGTCTTACAGTGAGGTTGTGTCTCCTAACCTAAGGATCACACAACTCACCTTTTCGTGATTTAAGGTAGTTTAAAAGCAAAAAAAAATCATAAAACTTTAAAAATACAAAAAAATAGTAAAATATTATCAAAAAAATATTAAACAAGTTGTTCGTTTATCGTTCGTTTGTGAAAAGTGCAACGTGGTCTTGGATTGGAATTCTCAGAGTGCAGTGTGCGTTCAGTACGATTCGTAAAAGAACTGCCATCGTTATTCTCGTTCAGTTTGTTGTATTTGCTTGTTTAATAATTTACTGAAAGCCATCAAAATGAATCAAGGACCAGGAGGACCGAATTACCCCATGGCTTCCCTCTACGTTGGAGACTTGCATTCTGATGTAACAGAAGCAATGCTTTTTGAAAAATTTTCGTCTGCCGGCCCCGTACTTTCAATTAGAGTATGCAGAGACATGATCACCCGACGTTCTTTAGGCTATGCCTACGTGAATTTCCAGCAGCCTGCTGATGGTAAGCTTATATTATATAAGTTATTTTTTTAGTTTTATTGTGTTTAAAACGTGCTTTTTTTTTTTTTGTATTCGCAGCACATTTTAATTTAATGAGTCCATGTAAAATACATATATATCTTGATGTACTAATTGTTCGTTTTAATCATTAGTCCGCAAGATACTAATAGTTTTCTCGCATTGTAATAAATGTGTTAAATTAAATTAAATTAAACTTGGCCATGTGGCAGTCACATTAATTTGTGTTATCCCCAAGCCTTTGTTACATCATTTAAGTGTACTTCAAATCAATGATGGCCTTAAACAGCCATAATTCATGCTTTTTAATAACAATTAACCGAAAACTAGCATTTCATCTAAAAACTAGGTTATAGGTTATGTTTATGGAATAGTATAATTGATGGTTCATAAGTCACATTGATATTGCATTATGGTCCAATGGCTGACACAAAATTGCACCATATTTAAGCATGAAGTTTCACTACTTATTCTGTGTCCCAATCCTATTGCTATTTTACACTTCTTGTAATAATTCATACATTTAATTTATGTGTTAATACATTTAGTTTGTTAATTAATCAACATGTAAATTTTAATTTCATTCATTGTTATGTTGCCTCCCTGATTTTTAAGCTTGTACTCTCCAGAATAGAAGCCATGAACTTAACTGACCAAAATTTTGTCATCTCATAACTGAATTAGTTATACATTTTTTTCCACATTGTATCAAAAAATATTACACCCCAAAAACCCACGGGTTATATAAATTTTTTGTTGCATTTTATCATATCTATAGTCTTTCAGGTAATTGTTTTTCTCTTCCTATTTAAGCTACCAAAATATTTTGTTAATGGCAATCTTAATTTCTTCAAGAATTTGTTGATAGCTTAATGTTAATGAGTTTATTAAATATATTTTCACAACTCTAGTTCAACATCTTACTAAATTAATTTTTTTTATTTACAGCGGAGAGAGCTTTAGATACCATGAACTTTGACAACCTTAAAGGACGTCCAATCCGTATAATGTGGTCGCAGCGTGACCCATCTCTCAGAAAATCTGGAGTTGGAAATGTCTTCATTAAAAATCTTGACAAAAGCATTGACAACAAGGCTATGTACGATACTTTCTCAGCTTTTGGCAACATCCTCAGTTGCAAAGTAAGATTAATAATTTTAATTTTATATGCATATTTCTTTGTTTATTATAGTAATTGTCAAATTATAAGTTTAGCTTAAAAGGGATATAAGCTTAATTTGTATTTTTGTTTGTTTAGGTGGCTCAAGATGAAAACGGAGTTTCAAAAGGCTATGGCTTTGTCCATTTTGAAACCGAGGAAGCTGCTACTAAGTCTATTGACAAAGTCAATGGTATGTTGCTGAATGGGAAAAAAGTATGTAGCCATTTATTATAAGTTGTTAATAAAATCTAACTTGAATTACTTATTGTGATGCATTATTTTTTCTTCAGGTCTTCGTTGGTAAGTTTATCCCACGCAAGGAACGTGAAAAGGAGCTAGGGGAAAAGGCTAAACTATTTACTAATGTGTACGTAAAGAATTTTGGTGAAGATTTTACCGATGATATGCTAAAAGAGATGTTTGAGAAATATGGTCCTATCACCAGTCACACTGTGGTAAGATTTGAGTCAGTTAGTATCAGTTTTTCTTACTTTAAATATATATATAATTAAATAATTTTTAATAATGTTATTTCGTCTTCATTGTCAATCTTACTTATTTAATTTTATCAGAATCTAAAAATATTTTATATCTCCATTATTTAAGAGGTTACTTGATAGTATTGTATTAGTTTCTCTTCACTTTTGAACAACTGTATTTTGTATGTATTTCAAGCCAAATTAAAATTTCACATCTTATAACATCAAGTACAGATTATCTAATCTTTCTTTGAAAACAGTGTATATACAACTGCATTTTCTTTTCGTCATTTCAACATATATTTTGTATATTTTAATGCTAACTTCTAAACCTTGTGGTCTTTTAATCAATAGGTAGTGAATAAGGACGGGAAGTCTCGTGGTTTTGGTTTTGTCGCATTTGAAGATCCAGAAGCCGCTGAAAGAGCCGTTGAAGATCTTAACGGTAAAGAGCTAATTGAAGGGAAAGTACGTAATTAGTTATTTCATATTTGCAGTTTTACAATTTAATTATAATTTAAATTCTATTTATATTTAATTTTTATTTTTTAGCCATTGTATGTTGGAAGAGCACAAAAAAAAGCTGAGAGGCAACAAGAATTAAAACGCAAATTTGAACAGTTAAAAATGGAACGCATGAATCGTTATCAAGGGGTTAATTTATATGTTAAAAATCTAGATGATACAATTGATGACGAAAGATTAAGAAAAGAATTTTCTCCCTTTGGAACCATCACCAGTGCAAAGGTACTTAATTGTAATTTAAGTTATGCTGTTCTTTTATAAATGCCTATTTCTAAGGTGGTCAGTTTTCATTTTTAAATTCTGAAGACATATGTATATATATGCTACAATATTTATATAATGTTTTAATCATCATGTCATTATAATTGTTGAACAGGATTAATATTAGCGTAAATCTGTTTCAGGTTATGTTAGAGGAAGGCCGTAGCAAAGGGTTTGGTTTTGTTTGCTTCTCTTCTCCTGAGGAAGCCACTAAGGCAGTTACAGAAATGAATGGGCGTATAGTTGGAACCAAGCCTTTATATGTTGCTTTAGCACAACGTAAAGAAGATAGGAAAGCTCACTTAGCTTCTCAATACATGCAGCGAATGGCTAACATGCGCATGCAACAAATGGGACAAGTAATTTTGTTAGCTAAATGTATTAACTATTATAAACCATTCTTATAACTTGGTTGCTAAAATATTTCTTTTTGTTTAAGATATTTCAGCCTGGTGGCACCGGTGGTTACTTCGTACCTACTTTACCACAGCCCCAGAGATTTTTCGGCCCTGCTCAAATGGCTCAGATGCGTCCACAGCCTCGCTGGCCTGCCCAACCTCAAGTTCGACCAGGTGGTCAAGCCGCTACATCAGGTATGTAATATCTTCTCCGTTTAGAAAAGCGCCATATTCATAGTAGTCTTATTTTTTTGTTACTAGTTTTGTATTAATAGTTCAGAGCTGAATTTCCATATACAGTAACGGATATTGTGGTTAATATTTTATTTGTTCTGAATGTTGCAAATTGAATTTATTATATTTAAAATTTTACTTTTTTAGTCAAATCAATTTACATTTTTCAATTATAATTATTAGCAAGAGTATTCCTAATCCATTACCCAACAATAGTATTTATATCGTGCATTTTAAATAGCTGTTTTAATAATTAGTCCTTTAATAATTTTTTTTACCTTTAACTTGTGAACAATGTTCTTTACAAAAGATTAATGTTCTGCAGGCTTTCCCAACATGCAAGGACCATTTAGAAGTGGACCTCGAGGACCTGGGGCCGCTGGAGGTGGAGGAGGCCCTGGTAGCGCTGCTGCCGCAGCTGCTGCAATGCGTTCTTCAATCTCTGCAGCCGCCGCTGCTGCTGCTGCAGCTGGCAGGCCAACTGCAAATGCCGCGGCTGCCGCTGCGGCTGCCAACCCAGCTGTTGCTAGACAGCTTGCACAACAAGGAGCTGCTCAGGTCAGTCCGACTTCTTTAAACAACTAATAGTCAAAAACTGTTCTAATTTTGTTTTTACATTTTTTTGACCATTTTTTATTACATTACCTCCTCATGGATAATAACAAAGATTTATCATACTACTGTTGCCACATTTTCTCGTAAAACACTATTTTACCACACCAATAAAAACTAATAATTATTTAATAAGATATTAAATGCACATTATAAAAATAGGCAAATTGTTATAAATTTGTGAAATTTACTTAAGGATAAAGATATTAAATTTGAAAGAAATTAATTTATGAACATTTTGACATACTATGTATGAAGGGATCAGATCATTGTTTAGTATAGTTTAAACCATTCATCATAGCTTACCTCCATCTTCACAAGAACCTGACCAGACATACTTTATTAAGATATAATGTCCTTAATTATATAAACCTAACCTTATCACTTTCATTAACCAATTTCCAACAAATATGTCCACTTCAATCTAAGCTAACATTGTTTATTGTGAATGTCAATAGCTATATCAATAGTTAAAAATGGAGTTATATCTATTAATAAAAACCTATGGTAAACCTACATCAATTTAAACTTTTCTGGTTAATTTATGGGGTTAGTGATGATTTCATTAGTTTATTCCATCCAGAAAACGGTTTATAAAAGTGTTGATATTGGTGATTTTCTTTTTTATGAAACATAACAAGGCGTGTTCCAAGGAGCATGTAGCATGCCTTATACTAAATGTGCCTGAAATTTAATTGTAATTAATTAAATATTACAGGGTGCTCCCGTTTCGGTATCGGCTCAGGGTCGTCCAGCGAATTACAAATACACTGCTAATATGCGCAATCCTCCTCAAATGGGTGGAGCAGCAGGGGCTGGAGCAGGAGGACCTCCTCAACAGGCCTTGCACATTCAGGGGCAAGAACCACTTACTGCCAACATGCTGTCATCAGCCAATCCTCAGGAACAAAAGCAGATGCTTGGTGAAAGACTGTTCCCACTTATCAGAGTATGTATTGCATTCTTTAGTGCTTTATTTTATATTAATTTGTTAACTTTACAGTATAATAACCATTTCTTCCATTTAGTTTAGTAAAGTAAAAAATAAACCCATAGTTATCGATAGTTAAGTCTTGGATTAACTTAAAAATTCCATATCTAGTAGATAAATATTTTCCTGTCATTCCTAATGTTACATTTTTTGCAGAGTATGTATCCCGAACTTGCAGGAAAAATCACTGGCATGTTACTAGAGATTGACAATTCCGAATTGCTCCATATGTTAGAGCATCACGAATCACTTAAGGCCAAGGTTAGTGTCATGTATTTTACAACATCAGTTTAAGATTTATTTTGTATTTATTATGCTGTAGTTAAATGGTTCATAGTACTAATTTTACTTATTTTATTAGGTTGAAGAGGCTGTTGCTGTATTACAGGCACACCAAGCCAAACAAGCTGCGGCAACAGTAAAGAAAGACTAGTTCGGAGAATTAGTCTCCGGGCATGACAGGAATGGGGGAAACCTACCCAAGCTCTCTTCACCCCTTTCACCTATCGAAAGTATAAAGGAACAGAAACCATGCCTTAAAACATTTAAAAAAAAAAGCTAAATACTTTAAAAGAAAAAAAATGTAACTGTTTTGAAACAATTTTTATACATTAACTGATTCATCTGCAATCGTTACCCCTGCCGCCTTTTGTCATCAGGCGAGGTTTAGTTTTTTTTTTACCCATATTCATTATGTTCTCCCATTCCTCTTTGAAATTTTGAATTAATTTAGCTCGATTTTATTTCTTATTTTTTGTGGCCAGCTATTCCTATTTTTTTGTGACATTGCGGCTTTTTGACACATGTTTTAATCTTATTTTTTGTATTATTTTCTGATTATTGTATTCATACTATTAATTATATTATATTGGTGTATTTGTTCAATAAATATTTGCATTTCTTTGCAATTAAAAAATTATTTTGGTAAATTTTATGTATTATTTCTTTTAATTGGAGGTTGTTATTCTGGGTATGTTCTACTTGACTATTTTTTAGGCCTCTGTGGTGAAGGACCTTTTTCTTAGTTTTTTTACATTAGTTCTAAAAAAATTTCCATTAATTTTGAAGTTAACATTCCATAGTAATCAACTTCTCAAACTGATAGTTGGCAACACCACAGGGACCTTCTTTTAATTTACATTTTTTTACCATCAAGTTATTTCACTTAACTTTTTAAAACATATATTCCACATCTATTTAACATAATGGCAACCAAGTTTATTTTTAAAAATTTCATGACTGTTTCCGATCAGAGCTTGATACAATTTTAATTTTTTTCTACTTAAAAATAATAAATGTGGAATATACTTGTGTTATATATCCTTATTATTATCCTGTGTTTATATTGCTTAAAATTTTATGTAAGATGCTTGTCGATCACAGGACGAAAGTATTTTTTTTATAAAAACTGATCAAAAAAATTTCATTTTTAAAAAAATAGAAAAATTTCTCCACATTACATACAAGTTTTTGGTATTAAACATTTATATAAAGAAAACCAAATTTCTTTGTTATAATGTTTTGTGCCAGATTGTACTGCTGGTTAAAGTTAAATATTTGATGTTTTCTAATTATGTGGAATGAAAAATGTGTAAAAAAATGAAACCATGTTAACTACATACAATTAAAAAAATAAATAATAATTATATTTATTTTTTCTTGAGCTCATAATTTTTCCTTGTCATGTTTAAGATTGATAATATATATTCAATATGGATTAATAGTAGTTCAAAGTTAATTATAGCCTTTTATTGACATTAGACCAAGTGAAATTGCAGGTTATGTAAAAGCAATATTACTGCTTAGGGGTTTTTTGTACTGAAAAATATATAGTAATTTGTATTCTCTCCTGAGAAGTGCTACAGCACAACAAATACATTTAGTTCTGACAGGGCGGTTATGTGATGAGTAATAATTACTGTAGATGCATTATTATAGGGATGTTTCTTAATGTCATGAGAATTCTATTGCTGGGTAACCTGAGGCATTTACTGACAAGTTCTTAAGGAGCAAGAATTATACTATCGCATCGAGCTCATACCGCTCGACTTACTGACCCTTGTAACTGAACAGTTGTTATAGAAAGGATACATCCCAATTCATTAAGTTTAATTAAATTGACCGACCTACCATTATTAGGTCTTAGTTTCATTCACTAAAAGTGTGTTATGGGGGATAGATAAGAATGTCTAATAAAAAGATATATTTACTATACTTTTTCATATACATATACATAAATACATTTTCATATAAAAGGACAAGTATGATAGACAATCCATGTTTAATAAAGAACAGGTCAAGAATATGTAGACTGATAAAATATATCCATGATTTTATTGCTAAAATGAAACATGGTTCATTCATTGACTGGGAATGTCATTTGATTAATGATACATGTTGAATAATATAATTGAACATCCATGCTACTGTCCTGGGATCACCCTCTCTTTCTTCTATTAATATGCTATCACAGAAGGAAAAAAATAGTCCCATCTTAGCTTTGCCATTACCAGCCTTAAAATATTTAATTAATAACATGTTATACCATGAGACTTCTAAATATACTCTATTTTAACTTAGCATTCCTGTATACTTCTTAATTACTGAAAACAAGGGTGGGAGGGAGGAGGTTATATGATACAACCACTAATTCTATTTAACAAGATTGCTATCTTAAATTCATACACGTTTTTGCACAAACAATTTGTTTAAGCCTCTGCTAAACTTTTTGCTTTAACTCTAACTTTTATATCATACTTTTGATACATCTATGATGGTTCATAAAATTCACCTTCCGGAAATGTATATCCTGCCTGATAATTACTAATGAAGTTAAAATTAAAAAAATCACATATTCTAAATGTTTTGGGGCACCATATTACACAAAAAAGCGCAATTCCGCCTTGATTGCTTGCTCGTGGCTAAAACCCATCCATTTATACAGATTTAAAAACTATTGTTTTAGTTAAATATTTTTTTTCTTTCTCTTAGATAGTTTCTTTTTCTCAGAAACCTATGGAAAACCGAAAATATTGCTTGCAGCTGAGATCTTAGCATTTCTTTTCACATCACTGCTGAATGTTACTCCAGTTCACCACCATCTTATTCATAAATATAAGGATATACTTTACCTTCAAGTTTTTTATTATTTAAAATGGGGGGGGGGTATATATTACATGTTAATTATGATAGGCAGTATGACAGACAAATCGTTATTAAATGATAGTTAGTTCATTAATCACTTTATTAAGTATATATTGACAACTTATAAAAAAAGTTATGGACAAATAGTCTCCGAAATGATAATATATTTTATATCATATGGACAGACCATCATGATATTTGGCATCATCAAGATCATGTAAATAAGTCCAGCAACTTAAACAATTTTTATTGAGCTGCTAGCATAATTGCAATATATTAGGGCCTTTAAGATGCCGAAACTCCTGTCCGTACAATATTATTTTGGAGGCTAATTGGTCGCAACTTTTTTACTTCTGCCCATAATATTTAATACAAAAGTACATCATATTAATCATGGGAACATTATAACCATATGTTTTATACTCTACTATGTTTAACAAATTCAAATTTAAAAAAAAGTGTTGCCCTGTTTGTAAAAGCCATTGATTTGTAAATAGCAACTTGTTAAGTTATTTTTAAAGTTCGAATCTGAAGAGATAAGCTATACCACTCTCATTCAGGTTATATCATCTTTGGCTCTCTGGATGTATAGTGGTGATAAAAATGTTTCAATAGGTCCTGAAATTTTAAAGGTTTATTCCAAACAAACACCTTGAAATTATCTTAATTAGATCCTAAAATAATGTGATTTTAACATGTAATATAAACATGAACAATACAAGTAAATGAAGATATTCAAGTACCAATATTGACACAAGAAACAAATGTGCAATGGTCCTAACAAAAAATTCTTCATAAAAAAAAAATAATTGTTTGATACAAATTTATTATGGTTAGCATGATCACATAGATATGAAGATTCTGGGTTTGAAACCCTAGCTCATAGGTTCCAAACCTTGTTTGGGATACTGCCCTCTTTTTCAGGAAAAAAATACATTAACTCCAGTCCTTAATGTAAATGATACTTTTTTAAACAATCCGATTGCACCCCTCTTAGGTTATTTGGTTCCATATTGCTGATCAGCATTCTTAAACGCAGTATCTGTTTCTTTTTTTGCTAGTAAATTTCTGACTACTCTAAAACTTTTTTCAGCTTAATATGATAATGAAAACACGAAAAACTGCTGTGATCCAACCTATAGAGCCGAATATAATACTGGAATGTGCCTTTAAATTTTTTTATTTCAATTTTAACTTTACATTTGTTGACGATTTCATCAACTCATTTTGTAGAGATAATTCTGCTGTTTGAAGGTTCTAGTACCGATTCTGGAATAATCTTGTCAAAGACATCTTGAAATATATTTTTATGTGGTTTAAGTATAGGTATAGGTTAATGCTTACTCTGATATATACCATATCACATACTTATTCATAGTAATGTTAATTATTTAATTATCCTGTCCAAAAACGAATAGATTTGATATTCAGTATGTATGCTAATCGAGCAAGAACATATACTTCCAATGTGGTACCATCCGCAGGCCGCGACTCATTTATATACTAAAACAATTTTAAGAACAGAGCTGCAGCTACAGATTGATCTTACTAAAAAGGCAAATCTATTTGTTAAAACATCATTTTTAATTGAAAACTTGATGAATAGGTCATCAATAGAATGAATGAATAGGCCGTAAAAAAAAAGGATTGACGAATTGTTCACATTTTGTTTCATGAACTTGGCCAAAAACAAACCCTGTAGAATATCTTAACCAGTTATTTATGCAAAATCCTACTCATTAGTTATATAAAACGGTAATAGTGGTTAATACCAACAGCTAACGAAAATTCATCTTATTTTTAGTACTTAATCTCATTTGATATTTAGAGACGTTTTATAAAAGCTATAATGCTTATTTTTACTGGACATTCAATTTCAAAACCCAGACAAATTTAAAATTATTAATAAAATTGAGGCAAAAATTTTATGTTCTATGGTCAGTAAATAAAGAAATATGAAACCTTAAGTTTGATGAACATAAAAGAATATCCCAACACCCAAATTTGGCAAAGACAGATTAATTTTACTTTCAGTACCTAGTACATAAGAGTAAAAAAAAAAAACTTATGGCTGCAGGTGTTTTCCTTAAAAAAAAAAACAATAAATACAACAAATAGTTTTATTCTAACAAGTTCTTTTTAAAACATTATAACAAGGCAAATATTCCATAGTTTACAACTGACAATAAAAAAATCAAATTTACAATTATATTATACAAATATCATTCACTGTCATGAGAGTAAAAAGTAGTATTTAAATGTTTGAAAATTCCTCTCTCTATATATATACAATTCTGTGCCTATTATAGCTCAAAGTACTAAGTGCAATACCAAATTATGTATTGACTATTTAATAAATTAAAAAGTTTCTCTTAAATAAAAACAGATATGTACATGTTAAAATATGAAAAATACGAGTTCTTAAAGTTGTCAAGCTTTAGCTTTGACCCTTAAGCAGTTGGCTTCATGAAAAATGGCCTTAGCTTCAGACCAGATCTCTTCGAAAGATGTTTCAAACAATTCATTTAAAAAATCCCTGGATGCTATCCGCACCTGACATGTGGAAAGGACATAACAGACGTCACTAAACACACATATGTCTTGAAACAGATCGCCGTGGGCTTGTTTGATTCTGCGGTAGAGAAAAAAATAATACAATTGTAGGCATAAATTCATAAGAGATTGTGTTTAAATTACAGTACAGAGAATAAATATGATAAATCTAGGGTTGTGGTTTTGAAGATTCCCTTCTTCTAAAGGGAGTATCTGAAGAAGTCCCCTGAAATGGAGGATGGCATATAATAAGAAAATGGACATCCCTGGAGAAAAAGCCATAAGATAAATTTAGGGTTTTAACGAATGGACTGATATAAACAGTAATTTATTATATAATTTTTAATAATTGAATTTGTTGTAATTTTTGAAAACCTTTAACTTAGTTATTCAATATTTTTCCAGGACCGCCAATACCCAAGTATTCGTTCAAAATCTTCATTTTTAGCTTTATTTTATAAATTCATTTATTTAAACAAGACTAGGTTTCAAATTAATTCTTTTTTAATGCAGAGATTACTTTCAGTACAAGTTTTGTCCCTAAGAAACTTGCCAGTTAAATACATAATGTTAACAATTAATCTATTACAAATAAGTAAGTGGTGAGAACTGATAATTCCTTTATTTTGAAAAATCTTATCTCAGAACCAAGCGACCACTCTAAAAGCATCCTTTCACCCAACAAAAGTCTAAAGATAAAATAGTTGAACAAATAGAACACTCACTCTTATGCTTGGCTGATTACGGTTTAAAGGAATGTTGTTAAAGTCCATAATAATGAGAAAAATAAATAAAATACTTCTGGTTCCTAGTAATCTTATATATCTTAATCATTAATAATTTAGCAAAAACAAAAGTTTAGTTTATTATTGTTTTTATTGAACCTTATTTTTTTTAAATAAATTATTTGCTGGGAGAGGTTTATGAAAGAAAAATGTTAGGTTCTCATGAAATTTATTTATGGAATATGCATTTATGTATTTTTGCATCAAACTGTAGACAAGGCAGTTCTCTAATAAGTGCTCACTAGTGGACATCTACCTCTAAACCTATCCATCCTACAGATGGACTTATTAGTAGTGCCTAAACACTTCCATAAAGAAATTTGATGCATAACTAACATTTTTTTTTTTAATAGAAAAAAAAACAACTTTATTCTGGGATCGTGTGTTATATCAATATGGCACAGTAAAATAAATGAAATTCTGGCTAACAAAAAATAAATAGTACATCACAAAGAGAAAAATCTATGTAAAATAAAGCATAAACCTCAGTTAGGAAATTAAATAAAAAATAAAGTAACAATTCTTGGAGAATTTTAAAAATGATGAACAATTAAAAAAAAAATCCATAAAATACAATATTAAATCAAAAAGAAAACTATGACATTTACAATTAGAAGATAAATAAAAGACAGTAATAATTAGGACATAAAAAAAATATCGATATATGTATAAAATAAGCATTGCATAAATAATAATAGAGATAAATAAATAATTCTCGTGCTAGCAACTGTACATCTGGAAATATATGGAAAGCAGGTGTAGGAATAGGATAACTCTGAAGGATGGCACATAAGGATGAAGCATGAGAGATACTGTGAGAGAGAGAGAGAGAAGTCCTGAAAGTGGGGTTGGGGGAAAGAAAGCAGTAGTCTAGGATGCAGTTCTGTTAGGAGAATAGACCATTAATATAGGAAAAATTATTGGTTTGGAAAAGGCATGAGGCAATAAAATATTGTCTACAGAAGGAGGGGAAGACCACCCTAACGTAATGTGAAGATAGCAGGCCCAAGAGCACTGCAAAGACCCGGATATGTTTTTTTGTTTTTTAAATTTCATAACCTCTTTTTATTAATAGTATACAATGAACAAAATAAATAATTTATGATATACATATTTCTCCTCTTCCTGCATTCACAGATGCATTTGAAGGGATGCATAAATATAATACTTTCTTTTTGTGGTTAAAAGTCCATAGTCACATACACACACTAGGTGATGAGGCTCACCTTCAGTCCCGGATATGAATCATACAAAGCCGTGGTCTTCTTATTGACACACTTCAATCTGTATCCAAGACCTACCATTATAAAACGAACAAACATAGACATAATCAAAGTGGGGGGAAATGGTGAAGGTTATCAGGAGTCAATGTATAAATTGATAGTATACATACTATAGGCTGGGGAAAGAGATGATGAGAAGAATGAAATATCTTAAGGGGAAGATATTTCCCCCATAGTTCAAACAGAACTGCAACCTATACAGCTGCTTTCTTGCCCACTCCAGCACTTTCAGGAATGCACCCTCTCCTAGTATGCTTCATCCTTACGTGCCTTTAGAGCTCTCCTATTCCTACACCTGCTTTCCATCCAGATATACAGTTGCTAACACTTAAAAATTATTTATTTATCTACCGTTGGGAGATTTGAGGTTTCCAAGAGAGGCAATGGACAAGTCCTCAAGAGTGGGATAAAAAGTAATAGGATGATAATTTTGCTTTAAAATAGGAAAGAAATAAAAGAGGTAACTCAGAAGAGGAAAGAAGAATCGCTGCAGATCCAACCTAAGAAAGAATATTTTTTTCATCAACAAATATCCATTTATATCTCAATTCTAAGCTTATGTAAAATTCCATTTATTCATTTTTGTTATAATCATTATTTATTTAATTATTTTTATAATGTTTCTCCTCTTTTATTTGATTATATGAATATATCCATACATAATAATTACAGAATTTGTTTTCTCTTTCTAAATCATAAATAAATTGTGGGATTCATTTGAAATTTCAATAAAAAAAGTTAATGTGAATACTAAATACCTGCTGGACAAATTATTTGATAAACCTTCTTACAAGAATACTGAAACTAGGAAACAAGTAAAATAAAACAAAGAAATCAATTGATATGTGTAGAGAGACAGAAGAAACGATTATTTAATGGAATGAGTCTATTCCAGAATATTTACTTACTGAAGTAAAGACTGTTTACAAGTCTTGTGTAAGATTGGATTTGACAGCTGTTCAACCATTCTCGTTAGTTCATTTCTGATAACAGCCCTACTTTTGAATATAATTGGCATTGGTTTCTCCACCAAACCTGAAACATTATCTTCCAATGTTTAGCAAATGAAATAATTTAAAAGGTAGCAAAAACAGAATGACATAACACTTACTTTCTACATCTGATATAGAACTTTCATCACCACTGTTGTCATCAAGAGGTTCTTTCTCAAGATCCAAATTTCCATCAACAATGTACTGACCTTCTGATTCTGAAATAAAACAATGAAAACTATCTAGACACAACAGAGGCATATTACAATAAATATTATGTTAAAACAAACCTGATATGTTCACCATAGTATTATGAACACATTTTGAACCTAGAAAGCATATCTCACGATGAAACAAAGGATTTTTTAAATCTTCAAGACCTGAAAATAATAAAACAAGCCTAGTAACAAACAAAAATTATTTCTTCAACAAAGTTTTAAATTAATAAAACACTTATTTAAAAAAATAAATAAAAACATAATTTTGAGTTATCTTCAATAATGAGTTTAGCTGCTGCCTAAGTTGGTTCCTTTTCTAGGAAGGACCTGCTGTTCAACACTAGGTTTTTACCTCTCAACTTTCTAAATTAAATATCCTACATCTTTATTTAATTAGTATTTTTTTAAGTTATTGAAGATCCTATTCACATTTAAAACATATTTTCTTTACCCAATAAGTAACTATTTAAAATTTACATAAATGGAATTGCATACAAAAACTAATAATATTTCTATTTATAGCAGCGTGGCTGGAGGGCTAAGTGCTTAACTCAAGAAGTAACTTCGACTCAATGAGAATCAAGCTGTCAGAGTACATAATCAAAAATTTTGCAATAAAGTTACCAACCAATGGACATTAGAAAAAAAAATGGTGACATGTAAATTGTAACAAATGTGAAATGTGGTGCCACATATGACGGTAGAACTTATAGAAAATCAAAGGTCAGATGTATGAAGCACTTGGCCAAAAAAGAAAGTACATTCTACCAACATTTAAATTTTGAAATCCGTAGAGATGTGCCCCACACTGTAAATTTCCTACATAGACTGATGAACAAAATAGGAAATACAGAAATAAAAATAGACACAACAATGCCCAATAATATTAATCAGCAGTTGGATTTCCTAAATACACCCCTCTTTAGAGAACCCCCGCACCAAATCCTCACTGATCTGGCCAGTCGCAAAGAGATGGTCTTTGAGGTAGTATCTCTTTTAAGGTGAATATCACGTTATTTGAGAGTTTCTAACGTTAGGCCAATACATATTTTAACTTTTAAAGTTTAATTATTGATGTTTTTAACTATATAGTGTATTTTAACTTTTATTGTGATTTTAACTATTTATTTGACTTTATAATTGACTGCTATTTATTTGATTCTAATTATTTTTCTTATTTTAACCTTTAATTAAAGTTTTTGATTTAATCATTTGACCTTATTGAATTGTAAATGACAAACTATTTTAGTTTGTTAATCTATTGAATTTTCAAAAAAAAAAAAATAATAAAAAAAGAAAAAAAAAGTGATTGATATAAATGTATAAGTTATAGATATTTTATCATGTTTAGTAGCACCTGAAGCTGATGGTTAAAGCCAGCTGTGGCCAACCCCTGTTTTTGGCACATAATAGGCCCAAATACTTGTGATTCAGTAAATATAAAGGAAAATTGGCAAGTGCTAAAGGGATAGGGGGGGGGGGTTAAAAACAAAGTGCAGGATTGGTAATATTGATCTTTCGGTGCATATAACCCAGGCGGCCTGAAAACCAAGAGACATGTGTATTTCACACTTTTCACTTAGAATTTTCGCTTCCTCAACTCTCCTTTTTTAATCAATTTCTTCAATTTTCTCAGTCTTTTTCTTTCTCTGTTACAGTAGTTATTTATGTACGAATTATATAGTAGAATTTATTATTAATAATAAGAGTAGAATTTTAGTGCTACATAATATGAAAGTGATGAAGTTCCATAGGTACCTCAAGAATTCTTCAGCCCGTTTGGGGCCCTTTTACTAGCGAAATGAGCAAGTGTAAATTTGGAAAGGACATTGAAACAAAAGAGTTCAACGGTGTTTGGGAAGAAACGTTTCTGTTTACGGATGCAAACGTATCAAAACCAGTGTGTTTCATCTGTATATGAAGAACAGTAAATAAGTGTAATAATAATTAAACTGGAAATTCAATTTAGTGAAATTATCCTCCCCATCTCGATCAAAGAGGGAAACCACAGCTAGAACAAAATAATTCAAATAAAAATTTACTACCTACCTTGCACTCGAAGATTCTTTGATACAAATGCTACATGGTGTTTCAGTATATTTTTTTCTTCTATCAAGAAAAGGCTTTCAATCGAAATTGGAAGGGTTATTCCCATATGAACAGGAATAGGCACATCTGGGAAAAGTAAAATATTCATTAGCAACAATGATATTTTATACTAATAATTATTAGTTAAGGCCTGTAATGTCAATGTTTTAATAATTATTAATACAAAAAACAATATAGTAACAATACTGGAATTCAAACCTACTGAGAAAATTTTTCAAAGATAAAATTAAAAAAAAAATTGCCTGGTCCAGTTGACTGAACTGATACAATGTCTGCTATGTCGTCATCAAGAGTTGAGAAATCTTGCTCCTCTTTAGCTTCTGACCCAGCTGTGAGGACCCCATTCAGCCTAAAATGCCAATCAAATATTGGAAACATCAATAGTACACTGTTGATTATTTAATAAAGGAAATTACAACATTGAACATAGGACAACGGCTTACGCAGGTTTCTGCCTTGTCACCGGTGACAATTGCTGAAGTTCACCATATGTTATCAAACCAATCGGTAAAATGGGAGGTTGCGCTCCTAAAGACTTCAAAATGCTCTGCCTGCTCCCTCTTAGGCTACCTGAAAGGAAGAATAATCTCACAATGGTCATTTTTGGCAAAATTGTTAAAAACTTAATATGACATTATTTTAGCAATTAAAATAAGAAGGTATTCAGAAACTATTCTGGGTTGAAAATAGAGTTCATGGCACAAGATGTTTCCATGCTACGTTGTGCTCTAGCGAGAGATGAATTGACAAGGAGACAGCTTTGAAAAGCTGGAAACCTTTTTGTTCTACTTGAAAAAAAAATTAGTTCTTCAAAGGGCAAAGCGATTTAATTTAATTTTAAAATGGTTTTCAAGTCAAGATACTTGTTTTGTGGTAAAATTTATTTATTATTTTATGTTTTGTCCCCTTAAATACTCCCATTGAAAGACAGTCAATACATATCAATTTTCTAGGACGTTGACAAAATTCATCCTTTGAATGGTGGAACATTTTTTAAATCGAAATATAATAAATACTAAATGCTACTTCTATAAATAAGGACATTAAAATGTAAGTACATATATTTTATTGACATAAAATTCATATTTTTTTTTACTCCAATGGCCAATAGTAAAATTCATTGAAAATATGATGATACATGAAAGTATTCTATTGGGTATACTTCTTGAAAAGCTGGACAGAATGCTTGTCCTTCTTGTATGAGGCGGATGATACGTAACTAGTGATCCAGTGCTGGGTATTGGGCTAAGAGTTTGTACCCTCTCGCTGAAAAGAAAAAATATATATATATATTTTTTAACAATAGCCCCCTGGAAATTGTGTTAAAGTGGCTATAAAAAAAAAAAAAAAAAAAAAATTGTGTTAAACATAAAATTATGTTCTAATAGAGGGAATTTTATTGCCATGGGCGTGAGCCAGGACTGCTGGAGGAGTGGGGAGACAAGAGGTGCACGGAAATACAGGGGAGCTGGAAAAAGGATTGTGAGGAAATTAGACATTCCTCGGAAGAGTAAAATAAGATTTCTTTTAGCAAATAACATATTAGGCATATCAGGACAGGAAGAAAGGAGTCAATGAAAAGGTACAGACGAGGAGATGTGGCTGGCGCAAACTATGTTAAATGGTAGGTAATTAATTTAGTTAAGGATGTACTCATAATAAATATAGTTATTATAATAGTTAATTTTTGTTTTTTTCTGTTTTTGGTCCCTAAAAATATTTATAAAAAAAGGAGAAAGGTAAAAAAAACGTTACCATATATATATATGTACTCCATGCAAGGTCAAGTAATAAATTTTAACTGCAAACTAAATAATAGAATAAAAACTTTACAATCACAAATTAATTTACAAAATCAGACTATTAGTTTATGTGCTATCAAATACAGAGATAACTGTGACATAAATCAGACCTCCAATATCTAACATTGAGAATGTTTTAACACTTCCAGTAAAGAGATGAGCGCTATGGAGTTTGTCTAGGGCAGTAGCCTAAATTAGGCACAAATACTGTTAACTGAGACTAAAAGCCTCAAGCGATGCCAGATAACTACAGCTGGTGGTTAATAATTCAAAGTTATAAAAAAAAATCCATTTCCCAATACCTCCTGAAGAAATAAGACCAAGATAAAGTTGTCAACATGGTGGCTAGGTGGTGCTCATGAGTTGGTCATTATTCAAATAAAATATTATTGAAAATACAAATTTATTCATTATTTGGAGTGTTAAGTCATTTGTTATTTGACAGATAC
The DNA here is from genome assembly GCA_930367205.1 of Acanthosoma haemorrhoidale. NCBI lineage: Eukaryota > Metazoa > Arthropoda > Insecta > Hemiptera > Acanthosomatidae > Acanthosoma > Acanthosoma haemorrhoidale. Next base: position 83,551,637 of record OV884014.1, on the reverse strand, counting down.
AATTTCTGTTCATATTTGATTATTGGTATTTTTGAGCTACAAACAATTTTAAAATTGATGTTTAATATATTTTAATTAACAATTTAAAAATGGTAACTAATTGAGGGATCAAATTCAGCACCCTTAGGAAATATGTAAATACATCCCAAGATCAGAAAAATCAGGAATAGCTAAAAATATCTTGATAAGGTAACAGTTAGTCATGAATTGAAATTAACAAATAAATCTTGCTTTATTTGATCCTTTACTACCCTGATCCTAAAACATTACAAGACATTTTAAGCTATCCATCATTTTTCTAATTTTGGGATGTATTTATATATTTCGAAGGTAGCTGAATTTGATCACTCAATTAGATATTTGTCTGTGGATACGCATTGAGTTATTTTTGGCTATTACTAAATTTTCTGATTTTGGGAAGGATTCAAAGGTTTTTAAGTGGTAATTTCAATACTTTACTTAGTTTTTCTTTAGTATATGTGCTGTTACTTATTCTTTCAAAGTTGGAAACAATGATAGGTTTTAAAATTGTGCTGATGCGCTATTATTCAAGTAGCTGCTAATTTCCTCATGAGGCTTAGTGAAATGTGAAAGAAAAATCCTTATGGTCAGTAGGGAAAGCAAGATCCTATATTATACATAAAATAATAATTCATATTTTAGTATAAAAATTTTCATTACATAACTCTCTTAACATTTTTATTTCAAACTAAAGTAGAAATGTCAAAATATAATACCTAACACTGTGATGCCTTACATACGGTGCAGAGTCACCACTGGTACTGCTGTCTGTGTAGCTGTTCGATCTACTTTTTCTTCCTCCTTCATACCTGCAATGAAACCACCATCCAATATCAGCGGCCCCAAGAATCAGAGTTAAGTTTTATCTCAGATATCGACAATTGATTAAAACATATTTTTTGTAACCGAACTATGATTCAAATATAATAGTAATTTATTTGTTTCAGTTGCATTCTACCTAGCGTAATCGGAGCCATCACTTTGCTCTGCTTTGCTTTCGCTGTAGCTGCGGTTGTGGTAGATGGCTGGGGTACAAGTGTTGTGAGGGAGAGTTGCTGACCTCCTCTCTCTCACCCGCTGGGTCCTTCCTTCTGCGTAAAAATTAAAAAGGGAAATATAAAAAAAAATCACCGATTTTTCATTAAAATAACGCAAATTTAAAAATAGGAATATAAGCATGAAATAAACAAATATAAACTACATACCATTCAGAGCCCAAAATGAATCCTCACTCTGACCTTCCATTGTAAGGGATTCCTCAGGGAGATCAAACAGTGGACTTTTTTCACTCTAGAAAATGTTTCAAATTATTGTAAACTTCTTAATACTCACAGTTTATACAGTTATTAATCAATACTTTATGCAGTACTTGTCATAGCCTTAAGCAAGCTCATTAGATAAAAATCTAACAAGGCATATAAATTTCCCACATGAAGTTAACTATAATTTTTTTTAGGCTTTCATTGGTTTTTCAAAACCAGACGCTCTTATGTTTTACCCTTTATGTGTGCCTGTCTGATGTTTATGAGCCCCCCCCCCCCTCTCTCTCTCTCTATTTGATCTAGTATTAAGATCAACAAAACCTTAATTATGTGAGATCACACTTTCTCTTAAATTATCTTATACTATGTTATACAATATTATATTAAATTATTTATCGTAACTTACCTCTGTAGTTGTTGGCTCACTGTATAAAGGAGGACGGGCTACACGTGGAGGAATAAGTGGCCACCTTTCATGGCGATTGTGTCTAACACTATACCAACCTAAAAATAAAGGTAATTAAACTAAAAATCTGAAACAATTGAGCTCGTGGTATAATAGGTAGTTTCATCGGGAATATTATTATTATACACTATCTAGGAATAGCCATATCCCTATTGGGAGCCAACTACTTCTAATAGCACAGAAAATGTAACAGATTTCAGTTACCTACGGTGCAACAGCCCGTATAACTCATACCATATACTCAATAGCTCATACCGGCTTTGTTAACTTGGCAAGAATAGATTTACTAGATAAATTTTCACTTGATTTTTTTATTAGTAGCCTTGAACCTTCTACCATATCCCTCTTAATACATTTCACCTAAATTCCTGAGCTAATTTAAAATTTTCAGGTCTACTCTCACAAACTAGGGCTTATATTTCTTGTAATTTAACTTGTGGACAAATGATATTTATTTCCATAGATAATGTCATCAAGGAAAATAACAAGGTAATACTCACGCCTGTATTTAAAGGAACACAGATACAATCAACCCTGAATTAAAGTGCATGAGGTCACTAAACATGGTTGGTGTTTTCTAATTTTCTACCACATGCATCTGATACAAAGGGTAACATGTTGTTAGAGGACAATAAATAAATTATTAACACGGTTATTTCCATGTTATTGGTGTTTTCAAATTTTTCATTCAATTTAGTGGAAGAAAGACATGTTCACATGAAAAAAAACTTTTAGATATAGTACCATCAGTTACAAATCATAAACAAATAGGATAATACAGCTGTAAACTCTCTTCTCTTCCAAGAATTAGTATATGCATGCACAAAATCACATTGGTAGCCCTGATCCAGCTACATCAAGTGCTGGAGAATTAAAAAATAAAACTTTTCAGAACTCTACAAAAATATTAGGACTCTAAATATAATACATGTGGGCAGAACATACAGAAAACTTAAATCAAATGCCAAGAACACATCAGAAATCGGAAGCAAAGATAATATATCCTTTTTAAATGTTAGCAATTTTGGACATCCAGACGCAATATAAATAAAGCTAAATTCTGCTGGTTAGAGTTCGCTCAATAAGCAAGAAGATATCAGATGAACTCAATTACTAGGGGATCTTTCTCTTATTCCTTAATAAGACAGAATCCACTCTTGCAAATAAATGTACTAATTGTGTTAACATCTAAACCTATATTGGTGGGATATATTATAAATCTAGATTTATTATAAAATTTATGTATATATTCTTTTATTTTTTCGAGCTTATATTTCAAGCAATAGGACATTTTCTAAATACATTATGTATTAGTGATTAATCATATCTTGTATTTGTAGGAATAAACAAGTTCATTAATTAGTAGTTAGTAGTTAATAGTTGGTCATATAGAAGAATATAAAAACTTATTAAATCAACCCTACCGCGAAGAAAAAATTCCACTTTGTATTGCTTGCCGATTAAGGGAGCTAAATGAAGTTACCATTTAAGCAAAATTCATTACAATTATATTATTTCAAACGACGAAAACATAATGTTTTGGCTGATTGTGGATTCTTACTGCAAAGGAAAAAGAAATAAGTCAATTTTTCACTTAAAAATGAAGTTATTGTCCAACAGTGGGTATATAGCACCTGTTATTCAGTAGATTTATTTGAATTAATAACAAAAATAAACGAGATTTTTGGTATATTTGACCCGATGCCACGATAAAAACAAATCTATTAATTATTTGGACATTTTAATTATCATTTCAAACCCATATTACTACAATAAAAATACAAGCAGGCATATGATAAGCAGCATTATTTTAAACATGTTTATTCTATTTTAAAATATTTCTGTGTTAGACCAAACATTTTCAGGCTGAGGTTTACAGTTAGACAAAGGTATGTCTGGAATTTAAGGAATGTGGCAGGTCCATTGTTTGTCAATACTTTCTCTTATACCTGGTAGGGTTGTCCCTTAGCAGGTATAAGGCAAAGCTCCCTTCCTTTGTTTTTACAGGCCTTTCAAGTTTTCAAAAAAAAAAAAAAACCAAAAAAAAAACCTGAGGGTGAGCTTTCAGAGGGTAATGATCTTTCTTAAACCTGGAACTATAGCGTAATTGTATCCTTGGATTGGTAGGGATACATAAAATTTACTCACCTGATTTTTTTTTCTTATTAAAAATATTTACGTTAAAGTTTCTTCTATAAACCAGAACATAATCAATCATATAAGTACAGAATCAGTACACTAGTTAATATAACATATTAACAAGTAATATACATGTACACATTAAAATAAATAATATTAATATCAATAACAATACAAATTTTTTTTAAATGCTTTCCACAAATTGGTTTGAAACATATCCCACAATAGGTAAAAGCATTTTTGTTTTTGGACTTTACCATAGATTTTTAGGTTCTTTTTTTATGAGACTTTGATTCAATTACTCTTACTGTTTGCTATCTCTTACTTAGTTGATTGCTATAATTGAAGCAGCATTATATTTGGAGCGTCGGGATCAACAATAATACTAATACTTATAAAATTATTATACTAATAAAAATACTTGGCATTAACTTGTGATCATACTCAAAACCAGTATATGTCTTATTTTTTAATTTTTATTTATTTTATGTAAATGTTTGATTGTTAAGGACTCTCCTGAGATATGATAAGTAATAAGTTCAATTTTTTTTTATATATTAGTAAATTGACAAAATATCACAAAATGGCTTGCTACCAACTTACTACTTTTCCATACTTTTTTTAGGCCATGAACCGAATTTAAAAATATATTGTATAAGTATTGGTTTTTGCATTTTATAAATTAATAAAACACAAAATGTTTAATGAATTCTTTGTTATTTTTAATAACCTCAAGTTCCCTGAGAGCCACTATGGAATTTATAACTAATCCGTTATTTGGGATAATTTATATTTTTTTAAATAAATGGCAGGTTTTTCGGTCGAAATAAGTTGTTTTTCGCCAAAACTGATGCCAGCAATCAATTTAGATAGTGATAAAACATTAAAAAAAGTGTATGTAGATTTTGAATCTAATAAAAAATGTTTAGCCAAATTTACACATTTTTCAAACATATTATGTAATTATTTCCACCTGGAATGGTTAATTATCGCTTCCCTTATAAATAATGCTTTCGAACAAGCTATAATTAATAAAGACTGCACTCAGCGTGAATTCTTTAGAACCACCAATACAGTGAATATTGCTTACACTAAAAATTGATTGATATTACCGCATAGTATTGTTTTTGCTAATATTGGGAACGCGCCTAAGTATATGAAGTTAAAAAATCAACCTCTATTCTTTTTTTTTTTTGGGCCCTTCCTGAGGCTGAGCCTTAAACGGGCTAATCAACCTCTATTCGTACACCAAACAATCTTACCCTAGACCAATTTTACTCAAGGCCAAATACCTCTACAAAATGTACAGACTAAACAATTTTTGTCTCATAGAAATAATAAAATACCATAATTCATCAAGCTGCGAAATGAAACTATTTAAATCAATTACCTATAGCCTAATCTTCTCAATTAACTTACATTATTCTATCTATTTTAATTTGTAATATTTCTGTAACGAAGTACAGGTTATCAAATAGTACAATATTATAAAATAATCATATCATATTTTCAATATAAAATAACCTTATGATTTCCAACCTAAAGAAAATTGGATAAAAATTTGATTTATTCAACCATTTTCCAAAGGGATAAAAGTCATTTCAATAATCCTTTCGACATGTTTATGTTTACGAGGGATACCCAGACTGAGTATAGAAGGAACTAGAGTGGTCTTGGGGAGGCATGAGATGTGTCAACTTCCCCCTCCCTTTGGTTACCCACATGTCAACTTCCCTCTTGTTTGGTGTCATAAATTTGAGAATTATAGAGGAAAATATTTGATACAAGCCATCAATAAAAAAAGTGAAGATGAACTTTTTCTCATGCTTGAGAAGACAGAAAATTAAGTCCGAAATGGTAAACTGGTACTCAATGGCCCCTGGAAAACGGTTTTTTGGGGTGATTTTCTTATTTGTGTCAACAGTATGCACAATATGTATGTCATACTTGTAAAACAGGACAAATTATTGAAGTATATACCCATATACTAAATAAGTCATGAATTTTAATTTACTCCTTCCTATAACCTTTTGTTTTTTTTGGCAACCACTTCCAAAGAGGATGGTTCCTCACACAGTGTTAGCCTGAAATACCCATAAAGTTGCACAAAATTGTAAATAACAATTTTCAAAAATTCCAAACCAATTATTATCAATTCTATGACCATTTTAATGAGAAATCCGTTTGAAGACCTAAAACATCTCAATTAATTTTCGTTTAAGGAGTAATTTAAAAATTACCCGATTGTGCTGCGATCTCTTGATAGAGAAACTCACAAAAGCCCAGGGAGATTTACCCTTAATATTAATTCTAAACTTATTTTATATTTTAGCTTCATACTATGTTGCCGTGCTAGAGTATATGTAGAGTGTACAGTTGTGCTTGAAATTCATATATTTGTATGCATCAATTTTTTTCTTCACAAACAATTGTAACTCAATGGTTTAATGAAAAATCAACAGATGAGTCTTAGCAGCATCCAGTTACATTTGATCTGTATATAATTTTTAATCAATTTATTTTAACCTTAAACCTGTTAGATGTAAGTTTTAGAAATAATTTGTTTTGTTGTATTATATGTTTATTTTCCAATACAGGTTTCCCAAAGGACTTGGACAAAAAAAACAACTAATAGTTCTTAAAAGTCAGGGTCCTAACAAAGCGAGACTTGCCAATTCATTAAATTTGAAATCTTTCATATTAACTAATGCAGTTGAAGGAGTTAAAATTATCGATGAGATTATGAAATTACCAGCCTATAAAACAACTGTCTATTTTGGTAAATGCATTTGTGATTCACTTCAGCTGGACATTAGCATGTTTTAGCTAAAGATGGCTGAATCTATCTTATCTAGCTATCTATCTTATTTCTACTTATTTCGAACACAAAATCAATTGTATTAATAATCTAGTACACATGTGTGGTAACTAGATTTTGTTTTTTTATAAAATAAGCATCAAATCAGAAATTGAATCATAATAAGAAAAAGCAGGTTGCATTTATTTGTTACACAAAACTTGTAAATTTTTAATATTTATTTTTTATATTAATTATAATAAATAAGGCGATGTTTTTGATTAATTTTGATATTTTTCACAAGAATCAACTTTTTTAAATAAAAATATATTTGTATTTAAAAATAGTGCTTTAGCCAAAATATTATGGCTTATGTATTCTGAGAAGAATGGTTTATAATTTTGATTGAATCTTGCTCATTAATATAAAATCACCTTTTATGAATTATTTATGCACAAAAGCACTTTTCATAGCTGCTATCATAAATTATAAATATACTAAAAAAATAATACAACTTTTAGAATTCTACATAAATATTATTACCTAAAATATAATATATGTGGGCAGAACATACAGAAAACCTAAAATTAAATGCCAAGAATACATCACAGATGATATGTTCTTTGAGTTAGCTCAATAAGCAGGAAGAATTTATATATACTCCACTCCTATGAGATCCCGACCCTTCTTCCTTGATGAGACAGAGTGCACTCTTGTAAATAAATATATTAATTATGGGAAGAAAATCTAGTTGATATTTATTTGATCACTTACTACTAATGAGCAACCCAATATGTATAAAAATGGATTACTTACCCAACCCTTGAAGTTTAGCAACACCGTACGGTGATGCCGCAACATTGCTAACAGCAATAAGTGCCACAGCTCTCAAGCTGTATATATCACTAGTTGTAGCTATACGGATCATATGGTGGACTATAGAATCATCCAGGACACTTGCAATACCGGACAACGAGTACAGCGCTGCTTTCACTTCTAGCAATTCTTCATCTGTTTCAGGATCCCTGTTCCTCTCTAATATCTAGGGCATTAAATAATGAAGGTAATATGTAAAATATAAAAGTATACTATATTGTGTATGTGGGCTCTTCAAAAGATTCTAAATTAATATAGATATTTGGCAAGGAAGAAACATTTTAGCTCAAAACAAAAGGAGTGCTATTTGACACAATTACCATCCTTAATTTCTATCTACCCTCATATTGACAACAAATTCGACATAAATACTGTTTATTACTTAACAAAGAATACTTCAGGAGTCACTACCTGGAGATTTATTTGTGTTTTAACATCTATTACTACAAGAGCTCATACCATAAAGTCATGGGGAATGCGAAGTAACACAATCTAGTAAGTAGACATAAATGAACAAATGTGTAATTCGAACGTCCATTATTCTATATCAAAATGATAGAGCATTAAATAGAACAGTGATTCAATACTAACAAACCTCTGAGCTAATAATAACAGCTAACAAGCTGGAGTTACTCATTAGGCACTATGTATTTAAATTTACTTAAATACAATTGTTACCTGCATATATTTTAATACGTAAGGGTCAGTGAGGATCATCGCAAGCCCCTGTTGGTGGCAAGCAAGCTGTTGATACAGATGGGGCGGCAGGAAAACTTCCTTATTTCCATTTGAGCTTTGGCTAGCCAGAAGACCCTCCACAATTGTAACATATCTACAAATCATATAAGTTTCTTTAGATTTATAACCTATTATTTCCCACAAAGTATAGTGATATATATATATTAAATAGAACAGTGATTCAATACTAACAAACCTCTGAGCTAATAATAACAGCTAACAAGCTGGAGTTACTCATTAGGTAATATATATATATATATATATCTGTGACCCTAAAAAATCACTTTTAGACTATGAGCAATGCATTTTAGGTTTGAATTGACCATAAGAGGTCCAACAATGACCAAACTGAAGAAATGAATTAGATTAGGTCACACACAGTCATGGAAATTTTGATGATGAAGAATTGCAACTGTTGGAAATATCTGTACTAAATTTTTAATACTAACAACATAGTAACTAATAACAGAGTCCTTGTCTTTATGACTATATTAACTGAACATTTTTTATGAAATTTGGGCTAGTTCTACCAAGTAGGTAACAAACTTATTTTTTTATAGAAACTGAATAGTATACAATATAAGAATCTTGGCTCCCCCAGAAATAAATGTAAAACAATCCTAATCTATGTTATCCACAATTGAAGGATACAGGGGAAAAATAGTGTAACTCTATTTTTTTTATTTTGTGATTTTGGTGAAATATTGTTGCTCTAAGGCAGGCAAATCTAATAGTGTGAACTGTCAGGAAAAAAAAAAAACAGGCTAAATACCTAGTTTTTAAACAGAAAAAAATACCTGGTCAGAAGATAAACAATAGGATTTCTTGGGATTTTGGGGAAGAACAGTCTAAATCCTTCCCCGGTGTAGCTAAGCCCATCTCATTTATACTGTAAGTAAACAAATTTGATTTATTTTTTTTAACTCAAATTAATATTTAAAATATAGGTAAATCTTATTTCTGTTCGGAAAAAAGTAGTTACATTGTTTTTCCCTTGTACCCTTCAATTTTAATATCTATTGCTCTTCCTATTGCTTTATATAATAGTTTATAGTCTATTTTATAATAGTTAGTAAAATAATCTTCGCAAGATCAGTTTAACTCATAAGCTCATTTAATAAAGTAAAACATGTCAAAATTTTTGTTTTATCTTGACCAAATCATTGAAAGGATTAGAAACGCATCATTATCATGTGTAGAAATGTAGTGTATTGTGAAATTTGAGAAACTAAAAGACTGGTGGGTCTATCAAACAGTTTTTCCCATGCCAATTTCTTTCCCACTTGGACATTTGTGCAAATTCTTCCCTCCAAGGTGTGCCATTTTTGAATTGAAGCACTTTAAGAGCGTACTTGACTCTCTCATCCCTCAGCCCTTCCTTAAACCCCCTCATAAGAATCACTTTCATAAGCTGTTCAATTTTGGACAGTTCTGTGCTACCTTTTTTTGAATAGATACCCGGTATGGATGTAGTCCTAATGAGGTGATGAGTCTTGAAGACAATGTATACAATCCAATCCATAAAGTCTTTCTCATCGATAAACCTCGAAAAATCTGATCCCATATCATGAAAAATGGACATCTCTTTTACGAGTCGCTCATTTTCTATCTGAACCTTGGCTTGCCATCGCTTCAATTTCTTATAGTCTACAACTTTCCTAGCGCAATAGCCTCTCCAGTATGACTGTATAATTGTAGCATAACGGTTGTATTCCCTTTTAAGGTATGCATTATAATACTCGTTGACTTGCCTCACTAGGTTCTGCCTCCCCAGATATCCTCTATAGTACCGTTGGATGGTGACAGCGGCCTGATTAAGTTTTTTGATGTGCTGTCGAGTCAGGTAGCCCCTTAAATATCTCTGTATGGCTAGGGCTGCTCTGTACTTAACTAACAAGCAGTAGTCCTCTAAGAAGCCATGCCTGTATAGATATTCTTTTACTAAATCAACAACCCTATCCAGGCCGAAATCCATTATCGACCTCTACAATGACACATCTAAATAAAAACAATTACTAATGACATAAGTATTAATTATTATGAATAAATGATAGTCTTTTGTTTCTTATTGATGTTTTAACAATGTGAATTTACTAACAGATTGTTTCAATATTTCTTATCATTGTTACAATTTTAAGTAATGTACTTTTTATTTTTTCAACACCCAGAGTTACAATGGTTTTTTTTAAACAAGAAACCACTATGTTTTTACCTGTGTGTCTGTTCTGGTCTTTATGAGCTCCCACTTCAAATTATATGCATGAAATTTTATGCAGAGGTCCCACTTGATGTTGACCCACATGAGAAATGCTGCATAGCTATAGAACATGATTAACTGTCCCAGTAATTACTTAATTAGTATTAAAAATTTTCATTATTTTAATTAGGGTACCAAATTAAAGATCTTGACCACCATATTAACAATTAATAATTTTTATTTAGTATTTTCAAACTATAATTACAAAAAAGTCATTAAAAGTTTTAATAATGTTGTATTCACAACTTTTTTTAGAGACACGTGTGCAAAAAAGAATGGGTTTCCTAATAGTATAACACTATATTTGGTTTAATGCATGCTCTGTTTTATGTTTTGACACAGAACTTGATGTCTTGTCAAAGTGAAAAAAATAATTAAAGGTCATTTATCAATAAATATAAACTGTATCCGTGGCTTAGTGGTTATATGTCTGATTATAGAGGCTATCAGGATTATGATAGCCCCATATAAATGATAAATATAGGGTTCGATTCCTTTGTCGTTAAAGGATTGGACTTCTCCAGGAGTTTGAGTCATTCTGCCTTGAGAAGGACAATGTAACTACTTGCACAAATAAGTTGTGAATCCAGTCTCTAAAACCTGATAAAAAGGTTGCGAGGAAATAACCATGCTGAATCTCAGTACCACAAACTGACTTCATCAGTAACCTCGGTAGAGGTTACCTCTCCTGGAGATGTGCCAGGAATTTATTTTATCTTTATTAATTAATTACTGGTAAACTGTTTGTCAAAATGGCAGTTAATGAAATAATAAATTCACCATTTACAAGGAAACATTTAATTATGTGATATACTTGACACAAATTTTTTTTTTAAGACATTGCAATGATATAAACACTCACAGAAATAAACAAAATTTTACAGAGTTGGTCGGTTACTATTTATGTACCTGTAATTATAGTGCATCCCCCACTTGGCTAGCTGCCCTTTGACAAAGTTGGCCTGGTGAAGGGCTTGGAAGCCTTGCTCTGTAGAAAGGCAGCGAATCAGAAGTAGAAGTCCACTGTCTCCATGGCGAAGTAGGCAAGGCTTTTGATCGACGATCGCTTCCACATACTCCTATAATTTTATTATTATTATAATAGTAATAAATAAATAAGTATTATTATTCTATTAGTGTGGCTACTGATCCTTGGATCAACTAGTATAGAATCATTTTAACTTCCTCCCTTTATAAGATCTAAAAATGTCCTAAAATGGAGCTTGGCTGCGATAAAATGGTACATTTTTCTCATAAATATACTTTTTTTTTGCTTGGGTTAAATTTTGTTACCATGCACCAGGTTTGAATCTGTTTTTAAAAGGTAGGATAATCTAAATAATATTTAATAAGAAATAATAATAACCATGTTATAAAATAAAATACCTTTGAATAAGCTGCTTCTTGCAAAGTGTCAAGAGCTATTCTAGCAACATTCCTGTCTGAATCTCCAGCTTGGCAAACGATTAAACCGATAATGAAATTCATGAGGGATTTATCATGACCGACTCCAATCCTTATCAATGTATGTAAAATTTTTGTAGCGTATAGACGACAAGATATTGACTTAGATTCCAAACTGGCCTTTAATATTTGTCTAAAAAACATCATTGATAATGTTAAATTATTTTATATCTAAAGCAAGTTTACTTAGAAATATTACAGTAACTAAATATTTATTTTAATCTTACCTGGCCATTAGATCATTAGTGTAATCCAATGTGGAAACAATAAGTTTAATATAGCAATCATGGTTAGTTGTTGTGACCAACTCTAATAACCTGAAAGCGTAGGACAAAAAATAAATACAGTAATATCAACAAAAATACTTACAATGTTAAATGAGCACAATAATAATATAATAAGAATAATGAATTAGTAGAAACTCACTGTTGGTATATATTGGCATTTTCTAAGGCTTTCCTTCCAGCAGGAGCTCTAGATAGATGGCCGATAAACAGGAAGTAGTCTTGACAAAGTGAATTAGAGATGTTGACAGGAGAAAGAAGACAATCATGAGCAGACTTTGCGGTTGTGATATCCACCAATTGAAGGCGAATAGCGCCCAAGAGTTCCATGAGGTATTTGTGGCTGTCGCACTATTAAACAAAAAGTCAATAGATTTATACATAGTGTACATTATATGGACATGAGAACATACATAGCCAACAAGTGTAAGGAATAGTAAAATACTATTGAAATAGTCTTGATAGTTTTTGCCAACTTACTTCTTCAGGCGATGACATAAGCATAGACAACAAAGAAAGAGCTGCAAGAGTCAGCCTGTTGCTAGGTTTCCTGTCTGATCCAATTTCAGTTCTTCCGTATTGTCCTGTCACTGGTAGCAAAAAGTTTATAATTCTTCTTAAAAAAAGCTTCCGGTTAGAATCGGTACTTTTTCTAAGAGTATCCCCATGCCTCTGAAACCATACATATCTTAAATAGTGTAGTAGTAAAGAAAATATAATTTTTTTAGATTCATTTTTTTTCAAAAGGGAAAACCCTTATGTTTTCATCAGCATGTCGGTCTGTTGTGGCCTTTGTGAATCTTCTGATGGAGACATGAAATTTTATAAGGTTGGCTTATTTGATATTGGCAAGACTTGAAAAATATAGTCATATCTATAAAACATGATTAATTGTATTAAATAATTAGTTCGGTGGTAAAAACAAAAATGTTTATAATTTTGAGGAAGGAATCAAAAATTTGATCTCAACGTCTTGATTAATTAGAAATATGTAACCTGCCTTTTATTTTCTTTGGATGATATTTTGCATTAATGCTTTAGTTGATATCACAGAAATGCTAAAAATAAAAGCAAATTAAAGAAAGGTAATTTATCGTTTACCTGCAAAATAAATATTTTCCTATTATACTGAGTAAGGTAAACAAATTGAAGATTTCAACATACTTAATAATCATATGAGGCCTTTAGAATCAAAATCCCTTATTTCCATTTTCAGAAATTTTACAGGAGAGACAAAAAACAACCTCAATTTACATAAAAACTAAAATATGATGATGATGAAAACTTATTTTAAAACAATCATGAGCCTTGGTTCTTTCCAAAAGCATTTACCCAAATTCAAAATTTTTTCTCTCCCATAAAACTTCTGAAAATGGATATAGCGAGTTTTGATTCTTAAGGCTTCATATGTAATATTCATTATGTCTATAGTGGACTATCATTATCAAATTTCATATAAAAAAATGTTAAAATCGTTTTTTCAACAAACTCGACCCTTAATAGTCTCATGAACCACACTTGAATTGATTTATTTTCTTTGAAGCTAAATTATTCAGCCATGTGCCCAACTGACTGGCAAAAAAGTGGATATTTTTCTGGTTTTGAAACTATCACCCTCATTTTATAAATTAATTTAATTTTGATTAAGATCCAGGCTTGGACGATTGGAATCCTGCATTATATTTATCTTACTACTTAAATAGTAAAAATGTCTATTAGCCATTTTGAAGGCTAATAAAATAAAATTAATATTGTATAAAATACACAAACAAAACCCAACTATATTGGTGGGATGAATGATAAATCTGGACTTTTTTAAAAGTTATGTGTATACGTTTAACTAATTTGTGAATTCTTTTATTTTTTTGAGCTTAAATAGTTGAAGCAATTGAACATTTTCTACTATTATTATGACTTAATGGTTTATTATGTCTTGTTAAAATGTATTGTAATTCTACTAATAAACAAATTTATTTACGTATCGGTTGGTTATATACAAAAATAGAAAAAAATAACATGGAAATCATCATTATCATCAAGAAAAAATTAAATTCTTTACAGATAAACTGCGTATAATTATCAATTAATTTATTTTTACCTTAAACATGTAAGGTGTAAATTTTGTAAGTACTTTTTATTGTTGTATTATACGTTTACTTTGCAAAACAATTTTCCTTGATGTAATGGCAAAAACAAAGCTAATAAATTATTTTGATATTTTAATTATTTCGAATAAGTATTACTACAATAACATTACAAACAAACAAATGATAAGTAGTATTATTTATAACTTTTTTTTTCCATTTTAAAAGATTTCTGTTAGGCTGAATGGTTTCAGCAGAGATTTACAGCCAGGAATAAATCAAGGTCTGGAATGTTTGAAATGTAGCAGGCCTATTGTTATTGTGTGCTTTTTCTATTCCATGCTTTCTCTTATACCTAGTAGGGTTGTCCTTAAGCAGGTATAAAGCGAAACCCCTTGTCTTTACAGGCCTTGTTTTCAACAAAAAAAAAACTTTTCAAAACAGGTGTATGAACTGTATATTATTATTAATTCATTTATTTTTACCTTGAACCTGTTAGATGTGTAAGGCTTTATAAGTACTTTTTTAATGCTGTATTGTAAGTTTACTTTCCAATACAGATTTCCTAAGTGACTAACAAAAGAGCAGTTCAACTGACAGCCAGGGTACTAAAAAAGCAAGGCTTGAAAATCAATTAAACTTTGGATTCTTATATACTAACTAATGCAGCTGAAGAGGTCAAAATTACAGATGAAATTACGAGCCTACAAAACAAACATCCAGACAGGTATATGCATTTAGTTTGTGATTTGCCTCACCTGGACATTTTGATGTTTTAGCTATAGGTGGCTGAATGTTATCTATCTATTTTGAACATAAAAACATTTGTGAATGTGTGTGGTAAACAGATTTTTTTTTTGTTTAGTAAATCAGCAACAATTCAGAAATTAAGTCATAATAAGAAAAAGCAGGTTGTGTTTGTAACACCAAAACTGAAAATACTTAATAATACAATTTGTATTATTATTATGTAGTTATAATAATTATAGTAAACAACACAATGCTTTTAATTAATCTTGATATTTTTCAGAAGAATCAGCATTTTTAAATAAAACAGATTTATGTTTTAAAACTAATGCTTTAGCCAAAAATAGTAAAAAAAGCTGATGGATTCTGAGAAGAAAGGTTTTTAGTCTTGAATAAATCATGCTCTTTGACATAAAAGTAATATTTTCGCAACAGTAGAAGGAATTGGGAAAGGGAGACCAAATGAAATTCTATTATTTTTATAAATGATTTTTTCTTTTAAAAGGTAAGAATTTATATCAAAATCATTAATACTCAGTTGCATAAAACAATAAAACTTTTAAAATGTAGAAACAAAGAATTATATCTCTATGGTTTCTAGATTTGAAGAGCACATTTACTAAATTAGAGTAGAGTAATTAACGTAGGATAAAATTGATTAAAATTTAGAAGCCATTGTATTTGCATAACAATTGACCATACTAATTAATATCACAGAAAATGGATAATGGATAAATAATATCCCGTCATAGATGATGTTGCACATAAATAAGAGTTTCATTATGGCTACAAAGAAGTTGTTGACATGATTTCATTAACAGTTTTTATGACTTTGTGTTATTATAGTTTGATAAAGTCCTAATGAATGTTATACAATATTACCAGTATGGTGTGATCTTTAACATAAATAACATCATACTTAATATGATCAGAAAATATTTATTTTTTAATCACCAGGTTAATTAATGAAACGTGATCATGGCTTATGGAGTTCCTAGTACTTTTCAAGTCGTCAGGTCATTAACTGAAATCTCCATCTAAAATATTTTGCTAAGTTCCAGCTTGTGTTCTGATGCTACTGTTTTTAATTACTTGCAAGTTAAAAATTAAATATTTGGTTGATGTATTGAATAGTTTCAATGATTGGAAATGGACAAAGCGCTTTCTACAGTGTTTATTTACCCCATGAGTGATTTCTTATAGGACCTGTTGTGAGCTAGTATTTAGTAAGTCTAAATAAAGAAAAAATTGCTATGAAATAAAGTACTATAATATTTGTTCATTTCTTATATGAAATTATTCATGGCAGTTTATTTAAACTATGGAGACTGAAAATTGCTTCCTAAAATACAGCTGCAAATAGTTAAAATGAAAATCTATTTAAATCAATTCTGTTAAGCAAATGGAACTATTTCTGTGGTCAGCTCTCAAAAAAATATTTTTTGGAATGTCTTTGAATTTCTTATTGTTTTACATTTTCTTAGTAATATCTTCAACATGCCCTTGCCAAGGTGAAATGGGGCTTCTTAAAAGTTAGAGAATCGAGATAGACTTTTGTAAGCATTAATTTTTTTGTCGCCATGGTATTTTAATGAAAAGATGTACATCATAATCCGGTATATACCTTTACAATTTTCGGAGTGACTGGATCATTTTTATTAATAAAAGACAATTGTTCGGCAACTCTTCAATGCTCTTTTCTCTTTTCAGGCTCGGCAATTGAATAACAATATTAATACATATTTTTTACCTTCAATGCTGCTCGGATCACATCCCAATTCCACACATAAGGGTCCTTTGATGTCATCACTCCGGTTTCTTTAATTGCTTCATCACATGAACAATGGGCCTAAGGCATTAATATCACAAGTCTACAATATGTATGAGCAAACTAAAGAAAAAGATAAGAAGTGCTGGCTTACAATTGGAGGAGGTTTTTCCTCAGCCTGAAGAGGTTCCTTCAAGCAGGAGATGAGATGGCTCAGATACAAGGAGGGCGTTGGCGGCTTCTTGTGAAGGCATGATATAGCCATTATTGCTGACAAAGCCCTACCCTGGGCTTCATTAGGACTGGTGATTGGTCCATTTTCAGACCTTAAACAACATTACAACTCTGTAATTTATATCCTGAAAAGTGTGAATGATTTTTCTTACATAATGATGTATCATAAATATGTTATATTATGATGAATAAAATATAACATATCATTTATAATATATATAATGAGATTTTCAAATTTAATTGCAATATATTATAAGTGACCTCACAAATTAAAAAAAAAAATAAAGACCAATTACCTCATCCAATCAGACAAATAATACAATAATTATTATTTTTTTATAATATTGAGTATAATATCCCTCCACTAAGTGTTTATAAAACTTCACTGAATGATATTTATTTTTTATTTTGTTTTAAATAATTATGCTTGGTATTTTATTAATAGACAACTACTAGACTATCCCTGGTCATGATGGTATCTTTTTTTTTCTCTGGCTAATACTTTTACAGGGTATTTAATAATATTGGATACATGTAACCATGTGAAAAGCAAGCAAGCTCGTGAAAACATTGCCTTCTTCGAATGATTATCAGTTTGGCGACTTTTCATAGGTTACATGAGACCAGCTAAAGGAGTTACTGGTTAGAATGGTTTGGTGGGGATAGCTTAGATGGAAAGAGCACCTGCCTCAAGAGGTCCCAGACCTGGAACCATATTTTTTATGAAATAAAACAGCTTTATTTCATAATATACACACGCCATGTCAGCACCACACCACCAAAATAAGATCTTTTTTCTTAGGTTAAGAATTATTAAACCGGTGGGATTGCATACCACAACTAGTTATTATTAATTAGTTATTGGTTCTTATTAAGTTTGTCCAAAATTTAAAAAGTGAAAACACTTACTGAGGTGAACTGAATACTGGTTTGATAAAATCTGCTAGCGAAGACTTCACTGTTGACCAGAGGTCTTGAATGTTTCCACTTTCAAAGAAGTCATTTAGTTTGATTTTGGCCTCTCTATAGCCTGGATATAATTCAACAGGAGAACCCCTGATTGCATAAGAAATAAGATTTGGAAGACCTGGGGTAAGACTAACTAACTCTGGAGGTAGCAGTGTATGCACTAAATGCAGAATTTCACCTAAAAGCAAATAAATAATTTGTCAGTTAACAGGTTCCTCTATGGGGAGAGACTTTCAAAGCTCAACCATTCTATGTCGGCTAAAGCTAAATAATTACAATTATAAATAAATATACCCAATAAAATTGTGGCATGAACTGAGAGAAATGTGTCATCTGAAACAATCACATGGACAATGGCTTCCAACAGGTTTGCTTCCAAGAACAAATAGAGTACTACTGCTCGATGAACCTCAACTAGATTCACACTGAAAAAAGTAAAATGATGGTATTAGGTTCAGAATTCAATTGAATAACTAATTTAGTGACTATAATATTTATAGGAATTATACCCAGCTTTGGCAAGATGTGGAACCAACACAGCTGCTTCTGCTGCGACAAAACCTTCTGCGATACGGAAATTGTCCTGCCAACGAGAGGGAGACACTGCAGCAAGTGCAACACTCATCTCATCAGTCCATTCAGGCTGGACAAGCTGAAGAAGCTCATATAAAACTTCCAAGATAGGTTTCTAAAAAAACATGAATTTAAACTGTATTTAAATTAACATTAATAAAATGATGTGACAATCTTCATATTCTATCATATATTATTGTAAAAAAAGTTTTGACATGGAGTGTATATCTCCTTCAAGTTGAATCAGTTTAAGATTACTTGAGATACATGGTAGAAAGTGGCTTTAATATCTTTAAATAATAAATATCTTTAATTCCAGCTCAGCTTGACAGCCATACATGGATGTAACAGATAAAATATTAATTTCACAGAACATAATGTGGAATGGTCCCATTAAGAGAAATCTCTAACTAATATAATTTCCTAACAATATCGTTCATGTTGAATGTTTAGTTGATTACTATGTTATAAGCATGTTAGGAGATAAGATGATATTTTTTAGAATATAAAAATAATTAAAATCATATATAATGATGTTGAAATGATAATTTACTAATTATATAACAGAAAGAAAGAAAAAAATGTTTTTTTTCTTTACTCCTTTTCTCTTACTTTTTACAGCAAGAAGTCTTGTAGGAGTCTTTCAATCATTATATCTGACGAGGGAATTCCAATGTTATATATGATTGCTCTTTCAACATACTGAAATTTGAGGGGGTACTTCATTTATCTTTATTTTCTCTATTCGTAAGTCTTGATGAAGTTGTTTGTTTCTAACAAACCAAATGTACCACCTTTTAAGCTTCAAACTGCAGGCAGAGCCTCATATTTCACAATCGTAAATGAGCAGTGGTCTAAGAATGGTACAGAAGATTAGAATGAAAACATCCAGTTTCATCAGGTGTGATTTCCTATTCATAATTAAACTAGCCTGGAATATGCCTCAGCCTGTTCATTATTTATGTGACTCTTCCATGTCAAAGGGTGATCTAGATGGACTCCCAGGTATCTTATAGCTTATTTTGGTCTTTCCAAGTTACAGTTTCATTGTTGAGATTTAGCTCCAGTGGATTTGAAGGGCACCACAAGGTGAAATTTTTTGCTACTCATTTATCTATGTGGAGAATAATTTTCCACTTGGTAAAATACCCTCCCACATCGGCCAGGCTGGTCTGCAGCATATTATGTGCCGTGACAATGTCTTCATGTTGGTAAAACACAGCGGTGTCATCAGTGAACATCCGATGTTGTGGGAGAATGAATAATATCATGTAAATAAAAGTTAAACAGAAGTGGTGACAGAACAGAACCCTAGAAAGTGACTGAAATGCACCTCCACATAATGGATAGCAGTATTCTACTAATATTAAAGACACTTATCGTAAGTTCAACAGTCTGTGATGTATGGAGTAGGTTACACATTAATCACACAGAAAATAAAATTTCCGACTTATTTAAACCTGGAAATTCAAAGTATCTATTACCACCCAAATGAAAGTTTTATTGAGCTCACAAAAGATTAAGAGAAATTATGTTTTTAATTTATTAATGAACCTAATTATTTTTTTATAAAACTATTATTATTTTTAGCATTAATACTTCATGAATTGAAACTTTCATAGCCAAAATTTTAAGGCTTTATATCTAACAAGCTGCAAAAATTTTGTGAACATGATATTTTGTTATTGTAATCCTGCACAATTATCATTCCAGAAATTTTACATATAATTAATAAAGATTTTTGATACTTTAATTAATAGGGTAATCCATTATTTAATGACAGGAAAAGGTGTTAATTCTGCAATGTAAAATGAACGTAATTTTATTTACTGGTAATTAAAAGTATTAAATTTTTAAAGTAAACTCTTTTACAAATTCACTATAATGTTAATTAAACTCAAAACTCTACCATAAACAACATATTTAGCTTCACCTTCAGGATCAAGAATAAATCAATTCTTGGCTTTTATAGAATTTACTTTATTCATAAAAATTTCTACAAGGTGAATACCGACACAAAGTAAACAAATTGAATGGTGAAAATACACAAACATTTACCCAGGATTCTAGCAAAAGTAACAATAATTACTTTGAATTTGAAGACAAAATTATTCTATTACTGATGACTGAATAGTTTCATGAGATTTTCTTCATAAAATATTTATTTGCACATTAAAACTGAAAAATATGTTTGTTCTGACTGAAAAGACGACACCAACCTGAAGATGAGATACGTATAAGCTGTTGACGATCGAGTGAATAGCTTGCCTCTTCCCTTGACAGAGATGAAAAAGGCCAGTCCATGACCTCAGCAGACATACTAATGCTGTTGTTGACCATCTTACATGACCATTCCCGCTGTTAGAGTGCCTACAATTAATATATCTATGTAAGTAAATAAGCTGTTAAAAATATTGCATAACAAAGCTATGAGTTAATAGTTTTAAGTTGAGTATTTGTGGGGAATCAGCTTAGATTGATGGAAGGATGCTGTTAGATTTTCATCAAATTTATTTATGGGTGATGTTTTGGTATACTATGTACACATCTCTCTTAGGTCCTGATAATAAGAAAAGTAAGAGATGTGTTAAAAATTGCGTAAATATTGTTATTAACAAGAAATTCTTCAATGAATCTACGTAGATCCCCAATAAATATAAACCACTCAGATATTTCACATAGAATCATAACGGTGATTTGATTTTTTTCTTAATTTTTAAGGGTGATACATCTTAATTGATCATATTTTATTAACTTTTATTTTAAATTAGCCAAATCAAATTTTCTAATTGATTTGAAGTTGCAATAATTCTGACATCATTGTGGTATAGCTACACTATTATCATTGGTTAAAGCAACTTTGACATTTACTGATAATTATGTTAACTCTTTCAATGCCGAATAATGACATAACGTTCTATAAGCAATGGTGCCTCATGATCCACATCACCAGATGGATCCAGGGCAGCAGAATGGAAGAAGAAAGCAATCCTAGAGTTGAGGAGAAAATGGGGATTACAGGTAGGCCTGAAATAATTAGTTATTGGTCAACAAACCATAAACATATTCCATGTTTGGGGAAAATGTTTAGCTGCAATAAGTTGTGAATACAAACACCATACCAGCACAACATATTAATAAGCCATTAATTAAATTTGAACATGTTGTAGCCCAATAAATTTAAGTTTTGTTATTCCTGTTTTTTTGTTAACCTTCATTTGAATATAAATAAATCATTAGTAGGCACAAAAAAACATATTATCACTGACACACGATTTGACCAAAGCATCACAAAAGGGGCATTAAATTTTGGCTTTTTTTTCCCTCCTTAACTCCTTGATTAATATTTTTTTTTAGATTATAAATTATAAATAGCAATATAATTTAGCTGTGGGTGGCTCGATCTACTGCATAACATATACATTTTAAGGAGTGCATATCTTAAAAACTAACATCTTTTTGTGGTTAAAAGGGACTTACATACTAACTTAAAAACTAGACCGTTCCTGGCTCGACTGCCTTATGTCATCGATGGGGGACCAGAGCAGGGGTTATCGTGTTAAACACGGGGTTTGTCATATATTGCAACAAATCGAAGAATTTAATATGTATACGACGAATGAATTCCTCCACTGTAGGAGGCTCAAATTCCTCATGGAGCTCACTGTTACTCCGCTGCTGGAATGTAGTATGTCTGACCACTTTCATAAGTATGCCATTTTGAAATTGTTGGAGTCACCTAGCTGTTGCTTCAGTCAAATGCCTAAAAAGCGGTGCACCGTACAGCAGAGCAGAGCTGAGTATACTCTTATAAATCATGAGCTTGAAGTGCAGTGATAGATTAGGGGAAGTCAGTAAGTGTGTAAGCCGGTAAGACTTCATGCATGTTTGTTTCAACTTCCTCGTAAAATGGCCATTAAAACAGAGGTGATGGTCCATTTTAATGCCCAAATATACGAGGCTGTTTGCTGGAGAGTTTTGGTGCATTCCTAAAGTGTATGTAGTAGGCAGTGGACTTTTTTCCCTTTTGGAATGATAAAATTATGCAGTCAGTCTTACCCACGTCAACAGAGATATTGAGTTTCCCCAATCTCTCACTGATCTGGTTACAGGCTGCTTCTGCCTGTTTAAGATATAACTTAGTTCTCATGCTGCCGCTGTACACCGTGTAAATTTTGGATGCTAACCGATTGGAAATCGTTAGAAAATCATGGAAAAAGGCGACCTATCATTATTTTTTGCCAAGCATCAAGGTGACAGAAATAATATAAAAGAAAAATCTTCCCCATGTTATAGTAATGCTGTATATGGGCAATAATTTCATAAAGAGCTGCTGATGTCGTATAATAGCCAGCAATTTACTTACAAATATTGCATTAGCAAGATCTCTGTTAGAGAAACTGACATTTTTTGATTGATACAAAACAAAGAAGCAGAAAATACATTCCCCCACATTTAAAACAAAAATGATGTGTGTGCAAATATAAATATTCAAGGAATAAGCAAATATTATTTTTAGAATACAGAGGGAACAAGAGAACACCGGCATAGAGAAGTCAAAAAATAATAATAATACATATATACAATAAATTTGGTGTTGACTTTTTGTATGTTTATACTTATTTGGAAGAGTAGAAAACTTTCAAATTTCGGAAAAAGTAATTTTTCCAAATTTATGAAAGATGGTATTGAAGGCAACATTAAAGCTCTATTGGAATTTATAAATAATTCAATTGTTAACAAAAGAATGGATGATGAAAAGAAGAATAGAACATACAGTATTGTTAGTTGAAACATCCGGAAATGCAGCAGCAGTCTAGGGTATAAGAAAACATACTTAAAAAAGGAAGAAAGTTTGTGTGGTTTACGGTAAAAAGAATGATGTGCCTTTGTACAGACCAAGGACAGTATCTAATCAGTGCAATAATGGATTACACAATGTATGCATTGCTAAGCATCAATGCTGAGTAAATTATATGTGTGAGTGATAGTAAGTAAATATTACATATTTTCTGGGATAACTATACTATAAATGTTTACAATAATACTGGAATGTTATTTCAGTGAAATTATACTGGCTCCATAAATCGCTTATTTGTTTAGCAAGTAATCTTTCTGATGCTTGCTGCACATCATAGGAGTTTTGTGTTTTGTTGTTAGTAATTTCATTATAGATAGTTGAGATGTAGTATTTATGCTTTATACCAGATGTTATATATCGAACGATGATCCTTCTTATTTCTAAATACAGCAATTGCAAAGAAAACTGATTTGTTCATATTTTCTAAGGATTTTGAATAAACAATATTAGTGTGATTTTCACAAACATTGAAATATAATTGACATTAAATTATTTTCCCTTTATTTCATAATATCTTCCTTTTTGAATTTTGTAAATATCACACACTATTTTTTCCTCTTTTACATAAATTACATCGAATGGTTTAGGTATTCTTCGTTTGGGTACAATAAAAGGCTTAATTTAAGGCTCGTGGCTGAGCAATGGAAATTTATGAAAGCCGTTTAGAAGCCAATGGGATTAGCTCTTTATTGGTTTTTTTTGAAAACTGTTTTTAAACCGGCGCTCAATAGATCTGTGTTTGTCAAATAAATAAAATCCCCTCAATCTGTTTACAGACATATATACCAAAATTGATGTACTTTTATTAGTTTACACAAATAAAGCATGAACAAGTTTATAAATGCTTGTAAAAAAAAAATATATAATAAGGACTTAATCAATGGCTCAATTAAGCATATGGGGATGGTTTTTAACTGAATTGAGCGCATACAATTTTAAATGTTTACAAAGCTTTTGTTATTCTAAGGGGAGGAACTATTCATGGAATAAAGACATTTTTTCATTAATTTCACTCATTCATAATGACAGAAGTATACTCACTTGTTGCTGGTATAGTAAGGGTCCATGTAAACAGATGCTGTGAGGCACTGGAGGCTGAGACCAGATTTATGCCTTGTAGAAGGCTTGTTCGCTAGATAAAGAAGAGGTCCCAGCAGTGCTTCTGTCATTTTTGGAGACCTTAGAGAAGGAAGGGGCTGAATTAATGCACTCACACCTCCGCAACTTATGAACACACTCGGGTTCAAGAGAGCTATAAAATAAAATATCAATAACAAAAACTTTGAATACATAATAATTCTGTTCTTATATTAGTGTGGTCAAGATAGTAAATAGATTGTTCCTTGAAAAAACAACAACATTAAGCTCTTATTAACATTATGATTTAAAAATGTTATTACGTATTTTTACTGAAATCATTTAATTGCATTTATTTTAAGTAGTCTCCTTCAAGAAGAACTGCTAAATTGGCTTTTGTTAACAGGTGTTCCCATGGTATTATTGACAGATCTTTACCAGAATTTTTTTTTTCCAGTTTACTTGAAACGCTGATCCCAAGTTACGTCCCTTTCAACTCTCACTAATTAATAAATATAATAGTACAGCACAGCAGAAAGCTTGGGCTTATTCACAATGCTAGTGGAGTTGCAGCAACGTACCAGGTTACCATGTTATGTAATAAGGTTTTTTTATCCGTGTCAGTAGGCTCAAGACAGTTGAATCATCAACTTATCTGTACCTGTTTCGGCTAAGAATGCAAGTGCAGCAGACTGAAGGTTGTCGGTATGACTCGGGTGAGTAAAAGCAACCATTGCTCTAACGGGTGCATGGGTTAATTTATGAGGTGCCACAACCAATATTCTTCTGCAAAGTTGTATTCCGCCAGCAGTGACCTCTCTAAAAACAAGCAACAAATAAATTTTGTTATTATTGCAGAATATTCATTATTATTGAGAAATTTGCCTGTAATAATAAAATATATTAATTAACATCTGTGACAAGTTGTGAAAAAGCCAATAAGTCGAGTTATCTGAAAAATTAGCTAACCGTACCTACAGGTCTCTTTTGTTGTGGTTTATCTCATGTAAACTTGGTCAAGTCTGGTTCTGTCGCATGAGGAAGAATTTCCAATGTGAAGTTCAAGGTAGCTTAAATTAGTTTGTTTGATTTCAGTGACTTGATTCATCCAATTCTTGTCAATGAACTCAACTTATCTGCTTTTTCAAGACCTCCACAGATATAATGGGGTAACTCACAAAAAATGATGAAGATTTTGTTTTCTTGGAAATTGTAATCCACTGATCCAGTTTTATTTGTTGACATCAGTTTAATCCCATTTTGAATATACTAACTGAATATGAAAACAAAATCATCTTGCCTACAGGTTTGTCTTAGCATTCAGTTAAACAACAAGACACTAAAATTTGAAATATTGGTAATATTATGCCATTATAGCAAACATTAGTTTTCCGCTGTCAAAACAACAAGTTATGATCTACTTTTACTTAATAAAATGGTACTTGATAATTATAGGGTACCCGGTTAATGGTACCAAACATGAAACAAGTGAAATAATGGAACTATAATAAGAAACATTGACATTAAATATTTATCAATGTATTTCTAACCAAAATGGTTTGTTATATTATTTTTGTCCTTATGTGTTCCCATTTAGAGCTGATAGGCAAGCCATCCTTTTGGAAACCTCCCACTTCTATTTTAAATTAACCAGTTACATTAACCATTCCTAAACTGAATTTAAAATATTTTTTTTAAAATTAGTTCCAATGTATCATCTTGAAGTTTTGTCATTCGCATAAATTTGGCCAGAAAATGCTAGTTTGCTCTTCATATTGTTTTCAAATGGAGCAACTGACTGAATGCCAGACATTCAATTTGTTGTTTGTTATTTCCCCAGTAAGAAGTAATAACATAAGAGGGAGGATAATGCTGTGGAGGCCCCTTTATTAATAAGTTAACCTAAAAAGGTTTACTGTAACATACCTCCAAGCCATTAGAAATTATTATTTTTTAATTATTATAATATTTTTAAGCAAATATAATCAATTAAAAGCAATTCTTTTTGTGAATTCATCTTTGGATTTCGAGACAATAGAATGGATAAGTGCTTCTCAGTGAATGGAACCACTCCAAAGGGGAAACTATGAGACTGCTTACTGCAGGATCATCTTGAAATCCATAAAAACCTTCTAGAATTGTTGGTGTGGTCTGTAGTAGAAACCGGAATTCACTGTTTCATAAGGTTTGCTCTAGAAATCCTGAAAGATTCTCACATATCACACTTTTATTCTCAGTTTTCATGGCTATTATCAATATTTCCCACCATCAATATGAAACCAACCATACTTATTCAAACTCCTTTAATTTAAATCCTCTATACAATCCCTCTAAAAAAAGATCCCTTCCATTCCACAGCACAGATCATTCTTCTTTGATCGACTATTCTTAGTTTGAGCAAAAAACCTCTGAAATTTTAGATCTCAAATTATTCGCCTATCTACTTTTAATATTTTAATCCTGCCTTTGGAAGTTCCTCCTCATCCCAAAACTATGTAAGTAGCAGTTTCAATTGAACCCTCAGCATGTTGACATTATTAACTAAATTGTTCCGATGTGGTTCTCCTTTACACTTACATAATTTTTTATTTTTTAATATGAAGGGAACTGGATTGAGAAACTGGAAAGATTCAGCTGCTACCGTAATCATTACTTCTAATAAAATAAGAATACTTCTGCACCAATTTCTAAAGAGATTGGGGGAGTGTGTAGCAAGATGGAACTGTTCACATACATGGAAAGCAAAGGCACCTCTGAGACTCATATAGAGAACCCCACATATATAAAGGTACTCCATTACTTCTAGAAAGATCATCACTAGCTAAATCCAATATTTAAGAATGTCATCACTCAAACAAAAAGTGAACTTTTATGATAATTGTATAATCTATTCTCACTATTGCACCAGAAATGTGGAAAATGAATCTACAACTGAAATCAAAAAGTTAAACAATCCGAGAAATACTATTGGAGGAGATAATTGAGGGTAACTTTTCTGGATAAGATCAAAAATGAGTTTTTATCCAGTCAGAATAAGTTATGATTCAGAGTATTTATCCAGGAGAGAATAGATGGCTCCGAAACTATAGTGACACTTAAAAAAAAAAGCCTGATATGGCAAGGACATTACATGATGAATTCAGCCTAGAGGTGGCTTAGAAAAGTTCTAGATCTGGGGCATGAAGGAAGCAGAACATGTATTCAAGGAGTTCAAGAGGCAGGAAGAAGGTTGGTTGAGGAGATTGGTGGGACAAGGACTTAAGAACCTTTGTTGGAAAGGTTAATAAATAAATAAATAATTTGATTGATAGCAAATAAATATTATATTTGAGTTTATTATTACCTGGCAATGAGATAATCATATTTCAGCTTGATCAAAATATCAATGTGCTCTTCTGTTTTAACATAATGTCTCACAGCTCGAAAGGTGGCATTTTTTAGTTTAGTGGATTCCAAGAAACACAAAGGTCTGAGGCTGAAATTTCAACATAA
This sequence comes from Acanthosoma haemorrhoidale, assembly GCA_930367205.1. Classification (NCBI taxonomy): domain Eukaryota; kingdom Metazoa; phylum Arthropoda; class Insecta; order Hemiptera; family Acanthosomatidae; genus Acanthosoma; species Acanthosoma haemorrhoidale. Next base: position 83,523,528 of record OV884014.1, on the reverse strand, counting down.
CAATGTTTAAATAAATTCTATGTGGGCAAGGCAATATATCTTTAGGCAACTTGAGCAAGGATGTTATGGAATTTATATTCACCAGCATAATATTTCTTCAGCTGTATAACCAAAGTCTTCATGCTTGGTATCAGATTTAGAAATTAATTTGACAAATCCATTTAAATAACTTAACTTTCTCCCTTCTGGCATAACCCTCTGTAAAGCGATATTTGACAGAATTTCTGTCAAAGCTTCCACAGGATCTGAGAAATTAATGGGATAAATTAAAAGATATATTAAATTGAATAGCGAATCATGGTTGTTATTTTGACATAATATCCTCACCATAGAACGTTTTTCTTGAGTTGGAGGAAGATATCCCCTTGAATGACCAGGGGACTGACATTTTAATTATTTTCAGATAAAATTTCCTACTGTATTAACAAAAAATATTACAATTAAAAATATGACAAAATATAGAATTTTTTAAAAACCTAATCCTAAAATGTAAACATTTTATAACCTTTTGTGTACAAAATTGATACTAACGCAAAGAGTATACATTAGATTCTGCAGCCAAAGAGCATATAAATCCATATCTTGCCAGTAATTTATACTTTGTTAATTATTGAAAACAATAATATTTTATCCTTTAAACATTTTTAAATTGAGGTAAGTACAATGTAATAACTATAAATATCATTGTAAACAGTTATTAGTGCTTTGTCTTATTGCAACTTTTTTACATATGAAGTAGGGCTCATTAAACCAATTAACTTCACTTGTAATTTTCTGAACTTATTCCAATAACCAAAGTTGGCAGAGGGTCAGGAGGATACTTCCATCTTAGGTTCACTCTGGATTGGCTGAGATGAGAGAATTGAGTGGTCACATAGGAATTGGAAAGAGTAGGTAGGTGGGAATCGGGATTCTGGAATTAACGGAAGGTGGCTATATCCTGAATGAAGGAGATGTTGAGATTGAAATGGAAGGGGACATTGGCTATCTGTTGGAGAATTCTGGATTACATGGACTGGATGTGCCAGATATTGGAGAGGGTGGCACTCCCCAAACTTCTATTCCATTCGACCAGGTCGGTTAAAGTATAGTTATGTATATCAGACTCTTGTTAGAAGTAAGCAGAAATATTTGGTATTTTCATTGCACCATGGCGCATTCTCTTTAGCACTAAGAAAACTAATTCGTCATGGTAGGACCAGTATTTCTCATCAGAAATATTTTATTTACTAGCAGGTCTTCAGGATCCCCAAGGAGCCAACGTCTCTAGTGAGTCCCTGACTTTGTTCTCACTCCACTCTGGAGCTATTCTTAGAAATCTAACCATTTTCGATAATGGAGTCATCTAGCCGTCGTCGTTGACCCATGGTTGGTGCCCATTGCGTTGTTAGGAAGAAGCCGGACAACGGGAAGACGGGTTTTGGTTCTGTACTGATTTTCGCGGTCTCAATGCGTCCCAAATGTAGAGGTTTATCCGCTGCCGTTGATTCAAGAGACGTAAGAACAATTGAGAAGGAGCTGGTACTTTACGATGATAGATTTGGCATACGGGTACACCAGATAGCAGTCGTGGAAAAAGATAGGAAGAAGACAACCTTCCCCACAATGGGTGGAAACTAAGAGTATCGTAGGATGACTTTCGAGTTGGCTGGAGCACCTGCAGCCTTCCAAACGTTAATGGACTGCATATTAAGTGGGTTAAAGGGAGTAGAATGCTCCGTGTACCTGGATGACGTGATCGTGATCAGCGTGGCTATCGAAGATCAGGCGCGTATGATAGAGAACGTGTTCAGTAAACTGCAAGAGGTGAATCCGTAGTAAGTTAAAATGGGGGGAGAATTGATCCTGCCAAGATAGAGGCAGTGAGAGACTACCCTAGATCCAGGAGTGTGAAGGAAGTAAGATCCTCCCTTGGATTGACGGGATATTATCGTCGATTTGTACCTAAGTTTGCAGAAATCGCTCAATTAATGACAGTGCTCACAAAGAAGAATGCCACGTTGAAGTGGACGAAGGAGGCGGAGGATGCTTTCAATGGATTCAATCGATTGCGATAGGGAAAGTGTTGTCTCAGGTCGGCGATGGAGAAGAATATGTTATGGCAGCCGGCAATAACGAGGCCCGGAAAAGAATTGCTCAGCCACCGAGCGGAAACTATTGGTGGTCGTACGGGCTACCCGCCAGTTTGCTACCTGTTGTGAAGAGAATTCAAGTTAGTGACTGAACATTCGGCCTTAAGATGGATGTTAAGTCTGCGGGAGCCCTCTCGAGATTAATGAGGTGGACACTAAAACTCCAATAGTTTAACTATGAAGTGGAACACAATGTGGGAAGAAAGCAAACAAATGCGGATCCCTATAGGAGAGTACTATGGGGAGTGCAAGCGAACGCATCAGCCGAAGAATCTGTAAAACGGCTGGAGGAAGGGTTAAGTCAGGCATGTGGGGTGGCATTACAAAGGATGTAAAAGGCGTGGCCCCGCCGGGATCGGCAATGCAACAAGGGGTGAAAACCGAGAGAATCGGAAGCAGGAGAGTATGCATTCCTGCAAGTACGCATTATAAAAATTCTATCACCAATTAACCCTATATAGAAACCCTAGCTGTGAACCGAACGCCAAACGCCGGCAAGGTTGCCGTATATCCGGAATGTGATCGACTACGTTACTCCCAGTTGGTTGAGGGATGAACCGGGCACATCTGAGGATCCCACAGAAGATGGTTCCTTTCTAACCCCATGTTCTCCTATATGCTTAAGGCCCCGGAAATAAACTATTGCTGAGGAAACAGTGTTTGCAGCAGTGTAATTAAGAGATGTACATAATAACGAACTTGTTTAATAACACATTGACGGTCTTAGTTCATGGACTCGCATGGAAGGTAACAACTTATAGAAGGTTACCCGTCGGGTTGAACCTCTATAGGTTGAACATAAATACATAACATGTTACATTGATAAGTTTAGGATTTTGGGAGGTTACTTTGAATGTGTAATAGTCCAAATTTTTAACTTATGAATTGTTCTTATTTTATTCGCAATAATTTATGAGAAATTATTCACAGGTTGTTTTGTAACCTGTCAGTTCTGTATAATAAGGACTACACTTCATAGGGTTCTGCTTATATAAAGGTGAAATGAATGACAGGAGGAAACTGTTTAAGGGAAAAAGGCATAGATGTAAGTAGTTTTTTAAAACTTCTTTCAAGTAGTTTAAGTATACATTGTCTTCTTACACTATTTCATTTAGTTAATCACTTGTAATTTTATGTAAAAAAATGATATACATAGTTACTCATTTTGTTAATATTTAAGAAATATAATTGTAGCATTTTCTTTATAGTGGTGTATGTGTACATTGGAGTGGAACTCTTACAAAGCACTTACTAGATATTCAGTAATAAAACAAAGTGGAAAAGCAACAGTTGATTTTAGCAGAAATTTCAATTAACTCTTCTTCTGTTGGCAGTTTTTTTAACCCGATAGATTGTTACCATCCAAAAGCCTAAATTCCTGAAATATTTTTATAGGCCTAGAAATTGACTACTTTTTTTATTTTTATCTCACAATCATTGATGATAATTTGTACTGCGCATTTGTCTTAAGTGAATTTTATTTTTTGTGGTAATTAAAGGAGCCAAAGTCAGTTGTAGACCCCAAAATACATAGGTGCCACTTTTCAATGATGACATAATTTCATATCAATGTGGTCATAGCTGACTTAAGATATTGTGATGCGTTTTTATAGAAAGAATCTCTTTCTAGCCTTCACAAAATTTCTTTATTGTCAAACATTGTTATTATCCAATCATGAGATACGGATAACAATGTCAAATAAGGCAAATTATGTTCTCCAGAAATATTTAAATAGTAAAGTACTAGAACTTCAAAACTTTGCCATTATAAAATCCAGATCAGATCATTGGAATACTTGACCTTTCAAAGAACCCAACATCGAGAGGCAAGTGCGGAGTTACTGGCCTCATATTGAGTAGTTGACTCCATAAGCTTTATGAAGATTGGTCAACTCAAATAAAGAATCGGACATTTTGTGAGGAAGGTGGCTGACAGGATTTCAAGCTTTTAGATGAGAGGCTCTTTTCTGAAGAAATAATTCATAGACCGAAACTCCGATGGAATGGTTAACTAGATCCCTATCCAATGCATTTCTGGCTTCCAAAATTGGTGTGTCCTGCATTATGCTAGTGATTATTTAATTTCAATTTTTCACTTAGTGGGGATATAAGAGCAGGTGTATTATTTCAGGTTTGAAATGACAGGGGATCTGCTAAATTAACAAGTATTGAGCATTTTCAGTGCATTCATGACAATTTTCTGACTTACAAATCTATTATGAGGATCTTTTGGAGGTGTGCTTCATTTCACAATTCTTATTATATCTTCCTTAATTTTCTTCCTGCAGTTAAATGTGCTAAAAATTAAGATTACACTTAAAGAAGAAAAAAAAAAGTTGTTTTTTTTTGTTTATTTGTAAATCCTTTTATATTTTCAAACATTGTATTTCATTTAATAAGTAAATAAATAGGTTGTATTATTTTTTTCTTCTTTTCCAGTAGGAAGATTACTCAATAAGGAAGTTCCTTTCCGTCCTGTTGGAGATAATGCTCATAATATATGCCCTGCTGATGCAGAAAATGCCAGTTCAGCAGAAAATATTTCTTCATTGGGAGATCTTATTCCTTCGGGAGAAAATCTTCCAGCAGACAATGACGCACCTTCCACATCTGGTGAAAGGCAGTTTCGTGATCGCCCGCCCCCTGAGTTGACAGGAAGAGCTTTAGGTAAATAATTGTTGAATAATAACAAATATAGGAAGAAAGGTTAACTGTTATAGTTTATGAGGTTCTCATTACAAATGTAGTTAGAACTTTTTTTTTTCAACCTAAACATAGTCCCAACAAATTAGAAAGTTCAGTTTTAGTTTTACGCTCATATTATAATCTAAGATTTTTAAGTGCACTTTTAACCAACCAGTTTTATAGTTTTGCCTTTTATTTATTTCCCAGACAAATCATAACAGTCCCTGGCTACTGTTTTAATTGACATTTTTAATCTTATATTTAAGACCAACCAAAACCTGCTTCTTCAAGTTTTCATCAGACACCTTTGGAAGTTTTACTGTAAAGAATTGAATTTATTTGTTTGATTAATGAGTAAGTAGCAATGAAAACTGTTACTTGGAAAAAATATGTTACCTATCTTTCTGGATGTTTCGTGATGGTTTTCAATTGTAAGGTATTTTTAAAAAGAGTATTGCAAACTCATATTTCTGGAAAAATAATATAGGAATGATATCAGGGAACCATATCATGGTAAATCTAGTTAAGCATTTTTTAAAAGAACTGTACATGATGTACCACAAAATTACATTTTCAATTATCAAAGTTTTGTGGAGTGGTGTAAGTGTTGAATTCAATAGGCACGACTGCCTTGATTATTAAAGTTCGCTTTTGCTTTTTAGGCTTTTCATAGGATGTTCAGGCCTATGTTTGTCTATCAAGCTGTACAGCATTTGCTGTTGTTATATGTAGATAATGATAAATAGGACATTGAATGAAAAATGTTATTATTACTGTGCAATTGATTTGAGCATTCACTGAAAAAAAATCTGATCATTTGCTTATCGCTCAATTTCATAATGTATTATTTCCAGGACTTTGGCACAGAGACAGAAGAAGGAAAGAAAAAGCTGAACTGAGAAAAGAAATGAAAATGAATGACATGTGTGAAATGAATAATGAAAAACGTCTAACAAAAAAAGAAAGACGTGAAGCAAGAAAAGAAAGGAAACTAAGGAAGAAACCAGTGGTAATATATTTTTATTTTCTGCCTTTAAATGACTCAAAGATCAAGCATTTCAAACAAAATAATGATTATTTAAGAAAAACATTTTTTTTTTCAAATTATAACTGTTCACGACTCTTTTACTCTTTTCATTTATACTTGTTATTGTGAATATGTTGTGTACGTGCTTGGAACATGAGTTGTGTCCCCGTGCTTGGGGAGAACCCCCCCCCCTCCCAAATCCCCTCTCTCTAGCCTCATATGGCGCTACAGCCCTAGAGAAAGCATCTCAGTATTGATTACTCCCCTTGGGCTGTGGACCGATTGACAAGTTAACATTTCTCTGAACATCAACAGTCAGATTGACCAGCTTCTATCTCCAGTTAGGAGAGATAAAGTAAGCCGCTGGACAAGTATCTCCGAAGGGAGACAAAGTAAGCTGCTGGACGAGTATTAGTGGATGGAAATTAAGCTAAACATGCAACTCACAATAAAAGCTTTAGGATAGATATGTTATCTAATATACCTTATTCATTTGATCTAGCCTATTAATAGACATTAAATTTTTAAGAATTTATTTCATTTGGTAATAATTATGTAATTATTTTCATAAGTTTGTAATATGTTATTTTTATTAGTTTTGATATTAGGTATTCTCACTGGGTGGCCACTTTTTCTTGTATTATTATTTATTCCATTTGTAAATATATTTCATTCTGGGTTAACTGGGGGTGAGAAGTCAGGAGTCAAAAGATTGGTAATGTCGGTAGGTCGATACACAATGAGTTCGTAACTCCCGAATGTCATTGTTTAAATAATACAATTAAGAAAACACACATTATTAATCTGGGTATTTGATACCCTAAGCAATATGATAGTGAAATATTTATTTTTTATTATTATATAATTAATTAATAGGGACATACTTTAATTAACCATGAGGCTTATTTTATTTTTAGCACCATTAGGACATTAAATTAACCAAACACACAAAATATCATTCTCTTTGTAAAACAAAGGTTGAGTTAAAATAGCAAACTTAATTTTAATGACAGTTTAGTAACTGTAATTTAAAATTCAAAACCCCCAAACATACATATTATTAATCAGGGCAATGAGATATTAAAGTTCATGCTCTCCTAATAATAATTTATAGAATCACTTATGTATGAATAGTAAATATTTATTGTTTTTAATTTTATTTCAGCAAACCATCCCGCTGGAACTAGGAGATGATAAAATACAGAAAATTCAACAAATGATTGGCAATGTTGATTTAGAGAAAATAAAAAAGCTGAAGTATTTATTACAGATTTCATATGATTTTCTAGATTTGACATTTATGTTCATGAAAGTTTTATTTTGTGGTTAATTTCAGCTCAGAACCTTGTGGATCTGGATTCGACATCCATGAAAGATATAATGATATGGAGGAGAGTGAGTTCAAACGAAGATTTTTGAAATCTATTACGGGTTCACTAGAAGAAAGAATAAAACAGGGAAAGATGCACATTTCATCTGTAATTTTGATTTAGGTTTCTTAAAATTTTCTTTTTGAATGCGATATTTTATTGGTTTGTAAAAACAATATTTTTTCTAGCTGCCGAAACTACCCGAACTTGATCAACGGTTTAAAAGGGAATTGCAGGATAAATATGCTCATAATAATGAGTTCAAACGTTATCTTCAAATCAGGGCAAGGTTGCCAGCATACAACAAGAGGGAGGAGATCATTGATGCATTGGAGGAAACAAACAAACTATTGATTAGTGGAGAAACTGGTAAATTTCCTGTTTAAAATAAGTAATATCCATTTTATCACACCTTTCTCCTATGTGTTAATTGGCTTGCTGAATATTCCGTCTCTCTTCTTTTATCTCTACTGCTTTTGCAGAAAACACTTATTAAATTTTCAACTTTATATTATTAATAACAATTTAAATAATAATAAGAAGTATTTATAAAATCATCTTTTTTTTTTTAAAAAAAGGTTATATATATAGTCTATGGGCCAAACCACCCACTGTGCACCACATAAATGGTTTAGTTATCTGCTTGATCAACATATTCAAGAAATGTTTTTATGTTAGTTTAATTGCATTAACGAGCTTATATTAGTGCAATAATTTATGAACAACTTTAACAAATATATAAGCTGGTAACAAATATATAATTTTTTAGTTTAATTTCCTTTATTCTGTCCTGAGGACTTATAAGACGGGACCTATTGTAAACATACATTAATTATAATAATAAATCTTAATTCAAGCTCACATGTTCACCATATCCTAACTAAACATGTAATTACCTGAATCCCAATGTTCCCATAATAAGCGGTTGCACTATGTCGAAATATTGCATAAAATTTATGAGCGAAAGCTTTTGATAGCTGCGATTACCTTCAGATTTTTTTATTCTATAATTGATGTCTGATTTTTGCTAAATGTTCAGGTAAATGGAAATTATATGTAATTTAAATAAATTATCCCATTTAAGTTTCAAAAACAGGCAGTAATATGATTTATTTCCTGAAAGTATATACAATTTAACAACCTATAAGAATCAGTAAACAAACAGTTACACATGATATATACATCGAACAAAAAACTGTTCAATTGTAAAACTATTCAAATATTCATCTATGTATTAAATTCACTTAAGTTATTACTGAGTCAAATTCTCATGATCTCACAGTTATATTAAGTAAAACATTTAGGAAATTTTTTTTGTAAGACTGGTGGGACTACTTCGTCTATTTTTGGAGGATATTTTTCTACCATTATTGGCCATGTCATTTCTGGTTTTTCTTTCATAAATAGTTTGTACGTCTTCTCATATCTTATTTTCTTGAATCGTTTAACTTGCCTTTCTTTGTGACAGCCATACTCCCTAGTTCATAAGCAGCAATTATTGCTGACTGTAAGACCATATTTTTATTAAAAGCTAATTACGATTGGATGCTCCTGGACAAGTGAAACCTATGTTGATATTTAAAAAATCATATTGAATTTAAAATTTAAGTTTTTCACCCTATAATTGTCATTAGGAAAAATAGTTTCCTTTAAATGACTTCTCTAAACTTCTAATAAATGTGTAAATTTTAATATTGCACTGTCTGCGATTTTGCGCTTCTGTACCACTTTGTGAACTTTTTCAAACGCAAAGATTTCTCAGGCTGTATTTACTCCCGGGTGGTAATCGTAATTTAACAGATATAACTCTTTAGATGTTATTCCAAGTATTGGCTTCTATGCAATAAAAATATGTAATAGAAATGTCACTACTTACAGTATCAAAATCACATATTACTTACGCTCTATACATTGCTATTTTGGGGTTGATTTGAACAGTTCAGAGAATATTCTCAAATTCACAAACCGTTAATTGAAATTGTTTGAAAATAAATTTCAGTCTTGAAAAAACAGATACGCACTCAGGCTAGGTAGAAGAACCAACTGAGATCCAGAAAGGGCGAACAGGCCGATGCAAGCTCACAGATGTGCATGGACAATGAATCCCACCAGTGACCAAAAAAGTAACAAGTTAATTCATTAGTCCGCCACCTTTGGTGATTTTGGGACACACTTTTTTTTTCTGGGAACATTGTTTGTTTTTTTTAATTACTAGTAGCGAGGAACTAAATTATGTGAATTTTATAGAGATGTTGGGGGGGGGGGGGTAAGGCTTGTAGTGCTTCAGAAATTATTGACCAGACCATAAAAGAAACATTTTAACTTATAAATTTACTTACTTTTCTCCAGTTTTAGCTGTCTGCTTTGTAAATGTCGTTTAGGGTTGAAATTAATTATTAGTTTATAATACTAACTTCAAAAAAGCTTTTTGACTTCCAGTATTCTCTTCTTTTTTTCTAATAAAGGTTCTCTGGATGGCCTAATCAGTTCCTAAATTGGATTTCTGGTTCCATGCTCTTCTATATGTGAACCCTCTTCTATTAATGGTCTGGTTGATCTTGTCTCCCTATCAAGAGTTACTGCTTGATCTTTCTTGCTATTTTCTCCTTAAGGTGTCTCTTTGTCTGATTTTTTACCTGATTCAGGATTAACCCAAGGTGCTCTGAAGGTGTCCTGTGACCTATTTCTCTTGTATAGACTCTGGACTCAAATTTACTTTATTTGTAATCAAATTGACTGTTTAAAATATCATTTAATATACATAGTATTTAATAACACATAGTCTCTGTTGTTCTGTGTGATGTGCCCTCACTAATTATCTCATCATTCTCCTCTGTATGTTGTGTGTATTTTATTTACTAAATTATGAAGCACTCTACTTGTAATTTCATCTATATATTTTTTTTCAGTGAATGTTAAAATAGACTATTTGTTTGGTTTCAGGCTGTGGTAAAACCACTCAAGTTGCACAGTTCATCTTAGAACACGAGATAGTTTTAGGTCGTGGGTCAACTTGCTCTATTATTTGTACTCAGCCAAGAAGAATAAGTGCCATATCAGTTGCCGAGAGAGTCGCTTCAGAGAGAGGAGAGAGGATTGGAGAAAGTGTCGGCTACCAAATTAGGCTAGAAAAGTCAGTATGACTTACATGTTATTTATTTTTCGTCACCTTTTGTAACATGGGGATTTCAGACATGAGGCCTTTATTGTAAAACATCATCAATATTGCAAAAACTATCTCAACCAGGGGCTCTGCTCTGTTTGTCTCATACTTGATGCCTATAATAGTTTTTGTTCAATTCAAAGCTGTACAGTGTCAAACGTAAATAATAAGGGCATATTAAAATTAAAAGGGTGGTTAGGCTAGGTAGGTGCAATATTGTTTTTCTGAATCCTAGTGCCCCAACAAATTAGGTTTTGAGCTGGAACACAAATGCTCTAACTAAACAGTTATGTTGGTAAACTTACTGAGTATTTTACTGAAATGCAGAAGGCAGCAGGTACAACATCACAACATCTAATATGAGTAGTGATAAAATGGCTGTCGAATATATCTTTATATAATGCTTATACGATCATTACCCACAACCCTTTACTCACACAACCATTACTAGCAAACTCTGGTAACAAGATCTGCGGGAGGGCTAACCTGAATCATGTTCAAGCCGCCTTAAAATGCAGTCGTGGGAAGTATAGTTTTTTATTGTTTTCTTGTCTCAGATTAGATTATGATTTGCGGATAAATAGAAATGATATTTAAACTGATTGTTAAGTACATAGTATTATTATAACAACATTACAGCAACCCTTGTATAGCCCAAATGACCAAAGTAAAAAGGGCGGATATTGGATTAAAATAAAAACAAACTAGTGTACTGTAAGATAAAATTAAACTATTACTTATTATTTATGATTGTTGATTGACAGCTCTTAAAATTTGATTATTTTATGTTTATACTAGGAAAACACCTAGAGAATCATGCTCAATATTATTCTGTACTACTGGAGTCCTACTGAAATATATGCAACGCGATCCACTTCTGAGGTTTGCTTCACATATCATCCTTGATGAAGTGCATGAAAGGGACACTTTATCGGACTTTGTTATAACACTCCTAAGGGATATACTGCCTGTGGTAAGGTCATTTTATTTTATAAATAAAAGGTCTGATAATATTTTTAAAAAGTATTTTCAAAAGTTCACTTTGATTTTTAGCGCCCTGATTTAAAAGTAGTATTGATGAGTGCAACTCTTAATGCCAAAAAATTTTCAAAATATTTTGGCAATTGTCCAACGATACATATCCCAGGCTTTACTTTCCCAGTAACAGAATATTACTTGGAAGATGTTCTGAAAATGACAAGGTATTGAAGTTATTGACTATTAAGGTATTAACTTACATATTGAGTAACATTCAGATCTCTATTCTTGTTTTTCGGTGATGTGGTTTTAGTGTTGAGTTCAATGTTATAACTATTGTTGTTGTAGATTGAGAAAGAAAAAAATATTGTTCACAGCAATTATTATTTGAAATTCCATCAAAATAAATAGCTAGTTTCTTTTTTAACTCATTGAACTAATTACAGAGAGAGTTAAGCTAACTAAGAACAGTTTACAATTATTATAACAATAACCAGTATTATCTTAAAAATTGAGATGAACAAAGCTACATAACAGATTATTTTTTAATTTTTTTTTTTTTTCTTAGCTCTCAAACTTATAAAATAGGATGTGGGAAAAATAAAGGAAAATTATTTTGGGCTAATGAGTGCCTTTCACTAAGGGGAGTCCCCCATTTGAAGGATGTATGAGAAGGATATAGGGTGTGGAATGCCTAAAGGAGGCGGGTGGAATCAGGAAGGTAGTGAGAGTCTACCGAGGGTGGAGCCTAGGGGTACCTAGGCAATGGTTTGTAGTCGGCCAGGTCAAGCCGGACCCGCCCCGGCAGGGGCCTGAAATAAGTCGGCCTCTCGGCCGGAAGGTCGACCCTGCTTAAACAGGTAGATGGGGTCTTGTAGCTTCGGAGATCGGCCTCGATTTCTCGGCTGGGTGTAGATCTTCAGTCTCCGTCAGGGGGCTAGGGTTCGATCACGTTCATCTGTCTCCAGGCTTCGGCGGTCCAGCAGTGCTTCCATCTGACGGTCATTGGTGGTGGTTGAAGGTTGGAGAATAGTGGGTTGTGACGGTGTCGGAGTGAGTCGAAAAATTTGATGTGCCTTCTCTTGATGAAATCTTGAATGGTGAGCACTTCAAATTTTTTATGCATCTCGTCTGTCTTCATTCGGTCGAACGGGGTATGTTTGAGGGAGGTGCGGAGAACTCTGTTCTGAAATTGCTGGAGCGTTTTGAGAGTGTTAGGAGTCAGATACTTGAAGAGAGGGGTCCCATACATCAAAGCAGGTCTTAGGACGCTCTGGTATATCAGCAGCTTGAGGCGTACCGATAAAGCCGGGCTGTGAAATTTTTGTTGACAAAAGTCAAGGAAATTTTATTTTTTAATGTAGAATACTTTTATTGGGAGGGAGTATTAGGAAGAAAACATATTTTCTAAGGCACGGATTCAATTTAATCCGATTTGGTAATGACTGTAAGAGATATCCTGTGTAACTCACTATATCTATCCTCAATCTGATTAAATAGCTGAATGTATGTATTGTCTTAAAAAAATAATCAAGATTTTTTTATTATTATATTAAATAATTTAAGAGTCACTGTTATCAATATTCAGTTAATTGCACAATATTCTCTTAGCTTAAACTTTATTTTTTACAGGTTTCAGTTTAACTATTCAAAAAAGGTTCAAAAACAAATGAACCAAGAAAGAGAAGGAAATGTTATGCCATACATTAGGTACTAAAATTAATTTTGTAAATTCTTAAGTATTGGTTTTTGTTGTTTTTTTCATGTTAGCTCATCTGTTTTTTACTTTACAGAATGCTGCAGCACGAAAAAAAATACCCCCAACATGTAATAAATTCTTTAATGCAACCTGAATCTGAAGAAATAAGTTTAGAATTGATTGTCGAACTGCTAGAATATATATGTCGTGATCGACAAAGTGTACAAGGTGCTATACTTATATTTCTTCCTGGATGGGACAAAATTTCAAAACTTAGCAGATTATTAAATGAAAGTGGCTCCTTCCCATCAAGTAGGTTTCAATATAAATTTTGTGTGTGAACTTATAATTAATTGTAAGCTTCTTTGGACATAAAATATTTTTACATTTTAAACTTACCCTTTTGTACGTACCCTCTTGATTGACTATGTCAACTTCTACTGGTAACTGTTGACAATTCCACATTGGGTCTCCTACAGCCAAGTTGCCAACATGTCTGTATGAGGCCATTAGCCATTATAGATAGGGATCTTATTGAGTATTTGGTGCCAAAAATGCAGTAGTATTCTTATTTGTCACTTCTTCTCAGGGGATCACATCTCAAATCAATAAAAAAACTATTATATTCTGTTTTCTTGGTATAGCCCAGCATTCTTAAGCTCTTGTAAATGCCCTATTGAGGGTTTTGTAGAGGTGAAGGTTTAGGCTCAAGAATTCAGCTACTTAAATATTTCTGGAGACTATAATATCCCTTATGTCCCATCATTATATATCATCATTATCATTTGCTAAATCTCAGTTTGGATTTGGTTGCCAGAATTAATATTAGAGCTAAGATAGATGAATGTACAGTTTCAAAGATGAACTCTCTGACAACGTTGAAACAGTCTGTTGGTTCAAATTAGTCTCCATCTTCTTCGTATACTATCCTAACAGGAGGATGATGCTGTTCTTGGCCTGTTCAATCACAGCCAGTTATCTTGTTCTGTCTTCTGCATGACCATTGTTTATCATGTCACCCACTGTCTTTCCAATGACTCTTTGGTCTTCCCCTTCGCCTCTCTCAATTGACTTTTCCTTCGTAAACCTTCCTGATGATCCCATTTTCCTGGATCCTCAGGATATGATTCTACCATTTCAAGCACTGCATCTCTATATGCCTTATATGCTTCTTTATTTTGCTCCTTCCCCACAACCCCCCCCCCTTTTGCACTCAGACCCTAATATTATTTTTCAAGGCTATTGATCTTCACTATAGCTATTTTATTTAAGGTCCAAGTTTCCGCACCATGTGTGATGACTAGTTTTATGTATAGATCCTGAACTTGGACATTTAACTGCTTTCAGAATTGTTTTGAGGATGAAGTAAGCTTTCTGCCTTGCTATATTCCTCTTCCTGAGCTCTTTATCTTCGATATTTCCATTGATCATAGACCCAAGATATTGGAAACTTCTAAATTGGTCTGCATACTATCCAGCTTAGTCTTGGGCTCATCTGCAATGAGGACAACTCTAGCTGCTTTGTTCTGGACTAAAAATGTATATTTCTTTATAGAAAATTTATTGCACTCAAGGCCCACATCAGCAAAAATGGAAAACCTGAATGAATCAGAGAAGATATTTTCTCCTACTTGGTTTCATATCCTTCCAATTCCCAAATTGAAAAAGAAAGAGGCCAACCAGTTACCCTGACCTAGCCCTAGCCCTTTGTGGACTAGAATGTTATCTGAGGCCTAACCCTGAATGTGGATGAAATACTACCTTCTTCCTCATCATCCTGAAAATTAAGACCAGTTTCGTAGGAATTTCCATCTGTCATGTCTTTATGCAGCCAGCTCTTCTTCAGCTCATAAATCAATAAGATAGTTTGCTAAATGCCCATGCTCCTCTGATATCTCCGAAATAGTCCTCAATCAAATAATAATTATGTATAAGTTATGCATATGTAGCACATTAATATGGTAGAAACATTTATATGGAAATTGGCTTGTAATGTCATTAATACATTAAATATGGGTCTTTCACTTTGGAATTTATGATACCCTATCATAAATCATGATTTATTAATGATTTCGTTTTTCAATTTTAGATCGTTATATTATCATACCGTTACATTCGATGATGCCTACAGTTTCTCAGAAATCAATTTTTGAACGACCACCTCCAGGTAATGTTTACTAAGTTAATTTGAACTTATAACGTAAACAAAATTGATTGGGCTGGTTCCCATTATTATTTTATTTATACTTTTTTTCCTTTGAGGACAAGTTTGGCTTGTTATCACAATTAAGTTTATCTTTATTTTGTGTTTAATACAGGAAAAAGGAAAATAATAATTGCAACAAATATTGCTGAAACCTCGATCACCATAGATGATGTTGTCTATGTCATTGACTGTGGGAAAATCAAAATGCAAAATTTTGACATTGAGAACAACATCACCACATTGAAAGAAGAATGGGTAAGCTTAGCTAATGCACAACAGCGAAGAGGGCGTGCTGGAAGGTACATGGTTGTCATTAATTAGGAATATTTATTCTATAAAATAATGATACATATTAACAATTAATTAATAAAACATCCTTTAAGGTTGAAGTACCCATTTGAGTTTAAATCAAAAGTTTGGCGAATTTATTTTTAATTGTTCAATTGACAAATGAACATTCAATTTCCTTTTACAATTTATAGTCATTCTTTTTTTTCCCTAAAATCAGTTATAGCTGCATAATTAATTTTTACAATTGATTGTTAATTTAATATATTGGACTCTGATTACAGCTACAGTAATCCCTCAACATTCACGGGTTTGACATCTGCAAGTTTTGATTATATACAAATATAAAAATGCAGAAGAATTCCACATTCCCAAAGATAGTGTAGATGATTTGAAAAAAAAAAGGATGTACAGTAGAAAGATTGAACATGAGTACTTATTTTTTCATTCATACAATGTACGCACAAAAACCCATTGAAAAAAATTTTTTTTGTTAATGGGAATCATTTTCCGTCAGTCAGAACAAAACTGATTTAATGAAAATTATGAGAATAGCAGAGAGGTTTTAAAAAGTGAATGTGACCCATTTCTTGTTTGAAGTTTGAAGTTTAAGAGGGAAATCGTGGCTGCAACGACCCCATACGTAGAACTTCCAAACAAGAAGGCCAAGCAATCACAGATAAAACTTTTTCTTAAATAACTACAAGCAAAAATTAATTAAATTAATTAATTAATTGTTTTAACAAAACATTTAATACGTTTATAGTTTTTGAGTTGTTTACAAAGTTTCCGGCGAATGCTTGCCTTGGTCTATCCATGTATTTAGTTTTGTGATCCCAATGCTCCAAATACTTTGCTGTCTCAATGGCCTCCTGTAGACTCCAGCCAATATGCATTTGTGATGTATGAGGTTATATGATGGCATGCAATGAAACAAGGTAACTCAAAGAAATAAGAGGTATGAGGTTATTTGTGGAAATAAGAAGTATGAGGAAATACAAGGTGTAAGGGCCCTTGCGTCAAATTTATTTGACCATCTGAAAACTGGAACAAATTATCATCAACGACATCTTAAAACAATTCCAAAACTGCCAACCTCTCATTTACAGCATCTCCAGGCAACTGCTCTCTCCTAGTAACTAGAAGCGACGCAGTCCCATCTTTCCTCTCAGCTTTACATTCACTAGTTTTGTATTGTGAAGAGTGGTATTGTGAAAAAAATCCAACAGCTAGCCTCAAAATGACAGCAAGAACAGTACCCACAAGAAACTAAATTATTTTTGAAAAAAGTGATTTATTTTATTGTTATACACAAAATCTTAAATCTCCATCAAAGTATTCTCATTGGAGTCAATACACTTGTCTAATATTTAATTCCACTGTTCAAAACATTTCAAAACATTTCATCTTTTGTGATGCCAGACAGAGAGTTCATTGTGTTTGTCTTTACTTCTTCATAGTCTGCAAAACCCTTTCCCTTCATGCCCCCTTTCATCTGGGAGAATAAAAAGAAGTCCTAGGGGGTAGATTGGATGAATAGGGAGGATAATCGGCACATAAAGAGGACTGTGCAGTCAGCAGTCGAACAAATTTTGCAGCCACCCTTTTTAGATTGGTCCATCGTTGATCTTCAAGAATCATTTGTTGAACACATGAGTTTTCTCCATAGCATCATCCTTGTAGCCCGCTTTTAACTCTGATACGAAATTTACAGTTTGGTTTATTTTGGGTACGCCCTCACATGAATATTAAAAAATAATTGTGCTAAAAAGATCTTTACTAAAATGTTCAAATCCATACGTATTAAATAATGTAGAAAAAAATAGAATAACAATAATTGAAGTTAACCCACATGCAATAGAAATGAATGCCCGTAAATATGATTGCTAATGGTTCTTAAGGAATTGGTAATAATTGGTTCTGCTCTTGTAGCCACCGGACATATTCTATTGTTAAAGAGGTGATTCCCATCGGTGCTCCAGACCCAGCCCATAGAAGCTGCAGGGAGCACAAAACAAGGATGTAGCAATATGAGCACTTGTTTGCTATATTTCAGCAATGCCACAATTATAGTTTTTATTATGTGAGATAAATTCACAGCCTTAGTATTGTATTACGGCTGGACAATTCATCTGGTCCAGGGGAAGTATGATATGAAGTGGGCTTGATATCTTTTTGAAGTTTCTTAAATCCACTGTAATAGATTCTTAACATAATTTGTGGCTTGTCATAGAACTAGAAAATTATGTCAAATTTAATCGTAAAATGATTCTATGGGATGTTTATTTAGCACTGGTTCTGCTTATAATAATACCACAATACTGTGGACTACCTTTTGGCAACAGGCCTAATAATTATGTTGAGCTAGTTTGTATCGCTATTGGTCAAATCATTTTTCACGAGTTACCTTTTATTGGGCTGGATACTTTTTCAGTGCCACCTATATATACTATATTACCTACAAGGTTAGATTCTTTTACCTCAACTTATTACGTATTTACAACTTAAAATAGTGCAAAGCTGGATATTTTGTATCTTGAAGGGATTCCATGGCGATAATGTTATATTATGAGGTGTTAAATTTGTTTTTTCTTTTTAAAATTCCTTAAATTTAGAAGCGAAAATAGCAATATTAGATTTGACACTGAAAGATACGTCATCGTTTCATTCAGCTTTTCATAATCATCAGCTAATAGTGTTAACACTAGATCTAAAAATTGTGCTCGGAGGACAGAGATTTTTGTCAAATCAAGGGGCAATCACCTTCGTGAACGATTATTTTGCAGAGAAAAACGCCGAGTACTATTTGGACGGGTTACAGAGATGGGAGCATCACTGGAGAAGTCTGTAGAGTTACAAGGAGACTATGTTGAAAAATAAAAAAAAAAATTTCTGAAAAAATGTCTTGTATCTTTGTTAGGTCGGAAACTTTTCAGACCACCCTCGTACATAAAAGGATGGGAAAAAGTCATTTGACCCTCTAATTAAAAACAAAAACTTTGCTTTCTTTTAAAAAGCTTTTAAGTCCATTGCAGTTAAAAATATGTCTTCTAAATCTATAATTGATTCTTTTGTTATGGATTTTGGGAAATGCAGACAATGCAGTTGTCCTTTTTTAGCTAGAATTCTCCCATTACCAGATCTTTATCTGGAAATTTACTATTGGATTGAATGTAGAATGTTTCCAATCCCATCTTTTTTCTGTTTTATTTGGTCTTTAGTTTAGTTTCAGTTAACATGTAAATGAGTAAATAATTAAAAATAAGTCATCTAAATGAAAATAAACATTTGTGTAAAGTGTAAAAATATTTATTGGGGAAAATGTGGTGCAAAAATTACATTGTGTAGGAAATGTGTAAACAATTAATTTTTGTATTATTAAAATAGTTTGGTTTTAAAGTTAATATTTTATAATATAAATTAATATAAGTTTTGTTATTTTGTTTAATAATTATTTCAACTTTAACTATTAAAACTCCTCATTTATTAATATTAACACTTTTGTCCTGGTCTTGTCCTACTAGGAAGGTAAATTTTCCCTTCCTTCTGGCGTTAATTTAGTTTGCTTTGCAGGGTGTCTCTTTACAGCTTGAATCCACAATACAGGCTCATTCATGAACTTCTTGCTACAAGTGAATAAACCGCTGTATTAGTGAGTGAGTGTTATGCGCCGTAGTAGGCTGAGTATTTATGCCTGAACTGCTTGCCACGCTGACAGGATCTCTTCTAGGACTAGTATTTGATGCATCAGCTTCATTTTTTTTTTTCATCTATACCCAAACGTGAACCGGAAAAAGCAACAGGACACAAGAAAACATACACTCATCCTTTTTTATTTTTGAAGATGTTCCACTATCATTGTACAATTTGACACTCAAGAATGGTGGTATTGTGCTTTTTCATTGTCCCAAGTGGTTTTTGAGTAGGAATCAGCATGAACAGTAGTCGTTTCTTTGTATGCATACCTGCTGTCGTGAGAGCAAGTAGTATGAAGCTTATGCCAGTGGCAAATTCAGTTATTATGGTTACAGAATTATGTGTATAATATGTGTATTGACCAACAAAAGTATTTATGTTATCTTACTGGAGAGAGTTTGCCTCAAACATGAAGTTTTGAGAGCAGGAAATTTAAACTTTTATTATGTTCACATGTGTGATGTTATTTAGGTTCGCCAAAAAGCATAGCAACTGCCTTGACAGTTTTCTGAAAATAATGATGATTTCTGTGATTAATGAAGATAAGAGCTATATATTATTACATTTTTTTTTATCTATTTTGTTTAAATAATTTTTTATCTGAGGTTTTGTTAATATAAAAAAGAATTCTGGCAAAAAGAAAATTGTTTAATTACAAATTGACTCGTGAATTTAATATACATATAAGCCCGTATGTGATGAAATTACAATGTTAAAAACTAAACTTAAAATTTACCTTAATATAATCGCGACTGGCCAGATTTACTAAATTGCGCATCCTTTTCTGTTCGTTTTATCTGAGTTTTTTGTTCTCCGCGTGGTTCTTCCTTTCTTCTTGGTAGCAGAGTGTGGTTGCCAGATGCTTGCCTCGTGTCTCCTGCGACGATCATAATGAACAAGGCTCACCCTGTCTCGTGGGCGGGTCAAAAGAACAAGGACAATCCCGCGGCTCTCGTCGTTTTTATCTCCTCTGTTGCCTTCTTGATTTTTTTAACTTTCTTATTTTCCAATGCCATTTGTCTTACATATTATTAACTTTTCTTATTTTAAAGTTAACAAATACTATATTGAAATATTTATATTTAATTCTTGATATTATTTATATGATAAATATTAATCGGCAACAAATAATGTTCATCCTTTCATTCACGGTTCGTTTACCGCCATTTACCCCCGCTAATTTCGAGTTTATATCAAAGGCACATCACAAACTCACAACATCTAAATATCACAACAATATATATATATATATATATATATATATATATGAACTGGCTATTGGTAGAAATTTGTATCGGAGTAATATAAACAGCTGTTAAAGTATAATGAACATTTTTGTACATGAACATGAACAGCATTGTCAATAAATATTATCTAAGTAAAGGATTTATTGTTCTATTGTTTCAGAGTGCAAGAAGGAGTGTGCTACCATTTGTTTACCCGTGCTCGAGAGCTAACCCTTTCCCAATTCATACTCCCTGAAATGGTCAGAACTAGATTAGAAGAAGTAATTCTACAGGCTAAAATTCTTCAGCTTGGAAAAATAGGCCCCTTTTTGAGTAAAGTACTTGATCCTCCATCTCCAAAAGCAGTTGAATTATCTGTACAGGTGACTGACACTTTTTTTTTACTAATAAAAACTATACTTGTGATGAAACCAACTGTTTTTTCTAATTAATGATTCATTCATTTTTTATTTTATTATCTTTTTCATTTATATTTATTGGTCTAGAAGACGGACAAACTTTTTCTCAATATTAGAAGAAACAAAACTAAACTTCATGGTTGGTAGAGTGTGTCTGAAAGTTTCATGCAAAAGGAAAATCACTAAGATCTAATGAAAAAATGCAAACCACCAATTGAGGTCATATTGGCTTTCCTTGCAAGCATTGCTTTTTTAAATTGCTATTATGACATTGCTGATAAATTTTTCCTCACTCATGTTTTTTTGGTTAACTCTTGGTTAGGGTATACTACACTTATAACAAAAAATTTGAATGATTTAACCTCCTCTTCTGAACAATAATGAAAGAAACAAAATAGGAAAGAATTGGCAAAAGAAAATTCATAATATAGATTCATTCAAAGTCTTACTAAAGAAGATCTCCTGGAGAACACTAATTGTGAGCTGAATAGAGCTACTCAAATGCGATGAGAATTTAGTTTTCCTATACTACTGGACGTTTAGAGAATTTTTTGTGACATTGCAGATAACAATCTTCATAGATAACATAGAAATCGTCCATATTTTAATTAATAAGATAATTGAGTAAAAAGATCAATGTTTAAGACACATTCAGTGTAAAAGTTACTCCCCAACTTACATGCTGATTTTTATTTTTAGAAAAAAAGTGAAAGTGTTATACACTGATAAATGCTGTATCAATTGCATTTATTTGATTGAACTGACATCATGCCCTAGCTTTAGGAAAGCCTGGGCAAACCTTTTCTGTATCATATATAAACAAGCAGATTATTTTTTTATTGAATTATTATTTTCACTTTATAGAAATGATCTCCATTAAAAAGAAAATTCTTGTCAAAAGTATGATTTTTTTCTGGTCGAAGAAAAAGAAATACAAAGTAAAAACCAAAACCATATTTAGAACAAAGTTAACAAGGCTTATGTATTTTCAACTGGAAACCATCAATTAAGATTTGTTTGAATATGACCTATTCTTAATATATTTCATGTGCCAATTTAAATAAAACAGTCATATACTATTTTATATGATGTTATCTAAAATAACCTTTTTTGGTTAATTTTAATAGAACTTTACATTTTTTAGTTATTATATGGAATGAGAGCCTTAGATGATGATGAAAACTTGACACCTCTCGGGTATCATCTGGGAAATTTACCAGTAGATCCTCAGGCAGGAAAAATGCTGATATTTGCATCGTTGTTTTCATGTTTTGATCCGATTGCTTCTGTTGCTGCATGCCTAGGATTTAAAGACCCATTCGTAATCCCTCTGGTAAGCATATTTTATTATTTTGTATTATTTAACGAACAAGTTTTGAAATAATTTCTTTGAAAAAGCATGAACCATGCTTATTAGATGCCTTTAGAGTCATTTAATTAATTAATTTTAAATTATTAAAATCTCTGCATTGTATTAATGCTGGTGATATACTTGTTTTAGGGTAGGGAAAAAGAAGTAGACCAACGGAAAAAGGAACTTGGTGGAGGTTTGAAAAGCGATCACCTGCTAATTTCCGAAGTCGTTTCAATGTGGGAAAGAGCTGAAGAAAGGGGAAATGGTTGGAATTTCTGCCGCTTCAATTTTCTATCCCACAACACTCTTGGTCTACTTAGGTAATTGGTTATGTCTATTATAAATTCTGATTTGGTTAATTTTGTAAATATTGTTATTAAGTGGATGTATTTGTTGGGAAGTGGCTTAGGTTGATGAAAAAGTAGACCATTGAAAAGCTATTCTCTTCCTTTTTTTAGAGCAAAATTAACTATAATGACAAAAAAAAATACAGTTGTACAAGAAAGTTCTGAATGTAGAGGTGATTACAGCTCTGGAGTGGTCGAAAAAATGCCAAAATGATTGGAAGTGATCATAAAGTCCAGGAATGTTTGAAAAATATGTTGTTGATAATATTTTCTCAAATTAAAGATTGAATATATAATGATAAAAATCACAGTTTTTAGAAAGTTTAAGTTAAAATTAAAGACAAAGGGGCAAAGGGATTAGTACAAAACTGCCTCTAATAAACCAAGAGAATTATGAATAAAAGACTTGTCTTCCCACAGTAACTTTTATTCCAGCACAACTCCTTTTTTTGATGAACTGTACTGTCATCTTTAGGTGCTAAAATGTACCAATTATATTAATTACACATTCCATACTGGTTAACAATAATTTATGTAACAATTTTGGTTAGCGTTTATGTGCATCTTATGTTAACATTACGAAATATACAATTTAATGTAGATATGTGTTGCAGGTTGTGTGTTAAAATTAAAATGTTCACGGATAAATATATGTAAAAAGATTACTGATTTAGGGTTAAAATTTAAAATATTTGTACATTACTCAATACTAAGGTAAGTTTCTTAAACAGATAAATGGAGGTATAATAAAAATGATAAAATATTAGATATCTTCTCTCATCATGGGGGGTACTCCGTATTTTGTATTATTTGTTTAGTTTAGGTTAACGGGGTTCAAAGAGTCTTGTCTTATTTTGATAATCTCAAGTGTTTTGTGAGGAACTAAAAGTGAGATGCTACCCACGAGACTACTTACTACACAAAACCAGTAATTTCCTGTGATGGGGAGCTGGTTATGAGATGTATTTTATAGATAGGAAACTTTTGTCTACCCTCAATGTTATTTTTATTGCCCTGAGTATTTTCAACCATAAATTGTGATTCTCAGAGTAAAACAAAAATTACAGCATGCAATAAACACTTGATACATAAATCAATATGCTAGAACATCATATAAAATGGACAAAATTATTATTGCATACATACAATAGATTAAAATAAGTTCCATATAAATCATAGTTGAAATATTTACAGTAATGGTTCAAATATTAGTTAAAAATAAAATATAATGAATTTTGTATGAAAGGTTAATTAAAATACAGACCAATCAATGGTTGAAATAGCGAAAGAAATATAGTTAATTAAATAAATCAAGATACAATTTTTGTTTTTACATGTCCAGATAAATATAAATATCATACACAATTGTTTTATTTTTATGCCTGAGAGGGGGGGGGGGGTGAAAATTAAAACACATATCTGAAATGACTGCCATTTATAAATGACAACTAATTTGACGTCCAGCATAATTGTCCAAAAGCCCTAGTTTTCGTAGTAGCTAAGCGGATTGGTCAGTCCTGATGACATTTAAGCCCAACTTTAGTCAAATAGAATTCTGTAGAACCTTCTAGTTTTTTTATTACCACCACATTGTCTTTTACTAAAAGTGTGATCTAAAATTATTTTACTGTGGGCTTATAGACAAAGGGGTGGCTGTCCTAAAGGAGATGAGAATTTACAATTAAATAAAAACTTTATTTTATTGTAATAAAATTAAAAGAAGTATAATAATATCTTATTGACTGGTCCGGGTCAGATCTGAACAATGTTGTGCCCCAGGCAATGGTGGGGATGTGCACTTTTATGTGTCATTGTGCCATATAAAAGTTTCTTGTAGTTACAATTTACAATGCAATTACATGGTTTTTATTCCCATTTTACTTATCAGGCCCAGGTGAGCACTTGGAAGAACCCAAGGCTGGGTACTGCGTGCCTCAAACTTGCCACCTCACGCTAGGGTTGCCCACTGGTTTCACTCTTCTTCCATCATTTAAAAGTTCATTTCATTCTATAAATTCATAATCATTTCATCAAATAAATAGCCCTAAAAAGTAATTTATTAAAGGATAATTAAGTCTCAGAGCACCGATGACTCATTGGTTGACTTGCTTCTTGATTATAAAAACTACCGGTTTAGTTATTAATATATAGATGAATTATTTGTAAATTTTATAATACAAACCACCAGATTAATTAAATAAATTTTGCAGGGATATGAAGAATCAGTTTGCACGCCATTTGTACGACATGAAGTTTTTAGCTGTTGACAAGGCAAGGAATACATCAGGCAATTTAAATTCTAATTACCCTGGACTTTTGAAAGCTATAATATGTGCTGGCCTTTATCCCAACATTGCCATCATAAAGTAAGAATTTTAATATTAATTAATTTGTTATTTGTTATACATATTAGACTAACCCTTTGCTGTGAGAATCTATTCATTTTTACTGTTATAAAGTATTAACTGTGATAAACATTAGTGGGAACTGTTTCACCAAATAACTTAAATGATTCTTTGTTTAGTAAATATATGAAGATGGATACATAAGAAATTAGTTTAGAGTTGGCTTAGTGGTGATGGTTATATTGTTTAGTAAATATATGAAGATGGATATATATGAAGTTAGTTTAGAGTTGGCTTAATGGTGATGGTTATATTGTTTAGTAAATATATGAAAATGGATACATATGAAGTTAGTTTAGAGTTGGCTTAATGGTGATGGTTATATTGGCTCAGTGCTTTATTTGTGAGCAAAGTGGAATGGTGGCGTTAATTTGTAAAATATTGTGTTATTAACTATTGGATTAAGTAGCACTTACTCCTTGTTAGTATTGTCAAGATCAGGAATCAGTTAACAGGTTATGGGAAAAATCAAATATGAAAATTTACTATATTGACTGTGCCAATTTTTTAACTAGACATTACATCTGTGGGCGGTGAATTTAATTGCTTTTTACCTTTCTTGTAACCTCTTTAAAATGTTTCATTTCAAGATTTCTGTTTAATAAATAAATGGTCTTAACTAAAGAGTTTAATGTGGAATCTGCTGGTTTTGAAACTGGCCCTCATTTATATTTACAGTAGGCATATCTGGACAGCCAAATAGGTTAAAAAAAAAAAAATCTCTTTCGTCATTTTTACAGTCTTGAAACTATAGTGGGAATTAAAATTTTATAAATTTAAATAGGCTTCATGCTGATAAGGCTCTGATGAGATATCGTGGCTCCAAAACGGTTAACAAAGATTACTTTAAACAAATATTTTAATGTAAAATGTAAAGTATATTCTAAATATATAAAATAAATGTATAATTACTTATATTTTTCTTTATTTTGTGTCTATCCTAGTAACTCTCTCATATCCAGATCACCCCCCGCCCACATTAACTTGGATATGGGAGTGTTTACAGTATGTATGTTTTAACATGGGGCCATTTAACTTATTTTCTGATAATTTAATCTACCAATTATAACTGATTATAGATTAAAAAAACTTAATTTAATTGACTAACAATGAATGATTAAACTAAAATTATTTATTTAAAGGAAACAGGTAGCAAAGAGGAAGTTGGTAATTTTGTACACTCCCGAGGATGGAAGAGTGCAGTTACATCCAAAATCTGTTAATAATTACCAAACTGAGTTTGGTTCAAAGTTTTTGGTCTACTTTGAGAAGGTGAAAAGTACAGGAATCTATCTGCATGATTCAACTATGATTCCTCCCCTGGCATTAATTTTTTTTTGCCAGAATCTGACTGTTACTGACGATTGTTCTAGAAATAATAATAAAATAATCACAGTTAATGAGTGCATCAACTTTTCCTGCTCGAGTTACACCGCTGAGTTAATACAGGTATTTGCAGCTATTGATTTTTGCATAAGCGAACTATATATTATTTGAATGGCAAACAACTATTATTTGATTTTATATCAAGGCGCAAAAATCATTGAGTAATGTTACACGGTTGGGGTTAACTTACTGTAGTAGCTTCATAATTGTTCATAATTTTAGCTTTGATGTCTATGGTCATCGTTAACTTTAATGGCTATAGTAAATTTGTAGGAATAATGTGAACAATGATAGTAAGTATTCCTATAAAAACATTTGTCCTTCCTAACAGGGATGTGGGACTGGTGCCACCTGGCCCAAGGTCGTCCTTTGTTGACTTGGGATTCTCACTCTTGTTCTCTCACAGATTCATAAGATATTTAGTTGTTGTTTGAAAATAAAATTCCGTAACAAATATCTTTCTAAGTGCTATAAAATAATGTATAAGCCTGTGTGTGTTTTGGTTACAGGCATAGGTCTAGTTCTTAGGTCATAAATTTAATATTATATAAAGTTGTAATAAACAGACACAAAGTAATAAATGACATTTTTTAGTAAAATTTGCTTTATTAACAGATAATAATGTACAGACAAGATAGAAACTGAAATAACTAAGATATTAATTATAAATTTTCATAGAAATAGATATTAATAGAAGAAAATATATGGAAGAAATATCCACCAAGTACCTTTTAGTGTGTAAAAACACATTACACCAAAATTCATTACAGAAAGTCTAGTTAGTTACAGTCCCTCAAGAAGACCACTTAAGAAGAATTAATACAGATATTTCCAACAGTTGCTATTCCTGAATATCCTGTCAAAACCCACAGAAATATTGAAGGGATACTGAGCTTGATGGGCTTAGCCGAGATACTATCATGACCCAGGGACTTTTTGTGGGATTTCGTGCCAGCAGAATTCAGTAGATGAATACTATATGGGAGAAAAATAAATTTTTTGGGTTGAAACTATGGTTTTTAGGCATAAAAGAAGAAATAGGTGCTTGTGAGGATGATATAGAAAATAAATATGAGATACATGTGAAGGAGAGATGTGACATATTGGGTTTGGTGATTTGCAGAAGGAATGTATGCATATAAGATTCCATTTGTAGCGACAATCAGAAGTAGTACTTGCCTAGGATGAATAAGTGGTTGAAAGTCCACCATTGGATCAACAGAAAAAGGGGGTGGAGGCACAAAGGAAGACAGAACAGATTGCAGAGAGTTGTGGATACATAGGCAAACCTCTGCTAGTGTGGACTGGAATTATGAAATCAGTTCAAACAACATTTAATAAGAGATTTTCTAATGTCGGTTCCCAAATCATGTTTTTTGGAGTATCTTTGTTTTGTTTTTTTGTGTTATTATACTTAACCATGGGTAAAAATCAGAACTTTTTCAGATTCATGATCTACTAAAATAGCTTCCGGGTCTTGTAACTTGAGTTCAAATGAAATCATTTTCATATACTTCCTGTTATTAAATCTTACCAAAAAACATATACAGGAGTAATGTTGAATTTACTTATAAAAATTGCAAAAGCAACCATATCATTTTCACAGCCACTACCATAGATAACAGAGATAAGACACTATCAAAAGACAATTTCCCCGAACCTGTTTAAAAGTAGATCCTTTCCTTTTGTGCCCTGCTGTTAATCTTTAATCCAATGAAAAAACTAACAATAGTGTGGCCATATATATTTTTTTTGTGCTGTTTATTTTATATTTATCAAAACCTATAGTATTCATATATGAAACCATTTTTTTTCATTTTTATTATAACATTACTGTTAGTTTTATGTTAATAACTAGTGACTTTTTTATTTATATAATTACATTATGCCTATCTAGGATTTAAGAAAAGGTCTGGACTGGATTTTGGAGAATAAAATTGCTCATCCCGGTGTTTCTGATTTGTGCGATCCTAATTCAGATTCTACTGAATCTCGCCTACTGAGGTAATTTCAATTATTCATATTGTTATAATGTTGTATG
Organism: Acanthosoma haemorrhoidale; assembly: GCA_930367205.1. Classification (NCBI taxonomy): domain Eukaryota; kingdom Metazoa; phylum Arthropoda; class Insecta; order Hemiptera; family Acanthosomatidae; genus Acanthosoma; species Acanthosoma haemorrhoidale. The sequence continues at coordinate 83,495,106 of OV884014.1, read as the reverse complement.
TATAAAAAACGAAACTGTTTTTTCTTTTCTTTTTTAGAGCCATCATTGAATTAATCACTATCGAAGATGAAGAAGTAAATTACTTTGAGGAGAGTGACTTTTCCGATGATTACTACTGAATTCAATCTAGTCAGAATGAATTGTAAATATAATGTGTTTTTAAACACTTGTATAATTAATCTTTTTAGCATTCTTGCTCAGTGATATTCACTCATGTTTTGTAGAGTGGAAATAATAATAATGATGATTTTTAATAAATTAGTTCTATAGCTTTTACAAATTGGTTCTGTTGTCACTTTTGTTATAAAAGGGCCAAGCTCTGTTATTGTCAATGCGTTCAGTTTTATTTTATATTAAAATTGTTTCTAGAAGTTTATGTTTGTGTTACCTGTTTTAGTTTTATTTGTAGTCAGTTTGATTAGTTAATTGTGCATTCGTTGATGCTTAATTGTATAATGCTGTGCATCATGTTGAACCACGCATTGTTAAATATTGTAGGTTGTTCTTTTGAGTACCCTAACTTATATTATAAATGAGGGTATGAAGAAAAGTTCATTAACAGTTTAAATTGTTATTTATTATTATTATTTAAACACTCAAAAATTAATTATGAAAAATCCTTCCATAAAGGTCGTAAAATGATGTTCATTGCCTTTAAAAGTATATATATTTTGTGACTGATATCTTGTGAATATATAATTAAATAACATATGCTAGCATATGTAAGAAATCAAGGTATTTATTTTGATAAATAGTACAATTAAGTTTATTGAAAGTTAACTTTTGAATTGCCCTATCTATAAAAAAGGGCTATAAAAGATAAAATATGATACAATCTATAAAAGAATGATCACAAAGTATTATAAAGCTGTAGAAGTTTTCTTAAGTTTTTCTTCAGTGAAATTTATTGTTAAGGTTACTAACTAATCTAAAATGAAAGTACCTCAAGTTCCTTTTTAATTTATTTCATAATATTAGTCAAGACTTAACAATTAAGATTTGTATTGTTTAAAAAAAGAAAAATCAAGATTTTTACTTTTAAATTATTGATAAAGTGATGGTGATTATTTGTTTTGATTTTGGTGAAGTTAATGCATTATGTTTAATGATATATCTCATCGAGTTGGTGACGTGGTAATATTTTTTCAACAATTTATACAATCTGTATGCATCTATTAGATCTGGATTTGTTCTGTCTAATTTATATAGTTTAATTTATTTAAAATAGATTATTACACTTCTGATTTTTATTTTTATTTTCTAGTTTGCCAACAAGAAATTTGAATTTCCATGCACTGAATGTTTTTTACAATACAATTTTTATATATGCAAAGTAACGAAGTCTATTTTAATCAATAAATCTCGAAGTTTGGAATTTGCTTACATTTTATTTATTAAGAAATCCTTTTTATTTAAACTATATTGTAACACACCTCATTTCATGATGTGTATGCAAGCTACTAGATTACTTTTAATAATAATAATTGAAGCAGCCCCCACCACTATATTAAAGTAGAAATAATTGATTTTTCTTTTCATTATTGTTCATTGGGAATTCCTTGAGTAGCGGGGTAGGGTCATTTGATGTTTCCTTTTTTATGTCCAGACATATTCTTTTCCTTTGTTGAGTTTCTTGACTGAATCCTTGTTATGTCTTTAATATGCTTCTTTCACAATCACACTAACTTCTTATTACCACTTGACTTAAATTATAACTTCTTTATACTTATGAAATGAAATAACCATTCAACATTGATATGGGAGCCATCCTCCTTCACTCGGGGATAGGCGATTAAAGCCTTCTTCTATTTCTCTTGATGTCTTCAGAGATATCTGTTCTTAACTCCATTCTATTGGCCAAAAATAAAGGATCACATTTACATTCATGAATTTGATTGGCTGGCGCTGTCATTCAATGTGGGTGTGTGCACTGGTTTGATGAAACAGTCGAGGCGTCCTGCGGCTCTCTTACCAGCCAGTGTCTTCTGAGAACCTCCAGTAAGCTGACCGGGAAACAGTTTCAAGGCCAGGATCGACAAGCATTGGATCTCATCTCGAATATTCAAACCAGCTCACTGACAGATTTATCTCTATTATATGAAATTAAACATGATTAGCTAATAGGTAATCTTACTTAGTATTAACTTAATTAGATTTTGGAAAACCTGAAATCTAGGACGTCTCAATGTATAAGTACAATAATTTCCTTTTTGTTTAATGCTTGAAAAATAGTAACTGTGTTGCTGAATCTACAACAATGTTATAGTTTAAGAAGTAGAAATTTTTATCTGTGATTTGGACTGCATTAAATTCATTTCTTTTAGTTTTAGTAGTATTGATTAAATTCTCATCTGATGTCAATTGTTTATGATTATTATTAACTAGTAACACGGATCTCAATTTATTGCCGACAAGTAGATGTATACACACTTTAAAATTTTAAATGATTTATTGATATTGTAGCCAAGAGTTTTTTTTCTTTGTATTTATCAGTGTATAAATCACACCTTTTCAATCATTAAATTGAAAATCAGGGTGTTTCTAACTAACCAATGAAATTTTTATAATTTTATTAAAAAATTATACATTTTTATAAATTTTTGGGAAAAAGGGCCTGTCTTGTACACCGGTACCTCTTATCTATATATACTGATAAATATGGTAATACTTTAATTTAAAATACAGTTTCCATTTGCTGACCTACTCAGCCGATACGCTAGCATTTCATGTTTAAGTCTTATCCTGCAGAGTGATTTTATTTCTTTTAAAATTAACACCCATGGAGTTTTATGAAGTTGCAATTTGAGAGTACTGGTGTCCGTTGTAATAGTTACTCGGACTGTATACTGGTCCATGGAAAGTCCATAAGGTGATAATTATCTAAAAAACAAAATTTTATCATTAAAAAAAAATGATACGAAACAACTGTTTTCAAAATTCCTTGCATGGCAGAAATGGTAAGACCTGGTATGGGATGTCGGTTTTGCAATTGAATTTTTAAGTTGATTCAATTTTTTGCCAAAAATTTGACTCCTAACTCTTTGACAGATCCTCACAGTTCAGTTTTAAATTTTAATTTTGGGCAAAGACTTTTTCGTTTGAAGGTGTATCATGTAGTTATAAGTAATAATTAGCCAATGAAAAAATATATATTGGTAAGATCGGGTTTCGATGCTCCCTGAACTCGTGTCCTTCCAAATATCCAGTTGGGTACTCCACATACTATCACAGACCTGCATGAGGAAGGACCTTGCCAATATAAACTCTTTCAATGAGTGTAAAAATTGGTGGCTGGAGAGATGACCCATGATGAAAATTGGTGATTTGACATGGAGGTAAATAATAATAGTTAATAAATAATAATTATTTTGAAATAAATTATCTCAATTATGAAATATACTTCTAGATTGACTTTTCAAACAAAAATATTTTTGTTTTTCAATTGAATTTCCCTTATGCTGCTCAATTAAAATTCAGAAGAGATAGTGTATTTTATCTCACCATTTTTATTATAAATTGATAAATTCATTATAGTTTTAATAGAATGTATTTTTCAAACTCGATTCTATGAAGTGGAAGAATTGTCTTACCACTTTTGTATGGTTGTGATTATATTTTTGTCAGGGGAGGGGTCATGTATTACGTTTAGTCTGACTGCCATAAGCTATGAAGGTTCTGTGATCAAATTCTAAAGAAGAGCTATAGTAGTTAGTAAATCAAATACATATTCATTGTGTATAATTATAATTCCCTGTGTCAAAAACTGTTTTTTGTTTTTTTAGAGTAGAAAAAACCTGCTGGGTTCGTTAGTAAAGTCCGAACTATCAAAAACTTTCAATCGATCTGATAAAAAAAATGACTACAGCAAACTGCCTCCTAATGAATGAAATATAGATGGATAGGACTAGACCCAAATTCGAAACGCGGTGGTTTTGATTCTATCTACTAAGTTATAAGAAGTGCTTCACCACAATAAAAGCATTATTCCTACCAAGGAAGGAGGCGATATAGAACCATGGGTAAACTCGAATTGGCCCATCTTTCAGCTTAGTTGTTTTTTCATCAGGGTTGGTTTATTGTTGTATTCTTGGGGTGATTGCTTACAGGAAAAGAAAATCATGGATTTCACGAAACATCCTAGAACGATATTTTTCAAATCTCTACTGATTATATCCATCTCTTTTTGTTTATTGCATATTGTATAAATCCTCTTTTGACAATTATTTATTGATCCTTTTCATCCAACTGGAGGACTTACACGCTTTTTTGGTCTCTTAACTCACATTCTGAGTGAGAAAATCTTTTCATTGATATCAAATTACAATCTGACATATTGGGTAATAAGGAATTGATATCAACTATCTCATTCATACTATATTTACAGTTCAGCATGCTTATTATATATACAGATACACAAAGCCCAGGGACCTCCCAAGTTCGTATGATTGCAATCTCCCTCTCATGCAAAAGAGGGAGCAGAGGCTCAGGAGATCCCCCATTCTCCTCCATCAAGTGCATCAGATATGAGCCAGTTGAGGCTGAACAAGAGCGTGAGAGCTGCGTCTGATCAGGACATAATTGGAGAAACCTACCATTGCCGAGACTCTCGAAGTCATGTATTTCCAACAGGTCATGAGGCCACTCCAGTTTTAATCTTCAAGGAGGATTTTAGGGATGCGCGAAGTTGTATAATGACTGAGCTAGGGAATTAGGTTGATTGGACAAATTTTAATGTAATTATGTGAACAGAAAAGGGATGAGATGAAGGATGTAAGTTATTTGTGTGTAATGTTGCTGAAGCAATAAGGAAATTAACAATTGTTCTCAGGAATTTTGAATAAAAGTTTTTGATTCAATGTTACAATGTTTCGCTTAACCTCATGATTCTATTCCTTATGTCCAGATTCGTTTTAGTAGGACCAATCTAGACATTCGGAGTCAGTAAATTTTTGTCTAGAATGAAGGATCCTTCCAACAAGTCGTACGAACGCAATTTCCTCTCTATTTTGATACTTTGTCCAGCCTTGGCAATTAAGTCATATTTTGCCCCGCTTCCTGGAAGTTGTTTGGTTGAGAACAGTCCTGCCTTCCTCTGTTACGTTGGGGGATTTCAATACTTGTATGTCATTAAAATGGGTTTCATTAAGAGATGGTTGGAGCATAATGTAAGAAATATGTGCGGAATGCATTACTGTACCCCACAGCCTGATAGTGATCAGACTCCCCAGCTCATGGCGCTCCCCTTCGGTCGTGGCAGACTTTCCACCGGAGAAGATACGAGATGGGAAAGGGCCCCGTTAGTGGAAGCACGCCGACCCACTCACCCGGTCCACATCTGTCAAAAAGTGTCCGGCCTCCGCCGTGGGGTCATGCTCGAATTACTGCATATAGGTCGCTCTCATGCCAATGACTTCTAATGCCGCGGAGCCTTTCATATGATATGCGCATGCTCCGCTCTTTCACAGGCCGGGGCTGGAAGTGTGTTGCAACTTCATTTTATGATCTTTTACATTTAGATTAAAGTAAGTTTTGTATGTTTGTTTATTTATTTACGCCCTTATACTTAGTTGTTACATAAGTGATTGTGCATGAAAACAGTGTCGAATTTAATTTAACAAATTATTTTATTTGACTCTTTTCTTTATATAATTTATATCATCGTTTTCATTGGATATTCCTTTATTCAATTAAGCACCTAACCGTATCTACTATCTGTCTAAGAAAAGTGGTTTACATGATTTTTATCTACACCCTCCCATCATACATGCCCTATAAAACATTGTCTATAACCACCGCCTGACATGTTGGACTCTTGTGGCGAAGTAAACCCCAAAAAAATAAAACCACAGTTTTTCCATTTCATTTACTAGTATATGTTGCAAAGAAAATATTGTGATTAATAGTCTTTATAGACACTACTGGAAAAAACGATATAGTGCTGAGGTGGCACGAGAAATTTGTCGAATAAATTTAATAATAATAAATTTAAAAGTCGAAGAAATTTGTTGAATACAACAGCACCTTGATTCAAACTCTTGAATGCTGGCAACAATAGCCTTCAAAAGGTGAGCCCCTGTATCAAGTCACAGTCGTCAATGAAGACGAATCACCCGAGAGTGCAAGCAAGATTCTTACGTGACCGTTCCAGGATTAGCGGGTACTATAAGGGCATCAAATCCCACTGTAAATATATTATTTTTTTTTAAATAAACTATTTTTATTTTTTCAAAGATCTCAAATTTGATATTGTGGAAGAAGGAAAAACGGAATTCGGGTGACTGGTACATTTTGAGGGGGGCTCATTTCATTGACAATGACTGCTTTATGGGCCTCTCATGGGGTTTAGTGCGGGTTGGCACAACTGCTTCATAATATAAAGTCCTGGGTTCAAATCCTTAGAGGTAGAATGTGATTTTATTTCATTTCCGTAAGTAGGACTTGGTCGGAACTCTTGATATGAAAACTGGCCTTCCATCCCAAAACTAAACTATACTAGGTTTTACAAAAGTTCTTACAGCGTAAACTAGTTTATTTTTTTTACAATTGACAATACAGCCAAATGTCTCCAACACTTCCAGAATGATCATGCGAAAAGTGGTCCGACATACCTCTTTCGAGAGGTTGAAGAACGCTGACCTGCACCCGTTGCTTGGTGTGCCGTCGGTGGGTGAGTTCATCCACCGGAGACACGTTAAGTTTTGAGACTCGTTGCAGCACCTGACAAACCCAGTGTTTAACAATATGACCCCACCACCCCTCCCGCATCGATGGCTACAGACTGTCAGGGAAAAATTAGGATAAGAATTAGTATGTAAGTTAGTTTTAAGGTTGATCAAAAAGGTGAGCCCCATCACCTTTATTAGTCAGTTTAGTCCAGTCACGTATAATGTATATCATTATACTTGTTTATTCATTATATAATTTCTATAAAATAACAAAACCTGTATATAATGCAGTGATGCTACAGGAAATACAAAATAATTTGCAGATAGATTCACCTGAGGATCTGTAATTATATATAATTATCTGTAAATTTAAAGGGGCTATGAAAGAAAAAAAAACTAGTTTATCATATTAAAATACACGAATCAACTCTTGATAGTGTTTCTTCACTTTCTCTATCGGCTTTAATTCATTTATTTTTTTTATAACAAAAAAAATGTTAAATTTCACTCCGGGCTGTCTTGCGTTCTAGTTATCTTTTTTTTCCTACAGGGGCGTCATTTGTTTTTCCTACATATTTTTAATATGATTAAGTTCTCTTTAATAGTGGAAGAATGTATAAAAAGGACAAATGACCCCGCTGGCGAGAAAAACTAAGAAAAATAAACAGTTTTACAAAATTTATGAAGCAACAAATTAAAAGAAAATGGAAATGGCTCGGGTACCGATCCTTGGATTAACTAGTACGCTAGTACGCTATAGTTGTAGTAGTGCTAAAGCGTAAATGATTTACAACTGTACTGGCAACACTAGCTTCTTGTTGAGGATGAGCTTCTGAAACTACCCCTTCATCATCGGCAGGAAGGTGGTCGCGGTATGCGGGCGATTACCGGAGCCGCCCCGGAAATAACTCCGGTTCCTCCAGGCGGGTCTCGGAGCTGTTAAGGCCAGTGGGTGGTTATCGCTAGCCAGCCAGGTAGGGCTAACAGGCAATCCACTGACTGTTCTTCCTTTGTCCGGGCTGGCCGTAATTAATTCAAGATGGCCTAGCGCTTCTTCTTGTCGGCACATTGTTCACAGCTAAGGTGACGCAGTCCGTAAGGTTTTGCCTCAACTTCGCGGACTCATAATATAGTGATAATATATATAATACCTAATTAAAAAAAAAAAACCAGCTGTTGGCCTTTTTCACCCATTTTAGTAGTAGATCACAGGCTTTTTTTCACATTAATTTTAAATACTATCTATGAAATATATAGAAACGGAATAAAGCACCTATAACTTTAAGGGCATATGCTGAAAAGTGGCTATTATTTGAATTTCTTATTAAAACTACTTCATTAAATTATTATACTTACTTTAAAGGACTAGCCCATGACTAACATATATAAAAAATATAAGATCAATTTAGCCAAAAAACCACTAACAAAATAAAAAACTTATAGAATACTTATAGACGAACTAGAGAATCAGATATAAAATTAGATGTCTCTTCTTTATCGTTAAGATCTCTGTAATGGGACCTAAACTTTAAAAAAAGGATTTACCAGCACGACTCCGAAAAGTGGACAAAAATGAGTAATACTGCTTTAGTGCTAAATGTCATAATTTACAAACATAAATTCGATTTTGGCGATGTACAGTTAGTACAAAAAATACTACATGTCACATTCGGACAGAATACCAGATGCAAAGCGCATTTGTCCAGAAAGGATAGCCTGTTTAACCACACATACGTACAGAGGGACACCAAGTGCACATACAGACATATTCCCTTCTTTATCAATAACCGTACCCTTAACTGCTGATTTAAACATCCCATTCATTAAGATCTAGCCACCCCCGGCTGCCAGAACTTCCATTCCCCCCCCCTGGCCACCCCAATCCGTATGCTAATGCTCCATACTCCCATCTCATCCCAGTTAATGGCCTTTCCCCCCGTAAGTAACAAAACGGTAAAAACTAAAGTAAAAATACTGCTTAAAATATTTTGTATTTATGGTATGCAATCATTTCAATAAAGATATTTCTTTAATTATGGATGGAATCAACACATTAAATCTACATTAGTTTCTAAGAGCTAAGAGACGAGACCGACTTGTACGGCACGTTTCTCATTACTATATATTAATCGGACTTGTGAAATATTAAATGCGTCTCAAATTTCAGATCAAACAATTTTTACGATGGCAAAGATCATACATTTGGAAGAAATAGGACCTGCACGCTACATCCCCGAAAAAGTATACTCTTCCTTCTGAAGACGATGAATTCTGTTCATACAGTATCAAGCTCGAATGGGAGGCGATCATTGCTCAACCGAGTGCATTGCAGAACCTATCTTGATAATTTCACTTGGGTAAATGTCAATAGAGATCCTGCAGATATTAAATTAATAAAATGCAGATTGTGAGCTGGCCGGACACGCGCTCTGGTATCTACGGAGCTTGTAAGCGCTTAAGTGCCCTATTACCTAAATGGACCTCCCCCCACCATCATTCCCTACAAAATATCAGCGCATTCATAAATTGTCTACTGAGTATGTGCATTTTTTTTCTCAATAAAATAATCCCACACAGCAGGTAAAGCTAAATTTCCTAATCACAGCCAATTGACGATTTATTTAATACACATACTCTGGATGCGAAATGCTTTTAGTTTATATCTCGTAAGTATCTATCACCTCTCATTCATTTGGTGTGCTTAAATGCTATGCATAATCAAAGAACTGACAACTCAAGAAGCTGTTCGAAACTTGCAACACGCCCCAGTCTATATCTCGTAATCAACTTTATTTTTTCAATTCTTTACTATTATATAAAAGGGACGATACAATATTGTTTCCACTATCTCAAATTAAAAAAAAAAAGGTTAACTTTTTGTGTAACAGATCAGCAACTAATGTTTCACTTGGTAGAATCAACATACGAGGGTGGTCTGAAAAGTTTCCGACCTAACAAAGCTTTTATTTATTTTATTATCATCTTCATGTTGAGGTCAACTTTTTAGACCACCTGTGTATAAGTAACATTGCAATAAAATGTCGGTTTTTTATACCCCTAACAATTCCTAAGCTGATGGCATTATTATTTTTTAGAATGTCCTTTAATTTTAAAATTACCCATTTTAATACCCAGAGTATTAACTCTAATTTTTGGCACATATCAAAGCGCAATGTTGAGAATTATTGAAAATTGTAATAATATTTTTTTGAAACATCAATTTATCTTCTTATCGGCCGATTGAATTTTATTTATAAGTATTGTTTGTTTTTAAATAGTTATTTTCATGGGTGCTGTACAAGTTCAAGGGAACTCTAGGTAAATGTACTTAAAAGTCAGGGTTTTTGTTTTGGACCAATGGCCAGTTTTTTCCAATCACTTGTTTCAATGGTCCCCGTAGTTGTTAGATTGTGCTGACGAGGAGTTGTCAATAGGCCTTTCAACTTCTATTTCCGTTTTCTAAAACGGCACTTCAAGTAATTACTCATTTATTCTCAAAAGGCTGAGTGACCAGACAGGAAAAGTCCACGTCGAAGATCGGGACCAGGTCTCTGTAGTTATGCAGTCTTGCTTGATGAATTATGTTTTGATATTTCCACATAATCAGCATATTTCGAGGTGTTTTGGGTCATTAAAGGACTGAATCTTGAAGGACTGAAAAAGAGGCAGACAGGCAGAGGAAATACGTTTGCTTCGTATCCGTTTGAAAGTAAAACCTCTCATTTTGGCCCGGCAATGAATCCCTAACCTCCTAGTGCATATGACCTATTTAGGTACGCTATGATTCCGAGCTGAAAGGAGGAAACGCTGCCTTATCGGTAATAACTGGCCAAACTGGCTTATACGTTTTGCAAATCAAATAAGCTTCAATCTGAAATCCGTTTCTCGTCGGCTACGGTAGGTTTTATGCTTTAAAGTGGGAGGCAGGTGACCATACAGCCACACCGGCCAGTATCTTAATTTATGTATTAGTACATAACAGTACGCTACACCCCCGGGATTTGAACCCGGTTCGTCTGAGCTGTACCGAGTAACGGTACCATCGGAGTAAAAGCGTTTTTGTAAACATCTATGGTATTATATAAGTGGAATTTCGGTGAAATGTAAATTTGACAATCATCAGCTGTATGGTAGGTTTGTTCCTACACAAATTCACGGACTAGTTTCAAACTGGTTTGTGATTATTTACTGAGCATGCGCGAACGCTACCTGATAACGGATTTAGAACTTGGAACGCTTTTTCCAATCTCTGTTTACTCTTTCAGAAAATTAATTTACTGTTACTATACAAAACAACTTACTTGTTTACGGCTTGTTGGGCTGCAAAAACGCTAATTATTTTTTAGTTTTTATTAGGGAAGCTTTTGGTTTTAATTTTCAATCTAATATGTAAAATATAATGATAAAGATTGTAATATATAATGTAAAATGCAGTCGAATTAATATTTCATTCAAAAAATAATATTCGGACCGCTAATTAATTAAGGAAAATCCTTTTTTAAATTAAAAACCTCAAAATTAACCTCTACTAATAAAGATTTTCAACGATTAATAATTCTAATGTGAATATTCAATTATTAAGAGGCAAAATAAAAGTTAACGTCTATTCATTTTACTATTAACAGTTGTTTATTGTAGAAGTGAAGAGTTATATAAATTAAATTAATTCTAACGATATGTATAACCTTCTTACGGTGAGTGGGAAAAGAGGGGAGAATGACTGCGTATGTCTCTGATTCTTAGCCCTTACTTCAATCCTTGGCTCGTTTTGACAATCACAAACCGTTTTTAAACTAGGTCTTAAGTGTGTTGGAACAGATGTTTGAGTTTTGGACTCGGGTGAGTTGGAACGGCTGAGCTGTACTGCGCATACTCATGTTGGAACACAGCTTTTATCTATGTATAATGAGTACCTGAGTACCGTTTAATTCTACTTGTTTTACCTCCATTGATGCATTGGTGATGATCAAAAAAAATTTTGATTTTCCCTACATAAACATTTCGGATGGCTGGTCGTGGGCTATTCATTTTAAATAACTCTTCTACCAAGTAATTACGTACCAGCGCTTTCGGTGATTACATCATCATTATCGCTATCTTATGATGTAATAAAGAGGCTGGGGTGCAAAAAGTTTTGATTAAAATCTTCATATATCGTGTGATTGATCTGTCCCACTTTAATATACGCCTAAGACCCCACAAAACTAAAATAATTTTGTAGTATGTGTCCTTAGAGTCAAAAAAACATAGTTCTAGTTCATACTTAAGCTAGAAATGGTGCTGTTTTGTTTTTTCGGTAAAATTTTCCTTAATTATAAATGAGATTTTATTATTTATTTTAAGATTGAATTAATCAACGTCTGAAGTTAACAATTTGGAATTTGATACGAAATTACTTGAAAATATGTAATTTAATACATATAATAAATCACTATTTATTTTGTAAACAAAATTGTTTTTTTTTAAATATTTCCGACGATCTCTTTCACTTTTTTTTCTCTCATTTCCTGATGAATATTCTATTTGGAACTCAATAGGAAGTTAGTAAAAAAGGTACACACTGGCTTAAAAAAAGAAGCCATATTCTGGTTTAGTAAAAAAAATGAATAGTCAATGTTAAGGCTACAATACAGAAAAAATAGTACGTAGACGGAATATTTAGTCCCTTTCTGCCGAGAGATTTCTGTGAATTAAATCAGAGGGACATGTGGGGGCCCGGAGAGACGGAGGAGGGCCGTTGTTTGAAAGAGGATCCTGTAGAAAAGTGTGCGCTTGTAACCATCGATTGTTCCAAGAGTAATCGATAGGCAATCATTATATACAACAATCGATCAATCGATTATGATAATCACCAATAGGTCACAACTATTGCACAATGTGCGCTCGGTTTTTATTCGCACACTGTCAGTCGTGTACGTTTATGTGGAATTATTGAGATTAGTACGTAACATTTGCTAAGGTCTCATGTTAAAAAGATTTTGTGACATAACTTGTAAAACTTAAAATCCAAGAAATAAGAAAATCGATACGAAAAGGAAAACCCCTAGACTATTTGAAACGTTTTTTAGGCAGGAAGACTTTTGAAGTATTTATTTGCTAGAGAAATAACAAAAAAAACGAATAACCGATTATAATAGAATTATTGACAAAAAAAATAAATCGAATTTTCGATTCTGATACAAGCAGTCAGATCCCTAAACACTGAATTCAGCATGCAATCAAAATAAGGAACATAAATTAGCCTAATTTTTTTTTTGCTAATTTTTACTAAGCTCAACATGTTCATTCACATGAATCTTGTCATTGAATTCGAATAGCTTTAAGTAGAGCTTACAAAAAAAAGTTTTTTATGCCAAAAACATTCAAAGACATGTTTTCTCATAACAGTCATGTTTGCATTAAAAAAAAAGAATGTTTTCTAAAACATGTTATAACGAAACTTATTGGATAAATTTAATACCGTTTCGGATCGCTGATCAGATCCAAAATAAGAGTGTATAAGATCTGCTAATAAAAGAAGCTAAAGCTTCTTTCCTGTAAGGAATCGAATACATGCTGTCCTCAGCAACAGTTATTAAGAACCGGTAGTGCTATTGGAATGGTGGAAAGAACGCCAGAAAGGAACGGTTCCTGAATAGTTATTTGACCGAATAGAGCTGTTATTTTATTTAGAAAAAAACTGAATAAAAAAAACAAAATGAGGCGAGGTTTCGGGGGTGTACCGTTAGGGTCGGGGTTGGAGGCTAAACCAGTTCCTTGGCCGTTAGCTGGTCCAAATCCAACCCCCTCCAATGGCCTATTTACAAGTGGACCTCCGCTCGTAGGATTTTGACCATGGGCAGGTGGTTGACCCCGGTGGTTAAGGGTGGTCAGAGGCACTTACAAACTCAGACCGATCTAGGCTAAGTAAGGGACTGCTTTTATCACGAACATGGTTTGTAACAATCTGTAAACAAATCAAAATGTTTATAGTGAGACAGATTTACTTTTTAAAACATAGCGAAATGGTCGGGATTCGAACCCGCAGCCTACAGATTTCCTCTCATTGTAATGGAATTTAAAATGTAAAAGAGGATCTATTTGTAATTAATATTATTTTTAACCAACCACAATATTATCTCTGACAAACAGAAAAAAATAAATACATTTAGTATGTTTCCATCATGAAGTAACACATTAATTCAATTTAATATAATGCTTTCGTCTAAAATGATCTGGGCAAGAATGTATCAATCTTGCTATTTTTCAAACAGAAAATTCACTGAGGCTGTTAAATATACGAATTTAAAAAAAAAGTGACAGAACAGAAATAATCTCAATTTTTTCCCCTAATTTGTAATAGATGGTTGCAATGATGATGGTGATAATTAGTATGAATGAGATCATTTATCACAATTACTTATTGCTCAATAAGGAGGATTGTATTTTTATCATCAAAAATTTGTAATAAAACATCTCCTTAATCGTCGTAACTATCAAAAAAATACAACTTGTTAATAATTATTTTCTGATCCGAACTGATAACCTGAAAATAAACCAGGAAATCTGTCTGAGATCTATTAAATAAAATAACAACTCTTTCAAAGAACAATATAAAAACTAATATTTATATAATAAGAATATATATATATATGTGTATATAAGAAGAATGGCTGTCCGTAGTAAAAATATTTTATTTTTTATTTAGAAAACATTAAGATTATTGTAAATTTATTTCAATTAATTAGACGATTAAAGACACGACAGCCCAGTTTATCATCTTTACATTCTAACGAAACAACAGATGTCATTTTTACTAAACATGCAGTTGCCCTTTTTTTTAATTATAAACTAAAAATAATAATGTAATTGAGCTGTTGTGGGTTACTCCTTCTACTGCGTATATGCATTTTAAGGAGTTCTTATCCTGAAAACTAACATATCCTTTTTATTCTTATTTATATAAATGCAGCAGAGCTAGGTGATGACAGTTTCGGCCCTGGCGCCAAATTTTGTCTTGTCTTCGTTCTCTCACTGAATATATTATTTACTGTTAGAAATCTTAAAAGTATATTTTGATATCCATGAGGATGACCTTATGACAGCATACAGGCATACAACATATAGACATACAAAATACAGACATACAACATATAGACATGAAAACATCCTTAATACAACAATATTTATAATAACCTTAAAAAGAATTCTTACACGTATGATCTTTTTTTCGTCCAATTTGCACTATAGTGGAATCGCTTCAATCATTTTTTTTTTTTAATTGCCTTATGAAAGGCAGATTGTAATTATAGCACAATAAAGGAATTTAACTGTAAAATATATTTTTTAAAATGTGTATTTGCCTTTTTAAAAAAAAAAAAAATAATCTATAGTATAAATCCGATTTGTTTTTTGTTCTTCGAACTGTATTCGTATGAGTGCAAATTTTCACGGGCCTTAAAAAAGGAGACCTGAAATATCGATCGTCTGGGCAATCCCATAATCGATTGCTTTCGCTCAAGGTCGGGGTTATTTTTGGCAGTGTTGAACCTCGCCAAACTTAATTATTCAGGTGCACTTTGGATTAATAAAAACAAAAAAAAAATGATATATATATATATATATAAGTTACCGTCTCCCGGCTGAAGACGATCAAATAAAAAGATAGAATATGGATGATATTAATGCACACAGGTTCGATTGTTAACTGGCTTTATTCTGTTCTCATCTTCTATCAATACCCAGGCTTGTTTACATTAGGCCCTGTGGTATTAGGCTTAACAATGTCTTGCCACTAGCTATAACATATATATAAAATAAATAATAACTCTGGAAAAAAAGTTTTCCGCTATGATTTGAAATGTAGAAATGTTTTCTATTTATTATGTTCTGACTTCGTAGCAATTAATGATCGCAATAACGATCAGATGGTTGTTTACATTGGTAAGTGGAAAATAGCATTTTTTGAATTTATTAGTTTTCCATTTAAATGCCTCTATTGGGACTTGTGGAAAAGTAAAAAACATTTTCTGTTATAGGAAGGGGGGGGGGGAGAGCTGTTGCACTTAAGCTAACGTATTTTTTCGTTTCATTAAATGTGAAAAGTATTGGATTTTCGATTGTTCACATGGCATGGGAAAGCAAAAGGTTCTCATTGCCGTACAAGGAATGTGCCAGGTTCGTTACTTTACATCAGTAATTTCTTCTTTGATGTCATATTTATTCAGTATTAATTCACGGATATGTTTTATTCGCTAATTACGATTAAATGTTTTGTCCTACAGCCGTAGATCTCATGAACTACACGAGGACTTTGAGCTGCCTAAGGTGGATGAATTCATTCGCGGTAGACATATCAAATTCCTCGACTCCCTACAACACATGACAAACCCCGTGTTCAACACGATTACCCCCGCCCCGTTCCCCCATCGATGGCCGCAAGCGGTCGAGGCAGGAACGTTATAGTTTGTAAGTTTAGTTTGAGTTTTTTCCCTTATTGTAACCAGACGGTGAGCCCCATCACCGAGTCCATTTGCAATGTTATTAAGTTTTAACCACAAAAAGACTTAGTTTTTAAGACAACTGCTTAAAATGTACGCAATGAAGTACAAAGAGATATTCACATTTGTAAAATTTTAATCAATTTAAATATTTAATTTTAAAAATAATTACTCAAGGGTTCAAGGAAAAAAAAACCCAAAAAAACAACAACACCGTAGTTCTAGAATCCTAAGTGTCGAATATACCGCATCCGATGGTTCGCTGGGTAACAAAATATTGATTCAAGTGGTAATGGTTTTGGATACCTATTGAATATCCCGAACGGATTCTATGAAGAAATCTAGAGCAGTTGCCGTTGTGACTATTCCTTGATTTTTTCCCTTCTATTAATATTATCATGTCTCTAAAAAAAAAATATTGTATTATTGTTTTTTTTTTTAATAAATTTGTTTTTAATTGGTTAAGTTTTGTTTATTTAACCGAAAATCCTTAAAACCTCTTCTACATAAACAAAATTAAGGTCATTAATTCTGGCACTTTATCCGAATTCGGGATAATAGAAAAGTGACGAAAGAGTGCAATAAAATTTGGTGTTAAATGACGAATGAGAAACAAAAAACGGTATATAATTTACACAAAATGTACATGAAAGCGAAAAGTGTCGAATATGTTTAATTACTTATATTAATTTACAAGAGGAATTTTCTAAAAATGAAATCTTATAAACACAAATCTAGGGCTCAAAGAAGTAAAAAAGCCCAGAGGTAAAAAAATTATTCGCAAACGGGGAAGTTAGAAGTAAAACGTTAAGTCCTTTTTTGGTCACCTGAAAAGTAGTTGCATTGACACGAGTTACTTAAACGTAATGGTGACGATTCATACCCTGGCCGTAAATGTTTCCTCTATGAACTCTTCCTTACCCAACGACCTTCATTTCTTTCCGCTATAATTAACACTAAAGCATTCATTTACACCAAACCCGCTGCCGACAGCCATCCTATGTCCTTACCCCATAGAACTACAGTGCTACAAAATTCCTTCGTCTTAATCACAATATCCTTCTGGAACTCCCCCCTTCCTCCATTCGACACGCTCCTTCATTTAAAGTGTAAAGTGCCAACTAAAGTTAGATTGTTGATCCTTGTAGATTATATTAAGTAGGTTACTATCATACTACTTTGTGTATTTTTTAGTGTGTGTAGATATTTTATTTTTCAAGTAAGTTCTTGTCTTATTTTCTTCGTCTTAACATTTATTTCATTTCATATTTTGAATTCATCTTAAATATGCACATTTTTATGTGTATATGTATATTTTTATATCATATTTTATCTCTCCTCATAATGTCAAAGAACCAACTTGGTGTTAAATAATTGTTTGTTGAGGGACACGGTTCCAGGATAATAAATCAATTATTATTATTATTATTATTTAGATACAATATACCTGGAGTCTAAACACTGTGAGATAATTGACGATTGAGAAACTGAACCCTCTCGTCCTCAGACCTACACCATCTGAGAAAAAAATATTCTGGTCAGGGCTGGGTTGGTCCAGAATACCCAGAAGGGCTGACGAATAGATACCACTGTTGTCTGCAACTTTATTCTGAACAAGCCTTATATCAACTAGGCCAACCAATCAAGGAGAAGCTCAACCACACCAAATATATACCAAGACTTATAATTTTAATTTATTATTATAATTATACTTTTGTTAAGGTTATTTTTTTTATTTTACAAGCAAAGTTTTGTGAAAAATACTGAAGAATTAGGCCAAATAAAGACACGTCGATTGAATGATTTTCAAGCACTCACGACTATAGAGCTAGCAAATCATTCAATTAGTGTCAACTAAACCGTGGTACTCCAGTGTGTCCTGTCTCTACGTCATCGGGTAGGGGTGTGGTTTCTCTCCCCGTCCTTCCATAAGCAATTTTCCTTGGTTCATGACTATCCCAAACCATTGAAACTCATCAACCTCCCTATATCTACATTTCCTTACAGTTCAGAGCCTTAGTCCACTCCGTGAACACGAGATCCCATATTTCTAAGCTTTAAGGTTCTTCCTCAGAATAGCAGTTTTGACCGTTCCTTTCTTCGCCACTCTCTGAAATTCGCTTCTACCAAATATCCGAGATGCTTTATCCTTACGTGTCTTCAAAACTTTCCACTTATAACACTTGATAACCATAAAGACAGACGCACGCTGAAGAATTATTTTTTATTATTACTGCCTTTACATATGTATATATATGTATTTTACTTTCATTATTACAATTGTATATTTATGTTGTAATTGTAAATGACATGGTTCCCTTTTAATTTTATATTATTTTGAGGTTTTTTTTTGTTCTGTATTTCGGACATTTATGGGAAGTTTTTTCTTGTGCTGGACAGTTTATTAATTTATTAATCTGAACCCTAATGCTGTTCATAGGGGACATGGTCCAGGGATAAAGTATTTTTTTCCATAGTGTGACATTCAGAGAGTACAGACAGGAATCCGTACGCTTTACCAAATAGTCTCACATAAACTACTCCTAGGTCGACTGCGTCTAACTATAAATCATAGCGCTGTTATCCTTACTGCGTCACTGAGCCGTTTCCTTTCCCTCAATTGCATCAGTGCCTCAACCTTGGCGTATAATTTAGACGTAAACGATACGTAATTGTTACGACTGGTACGTTTGACGTATCCTATAGTGTGGTCCAACTGTCTATCCATTTCAATCTGAGTTGTACTGTCATTAATCGTTCCCACATTTAATCAGTGCGTTTCGCTGTTAATCATATTGCTACATTGTATCCATAGAGTATATATATGTATATTGTATAATATTTATAATGGTTTTTATTTTAAAGTTCCTGTAAAATTACGAGGTGCTTATCCGGCATTAATCATTGTGATTTAAGAGCTCATTCATGGCTCATTCACAGTCCCACTCAGTCAATATGTACGTACAGTTCACATTCTTCTACAATGTACAAAGGTACATACAAAATCTACCCTGGACCCCTCATGCCCACAATTTCAGTGAATTTTGAAGTTATGAGTAAAGTAGACCACTTACATTTGAACACCTTAAATTGGTGGATGATCAATTTTAATTTTATTTATTACCAATTTCCTTCGACTAATCCTTCTCATGCTATCTTCTCTTCAACTCTTTGTATCCATTTTGTCCCAGGTTGATCTCTTCTCCTCGTTCCTTGAAGCTCTCAATCTAAAACTATTGCCTGCTAATATCCTTTTGGTTTTTCTATACTTTATCAGTAGTTTTTTTTTTTATCCTTCCGCCTCGGAGACAGCTATCTTAGCCTGATTCCTGATCTTATCCAGTCGAGTCACCACTAACTTATTCTACAATAGTCCATACAGTCACGGGTCCAGGTTCGACGTATCTGACAAAAATGGATTCGCCAATTGCCGTACAAATTCTCTTGTTTTTATTCGAGATGGTTTTTAGACCGTGCTGAGCTAGACAATTTTGCGACTTTTACGAAATAGTGTCGAAGAACAGAAACCCCGAAGCTAGCAAGTTCCGGGTTATCAGCCATGCTAATATGTGTGTTATTCGTCGGGCAATGAAAAAGTACATAAGGAAGTAAACTTTAAGTGCAAGTACTTCGGGGTAATACATAGATTGGATATGCTTACTACCTGGCAGTGTCCCGAAGAAAATGATGAGGACCAATTCAGTGAACGTGGAGTCAGTAATTATTATTTGAGACAATCTGGACGTGTATAACCGTTTGGACTCACCTGAGTAAGGGATTTTGTTCTGAAATATTGGAAATTGGTCTCCTCCAGATGTGAATGGACACCATTATAAAAGCCCTTCACTGTTAAAGAGCACTGTAAAGAATATTGACATTGAATGAAGCCATCAGAAACATTGGCTTAATACATCCATCACCTGGTATGTTTTAGCTTCGTTTCAATTCTTCAGCGTGTAAATTATCTTAATTGTTGATTTCTCATGATTTTCATCATGATCATGATGAGTGGCCTGAAAAAAATATAGCTTAGAAATAATCTCATTTTTTTTTTAAGTTTCGGGTTTCTTTTTACAATCACTCGCCAAACATATGCAATTATTCCCATGGGGCCAGTGAGTGTCCTAGTGTGTTCCACGTCTAAGTTGCGTGTAATGTGTATGAGCACTTCTCAGAAACTATTAGGTTTGAAAACAGAAACAATTCAATGTAATTATCCTTAGCTGTTGAGGGGACGGACCTGGTCAATTTCTAAGTGGCTTAATAATTTACCCAAGAAATTATTGTTTGTTGTATTGTTATCTTCTTTCTTATAGAATCACAGAGAAAGATTTTCTGAATGGGAACATTGTCTAATTAGGTATAGTCCATTATTTACGATTGATGACAGATAGCTTTAATAATACTCAATTAATAATAAAAAAGAAATCCATGGAACACGAAAAGCAAAGGTCTACCGACGTTGCTGTCGTAGTCGGAGGATGAAACTATTTCATATCTGGCAGAGGAACGGTTCTGTTATTTTACATAATAATTCTAGCTGATTTAATAAATCTAATGAAGAGCTAGGACCACGTGAATTATAATTAAAAAAAAAGTATATTTATTTTGTCAATATATCCATTCACTGTGTCTGTAAAGTTTAATTTTGTTACCTACACTTTAAGGAACACATTATTCAAAAGCCCAAAAAGATTTTTTTTTTACTTTTTCCTATCCAATTTTAAAATGCAAGTTATAAAAAAAGGACTTTTTGAACATTTTTTAAAATTGTATCATTTCTTAACTCTAAAAGCAAAAAATTATTTAAAACTAAAAGTAAAAAAGTATCATTAGCCCCTACTTTATTAGCGTCATTTCCATTGGTCACATATGAAAAATGTAATATTATCATTACAAATAACAAAAATTCGCCTTCAATATTGTGACTGACACGTGATTCTGTTCTTGGCAGATTTCGGGAAATTTCTCTATACGTGAAATGATCGCTCTTAAAGGTTGACCTACTGAATTTATTTTTGTGCTTTCAAGCTTGGGCAAACTTTTTGAACAGTCTGATTGTAACAAGACACAAGAAGGATAGAGTTGTATGACTGGAACATTTAATAGCCAAAACTTACAATATTTCATTATTATTAGTTAAGTTTATCCATTCTAAATTTTAATCCATCCATCCAACCTTTCACCCTCATTTTTCTCCAGCTGTGATGGCTATATATTATCTTTTCTTCTCATATTCTTATACTCAAATTATTATCGAATGTCATTCACTTATAGGTTGGTTTTGCTGTCTGTGGTTGGTGACAACATTAATCAATAACTCTCTGCCCTCTGATTAGTATACATTATTATGCTCCCTAACGCTTTCAACAGCTTAATCTGCAATTTTAAGTGCCGAAAAACATCATTACAACTACCGTAATACCGATATTTGGATTACATATGGTATTAGTAATACATTAGTAGTATGGTATTACATGCGGTATTAGTATTACATATACGAAGTATCGTCGGTCCAATGCTGTTACTTCTTGATTCTGAACTCTAGTAGGGTCCACGCAAAACGATCCTAACATCGCAACTTTGGGCATGTCAACTCATTCAGTCCCCAATACCTGCATAGTTTTCTTGGGAATAATACTATTGTCCATGCCTGATGACTGGACACGCTCACATAAACTTTCTGAGCCTAATAAATGTGATGACATCAAGACATCTTGCAAGGTTTTAAAGCCTTCTTAGTAAATAGGAAATCCAGTTAAGGTCATCAATGACACCGCCATAGATGTAAATCTTTACTTTCATGACTGAAATGGCATGCTCGCGTGTTTTGGAAGTTGTCCACGGTTCAGACCCATAAGTCAAGACTGATCGTAATAGTCTCATATAGCTGGAGCTTAGTAGATCTGCCAGTTACTTATCTGGTCAGGTTACTTCTGGAGTCGTAATGGAACTCATGAATTAGGCAGCTTTCCCTTACAGTAGTAACTAACTAATAATTACATATATTATATATTATTTTTTTATTTTATTATTTTTTTTTTCTTAGCTCTCTAATTATAAGATTAAGGATGAGGGAAAAATAAAGGGATATTTGGGTTGAGCGGATCCTTGTACTAGGAGTACCTGCTTGAAGGAGGTGTGAGGGAATTAAGGAGTGTGGGAAGCCTCGGTAGAGGTTGATAGTTGCGGTACAGTGGTGAGAGTCCACTGGTGGCTGGGCCTAGAGTCGCTCTAGGCATGTAGTGCAGTCTTATTTAGTTGGATAGCAGTGATGGGTGCCCGTTAGAGGCTTGTTGTTGGTGGGCCAAGCGCCGTGATGTCCACCATTTGGTCTGCTTTACCAGATCTTGAGAGTTGCCATCTTGCCGGTAGCAGTGGAGGTGTCATGTCTCGGAATAGAGGGTTTTGGCTATGTTTTATCGAGTAAAAGAACTTGATGTGTCTTCTTTGGATGGCTTCGGTGATGGTGGGGACTTCATATCACGAAAAGGGGTATGTCATAGTGCCGTGCGCAGGATTTTGTTCTGGAAGCTCTGGAGTCGTATTGTGCTGGTGTGTAGGAATCTAAAGAGTGGTGTCCCAAACAGTAGAGCTGGAGGACGCTCTTATATATTAACAGTTTCAGCCGAAGGGATATAGCCTGGCTTGTGATGAGATGCTGGGGAGAGTAGTAAGTCCTACGAACTCTTGTCAACTTCTTCTGCAGGTGTATTAATTACATAACTAATAATTATATATTGGTCAAAAAAAATATAACTGTCATGATCGGGACTTAAACCCGGGACCTCTCCGATGTCCACTGGGGCACCAACTGAGCTAGTCTTTGCAAGAATAACTTCACCTTACGACATGAATACTCTTTGACCTGGCCAAGACTAGCCCTGATGGTAGGGCAGCAGACTGGATATTGGTTGGCGGGGGGGGGGGGGCTTGACTCAAGATCATGACAGCATATGTTTCCTTTGCCTAATTGATAATAGTGAGATCTACATCACAACAAAATTTGACAATATAAAAACTCAAATGAGTTTTTGTTAAGGATCCATGTCTGTTTCATCTAATGTATATTTTATCGAATGTTACATCTTAATATCAATTCATTCGACTATGCACTTATATCCCCCTCCATTTTGTTTTGCGCCCTTCTGCACCCAATTATTGTCTTTAATTCTTAACAATTATATTTATCGCTTTATCGTTTACATGTTTTTTCTTTATCAGGACCTCATGTATACATACATAGCGTGACAAAACGTTGTCCATGAATAAACTTGATGAAAACCTAACAACAAAAATCCTCATCACATAATTCTAAGAAATTCGAGTAAAATTTATTTTATAACATACATTGAATAATATTCCAATTATTAAATTGTATAAAGAATATTATAATTAAAAAAATAATTTTATTTATTAATCCATCTCTCACTAATATTCATAAATTTCCCTCACACCAGCTTCAAGCAAATGCCCCTGGTACAAGGATCCGCTTAACCCAAATATTCCTTTATTTTGCCCTCATCCTTAATCTTATAATTAGAGAGCTAAGAAAAAAAAATATATATATATTCATAAATCACCCCGTTACAAACCTCTAATAAAAAAAAAAATGAATCAGCTTGAACACA
Organism: Acanthosoma haemorrhoidale; assembly: GCA_930367205.1. Classification (NCBI taxonomy): domain Eukaryota; kingdom Metazoa; phylum Arthropoda; class Insecta; order Hemiptera; family Acanthosomatidae; genus Acanthosoma; species Acanthosoma haemorrhoidale. The sequence goes on along the minus strand of OV884014.1, from coordinate 83,471,331 downwards.
CTCAATACACAATATCTATATAAAACTAAAAACGTATTATTAATAAATTGGTGAATTAATAATAGCAGGATCACAAATTGACTATATTTACGAATTACATTTGTATATTAATACTAATAAATTCTATGTAATAAGAGAACGTAGTGTCGTTAGTAAATAATTGAATAGTGAACTTACATGTCTCAGAATAATTACTTTTTTGAGTATTTGCTTTTTAGTTATAGGGGTCTCGAGTATTTCAAATGAACCACGGGGCGTTATTAACCTCAGTCTGCTTTTATACTATTAAAAACTTGCATCACTAACGATTTGTTCCTGTATCGTTAGGTTCCTCTGTAAGTGGGTTTTCAATAGTTTGATCTACCTCTTCGCCTTTGTTCCATTTGCAAACGTCCATTTGTGAGGATTCCGAAATGGGATTGAACAAGGCAGTATTGTAATTAGACAGTAGTGTCTGCTTCTCGGATTCATTCGGAGTTGTCGCTTCCCTCTCGACACTGCACTACCACTTCACACAATCACTATAATCTCTGGAATTGAAATTTCTTTTCATGCTGTGATCATGAAAATATTCTATTGGTTAGCTCAAGCTGTCAGCGAAGAGCTTCTTAGTCCACTAGGGTCCACACGGTATTGCACTGCCTCCGGTACATACTAAACAAGTTAATAAATACTATAACAGTTAATATATAATAAACAGAAAGTAAATACTACCTGCTGTCAGATTAAAATGTTAAATAGTTTTATGGAGGGCAAGAGTTACACTATTTATAGTGGGTACATATATTTTAAATTTCAGTTGGAATCATTTGTTTTACCACGCTATTAAGTAGAACACACATATTATATCAAGCAGTCAAAGGCGATATATATGATTTATTTTACTAGGGAAATTATTTGATGATAAAATTATAAAATACATTTATTCAACATAACGAGGGTTCTTTGACAGTATCCCTGTCTGGCAGTACACAATTTGCAGATTAAAATGAAATAAATTTGAACAAAATAATATGAATAAAATAAGAACTCGCTATAGATATAAGATGTAAGGTGTTCAAATATAGACACGCGGTAATTCACAATTGGGGTTTGAGAGCTATGAGGAAAAAAAAAAAAAATATTCACAATTGGGTATTCACATGCAAGTAAATGCGTACATACCTGAGGATTTGCACATATTATATAAAAATAAAAGCAGATATGTACTCGTTAATAATAATTAATAATTAATAATTAATAATTAAATAATAGTTAACCTACAAAATATAATAAGAATGTTATCTCTCCATCTTTTAATGTTGAATGTTTATCTTTCTCCATCCGAAAATCTCTCCAACATTTAGTACGCAGTTTGTGCACTACTCATTCCTTCGTAATAGCAAATAATAAAAAAATCTTGTTTTGAACACATTGAGGAGTTTGGCAAATGGAGGGGGGTGCTTAGAAATTGTTTGCTATAGGGATCTTATAGCAAAAAAAATGGACTCGGATTTCTTAGTTTTTTACTTACATCTCTTTGAAAGTGATCCCCACTTTGCAAAACTTTGAAATCTACTTAAGAAAAAATCAACTCATCATTAGACTGAATAGGTTTATCTAACGGAGGCTATCGGAGCGTCGTGCTCAAGTGAACCGTCGAGGTATTGGGTGAGCCCTTAGGGCGTTGACCCGAGCTGCGGATGTGGCAGCCAATGACCCGGTTAGAAGGGCACACGACCTTCACCTCAACCTCATTCTCAGTCCTCACTTCGGAGCTTTGTTTGTAACAGCCTGGTGTCCGCCAAGGCACAACTTTAGTTCTGTTGTGTGCTCATCACTTGCCAGTTCTAAGGCTCTAGACTTCAATTGCTCAGTCAAGAGAGCTGAAACGTCTCCTCGTGTTGAGGACTTTACTTTTCCGAATTACACTGCAGCTATTTATCTCAGAAAAAAGCTTGGGATCTCGTACAATATACCTACTTTCTTGTTAGAACACTCTCGGTCAACTTATCGGAATTGGATTTAGAACAAGATACATTTACATGTAAGGAAGGGCAACAACATAATGCAAAAACACAAAACAGTAACACTCAATTAAGTAAATAATAAGATTGGAAAAAAATAAAAATAGTATAACACACCTATGAATGGTATATATTACCTTTTAAATTTTTATTAATCCATCATCGCATACACCAAATCGGTAACCTTACTATAAAAATAAATTGCAATCTTAAGATGGTATACCTCCTTCCAAAAGGGGAAAAAAGACTTGCCAAAATCCTATACTACAGGAGAACAAGAGAACTCACCGGATTTTTCAATCTACTATGTGGGCAGAAAAATGGTTAGGCATCTTCATTACTCTACCCATTTTAGTCACAAAATAGAAAAAGTACGACAAGCCTTACAGCTATTGGACTTGCTAACTTCACCCAACATGTCGCTTCGTCTCATACTGGTGATGTATAAATCTGTCCTCCGTCCTCTGCTGTACTGTACTGTGCCCCACTATATATTCGCTTGACTGCCAATACAGCTAAAAGTCTCCAACAATTTCAGAATGGGATCGCGAGAAAAGTGGTCAGACACACCTCTCTACAGATGTTAAAGAATGCCGACCTGCAAAAGTTGCTTGGTGTGCCTTCGGTGGGTGAGTTCATCCGCCGGAGACACATTTTTTGACTCATTGCTGCACCTGACAAACCCAGTGTTTTACACTATGACCACCCCCATTCCCGTATCCATGGTATCATGCTTTCCGGGAAAACTAGGTAAAGTTTGTTAGTTATATTAAGGTTAGTATTAGCACCTTCTAAGTGAGCCCTATCACTTTATATGCACACATTGCCTTGTATTCTCTACATCAGCCTACCATCAAAAAATTCTTTAAACCTCATACATTATATAAAATGTAGCTACATACAGTAATTATAATTAGCACGATATGCATTTATGTAAAGATTCCATATTGTGGAATCTGTAACTCACTCTGTATGTATTGAGTGAAGGATTTTCATAAATGTGAGGAATATGAAAGCTTAGTTGAATAATTCAAAATGGTAAACATAATTTGATTATTTTATAAGCAAGACGACCATTCCAGTGTTGGGGGCATATAACCTGGGAATAATTAATATCCATTATCTAATTAAAATTATACAGAAAATGTACAATCGGTTCTGTTTGAGTATTACTATTCCGAAAAATAGTACTTTATATCGCTTTTTACTATGTTTCTATGCTATCTTTCCCCTCTCCTCGTTACATCATCTAGTAGATATTGCGGTAGAGGTTAAACAGAAGAAAACTACTAATCAGTTCAGGAACCACAAACGAGGGAAAATTTCCCTGTCGACGAATCCTCCTTCTCAACCTGCTGTTAGCTTTCTTGCCGAACCTCTTGAGTCTTGTACCAAGTTAAGAAAAGTTAACCTATATGCATTCTAAGCTGAGACAGGTTTTGTTTGCACACAGAACCTATACGTCCGTTTTCCATCAAATCAGTGTACCGTCGGTTCAATCGATAGTCCAATAAATACATCGATAGTTCAATAGGATACAGACCGATTTAATTTGTTTAATTTAATGGAAATAGGATTTCGATTGCGGTATGGTTACCGTTTAATCATGTAGGGCAGAAATTCTATTGGGAGCAACTTACTAATATTTATAGAACCAAAATACATTTTAATAAATAAGAATTATTGTTCACACAGGTTTTTATTAGTTTAAATCACAATCCGCAAATGGATCCATCGGTAAACCCCGTTTTGGGATAACGATCCTAGGAAAAGGGGAAACAAATTAATTGTTTTACATTGTCATGTCAATTTCAGCACCCGAAGATGTAGTTTGAAATAAATCCTTGTAGAAAGACAAGAATTCTCAATTCTTCATTGATTTCAATTCGTAAGCGACAATTCACAGGAAAATTAATTTGACTTTCCGTTTAAGGGATTTGTTCCCAGAACTTTCATATCATTAATAAGGATTTACCAAATCAGAGGCTAATGTAACGATTGGGTCAGCCTTGGATCAACTAGGACTTAAATTCGGTGTTTACTTAAAACATACTTTACCTCAATATTGGTGAAGCCTGGGACTTTCACAAAGCGTTCCCAAAGGAAGAGCGGTGCCTAAAAGCATTTTCTCGTTAGCTGATTGCCTTTGTCTTAATTGCAATATGGTGGTTGATGGGTGGATACATAAAGTTCATATGTTATGGAGCGGTACTTAAGGTTCCTAGCCGTGCTTAATGCTTCCTGCCGTGCGACCTCTCCACTTCGGGTCGCCCATAAAGCCCTGGCCCACTTATCATCGGAGCGTCAGTCCTCACCGTTTCAGGTCCGTCTTCATTACCGGGCTACTGCTCAAGGATCTGCCCTTCTGCTGACCCCTGTGGCTAATATAATCCTTATTGAGCTCTCGCATAGCCCCGTGCAGTGACATTCCAAGACTACTTCCAACAGTGAAATGGTTTGGTGAACATTACATGTATTCCAGACCTGATTTTGTTACAAACTTGTAATTCATTCCAGTGTTGCTGAGTTAAATTCATATTGGCTGGAAAGCCCTTGAGATATAATCTTGATCCTGACCATGCCACGCAAATCTCATCATCAAGTACATTTCAACTAGTAATTTGCTCAATTTTTAACCAATGGATATACCTCCAGCCACAATTGGCTCTATTCCAAAAAGAGAATCATATTCATATTTTAAATTTATTCACTCACAACGTTGTTTTAGAATTCATTGAAAAATCTATAAAATACTAGATTATAAAAGGAAGGTTTTAGTTTGTAAATGTAATGTATGGCCTATATAATTTATTATAGCTTAATTATTTTGAAAGGTGTTTACAAAGTGTTTGTACGATTATTTGAAGACTTTTGAACTGATTGGATTTTCATTGTATCAGACCGCACTAATCGTCTTTTGCTTTCTAAATATTTGTCGTTAGGCAGTCAAGGTGGTAATTCGTATCGTGAGTTAAGTTTAATATCCTGATAGGTCAAGTAGAATACTATGGAAGTTGTATCTTTTTGTAGGAAATTCTTCGACTAAGAGTATTACACGTGGACACATAAAAAAATTGTTGATTCTAATCCAATACATTAAATACTTCTTCCTTTTGTAGTTATTTTATTAACATATTAATGTACTAACTGTTAATGTATTGGCAAAGACAGGTCTAAGTCTGGCGCTAGTGTATACCACACCCGCAATACGTGTTCTTCAGTCTTAATCCGTGGTTCTTAATGCTTAAGGGAATATTAAGTATCCTATTCGGATAATTATATTACTAGTAGATACAAGTACGATTGGTCTTATAATTTTACCAATGAAAATTATGTTCGAAAATATTACATTTTGTCGATGTTTTCAAAACAATTTTGGAACCTGAAAAACGTAATAGCTAATATTATTAATTTAATAGCTAATTAATATTTTTATCGTTTCCTAGATGGCGAAAAAGACCAACGAGGCCAAAGTTTCATACCCTTACCCCAGTTTTTCTGTTTAAAAAAAAATGAATTATATATTGGATAATTTTGATCGCTATTCTATGATACCCATGCAGACAGATTAAAATCGATTGCCCTGTACCCGTAGAAAAATATAGCTCTCCTTTTGGGCTTCTCAAAAATATATTGATTTATTCACAATATCTAGTTTCGATGGACATTTTAACGGTATTTTTTAAATAATAAATAAGCAAATAATAGGTTTTTCTTTTGGTTCCCTTAGTCTTCGTGACAGTTCCACCTCGTCATGAATAAAAACCAGGAGAGCAGAACTGCGTAGAACTTCTCCATTTGTAAAAATCCAACCCACTAGCTACTAAGCCACAGATGGATCTGCTGACTTTGTTGATGAATTTTCCGATGTGTTTTCCACTCGATGATGTGAAAAATCATCAGATTTCTGTAAACAACAATTACAACAACTAAGAAAGTATAGGTAGTCCACGCTATCAGTGGAACCGTTGGTTGACTGTGCTTTTCAAAAGGATGATCTAAACATTGTTAATATCGTGTTGAACAAAAAAAGCTACTGGTGTCGATCACAGCACATCATGTTTTGTCTCGAGAAACTGTCTACTGTTGGAAACCGAATCAAGCGGAGATCCCGAGGATTTACTCGCTCTGCCACAGCCGGTTTCCAAAGCATATAAACTTGGATGTAAGTTCATATTTTTCTTTTTTCTGAGAGATATTCAGAAGAAATATTCCATCTTCAAACAATTTTTTTATCAGAACTGTATTGAAGGACCATGGAAGAACCGTGGAATCGTCAATGTACTCCGTGTCAGGGGCGAGGCTACTACATCAAGACACCCACATTGCTGTGTTAAGCATGGGCAAGCTTCTCCGTCTTCCCGCAAACCTATCAGCCTCCTTCCTTTCTTTGCGAAGATCCTCTGAAGCAATGCTGTACCTACTAATTCGACATCATTCATTCAAAAACCAATTCACTATCATTCCAACATTCATCAATTACACACAGTAGAGCAATATATCGCTTCAGCTTTTGTCTAAGACGCCTTTGACAAAGTTTGGCATGCAGGTCTTCCCTACAAACTTATAACATTACTACATGCTATTAAATCCTGAAAGAATATCTTGATCACCGCTTCATGAGCCTTCGAGGGGGTTCCTCGGATCTGTATCTATCATCTAGTGAATGGTGGTGTTCACCAAGGTTCATTGCTTGTTACACCTCTTTACATTATTTACATCCAAGGTATAAGATAACACAAACACTTATCTCCACTTACTCACACAATACACCTATTTTCTCCAAATACAACGACCCACAGCACGCCTCAGTAATTTTTCAAAATCATTCTACTCTACTATTATTACGATTTATTATAATCTTACACCAATGGTGCATTCATTGGAAAACAGAAATCATCATAACGAAGTAACTACAAATAACATTCACACATCAACGTGGACCCTTTAACCCTACATCAATGGACCATAAACACGAGGCTTAGCACAGTAAAATTTCTTGGACCCATCATACAAGTAGACCCAGTACCCAGTAGACAGTTACTGTGTCATATACTTAATAGACACTCAAAACTGCCAATAACAGAAAAATTATTTGCTGAAACTCCAATTGGGGATGTTTGGAGCAAGGATATACGGGCATGCAAAGAAATCCCACATCTTGACAATATATAGATTTCAATCCAAACTACTCAGGCTAATAACTGCAGCAACACCATAAGTAAACAAGGTACAGAGACTTCAAGCTTCATACTTGCAGACTGAAATGAAGAAATTATACAGATGCTTTCATGGAAGACTATCAATCATCGGTACAATTATGGGGAGGTATTAATGGGTGTCTTCCGCCCTCATTTTTGTTTTAAATTGGTTGTGATGCCATTTCGCAGATGTGAAATAATTAATAAAGACAGAAAAAACAAAAAAACAGTGAACAATATTTTTTCCTCGTTGTTCAGAGTGGTTGGATGGAATGCCTGGCTTAGATACGTTTAGAATTCTCAACATGCTCACCCAGATGCTTTGGATTCTGGTCTTTTCCGCCTATGAAACTTGAGCTCATGTCAGTAGGTAAGGGAATTCTCCAAGCGTCTTCTGTGTCGGTGATTTATCTGGTGAGCGTTGAGACTGAAGCTGGGTAATGAACGCGATAAGTGGTGGTCTGGGTGTAAGTATTCCCTTAAGCAGTTGTGAAACAATCCTTATAAAGCCTTACTAAAAATAAAAATAATACTAAGACACAATATTTTTCATTTATATACTTAATTATGAATAACCTATAACATAGAATTGTTTTGGCTCTATAACCAATGAAGAACCTGAGTTTTTTGGAAGATACTTCTCAATACCAGCCTAAAATAAAGATACTGGATATCTGCGAGCAAGAGAAGCCTCATTTATCATTTCAGTCTTAGGATCCTATTCATATTCGTCCTTTGGTCCTGTTGCGGTCCCATTTCATGAATTAGTGAATTAGTTACCAGTGTCCAGGTATGGAACATAGCAGCACGGAGTATTTGTTAGGGTAACCTAAAAACCTGCAGTATTTGGTTGGGTAACCTAAAAACCTGCAGTATTTGGTTGGGTAACCTAAAAACCTGCAGTATTTGGTTGGGTAACCTAGAAACCTGCAGTATTTGTTTGGGTAACCCAGGAATCTGCAGTTTTTGTCTGGGTAGCCTATTAACCTGCAGTCTTTGTCTGGATAGCCCAGGAACCTGCAGTCTTTCTCTGGGTAACCTATTAGCCTTCAGTCTTTTGTCTGGGTAACCTATTAACCTGCAGTCTTTGTCTGGATAGCCCAGGAACCTGCAGTCTTTCTCTGGGTAACCTATTAGCCTTCAGTCTTTTGTCTGGGTAACCTATTAGCCTGCAGTCTTTTGTCTGGGTAACCTATTAGCCTGCAGTCTTTTGTCTGGGTAACCTAGCAGCTAGCAGTCTTTGTTTAGATCAGATGTGAAGCAATTCTTGTAGTCGGCCAACTCCAATCTTCAACAACTCCTTTAGACAACATTTGCACAAACAGGCAAAAACAGGAACATTGCCATCCTCATCGCATCAGTGGTGAATGTTGGTGCTAGGGTCTCCCATTGAACAACCCCATAAACCCTTTTAACGTTATTATGCTTGACTCTACTTCGAGTAAGTAACCTTCATTTCTCCTCATTTCATCTCTGACAAAGAGGAGTGTCAAACGTGATGTGTGTCACCATAAGCAGTGTTGGCCTGCCCAGTTTAGCTTGCGTCAGCATTGTAGATCCATGTCCCACAAACTGAGCACCAAATGTAAGTGCATAAAAGGAACTGACGATCTAAAATACCCTAAAATTAGTGATACTTCTAACAAAAAGGAGTACGATTGAAACTTGGTTGAAAATTTGTACAAAGCCACATTCAAACGGACTTGGAGTAAATTAGTGATGTAGGTCTTTGCAATTAGAAGACTGGCCCAATTTCAAAATTTGGGAAAAACAATTTAACGAAAAAAGCTGAAAATGGTCGTGTTTAGTAGATTTGTCGATTTTAGATCGAAATTTTCCCAACTGACCACCAAACGTAATGGCTTTTGCAGCACTAAAGGCGTTTAAGGTGCTAATTTCGTGTGATGCATTTTACGAAAAGACTTAAGATTGAAACTAGGCTCAAAATTTGAAGAAAGCCACGGTAAAACGAAATTCAAGAGTACATACGAATTTTGATTACTTACTATTGGAGTCTGGACTTAATATTATAAGAAAGGACAATTTATAAATATTTTTGCCTCATAACCTTCATTTGTTAGCTTTAAGACTAATGTATATTTGTTTGTTTTCTCATCAATAATTCATTGAAGATCTTCTCCCCTTTTCTAAGCCATTTCATAATAAATATTAAGGTTAACATTTTTATCAATTAAATTGCTGTCACAAATAAAACTGCTGTTCATTTACACCCTGTTACAACTGGCGAATAACAGACGCACGGTGAATTTAGCTTTGAAAGCCCTCAATGCCGTCACAGGTCCAGTTGTAGTAAGTAATATCTTTTATTCTGTGATAGCTATCACTGTCAAATAGCTTCCAAGGCAAATAAATACTCTGTTTATTATTATTGTAAGCGACCGCTCGGGAAAGAAAAATCTAACAAAGAATCCTGAAAAGCCAACGGGATTCATTTTGGCCGATGGCTTGAATTGTTAAATCCGAATTAGTTTGAAGGAAGCAAGTATCATGGGTTTGTTAAGATAGCTTGTATGAATTAATTGGACATTGATGGTGACATAGAACTTTGTAAAATCGCGTGTTTAATCAAACGTAACAATAAATTTATATTTTTTTCAAGCGTACTAAAATTAAATTAGATGCTTTATTATCAATGCAGTGATCCAACCGACTACAAACTATTTTTTATAATACTCGTTGTCCTTTTTTAAATTAAAATTTTTGTAATAATAATGAAGTCTCTTGATTCACATATTAATTAATCATTAATAATTAACAGAGAAAGAAAAAAAAAATATTGGAAATATTTACAATTTATTTAATGTTCTTTAAATTCGATTTTTATAAATAGTAGTGAAGTATAGGTTCTTTCAATTTAATTCATATTCGAAAACATTTATTAAATAACTTAATAAACGTTGACCAAGACGAGTACAAAAAAACTGATCAATATTCGACAATAGAGAGTAATTATTTTAGTTATTGATTGATTTTACTCCTCCATCGAGCATAAAACCCGTAGTTATTATTTACAATTTACGGTTTATTAAGTATTGTGATACATAATTAGTTCAGCAATATAACAGTTGCTACACGATTTTCGTCTATTTCCTCAAAGGTTTTTTTTTTTTACGGCTAAAATTGTGTTAAATCAATTACGAGCTAACTGTATGCCTTAATATATTTGTAAAAAATATTATTTTCGTACTCACCATTATCCCCCATATATTTATTTCAAGAAGTGTGGAATAAACTATTAAAATATTAGCTCGTTGAATCCTTTTTTTACCACTAACATAGAACATACACGCATGCACGAAATGCTGACAGTTTGCCCAGATCGTATTTAATGGTTTGTATATGTTAATTGGGCAATTTATGTCACTGACATGATATGCCATGTAATTTGCTGGCCATTATCCATTGTCCCTTTAATGCTCAAAGACAAAATTAAGGTATATGCCACGTTTCAATAACTTGTATATAACATTTAGTTAGAATGTATGAAGCTTGTTTCACCTATATGGAACAGATCAAATTTCGATTCGAGGCTAATATTTTCGTTTATGTAAATTTTGGTTTGCTAACTCTTGTGCACCAAAAGCATACGCTTAATAAATTTTATTACTTTCAATTATTGCAGAGTACTCCTTAGCAACATATTTTATCTGGGTTTAAGGGCTTCATAATGCCAGGTAATATTCAAAAGAAATGTTATTCAATAAAACTACATTCATACAACATTTGGAATGCCATGGAGGTGACGCTATCAATATAATTATTCATACCATGTAGCCATGTTTGCCGAACCGTTATTTAAGAGTTTGACTCTCCATCTGTATTTTATCCTTCCACGTATATATTAATTAGATATTTAAAATAACTTATTGTGAAAGAGAGAAAGTTAAATCACATGCGTCATCTAACCTGAGTTTAAAATATATTCGAAAGAATCACATAAATAAGAAATTTCAATTTTCATGTGGGTAGATAGCATAACTTCAAAATATTCTTTTTCCTAATAGCTCATGAACCGTTATTAGCTTTGGGGTTTTCACTTAGTCGAAAAATAACAAGAATTCTTCGTTAAAGCTAATTTGAAATCTAATTGGTTTTTCTTCAGCCAGTAGCCGAAATCTCATTTTCACAGCCACTTGATGAAATTGCCAATTACATTTATGTACTCTTATAACGTGATAATAACCACCCTATGGAATTATGGCTGTCTTACACGGTACATATGATTTTTTTACTTCTACAGCGAATTTCGGGCTTAATTTAGTCTATATTATTTTTCAATCGCTATCCAAGCGTACTTTATTCTTGAGATAATGTATCTCTGTATTTGATTATGGTTAGTGTCCGGTTGTGGAGTTACACATTTAAGAAATAAAACGTAGTCTGCAAAGTTTCTTTTTTTTGACAAAACACTTTCAAATGTCAAGTAGTCAGTTTCAACATTTACAAAAAGGGGATAAGCATTAATATAAATTACATATATTAAAACCTTAAAATTATATGATAGATTGATAGTAATAGTTGTAAAATACTAAATTATCAAATTCATAATATCTAACCGTATATATAAATTAAAATTGTATTTGTTTAGTAAAAAATTATTCTGTTCTCCCATCATTTTCTTTTTAACTTCTACTTCATTTGGGACCTTCCCTTCATCGTCATTTTTCCCTCATTTTTTAATGGCGCCACTAAATGTCAGTTTAAAGTAGTTTTCTTGTTAGCATACTTTTCTTGCTTGCAATATTTAAATTATACATTTGACTAGTCTGAGTCTTAATAAGTTAAATCTCAGTGCACTCCTGAAAACTTCTCATCTATCAAGATACATAAGTAATGGCAACCTCGTTGCCAGATGAACCACCTAACATTCCCCCTGTAATTTATTTAGTTTCGTAGCTTTTGAAAATTCAAATTAAACATCAATTGCCTTTCTAGTGTTGCTCAAAACTCCAAATACGAAATATGAGAAATCTATAAAATGTCTCTCACCTTATTGTACGAATTATATAATGTAATATATATATATATACCGTAATAATAACTACGGTAATATTTCTAGGATGTGGGGTGTGGGTTAAGTTATTATCCATCAACAACAATTTCTTTGTTGAAGAAATATATATAAATCAATATTTTATAAAAATACAAGCGTGCCATGGACACCTCCCTGGTTGGCACATTTATTAGCACTTGAGAATGGCAGCGTGAGCTGTTGAAACCATGTGATTATAATAAAACACATATTTGTGCGCAGGACTTGTTGTTGATGAAGATGATATTTCTTGTAAGATCAAATCCCAAGTTGTTGCTATATTCACTTATATTTGTTTATATATTCACTCACGAACTTAATCGTATTCCTCTTTTGCATGTGAGAGGTGACAACCATGTGGATTTGGGAGGTCTCTGGGGTGTTTGTAAATATTGTTTGAATGATCGAGTGAATGAAAATTGTAAATATGTTACGAATGAGAACATTTACCACAATTACTTATTATCCAATTAGGCAGATTGTAATTTTATCCCAATAAAGTTTCGAATCTAAAAAAAAAAAAGTGCTTAAAGTTGAATTGTCATAACGAAAAACGTTCTTCTAAAAGACTAGCCAAAACTTATATAAAACAATGTCAAAGAAAAGTTTTCTTTTACCATACATATAAATATGTATATAATATATACAACTGTTCGTGTAGCTTGTTAAAATAATTTTTTTTTGTATAAAGTGAACCTATATATATTGTAATGGTTTTCATCACAGTACAATAATATTTACGCTGGACTGGCTGCTGTAAGTTAGGTATGATGTCCGCTATGAAACCCAACAGTCCTTGTACATGCAACTTGACTGAGCCCTGGATGGCGTGAGTCATTTTGGCCTGCAGACATATCGAACTGTCCAATGATTTTTTAATACGCTTTGCTTCGATCGCGACTAATGAGTCCGTTGTGAAGGGTCAGTGTCGGCCGCCTGGCCTCACTTTTGGGCTCTTCAATAATTTCAGTCAAGGTCTGCGATTCGATCGCTTCGCGGAAATGTGCAGGCCCCTGGACGTGGGCTTATTAGATAGCGAACGCTCTTGAAAACTGCAGGGTAGAGTTAAACTATAAGAGTATTTTCCCTTTGTCCGAACAGCGGTGAGTGGGGTAACCCGATGGTCGAATTGCTCCACTAATTTTAACTCACACCCCCCATTAGTCGACTCGAAATAGCTGGTTAATGAACTTGACCCGTTTCCGTGCCAGATTTGAATAAAATCCAAGAGAGCGAATAGCCATTGTGGGGCAAGCGTCAAACGTGCGGATGAATGAAAGTATGAATTTGAGACACTATCATGTGCAGTGTTTTAAATGACGACACAAGTGTTTAATTTTTATTAGGGATTTAATTTGTTTAATTAGCATTTATCTTCTGAAAGAAATTTGAGACCAAACTAAAATAAATTTGGTTACGTATGTGAAGTTTTCGTTTTATTATTCACAATTATAAGTTGTGCATTGTAACCCTACTGGTATAGGATCCAGTACACTTACCAATATAAGAATGTATAAAATGACTGCTGCATCGTCAAGTAACTCTTATACAAATGATGATACAATATATGGTAATTACTTAATACATATAATGATCTGAAAAAACAAACGCTATTTATAAATTAAGTATTGTATGTACTCACTGCATGTACAATAGAACATAATAAGTTCATAACATTAAATTGAAATTATACCTAATTTTTTTAAATTAATATCTAAATTCAAAATCTTTATTGTGATAAAATTAAAACCTTTCTTACTGGGTGATAAGTAATTGTGTTCAACGTTTTCTATCATACCATATTTACAAATCTGCATTCGCTCCCTCATTCATACAGTTTTTACAAACAGCCCAGAGACAGGGTTGTCACCTCCCTAGCATGCGAAAGAGGGAGCGGAGTCTTGGGAAGTCCCGATAAGAGCCAGTGGATTTTATAAGTTATTAAGTTTTAAATGAACAAGTATCTTGAAAGTACATATAGAAAGATAAATTCTTTCATTAACTTAATCATCACTTAATTTAATGGATTAATTAATAAGCATACAAAAGCATAGTAAACATACAAAGAAAAAGACAAAAATAGCTTTCACGTTAAATATATTAATTTGTCGTAACGAAACCGGGGAAAAGTACCACGAACCCAAATAAATGAAAAAAATAATGAAAGTAATTTTAATATTAAAAAAAAATCAATTGGGTGAGTAATGATTAGATTAATGTATTGTGTTTTTTTATTTATTTATTTACCGATTTATCTATAGAATAATACAATAGAACATATATGACTTAGTGGAGTACACTACTTTTATTTTTTTAAATAAAAAATTATATGTTTCGTTTATTAATTTTTATTTATTGTTGCTTTTAATAATTGATTTTGTTTCCCTCAGTAAGAACAGTCGATGTTTTTATCAAATGAATTTTTATTTTAGAAACTGAAAATGACAGCTTAGAGCAGACGAAAAAAATGTTGGTTTGATTAAACGATATTGCGGGATGGCGGAAAATATTTGATCTATAACCTTCCACAACATGTACTAACCTTAAACAACCCCATTTTCAACCATATTTACTCCAATGGTTTCCTGATCTGATCATAACTCCAACCTACTTACATACGAGTATATTCGCTCCAAATTTGGGAAGCACACTGTCAGTACCATAAATCCAAAAACCGTACCTATGATTTGATAAAATAGATTAAAACCAACGCTAAGGAGCATAATTTATATTTTGATAAAACATTTGTGCACTATTAGTTACACGTGCGGTCAATCGCACATAGTGATGAAGATCCTTTATGTAGGTATATCAGGGCAAGCATTCAAGTCAACTTATGATGCAATAACATTGGATCAAATACCCATTAATTTTAACTGAAGGACTTTTTAAGACAGGACACGTTTCATGTCAGTTCCTCTTACACACTCTTTGGGATTAATAATGTATTCATAACGCAACCCAATCTATTATCTGACCAGTATGAAGTTTTTTTCTTATTTTTTTAAGTCTTATCATAACACCAAAACAAGACGGTGTCCCCTGAGGTATTTTTGGCTGTTATGTAAGATCCGAACGGTCGGAAAGTAACACGACACCAGACCGGATCTCCAGACCCTCCTGATTTTTCAACCTGAGACACTCAAGTAGAAAGTTTGTTTACATATCATTCACAGTAAAAGGGACGTCCTTTGGTCCGAATGAGGTATATTTTTTTATATTTGTTCCAGTCGGTTTAAGGCATGAAAATGGCACATGGGTTTCATCTAGTCAAATTATCAAACAATTTGTCTTATTGGGCAATAAGTAATTGTGTTCAATATCTTCATTCATACCATATTTACAATTCTTCGTTCATACAGTATTAATTCATTCATAACAGCCCAGAGACCTCCCAAATCCACATATTTGTCACCTACCTCGCAAGCAAAGGAGTCTTGGAAAGATCCACATGCTCCCCGATTAGCCACGTCAGCGGATACGAGCTAGCGGAGGCTGATCGAACGCGCGCAGATGCACAACTGGCCAGTGCCAGGACTCCCACTGCCACGCATTTATAGCAGGTCACGAGGCCACTGCCGCTTCAGTCTCTGAGGAGGATTATAGGCATGTGTGGCTCAGTGTGATGACTGTGGATTTCCATCTAGTACGAAGCACATTTATGCATAGTTCTGGAGCTGGCTGCATAGGCAACATTAGCCAATCCAAAAATTTAAAGAGACTGAAAAGATTTCTTTTGAAAAATTAGTTTTTTTCATATAGTGTTATTTTTGAATCGAGGTGTCTCTTTTTAGAGTGATGGGTCGTTGGAAAATTTATATTCTTTATTTATAACAATAAAGCCGTAAGCTATAAATGTTAATCAACTTGATAAATTGTCATATTGGATATATAAATATTTATTATTTTTATTATAGTTATAGTTATTTTTTACAAAACTTTTGGATGTCAAACATTTACCTTCAGTGTCAAAACTAACAGACATATAATAAACACCGATTAAAATGACAGATATTACCCAAGGCATTGTAGGCAATTTTAGAAGTCATATATCTTTCTCTTGCTGCAGATAGCCAAAAGAAAGCTTTATTGCAATACAATTTACAACTTTAATAACTATACTCACTTTTATCGGGATATCAGCAGCTTTACTTTGACCCTTATTTTCCCATCCATGCCACAATCCTTTGGAACCCTATGCCCATCAATATTCGCCGTTCATGAACTCTCTCTATCTTTAAATCTAGACTTTACCAGTTCCTAATATCCCTCCAATCCATTATTTATTTTTTCATTTCCTATTTTGATACAACTCAGGAGCCTGCCGCGCTATTTTCCCCATTTTCTTAGCTACGATTGTCAGCGATTGTCATTCACCTCTACTCATTTAAGTTTTTTATTTCAATCTTTTCCTGTTGGTACGTCACACATATTTACATAATGTAAATATTACAAATATCAGTGTAATGTTTTATGTGTTTTTCCATTTTGTTATTCTTAGGGGACAATGACAATGAAACGCTTTTTTTTTCACCCAGTCATTTATTCAAGGTGGGAAAAAGTTATTCTTCTGAAAATCGTTTATAACTGACGCAATGGTTCTCGAGGTATTAGTCCCCGAAGTAAGAAAACATTTTTTTCCTAAAAAAAATAAAATCTTTTGTCAATAATATCCTTAAGCCACATCATTTCTATTGGCAGTAAGCATGAAAAAAAGCAAACAGGATATTTGCTTAAGTCAACCGCTCAAGAGCGCCAGCTGTCACAGGAATTTATATAAGATAAGAAATACTGATAATGCGTTTTCTGAATATTTTTTTCTTTAGGGTAAATAAGCCCTGCTATTTTTATTTAGGTAAACATTTATTGCAGCTACTGCAGCCTATATTTTTTATATAAGTATTACAAATGACAAATATCGTCTCACCGTAGAATAGTAGAGATTTCGCAGTCGTAATAATGATGTCCCTACGCCCATCGGGTACATTTCGCACAGACTTCAGGAGGGTTTGACTGAAAAGAATTCATATTGCAGGGAGGCTGATTTGATAGAGGCTATTGGGGACATCCTGGGCTTTAGTCCGGATTCAGCCAGTAATTTTTTCTTTGGCTGTTAAATATAGATAATTGAAATATTGGTCTATCTTTACAACGGTGCTTATGTAAAAATCTTACGTATAACCAGTTTACGTCACTAGATGAACACGAAACTAATAAATATGCAGCGACTTATATTATGCAATATTTAAATAACATAAACGAGTTAAGTAACTATATTAAAATGGTATATGGTGTCTAGTTTGAAAATATACCCGGAAATTTTCCATAGGCAGAAGTTTCCTGCAGAATAGACAGGATAAAAAAAAAATGAAGAGTGAACGGTGAGTAGTGAACGATAGCAGCTCATAGGATGTGTAAAGGTCACATCAGCATTTACAATGAACAAATTGAGGATGCATAAAGCAGCGAGGTTGAAGATAGAACTTCCTTTTTGCACCGCCTCATCTGACAATACGCCCTGTTCTATTTGATATACCAGCCAAATTATTGTTACCTCTTCGGCGTAATAAACCAATGATTTTAAGAGAAACCAAGGTTTTTGGTGAAATTAAATGATAAAAAATAATGAATTCTTATTTGGTCATAGTATTCATTTTTCAAATCCTAATCTAGGGCAGTGATCAGTTGTAGGTCACAAGAATGACATTTCGAACACACGATTCTAGTGGAAAAAATACAAAACAATTTCCTTTGTTGTTCACGTGGAAACATATAGACTAAATCTTTTCGTGTTTACACACCCAATTCCAATATATTTATGCTCAAGCACTATAATTACTCAAGCTCAAGCACCTATAATAGACAATACAATATGTATATTGTCATTAGGAGTACTGACACCCATACCTGTTGTCAACCTGCTATGTTGTCTTATGGAAAAGATCAAATAGGTACAGAGTTTAGAGAGAAGGGTTTTAAAGAACGATTGGAACGCTAAATTCCAGTCCGATTCCGAAAGAGAAACTATAATAACAAAAAAAAACAAAGCATTTTTTCCTATTACACTATTTTGTAATTGTACTTAAAAACAAATAAATAAACATTTTTATTAAACTCCTGTCACAGCGTAAAGGTGTAGGAGAAAAACAAATCTGCTCGAATCGGTGTTTAGTTTTTTCCCAGTTTTGGTCCAATAAAATGTTAGAAATACTTCTACTTACTTTTTCATTAGGGTAATTAACATCGTTGAACCCCTTCCAAAATATAATGCCATATATTTAGTTTCACCGTATTTGAAAAAATGATCGTGGCGGTTTTTCTGTTTACTTCCAAGAGTATATGTTTGTAAACCACTTTCATTTTTCCTCTTTTGAAGAAACCTGAATCAATGGTAAATATTTTGAATATACGTCAATTCATGTTTCATAAAATAAAAATCTTTCTAAACATGATTGGTTGAACACATCTCACAGTATATTTTCGTTCGTCATACACCCTGATGGGCTTTAAAATCGTAAAATCACGCTTCATTATACATAACTGTAAACTGTGCTTTCCTAAGACATTGGCTGGTCTAATCATATTAAAATTTATTGGTACCTAACTGAGCTCCCAGTTGATCTTAAGCGGACAGCTGTAACCCACTAACTTAACAACCAATATCAATAAAACAACGAAATTGAAACTGTCCGTGACTAAATATCTAGTGATTGCCTTTGAAAGGTGATAAGCATAACATTGGTGAACCGTTGACTATAAATCAGTGATTCGAGCTCCTGACTATCAGCGTGAAGGATAGTATAATGTATTACATAGCTTTGATGGACATATAGTATTTAGAGGTAAATTAGTAGATAGTTATTAGTCCCCTATAGCAAGATATTTCGAAGGAGAATATTAAGAAATATTTGTTAAAATATTAAACTATATCACTCTTATACTATCCTTTTATATTAATAAATATAATGAAGTCAGGCATCGTGAATTCACGACATCATTTTATGATGCGTGGATCAGAATTATTAAATTACAGTAAATTGAAGATCTTTTACAGTTTTCCTTATTTCGCCTATGAATAGTTTAAAGAGGAGTGAGTATAAGCTACTCCCTGATGAACACCATTCTAAAACCGAAAAGGGTTCCTATTCCATTGCTCTTCTTTCTCGACAATGTTAAGGTTTTGATTAGTTTTCTTGAAAACAATGGCGTTTCAAAATATCCTGTGATGATACTGTGGCCTTATGTTTCTAGATACTAGTCTTGCTGAAATTCTCCTCTACAATTCATAATAAGTATCTAGTTTTCATAGTATGTTTCACTAAGCCCTTGTCCAAAAATATTTTATATGTGCAATCCTACACGAAAACCTTGAACATGTTCAAAAATCTTATTATTAACAGTGTTGGTCACACCCACCTTGGGAGGTCTCGTCGCGCTATGCCTCAGAAAGAGATGGACCTGTGGTCTCTGACGTTTGATGGTGGCCTGGTTGGCGGGCAACTTAATTCGTGTTTGTATATTGTTCTTACTCCACAAGCTGGGCCCCAGAAGCTGTCATCTGCCTGGAAGATTACAAGGGTATGCTATTCTAGTGGCAGAAGCCACATATATCCACTGGAAATATATCCGAGAGAGAGAGAGAGAGAGAGAGAGAGAGAGAGAGAGAGAGAGAGAGAGAGAGAGAGAGAGAGAGAGAGAGAGAGAGAGAGAGAGAGAGAGAGAGAGAGAGAGAGAGAGAGAGAGAGAGAGAGAGAGAGAGAGAGAGAGAGAGAGAGAGTTTTGATTCCGACTGAATAAAAAAACATGAAATTTCTGCCTTATATATCCCCTGGCTATATAGATTTCTGCACGTAGCAATGAGAGACCAGGTTATTGTAACCAATCAGAAAGGCCGTTATTCTGACCAATCAGGGCCGACTATGCCAGCACCCCAGTGAACGCTCGCTTCAAGATCGTGATTGATGCCACACGTTTATTGATATATACAAATATGTTGAAGTAGGCGGGAGTTTTCTGGTGCTTGAACTTCTACTTGTGCGTGCTGAACTTAGTACAACAAACAGTTTAAAATACTATGAAAAAGCACTAACATTCGATCAGTTGTTAAGTGCTCATCATGACATGATAAATTCCTTTTGATAGCCAAGTCTTACTGCTTAATTATCGAGCTATTAGTCGAGGAAATAGATGAAAATTTGATGTCACTTGGTCAGACGGGATCATAAAATCGGCGTAAAAACATGATTTGCTGAAGTACAACGGCTGAATTACGCATAAAGAGAAATGATCTGTTGCATGGCCATGAACGATAGATATTAAGGCTACGGTTAGTTGGAAATAAACTGAGCAAACCATTGTTGCCCAATGGCCGCTGTGTAGCAACTAGGGTTGTCTGCAATACTTTTGAACCCAGCTATTCACGCAATTGTATCAAACAACGAAAATAGGCGTCGGAGAAACATCACGCAGGCGATGCTGCGATTGTCTGCCGTCGTTTTCACCGTAGGACTCCGAATGCTGCTGTTGGAGTGTGTCAAGGTCAGAACTTCTAAGTGTGAACGGGATAAGGCGCGTATGTTTGACGTGCCCTTGTCTTGAAGGATGCGAAATTTGAAGGGTCTCTTGGATGTGTTTAAACCTTGAGTAGGGGGATCACTGTGAGCTCACTGCGGAAGAAAGGAACTGAAGAGTTCTAGAAGTGAAGGTAGAAGGGAAGGCCACGCATGAGATGGACAGACATGAGGTGTGGAAAGTTCCTACGTGAGCTGGAGAGTGGAGGGCCAGTGACATGGTAGACAATTGTAATTGGAGACCAGTGTTTTTTTAAAGCTGGTGAGAGTCGAGTGACAGATTCTTTTTTTAAAAATTATTATACATTTTTATGGAGAAAGTCAGTCAAATATTTTTAAAAAGGTTTTAAATAACACCTGTTTAAAATACAGAGAATAGAACATTGGTGTTAGCAAATATATACTCCCTTCAAGGGGAAATTTTATTCGAGGGGAGATTTGATATGAAGTACTGTATTTGAAACTTGAAAACTTTGCCAAGAATTCCCATTTTAAGTGCCTATAATCACCAAATTGGGAGTAAATGTTTTAAGGAAAATAAAAATTGGATCCAAAATTAAAAATCTTTACATTCATAAAATTTTACGTATTTTTGTGCAAAAATCCATTTCCAAAGCATTGCTCATTGATTAATTATCTCGAAGGTAAGTTTAGGGCCGAAAATGATGCTATATGTTGGCCAAGATTCATACTATTTATCTTACTAATTAACCTTCCTGTATCTATCAAATACAAAAGTTTGGTCCTGAATTGTACGTAAATGAGAGCTTCTTCAGCAATATCTCCATTATCGATTTAAGAAGGAGATTTAACAAAAAACAAATGAATACATTTTTCATACATTTCGGGGGAATATATCCCCTTATCCCCCCTTGATCTACCCGCAATTTATTTTACACAGATACAAGCAATTTTCAGGTTTCAATACTTTTTAAAGTCAGTTGAATTGGATAATGAATAGACATGACAGGAGATTAAAAAACAACAACATCGTGCAAACCAGTAAGCAAGGCATCGTCAAGCTATGTATGATTCAATGAATAATTTTTTATTCATTTTAACTTCCACTGATTCCTATCGTTTCTGGTAATTTTAAAATTTAACTAGCCTTAAAAAGTATTCAAAAATGTTCCACGTTTACACGTGTACAATATAGAACAGAAAATATATTGGCTGTATATTAAACATTAATCGAGAAAGCTCTTTAGCTCTAACTTTTACCGTAAAAAAAATAAATAAATAAAAGGAAAACAATGTCTTGACACAGATTGATTAATACTCTGCGTCAGAGCAATCTAACAAACTTAGACAGCGAAGTACTTTCCTTGAGTTCAAGTAATTCGATCGTGTAGGTAAGCTGTGTCGGAGACTTACGCATTATCGACTTTGCTTCACTTAATTTAGGTAAATATCCACCAAGGTAATTGGTAGAACTGCGAAATTACACATTTCAATTAGTAATTAAAGCATTGCGAACTTTTTGACGTGTTTAGGATCTTTGACTGCAAATGCATACTGATTCTACTCCCATGTATAAATGAATTGAGCTTGTCAAGGCAACATTCACTACTGTTTATTATGCTAAGCTCTTATACATAAACATTTACATAAAAAATAAAAAAGTGGCAATGTGCACAAATGGTGGCGTATTAACAACTAAGAGCTTCATAGTGCACAACGAGCTCTATTTATAGAACGGTTCAGAAAAATATGTGTTTATTTCTTCGGTACACTTCTAGAATTTTTTTTATTATTAGCACTGTATAGTTTCTGCATCCATTAACCGTTGTTAACACCATCGTAATTTCCTGTAGACCTAAGCTGGTTCAATACCTAACTTTTAATTTTGTTTAAATTGATTTTGGATTAATTATTTAACTTTATAAATATAAATTTCAAAGCTTTTTTCTGTGACGATACTTAAAACTCCATCTAAACACAAGTATTAAATAATTATTTCTCCCAATTAATTCTCAAGCTGTCGGTAATGAATCCTTTTGTTTTAAATTATCGATGTGTTTGTCAACAACTCGTCTATTGACTAAGTTGAATGGTAAACCTAAATGTTTTTTTTTTTTGTTTCTGACGTATTGGTTGGTAGCTGTAGATCTGGTTTTCAACAGTTAGCAATTATTATCAATAACATTATCGAATGCATTTACTAATCCTTCTTGCCTGATGTTTGGGACCTTATTTTGCCACATCGTCAATATTTTCTTCTGGTTTAGAAATATCTTTATTGAAATGATTAACTACAAGAAGTAAAAACTATTTTAAGCATCGCTTAGAACTTCAGTTTTTAACATCTAATTATGAGTGAAAAGGGCTTATTAACTAAAACTACTTAATTTCTCACGTTATCACACAAAGCTGGGTTTAAATAAAAGTTAGTTGGTTTCTTGAGGCCCTCTGAGTATAGAGCATTAACATGCGGATTAGGATGAGCGGGAAGCTGGAGTTATAGCTGTGCTAGGTGGCTAGATCATGAATGAATGGGATGTTAAGTTCAGACTGAAGGGTATACGGCTTTTGAAATAAAATGGAGCATTAAGGTTACATTTGGGAGGTTACAGGACAGCACGGACTAAATGCGTAGAATACACAGGAAAAAAATCATTTTGGTTCCGAAGTATTTGGAACTGATTTCATATAAATTTGATGCCCTGAATTCAAATATGGCATCAGTTTTCGCCTAGGAGCTGAAATTTCGAACATTTTAGTGAAGTTACACTATTTTAAGTTAAATCCATGTATCAAATAAAAGAAACTAAACCCGGAAATTTTATCATTATACCATACAAATATCATTGTATACAAAGGTCATGGAGTTATTTTAATCGATTATCTTCAAACAGGAAAAACCATTACAGGAGCATACTGCGCATCATTACTTGACAAGCTGAAGGCAGAACTTGCGGAAAAACGGCCATATTTGCAGAAAAAGAAAATTCTGTTTCACCAAGACGCACCGTCTCACACCTCAGCGGTTGCCATGGCGAAAATCCATGAATTACGGTTTGAACTGCTTGACCATCTGCCTTACTCACCAGATCTAGCCCCAAGCGACTTCTTTTTGTTCCCTCATCTAAAAATTGCGCTCGGAGGACGGAGATTTTCGTCAAATGAACAGGCAATCACCTTCGTGAACGATTATTTTGCAGAGAAAAACGCCGAGTAATATTTGGACGGGTTACAGAGATGGAGTATCGCTGGGAGAGTTACAAGGAGACTGTTGAAAAATAAAAAAAAAAATTCTGAAAAAACGTCTTGTATCTTTGTTAGGTCGGAAACTTTTCAGCCCACCCTCGTATGTGGTTTAGAACTGCACAACATAGGGTTAGAACTGAACATTTCGTGTAGAACTGCGCGTTAAGAAGCTACTCTGATCTTAAAAAGTAGAGCAGATAGAGAAAAACAACCCCCAAACAAGCTAAAATCATTTCAAAAATCCTGGGCATCAAGACATTTTTTTTCTGGTAGGCCTGTGGTAGTGGAGGGATTACACTCCCCCAGACATCCATTCCGGGGGATCAGGTATGTTTGAGTATCGTTGTGTAAATCAGTCTCTTGTTTCATGTTTATTTCAGAACGAATTTGTTATTTCCATGAGAAATATTTATGAAATGGAACCTGTTGGAAATATCTTTGCCTATGTCATTTCGATTATCCACTGATTGCCTTAGTAAATATTAACCTAAATTTCGTGAAACGTAGTTCCTAACGCTTAACACTCATCGTAGCTTTATTTCAGCTCGAGAGATATTGTTTATTGTATAATGCTGACTAAGTTAAGCTGGTGTTACACAACTTTCATTTTCGAATTGACATTTTTTTCTTTTCTTTATATTTTTTTCTTTAGTCAATGGCTCCAAGATTTATTGATTGAGTTTTAAATGTTCAGATAATATATTTTCTGTTGTACAGTTTACACGTGTTAACCTGTAGCGTTTTCTATTACACGTGGCTGAATTTGGTAGGCTGAATGATGACAGGACGGAAAATGCCGGAACGTTATGGAACGCGTTAATGCGTTGCATATTTTTCAATCCACCATAGGTAATAACGTTTCACGGTAAATGAAGTTACGAATTTCACTAATGTTGGTTTTTCCTCAATGCGTATCAATTCTTTTGTAAACAATAAACTAATCAGTAGGTGTGAATGGGTTAGTTAACGCCTAGGCTCATATCTGCGTATTGACTCTTTCGTGAGCTTAATTTTTTCGCATAACGTCATTATATTTAAAAAAAAACATATTACAACATGAACCGAAGTATTGTAGAAGACATTTTTAAAATTATCACAATAAACATATCTGATGTTATATGCACCTGGTCTTGTCCAAAAAAGAGTATGAACATGTTTTTTCCTAAAATATTTCTTGGCTCTCTTACTTAAAGCGTCTGCTAGTTTTTATAACTTCACTATAAATAATCTGAACTCACAATGAAATATCTACTAGACATGCCCATAGTATGGTTACCATCCATTACAATTATAAAGAACTCACGAAACAAATTAGGCGAAAATATTTTTTGTGCATGAAACAAAGTTGATATTCGTTTTTAGTACCCCTCAAAAAACCGGAATGGAATTTTTTTTTATGAAATCAAGAAGTCAATTTACTTGCTCAAAACATTCGCCACGAATTTCCTTCGTGTTTTTGTTTGAAAACTACAAAAATTGTCAATAACTTAAGAACTACTCCTCCGAACCATACTTCAATTTACTGGATCTAGACCCAATGAAGTGCACATCATCTTCCGAAACCGGTATCCATAGATAAATTAGAAACGTAGATATAAAAGAAAAAAAAACTTGTGTTTTATTATTATTTTTGTAGCTAATAAAATCCTAAAACCTATTTGATTTTGAGCTCTACTGAATAAGAAAAAACACACAGTCTTTCCATTGCTGGTAATAACGTTCGATTAGGAATAAGTTTGTTATTGGTTATTGTTACATAAGAGCATTTTGCAATGGTCTGCTTCCACACGGTCGCCCTACTACTCACTTCACTGACAGTACAGCTAAATGTCTCCAGCAATTTCAGTATGGGATCGCGAGAAAAGTGGTCAGACATACCTCTCTCGAGAGGTTAAAGAATACAGACCTTCTCTCGTTGCTTGGTGTGCCATCGGTGGGTTAGTTCGCCCAGTGGAGACACAAGTAGTTTTTTGACACATGACTTACCAAACCCAGTGCTTACAACTAAGAACCCCACCACCCTTTCCGCATCGATGGCAACAGACTTTTGGGGAAAATTAAGTTAAGATTTTGTTGTTAGAGGTAAGTTAGTTTTAACTCTATGATTCATAAGATGAGCCCCATCAAACATGTTTAGACAACGAATGTATAATGTACATTATACTTTTGGGACAATCACTAATCGCATTGTAAAATTATATACAATGTAGTCAAGCTACAGGATTTATAATTACCTATAGTAAATAGATTTATATATGTGGAATCTATACTAATAAAAGGGATATAAAAAAAAAAAAGGAATGGTCAATATTTTTTCTAAAAGGAGTCTCGGTCAGCAGTTGTTACCACAAGGAAAAAACAGGAAGGACGGATATGGTGAATGAAGGCATTTTAAATGAAGAAGTGCGAGGGCTAATAACGGACATACTGTCATACAAAAAGACAGGGATGATTTCGTCTCTGCTTGTTTCAAAAAAAGGAGGATACATTTTTGAAAAAGGTTCTACGCTCATTTTGTAAGAAACTTTATGGGGGTTGACTGAATAACTGTCGTTCCCGTTTTAACTGTTACAGAATCACCTAGCTGATACTCGATCCCCCGTTTTTTGATAGTTTTCATAGCGGTTCGACGAACTGTTTTTGTTTACGACTGGCCCAGACCTGTTAACATGCTCTTCCGCTGTAGATATCTCCGGTCCTGTCTTTTGTTTGATATAAGACTGCTGGTATAATCTAGAGTATACAACAAAGCTTTGAAATCACGGAAAAAATAAATATTTGTCTTTGTATCTTTATTATCGTATTAAATTGGGTTTCCGGTATTCATATCTTTAATTTTATATATCCTTACTATACCCACTGGCTAGAATTTAAGTAAACTATAATAGTGAAAAAAAACTAGTGAAGTATGATGTACAGTCGAACATGGATAAGTGGATAAGTGGTGGCAGGATCGCAATTCCACTTTAAGTGGTATTTCGCTTACACAGGGTTTTACTTATTCAGGTCATTAAGGTCGCATGTACCACTGATAAAGGTTTCCTAACATAATATAATTTATTAACTTATGTAATAAAAAGCATATATAATATGAAAAGAAAGCAATAGAGATTATATTAATGAAAGTAATCTTTTTTTTTGTAATTCACTTAGGCACTTCATTACGTTTTTTTCTGTATCCTATATATAGTGACCCTAACTAAATAAGTGTTAAATCACCCTATACTCTGGTGCATATATAATGTATTGTAATTAGATGTAAAACATGGTAAAAGCTTTTTCTAGTAATAAACATGCGGGACCGGCAGTCGTAAAACAAGTCACAAGGGGTCGAAGGGCGTCAGCAATAAACCTGAGAGGGTAAGCTACACGGCTGTAATAAAACCGACCCAGTAGACCTAGGGTCACCTTCCGGCAGTCATAAAATCTAAAAGAGATGCCATAAAACAGTCCTTTAGGGGACGATGGGTCACGTACCGTAGGGCAGGTGTGACATCATAAACATACCCCTTTCAAGCCAGGCTCCGCCTTCCGGTAGGAAGGGGAAATAATATTTAAACCAGGAGGTTTCGCCCTGTAGGACTACTCTTTCCAAGTCTCCTCATCTCCATAGCCGCTATGACTCGGTCGCTTTACGCCAAGGCCCCGGGGCCCTGGAAGTAAGTCCACTCAGTCTTCTACTTGTCTACTCTCTCTGCAGCACCTATGAGCCTGTCACCCTGTCACTCAGCCTCCTAGCAGATCCTCTGACGACTTGTATCTATTACGCTGCCGGTCTCCCGCCCGAACTCTGAAAACTGGTCATATTCTTTATGAAACCTCTGAACCTCTTCTCCTGAACACAGTGTCTTGTCGGGACACATCCCTATCATAAAATGGAGTCAGATATTAACGTCGACATGGAACATGGTCCATGTTATAAACTACAACAATCCGCACTTGTCACCAGGGCTAGAGTGATTAGGCACTCCCCTAGTGACAACCCGACAATATAGTTTATTGGAAATTTGATCCTCAGACACATTTTATTGCATTTTTGGTTACTGGTAGCTGCTCTAAATCTTCTGAATTGTTTTAGATTCTTCAAGGACAAAATGTTGATTTCCTACACTTTCAAATATTAGTTTTTCACAAATAGAAAAATCGTTTAACTGTACGGACATTTTGACACTTTCTAATTTTCTTAGCAGTGTTTATTCCACTTATAGAGGTAAATATATAAACTATCCCCCTTACAGAGGCAATATCCACGAAAATTGATTCCTCTTATAAAGAGGTGAAAAAATTCTAGAAAACTTCTCCACTTCTCCAGTAACAGTGACTGTATGATACAATTAAGGGTTTCCAGCATATATTACATATTATTAAACAGGAGGAGGGGAGAGATTTTCAATATGGAATCCTACTTAATATGTTAGATATATTATACTTAAAAATTGATAACTAAACGAATTTAATTTTTTTAATTCGTAAGTGCTCGTAAGTAAGTTAAATATTCCATACTATTAAACAGGACGTCATACTTAATTAATTTGATGATTTCCTCGTTATCTCAAGGAAATATTTATTTTTTAATCAACAGCTAAGCGAGCATGATTATTTTTCATGGGTGGCTTTCATTTAGCACTATGGAGGGGGGACTGAGGCATCAAATATAATCACTATGCAAAATTTTAAGCCAGGTGAGTTATTTCTCACAAACGCATAGCAGAAATTACATTGGAGGTGGGTATTTAATACCAAGCTCAGTATGACAGAAAATATTTATTTTTTTAACGCATTAACTAACGACACTTAATCGAATGTTATCATTTCCATGTTGTTGTTTTTGGTTAGATTTTGCTACGAGTGACTCTCTTTGAAGGGAATGCGAATAGATTAGTGTGAAAGTGTAAGTATTTGAATTGGTGCAATGGATTTTTTTTCGGTTATATATTGTGAGTGTATTATTTTCAGTAATATACCACATGTTTACGCTTTTTCTATAGAAAAATTAATGACAAAAACAGTAAAAAAGTTACGCATTGTAAATTAATTCACTAAGGTCAGTGTTTAGAGGATCTTACTTAATCTCCCTCCCGTGGTAGTGGATAGAAGAATGCCCAGGAAGCAAGGGTGTGAGTATTAAAGGAGGAGTAGATACTTCTGATGTCTGAAAACCACTCCCAAATAAACACTAAAGTCTAACTTATACTGATAGCGCAACGTGTTGCTTTTGCGAATTTTCCGAAAACCTCTACTTTGTATGGCCTGCCTGCACATACCCCCCCCCCCCTATCATAAAATGGTGTTTCCAAAAGGCCTGAGTGAAACCCCTTGGAATCTGCAAAGGCCATAAGTACTCTTAACAGGGGATTTCAACAGAATACGCACTCCTCAATTTATTGCTAATATATATATATATATATATATATATATATATATATATGCATATATATATTTGTGTGTGTATATACAATTAAGGCTTTATTAATATAATCGTGAATTATTTGCCTTAAAGTCGATCAGTAGACTCACATTGACCAAAACAGACAGATGTGGAGAGGCGCAGTAATAAAAACATAAAACAAAAAATAACGAACAGTTAATTGACTATAAAAATAATGAATGTATGCAGTATATGTTTGTAGTGTTTTCCTCTGTTCGTTGGAAGATAATATATATATCAGTGTAATTGACGCTATTTAAAGTGTCACTGTAAAATAATGTGTTTGTGTTCTGTGAACTAGCACCACTGGGGTGGGACCAGCATTGCTGGTAACGCTCTTGTTTATTTGGTCTCAAACATCTCATGTGTTCTCATTAAGGACCTATCTATAGGTGAACCTTCACAGCGGAGACCAGACGTGTACACTCGCTTCTCCTCCCGCAGGGATTTAACTTTCTTCAGTGACAACCGAACCCACACCATTTCCGAAGTTAATTCTGAATTGAGGTATAGTTGACATCTGATCATTGGCCAAAGAAAAAAAAAAAGTAATACCAGGATATTAACACATTACCTGGAGAAGTAGAATAGAAAAAAAAATGTTTATTCTAGGACCATGTCCCTTATATGCATAGTTACAAATCACAAAATAAATAAATTCAGCTCGGGCCAAAAAAAGTAACAACACATCACATAGGAAGAGAAAATAAAATAATAATAAAAAGCTGAAAAGGTTCCCAGAACCTCAAATTAAAAATTAGAGTTCCAAAATTTGATTAATTACTAAATAAGGAGAAAAAACCACTGTTAAATAAAAATAAGAGGGGAAACTAATAGTAATAAAGTTAAATACATATATTAAAAGTAGCAGCTGCAGGGTTTTCGATGGAACAGCAAAATCGTATATAGTTAAAAATATAATGAAATAAGATAATAATAGTAAAAAAGGATAAAATATGAAAAGTAACACTATTATAATATGGTCGTGTCCCTGTTACTTTATTGGCTATGCATTTATTATAGTAAGATTAAATACAACGACCAGCTATTATTAATTAACATGAGTACGTGAGAAAGTCAATGTGAAATGATCAATTTGATCAAGTAACCCGCGCTTGTTATAAGCTTTTTTTTTTTTCGTATTGCTGCAAATTTGACCAATATTTGTTCAATTATTTACGCATTTAACCACTCTCATATTTAGACACCATATCACAAAGCTGTAGGCATCTGTAATATCATGTACGGGTTTCTATTGTAAGAGTAAGGCAAAGGGTTTGTTTCTTATCGACATCCTCAACCCAGCCTCTGTGTACTTCGAGTAAGACATATTTGCATGGTATAGGTAGGTGACCAAGTGTGCTACCCAGGTTCTCGGCTGGGCTTCTGGCCCCGTTGTTAGCTCAAGTGCAGCGCTCGTCGACTCAATTAGACTACATGACCACTTGGTTTTACTTCTATAAAAATTAACAGCCAACAGTGAACGTAATGTCGAAAACAAATGTTTTCGTGCACAAGGTTTTTTATAACAAGGTAGTATAATGAAAAAAATAATTTTGAGACCGCTGATCTTTGGAACTATTCATTACACTAACAGTTGTTATATCTGTTATAACGCCTACGCGACGAAGAAGTATCAGGGAAGCAGCGAGAGGAGAGGACGTCAAAGGTAGATTTCGCCGAACGGTGGGAGGGGGGCGTAGTGGGGGGGAGGGGGTTCTCGGCCGAACAGCCAGTTCGCCCTGGCACCTCGCCGTGGTAACAGATGGCGATTTCGTCTCAGTGCTTGTAGTTGACCGTCGTCACTCCCTTTTACGTATATCAGTTGCAAGTCATCAGCAGTGATATGATCATATCCAAGGACCTCTTCCTCCTCGGGGACCAGGACTACCTCCGCCTGCCCAAGGACGAGAAGAGGGCGATGGCTAGGCCGACCACGACTAAGAACCTCAGGTCAGTGCCTTGTGTTTGCCTCCTCTTAGTCTCTCCTCAGGTCCTAGCGCCCTATCCTTCAATCCAACTCCACCCCCTCCCCTTCTACACAACATTAACATCGCGTCACGTTAGAAAATAACAATTAAAAAAACTTTAACATTACATAATAACAATGGTGCCAAGTTACAAAAGGATCCAGAACCCTGCGTAGCAATACAGCCAGGAATTAGGTTTTATTCCGCAACGGCGGTGGAAGGGTAGAACGTGAAGTGTATCACACGTAAATCTGTATGTAAATAAAGGATTGCTTTCTGTTTCGCAAGTGTGGAAAATACTTTAAGCTTGTGTAAATTTAGTCTTGGTGGCTAGAGCTGTAGGGCGGTGTGAACGACCTGAGGCACAAATAGCCCTTCTCTTGACTGATAAACTATGCCAATGGCTGATAACGTGTGCCTGCTCCCGTAGCTTCTTCATCCCGGTATTTTATGCAATCTTCTCCTTTCTCTTCTTTATGTACCCACTTATCCTTCTTTTTTCTTTTTTTTTTTAAAGCGTCTTTCGAAAAAGCGTGCGACAGCGCCAGTTTTGGAAATACAGCCAACCGGGTGAAAGTGATCTGCCCGGATATTTTTTTCACTCAGTATTCCTCTCATGTCCAGTCCTCCTGTTTCTCCTGCTTTATATAAGCATATTTCCCTGTTATAATTTTATTTAAAAATGGACATTAATACATTTAGTATTATTTATCTACATATATTATTGCTTACATTAAATACATTGAAAAACACAACTAGTTAGAATGGAAATAAATTCCGGATTTACTCACTAAAAACTACAGCTTACAAATTTATTATCCGTTAGAAAAATATGAAGCATTGATGCGCAACTCATATTTTACCTAAATTCAATATTTCAGTCTTTTAAATACCACAATAGTTTTAATTTGTTTGTTATAAAATATCTATGTTTAGCTAAGAAAACATTAGCTATAAAATTTAAAAAATTCGATTTAATAAAGTTCCAAAGGATTTTCAAGTATAAATTTTATTCTTTCGGAGTATTTGTCATCTTGCATTCCAAGTTGATATAGTAAAACGTGTATCTTCATAAAAACAAAACGTATAGGACGATAAACGTCGAAGAGGATAAATATAAACATGCTTTATGTATGCATACACACACATAAAGAGAAAGAAGAAACCGCTAGGGCGCAGGCGTCGAGAGAAGCGCCCGTTTGTATGTTAGTGGGGGAAGGGAGAGTGAAGGGGGAGGTGGCTCACTAGCCCATTTCCCGGTGCCATGGTAACCTATAAACAGGCCTCACTCAAGAAAATCCCCCTTTACACACCACATGTGACACCCCCATTTTACAGAGTTTTGTTTCATGTTTACATACAGTCCAGGTATCGTGACAGATGTAGACTAGTATTTGGCAAAATATATAATTTCCAAATATATTTTTTTGGACGATTCATAAAAAAAAAAAAAAAAACTTGAAAATTATTAAATATTTACAATTACAATACTACAATTAACATTTATGTAACTGAACTTCTGAAGCTTTTCTTATGTAGGAATTGTACAATTTACAAACACACGTAAACCTTGGATATAAAATAAGTAGCAACAAACAATTATGGGGTACTTGGCAACGTTTACATTTAACAATGTAGTTCTAAAGTGTTTTGGAAATTTCAAAGTAGTTAATTAATAAATTACATTTAATTATTTTTTCCCGTCTCACTGTTAGACAGGAAGCCTTTGATGCTGACAATATATCATCTTCTATGATAAATATATTTTTTAATTTATTTAATATGAAGATAACGTTCCGGGATACCCTCCATTCCTAAATTAATTTTTAGTTGAAGGCCTGTCTAATTTACTGTTTTTTCCCCTTTTTAATCAGTAATAAATTTTATGATTTTTCACGATTAATCTACTATTACATTTTTCCACGTGCTCCATCTCGAGTTCAATCAAATCATTGCTTTACAATGAATTTTTATTAAAAAAAATAACTGAATATAAATTATGTTAACCTTCCAAACCCTTGAAAAGAATGGATGCGGTACAATATTGCTATTGTATTATTTTTTTACCAAAAACATAATTAAATAAAAATAGCTCAAAAACGTTTTATGAGGATTACAGTCTTATGATGATAATTTTTAATTACATAATTTGTTATATCATTAAACAGATATAACTATTTCATTGATATCCAAGTATTTGAGGAATTTACAAGTTTGTCGCCACGGGATAGCCTAGTTAAAACTGTCTGACTTAGTCTTAATGGAAAGCAGGAGGTATTGGGTTTGATTCACTAATAATTTATTCATTTATAATACTCGCGTTCATGTTTTTGAACAAAAAAAAAACATAATCTTAAAATATATTAGATATTACTATATAAACCATACTCATATTTCCATACTCTCAGAAATATGCTTAAATGTACTTCAATACCTTACTTTATTATATATCGTAATCTTCAATGTATTTTTTTTTCATTATATCAGAAATAATATTGATGTTATCGAAACATTATCAAATTATGTTCTTC
The DNA here is from genome assembly GCA_930367205.1 of Acanthosoma haemorrhoidale. Lineage (NCBI taxonomy): Eukaryota > Metazoa > Arthropoda > Insecta > Hemiptera > Acanthosomatidae > Acanthosoma > Acanthosoma haemorrhoidale. The sequence goes on along the minus strand of OV884014.1, from coordinate 83,437,365 downwards.
TAATCATATTAAAATGGTTTGATAATTCTTTTTAAATTATCTTGAAAATATAAATATAAATGTGCAACTACACTTTCAATGCATTTAAATTGTGATAAAACGTATTTTAAATTTAGGCTTTGACAGAGATATTGTGTGAAACATCCCAAAGAAAAAAGAAATTAAGAAATTTTTTTTTTTTTTATTATTATTATACTCTTTATTGGGCTATAATTACAATCTGCCTATTAAGAAAATTAAAAATAAATCTGGCTAACTATCCCTGGCTAAGTGCAGGGCGGATACCTGTCTCGGATTAACTAGGCAACATAATTTAAAATGATCCTTGAGGAATAGGACTTGAGTTCAAAAAACAAAACTGTGTATATGACTCAATCATAATATCGTGATAGAATAATTGGTTTTTCTGAAATATATAGTTTGGAGTCAAGATGCACCCCTCCCCAAAGTTGTTCTCCAACCCTGTTTGTCTGAAAAACAAATACTTAAAGATTTATTCCCGCGATTAAAATAATTTAAACAAAGGGGAGGAAATATTCACACCCATGATGGGAGACCAGCCACATTCTCTGCCTAACACGCGATCAGGCTGAACACCCTATCAGAATAACCTCGTATAATTTGTGATTCACCAGAGTATGTCTTTAAGGGTAATTATATATAAAAACTTCTATATTGTGATAAAATTACAATCTGCCTTACGGGTAATTAGGCAATTACTTAAGCCTTACCATTTGTATGAGCTAAATTTTAAATCATGACGGAATATTATATAATATGTACTGTATTATTAATTTATTATCTAGAAAATATTGTTTACAAATGTCGCCTTTAGAATCAAAACCCGCCATATCCATTTTCAGAAATTTTACAGAAGTGACGAAAAACAACCCTAATTTACATAAATATCAAAAGATTGTTGAAGACGAAAAAATTTCTTAAAACAATAATCACGTACTTTCGTTCTTTCTAAACGCACCAAAAACGATTTATCCAAATTCGAATTGCTGGATCGGGGCTGTTTTTTCTCCTGCACAATTTCTGAAACTGGATGTCGCGGGTTTTGATCCTAAAGGTCTCAAATGTTTCCCGAGTTGGCCTCAATGTGATTATTTATTTCAATTGTATCTTCTTATCATAAAAAAAAATATGGTAACTTAATAGCTACAATTCAGTTCATGCTACTCGTATATGTGTAATGTATGTTGCAATTATTATACGGCCGACTACACTCCATTGCCTAGGTGCCCCTAGGCTCAACCCTTGGTAGACTCTCACTACCTTCCTGATTCCATCCGCCTTTTTAGGCATTCCACACCCTATATCCTTCTCATACATCCTTCAAATGGGGGACTTCCCTTAGTGAAAGGCACTCATTAGCCCAAAACAATTTTTCTTTATTTTTCCCACATCCTATTTTTATGTTTAAGAGCTAAGAAAAAAAAAAAAAAAAAAAATTACACAGCTGTTAACATACGTTCTTTTAAATGCCATGTAACATGTCTTATACTTTCAAGTGTAATGAATTAAATTACAATCAACTAAGAAATGAGTCTGGAAAAATTGTTTTATTTATTTACATTCATGATTGGCCTACCCATAATATACCATATAAAACGAGCGTGTTAATGTTCCCGCAGTATTGTCCCTGCTGTTGCGTTGAAAATTATGACAGAACTCTATCATTGCTTGTTTTATAACGGTTCTTGTTGAATCATGGGAACGAATGGTTACAGATCTGTGGCATTTTAAATATTATGATTGCCATTTTTATGATAGAACAAGTTAAAATGTCCAGCGGGATTACAAAAAACTGTTCATTTTTTCAAGAGAAAAACAGGAAGATAACTTCTCATCGTAAGCTATTCGTATACACATTGAAACTTCAATAGCAACGTTTGTTGTTAAAATTTAGAGGTTTTATGTTTAATCTCATCTCACGAAACTGCGTCAAAAAATAAACGTTTATTAAGCAGCTTTCTGGTGTCTATTTCTAAAGAACTTTTTAGAATTTTTTCACTTTGTTATAATAAGTAAATTTTGTGTCATCAAAGGGAAAGTTTTATTTATTAAACAGTTTTATTGTATTTCCACGACTGATAACTTATTCTTTAAATTAATAGTGCTTTCGACAGCTCTAAGCTGTTTTTAAGAATTTTTAATTGTAGTAGAATAGAAGGACAATTTCAAAATAAGTAACCACTTATTTACGTATAATAATAGTAATTAGTTTGTCTCCATATGACCAGTTAAAGGTTTTTATCATTTGACTTTTTATTTTATTGTAGAAAAAGCTGAAGATGACTGCTTAGAGCTGTCAAAAGCGCTATTAAATTAAAGAAAAAGTTATAAGCGGTAGAAAGACAATAAAACTGTTTTGTAAATATTATTTCACATTTCGGTAGTAATCTTTTTATTATTGAAAAGTTTTATTATATGAATCATTCAACTTGGCTGAGTGTTTTTAGAAATATGAAAATGTTACTCCGTGTAACATGTTTTTTTTTGTGTAATGTTTTCTTCCTTTTTTTAATTATTTTTAATAGTTTTATACTAGCTGTGTTATACTTATATTATTATTAAATAGTACAACAGTTCGGGCTGGTTGTTTTTAACTTTTGTACTCTATTGAGTCCAAACTGTCAAATACTACAAAGGCTCAATGCATCTATGAAATATTAAGATCTTTGAGATGCAAACCGTATTTAATTTTTAAAGAACTTATCTGTTTATTTACCTACCATTCCTGGGCTATTTATTCTGCTTTTAGGCTTTATTAAAAAAAGCCTGCTCTGCTTTTAAGACAAGTAAACTATATTATACAAATGGTGCTTAAAATGAGAAAAGTTCAATAACCTAGCATTACTTTTAAGGTTTACTGATTTAATATGGTTTATAACACAGTTGTACTAAAAGGTGTAGTCACTATGCATTTCAGTTAAACCCAAACAGTTTTGTCAATTAGATCTTTGTGAAGATGTTAGATACAGTTATATTAACGTTATGTTACATTACAACTTTCTTTTGTGTATTTCATTTTCCCCGTTAGAGGAAATGCTGGAGTGTCCTATGCTAAGACGTGCCTGCACACGGGGTCCGGTTTATTTCTGAACCACCCACGACACCAGAATGTTTTTCACCCCACCACATCGGGTCACAGCCGGGACAAGTGAGTTTGGACAACGGAAATACATGTGCTCCCAAACTACCTCCACACTTTATATATAGACCGGCTGTGGTAATCCCGACGGAGAGGAGGAAACGAAAAAAAAAAAAACTCAAAAAAGTGGTCTGTCTGGCAAGTATAATTGTCCGTATCAGGCGAGGCTGCACTCTTATTAGTGTCTGCCGGAATGAGGTAATTTTGTATATGGTAATAGACAAGGCATTTCCGTTCGAGCAGTATATGACATACAAATTTAGGAATCTCAAAAAAAACATTTCTTCGAAAAGACAATTTTGTACCTATCCTAATTTTGAAACAAAAAAAAGATACAAATATAGATCGTCACCTCCCTCACAAAGAGAGATCTGGGATACATCGCTCCTTGAACTTAGTCACTGAATGTCATGGAGCACTAGAGCCACAGGCGCTCAAGGCCTTAGTGAAGACATTGACATGCACTTATAGGGCGTTACGTGACGACTTTAATCATAGAGGTGGATTATAGGAATGTGTGAAGGAGGAATATAATTGTGCTAGTGGGTTTTGGTAGAATTCGGTGAAAGTCTTTGTTTGCATTTGATTAAATAAACATATATAAAAAAAAATTGACAATAAATCAGAAAAATTCAATAAAAATAATCCCATTGTTTAGTTTAACATGTTATTAGGAGGTATTTCATCAGTCGGACGGATTTTGAGTGTTGAATGAATTCGAAAAATTAATTTTTTATCATGAATAATCCATGATTATTTGATCCATAACAGTATAAAAATAACAGTGGATTTAAAATAATGAAAATGAAAGTAAAGATATTTTTTATTGAATCAGGGAAAATGTTTCTTTGACTATGAAGCCCTCACTTGAGTATTGACTAATTCATTACTAATCCAAATTGGTTTTATCGATATTTGTAATTATTCACTTGAATTTGGTAGTCGGACTTTTTGTGGTGCTTTGTTATATCCGTTTATTTGTGCTTTAGGAGTTTTCTTAAGAGCTGTTACAATGTATCTCTTAACTCATTAATAATGTAGTTTAATATAAACCGGTGCCATTAATGTCTGCGCAGGAGCCTACGTACCATGGATCGCGGTCTAGGTATTTATAATATGAAGGTTAATTTAAAAATAAAATTAAACTCATTTTGGATTAGTCCCAAACCAAGAGGCAAACGCCTATGGTCGAAAGCGCCTTATTTTTTCATTTTTTTTATTTTTCTTTCTTGACTGTCTCAACTTATTTTAGGAGATTTTTTTTCGCCAGTTCGAACCTCAGACCTAATTCAGGGTGATCGTAACTACCAACAGAAAAAAAAAATGTTAGCTCGGGTATAATCTCGAAGGGTGGTCGTTTCCACGACAGAAGTTCCGTGAAAGCCGTTTAATCATCGGGCATAAAATCCAGGAAACTCAAAAGCACACTGGTTTATGTTCCAAAGAATGGATTTTTTTTTTTTTCAAAACGACTTGAGTGCCGAACGCTTAAGAATTGCAGGGGTTCTTAGTCAAACGTAATCGCTTTTTTCGACCCTTTTAAAGAGAGAAAGTTGAGCTCTACAAATACCGTAATTCGGGTTATAATTTGTTTTTAGTTCTAGAAATAATTCTTTTGAAATTTGTCGAATTCATATATGTCAATATCAGTGACTGGACTGGGGGAGTCTATTTTGGAAAAAAACAACAACTTTGATTGCCTCCCTGTTAAAAATTAAGATTATGATCCTTAAATCGATACCATAAATATATTTTATAGTAGATTTTTAGCATATTTATTAAATTATTTTTTTAATGACATAGAAATGTTCAATTTAAAATATTTCAAAGGTTTGCGGATCGCTTATCTCATCGCAAGGATATCTCAGATGGTAGAGCACCCGACTAGGCATCCCCCGGGTTCGTGTCCCGATCTTGCCAGTAGTTTTTTTCGTTGGCTGTTAATCATTGATAATTATAAATAACAGGGAGGGGGTCATACCACAATATCAATACCTCGTAAGAAAAAATCACTTTTTTGGTCTTTATTGGAATAAGTGTGGCAGCTTGATTATACCAATGCAGTATCTTATGTTATTTCATACGTATTTTATAGAAAACGGAGTAAGCAATTGTATAACTTAAGCAATAACCTACTCCTCCTACCATCCTTTATCACTTTTTTATTTTTTATATTTATTAATATTGGCATGTTTAAAGAAAATTTGTGGATTATGAACCGCTTTGATCTATTCAGTGGAATGAATGCTAAAATAATGGTTTTGCAAGTTTGGTCACATGTAATAGTATATGGCTGGGTGATATGTACATATTTGATAGTTAGTGTTTTATTTAGTCAGGGGATTTTTTTTTGTATCTTCTGAAGAAAATTCTGATATATTTTTTGTTTGTTTGAGTTATTTCTGCTCGATAGGCTACCAGTGTAATTTGAAACGGTTTTGGTGAAAGATAAAAGACTGGGTACTGACGCGTGAGATGAAACGAGGTGTACAATATATGTATTATTATCTTTAGACTCCGGGGCAGGTAGTTCATAGCGCGTCTTCGATTCCTTCAGCACCAGTAATATCTGTCAATCTCTTGTGCCATTAATCTAAGGTATTGTTCCCGGGGCAGTTATGCTCTTTTATAGCAATCTAACGATGATTAATGTATAAATTAGATTTAATGATATTCAATTTGGAACTCAGAATAAATTAGTCATAACTACTGAATAAAGGTTAGTCATGACTAACTTCGCCTTGTCTAACGCTGACCCGAAGGACAGATCCTGGAACCGTTGAAGGAAGCAATAACCAATTTAAAATGTCTTTGACCTCATCTCGTTCTAGACTCAAGTACTAAGTAGCAGTTGTTTTCGTCTATAGATACGCTGATTTTATAGTCTACTGATATATGTTTATTAATATTATTTATGCACATATGTATAAATATGTAAATTTTGAAATGAAAATTGTAGCAAAAACTAATTATGGCTTTAAATTATTCTTAATAGCGGAAATCACGATTTACTCATAGACTGTTCCTTCTACTGAAACAGCTCTAGGGATGAATACATACTTAAATAAGCTAAATATATGAAAAAATTATAGTGTATTGACAATTAAAAATTGACTCTGAAAGAAATGTTACGTGCTTAAAATGCTTAAATTTAAGGTGTTTTGGTAAAAAGATTCACGATTCAATTAATTTATATTAAAGGCTTGTTGAAAAATGGACTTAAATAAAAAACTTAAATCATAAAAAAAAATGTTATATGCTTTCAATTTGTTTAGCTTACCCTTGAAAAAAAAAAACTAAATGTCACAGAGGGAATGAAAAAAATCGCTGTGTATATTTTTTAATCCCGCTTAGAAAGTTTTTCACATGTGCTTGACCATGAATTCTTCAGTCACAGATAGGCTTGACCTGGCCGACTACAAACCATTGCCTAGGTACACCTAGGCTCCACCCTCGGTAGACTCTCGCTACCTTCCCGATTCCACCCGCCTCCTTTAGGCATTCCAAACCCTATATCCTTCTCATACATCCTTCAAATGGGGGACTCCCCTTAGTGAAAGGCACTCATTAGCCCATAATAATTTTCCTTTATTTTTCCCACATCCTACTTTTATAAGTTTGAGAGCTAAGAAAAAAAACAAAAAAAACACATAGGCTAGGTAGACTCTCACTACCTTCCCGAAACCACCCACCTCCTTTAGGCATCCCACACCCCATATCCTTCTTATACTTCCTTGAAATGGGACTCCCCTTAGTGAAAGGCACCCATAAATCCAAAATAATTTCCCCACATCCTAATTTTTATAAGTTTGAGAGCTATGAAAAAAAAAAACACATAGGCTCGACAAAACAAATTTTAGAAATGTCGATATGAACTCGCGTTACTAATGAGAAGATTCACCTCCTTTTTTCCATTATGAAAAAATAGTTTTGTCTGATATTAATTTAAAAAAAAACAAATAAAAAAAATTGATTAGACGTTGTAAATAGTAATGGACTTATAATTGCCCCTTGAAAGACGCCAAGATTCTTTATTAGGGTTAAATAGGTTTAGACCAATGATGCATTGATCAATAAGTTATTCACTACATCTGAGATTACCTTTTCCTTACCTCATAGTGATTACAGTAAATAATAATGGCCTTATAATAGGCCCTTGGAGGACTCCGAGATTCTTTAATGCGGTTAAATATTCCAATAATTTCTTCTGTGATTTTTTTTTTTTACATTTTGTTTTTAATTTCCTCGAGAGCATTTATCACTCGCGGAACGTTCCTAGCCTATTACGGCTTCGGAATGCCCTTTCGTGTCCAATATCATATTTCAAACAGGAACAGTAGGAGTTAGAACCCCAACTCAATTTATTATCATATAAAGAGAAACAACCATTCAGGGGTTTCCTTAAACAGGACTCTACTGTTTATAGGGCCTGAGATGAATCGGCATCGTACCCCGCTGTAGTAACAATAACGTGTCTTACAAAAATTATTATCTCGCCCCGAGATGGTGGACGCAGGGATCAAGGCATAACGAGTGGATTTATAACCGGGGGCGAGCCGCACAGTGCAATAATGAAGCCTAATTTGTTAGTTACCTCAAGGCAATTTATTCCCATTCCCTATTAAGGAAATCTTAAAGGCTGCTATTATCTTATCGCAATTTCTTTATTTTTATCCTTTACTTATTTTCATATTAAGCCTTTATTCGCAAGTCCCAGAGAACCTTGCTAAGAGTACAAATTTATAAACGACTTAACTGACTGTTATCATGCCACATGTCATCGAATGCCGAACCTTAATCGAAAAAACACCAACCATAATAAAATGTAATTATTTTTTTTAAATAAGTTCCAACTGGTGTTTTTTTTTCTCAGGGAAATATTGAGTCAACGCAGGGAAATATTGAGTCAATGCAGGGAAATGGGAGGGTAACACATTCGGCATGCTCATATTGGCGTAAACTGGACTTCTACAATGTTTAATATTAATATCGAATCAGTAACAGTTGAAATAAAATATACACAAAAAAACTGGCGATTGTTCTCGTAGATTCCCAATTAATTCCCATTTAGGGTTATTTATCGGGAGCCACCCTCTCGAAATATACTCTGCAATAAAATCACTTTACATCAAGGGATTTGAACCCAAAACTGTCATATCGTGGACCAGTAACTCCAATAACTATAACTGATCAGAGCCGTAACCGTACAACATTTACTCCGCAGTTATGCTTGGTGAAATTTATAAACTTTATCAAAGAAATAAATATTTTCTTCACATCGAATCAAAAGGTTGGACTAGGGAATACAACCGAAGTGAAACATACACTGGATCCACTAATCTTGGGATGGTCCAATCCAAAAACTATAAATCCTAGGCTCGAGAAATTGTAACAGATCACTCGATACAAAATCATCACACTTTGACACGATGTAAACGGTTCAGTGAAAAATGTTGGACACTTTTTAAATTTACTCAACCTCTGCTCAAGTAAATACCGTCTTATTTGTCTGTTCCCTCAAGTTATTTATTTCTTATTCAAATTCTCACGGGTACCAAGTCAGATCCCTCTATCTAGGCGCTTGGGAATGCCAGTATGGGCTGCTCAAAGCGCTTGTGAATAATTATAAAACAGTTTTATTGTCTTTACACAACTTATAGCTTCTTCTTTGATGTAATTGCGCTTTCGACAGCTCTAGAAGATGCCATCTTTAATTATTTCTACAATAAAATAAAAAGTCAAATAATAACCACTTTTACCTGCTCATATGGAGACAAACTAATTACTATTATTATAGGTAACAATGATTACTTATTTTGAAATTGTCCTTCTATTCTACTATTAAAAATTCAAGAGTATAAGACGTATGTAGTAAATAATTAAAATTCAAAACTATCAAGTAATCATTAAAACCATCAAAAATTGTCAACGAGTAGCCATAAGATTAGAAAAACCCAACTATATATCAATCCTATGGCTACTCACCCAACTGGTTATATGGGATATATAACTCATTTAAAACACTGGTATTTTTTTTTTTAAATCTTTTTAACTAAGGTTGTTACATTCACACTGGCTTTGTCAAGGAGGTATGGAGGGGCGGGTTTTTAGCTTACGCGTGTTTGATTTTTTCACCTTTTTGTTGATATTATCCGACCTTAGGGATTCTGATTTTATTTCAATAATAAGAAAGAAGAATAAGAAAGAAATAACTTGAGGGAAAAGTAAAATAGGACGCTATTTGCTTGATCTAAAACCACAACCGACATTAAACCATACGAACATATCCTTAGCGTGGTATGAGACACGGTTAATGGTATGTCTGGTTGTTGAGAAGGCGAACATGAGAGGCAACGCATTATTGCAACAAACAGTGCTGCTTTCTTGCTCACTTGTAAAGGCAATTTTTCTCATAACGGAATGTTTATATAAAGATTGAGTTTGGACGCTAAAAACATCAAATAACGTAGTATCACGGACCCTAAATTCATTCTGTTCATTCAAGTCTCATTGCTTTAGACTATTATATTGATTTAAAACTGCTACCTGAATATTCGTTTCGAAAATTAAACCACCGCCATAGGATCCCTTGGATCTAGGCACCGCTGATATCACTACCCGGGCATGCTCCAATGATCCAGTCCCCAGCCTCTGCCACACGAAGTAGATTAGGCCAGCGTTAACATAAACACCCACCATAGCCGACCGGATTACAGACATTACAGCGGCCCTCCCTTCATTACTGCATCTAGTGGTCGTTCCGAGATTACGGGCCTCGGCCAACTGGCTATTACTTGTGGCACTAGTCTAGGATGTGTTCTCCAAGGCAGCGTGCTTAGCGCCTGTCTACGTGAAGTTAACAGCTAATAACAGGAGAAAATATATAGAACGGAAATCTTTCAATTATGTTTCAAAAGAGTCAATTTAGATAAGAATCGCAAATGTTTACATTCTTTGACTTTCAAATGGCCTATATCACCCGCACCTTAGAAAGTAGATCATAAACCGATCAAAAACATCTTGTAACAGCACCGTATCTTATCCCTACACTATTTGTCCTGTACTGTTTCAGAAAAACATCTAGCAGTGGAGCTAACATAAATCCAGGATGACTTGAAATCCTTTCCAGGCTTTCGTTGTTTGTAGGTAATTTTTTTAAAATAACCCCTGATTCAGTAGAGTGCAATACATAATGAAAATCTATTGATAAATATACGCATATATACGAATATACAACGTCGCAATGCCCTGAAGATAAATTTTTCATGTTGATTGAATACAACGAAGCTCTGTGATATGGTTGTGCAAAATTTCGGCAAAGAATTCAGCTCATGCTGAGCGCCAAGTATGAGATCCAAGGACAACAGGATCAGTATTGTAGAGATCACACTGGTTCCTTAGGTATCAGTCCATTTTTATTTCGATATTAGTAAAGAAGATGATCGATCATTTATTAAATTTTTTTAAACCCCCTCAAAGGAAGATGTTATTGGAAGTATATACTATTTCAACTAAATTAATTAATAAGCTATTAATCATCTTTTTAAAGAAAAAAAAAATGGGGTTTACGTCAATATTTTAACTGTAATTTTGTTTTTTGAAAAATTGATTTTCAATGACCAAGATGGCTTAGCGAAGAAAATGAACTATTTTTTGTACAAAATAGGAAGTTGTTTTTTCACAATTATTTAGTATAAACTGACGTGATAAGTTTTGAATCTAATGTTGATAAAGAGTGTCCTAGAATTAACGTTAGATTTGATTTAAATAGAAAACACAGTTTTTAGTATTATTTTTATTGAATTATAAAGTAAATAAGATAGAGTTATTTGTGGAATAACACATCGGACAAATAGCCTCCACGACTTTGCTGGCACATACGCACTCTTTTGTCAAAATTTTCCATGACCATTTGGCATAAATGTGGTTGAATTTCGTTGATGCAGCGTTGAATTTCCTCTTTTAATGCACGGCTGTGGGCTTGTTGACATATACCTTTGACTTCAAACAACCCCATAAAAAGAAATCTAAAGGTGTTAAATCACACGATCTAGGAGGCCAATTCTTATCACCGAAACGAGAGAGTACACGACCTGGTAAAGTCTCATGCAGTATTTGAATTGTTTCATGGGCAGGCTGTATGGCATTTGGCACCATCTTGTTGAAACCACATGTTGGCCACATCAATATCATCCCATTTCGGCACAAAGAACTGTGTTTACGACGCCGAATTGATGTTCCTGGATTTTCAACAACAATCTCACGCACTGCTTCGATATTGACATTTGAACGCCTTGTTTTTGGACGACCAGTGTATTTAGTGTCTCCAACTGATCCAGTCTATCTAAATTTTTCAATCTATTGATGAAGTCAAAACAATATTCCGACCATATTTTGTATGAAATTTTCGAACTGCGGCCGCCAAACTTTTATTATTTTCAACAATAAAGACACGTTGTTCTATCCTGTAACGCTCCATTTTTACTAACTCTAAACAGTCAGATGTCAAATTATTTTTTTTAAGGGTTGCCAGCCCTTTACTGCACAAATGGTGGCAAATTCAAATCTTGCGTTAATCCTTGGACACCCTTTATTATACACTATTTTAGACAGTGGGCCTAATGTTTGACAACCTAGGAGCAAAAAGATCCTGGACCTTAGCAAATGAATTATAATATATTAAGACAATTTACCGAATATCTTAACTAACTATGGTGTTCAGATAGCGGTTCCGGTTCGAACTTTTAGTTTGATATAAACAAATTTGGCTGTTCCCAAAAAAAAAAAAAAAAATCCGTTATCTAATGTAGGCAAGATCGCAAGGTAACTGATGTTAGGACCAACAAGTATTATTGCAGTTCCAGTACCCTCCAGTCAAGTCCATGGAAAATGGAAATCACTATCTCCAGCAGTTGTGACCAATTCCAAGTCCTGATAACAGACACGAGGGGATATGATAGCGGAAATGATAAATACCAGATATAAAAACAGCTGTTGGCCTTCTAGACGGTGCTCTGTGTTATACTGCAGAGAATGACATGACCTTAAAAATATCACCTTTGATCTAACTTCCCACACGTGGCAGGTTTTTACGATGGGCTTAATTTCCTTATGTCCACTTGTCTTGAATCTCCTCAAACGTCTCGGATTGATTCTTGATAACAAAATCCTTGTGGCACCAGTTTGTGACTTTATGTGGAATCATTGATCTGTGAATGCTCAACTAATGTGTTATTGCTTTTCGAGAAGCTTTGCGCATAAATAAAATAACGATTTGACATTATACGCTTCATTTGTATTAAGTTATAGGCCAGCGGTAATGAATGCAATATTCTTTGAGACAATTTGAGCTTAGTCGGTTTGATTTGCGAGGTCATAGTTAGCCATGATTTTGAATACATGTGGACGTATTTGTAGGAACTCAGCTTAGGTTGGTGAAAGAGTATGTTAAATCTTGATTAGATATATTTGTGAACGACGTTTCAGTATATTTTATAAGCCTGCATTAGGTCCTTATGATAGTTAATCTAGGATGGAAGTGACACATGTACAGTAACAATACAAAGGTGATCTCCAACAAAAAAAAACCACCTTTATTTGTACTAAATGGAGCCGAATGAACTTTCAAAATCATTTTAGAACCAATTTTATGATATTTGTCATCTAATTATAGTAACTACTGGTTAGTCTCTGAGAGACTGACATGGACCCCAAACACGAGGCTAAAAAGAAAAGAACTAAACAGACGCTTTGGACAACTGTGCAGACTACTTCGAAGGACATCCCATCTCTCAATAGAAAATAAACTACTTATTTACATAAACGGAATAGAGCTATGGGGGACAGCAAAAAAGTCGAACATCAAGTGCATCCAATCCTTTCAATCATAAGTCCTGAGAACAATAGTAAATGCCCGTTATTACGTCAGCAACAAAACCCTTCACAATGATCTGAATATATCCTACATTCTTGTACTCATCCCTTCCAAGCTCATAAAATTCCATAGTAACCTATCCAACCACCCTAATTTCCTAGCACAGTCATTGCACTGCTCCACTCATCCCTATAATCCTCTTCGGAGACTAAAACGGCCGTGGCCTCGTGACCTGCTATAAATAGGTGACAGTGGGAGTCCTGCCAATGGCCAGTTTCTCTAATCATATCCTGAGCGTCTGTGGTTCTCGTGCTCTTGGTCAGCCTCCGCTGGCTTTTATCCAGTGACGCGGATAACGTAGGAGCGTGGGGGACTTCCCAAGACTCCGCTTCCTCCTTCGCACGCGAGGGACAACCATGTGGACTTGGGGGGCCTCTGGGCTGTTTGTATATATAGTATGAATGAGCGAATGAATGAAAATTGTAAATTGGTATGAATGAGATCATTTATCACAATTACTTATAGCCCAATCAGGCAGATTGTAAGTTTATCATAATATAGTTGTATATAAAAAAGAAAGTCTCTGAGAGCTTTTATGCCGTATCTGTCATATTTTTCATATTTCTATTGATAATTTTTTTTTTCTACATTTTTTATAAAAATAGAATACGATCTTTTTTATGCATAGGCTAAGAGTAGATTTAGAAGCTGCAGAGTTTTTTTTTTTTTTATAATAGAAAACTCACGTTTTAATTGTTTTGGAATATTAGTTATCAAAAGGAGCTGTCTATATTTTACTCTTTTATCAATAATTATTGAAATTTAATTTGCTGATAAGTGGACAAAGTTTCTTTGGACAAAATCCGCTTCGGAACAATATTTATTCTATCATGAATTTTGTATAAATACTCTTGCCAGAATCCTTGAACACATTTGTATTTTTTGTTAATGAATTAATAATCTGAATTAAAGTCATGTATTTCTGAGGGCACAGATTACCATTGACAAGTGAACTTCACGGATGAGAATATTGCCAATCATGTATATTTTAAGTTAGACCCAAAACACTATCAGCACCTTATTACGCTTGCAATGTAATATACATTGTTGACCTATTGAAGTAACTATTTCAATAAATTTTATTTTAATAAAATCAAGGATCTAGGTGTATTTTGTTAACTTTTTTTCAGGTTTCGTAAAAGCTTACCGGGGTTTGATTTCGCACACCCTGACAATGAAAGCCCTGTGACATTGGCAGGAGCAGACACCCAACAACGGACCTATATGATCCTTGTGGAGGGAGAGCCGTGCTCTGGGTCAAAGAACTCATCATGTTTAATCTTGTTCCATTATTTATCTATGTGTTGTTCTCTCATCTTTTTTCCTCTCCGCTTATTCAATCTCTCCGCTCCCCCCTCCACCGGCCCCCCCCTACCCCCCACTCCTCATTCCCCCGTCCCGTTTAAACGAGATTTATCCTCGTACAATCTCTTACTCAAATTAAACGTCTCATTACCCTCCATTATCGGCGGTTTCCGACGATTGTTTCTCTTTCAATTGTACAAAGTCATCTCCCAGTCGTCACGCCCGCAGTTAAGACATGATGCTATTTTTATTCACATGGCTTTCATCAGTTGCTGTTTTCAAAAGGCTAAACAGAACACCAACCCGCAATAGGATGGCACTGAATAATATAAAATGTAAGGGATTATATATTAAAAAAAAAATTTCAAATTAGTTTTACGAACTTGACTTAAAACTCCCGTCTGCAAATGTGGAGGCATCTTTTGATGTTCTTTCCCTCAGTCATAGTCATGCATGTCTATTTATTAACTCAACATCTTATTCACAAGTTGTAATATTTATTTTAAGTATACGAATAAATATATGACAAAAAATATACAATAATGTCATATCATTTTCTCCAGAACACACAAATCTCACCGGTAAAAATTTTTTTTTTCTAATTGTAGTTCGCTAAAGTTCCAACAAGTATCATAATACTGGATAACTCAGGACGTTATGATCAGGGGCGAAAGTATAAGATTTCTGGCTGGGAGAAAAATAGAAAATGGCAAAGATATGATTATATGATGCATAAAAATAATAGCGATATGCATTTAAGATAATGGAAATGAAAGTAAAGATATTTTTTATTGAATCCGGGGAAACGTTTCATTCTCTATGACGCCCTCTCATCAGTATTGAGTAATCTATGACAAAATTCATTTGAATTTGGTCGTAGTATATTTTATCCGTTTATTTGTGCTATAGGAGTTTTATTAAGAGGTCGTACGATTTTATCTCTTAGCTCATTAATAATGTTGTTAAAAATAAACCAGTGTCATTAATGTCTACGTGGAAGCCTACGTGCCATGGATCGTGGGCTAGGTATTTATAATATGAAGGTTAATTTTAAAATAAAATTAAACTCATTTTGGATTTTTTTTTTTTTTTTTTTTTTTTTTATAGCCCCTTTAAATTTCCAGATAATTATATAAAATTATAGATCCTCAGGTGAATCTATTTACAAATTATTTTGTATTTCCTGTAGCATCACTACATTATATACAGGTTTTGTTATTTTATAGAAATTATAAAATGAATAAACAAGTACAATGATATACATTATACGTGACTGGACTAAACTGACTAATAAAGGTGATGGGGCCACCTTTTTGATATTTTGGATTAGTCTCAAACCAAGTGTATATAAAGGGTTAGACCCAAAATGGCAAGAATATGCTAAATATTTGAGCGTGTAAAACTTATCTGACTAATACACAGATCCCATTCGATAAAGAAGATAAAGAAGTCCTTCCATGTATTCACAAGGTTCGGAGTGCAATACATGGAGGGATGTGCCGTATGTTTCATGTTTTAGTTTGTTTTAATGCACTGGTGAGTTAAATAGTTCAATATGTTTATGCTGTCAGGCAATAGGCAACTTAAATGATGTAAGCGTCTGAAGAATTCTCCCCGAAGAAAAAGAAACCTTCTTATTTGTTTTTTATTATGTAATGCTGTTTTGAATTTTTAATTCTTTCCTCGTCACGGTTAGAAAAAAAAAGATGCTAATGCGTATAAAAAAGAATAGCCTTTTCAGCTCGAGAAAGTAACGAGGTTTGTACTAGAACTTTGTTTTATTATTTTAAGGAGCGTTTTATAGTTCGGCCTTCTTTAGTGGTTTCTTCGTGGGATAATTTGAAGGGGGGGGGGAATTAAATATATCTTGGAGACTCGGGTTGAGCTCAATTTGACTATTTGAAGGAAGTTGCACGTCTTGAGAGATAGCTATCTTGCAGAAATAGTCCCTCAGGATTCAGATAGCCTCTTGCTCATACGCAGACTCAATTTATTGTTATGACGGGACATTTTCTTGCTGGCATTCATAGAAATGCGCTCTACTTCTTTTTGTTTTTCAGCACTATCTTACTCAGATTTGTTTTTTGTTTAAGTGATGGGAATTCAAGTTTAATCGTCCTCTCACGCCATAAACACCTTATAAATATTGTTAGATTCTCGCCATTTTTTTTTACTGATAAAATCAAATACTGAGTTTCTTTGTTAAAAAATACTACAATTTATTTCCCTGTGAAAAATTTCCTTTCAACATATTAAAAAATAATTGTGTAAACTTACGGTTTTTATATTTAAAAACATAAAACTGCATATCTAACAGTACCAATTTTTTCTTGTTCAAGTTGCTTTATTGTGTCCTAACTCAAACATTCCCACCGTAATCTGGAAGCTGTTGAATAAACCATTGAAATTTGAGATCGCTCAAATCATTTTGGGGTCGCTATCTGCATACTAACAGACTGATAAAAGACACGAATAGATCGTTCGTCTTTGGGGCTCGTCAACAAACACATATTTTTGTACTGTACATTTGCACTTCATGAAAGTATTGCAAACGTACAGCATAAATTCGTGTTGTATTTCAAAAATACATTAAATGAAAGCTAATATATTGATACCAGTCAAATTCTTATTGGACGAAAAAACGAACACTTTAAAAATGCTATAATTTATCTGTTACACTTAAATTCCCAGTAAAAATCGCCTTTCCACATATAAGAAAATTGTGGAAAGTTATAACTTTTAGATTCCAAATCGTAGTATTTGAAATATATTTTACGTCGTTTTAGAATTAGTTAACAAAAGAAAAGTTAAAGAAGAAAACACGTAGCTCATTAACAATTCATCTGCCATTAAACATAACGAAACAAACACGCTACTAAAAGGTATTTTATTAAAAAGAACGTCCGATTTTGGGGAAAAAAATCCGTAAGCCATTTTGGTATTCTACTTCCTTAGGCAGTTTTATTACTACCGCCTGCCGAAATAACACAACTTTCTAACTGAACGTGGAAGTAAAAACCACCATCTTTAAACGTTGCGTTTCTCTAACCAATCACAAGACAAGGCCGCCCTTGGTGTCGAAATGTGATTGGCCAGTTTTCTTTAAAAAAAAAAAAAAAAACGGCGAAGAAAGATGGTGGTGTTTTTGACGATCATACATTTAGATTGTTGCTAAGCCTAATTGAACAATTGGCGTTGAATTATTTATTTTTTAAATATATTTAAATCCTATTGATCTTATTTGTACATACACTGCCCAACAACTATAAGTACATATAGTATAAGTATCAACCATACCAGCACTAACATATTGTTTATCCCCATGTTTGTGTCTTTGGATGGGGCCTTCGATGGGGGCAAATGGATAAGAGGTTACGGTGTTATTATCTCATTGTGCCAATGTAGACAGGAAATCTCTTGGCAGGGTTAAATAATAAATAAAAAAATGTCTACAATTGATCTATACGGTAATTTTCCTTACAGTATTGAATATAACATTATACTTCTAAAAGCTATTGAATAATTATTGATTTGTATACTAATTAGCTTATATTATCACTACTCTCTTAAGCGGAAGTTGGTTATTTCACACTGCGGCGCCAGTTGCATTCCAAACCGCATTTCCCCCACCATTGCCTCAACTAGATCCAGGGATCACTGCCCAGTTTAAAGCGTTTTTTCCCCCACTGTATTATACAACGCTATACAAAGCTCACAGGTTTGAAAAAAAGTTTTTGCATTTGTTGCAAGTTTCTGCTTATGCTACGGAACGTCATCGTACAGTTAAGTGTCAATTGTAAAATTTTAATAAACGTTTTATCAGTCTATCTATCTACTGTTCTTCTAATTTTTAACTGTTTATACAACAGCCTTATTGATTGCATAGGGCATAACCGATATTGTAATTACGGTTCCAACCACTGAAAAAAAGTGTCCCTCTGTGGTTTCTTGAGAGGAAACAACCGTGTCAAGGGAGTCTTTAGACAAATAAATACAAAAAAACGTTCGCCTTGACACCGATTAGAAATTTAGTACCACTATAATCTATTATTAGATTTTATTGTCTAATAAATGTATAATAGAGGAAGACAAATATTTTCGGACCGATATTGTACTTTTTAAAAAAAGTATCGTTCTCTGATGACAGTTGAGACTTTTTATTTCTATTATTCCATTGTTATTTGTACCAAATTGGGAGCCTTACAAGTCTATATGAAAAAAGCATTTGAATTGAAAAATATAATTTTATTAGAAAAATAAAACGTTACTGTGTTGGGAAAGGATATATTAGGTTAGTTTTCCATCTCCAATTCGTTTTTTTTTATTTACATTAGTAAGATTAACGATTCGGTATACGGAACAAAGGATTAAAAAAAATTAACGATATCATTCACAATCCTGAGGTTGCCTGAATAGGTGTAACGTCAATTGATGAAGCCATGCCAATAAAAAAGATCCATTAGGACAGGCTTCAAGCTTTTCCAACAAATGTTTAAATTATATTTTTGATGAGATTTTCTCCTATTATCTAAACCTGTAAAGTTCAGAAGCCGTATTTAACACCATTTTGAATTTCTATGGTTTAACAAGGGGGGGGGGAGTTTTAAGTTCTATATGACCGAGAAAATGAAGCAAGGGCTTCCTTTGTAATATGTTCCTAACTTCTTCAAGTTAGGGAGGGTTATATAACACCTACATAAGTATAACCATATCTCTTAAAAGTAACAGTCCTGAAGAAAGGCATTGAAATAGGAAGGTATGAGGGAGGAGCGGGAAGAGGAATTGGTTAAAAGTGGACGGTGCGGGAGTGAGCAGCGAGGGTGGCAGGAGTCCAAACGGCTAACTAGATAATCAAGTCGGGTCGTTTACCCTTCCGCTGTGCCTGCCCGCCTGATGCACCGACTTCCGGGGGTGCAAGCCTCTCCGCCATTCTTCTTTTGTTCCTTGTTCGCTCTCTGTTGGAAAGATATCTACAGAGTCTCCGAGTTTTTCGAGAGTTGGTTACTTCCTACTACAACAGCATAAAATATCAACTCATATGTTCCTAAAGTTGTACCACCAGGTTACTAGCCATCTTCTTGGAACCCATAAGAAACCCTATCTTCCGTACCACAGGTCTTTGATCGATCAATCCTAATTCGAGTATCCAACCTTTGGGACTATATTATTTGGACTATTCGCCATGCATAATTCATGCAATTATTTTAATTTCCTCTTTTGAAATTCCTCTCGACATTCAAAACGGATTTATTTTGTGGCCAAGAATAAAATATAAAAAACACAGCTAAATAATAAATAGCAGCTAATAATAACTAAAGGTGCAAATAAATGGAATTCAGTACTGCTTTATCGACTTTTTTCTTATAGCAGTAAGAATATTAAATTCCATTGTAATACGAGAATTGACTAATTAAAAAAAAAAACGATTTAAATATATGACCTTGGGTTTAGCTTTACCGGTGTCATTGATATCAGATTGCACACTTGGTGGTAAATGTTTCCTTGTTCCTCGTCTGAGTGTGTTTATTTCATTCCGTAGTCTCAAGCCTGACTTGTAATTATCACTGCCGAACTCCCTTGAGAGGATTGTTGGCACAGACCAATAAGGGAAAATTTCTTGGACGAATCCATCCTTATGTGGTACTAGTTGACGTTCTCAGTGAATCTTATGCAATCGTAAATGTTAGGGAGAAATATCCCCACTCAGCTAATCACAAACTTGAGTCGCGTTGTCACCGTTAGCACTCCTGCCCGCGGTACGGGAACGCTAGTCCGAAGTGTGGTAGCTGCCAACCTCTTGGCCGAAAGTGGACTGCTAAGAATACTCCATTCATCCGAGATCATGGACCAGCCGCCGGACCAACTGCGCAGCAGCACCTTTTATGCGTGCACAGCCGAGATTTTAGCTAATGAAGAATACACTACCACATTACAGCCTGAATACATGCGGTACTCAGAGCCAGTGAGTGCTTACAACACAAGGTTTTAAGGTATTATGACTGGTTATTGCTACTCATGCAAGGTATTTGGTCTTTTCCGTATCTTACTTTTGATCAACTCTATCGTTCCTACTAACTGGGTCCCTACCCCTTCGCAAGATAGGGGAAATGCCTGATGGACGCTACTTAGCAGGACAACTCTAAATTCATAAAATCATCTGTTGTACCTCAAAACTTGATTTAACCGTTCCATGGGGCGCGGAAGTACAGGATTTCTTTTTTTTTTTTTTTTTTTTTTTTCTATTTTGTATTATTTTGAGTTGCTTTTAAGTTTCCAGGCGTGACAATGGATAGATACATCCCCTCAATATACAATCTAAGACGTACTATTTTATGAAAACGTTTAGCTTCAAATTGGAGATACTTTTAAATTTGATTTCAGTTTTTTTTTTGTAATTTAGCTTTTTCAAACCTCAAAAGGGAACAAAATTTGAAAATTTGACTTCGCAGTAAATTATTGGTGAACCTTTGCAAAAATCTTCTCGAGAAAATTTCAGTGCGTGTAAAAAAAAGGCAAAAACGAATTTTAAAACTCTGAGTTGGATTGAATTGAAAATTTTGGTATAGAATTATTAATTATAATCAAGTATGTGTACACTGCTATAAAATAACAGGGAGGAGTTAGATATGAGAAATCTGCCGAACCGATTTATTTTCACCAAAGGAAAACTTCATAGGCTTGAAAATTCTTCAATTGTTTTGTATGTTTGAATTATTTTTCCTGAGTGAATAAAGTGTTTTTATTAAGCGAGCAGTGATTAGGTAACAGAAAATAAATACTTATACAACAAAATGTCCGGATATTTTTAAGCAGTGTTGTAAGGAGGTTTTGATGCTACGGTAAAATTTCATGTGAAGTTATCCTCAAAATCCTCCTCGAGAACGGGATGTTTTTTTCTAAGGTTTGAAAAGGATAATGACTTTTTGAATATTTTTAACTGCAACTTTAATGTAGCCTCAAAACGGGAGTGAATTATGAACAGTTTAAAAAAATGCGGAGATTTCGTTGTAGAAGGATTCACCTTCTGTTACCTGATAACCGCTCACAGAAAAAACATACAAAAGTTGATACCAAACAATTAAAGAATGATCAATTCTGTGAAGTTTTTCTTAAAGTTTGTGACAATGAATCGGTACGGCAAATTTTTCGGGTCCAACTTTTTAATTATATGTTATAATTAAATAGTCTATACCATTAAAACATAACTATCTATAAAATAATGCCATGATGTATAATGTCAAATCCCTGTTTTGGGATTGTTGGATGGGAGCAGAGTTCGTCCGCTGGCCACGTGTGTCCTTCGGCATCCAATCTATCCGACGATAATCCGATCTTAATAGCTATCAAACGGTCTCCAATCCCCTATTACTATGTCCGTGGCGCTGGTTATTGCCTCATAAAAAAAATATTTATTTCGCCTTTTTGAGCGTCGTTAAATATTAGGGTACTATTTTCAATGTTTTGGGGTTCAAGGCCTTTTAGAGGACACTTCTATTACCAGCAAATTAAAATATTTGATTATTAAAAAAAAAAAAAAAAATTGAATTACGATTTTTTATTTGTTCATTTAGTTCTCAATGCATATATTTTATTCTGGATATGTGAACAATATTTTTGGAAGGTTTCTAGACCGAGATCGCTGTGTTACGAATAACTTTACACCTGTCTACGAAGTGGAGCCAGTCCATTTTGGCAAGACATCCACTAATGGGGAGGTATGTGTTATTTTCAAGGCTAAGGATTGCACGTTTCAACTTTTTTCCTGTCTTAATACCGCGAGATTCGTCTGCCTCGTTTGCTTTGCCAAATAACACAAATTTTTTGGTTCTTTCCTCTCTGTAGTAATTTCAAGGATTTTAGTAGTACTCGGAGCGTAAAGTTTGAAAAAAAAAAAATCTTCAGTTAAAAATAAATCATTTTGATTGATAAATTTACGTATGGAACATTTTTGCGTATCAAGCACAAAATAAACTCGAATCAAAATTAAATATTTTTTTTTTTTTTTTTATAAATTTAGACCTGAAAACTTTTGAACGTTGAGACCAACGCAATTATCTTTTTTCAAGAAACTGTTCTACAGTGGCTTTCCTCCCCTTACGGGAGACTGATTGTGATTGATGACTTCATGATTGTTGGTAGTGGTATGCAATCCAACTGGTGTAAATTTTAGTGAACGTTAAATAGAAAAAAATAATGATTCATTACCTGAGATTAATGATGTCACTATATTTTCTAATTAACCGCAAAAGCTCTAGTCCCTTTGAAGTCACACATTTATACCCGAGGAAGTAGTAATCGACATTAATTATCCAAAACTACCCGCATCACGACTGGACTCGAACTAATGCATGACTTCTGACTGTCAATATAACTACGTAAGAGAAATCCTTTAGTCAAGTTAATGTCTTTTGTACTCCTATTAATGACCCACTTCCTATGTTTAAATTGATAATAGAAAAATTAGATTTCCACCCGCATTGTAAGTCAGGAGGTCAATGGTACTATACACCATATACTTCAATGACAACTTATACCCCAAGTGCGAGATGGTCATGGTCGGAGAAAGCTCCATGTTAACCCCCTTCCAAGAAAAAAAAAGGGCATACTAGTTTTCTGAAAGAGAACTAAACTAGCTCAAGCTTCAATATCTTTACTCGAGTATAAGTATCACAAACTAACAATTATGGATATAAACTTTGAGAATGGCGGCATAATCCGTCGAAAACGTTCGGGTATGAATCAATAAAGCTGCGGAGAGGCAGAAGGCGTTTCTTAATATACACACTCCACACCCGTCATCACTTTAGGTCCTACCTTTTTTTAGTTCTTTACAAATCACATCTTTATTGTGATAAAATCTGCCTTATTGGACAATAAGTAATTGTGGTCAATGTTCTGATTCATACCATATTTAAAATTCTTTATTCACTTGCACATTCATACAGTATTTACAAACAGCCCAGAGACCTCCCAAATCCACATGGTTGTCACCTCCCTCGCATGCGCAATAGGAAGCGGTATTATTGTTAAGTTTAACCGTAGTATCACTCATGATTTAAGGCACTTTCTTCAGCTCCATATGAACCATAAATATTTTCTAATCCTCAAATCTCAGGGTCTTCTCGACACTTTGATGTATCACAAACGGGGCCTGGTCGAAGTAATATTTCAAGCGATATAATTCAACAGGCTACCGCTTGCCTGGGATTTCTAGGTGTATAGTTTTTAAATAATAATAACCCTGCGCAAGTAAGCCTCGGAATATTTACTTATGCGCATTCGTTTCAGCCGATCGGGGCGCGGCCTAGGACCCCGTGGTGATATTGTCTGCTTCGTCGGAGATTTTTCTCCGATCCCTGCTTTCAATATCGGCCTCACAACGGGGCTCAATAATTCATCTAATCCATTATGCATTCGTCCAATTACTGGATGTCGGTCGTCTCTTTCTGCCTCTCAGGTGAGAAAAACACCGTGGAATTTCCTCCTCAACTCTTCCTGAATTTCCTCCTCAACTCCTCCTCACTTTTCTCGGTGGCAGTTGTCTGCAGTACCGGTGTTGCTATTTGCTGAGGTTGCGCGTTTCAGTTAAGGTCCGTTCAAATTTTTTTTTTTCACAAAACATATGTTGAAATACAATTAAAAAATTTAAATGCGCGGACGGGCAACGAGTAAGTTCTTGCTTTATACATTCGACCACTATAAACCAATGTTAATATTGAAGAAATGTCTAAAAATGGTCATGAAAAGTTCCCCCTTTTTTTGTCACCGGTTGTAGATCTTTTAGACTATACTTTTAAATCATTTTTGTTTACGATGTACATATTAGAGATTAGAGCTTCTCCCTTCCTCTTATAGCTTCTGAGTATTACCTTAGTACGGCAAGTGATATTTTTAAGTCTGTAGCATATTCTATTTTATTTAAAGTTTATGAACTAAGTGCGGGGCCCTTAAGGAGCGACTTACCCGTAATTTTCAGGACTACAAACTAATGCTATAAGGATTTTGCCTAAAGTCATCCAACAAGCTCTTATTTAAAAAGTATTGTTAGTATATACTATATATAGTATTTAGTAGTATGACTTGACAGTATTTGCATAGCCTTATCAGGAGAAAATATCCACTTGCGACTGGTTATATCGTCCATTTATTCCAGCTGCTACACCATCAGACACCAGCGGCAAATGGTCTGGAATGTAGGTTAATGTCCGCGTTCAGATTAGCGTGAAAACGATCGCGTAATGAGGCTCCGATGCGCATGAAGCATTCAGCGTAGCTATAACTGCGTTGGCAAGTCAGTTCAACCATATCGAGTTATTTGTATAATTTTGTTTTTGAATGAAAAATGATTTCCTACTAGGACAAAACCGATGAAAATTCCTACAAATTTTAACCGTTCACTTCAACTTTAACTGAAAACATTTCACTACATGTCAGCTTATTGATCTTAAAACATAAGGACTGTCAGCTGAGACTTTTTATTAATAAAATTAAAACAATCATGTAGAAATGGGGCCTAATTATACGTGAAATATAATGAAAGGCCCGGGGCACACATATGGTTTTAAAAGTGTGGTGCCGCAGCAATTAAAGGGACATGTATTAAGAATTATATTTTTTAAAATAATAAAAGATTTAAAAGCGAACAAACTTTTTCGGCCATTAAAAACCGTTGTTTTTATCATATTATTGTTTTAATTGTGGTATCTCGATCAAATATCTGGATAACTTACGATATTGTCTAAATAACTGATATACCGATGCTGGGTATATTCATTTATTGAAAATTATTTTAAAAAGTACAGAAATATGGACGATTTGCCCCGCAACCCCCGAGCGTACACTACTGCCTTACATCCTAAGAGCTTCAATTATGGCACCTCACGTTTAAACCCGGATATGCGCACCGGACCTAAAGTATTAATGTTGGATGCACGGCTAAGACCTCTGTCCATTAATTAAATAACTAAAAAAACGTGGGAGGTTTTCTGAACACGAGACTAAGCCGTAATCGAATAAACTTTCTACCGATTGCCTTAAGACGATATTTTAATCACTGTCTGGACACTGGGCTCGGAATGAAAATAAACTATTACTAAACGTAGACATCAATATTGAAATTAAGATACAGCGAGGGACTGTACATAATGTAATCTGTGGGTCTTTCAAAAGTTTTCCTCTCAAAGTTACATAGTTATGTAAGCGGGCGTTGACTCGGCTCCCGCAGTCTCACTTGATACATTTATTAACGTCGCACCACTCATATGTCCGCCTACCAGCCGTCTCAATTTATTACCACCCAGACATCTCTATTTTTTATGTATCTTTAGTTATATATCTTGCCCCCTTTTAGTGACGATCGAACGTCCGAAATGCGTGATTGAGTCCGTCGTATCAATTTTCCTTCCTACTTGTAGCATAGAAAACCCCTTCATTTTTGTATACGCTACGCACATTATGAGGAATCTTATTCGTAAAGACGACTACTTTTTATTTATTTTAATAAATTCATTTTGTATGTCTATACAAATAGAAAACTAACAATAGTAAATCAAAAATAACAAAAAGCTCAAAATGTATGTACTTCAGAAAAGAACAAAACGTCTAACAGTGAAAACTAAAGGCACATCTATTAAGAATTATATTTTTAGAAAATAATAAAAGATTTAAAAGCGAACGAACTGTTAGTAACATTAAAAACTGTTGTTTTTATCATATTATTGTTTTAATTATGGTATCTCGATCATTTTATTTGTTATTGTCTACAATGTGGGCTATACCGTTTAGAAAAATGAAAACTTCAAATCTAAATAGACGTGGAGGCCTGAAATTTAAACTTTTAGATCATGTTTTTTTTTAGATTTTCCTGTTGGTGACTTGGTGGATGTACCGGAAGCAGCGAAGCTTCCCCGCCTCCCTCTCCGAAGGTTTCGTCATCCGGGAACACCGAAGTAAGGGCAGGAGAGCCCCAGACGCACAGGACATGAGTGGGAATCCTATCCAGTACCAACAACCTAACAGATACATTTCTATTTACAATAGATCATGAGCCCACCACCGAGGGGTATTGTAAGGTCGAGTGTTACTGGATGAGGATTTACGAGAGGATCGGTTTTCGTGGAATTCGAATAATCTTGAGGGTACAAGGTCAAGGACAGTTGGCGCTTGGGGCTATCCGTGAAGGGCCGAGATTGTGATGTAAAAGGGTGCGTTGACTGCAGTTCTGAGGACTTCAGTTTGGAATGTTAGGATTCGCTTGTCGTTTGAAGGTTGGTCTGATCCCTATGTTTTATCTTTTTGTGTATGTGAATTTTGTTTTCTTCATAGCAATACATCATACATTCATAGGTGTCTTTGTGTTTCTGTAAGAAACAATTTTTTAAAGCACAGATGGTGTCGAGTCTGTGTACAGAAGTTGAAATAACGGAATAATAACCCTTTGCGCAAATCTCAGCGACATTTTGTCATAGTGGATAGGAGCTAGTTATTAATTACAGATCCCAGCGATCCCTCTAACTGTCGGAGGAGAGGCCCGTACGAACTGGCAGCCATGAATTTGCACGTGCTAATTTTCTAGCAAGGTCGACCGCGAGGCCTGTGAGTGTGGGTGTCTATGTCAGTGTGCCTACGAGTAAACTAAATCCAGCCGCCAAAAGGTTTTTTTTTTTTTTTTTTTCACTTCTGCTCTACAGCTGTTGGAACAAATAAGGACTTCAATAATTTACCTTTTTCTTGTAAGCTCATGTATGCGAGGGGCATTATACATATGTGAATAGACAGGTTAGCGCTTAAAGTATCGAATAATGGATTCATATTCGTAAGATTATGCACTGTATTTTATCACAGTACTCACACAGATGGTCATTGCCAACGTTTTATTTTTTTGTACAGCTATATATTTTCTTCAAGCGGAATTTAAAGTAGAGAATCCTTTATATGTAAAAATCCTCCTTGCCGTTTTCGAATTGCAATCCAAACAGAATTGCATCTTTTTTTTTTTTTTAGGATTTATTGACTTTGAACAATTGACAATCCCTAGTGGTAAAAGTGATGGTATCAACAATGCCACTTAGACGCCTTGAGATTGAAGCTACCCAACTATAAACAAATGTTTAGAACACAAATCGTTCTATTAAAAAAGAAAAAAAAAATGTGAGATAAAAAAAAGGGATAGATGTCACCAATGAAAATTATCCCATAAATAGAATATAATTTTTCATAACAAAGACATTTCCAGTTCATTCATTTCAGTTCTCCAACGATAAATAGTCGATACATTTATGTGTGTATTTTTAGTTGTAAAACTCTTAACCTTACTCGTGGACAGACATCAGAAGAAAACGTATTGTTGACCAATAAATATTAAATAGAATTATAAAAAAATTTATTAATTTTTCAATTGGTCAGTAGCCTCGTTTGTTTTATTTTTTATGAACTAAATTTTATTTTTGGAAATATATAAAATAAACTGACAACAGTAAACTCCTTTACAACAAAGCCCTTTACATAGGAAGAATGCATTA
The DNA here is from genome assembly GCA_930367205.1 of Acanthosoma haemorrhoidale. Classification (NCBI taxonomy): domain Eukaryota; kingdom Metazoa; phylum Arthropoda; class Insecta; order Hemiptera; family Acanthosomatidae; genus Acanthosoma; species Acanthosoma haemorrhoidale. The sequence goes on along the minus strand of OV884014.1, from coordinate 83,409,446 downwards.
TTGCCTTTTAAAACATATTCTTTAGAAATAAAAATATAGCTTTATAAAGCTAAAATAATAATATTAAATTAGTTCGGAAATACAGCATTAAATATTGCTTTATGTACTAGGTGATTTCTTAATATTAGATACTTAAGCATTAAATAGAAATATGTCTGAAATTGATTTTGAATTACCTTTTCTAATATTCTCTTAACAGTATTAAACAAATCAAAAATTAAAATAATGAATAGCATCTGAGCTGTGATTTCCAAAATCCAAACCAAGAATTTTCTCACGTTTTTTATATGTTTATTGTATATCTATTTTTTTATTGGATATGCTAAAATATTTAGAAAAATTGTATCATTGCAATGAATTTCGCCGTATACATAAATACCTATGTACAATCGAAAGACGATTGTACAGTATGTGGGCTTAGCAATTAATTGTAGTTCAAATAACGATAAGGTTTATTTGTAACATTCGCAGGATTATATAAATGTATTACATGCGTGAAAAAATATTCAAGGTTAACGTGAGTTTGCCACGATTAGATCGTGTGCTCTCATTTTTTTTTTTTTTTCCCTTTTCAGTTCAATTCTGTTCAAGATTCATTTAATTAAAAATTTAGAGGCCGATAAGTTTTTATTTTTTTGATATATCTGCATTAAGACGTTCGCGTTGTTTTGTTTCGATTCGACATTGCGATTTTACTATGGCTGATTACGGCTAAACAATGCTTCTGTTTTAATCAAACAAGATAAAAGTTTTATCTCATTGCTCATAATGCCCGGTAAAAAAAAAAAACAACCATGTGGTATGTTGGTGTCTAATTGCGAAAATAATCTTTCTTTACAAGTGCCATTTTCACCAATTCTTTTACTAGTAAGTAAACTAAAGAAACATTTTACTAATTAAAAGTGATAAAGAAAACTTCACCCGGTGATCGAGTAAGTCCTGACATACAGCGGTATAATAATAACCTGCGTGCTTTCGAATTTTCATTGCTTTTATAGTCTATTATCAGCAAAATTTTTTTTAATTTTTTACCATTGGCATAAATAGTTACAGCCACCTACTACATGCTTTAATGTTTCAAAATTGAATTACGAGCTTGAAGTGTATTTTCTTATAATAAAATTTTAAACAAGGGATTTCCATATATTAGAAAAAAAACCTTGGAGTCTCTTAAAAATATATTTGTTTTATTGATATGCAAACCTCAGTCAATGGTTATGCAATATAACCTTCCCTAACACATTAATGGTCGTTATCTACTTAAAAAAAAATAAGTAAATTATGTTTTATTTTTTGAATTATCCGAGGTCACCAATTCAGTATATACAACAACAAATTCATAAACACGTAAGAGAAAATATATTTCAGTCGTCTTTCGTTTGTATATAGCTATTTACGTCTACTCCAAAATTCATTACAATGATAGAATTGTTCTAAGTAGTTTAAAATATATACAGTGTAAAATAGATATACAATAAACACATAAAAAAATGAAAGAAATGTGAGAAAATTCTTGGCTTGGATTTTTGAAAACACAGCTCAGATGATATTCATGATTTTAATTTTTGTTTTATTACGGTTAAGATAATATTAGAAACGCTAATTTAAAATCAATTTTAGATATATTTCTATTTAATGTCTAAGCTATATATATTCTCTTAGGCCTGAATAGGTGAAACTTTGACTTAGGTTGGTATTTCTATAAAAAAAGATATACTGGGAGAGACTATGGTTTTTTCTAAGATACATACATACAAGTGTCTGTTTGAGTACTTTTATTTAGAAGAAGAATATTTTCAAGAAGTTTTATAGCGTCTTATATTTTATTATATATAGTTGTATACATAACTCCGTTTAGTAAATATTTAATCAAGGTATGGTTTACTTATAATATTCCCACACTCATGACTACATTCTGGTGAGTGCTCAGGGGCTCGTAACTATCCCGACTTTATCTTTCACCAGTGGATTGTAATTTAATGGATGTGGAGTGTTTAAAAATATATTTTTGTTCGGATCACTTTCTCTAACCCAAAGCCCTATTGTACTAAATAGAGGGAGAGTGGGAGGCTGGCCTTGACTGTGCCGCTAACCCCGGACTTGCGATTTCGGGAATAACCTGAGTCAGCCTGACTCACTCAGTCCTGTCGTAGCTACTCGCTTCTTCCAAGGGCCTAAATATAGCAGCAGTTAGCCTACAGTGAAGTTTTTACTAACTAATATATTTATAAAGATATATGATAGTATGATTATGAACAATTTCTTTCCTCGCTAAGGTAACTGTATAAGGATTTTCATTTACTGTAGTTTTCATTTATCCCGTGTGTTTGAAATTATTCAGTCTAATAGGAAGAAATATATATATTATATTTTGAAGAGGAAACGCACCAAAGAGGCACCTGTACTTAAATATTTGCGCTGTGTGAGAATTAAATGTTAAAAAAGCCTTTTAGTCCCTCTAAAAATAATTCATTATTTATTTATTGTTAACACCAGTTGACGTCATGCCTATGAAGAATTATAAAATATTATAATTAATATATATAGAATATATATATATTAATATATAGAATATATTCACGAACACATAAAATTAAAATAAATTATATTTTACTCAATCCACACAACAAATAATAAAATTTGTGACAGTCCAATGAATAAAACAAAATACATAGGAATAATATTATCTTTAAATTATGTTATAATTATGCAATTCTTTCACTAGTGCGTACCGAAAAAAAATGTGAAACATTTAGTTTTTATTCAGTGTATTTGTTTATAAAGTAAAATAAGATAAATCAGGGAAACAAAGAAAAAAAATTAAACAATAAATAAAGTATCTGGTGAGTCTAGCTGGTAAAAGAATTTCAAACTATAAACCTTACTTTAACAGGACCCAGGAACTTTTTATGAAACAAATTTGCAAATATTATATTTTATTGTAGATTTTAATATGTAACACTATTGCTAACCTTGTGGTGCTTTGTAGCCTGACTAAGGCAAAGTTGTTAAAAGCACTTACAATTATTTTGAGGGGGCTGGAAAATTAATCTATAAAAGTAGCTTTTTGTAATTAGCATCACATTAGCAGTGAATTATAATGCAAAATCTGCAAATATGTAATAGAGTAATACAAATAATGACTCATTTTTGTTTGTGATTTAGATTTCAAAAGAAAAGGTTTACCACCCATCTGTCACTATCTAATTAGTAGAAGCTTACCAGTCAGGCATATATATATATATTCACGTATAGACATGTAGGATATGTAACTTCGGGGCCTAGGCTCTACTGTTGTAAAGTTACCAATGCTCCCAAGGGAAACAAATACCAGCATTATGAAGCATTCAGCCCTTAGAAAAATTTGATAAGAGATTAGACATTAAATCAAAATGATCGCCAAGGTAATCCGTGTCAGATAGATAAAAAAATTAGGTAGTAAATATCCACAATTAGGAATCAAAACTTACCTTTTAGGTTTTATTAGTTTTAATACATACGTTTGACAAATAACTAGTACAAATGGTAGTACCATAACTAATACAACATAGCTCGTAACGTAACAGGCAGTTAAGATTATAGTTATTATAAAAAAGTACAGTTATTTGTGACAGAGTTCACTGTTCCATTGATCCAGGTGATTTGATGCACCCTGCGCAACCGGTACACAGACCCATTTTAATGAGTGGTATTGACTTGAATATTCTGTTGAATTTGATGATAGGCAAATGGTCATTAGACCTTACCGTCTGTGTAATAATTAATATATTGCGTTCAATATCTGTTATGCAGTTGGAGAAAACTATGCCGATAAATAGGTGTTTCACTTTATTCTTTGAGGCAACTGCACGCACGGCCCTGTTTGGCAAATACTAAACTGCATAGCATTCGTGCAGTGCAGTATTTGCATATTAATGAATCCGTACCAGCACTGCATTCCAAAACGAAATGAAACAATAGAACAACTTCATACTTTATAGTGAAGTAGCCAAAAAACATCTCAACAATTGGTTCAATTGAAATATTTAGTTTTACTGAAATGATATTGTTAATTTTGTTTTTAGAATCTGTTTATCATCTCAATTCACCAGGCTAAAGTTTTATAACGAATACACATCAAATCTGAGTTATATTTAATTACTTATAATAAGTATAGAATATGTGTTTCAAAAATCAGAAAAATAATAAAGGAAAATTTCTTTTCTAGATTTGTTTGACTTACTTCATGTACCTCTTTAAATAATTCGTTATGATATTGAATTTAACATGCACTGAGTGACAGGATAGACAATGTTTTATATTATCCCTAATATAAATCCCCATTTTACAATGTGGTTTATAAATAAAATTGGATTATAAAAATACATGTTTTCACACATTTCATCATTAGCGGTTTTGCTCTATTTTTTTTCTATTTCTTATCATTTATTATACAACTGTTTAGGAGTTAATTTGGTCATATAAAATAAAATGAGGAAAAAATATAACAGTTAGACATTGTAAAATTAATTAGTTTACCTCAGTTCCTGGTGTCCTAGTTTACTATTGCGTAGGAAGGATAATTTAGGAAGCAAGGACGTGGGTATGAAGTGAGGATTAGAAACCACCGATATCTGAAAACAGCACTCTTATAACATGCGGAAACATCCATTGAGAGAACACAACGTGTAGCTTTGACCAGGAGCTGAATAGATTTTCCTTTGTTTCGCCATCTGCTATTTGCTGGATACATACCCTTCATCATAATAAAAGTGGTTTTTCCAAAAAGTCCAATGGGTTACCCCTTGGCACCAGACGAGATCCTCAACACTCTATGCCCACGATATGGACCGAAAACTCAGTTCCTTAAAATCATCCTAATTCTAATCATTAAATTAAATTTGACGTTTAGAAAATATCGATTCCGAATCAAGAAACTGCTAATGAATAAAAAATATTCTCTCTCTTAGGGGTTAAGTTAGTTGTATTAACGCCCCTATATGGTCATCAGGAAAAAATAGCCGTTAACAGTATGTAGTTTAATGATGATCATGTAGTGTCAATGATTGAGTGATTGGGATGGGGTTATGCCCGGCTGCCAGCAGGATAACACCATAAAGACACCAAGTCAAGTGGACAAGTGGGGCCTACCCCTATTGTGGTAGTTATAATACCTCTGTCACATTTAATCACCGGAATAATCACAAAGTAATATTTAAGGGTAGCCAGTGAATGCGGGTCTGGTGTTCCCCGACATCCCTCTCAGTCACATGGCCGGACGTAACTAATTTAACGCACGGACTTGGGTTTATCGACAGGAGACTTCCACGCTCTCGTTGATTGAGCTCCTGAATATAATGTATTTGGCTACAGATATATACTTAGATGATCATTCCCCGAATCGTCAGTAATATTATCGCCCAAGGCTAAAACGTCCAGGAATCATGGCTCGAATTCGGCTCCCCAGGAATTGAATAATATCCATCGTGAACGAACATAATTTCATTGGTGAAACCAACGAGAATCATTAGTAAAAAGTGAATAATTTAATAAATGTACACCTCTACGTGTTCAATCTGAAAGTTACAGAAAATCGAAAATTAAAGTAAAAACTCAAACAAAAACTCCTATTCTAATTCATATAATCTGTAGCTGTAGAGTAAACGTTATGCCCTCTTCCATCATTTTAATTACAAGATACTTGAGATTGGTGGTATCATGTATAATCAGAAAATGAATTGTAAGTAGACTAGAGAAAGTAAATTTTTTATATGAATATCTCATAACTAACCTTCCTCCAACATAAGTGAATAATTTCATCTACGCATAACTTGGGGTTACATTGAGAGAGGAATAATTGAAAGGGACTATGCTACAGTTATTATTCGACAGCACTCAGTCATCCTTGTATGCTCTTTGAATATTGACAATTTTTTAACAATTGACAAGCTTCCATCTCATTCATTCAACACTCAAGTACATCAGAGCCGAGTATTCACACTAAAACTTTCATTAATTTCCCCATCGAAATGTACCAATCTGTTTTTACTCCAAAACTGCGGCTATTGGAAATGTTTTCTGATAATATCTATTTAGATATTTTTGTCTTTGTACGAGTTACTAAATTTCTTAATTATGAGCGCTTTTTGGAGCCTGCCATTCTCAAATGCTCAGATGCCAGTATAGGTCAAGAATAGTGAACCATAACATCCATTTTACACGTTATTATCTAATATTAAACTTGTTTTTGTTAATATATCACCTCATATATAATTGTCGTTATTAAACTTGCATAGTTCGTAACTTGTCGTTCTGGTAGCTGTTTTCAGAGTTATACTAAAATTCAACGTGATTTACTATTGTGTTCAAAGTGTTCCTAATTATCATTGTAAATTAATGTAATATTTATCGGCTTATAAACCATTATGGCAGTTTGAATAAACGAATGTAAATGATTTAAATTCGAATATCCAGCGAGACAGGAGTGGGCTGGTGCAAATATTGCTAAATTACAGATACTGCTATAATGGAGGAGGAAGTGATCCATTATAAATAAGGCCCTTTATAAAAAACGGTTCGGGGCCTGTGACCGGCCGAAGTTCGTACAAGACACTAAATTTTGGCGGGGGGGGGGGCGACCTTGCGTCCCACACTCGCCCAAAACCAGTCCCCGCCCGGCTCCAGGAATTCGCCGAGGGTACGCTCACTGGATCCCCACTTCCAGGCTGGTATGGATCTCTGTTTTTCCTGAGTAATCTAAGACGGTAGCTTGTTGCTTGGGATTCGAAATAGTAAAAATTTTCAGCAGCAATGTACTCGTTGCCATTCCATCGCAAAAATCCTTGAAAGTGCTCCGATCCGTCTACGTGTTATGTTTAATAGTCGTGACGGTCACTTATGCTAAGCTGAAAACATCTAGAATAAAGATTTATTATTAAAGAACTATACTAAATATCAACTAGTAATTCACCCTACATTGAGTGACATATGCTCCACCAGTTTGGAGTTTCACTTGTACTTCAAATTACATGAAATTGGAAGTTGTACAATATATAAGTATTTGCATACCCTCAGATTTTTAATTTTATCTAGGATTCTGATCAACAGCTGTCTTAGCCAAATAATAATATGGTTTCGCCGTTCATTAGGTACGGGTTACTGAAAAATCTCAATAATATCAGATGGGTTAGAACAAGTATTGCAGCCGAAATCGAAGGAAAGTTCCAATTTGTCTAATTTTGTTGAAAATTTTGTTACAGAACTTTTTTTGAGTGGCCTAAAGGGGTACATATGAGTACTCAACCAAATTGCAAAGTATGCTGACCAAAAAAATAGATTTATCGCCCCAATGTCCTTCTTCCGTATTTGAGCAGTCTTTCAATTTTTATGATCTAGTAGGCTCAGAGAATAGGCTTTACTCTAAGAAAATCATCGCTAGGGGCCTCCTCATTGGTACACGTTGTTTGTCGAAAGTGAAACAATTGACCTTCTTTAGTAGGTTTAAATTGCCAGCGGAAAGTGCTTTCTGTTCATTAAAATTCGTTGAAATTATAATGTTGTCAGATCAGAATGATAGTGACAGAAAAGTGGTCCAAGAATCATTAGATGGGGTAATTATTATTATTATTTTCCTCACTTTAAAATATTTCACAAATTAAAAAGGATATAAATAGATTCTCGAGGAACTAACATGTTAACAAAATTGCAATTACCCTCAACCCAACAGTACATTCACAGCATAACAGCATACCCTTTAAAGGCTCTAAACATATATAGTTAAAAGTAACCTAATTAAATTTTTTTAAATAATAAGTATGTTTACTTATCTCTTTATTATTATTTTTTTTATCAAGCATGTTTTTTTCTAGTGCTAAATCGAACACTTGTCAGTTAAAAAATGGAAATGGAGCGTTTACATGTATACAGTCTCACTGTTCAAAACACGTAATATTTTACTTTTGTTTCTGATTAAAAGCTATAAATTGTGTAAATATTAAACTTAGAAAAAAAAAAGGAGTTCTGCGGTAAAGAAACGATATATAGACAAAAAGTTCTTGAGTTACAGCGGCTACATTTAGAATTAACAATAGGTTGACGAAAGAAAGATTGTAATCAGATTTGTCTTTTGAAGAGTTTCCGTGTGTGCCTGCAGTAATGCTTGCTCGCATGCCGGTTAGAGATTTGCATGATGGAGTTAAGTTGTCCATCCTAAACTGGGGTACTTATACTGCCACTTAACCATCTCACACAAAGTACCCAATACAGGTATTCTACCCTATTGAAAAGATATTTCCTTCATTAATAAAATGGCGATCCATAAACAGCACACAATAAAATCCAAATTAAAATTAGCTGATAACTATTACTATTATGTACAGTCGTCATATTTATACATAAATTTTGTACATAAATTCTTTCACAATTTAAATAATATATTACGCTCACTTATGTTTCTGTTCTTACAAATCTGCTCTATCTATTCTTTTTATTCTTACATTCAACCGTATCAACTATTTCATATTTATGTTCTATTTATGGCGCACTTATATAAACTTGTTTTGCATCTGTACCTTTGTTAGTAGCTATTGTCCCATTTACTCGAACATCAACCTTTATTTTCTTGTTATCTTGTTTGATGCAGACGTAGATAGTGCTCCAAAACTTTGCCAATTAATAAATTAAAACCCAACAAATTCATCCAATTACGTACCTGCTCATTAATTGTAGACCATTGCACAAAAACCGCTATGATATCATGAAAATGTGTTATGTTAAATATTCACGACGCCCGCGTTAGTTAATCTTCAAACATTCAGAAGGTCATTTTATTGGGAGATTACAATGCGACATGCGCAGGTTGGAGGTGACACTGCACCGAAAATGATTTGTTAAATTCAACTTATTTTGTCTCGTTATATTTATTCTCAACTCACTTGTAAATTATACAAAATACACAAATAGGTTTAGAATTTGTTGTTTAAGGTCGTGAAAGTATAAAAACTTCTGAATTCTTTGATAAAAATCTTTGTACTGAAAAAAATACCAGTCATTAACTGAATTTTAAGCATTTGTATGGAATTCATAAGGTACAAAAGGGTAAATCTCCAACAGAGAAACTTTTAATTCTTTCCAATATAATAATTTATAATGCAGTTTTGACATCTTACAACTTGATGAGTAGCATTCATTATGATGTCCTTGAATTTAGTCATTAATCAATAGTATGATTACGTCAGGTATATAAAAGCATTATTTTTGCTCAAGTCTTTAGCTTGGAGTTCAAATATACGTATGGTTGTCTTCACGTTTCTTGCTAGTGCAATTTATTATTAATGTAGTAACTAATTGTACTGATTTCAGGTACTTATTCTGTCTTTGTATTCTCGATGTAATGTTTATATCCCCTTGCCATTAACAATTATGGAATTCAATTTACCTATTTACAAAAGTCAACATTATATCTTCTGCAGCTTGGCTATATTTTATACAATCTTGCACTGTGATTTGTGATTGTTACAAACAATCACATGTACATTATAATACATGTGTACATTATACATTCATTGTCTAAACATTTTTGAAAGGGATGGGTCTCATCTTATGAATCATACACTTAAAGCTAACTTACTTTTAACAACAAAATCATAACCTTATTTTCCCCGACAGTCTGTTTCCATCGATGTGGGAAGGGTGGTGTTATGTGTATATAACAATTCATTTATACTAAGCGTCTTTATTTAGTTATTACGAGACAGAGTTTATTATTAGCAGTTGAAATCAATGTCCTCTTGTATTAAAATAAATAAATTATATTTCGGTGAGAAAAATAAATGAAATGATACTATGTTGCCAAGAATCAACATTGAAGATTTATAGTTAAATAAATATTTTGTTTCTGTTTCAGGTATGCATGGAGTAAATAAGTCTATTCATGAGTGTCATCATCATTGCAAGGTATTTCTATTTTCAAAACAAGCGCTCGTACTTTATTTTGGATTTGAAGTAAATAAAACTGTTAGTTGAATCAATCAAAATTATTGGAAAATCCAAACGTCGGAATTTTCCGACTACCATCGGGGTTCCTTTACGTCAGACCTTCTGTAAATGACAAGTGAATACTTCGTGGGCTTTCCAGCACGGTCGGCTCAGTCCTTTCCTGTCTGTCGGTCAGTAGCATGAATCTTACGGAAACAAGGTAACATTAACATATTACAACAGGACAAAATGGCTTCAAAGGCCTTTTATTGTTTTAGTAATCTACATACTTTGCGCAAAAATGTAATTAAGAAACAAATTGGATGAGATGTTTGAGCACGAAACATGATTATTCCCAGGGGTTATTAATGAAGTCTTGCTGGATTGATATACCCTTCAAAAAAATTTTTTTTAGAGTAGCACAAAGTTTGAATCAAACGCTGCGGAAACCTTTGTGCTGAATGAAACCTAAATCTACTCCAAAGGATAGCCTCAGATTTCCTGTTCCTATAACAGTCATGCTTGTCGAAATTCATTGATTAATAAAAAATAAAAAAATACACAGAATTTATTTCCACATAATTTAATGATTTACAACTAAGGCCCTACACACTGTTTAAGATATTCAGAAAAAGTTCTAAATAAGTAATGTATACATTAAATTTGAATCAATATAATAAATAGCAGATTTAAATACCAGATCTTAAGCACTGTCCTTTGGTAACAGCTTGTATATATTTACTATAACCGGTACTATTAAACTAGAAATAAATGCTTTATAAAGCTATAGCGTTGGTTGTTTGACAGAACTCTAATTTTAGATGAGTCTTGCTCCAACAAGCTAGGATGGGATTGAGATCCAAATTACCGCATTTAAAAGATAACGAAATATTTGTTCCCTAGGTATGAACCTTTCAGCAATTAATCTCTACACCGTATGAAAGGCCATGTAAGTTACAACCGTGGTACAATCGTGTTATGGCTGAGAAGACCTGCGCTAGGCGAGAAGCAGGCAGGTGAGAGGGTACGGTAGCGGCCACCTGGGATCTGTTATTGTGGCACCTCCATCTTAATGAAGGCAGTAGACAATGGTCCGGGGATCGTCGACCCCGACCACGTGGGGTCCACGTGTCCTCCACCCTCCAGGCAGGTATTTAATCTCATCTGGAACGGTTCCGGTTCTCAGTAATAACTATGTCGCTTCTCGGAACGTTCCTCGGAACGGGCTGCTTCAGCGGGGTTTCAATTTTTTTTTCATTTTTTTTTTTTTTTTTTTTTAATCAATAATTTAATCTCCTGAGCATCTAGGGGTATAGTTATTATTTGCTAGTTCCAGATTTATGGATCAATCATAGCATACATTGCAATTATGTTTTTTCCATCTTTTTTGTTATATTTAGAAGCCTTTCTATGGTATCACCATACATATACCGTACTACACCGTTGTCGCCTCTAGATTTGCGATGATTCTGTTGAATTCAGATAGAAGCCAGACCCCTGTTCATAGTGGATGAGTCCTCAGAATGGTTCCTGGCTTATATCTCATTGGACTCACCAACCACTTTCTAACCGAAAAATAATATTTTGTAATATGCTACTGCCAAATCATTAATATTGAATGTAACGAGAATCTTTCTTGACCATGACCTTTTGCATTTCTTTTTTCTTTTTTACTTTGATTAGGCTTATAGAAATAGGACTATACTCTTAAAATATAAAATAGACCACTTTGACCAGAAAGTGAGATATTACTACTCGAGAGATTTTTGTATCTAATACCCAGTGTTATATCCATACACGAATCATATGTTTAAACTGATGAACTGACTATTAACCTAATATCAGTAAATTACGATTGCCGACGTTTGTTCTTTTTAACTCTTCTATTTAATTTTTCATGAAATATTAACATAAAAGGTTTTAAGTCTCTTCAAATATCTTTTGTGTGCTACATCACCAGTAATTTTCAAGTATGGCGGAATAGGTGAACCAAAACAGAAGGTTGGCTATCTGCAGATAGTCACACCAGTGGAAGAATGCAGATATATTTTTTTTTTATTGTTTCCATAGTACAGGGTTTTTGTATGCATTACAACAACAATCAAACACATCTCAATCGCACAAAAACAATTTATCATCAATAGGACTTTTTACCTGATTATGCTTGCTAGTTCGATGACGTTTGCTATCTTGTTGGCTTAGGGTTCAACCCTTTACTCACCAAGGCCTACACATAATAATATATAAATATGGCTAAATTTGTTTACTTGAGAATAAAGTTGTACTATAAAATACCATAAGCTGGATTATGCAAATGACCCATTGTATCTAGAATACATTTTTAACCAACAACACACCTTAAAACTTGGAAATGAGCTAGTGAATCATAATGACTCATAATGGACAAAAATAGGAACGGATCTTCTGCGTGGGACTGTCTCGACCCTACTTTGGTGAACTCTAGACCATAAAGAGGAACCTCCGCAGATCATTCTACCTTAAGACCATATTCCTCCTTTATAGCATATATGTATCCATACTACAGAATGGCAGCAAAAAGGTTGTCTAGACCAGTTTTAGGAGAGGCGAACCTAGGGCAAGGTGGACTCAAGGAGAAGAGAGGACAGGAAGAGGGTTAATCAACGGAGATTGGATCATTTGGGGGCCCACTATGGCTTGACAAGACAACTCAACAAATTGGCTGAATTACAAAAATATTCCTCATTGTGAGGCAATATAATGCCTAAATCTTCGCTGAGCCACTATAGTAACTCGCTGGAATATCGCGTGCAGACGACCATTTATTGATCACATGATGGAGAGAGAGGCTCTTCTGTTTTGAAATAAAATAATTGAGTGTGTATACTGCCTGACATTCATAGTTTTTTTTCGGCATGTTAAGTAATTCGATAAGTTTCGAGGTTCCCAGACGGCTAGGTATTGGTAAAGATTAGCAACATCCCTGTGGACGACTGACGTAAAGATTCGGCTTACGTCATGGCTGTCAGATACACAAATTGTGGGCTTGAAAAGCCCTCTTTGAGTGGTTAAGTAACCAAACCTGCCTGCTCTTGACAACCTAGAGCTTAATGAGCCTGTCCCCGCATCTGCCATGTGCCGCATTGTCAGCTGTAATTCCTATTGAAATTTTGCTAAGGGCCTTCAGCTGTTCAATGGCAGCAATCCCACACTTTTTTTTTTAAATGGGAGCTCGCACCTATTGCATAACCTATGGAAGGTAATACAGGTTATCATGTCATGTTGCGTTTCAAGCAAATGACAAATTCATTCATCACAAGTTATGTGGTTCATTTTGATGTACGGCATAATCGTTAAACCAAGGTTGGTTGTCTACATATAGGCGGCCATACACGAATAAAATATTTAAACCAAATAGATCGTGACCAACTGACTACTAACCAAATATCAGTAAATTACGATTGACGATGTTTGTTCTTTTTAACATGAATTTATAGATTATTTTTAATTTTTCGACGATTTTGCGTGAAAAATTTAATATAAGCACATTATTTTTGTGGTTTCACTGCCAGCAAATTTAAATTTGCTTAAAAAAAGCTTTGAGTCTCTTCAAATATTTTTTGGACGTTACAACACCAGTAAACATGAAAACATTAAAATGAAAAATTTAATTTTCACACCATGTAAATATTAGTTATGTGGTTCATTTTGAACCAAACCAGAAGGTTGGCTATCTACAGGTAGTAAGGCTTTTCTCCCGCAGGTGAAAGAATGCATTTATATTTTTTACTGTTTTCATAGTACAAGGCTTTTGTATACATAACAACAACTCATCTCAGTCGCAGAAAAACAAAATATCATTTTATCATCAATATGACTTTTTACCTGACTAGCTCGATGACGTTTGCAATCTTGTTGACTTAGCGTGCACCCTTTACTCACCAACGCGTACATATAATAATATATAAATATGGCTAGGTTTGTATGCTCATTTGTTTACTTAGGAATAAAATTGTATTATAAAATGGGAACAAAAATACTAATTTGTCGAAAAAAGTAAGTGGGCAGACCAAGCAGTGGATTGAAGTAAATTTTGGAAAAGTGGAGACTTATGCTTTTGAAACTGATACTTTCGCTTATGTAATTTGGTTTACGAGTTAAAAAAGTAATAATCATACGATATGCTACACGTTATGCGCATAAAAAAACCATAAATTAAATTATGATCTGCTTTGAAGAAAGGACTCGTTAACAGGCTGAGGAGATTCGCTAATGCCCGTGCGAAAACTGCCTTTATCCACCTGAGGCAAACTGGCCACTTGCGTCGACGTTCACTTTCACCGACTCACTTTCTTTGAAAAGCGAAAGTACGCTGCAGCGTAGAATGGCGACTCGAGTCTTCGTGCGAACAGACTGCGAACTACACACGTCGTTTTAACCAATACGTTTATTCTAACCTCTTATCTTGCATAATTATGCGATAAAATCCCTGGTGTCATTATACTGAAACAGAAAATATTTTAGGCTATTTGCTGAAATACTTATTTTAGCTCCAAAAAATGTTCAGTATCCTGTAACATATAAAACTATCGGAGAGTTATACAAATGTTTATTGTAGTATATGTAATATCGATATTGCAACAAAACTAATTTACTTTTATTATATGTGAGAAGAGTTGTGATTTGCTTAGCGATCAATCAGCCGGAAGTGGTTGAAATGTTCAAAATTAAAAATAATTCATTACAAATCTCAATAAAAACAATACAGAACTAGTAATTAGTTATATGAATTTAACAAACAGAGATATGTATCGTTAAAGTGTGACAACGCATCAAAATGTCATGTTAAAATAGATATGGTTGAAGTTATTTTTGAGAAATTTAATTTTATGTAACAAGGGCTGTTTACACGTAATTGTCAGACACCATAGCGCCTCTAAAGAACGTGATGATCCAGGTATTATAATAGTGATTTAAAAGTTCATTCATACCTTCAACACAATTCCTTGAATATGAATGAACAAATTCATACAATATAATTATTAACTAACTTTTTATGTATAGGAGTAATTGAAGGAGTAAAAAAACTAATTACTAATTTCTCTTCCTCTTTACTCCCCTTTCGACATCAACTGACAACGCAAAGAGTCATTCTATTTGTTTTTATCAAAATTCCGACCATACGGACAACATAAATATTTGGTCCATTTACATTTATCTGTTTATGTACCCGTCTAACAGCACTTACCAGTTTCAAACATTATTATAAATATTTGTAGATATAAACTTTATGTTGTTATTCTCTCTCTCTCTCTCTCTCTCTCTCTCTCTCTCTCTCTCTCTCTCTCTCTCTCTCTCTCTCTCTCTCTCTCTCTCTCTCTCTATCTCTCTCTATCTCTCTCTCTCTCCCCCTCTCTCTCTCTCTCACTCTCACTCTCTCTATTATATCACGTATTGTTAATAGATGACAATTTATAATTTTGAGCAAGTTATTTCAAAGGGTCTTGCTGTTTGGTGATTTTGGCAACATGGCCCATCCCGAAGTAAGAAGGTGGCGATATCTACCATAGTAGCTCCCATATAGGATGGTAGTGGCGAACGGGCTGTGAACCAGAAACACAGAGCCGACCGGTGGCGTGGGGTCGGAGGCGGGTCAAAGTACCTGCCGACCATGTTTGGTAGCGACCATACTGGGCAGGTGCACCTCTAGCTACCGACCAGTCTTGTCGCGGACCCTGCTCAGCGCCCTCCATCACTCCTACCTCCACCAACAGGTATTTATCTATCTTCATAGATTCTTATTGTATGTGGCTTGTGCGAGCACTAGACTGCCGTTAATTGTTGCTCAAGAGGACATCACTGCGGAAATATGTAGAAAAACCGCATAAAATTACTTGAAAACCTCGAATACTTGAAATCGACTGTCCATTTTTGCTTTAGAACTAAAATGATAAACAGAAACCAATCGAGTACGAACTCGATCTGCACACATGCAGTATTAGCATATCGTATTTCAACATTAAAGTAGTGTTTACTTATTGTGGTGAAACTGGGTATCAATTTGAGGTAAAACTATCTTATGTTATTAAAAGAAGATTCGCGTCATTATGTGGTTCGTGCTAGGCAGTGATTCCTTATTATATATATAGGTTCAACTAAAATATCCACATTTGAATTAATATAATTGTGCACAGCTTAAATTTCTATGTGAAAAACATATTGAAAACCTGATTGAACAATAAGAACTATATTTTTATATTCATTACCCGGTATTCAAATATAAGAAAAAACCAGAATATTAAATCCTATATAGCTTCTGAACAGTGATTTGAGAAAAGTTTAATGTCAGAGTTAGAAATGTGGAACGTCATCATCGTTCTAATTGTTTAACACTCTTTAATGTATTATATTTAAACTAAAACACGTACAGTGTAAACTAGAGTGTTGTTGGATATTCTTTTACAATTTCAGATTTTTTCCTTAGCTTGCCCTTCTTTACTCCTGGTTTCCAAATAATTTTAAACGGGCCTGCTTTCGTTTTAAAGTTCTTTCATAACTTTCCGTCTTCTCGGGCAAATTTATTCGAGGACTCGAAAAATCACTTTATTTAATCAAACCGTACATATATTTCAACCTACACTATTGAAAATAAAGCCGATATACATCTGTAAAGTAGGGCCTATGATTATGATAGACATACATACATTGTGATTATTATGATGGACATAATGGGTGCTGATCGTCAGGAGTCTGAAGTGGAAGTTAAAATAATGCATCGGAATATGACGCGTTCATGTCAGTTATTTTTGTTTTTGAATGCATTTTCTAGTTTTGAATGGGTAACGGATGTTTAGGTATGACCAGTACTCTCCTGGGCCCTATGGCTCCTCTTCTTTCATCCTTTGAAGATTTGTCTATTGTTAGTCAAGACTTATTTGGTTATGTTTCAATATTAATGTAATAGCTGTACTAGTCTAGTATAGCGGGTCTTTAAGCTTTTCAAACTTTTGAGTGCATTTGGTCCTTAATGGGGTAAGGAGAGATAACTATTAACATATAACACATAATAAAACATATAGTTTGCAGGAATGTTATAACGTTAAAAAACCGATTCCTTGACATCTATGTTTTTAAACTCACCCAGTTATTCCTCTAACCCACAGATAGTTCAATCATGAAATACTACACAAAGTTCAGGGTTTGGAACAGGAGTAAAACGTAACAAATTTAAATAAAGCATAATGAACATCACTTAAGAAAACTATGTAGTTCATGTGTCACTTAATCTTGTTTCACTGCTCAATATGACTTTTTCCTTCATAGTTATTCATGCATACTTCAGGTCTTTTACGGGGCAATAAAATGTTCATATCCATATGCACTTATGTCAACTAAATGTTTATTATTGTAATATTCGTTTCAGTAGTAGAATGGTTAGCTCAAAATAATTTCGGAAAGGCAATGGCCTGCCAATGGTTGGGATTTTTATGTTGCATAGATTCCGCAAAAACAAGGTGGAATATTCAATTTTGGTTAGGCCTCCAAATTTTGGATCGATAATTAATTTATTTATTTCAACAAGAATATATTTTAAGGAATATCAATTTTATGAATTACTCGTTCCCTAAAATAGCTTCATTTCTCATTTTTGTCAAAGGTTCAAATAATGATTCAACAAGAAATAGACGAAGATAGTCAAAATGTATTGTTTATTAGTCTTGTAGTTTTTATTCTGTTTTTCTACATCTAAGTAAGAGGATATTATTATACATTTTAGTATGCCAGTGTTAATTATAGTTTTAGTTTAGAGGGGTGCTGGTGCCTGATAACTATATATATGTGTTGAGCTCGTGTAAGGTAAAAAACGAAACGAAGAGAAAGATATTTCTTTAAAAAGAGTTTTCTTTAATTGAGAAAAGAGAACTATTGTCATCTGTGTTAGATGGCGGGCTCGTTACTGACAACTCGAAACATGTTACTGTTGTCTTGGTCGATTTAGTTATTTGCATGCGCTTGACAATCTTAGTGAACTAACAAGCCCAATAAAAAAATATCCGTGACTAAACAAAAAAACATTGGGGATATTAAGCGACCCTCTTGCCCAGACTCCCATTACCGGCCTGAACGGAAAGTCATCAAGGTTTCTAAATGGGTACTTTTGAAAAATGTGGGCGCGCAGGACGGGCGAAGAACCCACAAGCAGATGAGGTGCCATCAATATCTTCTAAGACCCATTACAGACACGTGCCGTATTTGCATGGTCCCACGATGCCTCTCTAATCGGAGAGGTTTATCTTGAGCCGAACGTCGGTCTTAGGTGAGATCGATTTGTGAACTCACTATTAGTTCAACTGGGGATTGTGATACTGAGCATTTAGCATGTAAGCAAACATGTAATGTTCCCCCCCTTCATATCCCCTTGTTATTTTAAATTATGGAAATCGGAATAGACCACATAAACTGATCTATTTACAATAGTTTCATTATATATTATGCTTGGCTACATTTTATACAATGTTACACTGTGATTTGCGATTATTACAAAAGTATAATGGACATTATATTTTCATTGTCTAAATATGTTTAAAAAGTGATGGGGCTCATCTTATGAGTCATAAACTTAAAACTAATTTACATCTAACAAACAAAATCTTAACCTAATTTCCCCCGAACGTCTGTTGCCATCGATGCGGGAATGGTGGTGGGGCCATAGTGTTAAACATTGGGTTTGTCAGGTGCTGCAACGAGTCAAAAAACTTGATGTGTCTCTGGTAGAAGAACTCGCCCACCAACGGCATAAAATAATACAAATTAATTAATTTAAATAAATTATCTTGTTTTTTTTTTTTTTCTTCTTAGCTCTCAAACTTATAAAAATTGGATGTGGGAAAAATAAAGGAAAATTATTTTGGGCTAATGAGTGCCTTTCACTAAGGGGAGTCCCCCATTTGAAGGATGTATGAGAAGGATATAGGGTGTGGAATGCCTAAGGAGGTGGGTGGAATCGGGAAGGTAGTGAGAGTCTACCGAAATAAATTATCATATTTATGATTTGTTTATTAATTTGTAGAATTATTTTATAATGGGAAAGAAAACAGTAAGACATTAGGGAACGAGTAATTCATAAAATAAGTATTATTCTATTGGGCATTAATAATAGCGATCTCACTGCATTGATATTCATAAATTATATTCTTAAATATGTGACCAAAAGTAATAACTATTTTTCTTGTTCTTGCGGAATTCTCCAACTAACGAGCGGCCAATTCCTTTCCTGAGGAATGAGCAAATCGTTTTAATTTTTTACTACTGTATGGAATATTGTAAGAATAAATATTTAGCATTACCTAATCAGTGTAAGACCGTCCATATGAGCCATTTATTTATTGGCCCATGAAATAATTAATGTGATCGGTAGACCAGGTCCTAATGCTGGCATAACTGATCTGTATGAAGGAAAACAGTCATAAAAGACACCAGAGAAGTATTAAAACACATCAGGCGATACATAAACTGATATATATATTTTTAAAAGTGGTATTTATTATAGCTTAAGTGCCTTGTTTGTTTCAAATCCTGAATTTCCTGTTCTGGTTCATGATTGAAATTCCAGTGGGTCAGGGGAATAAGTGGGTGAGTTTAAAAAAATATATGTTCAGGGCATCGGTTTTTTAACGCTGTAACATTTCTTAAAATTATATGTTTGATTATAATTAAATCTTCTTGCGCCATTAAGGACCAAATACACTTAAAATCCTCAAAATATTCTACACTCGCTCAATACAAATAGTTGCTAGACACCAGAGAGCCTTTAAACTAAACTTATTATTAAATTAATACGTAAAACTGAAATATTCACTCATTTACATGCAGAAAATAAAAAAAAACCCTACACATGAGGGTGGTACTTAAACGCCAATAGATGGCTTCAATATTCGTCGATTAAAATAGAAAAACTAATGATGTCACTATAATACATTCCTATTTTCTTTATTGATCTTTTACAACCGCCGGTTTAATAACCCTCAAGTAATTTCTCTCTCAGGATTTCGCTTTCGAAGGACATCATCAATCACACTTACAAAAAAAGAATAAAAATAAGCGTACCCCATCATGGCATGGTTGATTGTCACAACGAGAGGTCTCGGACGAGGGGTTTCACTCATTGATCTCAACTGACTGCCGGCCGGTTCTGCTAGGAGTCGGGTATATGTACGCATCGTGCTTAGCGATTAATCACAAGTTAACTAATAGTACAACAATATGACTATCATAAGGCCTCCCCCCCCCACCTGTAAATAAATAATCGAATATATTAGGAACAGCTTGGAGTAGTGTGCGGGCGGGGCGAACAAGGAACGTCCTTGGAGTGTGCAAACTCTATTTAGAAGCTAAGCAAACACGGCTGTCTGCCACTTTTTGCTAGAATGATCGTCAGCCAGCTACTGGTGAGATGGCTTTTCATTGGAACAGGTCCTCGTCGTGTTTTCTCTTCACTTATCTTTGCACATTATCAATTAAACAGATGAACTTGAAACGGCAAGTGTTCGTTTCGTCAACACTATTAAACACTCAAGCTACTATAAAGCTATTATTGGGGAGGGGGGTTCAAGGTCAAGTGTGATATCTCTGATAATTAAAGGTTTCGTTACAGCTACGATGAAATTATATTCGAATTTTTAATCAAGACGTCCAGATCTTAAATTTGAACTCATTTTTCGTTTATTACCAAGACAACGCCTTTAACAGATTTCATTTTAACAGAGCATCGAATGGAACTGGCTTTCAAGATATGCCATCAAACACTCTTAATACTTGTTCAAAAAACAGTGTTAAAGTCTATACATACCATTCCTGGTTTTTACTAGGATTTTATCGCCCACTCAATATGATTGAATGTTATATTTTAGTATTATAAACGAGCAGTGATTAAATGAAACTTATTGAGTTTTATGGAGTGAAAAACATTTATGCAAATAAGTGAGTTCTTAGTTTTAGTTTGAGAAATGTTTCAGATATAACCTTTTAAATCTTATTACATTTGTTGAATTATATTATTGTTATGAAACACATAAAATTCTTTTATATGTTGCTCTAAATTGTAGTCCTAATGATCCCTAAATAGGCGAAACGTTGTTTGTTGAACATTTATTAACGATTATTTGAAGAGACTGATGCATACTACCTAAAATACAAATATCTGGTTCACCTATTTTCCCTTGAGTATACATATATATATATATTAAGATATCCTGGATCTTTGGTTTTCCAAAATTTATCACCTGTAATTTTAATTTTGATTAGTAATTATTCCGAACACGTGACCTAGCCTTTGGCCAATGAGAGTGAGCGTGGTGGCGTTGAAGAGGGAAAGGTTAGTTCACGCCTGTCCTAGTGAAAAGGACGCACTCCCGTTCATTGTGATTGGTTATTTTAAAACTACTGAAGAAAAAGGCCGCATTAAGAAAAAGCACTTTAGTTAAAGAATCATTGGACATATCGACGACTAAAAAACAAAAAAAAGAAGAAAAAAAAAATACACGCGGTATGTTAAAATATATATATATAAATGAAGGGATTTTGACTCGGTTTTTTTAATTATCTTTTGTGTTTGTGTAAAACAGGTGAATATCACTGATCTATCTTCTTTCTCGAAATCTTACCTCATCTCAAATCTTCTCACTTCACTTATGGACGTCGGTTTCTAGGGTGGCATTATTCATACTTATTTTGTGACCCATTTTTTGAAATTCGAGTCATGTAGAAAATGAGAGACGGTATTTATGTTTAAATTATATCTCGGTTTGAAGATGCAATTTAACCCTTTCTGGATTTTTAGTCAGGCGCCTACAGCCGCTAAGAGCGCCCCTGACGTAAATACACCTTATACGAGGAGAGTAAATATTCTAATTATTGACGGAGGGCTAGCGACCAGGCCCAAGGCCGCCAGATGTCACTCAGGAGAGTGTGCAGACGGGTTTGTGCAGTAAACAGCTCAGTCATGGCTTGGAGCTCTCATCCACAGTCAGCTAGTTCAAAACAAAAGGCAAAGCCCATCAAGCCTGCTTATTTTCTTTGACAGTGCAAACAGAACTTTTTTAGTTAGCTCAAAGAGAAATGTTTATGAATAGGTAGAGTAGGCTTGAAAGGGGAGTGGCTGGCTCTGGGATTTTCTTTAAGGACGGACTTTTTTTACGGACAAGAGAATCTCCGAGGCTTCATCCACCATCGGTAGACTCTCACTGCCTTCTTGAATCCACCCGCCACCTTTAGGCGTTCCACACCCTATATCCTTCTCATACATCCTTCAAATGGGACTACCCTTAGTGAAAGGCACTCATCAGTCCCAAATAATTTTCCTTTTATTTTTCCCACATCCTATTTTTATAAGTTTGAGAGCTATGAAAAAAAAAAACGAGGCTTCGGGACTTGCACAACACCCGTATCCTATATCTTTTAGAAGAATTATTTTGTAATTGAAAAATATCATGTCCGCTATGAATGATAACAATGCTAAAATAAATAAACAAAAAAAAAGATCACATACGGCAAGAAAATAAAATGATAATCTTTTCAGTCTGAATTTAAAAGTGTCCTTCAAGAATTTGTTTGAATAAGAAATAAAGACAAACATAAATAAACCCAAAACTAAATAAAAGAAAGAAAATAAAAAGGAAAAATAATATTAATAAAATTAAATTTATGAATATTATTGTCGTCAACCTTTTAAAAGGTTGAAAACAATAATTTTATCAATAAAACAGTTAAATGGTAATATTCGTATTTAGTCAAAAAAATAAGATAATAATCGTAAGAAAATTAGTGCCCTCGTAATTTTTTTATTTGTTATTACTGGATATAACTTTGAAACATCAATCGTCGAAAATATGTATAAACAAAATAATATATAAAACAGCTTTATTAAGATGAAATTACAATCTGCCTTAATGCTTAATAGGCAATAAATAATTGATATAAATGTTCTCATTCATACCATATTTACAATTCATCATTCACTCACATATTCATACAATATTCACAAACAGCCCAGGGGCCCCCCAAGTCCACATGGTTGTTGCCTCCCTCACATACGAAAGAGGAAGCAGAACGTATTGGTGTTTCATAAGAGACATTTAAGTGTTCAAATTATTCACTTTGGTTTGTTTTGCTGAGTGAGCTGAAAAGTTAGTGAATCTATTTTAGAAAACCAAAATTAATGTTGAGATGTAAGCATTACCAAGTGCAATCCACGCAGCGTATCTCAGTGCCATCTGCTACCTACGGAGACAAACTCGGTCGGCCTTGTCACTTCTTGAAGCAATGAGCCAAGGAATCATTTTACTGTTTAAAGAGAAAAAAATAGTAACAAGGCCAGAAGTCAGACTGAGGACTTCCTGGGGTCCAGATGCCCTTCCAACTAGGCCATTGGGACGACTCTCGGGACTATCAATTCTCATTAGTGGCCCTCATCAATCCTCCGAAATTGTGACATTTTTTTCATGGCTGACTAAGATGTGATAGTCTTGTGATTTATTTCAGTTTTCAATTTTTTTTTTCCGAATAGCCCATTTGATTTTATCATACACTGAGGGAAAAAAATACTTTATTTTTGAGGCATAGGTATTGGAGTTAATTTAGATGCTGTGATGTACTCAAGTACACTTATAATTACTTTGGCCAAATTGACTATATTAAAAACGTTCGTTTTTCTTTCGATATAATAGTAAGTATTACTTTGATTTTTAAAACTGGAGTCAATTCGTCAAATCTGATATTTTTCTCGTATATAGAAGGAATTATCCAGATTCGACATGAAATCTTGCGCTGAAGTGCTTTTGGACTGTTGCCCTGTGTTATATGTGATAATTGTTCAAATATTTTTCAGTTAAGACCTATAATTTTCTCTCTTTAACCAGTAATTATTAAAGGAAAAATAATGTGTAATATCTTCGTTAGTGGACTAAAGAAGTAGTATAATTTTTGTAATTAAAATTTTTCAAGAACCGTTATTTTTCGCCTCATAAAAGTAAAATTTGAGTTAAATTTAATCTAAATAATTTCAGTTATACTGTTCATTACTTTAAATTCAAGTTGACATTATTAGTGTTATACATTGCTCTTCATGAGGTTGTTGGGTTTATACTTTATCCTGAAGTTATCTGTGAACTATTTTTTCGTTTAGGTCCGTTCTAAAACTTAGTCATTTCCATAGTTTCTTGTCTATCTGACATTTTAGTCATCAAGGCCAGGTCGACGGAATACATAAGTAATGAGTTGGACTGGTCGTTCTCCTAGAACATCAATTTACAAGAGGAAGGTCCAGAATTCTCGACGAGCTATATAATATAGAAAAAAAAAATGGATCCCAAGATTGATCTAAAAAAAAAACTTAACGATTTAAATTAGAACCCTTCAAAATTTAAAAATCGTTCCCGACTTTCAAGAAATGAGTAATAGCTTACAATAATCCAATGCGCATGCGTAATCGAAAAACAATAGAATCGATCATTCAATGATTGCTGAACGTCCCTTTCAAATTATTTATTTTTAATTCGGATAACTCTTTACTTTTATTGATCCTTTTTTTTTTTTTTTTTTTTTTTTTTCCCTAAGCTCTCAAACTTATAAAAATAGGAATGTGGGAAAAATAAGGAAAATTATTTTTGGCTGGAAAGTGCCTTTCACTAAGGGGAGACCCCTATTTGAAGGATGTATGAGAAGGATATGGGGTGTGGAATGCCTAGAAAGGCGCATGGAGTCAGGAAGGTAGTGAGAGTCTACCACTTTTCCATCCATCCATATGTTTAATTTATTGATCCGTGTCTTTATTGAAATTAAATACGGTAATTTCTTTAATTACTACGCTATTAGACGAGTATAGAGTGTCATTAATGTAAATACATATAAATTCATGTGATAGCATTCTATAGCAATGGTTAGTTTTCCTATTATCTTCTGACATTAATTTTTATTCTTTGTGTCTGAAATTTTACCACTGAATTCAATACAATATCAATGTAAAATAAATGGTTATAAATTATGATTTATATCTAGAAATTTTCAAAACTCGCAGGTTGTCGAGTGGGGTGATATTTATTATATTAGCGATCTTTTTCTGAAGTGGTAATTTATCTCTAACAATAATAACTGTAATTTATCTTTTTTCTCAATTTTTTTTTTCATATCAGATGTCAGTGACCTTCGTGTATCGACCTTCCTCTTATCTTTTCCGCCTCTTGTATCTATTGCCGTTTCATTTCGCCAACTCTTAATTATTTTCCATTAATTTTATTAATAAATGAAAGATACTTACGATTTTTGTATATTTTTGCCTGTTACGTAATGACGTTTTTAAAGA
This sequence comes from Acanthosoma haemorrhoidale, assembly GCA_930367205.1. Lineage (NCBI taxonomy): Eukaryota > Metazoa > Arthropoda > Insecta > Hemiptera > Acanthosomatidae > Acanthosoma > Acanthosoma haemorrhoidale. The sequence continues at coordinate 83,384,155 of OV884014.1, read as the reverse complement.
CGCAAATGCATTTCGTATGTAATATCTTAATGTATGATACGTACAACTTAACCGACCGAATTTAGTTTCATAAATTAAGAACTAAAATTTTGTTCTGACATGGCTTAGATTCTTACTGCTCACTGAAAATGGCGTGTTAAAAAAAAACTAGGTACATTAGTATACCTTACATGACTGTTGATGATCAATCACACACTAATGAGTAGTTGCATAAAGTGCTAACTAGTGTTATCACTACTGGACACTTCAAAACCTATAAAACTTATAAAACCTGTAAAACCTATAAGTAGGTTACTAACTCGTGGGGAGTGTTGACTTTTATTACATTCTTATTCCATTATGTAGGGCACTGTTACATCATTACATTTAAAATTCTTTTTTTGTGTAGATCTACGTAAGTTAATCTTTTATTGGCATATTTATATGTTTATACCCAATAGTGAATTGAGGTGTGTATGGATTTGTGTAGATAGATTTATTTTTTCCAGCCAAGTTCTCGTTTTGTTTTCTACATGTTTTTCTTTAAATTTATTTCAGTTTATATTTTTAACTGTAGAACAATGCGTTTGTTTTATCTTTTCTTGTGTATTTATTTTGTTATTTCTCCACATTGTAAATTTTACTAGGGACTAATACTCTCAAAGATCCCAAGTGAAATAAATATTTGTTCTTTAGAGGTATTATTAGGGCCCCAGGTTATTATTACTATATAAATAAATACTTACAGGCCTGCTATAGAAAATGTTCTAGATCGAAACGTCTCTCCTCAGGATTAGAAGTTGTTAATCTTTCCCCCGGTTTTTTTTAGCCTATTTCTGCGAATTCAAATTATGGTACGCTGCAGTTAGATTGTGAATTTAATCGTTTGCACCCCCCCCCCCACAAATTATCCGACATGGACTGTACTTTACAAGGTTTGGAATCCGATATTAATCGTTTCTGGGTAGTAAAACGAATTGTCCGTTATCGAATAAATCGGCCGGCTTTTACTGACTGGCTGAACGCCAATGCAATTTTTCCAAACCGCACACGCTGATCTGCTTTTAATGTACGTATATAATTTAATTTTTTATTTATTTTAGTCGTTCACTATATTGTATAGTGCAAGTGTATAGATTATTCTCTCAAATAACGGACAGAATGGAAGTTGAACAACGTTTAGGCTTCCGTGACAAATGAGCGTAAGCTCTTGACGTTTACTCCCTATAACGAATTGTATTTAAAAATGTAAAAATAAAATAAGGATATAAAAAACTACAACACAGACTCTAAGATCGGACCAGAACCTCTCCTTTAATTGCTTAAAAACTTAAATATTAAACTTAGAAACTGACCTGCTAGGACATACGAGGGTGGTCTGAAAAGTTTCCGACCTAACAAAGCTTTAATTTTAGCTTTTATTTATTTTATTATCATCTTCATGAGGTTGGAAACTTTTCAGACCACCTGTGTACTCACCCTTCTACATGACCTTCCTCAAAATTCTCATCCTGCAGACTGGCAAAGAGATGTTTTTTTTTCACTTAAACGATTTTGATTTACAAATAAGGCCCTATTTCGGCCTTACCACAAGTTGTTTATTTCGTATTCACAAACGGTTTTAGCAAGTTTTACTGACATTCTCAAATGTTAAAATAACACAGCCCAAATATTTTATTTTATATTTATGTATGTATATGGGATAATTAAACTATACTAAAAGATTATATTTAAGGTTTATTTCACATTTAAAATATTTAAAGTATGTTACATACGAATTGCCTATAAACCGATCAATAACTAATCCCCATCGAAATACTTAATAAATAGTTAAAACCGATCCATAAATTCTTAATTAAAATAATTAACAAATACAATACATATTCAATGTATATGGACAACAAGAAAATAAATTAACGGCCCTTCTCAGTAAAAAGACATATACCTAAGAATGTTGTCAATGTATGTGGCGGTGTCCGACTTCCTACTGGCTTTATACCTCCTATGGTCATTTACTTATTTTAAACCAATAACCAGCATTTAAATCAAAAGTTTTACTTTTCGTTTGTGTTATCGAAAAGTTGCCCGTATATTTTGCGTACTCACATACTGGTTGCCAGTTGCACCAATGTTAGCGAGGTATCATTATTAGATAGCAGTCGGAAGATCGATTCGTTGATGGTCATGTACTATGTTCCATTTATGTTAGTTGTCTTCTGGAATATGTTAGTTGTTAATGCACCCGGAGAGGCCTATTACCGTTTTGAATACTGCCTTTTGGCTTAATGTTTATTTCTTATTGTCAAATCAGCGTTATAGTCCAGGCCACGAAAGCCAAAATATGATGATTAGAAGAAAAAAAAATCATGTAGCTCTGACGTTTGATACAATATATTAAAGGTCTTCTAGTGTGGGGGGTGAGAAGTGGAGGAGCAGCTTAAAGGTAAATTATTTAGGCTTTCCTGGAATATCTCACGAACTAGGTTTTAGCGAATCGTACTCAATATACAAAATTAAAGTACACAAAACTCTGTATAAATATATTTTAAATTCATTTTTTCGGTTCGGTCAATGCTTTAGGTGGTATAGTTGAGTTTAAATTTTCAAATTTTGGTCAGAGACGTGGTTTTTGATGGGTATGACAATTATCTCACCTAAATAGCCACGTGATGACTCTCCTAGTCGAAAAGCTGGCCCAAGTTCAAGCCGACCGGACGAACCCCCCGACGAAGAAGTGACACGGTGGCAGACAGAGGAAACGACTGTATTAGCGGGTGCCCAATAAAACTAAACAGCACCCTCGGCGGCCAGTTATTATCGGCAATCATGCGATATCGTGGGCCTGATTCGCTTTTATCTTCGTAGAGTGCACGGGCAACGGTAGCAATTACATCGAATCTTCCTAATTGGAAAAATACATATTATCCATGAGATGGGGTGCTAGGCTGTAACACGGCCGCTCTGTTGCCAATTTTATTCGCGTGTTTCGGAATTAATGTATACTTAAAGGCACGTACGCACTCTCTTCCGTGTGTGTCTTTTTTTTTTTATTCAATTGTATTGTGAACTGCTGTTTTATTCAATGGAGCTAATCGCGACAATATCAAGCCTTTACTTAGCTTTAAAAAAAAATATCAATGATATTTTTTAGATAAATTTTTGAAACACAAAGAAACCAGAAGCGAATAAAGAACGTTCTTATAATTTCTTTTTTTCGGGTGTATCTTTTTATAAGAGCAACGGTCCCATTTGTATTCCGTTCAAACTGTCTCAACGCTTGTACCCTACAGATTTCAAACGAAAAATCTTTCGCATTGACATATTGAATATTGCGAAAATTGTACAAGGAACGCGGTTGCTAAATGAAGTCTCACGCGACCTTGCACCAGAACCATTACACCCGTGAAGGACGAATTCCTCAAAAAAATTTACCAGTAGAATATAGATTTTGGCTAATCCGTTCCGGTCACTAAAAATAGCTTCGAGGAAAATGAAAAAAAAAAAAAGAAGCAAAAATATTTTCCACTAAAGTTCTTTCATGGACTACAAGCTTAAATATTGAATTGCTCCTCTAACTGACTGCGGTTTGTGAAAGCATAAATGAGGGAGGGCGAGAATTTCTTTATTTCATTTTACGTTACATGGGTTCATTCACACAGTTACCAGATCCAAGAGCGCATTTAAACTAAAACTAAAATACAATATATACGTAAAACTATAATATTCACATATATGTGAATTGAAACCGAAACAAAATAACCTTCAACTTAAAACAAATTTCAATTCAAGTGGTCCTTAAAGATAAAATGAATTTTCTATTTAAAACACTACACCTTAATACACTACCAAATGGTTCTTTCTACTCTTTTATAATAATTGCCAGAGCGTAAAACCAGGAACACTGTAGGCATGCTGGGTACGTCGTCCCACTCTCTTGGACTTGGGGGCCCCTGGGCTGTTTGTAAATACTGTATGAATGAGTGAGTGAATAAAAATTGTAAATATGGTATAAATGAGAACATTTATCACAATTACTTATTGCCCAATAAGGGAGATTGTAATTTTATCATAGTAAAGAAGTTTCAACTCCTACAATTTTCAAAAAACCTTAGAGCGCTCTTTTACTACTTATAACTAAGGCCAATGTAGTCAGGAGATTTGTTTAGTAGTCAATGTAGTCAGGTAAAACTCCTAGGTAATTTGTTATTATTCTTAGGAAGTTATTCTGCATTCTCTGCAGTTTAAGGAAATTCCTAGTACTGTTCATGCTCTAGGATGGTTAATCTTTATTGATAACGATATAAACGTTGTAGGGTATACCCTATTTCAACATCAAAATATCATCTGTGATGGATTTACCACCGCTGAAGGAGTTAACTGTACAGACTATCTCTCAGGGCTCTAGGCCTCAGGTCTGGCTTTAAAAAGGGTGTTGGTATAGCCTGTTCTTCATTGCTAACTCCCACTCCTCCTTACTTCGGTAAATCGTTAATAGGCGCCTTAAAGAGATGAGTGCTACAAGAAGATGATGGTTTAGCAGAGGACGGATGTGGGGCGGGGTACCGCTAGGCCCCATCTAAATTCCCACACACATCCCTGACCCAGTGAGAACGTGCCTGGACACTCTGCTCTTCACAATGCCCAGCACTTCACGCCTCCGTCGATTACACTCTTCCATTGCTGGAAAATAATAGAAAAAAAAAATAACTTGGGAAAACCGTGGAGAAAAATGGAGTTTCTCCGAAGAAAAATCCCCCTCTGTGCGCTTGATGGGCCATTTTTCTCGGAATGAGTCTTAATGATTTTCTTCACTGACCTCGTGCCGGGAGAGGAGGAAGAAAAAAAATTGGCCCAGTTATTTTTTGTCAGCAGTGTAGACCTATTTTCCATAAATTGAGCTGAAAATGTGTTAATAGCGAATGTCTCATTAGTCACGGCTCACTTCGCTTTGTTAAGGAGATGGCAACGTTTTTTTTATGTCTTATGAACTCCAAGAGAAAGACATTGCTTTGTAGCCTAGTACTGGAAACATTCTGACTGTACTCAAGTTTTTTAATAGTGTTCATAACAATTTTATTTTATTTGCAAAATTATATATGTGACCCCTGGCTCCTTCCTAGACTCGTCGAGGAACGCTGAAAAGGATGGTTGGCAAGCTAAAGGAACTTCACACGGATTTAGGAAAATAATAACAGGGAATATGATAAACACCTCTAAAATAGTTTTTTATTGAAACAAATATCACATGTCAATCGATACTTAAATCTAGAATTAACAGCAGGTCGAAAAATTATGAAACATTAATGGAAACCTCAAATAATACACGTTAATACAATTATTTCCTAACTACTGTACAACAACCGTTTGTTCCATTTCAGAACGGTTACATATATAATGGCAGTAACAGGGGTACAAAACAAAGAGCACAATTACAAATCAACTTCTCTGCAACTAAATTTTGTTGTACTTAGTCTAATAAAACCTTAAATTTAATTAGGGAACCCCAGGATTTATCAAATATAAATAAAATATATTAACATATATTCTAGCTGTAACCGATATGATGGTTATATTTAGCTTTAATTTTGTTGCACGATTTAAAATATTTGCTATGTTAAGGTACCTTGTCTAAATACTACTATTTGGGCCTGCGTTTATTATTTATTCTCCTTGGCGAGAATTGAAATCGACCCTTTCTGGTCTGATGACAGAGTGACGCTCCAATTCACTCCGATGGCCACCTCGACGAGATCGTAAAAACAATATTGTTTATGTACTTAGGTGTGTGATAATAGCACGGCTTTAGGATCCATCCCTTGTTTAGAAAGAAAATGTACGTGATATCTGACTGTCGAAACGTATTTTTTGAGGCTGTTCTCCACCACGATCGATGATGAAATGCTACGATACATTAGCGGGAAAAAATAGATTTAACATGAAAAACCTTGGTGTGTCTAAACTTCACAAATTACTCTTATCTAAAGTTTCAGAAACTAGGCAAGTTCTATGTTTTCCCTGTCGTTTGGGATAATTTAAGACTATAACGAAGTACACTATTCCGTTTTATTCCGAAAAACGAAGGAATTACAGAAATTAATTGGATCAGGACTGCTTTTATTAATGGTTTTAAGAGCTGCAGTATGACAAGGAAGGAGGAATTTAATGAGAAAATAGCGAGCGAAAACAGTTAGAAATTTGAATAACATTTCGAAACAAGTGGAAAGTGGACAAAACAGCTACTGTTTTGAAACTACCTATGCTAGATATATTTTGTAATAATTAGCACACATTAAATATCCGAATAATTACACACGAAAAATAATCTATGCCATAGGAGATACCAGAAGGATTCGAACGTAAAAATATTAAATTTCAAATTTTTTTTCTTCCTCGTGTTCGAGGTGCTCATAATGCCAAGGACAAGGATGTCTGCTTATATTAACGACGGGTCCATTAGTACAGGACAAATGATTTGTTAAATGCTTGTGCTTGGGCGATAACAATCGATCGTCGGATCTATTGATGAGAACTTCCATCCAACTGAGTATTTGATGGTTCAGTGTTGGCTAGATTACAATAATAATATAATTGGATGAGGTTAGGAAACTAGTTGTAAAAAGCGTAAAAATTTTCCTCTAGAGCATATATAAATAAATAATACTTAAAACTCACTATAGGAAAACTTGGGGGATGATTGTTCGTTCTGTAGGACGATCATACAACATTGATTCGTCAGCAATCAATGATTATAATCAGAAGCTGGGCATGCCACAATATGCCTAGATATACATTTAGACAAACCTTTAATAGAAATGATGAAAGGAAAAACGTCAAAATGGTGTATTACGTTTCATTTATCAAATGGAGATTTTAACTATAATTTTTGAATTACCTAATTATGTATCCTTAACCATTTCAGCATTCTTCATATTCTTAGCATTCCTCTTGTATTCCATAAGAGAACATAACAATGTCCTAACTCTGTGCCAGAAAAAATTTTGTTGGAAGATATTAAAGGGCATCTTAAAACAATATAAAAAATGTCCGATAATTGCTCAGGTCAAGTGTACGTTAATTATCTGTTTAAAGATAAGTTAAAGATCCGGCCGCTCAAAAGTAAATTAACAGCCCCTAAACGACTGGGGCTTGTGGTATGCCCCTCTGGTTAAGATAAGACGAGATAAGGCACTTCAGACGGGCCTATCTCAGACAGTAGCAGGGCGTTCACCCCGGGCCACCCTCCCGAAATTTTACGGCTTCCCAGGACCCCGCCTGGATAAAAACAGAAGGCGTCGTTCGTTACTTGGCACAGGTTGCATCTGGCAAAAGTACGAACATGACGGCTGGAGGATTAAGTACATCGAAAGAATTATTTCAAGACTGACACATCACATCTGTGGCTGTGAGAGGTCGTAGGTAGAAGGCTGTAAGGTATGAGAACAAACAAATAGATCCCTAAAGCTTAAAATGTTACGGACAGTTAGAAGCATGACTACATCCCTCAAAGTGGGAAAAAATGGATATATCCATATATCCAAAAGTGTTGGATTTGTGGTACATAGCGCAGATAGCGAATCTCAAATACTGTTAATAGAACTATAAAACCTCACCCGATTGTAGGGAACATAAACTTATACCACACGTTTTATAAAATATGTATATACGCTATTGATTATTGTATGACAACCAACGATCGCAAAGAACAGAACTAGATAGAAGAATCGTAGCAGGAGCGGAGGCAGCCAGTGTGTTGAAACAGGATGGCTTGAAACAAATGGTATTAAAAATGAGTTCGTTTTGAGTTTTGAACCAAGGAACTTTAAGGGTGGTAAAGGTATTCTTGGAATCTTCTTAGGTTGACGAAAAAAGTACAGTTGATTTTAATAATATTTATTTGTTGGGGACTTGACTTAGTGTGGCTGTATGCATCACATACATTCTTATCTGAGGTTTGTGGCCTATGCACGTTTTATTTCATGCCAAAATAGTACGGGTTCAAATCCGGGCTGTTTCACTATTTTGTTTCAGTTAAATAAAAATTATTAAACTGTGAGTTCTTATGTATCCATGAATTTAGGTTTGAGGGATGAAGTCGTGTGAAGGTATCGGCCTATGTCAGTGAAGGAAATATGCTGAATTCAATACATTTTTTCGTCCAACTGTCAAAAAATACTTTAATGATGACTGTGGTTCTTAAGCAGTCCCAGCTAGTGATTTATGGTTGGGCACATGCGGAGAAGAGGTCAGCAAGCTGACAGACGTTTCCTTCAATGGGCGGGTGAACGACACTTGTGAAAGAGGGACAGGCGGGTTAGGGCTCCTGCTATCAGATGTGCCAAAGCTCAAAGCGGGTCTCTTGAAATTCAAATCCGCCCACCGACCCGTGCATACGGCACAAAGGGTCGGAATCTAGATGAGGGCTTATCAGCCAAGGACGGATTTTCGGCGGTTCAAAGCCCTTCCACCTAGCAACGGTAGCCTCTGCCTCCAGATCATCTGAAGTTCCTGAGTCGGAATTATCTCCATGAGGCCGTTCTTGGTGAGTCATGAGTGACGGTACCAACCAGCGCTCTAGCGGCTGTCCTACTTCGCCGCTCGCTACAGCACACATTTCATGAAACAGTCAACATAAGCACTATACGGTTATATCTTAATTTGATAGATTGCAATTGTTATTTTATCAATATGAAACGAAATTAATGATATCGTGTTTTTGATATATATTAATTGTTGGTTAATTTGCAGTATAGAGAATGATGGGCGAACACCTTATTTAATGCAATTTTCTAAAAAAAATTCTAAAGATCTAACACAATCCTTTGAAATATTCAAATTTACTACCAATGCACACTGAATGTTATTGGTAATTTGGTATTTTATATGGTTTAGTTCATGTAAATTCGTAATACGTAAATCGTCTTGTATTTGTCATCCCACAATTTATTTAATTTTCTTATTCACATGCGCTTTCCGTCGCCTATACAGCCATGCTCAAGAGCTCCGAATGTTACAGAGGAGCATGTCAGACACCGCTAATATTAACAACATTCCAGGGACTTGAGAATGGCAGTATAGGCTGATGAAAGTGAATAATAAATTAATAACTTGTGAGAAGAAGTTAATAGGATGTCATTTACTTGAGAGTTTTCCCGTCTTCTTTTTAGATCAAATGTCATATTTTTTTTATATTTTTGAGAACATTGTCTAGAAAATTTACAAAAATTAAATTGAGCATGATTGATTATCGATCACTAATAAACAACCAAATTAAAGAATATATAGTATCGGGACTTGAACCTGGGATTTTTTCGCCCTGACACAGCTGATTTCGTGCATTCCCAGAGTGGATTAATCAGTGACAAATAAGTTGCAAGTACAATATTTTTTGACTGGCTAAGGTCAATGACTGGCGAATTACCTCATTCCACTCACTTGTGCGATATGAGCCCGGCCACATTCCACCGACACACTGCAGTGGCTGGCTATTTAACTGTTCGTATCTCGTCTTAGCTATGTTTGCTCGGCGGGGTTTTTAAATATTGCACAGCTGCGAGCAATTTAGCAGTCGCTTTTAACATTTTTATCTCCGCTGTTTTTTTTTGGTTTTTTTTTATTCTCTTCTAACTATCTGCGAGGTCAATGCCTCAACGAATGTTGATAAGTTGTCTAATATTTGTCCAATGACTTGTACTCTGGTTTGTTTAAATTGATAACATGTGTTCTGTAGATCTGAGGACAATGCAAAAAATCACCAGATAAAGTTTGTGAAAATAAGAAAATACGTCATGCGGCAAACACTTAGTATCTCAGTTAAGTTAAAAGGAAAGCATTTTTGAAATATTTATCGCATACCTGAACTGCATATTAATCAATGGAGCTCTTAATTAAAGGGGATTTTGTAGTTATAATCCTAAGAAGAGATTTAACACCTGCCCGTTTATCCCATTTAAATGTGTGATCAGGGGACTTAAAAGGGGAAGATTATACAGATTAAAAAAACCTATCATTCTTATGTAATGTATATAATCAACCTGCATTATTTTATAATAATAATATATTTTATGTGGATTCGTAAAAAGTTATACTCCTTTGCATTTTCATTGGTTGATTATTATTGTTTTAAGATTCGGTTTGTCATTGAAATAACGACAGAACCTATAGCTATAACTATTTATTTTTAATTTCCTTTTTCCAAATTCAAATCTCAAAAGTGATTAGCATTACATTTTTTTTCACATTCTAAGAGTATTAGTCCGAACCTTGTCAAATATTCTGGACATTTATGAAAACATTATTTTATCTAGTTATTATAATTATTCATATTCTCTGAGACTCTTGGAGTCATGAGTTGACACTTCAAACATTTTTCGGGCACTAGTGAAGTAATTTTAATTATTAAAGTTTATTTTTGAGTATTTTTTTTTATTCTATGGTCTATTTTATCCAAGATTTCATCAAATTCCTTAAAATTCCACCAGAAACTGATCTGACTATCCGAATCCTTTCAATCATTACCCCTCCCTACCGTTGCAGGATGTACAGTCGTCACGAGGGGGGTGCCTGGTTACCCTAGCCCTGGTGATAAAGTGAGGGTTGTTTGTGTTTACAACCTGGACAATCGTTTCATGACGGCTTTACTATCTGACTCCATTTTTTGATAGGTATGTGCCCCGACAATGCACTATGTTCAGGAGAAGAGGTATAGGGTAGGTAGGTAGTTTGTGTGGTCTTGGAATGTATGGAATCTGAGCGTAGGCGAAATCCGTCCGGATCCCAAAGGCGAGTGTGAACAGGAGAGAGGCAGACAGAATTGTCGCTGGAAACACTGCTTGGTAAGTTTGCAGGGCCACGACAACCATTGTCCATTAGGGAGAGGTCTCTCCCAAGGAGGTGCTAGATTTAGCGTGACGAAGGCAGAGATTCCCACTAGGAAAGTGTGGGGTCTGACAACACCGGGCTAAAACGTAGAGAGGTGAGGAGAGAAAGAGATGCAGAGGTTTTTCATAAAGAATTAGCAAGTTTCAGAGTTTCAAGCAGGGCAGCCACGAGCCAGTAGTCAGGAGAATGATCTACAGGACCCAAATCACCGGGCTAAATACCCAGCTGGCCTTGCCAGTAGCCAATAAGCATCACTAATGTAGTACCCAATGATGTGGCATTTCCTTTGTTCCCTGACAGAGCCTGGAAGGGTCTCCCGGCGGTTGGGCCTTATACCTGCTTGACAGCTGGTGTCCCGGCTCATATAACTAACTGGCTCCCCACATTTTTTATTGTTTAATACATTTACAACGATTTATATTTTGGTCATGTTATTTACATTTGTTTACAATAAATATACAATAGAGTATAGGGTGATTTATCTTATGTAGTTAGCGGTCACAACATAGGGTATGGTCCTCGAAGATTGAATACGTAGACCCGTGATATTTAGTCACTGGGAGTTAGTTCTCTAAGCAGTTTTCTCCTCTAATGTTCAGAGTGTCTGCGGCTCTCACGCTATCTTTCAGCCTCCTCCGCTGCATTGCAGGACTAGTGTCTACCCTCCATAGCTGGGAAGGTGAAAATTCTGCTACCCTACAATTTGTAAATATTGTATAAATGTAATCTTTCGTCACAACTATCTATTGCACTTCTAAGTCAGATATTTTCTATAAATTAAGAGTCATCAAAAAAAAAAACTGTATTTGCTTACGAAACTGTAAGGATGATTTGATGTATATTTATGAAAGATGTAACCATTATCAAATTACTTAAGGTGGTCCATAGCTGATAGAAATTGTTTGTCTAGTATCTTCCAGACTTAGTTTAGCGGCTTATCGGTTCAGACACCTGCCACTAGTTAATTCCAACGGGTTATTTTTCGAGGGGTCAAAAACCTTAGTTAATTGGTTGTAATTGTAATCTCAATCGTGGGTGGTGGTGTTTGTGAGCTCACTGCTGTGAATACAGGAAAACGCGGACGTAGAGCCCATCAGGTAGTACATTTAAGAATTATTGTGCTGTTATAAAACCATTATCCTAATGGCGAGATAATCAAAATTGGATTCAATTCGAGTTTAGATAGCCCGTCTTCAAGGTCCGGCCTAATCCGACTGGACCGCGCGGGACTTTTTTTAGACGAGTGATAGCGGGCAATTAAAACTGGAGGAGCCCCTGAAAATAGCCGGGGGTGTTTGGCGCGGAGACAGCAGGGTCAACAGACTGACGAACCTCGGCCTATCCCCACCGCGCCGTCCTTACAATGCATAAAGTAACATAAAATGACATAATATCAACAAATAAGTAACATAAAATTACACGAAGGATTACAAATGCCGACTATAGATACATACATTACACATTTATCATTTTTATTTTTTAAAAATAAGCAAAATAGGAGACTACAAATACTAAAAATTGCAATCTAAAATCACTCTATTTTTTAAAACACCACGGCTGCTAGAAATTGCTGTAATATTTCTCAAAAGAAATTTTCAATATTTGTCAATAATTTGTGCTCGCCATGAATTAAGAAAATGTTATGTATTTACTGAGCCCTAAGTTGGGAAACTAAAAAATAATCTGGATAGACTCAGATTTTTCAAATTCAAATTAATTTGTTTCTAATATTTACATAATCAAAATAACCTTATGCCAATATGAACCTTATGCATCTAGTCTAAAAATTATTGGGTATTCATTATCCATTATTTAAGATTATGTATTGATAACTTACTAAAAAGTTCCCGATTTTAATTGGTGGATTACTTACACTTGCATCTTACCAGTTTTAAGCTGCAATTACCAAATAAACGACACGTGAGTAATTTTCGCTCGGGATTTACACAATTTAAAGTCATTTGGGCATTATTGGGTACCATGTGAAATTCCAAAAATAACTTTTTGAGTAATAACTGACCATAGATTTTTCAATGTGCTGATTTGTTCTCGATACCTACACGCCGAGCAGGGAACTTTGTCTGAGAGACACATTGGGAAAATATTAAGGGTTTATTTTTTTTGTTGAGAAATCCAACAAAACTATTTATCGTCAATAATGACTGATTATCCTTTCCAGGCTGTTATAGACCCTTTCCTATGACGTTCTTCTTTAGACGGTTAAAGGGCATCTGATACAAGGGTACATATTTCTTCTTCAAGATAAGTGACACACGGTATCAGACACATGAACAACGATAAGACTGTAATTAGTTATTTTTTGTAACTATCAACGGTATGCTTATCGAAGTCTAGGTTTCCTCTCTTGGTTTATTGTAAGTAAATATCTTGAAAGATTTGGGCTCAAATTCCGAGATAAAGTCAGTAAATGTTGACATATGCAGCTTCCTGATTTAGTTGGAGACGGATGTTTAATATGTTCTTTTGTTCCTAACGATAAAGTATTGAATAAGTCAAACGCAATTGTTTTTATGATTTATTTAAATGACTGTGGAAGGTCTTGACTTAACTTGAGAGGATACTTGTAAAGCTGACATTCCGAAGGCCACCGGGTTCTCCCATGTTGTTATAAGCCCAATATAGTATGAGATATTTTAAGGTTAATATTATAAGGATTAATAAATGTACATATTTTAGTAGGCAGAAGTAAAATGTGTTTCCTATTTCGCTTGTATTTTATTAGGTATGTTTTGCAACAAAGTTTCCTGCAAGGATATAACCATCACATAAACAAATAAACCCGTTGTAGACTCATAAAATAATATGTATAGCTAACTTATTTCTTTTTTTATTCGGAAGCTCCGAAGAAGAAATCCTAAGTTGCGTGTAATGTTTGTGGGTTATGTTATTATTTATCACTAACAATTATACGCTCTATTGATTTTAACGTCTCCAATCAGGGCGGTATCTGATCTACCCATAGGAATATAACAGGAGCGTGAGCAGTTAGTAGCGTTAGGGGATGCACCACATCCAATTGGAAAATAACTATTCTCCATAATAAATAAAACACCTGTTGTCTCTCCGTACCTTTAATGTTTTACACGTTTTCGAAAGCCTAGTCTGCTATCTTCAAGGGTTCGAGATTTTTATGCTGCCATTGAAACGTTCGGGTATGAATCAATATAGCTGCGGAGAGGCAGAAGGTGTTTCTTAATATACACACTCCACACCCGTCATCACTTTAGGTCCTACATTTTTTTACTTTTTTACAAATCACATCTTTATTGTGATAAAATTACAATCTGCCTTATTGGACAATAAGTAATTGTGGTCAATTTTCTCATTCATACCATATTTACAATTCTTCATTCACTTGCTCATTCATACAGTATTTACAAACAGCTCCTCCCAAATCCACACGGTTGTCACCTCCATTGCTTGCGAAATAGAAAGCGGAGTCTCGGGAAGTCCCCGACGCTCCTCCGCCAGCCGCGTCACTGAATACGAGCCAGTGGAGGATGACCAAGAGCGCGAGAGCCACAGACGCTCGGGACATGATTGGAGAAACTGGCTATTGACACGACTGCTCTGTCACGATTTATAGCAGGTCACGTAACCACTTCCGCTTTAGCCTCCGAGGAGGGAGGATTATAGGGTTGTGTAGCGCAGTGTAATGGCTGTGCTAGGGGTTAGGGTGGTTGGATAAGTTTCTATTTTATGAACTTGGAAGGGATGAGTTGAAAAATGTAGGGTATATTATGATCGTTATTAAGGGTTTTGTTGCTGTTGTAATAAGAGGCATTGACTATAGCTCTCAGGACTTTTGATTGCAAGGATTGGATGCGTTTGATGTTCAAGTTTTTCGCTGTCCCCCGTTGCTCTCCCCGGGATCACTAATTATTTGATAAACTGGACAAATCTTTTGAGTGAAAGGAAAATCCACTGACTCTTGGAATGGCCATATTAAGTCCATATTACAAATCAGCTGGTATTGTTCAAAAAACTTAAGATTATTGATAGTTGGATCAGATGTGTAAGGTCCGCTTCCATGAGAATGTTTTATTTGGCACTTCTAACACCTTAAACATTGGAGGAAACTAGTAAGCCGTATGCTGGGAGACGATGATAGGACTCTGAGGAGGAGGCGATATGTCAAGGAGCTGTTTATGTATTGGTGAAACGGTACCCGGCCATTACAATATCTAATGTTGGGTCCCTTGACCTCACTAGATTACCATCGGACTGTGCTTTGTAAGTCAGATGTCACCACGCGCTGCCGCCAGGATCTACAGTAAACAGGCCCAAGGATCTTCCTACATCGGACCCCGTAGGGCATCTGAAGATGTTGTGGACGGAGGTGACTGACAGACACTTGAGGAGTGATGCAATAGGGTATGAGTATGCCCTGCCATACGTATCATATGTCCTTAGGAGTCTGGGCCATCGGCTGCATACTGAACAGCTTCCTCTTGCCAGCAATTAGCAGGCTCACGGTTAATAACTTGGAGGTGTCCTGCCAATCCTATGCCATCTAGTCTACTTGTCAAGTGAGAATAATATGTATCACATAATATCAAACGACAAACTGATCGATATAATGATACAAATAAAAGCGAAATAAAGGAACCAGAGTAAAGGAGCACTAGTGAGGAATAAAACTTAATGCCGGATTGTGCTATGGTATAACAGTATTTCCACAATTTATAACCTCTTCTTTAATCGAATAGCGCTTTCAACAGCTGTCATTTTCAGTTATCTCTACAATAAAATGTCAAATGATAAAAACTTTTACCTGCGCATATGGAGGAAAACTAATTACTATTATTACACGCAACAACGGTTACTCAAGTTCTCTTTTTATTCTACTACGGTTGAAAATTCAAAAATACGACACTAATGTAGTAAATAATAGTACTCACCCAATCGGTTATGTGGGATATATAAGGGTAAGGAGGTTATGTTGCGGAAAGAAAAATATTTTTAAAATATCAACGAATGTTAGAATATGCCCAAACCATAATGCTCATTGAAAAAGGTATATTTGGTTTAAAAAAATAGAGAGTGTTAAAACACACAAAAAACAATCAACACCGTCTTTGGATCCGATTTCTATTTTTGGGTTTCAAAACTTTATTTTTTGTAAACTATAAACGAAGTACTTTTTAAGTTATAGTCTTTAATGTGTTTTTACAAAAAAAAAAACATTATTATTTTGTTATTAAGCATTCCTATTCTTATTTTTTGACCCTAACCCCATCCTCTTTAGAACAGGAAGTGCGTCATTCATTCTGTTGTGAGTCACTCAATCATTTAGGAACTCATACGAGTGGAAGCGGTTAGTGTAAATCTCTTCATAACATAAACCAGTAAAAGAACAGCAGCCTCGCTAGTAAGTATATTTCGCACTCATATTCGTGGATATGTGGAATAAATTTCTTAAAAACCAATCACTAAAAAAATCCTTGACACCAAAAAAGCCCAGATAATCAAGATTGTACTTTATAAACTTTGTGGACATTGCTTTTGAATGACTAGAATAAAATTAACTTTTAGATTCGCAGTGCAGCGTGTTAGTATACGATGGTTTGTCAAAAATTATTCCTTGAAACTTATTTTGGATTATTTGAAGTTTGGTAATATTGGCAGCCATGGCTAACCTCACAAACTAGATTCTGCGTAAATTTCATTAGAGATTCGGGTGAGTCTGAGGGGAAAACACTAGCATGATAATGAAGCGTAATCTCGCTATTATCAACCTCACTCGTCTCGATACCAACGAAAACGCTCGGCCAGTATAAACGTGTGTTAGCTAGAGACTTGCTCGCTTTCAAGTAAGTTATTATATATATAATTCCTTTATTGTGCTAAAATTACAATCTACCTTGCTAGGCAATAAGTAATTAAGATATACTATCATTCATACCATATTGTCATTCACTCGCTCATTCATTCAGGAAATGATTGGAGAAACTGGCCATTGCCAGGACTCCACTGTCACTTGATTATAGCAGGTCATGAGGCCACTGCCGTTTCAGTCTCCGAGGAGGATTATAGGAATGAGTGACGCAGTGCAATGACTGTGCTACAGGATTAGGGTGGTTGGAAAGGCTACTGTGGAATTTCATAAACTTGGAAGGGATGAGTTCTAGAATGTAGGGTATATTAAGGTCGTTATGAAGGGTTTTGTTGCTGACATAATAAGGGGCATTTACTATTGTTCTCAGGACTTTTGATTGAAAGGATTGGATACTAGTAGTTAAGTTATTAACTTAGTATAAGTAAGAGTGTTGAGGGCATTCAATACTTTTAAAACCTTTTAAACTCATTTAAACATCAAATAATTGCTATTGTTGTTCAGGTTTAACTGCATACTCTGAAAATGGATCAACGGAACGAAATCAGATCCAATAGAATGTTGTGCATTATATGAAAGTATTACCTTAAAAAAAATGTTTGATCGCCTACGAAGGTTTGATAAATTATTGACTACTGATACTTTCGTTAACTTGTGACGACGGTTTCGCGGTCTACAAAACTATAGAGATGGATGATCCAGGAAAGACACTGCATGAAGTTCAGTAGATGTTGTGTCTGCAAGGCATTGATTGTTGTTGACTCACTTAACATAAATTATTTTACAATACATGCACTTTCCACACTCATTCTACGCATTGTCTACAAGCTTCTAAATATGATTCAGTTTATAATCTAATTACAATGTATAATATGTAAGAATATACGAGTATAATATTCTTATATTACGACGATGAGAGTTTGAGTATTGAAAGAGTTTTTGTAGCAAAATAAACAATTAAGGGCGAGATAGCCGTTTTATTAAGATTATGCATTTTATCATCGTTCAATTTTGAATTATGTCAAGACAGTTCGATCAGATATAAACCTTTGATCCGGTTTCATAAGATTGAAACTTTATAGGACGATCAATTTAAATGAAGCGGGACGAGTGACGAAAAGTTGAAAAAACCATTAATATCACTCTGTTCTCCATTAATTGCGGCAATAATTCGATAGATATGGGCTTAAGTAAGCGTTGTGGCTGCCTTGTGCCGAATTCATGCTAGGCCACATGGGAGCCAGTCGACAAGTTGCATTACTGATGTACGAATTGTTCGTGTCATTGCCCAGTCAGCTTCATTGTTCTGCCGTTTCCGCGTCTGGAATTTATTCAGAATTTAAATGCGGCAGTCGTTTTTTATACGGGTCACTACATTATTGCCGTTTCGCATTATTCAATCGGCACGGCTTAGCTAAGTTATATAACATATGTAATCGCTATATTTGATCTGTTTTCTGATGTTCAGTAAGAGATCGTGTGATCTTCAGTGCGTTCATCAAAACAGTTTTCCTGCCACGATCTGCATATTTAATAAATATTTGATTTTTAGGAAGTTCATTATTAAAAATTTTAATAGTTCTACACGATCCCAGGGAAGCTAACCCCAAAAATTAAAAACCCCAGAAATTAAGATCTTTGTTTCGTTGAATCTGTGCCGAAATGAAAACGTAAAATCTTAAAACAATCGCATATTTCATGGAAATAGCATTCAAAACAATGATGGGGAAATCACGGGTAAACTACAAAAAAATTATACAGTAAATATTGGAATGGTTGGACCACGCAAGTAGAATGCCAGCTGGAGTTCAATCACTTACAGTTATTCTGAAGTTACTAACAAAATGAGGTGCTAAAGTTAAAAAAGGAATTATTGAAAACGTCTTTAGTTAATAGAAAAGGATTTATCAGGGAAATTCTGATAAAAGAAAATGATAAGAATTGAAGTGGGGGAAAAAATAATGTTAATTGGTGAGGAAAACCTTAATGGTTAGAATTTGGTGAGTAATAAAATTAATTAATAGTCATAGTTAGGGTATTTTTAGTAATTCTCTCATCTTCCAACTAATTCGAATTATAATACGTCCAAAAATAACTTATAAAGACGATCCAGCTGCAGTATTTTTGAGGGATTCGTTGTTGGTTAAATATATTAGTCAGTGGATCGAAGCTTTACCGTGAAGTTTATCACCCAACAACGTGGTAACTAAGAAATAGTAATAAATTTTCCAGACCAGAATGAATTTGTCTTCATTATCATACATCCATTTTTTTTTTTTATGTTCATTTATTGTCCAAGGCGGTGTACTGGGTTATTTTTTTTTGTTTTTGTTTTCAAGTAGACGTTTTAAGCCCGAATGCTAAGTTGTTTCAAATAGCCTGACTCTCAATGGGCGTTAAATCTACTTTTTATTGAGATGTCGTGTAAAAAAGAATACAAATACACGTAAAGGCCAACTTCTGTTCACCTTGAGTCTTACCTCCAGAGTTAGGCCAACTTAATCTAAGCCTAACATTCTTTAACGTCGTCTCGTGTTAATTATGTTTCTAATGTCGAAATTGATCATAAAATAGGCATATATGTTATTATCATAATTGGGAACAGATTTCATTCTAAACTACTATAATTCTTTAATCTATAATGATTGATTAATAAAGCAAATTATCTGATTAAAAAAAAAAGTACTTAAAATATACACTGTGTAAAAAAAACATATTTTTCAAAAGAAGATTTAGAGTCGCTCCAATTATTTTTTTTTTCGACCACAGATGACGTTTCGCCTATTCTGGCATCTTCAGGATTAAAAATTGAATTCGGTACATGTGACAAAAACTTTTAAATATTTAATTTTTTTCTTTATATGCAAATTTAAATGTAACGGTGATGAAAATTTAAGGTAGTAACTGATATTACATCGTTAGGTAACTTCGTTAAATACAGTGTCGTTGACAAACCCAAGATATTAATATTTATTTTTATTTTTTCTTAGCTCTCTAATTATCAGATAAGGGATGAGGGAAAAATAAAGGAATATTTGGGTTGAGCGGATCCTTGTACTAGGAGTACCTGCTTGAAGGTGGTGTGAGGGAATTAAGGAGTGTGGGAAGCCTCGGTAGACAAGATATATAAAAAAAGTTTTAATAAAACGTTTTTTCTCCACCCAACAAATAAAGTAGACCGAGAAAAATAATGTTTGATAATAATAATAATTAGACAATTCCCACACTCCTTACTCCTCTCACACCACCTTCAAGCAGGTCCTCCTAGTACAAGGATCCGATCACCCTAAATATTTTATATTTCTCCCTCATCCTAAACCAGTTAGAATAGAGCTTAAAAAAAAAAAAAAATAGACAACAAACAGTACTTTATTATGTTACAACAACAACTTTATTATGATAAAATTACAATATGCCTGATTGGGCTATAAGTAAATGTAATAAATGATCTCGTTCATACCAATTTACAATTTTCATTCATTCGCTCATTCGTACTATATATACAAACAGCCCAGAGGCCCCCCAAATCCACATGGTTGTCACCTCCCTCGCGTGCGAAGGAGGAAGCGGAGTCTTGGGAAGTCCCCCACGCTCCTACGTCAACCGCGTCACTGGAAAAGAGCCAGCGGAGGCTGACCCAGAGCGCGAGAGCCACAGACGCTCAGGACATGATTAGAGAAACTGGTCATTGTCAGGACTCCCACTGTTACCTATTTATAGCAGGTCACGAGCCACTGCCGTTTTAGTCTCCGAGGAGGATTATATGGATGAGTGGTGCAGTGCAATGATTGTGCTAGGGGATTAGGGTGGTTGGATAGGTTACTATGGAATTTTATGAACTTGGAAGGGATGAGTACAAGAATGTAGGGTATATTCAGATCATTATGAAGGGTTTTGTTGCTGACGCAATAAGGGGCATTTACTATTGTTCTTTTGATTGAAAGGATTGGATGCCCTTGATGTTTGACTATTTTGCTGTCCCCATAGCTCTATTCCGTATGTCCAGATTGGCTTAAGTATAAATTTGTAAATAAGTAGTTTATTTTCTATTGAGAGATGGGATGTCCTTCGAAGTAGTCTGTGCAGTTGTCCAAAGCGTCAGTTTAGTTCTTGTCTTTTTAGCCTCGTGTGTGGGTTCCATGTCAGTATTTTGTCGAGATGGAAGCCTAAATATCGTACTGTCTCAGACATAGGGAATCAATCAAATTTATAAAGACTGGCGGACAGGACTTGCGGCAGAGGGTGAAGGTTATGTAGGGACAATTTGCTTCATTCGCCATTGGTTGCACCAATACTCGATCTCATCAAGGTGTTTTTGAAGGTTATGGGATGCTATAGCAGGGTCTGGATGGGTTGACAGAACTGCAGTGTCATTTGAAAATGTTACCAAGAAGGTATTGGTGGTAGAGGGGACATCAGCGGTGTATAGATTATAGAGGTTTGCTTTACAAGCTCAGAGGATATTTACCACAGACCCTTTTCCTAACCCTACAGTCCTACCTTTCAAACCCTTCTTCCATGTCCGCTGTGGCGTAGAATATTCTAACTACTATCCCATAAAAGCAGGAGTTCCACAGGGCAGCGTCCTGGGCACTTCATTATAAAAATAAAAACTAATACACACCAAAAAAATCCTCTTTTTCGTTTTTTTTTATTGTATTAGGCATTTATTGTCTACTGTTTTTATTTATAAATTAAACATTACTCCGTTAAAAATACATTGTTTTAATGACACCCTCCCGTTGCTCTGCATGATTAGTTGACTGCACCATTTGTTTCTGGCAGGCCACGTCCATATATTATAAACATGTTATCCTATTATGGGATGAATGGAGCAACGACGACAATTGAGAATATTCTAGTTATTTAATCCACACAGGGTCTCGAATACTCAGCGACAGACTTGTCTAAATTCGGCTACAGTGGTCCATTTTTTTCCTTGCCCCACATTCCCATGTGGTCTATACCAGATGTGCAAATGTGTGGCGTACTACGTCAGTATATATTGTCGGAAGCATTTGTTTTTATATAATTTTTTTTTTTTAGGTAGGTTGACATATTTATTGAGATAGTATAATTATGTAGGGTAGTATCTGTATCGCGGTGAATAGATAACTTAAAAACATTTAATAGACTAAGCATGGAAATGTTACGTCAGATTCGACGACTTTTCACTTGTCTGCTCCATCTTCAAACCGGTTGGCCCGCAGTGCCTGAGGATGTGGTTCAATGTGCCAAATCCTGTTCGAAATATCCAATACAAAATGGGGCTTATCATCTTTTTTGGAACACACGGAAAAGCGGACATTTTGACTCTTGTTCGTCAATGGATAAAGTCATACTTACCAAACCACCTTTACAACATTTCACCATATTTAACACCAAAGCATTTACGGTGTAGCACCATGTTGGTGTAGACCCACTGCCGACAACCCATCCTATGTCCTCATCCCCCCCTCCCTATATAATCACAATACTACGTAATTCCTGCGTCATAATCACAATATCCATGTGAAACTCTCATCCCGCCATTCCATTCGCCACGCCACTTCACTAAATGTGTTATAAACAATATTATTTTCTATCATAAACAAATTAGTAGTTGCATTTAGTGCTAACTAAAGAGTGTTTATATTTATATAAAATTCTAACTTTGTAATGTAGGTTACTATTGTACGGTAGTATATATCTACTTAGGGTACTTTTATTTCTTTTTTAATGTGAAAGTCTAAGCTTAAGGAAACATATATTTACAAATTTATGCGTGAATGACCCAATTGTGAGTTACGGTGAGTGTGTGTAGATATTTTATTTTTCTAGCTCTTGTTTTATTTTCTTCATTATTTAAGTTTATATTTATTTAATTTTTTAAGACTTTGTGTATTTCAGTTTCGTATTTATACATTTTTTATACTTATATTTTCTTTTTTCATTCATTTATATATTTTATTCCTATGCCCATATTAAATATTATAGAAAGCTGATAATGTCAAAGTCTAATTGAAATTTTGAAAGTGAAGAAAAATTGAACTTTATGTTACATAAATGTTTGTTCTTAAGGCACATAGTCCAAGGATAATAATGATAATATTATTATTCTATGGAAATTTACATTATAAGGAAACTCACTCAATCAAAATAGATTAATCTATTCATATACTTGCA
Organism: Acanthosoma haemorrhoidale; assembly: GCA_930367205.1. NCBI lineage: Eukaryota > Metazoa > Arthropoda > Insecta > Hemiptera > Acanthosomatidae > Acanthosoma > Acanthosoma haemorrhoidale. The sequence continues at coordinate 83,361,276 of OV884014.1, read as the reverse complement.
ATAAATTATCAATTCTTGATTTCATCATTCATTGCTCTGCTCGAATGACTGGACAATCCGACAGCTGAGATATGCAGAGATATGTCCACTTATTTTATTTCAATGAAAGGAGGATATGCAGGAGCGATTCATAAGAAGTCGATTTGCAATATAAGCACGGTTGAGTTGCATCGGTTAGTACGTGAGCTGATGAGCTGTCAAGATTCTCGGGACCAGGGATGCTGTTTCATTTTTTTATGAATGGTAATAAGTGAATGTAATGTAAAATAACTTCATGTTCAACAGCATGCACTGATGTTATAATGTTTTGTAATTTTTTTCTTCGTTAAATTTAATGTTTCCTTTATTTTGTTCTTTTGACTAAGAAAGTACGGAAATATCGGTATCCTCAAACATTCAATCAATGAAACAACCTGTAGATTCATAATTATTATATTTATAAAGTTATAATTATTATTTCTCGAACCAAAATTTGATTTTTTTATTTCATCACTCTAATTAATTAACAGACTACAGCAATATTCTGCACTTTTTTCAACTTCTGAATTTTCAACTACTTGTCAAAATTTCTTTTCATGAACTTTAAAGATTGGGTATAGTGTAATTTACATTAGTGTGTTGAACTCTACAATAATAATAATACTAAAATCAATAATATTATTTTAGAATATTTATAAAAATTAAAGAAAAAATTCACTTATATTGATTTGCTAAGTTATGTTAGGTGACGTTTTAGTACAGTTAGGGCATTTGCGAAAATAACTAAAAAAATGTACTGTCAGACATTACATAAGCACATAATAGTACATTAAAACAGTCAGAATTAATTACAAAAAAACGAATATAGCCCACACATAATTACGGAGTGTTTTTACAACCTTCATATTCGTATAGCTGCTAGGTAACCCTTCTTCAAGAACGATACTGATCAATTTTTAAATTTGAAATTCAGTTATATGCAGCTTCCAAATCGTAACAAGCTAAGGGAAATTATGAAAAATAAAATCGACTTAATTTATTTCTAAGGCTTTCTTCTTTCCATCGTTCTACTTTCATCTGAGCCTTTGTCATGGGTGTTGAGGAAGGGTATAGTGAAAGAAGAAATGTGCGAAACCTATATAAGTTTGAATAATCCTGTGTTCAAGAGAAAAACCAGTGGGAGTTCCGCGATTCGAACCAAACAATTGTTCTCTGAAAACAGTGGTAATTACCAAAATTACGCAGTTTTAAGGCACAGGTTATGGTCAAGAAAAATGGTTTACTCACAAGCTGCTGTCTACTTTCAGTTTTTAGCTTAGAAAACCATTCTAAAACCGATCCTGCATTCTCAGTCACGGATTCGAACGGCCATTGATGTAATAACCTGGAATTAATCATTGGATTCTTGTATTTTCTTACCCACTACTGGTTATAAAATGTATTGGTTTTGGTCTAAGGAGGAATTTGATTCGTCTCGAGCATAGAAATTCTGATCCGTGGAGGAGCTGACGATGACGAGTCCCCTCACGTAGTAGCAGCTTCCTCTCATTGTTCATCTCAAAAACCAGACGTAAATCCATAACATAAAATATATAGACCCCTCTGGCTGCAGGTACGGCTTAAGACCAACTTCTATTAAGAGGTTTTTAAATTATGTGTTTTAATGTGCATAACATAGTAATCGCCTTAGTTTAGAAAATTTTCATAACAAATTTTTTGGACTATTTACTTAAACTTCAATACCCATGAAAGTTATTGTATACTAATCGAAGCTACCTGAGATGTCAAACATATTTCTCATTATCTCCTGGATTAGCCAGATGTTTAGACAGAGGTCTTAATGAGAAAATAAACACAAAAACAAAATTAAAAAGCAATTCTCAGTGAGAACTTTAATGAATTAATTAATCTTAGTTACTGTGGCCATGATTCTCGTAGAAAAAAAGTAACAACAAATATGTTAATTCTGGACAGTAAATATAGTAATAATATTATATGATATATAAGATTGTTATATTAAATAATAGTATTATATTTTTCGTTTTTTTATTTTTATTTTGCACGACGTAAGATATGCTATCTAATCTATTTAAAATAGTTCAATACAATATGTCCTGTAGCAAGGCTATATTTTATACAGTTTTTAATCATTTTACATTGCGATTTGTGAGTCATGAGTTTTTTTTTTCATATTTTTTTCCCCTTGTTACAAAATCATTACAGAATACAATATAGATAAACAATAGGTTAATATATTTCCTGTAGCTTGACTACATTTTATACAATTTCTGGTTTCTACACATTGCGATCTGCGCTTGTACAAAAGTATAATGATGAAGGGTACACATTAATTTACTGAAAAATTTTAAAAGTAATGGGGTGGACAATAGTTATGATCGACTCAAAACTAACTTACATCTAGAGTTATGATTTTTCCTTTCAATGTTCTTAATTTAATCTCAAGGGGAAAATAAAATGGAAATTATTGGAGTGAAAGGGATCCTTTTACTAGGAGGAACCTATTTGAAGCTTGGGTTAGAATCTTTTTTTTTTTCCTTGTCCCCTTGTTAAAATTTCCACAGATATATCGTACAAAATATAGATTCTAAAGCGAATCTATTTACAATTTCTTTTTGTATTTCCTGTAGCTTGGCTACATTATATACAGGTTATAATATATAAAATGATAATGGTCTGCAATGTACAAACTATAATGATGTACATTATACATGAATGGACTGAGCTGAATTTACTAAAGGTGATGGGGCTCACTTTTTGTATCGATGGGGCTGTTAGCTATTGGACACGAGAAGTTGTATTAGTTGGGAATGGACCTAGATCTTTATGAAATTTATTCATGGGCCACGTTTGCCTGTGCTTTTATATGATTTCGTTTTGCGAATGGAAGCTTTAGTCGCTAATTAATTTTGATGGAAGTCTAACGCCATTATTTTTCATCGATTTAAGACAATTTCCAGGAGACAAGTCCTTTTAAGAGTCAACGGTATATTACTTAGATCTATTAATTACGCAGTTTAAGACGCGACATTACGCCATACTGCTGTCTATTTACGCTGTCATTTTTCTTCTCAATGGTAAATAACGCCTCAATTTACCCACAAAAGGATCATCTTCACAATAACGCACAACCATTCATAACACTTTGAAAGCATTCATCAGATACAATTGTGACAGTCGGTGCCCTTGAATTGAATTCTATTTAAGATGCACCAGCCGGCAGTGCACAGGCTAGAGGCGATATTACACATGGTTGATTGCACTGGTCATTGGCTAATTGCAGTTGGCATTGTCAATCTTCATTGCGGCCTCAAGGCGCTCTAGGGCCTGTAATTAATTAGAGTTAATATCAAGGAGAAGTCATCAGAGGAAATAGAAAAAAAACTGTGTGACATTGAAGCTTATCTATTCAGGAAGGTGAACTACCGGATCTCAAATTAAAACTAGACAAATGTCACACATACATAAAAAAAGCTTGAGACCCGGATTATGTGATAAAAATCATGAGGATATTATAAATAATCCCTCTTGTTTACATTATTTTTAGCATCTATCTGAGTTGCATCTAACTTGAACAGTTGACAACTGTAAGTATGAGGTATTAATTTTATTAGTAGGGGTAATAATAGACTTTATTCTGACTTAATTTGAATCATAAATTATACAAAAATTTACTTTTTTTTAAAGCTACAGGCTTTAAAACATAATGATTTCTCTGGTAACACTATATCAATTCTCAATAATGATTAAACAACCTCTCACAATTGATGCAGTTGCTATATGCTGCCCCATATATAATCTAGATTAAGCGATTTTTCGCTACTAATTTGCAACGATCAAAGGGTCAGTTAAGTGGTAATCAATCCTTTAACTGATAATTACCCGGCAATATACTCCATATGGCACTAAGATGCGTGGTTATATGAAACATCCCTACTATGGTGAATGTTTCGTTAATGAGATCATAATTTAATGGTAATTAGGGATAATTACGGCACTATATTATTTAAATAAATAATGTACTCCTTTCTATCAATTAGATAACAAAGTATTATAGTTTATATTCTTACTTGTTTATATGGTAATTTGATGCGTCGTTTCTAAGGCGTTTTCTTGACTGTAATTTCCATTTTCCGGTCGCTTGTTAAGCGGGTCAGATTTTATTCAACATGACTAGTACTTAAATCAAAAAATACGGTTTGAGATTATTATTGAATAAATATACTTAAGTATATTGTTAATAAAGTTAATAATTGTCGTGTTTTTATATTGTTTAATACACTATAAATAAGATTTTAGAGAATTTTCGAAGGAGGGAAAAATGTTACGTCAGAATCAGCGACTTTTCGCTCGTCTGCTTCATCTTCAAACCGGTTGGCTCTCAGTGCCTGGGAATGTGGTTCAATGTGCCAAATCCTGTTCAAAACACCCAATACTAAATGGGACTAAACCTTTAACCATTAGGTCTATGGATTTCGAGGACTTATACGAAATTGTGAAGATGCCCATGTTTTAAATTAGATGGCCATTCTTCAAAATTTGGAACCGTGACTAATGGTGTTTAGTGTAGCTCTCATTAGCTTAACGACCGCTGAAGAAAAATTCAATCGCGATTAGCATAATGGTTAATAATTCTTCAGGTAATATAGCTCACGAGCTACTACTGGTGTAACTTTTCTGGATACAATGTCCGCGGCATACTTCAAATAAATACAGGGTTCCGAGAAACATGCAATTGGCACTGTCAATAAGGAGAGATCACTGTTGCATGCTATGTAATTACCAGGGGTTGTTGTATCTTTTAAAGAGGGCCTTGCTTCTAAACTGCTGGCTCAGTCAAGGATTTGTTAGCTCACGATAATTATTTCCATCGCTTCTTTGTATTCTATCGGTTCCCGTTTTTTATTTGTTTGTACTATATTGTCGATAATAAATAGATTTTTTAGAACATATAATTTGTTAGTTGGTTAGGGAAGGTTTTGAGATAATTTTACAACAAATGCATCTTAATAAACAGGCACATTTTCGCCTTGCACACCAGCCATGTCATTCCCTCTATAAACAATAGAATGGAATATTCAAAAATATTTTGTCCACAAATAAATAAATACAGCTCTGGCCAACATAAGAATACATTAAATAGAGATATAAAATAAAATAATTATTAAAAACTAAAAGGTAAGCTTCTAATTAAAAAATATTATTCTAGACTTTTAAATCGAAATAAGAGAAAAAAGTATTAAATACATATTTTTAGTTACTCTTTTGATTGGTTGGAGCTATGGGTTTATCAAGAGAACATTTTATATACATTCTATATAGTTATAAAACAGTAATTAAGTAAGATTATAATAAAAAATAATACAGAGATAGCGTCTGTCTGAGTGGTAAAGAAATGTTGGGATAGGGGGATTTAAAAATTATATAGCAATGAAATTAATGTCAAAATAGCTTTTTGAAACATTTATGTTTAAGTTTTGATATTATTCATAAAAGATCACGATGTAGCATCTAATAATTAAAGCTCATGTTTAATACCTAAAAGATGCGGGAAACCAAAATGTCAAAGTAAACCTGGGAAGTAAACTACTGATGTAAGAAGAAAATAATTCAAAGTGTAGCTGAGACTGGTTAATTTGACATTAAAACTCATCTCAGAGCCAAAAAACAACTCCTGTTTATTCTTTTATAAGATAAATGCAGACTATTCGTGGGTTGGATTGAAATTAGTGATGATTTGCTTGGAACGGATTTAACAGGACAGACTTTAATTGTTTAGAGATTCAGGAAAGTGCTCATATATTTTGTTATTTCTAGATTGCTGTTGTAGTACCTCATTATCTGAGAGATAGAACAACCAACAATGTTGGATTGATACACGGAGCAACATATATCTTGATTATCAGTGTCGTCTTTATCTCACATTTCACAGTCGTAGAGCCAAGTGCTAAATTAATTGAAAGGTTTGCTTAACTCGTTCACCAAAAAAACAGTCCAATCCAAGTAACGATGCACATAATATAACATTCCTATTTGTGGCCCTGAGGCATTCCGTCAGGAATAGATATTTTGGCATAAAGATATTTTTTCTACCACCTTGAGCTGGTCATGGTCCAATCACAGGTGGTCAAGCTGGCGACCTCGCCTTGGGGTGGCAACTTATAAATACACCCACATTTTTTTCTTCTCTTCTTAGACGGAAAATTTTAGTTAAAAATCTCTATTTTAAAGTGTCCTTTAAATTAAATTTCCACTACTTATTTACCACTACTAGCATAAACTCTGTATGATGTTGAATTACTCATTCAAGTATTTAAATTGAACATAATGATAATAAAAATACTTCACGAATAAAAACTGCTTTAAAAAAAAAAAACAAAAAAACTAAACCAATAAATTTTCAATAACACTAAAATACTTAGTAGCTTAATAGTATACAGTATACTAATAGTGTAATATTATAGTAGCTTAATAGCTTAGCAATTAATAAATCACAACTAATTTATAGTTTATTGCTTACATCATGGGTCACTGTTACAAAATGAATTTATATTTTATGAATAACAAATAAGAAAAATTCAGCATCAATGATACCTGTGGTTAAATTTAGGTAAACTAAAATAAATATGAAGAGTATCAAAAGATAAACTAATCATATCAGTTTGATGCATATGAAAATTAATTATTATCCACTTTTTTAGAGTAGATATGCATTAATTTATTTGAAAGTATTAATACTGAATATTTAAACTAAATAAAAATAGAAAGATTAAATGGGCTGTTGTCTTTATCTCCAGCCCATCAGTAACTCAGCTGTTCAAAGGTAACAAGAGCCATAGCTCTTTGCTATTTTAATCCTACTAGCCGAATTTGAGATTTTAAAATATTATACATGCACATGCTATATGTTTACATGAATACATTCGAAACTATTCGGTATATATGCTTTATGAAGACGAAGATCCCAAAACATTTTTTATGTAAAATTACAATTTGCTTATCCAGCGTTAATAATTAGGATCCCCCCCCCATAGCTCTCAAACTTATAAAAAATAGGATGTGGGAAAAATAAAAGGAAAATTATTTTGGATTGATGGGTGCCTTTCACTAAGGGGAGTCCTATTTGAAGGATGTATGAGAAGGAAATGGGTTGTGGGATCTATGGCTAGAAAGGCGGATGGGGTCAGGAAGGTAGTGAGAGTCTACCAAGGATTGAGCCTAGGGGACTAGGCAGGCATTGGTTTGTAGTTGGCCAGGTCATACCTGGCCCGCCCCGGCAGGCAACTCTGGTCTCCCTTCAAAGCGAATAAATCTTTCGCCTTTTACTAATTAGGATATAAAAACTAATTTATACTTTATACGTGATTCAACTTAATCGGTATGTACAATCTGTCTGAAATAAAACAAAAAAAACGAAGAAAATTATCAGCTAAATTAATTAAACAACAATAAACTGAAAAAGTCTACTCCTCCATTGATTTCTTTTTTTATGTTTTTCACTAAAATATATATATATGAGATGTGCACCATATGGTGGACATTTAGAAAATGCATGCTATCATTTAAGCGCTTCATGACTTGACTTATCAATGCCAAGTTGAAAATAAAAAGTTAATCCTCAAGCCAAATGAGGATAAACTGTTTTAATCTTATCAAAACCAAAAAGAAAATGAAGTGAACAGGTTCTAACGGTTTTTTTTTATTCTTCTTTTGCAGGTACGTTGCTGATCAGACTAAATAGTCTGATAGGACTAAGAAGACTAACTGTGTCTGATATTCTGAGTTAGAAATTCGGAAGGTAAGAAACTTCAGCGAGATTAAGGAGAGAGAAGGAATATTGTATGGGTGGAAGGGGGAGCGGTATTTATGGTTTTTCTATGTTGTTGGTTTGTTGTTTTTCAACTCCGAGCCCGTTTTGGCAGCTCCCACCTCAGATTCCCAACTGCAATAGCCCGTGTGTGCATTTTAGGGTGAATACCCTCATTTCTTGAGTCAAAGGCTCCATTGTCCTTATTCTCTTACAGGTATGTTATATAAATGGCTTTTAAAATTTCTTTCTGAGTTTTTCAGAGGGTAAAAGCTAGAACAATCAAGAATTATTAGAAGGACATTAGACGCACAGTAATGTGACCTGTGTATGAAATGTAAACGTTAGTAAAATTTACTGTTCTGTCAATAACCCCCACCTGATATATGAGGCTGGGCTCAGTTCTGTTCCTAGTGGTATCCTCGGGCTCGCATAGGCAGACTGTCGCATGTGCAGATGAATTCAATTACACCAAACAACGTCGTTGATGACCTGCGAGTTTCACGCCGAAATAAACCGACCGACCAAATATTGTGACCAGTAGGATCATACAGTCCACTAGAGAAACTAACGCTGATAGGGTCCAGACGTAAGTCAAGTAAAAATAATTAAAAAATATTCCAAATCGTACGGTATGTGGACAAAAGATATTTCTTTACTAGGGTCTCAAACTCCTGCCAGTACAAACAGATTTCTTAGCCGTTTTCGTGAAACAATGAAAAAGCCTTTCCTTCTATCAGAATTGTTAGTGCTAGATTGTTGTAACGTCTGAAAGACAGTTATGTTGCCAATTAGATAGAAGTCACCATAACCTTTTTTACGTGTCGAAATCTGTAAGCCTAAAAGCATATACCATTTATATAAAACTTAAATCCATTAAAAAAATCCTGGTAATCTAACAGATATCTATTAACACTATTTTTCATGGGGCTTCAATTCCTTTCCTTAAATAAGAAAACTGGTTTGGACTATTAGGTCCCCACAAATCCAAGGAAATAGTTGCTCCCAACTTCAACTTACTCAATATGCGAAAAGTGCGTACTAAACTTACACAATTAGAGAGAAGTCTCATGGTCTCACCCGTAAATAAAACGTAACGCTGCCACATACTGCAATTAAGAGATAACCGATTACCATAATCATGCTTTTTCCATCAGATACAATGCCCTTTTTTCAAATTATCCGATTCAGCAATATCTCTGCTTCTTAATAGAATCGTTCATTATCGAAAGGTCAATCCCGAATATTCGTGCCGGTTACTTTATTCAAAATGTAAACATAATAAAAAAAACAGAAAAGGGAGCAATGTGACAAATAGTAACAGTATATTGCGTCTGTAATATTTTAGTGAGTGTGGTAGTCATACATTTACTGATTTTTTTGTTATAAAACATAAAATTTTTTTTAAAAGTTGTTAGCAGGTTTGTAAAGTGTAAGTTGGTGTCGCTAAAAAGAAAGAAAAGTAAATTAAAATATTTAGAAGGTTGCGAAAGTTAATTAAAGTTAAAGGGTGCCCTATTATATTATAACTATGATTAACCAATCGTTGGTTGCTAAGTTTCGGAATGACATCAGACCATCCTAATGTTATTGTTCTTGAAGGAACTTAATATTATTAGGAGCTTCATGAGTAATTATTGTAGCACTAAGTACCATAGACTGCGCCGCTGTGGCGAACGCAATGAACGACAAACGACCAACTCAGAAGACAATGAGGTTGTCCTTGACCTTTTCAAAATCAATCGATCATTTACTGTCTCTGCTTTGTCTTTTTGACTTTTTTTTATTACTTTTTATTATAAATAATAACCACCTTTATTCTATCACGCCTTTTGTCAACGGATTCTTGGTAGCAATGACATATTTAATAGTTATTATTAGACAAATGAACTTTTGATATACTAGAATCTGGCCTTCATTAAATGTTTGTATTATTTGTATTTTATTTAATATTAATAGAATAGCATATGAAATTTTTTTTTTACATTCAAAACTTTATTGTGATAAAATTACAATCTGCCTTACTGGGCAATAAGTATTTGTGATAAATGTTCTCATTTATACCATATTTAAAATTTTCATTCACTCCCTTATTCATACAGTATTTACAAACAGTCCAGATACCTCCCAAATCCAGATGGCAATCGCCTACCTCGCATTCTCTCCATACGCTTTTCTTTAATCGTAAGCAAGTGCTTTCATCATCCCATGGCCCTTAAGCTGTAACATGGAAAAACATTAAAACCTGCAAAATTTAATAGTTGAAAACAGTTAAAATTTCAAATATTTGTAAAAGATAATGGCAGTTACAATTTAAAAGATTAAAATACAATTATAATAATAAAAATAAATGGTTTATAAATTATGGGAATCACAAAATTATAGAAAATTTATAGAAGTTCCAAAGAATTCAGCAATACATAAAGATCATTCCACCACTATAACCTATGGATTAAATTATATATTGGAGGGGCAATCCAGAAAGCCAGTACACAGAGCCTGGACTTTATCATGGACGTTTTACTTGAAGTTTACTGCTTTATCATAGGTTTTGGGCTAAGAATGCTTATAGGTCTCCAAAACACAAATGGATTTGTCTCAATTACTATTGAGAGTCAGAATTTTTATCAAAGCGTTTCTCTTCATTCATTCTTCTGCAACGAATTAATTAATAGCTAACCTAGACCGTTTTGATCAATAGACAGATCGTTGAGTAGGTACAATTTGCTGTGAAATGTGTGCTTGTTGAAAAAAACGGAATACCTTGGCTTCTGTTCACCTTGAGCTCCGCCTGCCCGATAGCCCAACTTAGCGAGGTCTCCAAGTCTAACATTCTTAGGCACTGTCTCATTTGAATACCACTGGTTTCTGTCATTTGCTTGTCCTTTTGCCTTGTTCACTATGCGTTATTAAGCTCTAACTATGTACGTCTCAGTCGGGTGATACGCTAGTTCTATCCTCGCCTCAACGACGTTCCGCTCTTTGGCGATTAAGAGGGCCTATTCTTCTTTAAAGATATTATTGCTTTCCCAGTCGTCTTTTCAGCTCTAGGGTAATGGGTTTTCGAAAAACGATCGATAGCTGTCGGTTTGAACGAAAAAGCGGAAACACTTAGCCGATGTAGGTCAAAGGAGTTGGTAGCCACTCTCAAGAATATTATTCCGACCAAGTCGTCTTGGCAACAGTCTCATTTAACCTTACAAAATACTTTTGTAATTTTCTGACATTAGAGGTTGTAAGAATACTAAATTTGACTCACAGCAATTGAGATGTATCCCTAGTCATCCGGCCAGGAGGACCAATTATTCTGACAAGAGCTGATAATTAAACGAGTACCCATGAAATATTATTATAACAAAAGACATACAAAGGTACATTAAATGATACACATTCAATATAAATTAGTTAATGTACCTTCTTCACTTATTCAATGTACAAATTACACACGTGATAGTAGGGATTTCCTCTTTTTATTATTCGCTATTCGGAATCGTGCCATTTATAATAGATGGATGTACATGTAAGTTTACCTTTACTTTTATTTTATTATTATTAGACCTGAGCCTTGAGGTATCCCACCTGCCATATGCATCATTAATATCGATAAAATATTATATGCGAGCAGTCTGAGAGTTCAAGTTCAAGGGCGGGCTGGTCAGAGAGATCTTATAATTGTGACACGTATCGGCTATAAATTATAAATTGTTGACATCATTCAAAATAATTCCTACATCATCCTACATCCATTCATTCAGATGCGTATCCTCGTTGGTATGTGCTCTCTTTGAAGGTGGTGCATCATTTCAGAATATTCAGGGCCCTAGGTACTAATAACGTTTCCTTTTCTCAAATTTAGCATAAAGTACTCAACGTCGGAACTAGCCTTCTTTTTATGACCGAAACTTTTAGTTGTTTTCTTTTTTGGAGTTTTAATGGCCCCGGCTCTCATTAAAACGTCATCAGTGGCTTTAACCTTCGCCAATTTTCCTTTTCTTTTTTTTTTCTCTCTCGGCGCCACTAGAATTGAAAAAATTCAAAATGGTAGGAGGATGGCGCAAGTGGATAATTCCAATGAATTGTTGTATATTTGATTTCTTCAGGTTGACGTTTGAAGATTTATTTAATACTTTTAAATTATTTTATTAAATCAGCTTGAACCAATACAAAAAACTATTAATTTGCAATCGACCCAATTATAAACACTTGACATGAGTCCAGCAGGGTATTATTTTCTCAGCCAATAGTAGCGAATCAATACGTCAAAATATTAAACAATATATCAAACAAAAACTGATACAATAACTATTAATTTTCTGGATATCTTTTACGCGATCGAAAATGAAACAAAAAAGACTCGTTTGAATATAAATATTAATTTAAGAACACGTGTTCTTTTAGGTGTGTATCGTTTAAGAAAAGTAATACTCAAAATACGTTATTTTTATCAAGACGTTTTTAAATTAGAGAAGTTTTAACCCTAGTTTAAGATCTTATATGTGAATAAGTATCAGTAATAAAACGGTGTCCGTGTAATGTTAACATATTTATTTAACAATTGGAAAAATCATTGTCATCATGAAGCCGTAAGGTAACACCACGTAATATTTCAAATATAAATCAAATTATTCTGAAAAAGTTACTCATCTATTTTGCAGTAATTATGTTTTTTTTCTAAACACGAATTTTACGTTGTTTATTTATTGAAAATTATAGGGCAAATAAATTACAGCAGGTGGTGATTAAATCCTGTTTGATTGAATTGAGAGGAACTCTGTTAATCGTTGACTAGTCATTAACGAACGCCTGATGACATCGATGAGGGAAGGGCATCTCCCTCAGAGGCATCTCCAAGAATTAAAGCATTGCAAACAGCTTAAACATCTATCAAAATTCTTTCATGTGTATTTTATTGTTTTTAATAATTATTTAAGCCAGATATAGTCTTAAATTTCAAATGTGAGTAGATTCTCGAGTATTGTCATGCTCTTTTTACAGTGGGGAGCCTGGAGGTGTTACAGCTAAATTATAGCTTGGCTACACGCTACATATATGCGCAGGTGCATGTGACGAAAATCGTCTTATAAGTATCCTTTAAGCCTTGTTGTCATAGAAATGCCTCGTGGCTAAATCAAGCCAGCTGAACCCCGGCGAGCAGTCAAGTCAGTTGGTCGATTTAGTTTGAGAGGGCCTATTTATACCGAGTGCCAGGCTGCTCAGCCAACAGTCAGAGTACTAATGATTTACGAGGCTTCCTTGCACTGTCCATCTTAGGCTCTCCATTGATTATGATTGTGATTTCATGCAACTGGCTGCCTCCGAAGGATGAATCAAAGCTAGATTGATTTGAGTCACTTTAATTTTAATTGTGTCACCGCTGAATAAAGTGCCGTTAGATAGTGTTAACAATAGTGCATTTACGCCTCATTCAACTCCAAGGCGTAATAAAGACTCTTTAACATTTACAACAAACATTGTGATTTTTTTTAAATTTCATTGACGAGCGCACAGTAGTAATACCAAGCCCGATAGCCGTACAAAATTATTTGAAAACAATTTACCAGAACGCAAATAGGAAATGACAAAGTCTGTAAAATCTGCATATGCAAAGGTATAATTAAATTTCTTTCAAGTGGCAGCCTTCGGAGAGGTGTAGCCTTGAAGGGCATACGGAACATATTATCTGCCGTGGGCATAATTGTTATGTGTGGTTAGTGATAAATGATTGGTAATCTGATGGTACTTTATTGTATTCAAATTGATCTCCAAGAGCGGGACTGAAGACAAGACGACAATGGCACTTGATATTAATAGTCAATTACTGAATTTCACTGTCTTATTTTGGTCCTTGGAGAGGAGGTTGACTTGTGAGATGTTTGAGGTCACGAATTGTTCAATCATTGGGATAGACTATTGCCTGAGTATGTGGTGAAGATAAAATTCAGAACTCCTTGTCTACTTGTAACGGACATGGGATTGTCGAAGATTTTCTTTTTTTTTCGGTTTTTAGTAGCTTTAAGAATAGAAAATCCATTAAAACTGTACCGTACTTGAGGAAAAAGAAAACAAATGTAAACAGATACAAGCCACTTAAAGTTTATGTTCTGTTCTCTTAAAAAAAAATATAAACTGCAATCCTTGAAAAAGAAGGATCCGTCCCTGAACATGTCCTGTGAAAGTGAAACATCCCTGGTCGGGAAACGCTTAATCAATTTGACATTGTGGTTTCTTGAAATACCATTTAATACTTCGTTCACATTTCATATTGAATTAACTCCCTAATTTGTGTATTGAACGACTAAGTCAGTGATCGAAACATTGCTTTGATGGTTTTTCGACTCCGATCTGTGACGTCAGACAAGCTCCCAATGATGCTTCATCGTTCCACGAAGAGGCGGTCCTTGGAGGTGCCGGCAGAATGCCCCTCCCCCCCCCCCCGCCCATGAGCCAAGATAAATGAGAGTAGTTCCCCAGCGGGAGATGATGACGATGATTAATACCCGCCTGAGGCCTCCGGGCATGACCTGCCTCAATACCAGGCTTCGGGCTGCCCTGTACCGACGGCGCATGCTCAGTGCGGTCGGTGCAACGGATGCTGAGGCTTAGGTCACCGATTCTGCCACTGCATTGGTTTTCCTATCGCTGGTCGATCGGTAGCTACCGATTCGTCAATGGAAGGGAATACGAGGTTGAATAGGTAGCATTGAAGAATATTTGAATTAAAAGTGATTCAATTGTGATCTAAAGTTATTTCTTTACTCCCAGAAAAATTACTATTAGTTTTACTAATTCGTCACGCGTCTCGTGAGCTTACAAGTCGGGTGAATCTATTTTCAACGCTAGGTCAATATCTTGAGACAAATCAATCATCCTCTAGCGTGGTGACAGAGACACTTTTATCGAGCACAATCCTGATTTAAAATTGTTTAAAGACAATATCTTTATGCATAACTCATCTCAATTTATGTCTTTTGAATGCAAGAAAAATTTGGTAGCCAGAACTTGTCTCAGTGGCCTTCTGTTCTTCACAAGTTGACAAATACAACAATTAACAGTACATTTAAAAACATCGACATTTATGTTTAATAAACGATTCCTTAGTGGAAAATATCGTATAAGTATAAAGATGATACTTTATTGACTTCTCAAATAGGATTTGTATCTAATGATAAATTTGACTGAAAGAAAAAATACTCGTAAGTAGTAAAATATTGCTTTTATTAGAAAAAAAAATTAATTATTGTGATAGTACCAAAGTTTTTTCTGGTTGCGTAGTCGTTGTCTCTTGGATGATGAAGTAACGGAGTCCCGAAACGTCGCAACAAGTTATGAATAAATGAAGTTTTAGAGAAGGAAATTGTGCTCATTTTTAAATGTTATGAGAAACAAATTAACTGCATAATTATTGGGCGTGGTAAAAGTCAAGGTGTGTTAAGTGTATCAATGATGAAACAGACAAAGCCAATGCCTATATGAGAATTTTTGAGAGGAATCGCTACAATTCACTATTAAACTACATTCTTCTTCTCTTCATCACCTGCCAACTGGGGGCGTCGGGTTTTCGGGTGCCTTTGTCGGGTTGGACTACTAGTTTTTGATATTTTTAAGCATATATTAAAAAAAGTTTTATAGCTTCGGTAGATTGGCTTGTACTAAAAAATCAATGTACTCACTAATTACTAAAACTCTTAAGTTGTGTATAAAGTGAAATGACAGTTCACATGAATTATATTTTCAGTAGTAAGCAGCCTAACTTTTGTATATCTTTTAATGTTATATTTAATATTATCATACGTTTGAATTATAGCTTTTTTTTTTTTTATAAACAGAAAATAATATTGACTTGGCTGACTGATTCAAAGCGTGTTAATAATATTCTACCAACGAAGAATTTCTTCCAGAGACATAACTTACCTTATTTGAATTATGTTCAAGTCAGGTTATTTATGATAAGGTAATCCTTCCAACAATTAATCAGCGTCCCGAACGATAAATTGTACAGGAATATTCATACGGCAAGACGTAATATTATATATGAGAGTAGACTTAATTAACCCTGAGGAACTCCTGAAGTGGACTAAGCCCCCTCCTAAGGAGAATGCTTAAGTGCTGCCCTTCTTCCTGCTCACCTTCAAAGCTTCTCTTTTTCTCCCTGTCACTTTGCCAAATTCGCAACGTTCAGCCTTCCCCAGCTGGGATTTTCAAACCAGCCTCTATTCAAAGATATTACTAGCTGATATTGCAGTTAACAAACTAAACACGGTGATGTGCTAATGATCATGTTATAGGTTAATTCTTAACGGATACAGATTGAACGAGACAACTCAAACTTTGCATCTACATACATAAACTGGATATCTAACAAAAGAAAATACAAAGAACTCTAGAAATATTCTTAATAAAAACTTTCAAAACCTTACACGTGTTACTGTAATTCGTGAAAGGAAACAAAGCGAGTGCAACTGGGCGATGTGTAATTATAGCAACAAGAGGAAAGCAGTTTGAACATAAATAAACGTATTATTTTTTCTCTGTCATGTTTTCTTGTTCAAACTCCTTTGGTTTCAGCATCATATCCGTCACTATGCAATTCAGTAACTTTGTGTTACCGTGATAAGCTGATGGTATTGCTTGCGTTGGAAATTATAATGAACAATTCGGACTCAACAATCATCTAACCTCAATCCAATTGTGTCCGGTATAAGACTTTGTTGAAAGCGTCAATTTTTTGAAGTTACCGATTACCGATTCCTTATTAAAGAATATTATATAAAATTGCGATCGTTATTTATTTTTTTTTTTTTGGTTTCTAAGGATATTGATAAAACAATCATTTGTGCAGCATTAGCCAGAAAGCTGACTGATGAGACGCTGTTCAACGTCGGGTGGGAGTGACTTATCTCAGTGCAATCTATTCTGAATTTTTTACCGCCTACGGCTTGTCAGTGCAGCAGCGCTCCCTCTTGTGTCGATTTTTTTCTGTATGGTTTTTCTTTGGTTCATCATCCTTATTTATAGCACCTTCGGCGAGAGCGCTTGTCTAGTTTGGTGCCATGGATCTTGCCTATTAAAGCCTACCAACGATCCCCGTCCTCATCCAAGGCAAGAATTTTCATTATTCTCATAATCGACCCTAGTTTGATCAAAAGGAAGTAACTGTTGTTTTGTATCGTTTCAAAGCCTTGATAATACTTCAGCGGAATGTTGTCAAGAAATATTGTCATTTCATCTGTCCAGTTTTAGAGACTGGCCCATAATATGATGAAGTAGACAAAACAGTATTCCTGAGAGCATTGGTCGAGGCTATCTCCTCTGCACGCTCGCATGGTTCCGATTGACTCCATGGCCGAGGGTGCGTCGCCCCCTATCTGTTTGTGAGCAGGTGAGGTGGAAGGAAGAGCCGACTCCATTTTCCACTAGAGCCGCTTCACTAGGAGGTTACGGTCGAGTGGAAGGTGGAAAGTGGATGGAATAGCCTCAGGTCAGGGAGGCCCTTCCGCACGGCCGGTCCTTTACGGACCACCGGATCCCCCCCCCCTCTTCTGCACCAAGGTCTGGGTAACCTTCTTCCACTTGCCAGAAGAGATACTGTCCGGTGTATAGGATATCATAGTGTCTTAGGCCCTACCGTGTGGGTAGAATTCACATCCCTTCTTCATGAAGGCTAACCTACAGGATTCAAAAGTTCAACCATCCTCTCTTTTTTTAGCCTATGATCTAGGTCTCAATGGTCTAATCCTTAAAACAAAAGGTTGTGACTTTATTGCAAACCAAATAAGATATCCGTTTCCTTATATAAAAAGTTCTGTTGTAACTATTTAAGTCTAAAAGATAGATCAATAGTAACAAAATACCGATTCAGTAGGATGATCTTGTGTCATATAAAAGTGCTGCTTCATAATACAGGGTCATTTGCCTTCACATAAGATCTCAGGTTTTGCAGAGTAGTGGATACTTCTTAACCAGTTGTTATTTCTGCTCATGTACGACTGATTTTCAGTTGTGTTGGCAAATTCCCTTCTTTCTAGTTCAAGATTCTCATCTTGATATCTTCATCGTCTCCGGCAAGGACTTTGTTGTTTGTCATTTATTCTCGATTTCTGATGGCCATTTCTCATCCATCTGTTATTAGCCGATCGCTTAGCAACATATTTTTTTTTTTATTATTACAAATTTAGATCTTTCATCCACGATATCGTTTTAATGAATTTCCGCCAATGTGAAGTTCCGGATGGATTACGGAATTCAACGTGAAGTCCAACTTTAAATATATCCAGACTCTTCGTGGCTGGGTTATCAAATGGTGATCAATGATGGCGGATTGTACTGCTGGATAGTAATTTAAAACAATAATTATTAATTCATTTGGGTCAACAATATTGGTATTAGTTTAACCTCTAAGCAACTGCAGACTGGAATAAGAGAATATTTCCGAACCGACATGAGCTAGTGGCCACTAATCATTAAAATAAATTCATTTTCTTGGGCTTCACTGAAAATTGGGTTGTTTTGTGTGTTGGATGCTGCCTGTGGTATATACTTATTTCTTGTCCACCAACAACCATCAACAAAAGCCTCTCTGAGTTGAAATTGTTTGATTTTTCTCTTTCATTTATTGATAGATTTCTGTGTCATCCTCTGGAAATAAGTTTTTTAAAATCACCTCTCAGTCCGCACACAGTG
The DNA here is from genome assembly GCA_930367205.1 of Acanthosoma haemorrhoidale. Classification (NCBI taxonomy): domain Eukaryota; kingdom Metazoa; phylum Arthropoda; class Insecta; order Hemiptera; family Acanthosomatidae; genus Acanthosoma; species Acanthosoma haemorrhoidale. The sequence goes on along the minus strand of OV884014.1, from coordinate 83,342,792 downwards.
TGCCAATAGAGACGTCTATAAATAGTCCTCGAGAGATATAATACTGGTTGTCATATGAAATCCATCAACGGCTAAGGCGACCTCCCTCTTGCGCCTCATGTCAGAGACCTCTCCTGAAGAGATATAAAAATAAACGTGCATTGCAAAGGAGCACTTGAAATAGCCCCTTACCCGTCCCTAGCTAAAATTATTCTCGAATAAACGACCTTATACCTGTTCTAGGAACCTGGTCTGAACTTCATTTCTCGCTTGTATCCGATCGGAATGGTCCTTGTATAATGTCGGCTGTAAGATTAGATTTGACCTTTTCTGCTCCTTTGTACCTTTTGGTTTTGGTACCTGTGAGGTGCGTGCAAATGAAAGCCATATGATCTTTTATTTTGGCACAATGTTTCTCAGGATTGTAAATTTATTGATAGCTCTTTTTTGTGAGTCCTACTGGACTTCCGTGGAAATGTTGGAGAAATTTAAATACTAAAATAGGAAAATGGCAGAGAATAAATAAAAATATAACGATATTTATGTTGTGTTAAGTGTAGTTTTTTTATCATGTAGTCTCCTCCAAAATATATTTTATTTTTATGACATCACCAGTCAATGTTTCGCCTATTCAAGCTTCCTCGGGACAACAAGAAACATAAATTTACATAAACACACGACAATTACATAGAAAACACTAAAATTTAATTAATAACAAGATTTCCCACAGTAATAAAATCACACCCTTCAATGATATTTTGTTAAAAGTCTCATTATCCATTGTTATATATACCGAAATGCTATAGGACAGATATTTGGTATAACATCATCTTACACGTTTATCTGTTTGCGCGTTTACTCTGAAGGATAATATACTAAAATCTATAGTTATTTCAAGTTAACTGGTTGATCAACCGATTCAATTATATGTATAGTTAGTAAGGATTGTATATAGTAGATTGAGTAATAGTGTTTTGTTTATTTTCTTTTGTTTGGATTTATTAAACGACAAAAACCATCCTATTGCATCGGAATACGCGCACCACAGGCGATGTAACCCCATGAGCTCGCTTCACCACGGGCTGGTGGGGAAACCCCGTTCGAGGTTCCACCTCAGAAAGGGGCAAAAAAAAAAAAAAAAGTTGATCCACCGATCTTATTTTTTTCAATTTTTGCAGACTGAATTGTTTTTCCATCGATTGCGAACTGATTTTTTTGAAATTAACCGTATATAAACGGAATAGAGGTTTTAGGGTGTGAAAAAACAATTTAAAAAGACAAAAAAGAAATTGAGAAAAAAATGCACCAGTAAAAAGTTAAAAGATATTTATCTTCTAAGATTGGTCAAGTAAGTGCTAAGAAGCTGTTCGCGAAGGTTGTTACTTTTTCTTCACGGTTTGAGAAATGAGATTAAGTATTTTAGGGCAAAAGAACAACTAGCCTTTTTGAAGTCAATCATAAATTATTTATGAACCACGCTAAAGCTACTTTTGTTGTCAGTTTCCTATACTTTCCGGGTCCTTTATTTCGTTTTATTATATACAAAATACAAATAAATACAATTCAGGTATTAAACTATGTAAAAAAACACAAATTCTTTAAAGAAGAGTTTACAGTCTCTCTAATATTTTTGTTTTTTATATTTATATTAGTCTAAGCATGATAGAATATTTTCCACAATACTCTTGTTCTTACTCTTCTTACATTGTAATACCGAATTTGTAGACTCCCAGAATATTAAAACACTTCTATTTTAAAAATGATGAGGAAAGACATTTCCATTATGATTCATAAGATGAACCCCATCAGATTTTAAACATGTATAGACAGTAAATGTACAATGCACATTATACTTTTGTAACAATCGCAAATCACAGTGTAAAATTGTATAAAATTCAGCCAAGCTTCAGGACTTATAATGACCTATTGTAAATAGATTCATTTATGTGGAATTTATATTGAATTCAAGCATTTTTAATAACAAGGGGATATGAAGGGGATAAAACAAAACAAAAAAAACATTTCTATTTCCCGAGAAAACCAACTAATACATTTAATACAGGTGTCTCGTTTGTCTATTATTATTGTAGTAATACTCTTTGTTCTTGTGTTCCTGTATGTAATATTACTGTAGTGTTAGAATATTATTCAAATAATTTGGTCGTTGGAAAAAAATGAAAAAATTGAAGTGAAGGTTCTGACGCTCGGATCATCTAGTTTAATGATCCTCCTTATCTTGATGCCAGATCTACCAGCCTTGTTTTCATCCGCCGTACTCCTCGACGTCAGTCAATTGTAAAAAGGTTTTTCGTATCCACTCCTTTTTTCATTTTTTTCATCCTTGGAGTACCCCCGAACTGGGCACAAAGGACGGATAGTTTTGTTGTTGAATGCGCAGGTGAAGCGTGCTGGGTAGAGGGGGGGGGCCTTGTGGTAGGTCAGGCATTGGCTAGACCCCCACCTATGGTTTTCGTTGTAACATCGACCAAGGACACCTCTATCAATAGTCACTGACGTCACGGGCTGCCAAACCTCTAGGCTTCCAAACGTCCATCTTGAACCACCTGGCCTCAGGAATACAAGCGGGCCTCAGGAGACAGGGACACAACACGGGCGGTCTTCTGAGTGTTGTATCTTCCTATTAACAGTGCCATGAGAACGAGCTCTAATAGTAGGATGTAGGAGAAACGGCGTTCCACTCAGTTTACAGTGGCTGGGAGAACAATGATCTCTTAGGCTTGTCGTAATTATTATTGACATCATATGAAATAAACAGACCGAAAATGAACCATAAACAAAAATAGTAATATTAAACATTATAATCTTTACATTAGTAAGCCCATAAGCAAAAAATCGACGTCTATAGATAAATCTTAGAATTTTATGTTCATGGATCACCCACCAAGGATTAGTATACTTGCCTTTTTTTGTGTACATCTTTCTGGGGGACGTGAATATTGAAGCGTGCTGGACTGAGCATGATGTCCTGTGGTATTCCATGCCTTGTCATCCTCTGTTGGCACGAGTCTAATTTTACTTTAAAAAAAGGGATACGGTGAAACAAAGTACTACTTCAAAGGTAACAATCAATTAAGATATGATGTGAGATTCAACAGGATGTGATTATCAGACAAAAAGTGTTCAACACCTGAATATGGCTATTTGATAAGTGGAAAGTCGAAGAGTCAGGGTGGAAACTAAATAAATTGGAGTCTATGGATCGATTGATTCGTCATTATCTCACCCTGAGTTCCAGAGTAATTTTAATTAAACGCTTATAAAATATACTAGGCTATAAACGTGAAAACAGAATATGAGACTTCAAATTTGCAATATTGTTCCGAGGGCACTGTTATTTCAGTAGGGATTTACAAGATTGGCCGAAGCCATGACACGAGTGACACCTGGAAACTTTCCCCATCAGTGTACTCACACGTCGGGCCTTGGAGCAGTACTTGTAAATGACGTTGTTTGCTTTAGATTAACCCTTGGTAGGGTTATATTCGGTAGTATCAAGCCAGTTAAAGCATTTATAGTAATTATTTCACAACCTGATAATTAGTTACATTTTGTTAAGTCTGTACATTTTATAAAATAATTGAACCGACGTAATATTTAGAAGTTTTCTTTGTAATAGCTTATTTTGTTTTTATATACGTTTTGGTTATTACAGAAACGCTTAAATATTATGCTAAATTAAACTTATATGGAGTATAATTAATAAGTATAGCCAAATAAAAAAAATATATAGCAGGTTTGGAAATCCAACCCAGGACTTCTAATATCCAGTCGGGGGGGGGGGGCTTTACCAAATGAGCTACGCTGAATGATGATCTCCCAATATGAACTATCGCTACGCTCTCGCAATGACTCCAAGCCCCGTACGCGCTGGACACGTAGATGACAGCATGGACCCAATGCGATCCCTAATTTAATGCTCCCAGAACTAGTCAAGCCTACTATTAAGATATTAGTTATATTTTAATAAATTATTTTTATATTAGCAATTTTTTTTTTGGTATAGATTCGAACCCCCACTAAGGTTGTTCGGGTAGTTATATAGGTCCTGGGTTCGAGTCACGGTCCTGCCAGTTTATTTTCTCTTTGGCCGTTACTAATTAATGGCAGTAAAATCTAGGCGCTGCAGTAATTGCTGATGCACGAGTGTTTTTTAGAGATGAACTTCGTCTTTTCCTAAGGAAGGTTTCCATGTACTTTCAGATGTCCCAAACAGTGGAAAATTTGAATTGCTTACCAAAAGGAGAGTTTACGTTAACGATTTATGTGCAATTAAATAAAGTATTAGTATTTTTGTTACTTTCGAAGTATGATCGCGTCGACTAGGACATATTGGCTGTATTTGAAAAGGAGCGCTGGTGCGAAAAAATGTATCGAACTCTTTCAGGAATAACGAGAGCCGGATTCCATATGAACTAAAATACAAAGCTAAAAACAAAGAAGTATCACCTTTACTTAAACATATCACTATGAATAATAATTTTCAATTGTTAATAACAACACGAAATCCAGTTACTGAGTAAAACAAATTTTAAATTGTTGAAGGAATAATTACTTGTCAGCCGAGGGAAGAGAAAATTATACATTATAAAAGAATAGAAAAAATTAGTATATTCATGTTAAAAATAAAGTTACATTTATTTAAAACAAAAAACATTAATAATAATAATTTAAATAAAAATTCCATCGTAAAAATCAGCTTAATCTCTCTCTGGTGGTAGGAAGATTTATATATAAACTGATTTTTGGGAAATGACGGAGTGCTAGGGGCTTGCGCCACCTCTGTCCGGAAACGGCCCATATTAAAGTCATTTATTTCGTTTATTGAATCAATTAAATTAATTAATTATATTTATATGGGCCGTTCCCGGAGGTACTGCAATACCGGGTCAACCCGCGACAGAGGAGGAGCAAGCCCTTAGCACTCCGTCATTTCCCAGTCATTTAATCTTCTGGACCCCCGATGGGAGTCGTACCAGAGATTAAGCTAATAAGAACAGATACTACACTTTCAATGTAGTGAAACTCTTCAACGTAGCTTGAAATGGTATAAAACTTATCAAATAAATTCAAAGCAAAATACATAAAAGTACTCTATCCTAAAATGCACCATATATCAAAAAAACACATCATTAAGTTAATAAAACTCACAAAAATCAAATTCGTGACGTAGCTAAGCTGCATTTAACAAAGCTTTATAACCTCTCTCAAGATTGTAATGCTGTAAATAAGTTGCAACTCTCATATTGAAATATGCCAATTTGATCTTGTATTAAAAATACAAACACAAAATTTGTTAAGAGACATTGTATTTTTTTGGTAAATATTTTTAACTTTTTTATTTAACGTTTTTTTATCTTTTTTTAAATATTACTCTCAAAATACTGATAAAATTCCATATAAAAACATAAAATGTCTTCCCGAAACTTGCAGCACAGTACAGCAATGTTCAAGTGAGAGTTTTGTTTTTTTCCTTTTATCAGCCATGAAGTTTTACGTAATGAAAACATGCGTACATTTTTACCATTTCTCAATTCTTGGCTGTTATTGAAATAGATAAAAATATGATATGTAATCAAAATAAGAAAGTGTCCTGAAGGGAGGTAGTTCAAGGACTCCGTTCAGGAAGTGTTGAGGATTTTTTTCCATTACCAGAAGTAACTAGATATCAATTCATGGCAAAACAGTGATATGATACCATGTTACATAATGGATTCAGTAACAGAAAAGATTGCTGCATTTTTCGCTATCTATTTTTCCTTGATACCGAATCCCCACTTCACCATTAGGACAAATTGACGCTGCAGTGTTGGTCCGGCGCCAGCCCGGGGAAATGCCCGATATTCCTCTTATTCCCCCGGCATTGCTGCAACGCCTTACAACAAATTGCATTTGGCAGTTCTTGAAAAGTCTAATTTATTCTGTTTACTCCTCGCAACGATGTTCACGCTTGTTCAACTGAAAATAGTCCTGTCTAATTCATGTGGCTACTTTGTACATTCCGCCCTAACTAACGGACCGGCTCGTTATTAGTAGAGATGGAGGTATTTTAAGAAGCTAGGATCAGATGGACAACTTATATCTCACCGTTCCTTGTTGAGCTGCACATCTTTTAGGAGTTCATTCATTTATGAAATTTCCCCTGACCAAATATATCTATGAACTATTTTAGTCTGAGAAATCGTCTCCGGTCAGAACTTCGTATTGCATTTATCTGCCATTAAATCCATGACACAACATACCATGGAGATTAAAAGCCTGCCGAGTTGGTTGATAGCTTACGGTAATTTCGGTCCTACTCATATGATGCTTTTATAACAACCATAAGCTAGGCTAATCAAACTTACTATAGGGTATGATAAGTTGCTTATTCAAGGCAAGTTATGGACTTTAGATAATATTAATGCCGACGCTGGAAACGGTAGACTGAAGAAGCAGAGAAGCGAAGAAGAAACAACAGAATATTAAGACAACCAGCCAAAGATGCAGAAGATGAGCCTCCCAGACAAATATTTACTCCAGGAAGAAATAAGAGGAACAGGAGTCTACAGAGATATGACATTCATAAGGTGAGCCCCATCACTTTTTAAACATGCATAGGCAATGTATGTATAATTTACATTTATCCCTTTGTATCAATCGAAAATCACAGTGTAACATTGTATAAAATGTAGCCAAGCTACAGGACATATGATATTGACCTGTTGAAAATAGATTCATTTATATAGAATAAATATAGAATTATATAATGTTATAATAATAAACTGCTTCCAGTTTTGAGACAAAATGTCGGTTTCTCCTCGACTCAAGCTGAAAACCTAAATGTTCTTTTATGCTTGTTTTCCATATTTCGGAGCTTTGTTTAGTTCATGACAATTTTTTTAGAATGTATTTCATTAAGAATTACACTGGTTTTCTTGCCTTGAAAAATTTGGCTTATCTAAATAACCTTTCGACTTCTCATTTGTTTCCCTAGTTGTCAATTATCTATCTGGTGTTTACAATAAAAAAATCCTCTTCTCTTGCCGTCCTCAACTATTATAAGTACCTATTGATTAAAACCTATGATTCTCATTTGTTATGGTCCAGTGCGTTACTAAACCCAGTTATGCTGGGTTACGATCAAAGAAATGAACTATTAGCCCCAAAAATCCAATGCATACCACATGTCGGGTCGTCACTAGGGAGGTGCCTGATCACCCTAGCCCTGGTGACAAGTGCGGATTGTTCGAGTTTATAACATGGACCATCGTTCCATGACGGCGTTACTATCTGACTCCATTTATGATAGGCTTGTGCCCCGACAATGCCCTATGTTCAAGAGAAGAGGTAAAGAGGTTTCATAAAGAATTAGTCAAGTTTTCAGAGTTCGAACGGAAACCAAGCAAGCGTCACGGGTACAGGTCGCCAGAGAGTCGCGAGAGCCTCGCGAGGAGACTGGGGAGGAGACTAAGAGACTGACTTACAGGGCCAGTAGCCCTGCCTTAAGTACCCTCTCTACTTCCTGCTGGGAGGCTGCGAGGGTCTAATCGGGCGGTTGGGGGCTGTGGACACCTGTGGTGCTGTACCCACGCTTAACTACCCGACCCATTGTCCCCTGGAGGTTGAGAGGCCCCCTAAAGGATTGTTAAGTTTATAACTATTTATGACTGCCAGCTGGTGACCCTTTCTCGTTTATGACTTAGTAGCTTCCATATTTTATTGCTTAACACTTTTACAATGATTTACATTTGTTTATAATACATTTAGTTCATGTTATTTTACTTTTGCTTACAATATATGTGCAATAGAGTATAGGGCGATTTAACTTATGTAGTTAGCGGTCGCTATACCTCAATTCAGGGTTTCATTGTGGGAGCGAAAACAAATGTAACTACGTTTAGTGTTTTATTTGCCGGTTGTGCGTTTAGATTCAGTAAACAACGTACTGTCCCATTTTGTCTTTTCACGAGCACTTACTGCAGCCTATACTACTGCCATTCTCAAGGCCTCATAAAAACAAATACAATTATGAACTGTAAAAACAACTCACAGATGACAAAATATTTGATATTCATTTGCAAAGCGGCTTCCCAACTTTACAAAGCGATATTTTGGCCATTTAGCAGATTTATTAGATTTTACCATCAAAAAATTACCTAAAGATTAAGCACCTAACTAGCTTATCTCCCAGTTTAAAGATCGAAATTCTGAATATGGAAAAATTATAGCTATAAGAAGGATAAGAAAAGAGGTTAGAATAATCAAATCTGAGAGTAAAAAACAAAAGCTGATTACAGTCTACAACATATTTTAATTAAGTTGCGTATGTATTATTTCTTTTTAACTCTATGTACTTACTTACATATATAAATACTAGACTACGAAACAGTTACATTACAAATTAAAAAAAAAAAAAAAAAAAAATCAATAACAGACTTAATAAAATCAAATGTATAAAACTATACCTAACCCCCCCCCCTATAAAAATAAAATGACTAGAATAGATCCAATAGCTGTGGTGTATATTGTAACGATTGAAGTTCTACTGAGGTGTAATTATTGCTAGTTGAAAACCTTACCAACAACTTTTCGTAATTATAGTACACTAATTATCGTGATACATTAAATATCATTAATCAGGGGTGTGAGATCTTTAATTTAACATGCTACCATGGTATGTATTTTATACGCTTTACTTTAATGTACCGTAAGTCGTACAGACAGACAGGCATAGAGGTGAAACCAGGAGTTTCTGGTTTTAAAAATAGCTAAGAAAACCCAGAAAAAGGTGGAAGGTTGTTAATGGTAAGTAAGGAGGTTGTACTGACCCGCACCGTGGGACTACGGGATGCCGTGATCCGCCAAGACCTGGCTGTTATTAAGGCAGATTGCATTCCCTGTCACTCAAAGATGGCTTAGAGCAAAAAGGAATAAAGAGACAAAACATGGCGGGGAGGAGGTGGTGAGAAGGGGGGAGGGCTATTTAGTCTTTATCCTCAGTATTTTCCTCCCGTATTTTCTTTTTTGTCTCCTTTACCTCCCATCAGTTATCCGTTGCCGTTATCCTCTTGAAAAGTGACATTTTCATTTTAATTATCGCGTCAATTCTGTACTTTTCTCTTTCTGTTCTGTCATCGACGGCGAATGGGGGGGGGGGGTAGACGAAGTGGGGAGAGAGAGAGAGAGCTGTATTAATTTCAAGGTCGAATTTGAATATGACCTCGGTAGAGGTTGGTTTTGTTTGAAAACATCTCTGTACAATGAAAGGCCCCAGACCTACTTGACACCTTGACTTCTTGCAGAGCCCCGTCCTTTTGGCTCTCATGTCCACTATTGACCCTTTTCCCCTTAATAGTCTTACGATCACGCACATATTTGTGGATAATACTGACGTTTGTGCATCTGCGTTCGACGCAAACTAGAATACCAACTTATCCTGAATGATTGAGTAACAAGTCAATACAGCCTCGTGGGGAGTATCTGCTCAAACATACCAGTAAATCTGTTCAATAAAAAAAAAGAAATGAAGATTGCTAGACTTTGTGGCCATCAATGGAGATGTGTAAGTCATCCAAGAATACGACCGTATCTCGCTTGTACTTGAAAAAGGCCTGCTCCATTGCAGTTAAAAGTTAATCTGAGTTGATGATAAGTTAGTAAATTAATTCATTTTTTATATTATTCTTAAGAACACTCACACTCACACCGGAACTTTACAGTGTAATATTTACACTTCATGAAAATTATTGTTACATCGCCATTCGATTGTTTATTCAGGCACCCACAGGATTAAAGTTCAGACAAATGACATACAAAACAGCACAAAAATATTGTATCTTTTTTATAAAATAATTAATAATATCATTGATTCCCACCAAAAAAATAAAACAATGAATATTATTAAATTCCTTATCTCTCATTCGTTCTCTTCCAATTTCTCATACCGAACTGATAACTTCTCTGTAAAATTTAATGACAATTAACTAATATTTTATTAAAAGTCAGTTAAATAAAGTAATCATAATATTTGAAAAACCAAGATAACGGTTTTTTTTTAATTTACGATAGAATGAATAGTGAATGATATTGTTGATTTACAGCACTTCACCTTTAAAATATTTCACACTTCAACACAAAAGTCGTTTGCCATGTTCAATTTATTTTAATTTTGTCTCAAAAATCCTTTAATTTCGATTGATTTCATTTTAGTCGTTAGGTTGCTAACTTTATTTTTTAGATCTTAGTTGCCATTACTAATACCTCACTTGTGTGCCATACGTATTATATATTACTTACTATATGAGGCAATAAATACAACGTTTTGTTACTACTTTGACTTAACAAATTACAATGCATTGCCAATATTTTTCCCAGTATCGTCATGCGCAGACCATACTAGACCTACCCTGCGATGCCACGTATTATAATTTATTCATTTATAATACTAAATACACAACCCATAAAAATCGTTAAATATTATATTTTTCTGGCAAAATATTGTTTTATTTTCATCATACTGTTTTTTTTACATTTATTCAATTTTATATTTTTAATTCTTGATAAATATGTGTGTATGTATATATTTTCTAATTAAATTTTTTTTAAATATTTTATTTCTCAGTCTATCGCAAATTTTAGTGGTGATTGGAACTCTCAAACAACTCGCGTTACGTTAAATAAATATTTGTTCTTCCAGGATAATACATATGCTATTATTATTATCCTCATATACTTGTTTGTATATACATGTACATTTTTGTATTATTTATTTTTCTATAACTGTCCCCTCTTTTGAAATGCCTTATAAATATCCCTATCTAAAATTTAGGATTTTTTCAATAATTTATAACTTCCTGCTTTGATTAGGATTTATCGCCGTCTTAATTTATCCTCATTGAGAAATGTTCTTTCGTTCTGAAAAAAATTATTCCTGCATATCGGATTTCTTTCATTTGTATTTTAATTTATTGCAAACAATCGCCATTACGAAATGAAAACTTATGCCATTTCCTCTTTCTGTTCTCAGGTAAGGAGTTATGTTTGCAGCACTTTGAAACAAACTAAGCCAGTAACTTCAATGGTTAGCACACAAGTTAGTAAACATTATTACATTTGATAAAACTCCATCAGCTTAAAATAATGTTCGAACGTAGTTTTAGACATTGCCGCTTGAAAACAAGTAATTTTCCGATGAAATTTTATTTATTTTACAGTATTACCTAACACCGAATTACATGTTCTGAAAGTTATAAACAAAACACAAACAAAAATAATTCCTTAAAATACAGCAATAAAAAAAAAGAAAGAATAAATACAAATAGATGTTAAAAAATAAAATACATTGAAAAAAAAATGTCCTTACCAGACCTAAAAAAATACTAAACATATGTATTTTACCTGAAAGTAGTGATTACGGGGCTTTTTTAGCACTATGTTTGGTCTCCATTCTACTAGCGTAGGGCTTTTTAGAGGAGAGCAGTTCAACCCTCGCCAGAGCAACATGTGGTGTACTCTCAGCGTAAGATTTTTATTATGATTTGTGTGGTTCTCAGATATCAGAAAATTCATACCTCCTTGCTTCCTAAGACATCCTTTCAATCAAATGATAACCACCAGTTAGGAGATAAATATACAGCAAGGCAGTGATTTTACAATATTTAACTGTTTTCTATTGCAAAATTAACTCCTTAACAAATATTATATCCTTCATACATAATAAATTAATGAAACATAATTTATCAATAATTTCTTTTAATGAAACGATTCATGCTAAGGAAAAAGCTGCGTGGATTCACTTGACGACAGTGGTTTAGATTGAGTAAGTTTATCATTACCCAAAAGTAGTTAGCATGGAACAATTAGTAAAAAATTAAAAAGTTTAACTTTGTTCGAGGACTTGACCATATATTATACTCTAATTATTATGGGTTTGGTATTTTGGAGAAGGTGACCTAGGATCTAACAAAACGGGGTGATTAAAAATTAAATGATGGAATCAGCTGTTTTTCTTAAGACGTAGGATTATTACTAAGTATGCCCAACATTTTTTCTCCGCTTGAATCTCGGAAGCCAGGCATGCGTACCTATATATAATGTATAATCTATAAAAATATATGCAGTAGTCGGATAAGTTCCTTTATGAAAGTGGTCAGTTAGGGTCGAGGGCAACTGCATCGGATTTTCCAGCACTTTCACTGCAGCCAAGCCCGCCGTTAGGTAAGGACCGACTCCCCCGCAAGGGAGTGGCCAGGGAAAGCTGATCTTTCTCCAGACTTGTCCCTTATCCCCTTATCAGGGCGAGGTACCCTCGGGCGGTCTCGTCTCGGTCCTAATCACTGATATTGAAAAAAGAGGATAAACAATAGGATGGCGACCCAAGACAAAACTCTCTCATGGAGTATGAGTAGTCCTGTTGGGCTGGATCATGTCATTATTTTGGTCATCGAATTGGAATGTTTCCAAAAATGTCTGAAATTCTCGAAGACGTATCTTTGGCGAAGGTTAAAAATTAACCAGCGCTAGGATGGGCTACCGACATTCTTCAAGCCCGAAATATCTAACACTAATAAATGAAGATTAGCAAAGTCAAAAAATGCTTCGAACATGTGTGATGAATAAGTACGAATATGCGTCTTACAAAGTATGGAAGAATGGATGCAAAACATTAGGAACACCAAGATACCAATGGAAATGAAAATTCTGAGAAGCGATATGTGGCGATGAAAAAGTCCTTGGAATATTCAAAAAATGGTACAAAGAATAACGCTTGCAGGGTTCTTTTTACAAAATATTTATTAGTGTCTTGCATAAAGCAATTATTACCTTGTCTGAAGGCATAAATTTCTTCTAAATACTTTTATAATTGTCGTAAATTATTATTGTTTCTTTGGCGTTTACCTCCCCATAAATTCGAACCCGTCATACACTCATCCTGTTATTAACTTCTTACTTTTCCACTCCCCGGCGTTCACTGGAATCATTAATTATTCCTGCACCTCATTTGCTCTAATAAATGCTCTCATGCTGCCAAGACCAGAACTTCGAATGACTGAATCAAAATCAATCAAGTTTGTGTTAGGATCATGCAAAACAAACCGAAGTGTTGTTTTATTGCTACGAAGTGAGCTCCGAGTTGTCCACACTGACCTATACAAGACTGGAGCACTATCAACATAAATTATAAGAAACAGTTATACGGCTAAGAGATCATGGAGTGAGATATTTCTAAGCGGAATTGAACCAGGACTGGAGTTAAATGGTAATTTTTACTTCGTGAACAGCCTGGGAAAAGATCTTATCAATTTAATTACGCCACATTATCTGAGAACAGTGTTAGGATTTTATTTTCATCAGAAACGACTCAAGTTTTAATTCTGGTATATTTTTTGACAAAAAAAAATTATAAGGCAAGAGGTGTTTTATAAAATATTGGCGTTTAATTAGAATTACTAATTTGTTTGTTCACAGCTTCAATCGTTAGGATGTTTAGATTCCATAAAGCGCCTTTTGACCGAGTTAGCTATCGCCTAATAACAAATAATTTCTAATTAAAAGAATAGAACTTCTATTTTCAATCTGGACCCTTTAAAGAAATAAAGCAGGGAGTATTTATATTCATTTAGAATAAATAATCTAAGGTCAAGTAGGAAATGAATAGTATAGGAGGGTGTGACGAACTTCGGTGCCTAAGAAACTAAGACAAAATTGAAAACATCTATCACTTCATTAAAACTTTTTTCGGTGGGCAGTATAATGGGTGCAATTACTCGAAATGAACCGTCAATGTCTATCTAATTTTGTGCAATCATTAGCCCAAACCTAAATGACTAATATTACTCGGCGAGAACATTTAAACAAGGTTAGTTTTTTATTTATTTTTGCATTCGTAATGGTGTTATTAGTCTAGAATCAATTAGGGTCTTTTACCAGCGGTAATATTCCTTTTTATCTTTGTAGAATCTTTCGTTTCGATTATCTTACACTGCGGTATGTAATGAAAAGTACCAAAGATACCAAAGTATCTGGATTACTATATATGTTTATTATCATTTACTTTTACTCTTAGTGTTAGGGAGTTCATTTTTTAATAGTACATTTCTAGGTGATTTATTTTAATTACATATCTTCTATTGGACAGCAACGAGAAAACAATAACAAGTTTGTGTATGTGGTACCAAAGAGCGTAGAGTAGCTTAGGGTCATGTGTTCAATATGTTCAATGAACCAAAAATATTGCTATTTTTTTTAGTTTTATATACAATCAACTTTATTATGATATAATTACTAATTAATTATTAAGTAATTGTGATAAATGTTTTCATTCATACCATATTTACAATTTTCATTCAGTAACTGTGAAACTTCAAAATTACTTTACTGATCGGTAAATGTTACAGTTGTCACATGTAAGTGTCTCTTAGAGTAGAGGGCCAGCATAAATACATCTTTCTAGTGTTTGCCATGGAACGCATCTACTTTTTCTGAGTGAAAAATGCTCTTCTCAAATCCGGGCAGGATTTAACTTTACAGGTTTTTTACGTTTATCGCCATTTCCTGTCGTCACTTTGGGGACACCTAACCACAGCTTGACGGTTTCGGTATGGGCGCCAAAACAGTTTTAGTGTAATACAATTTTGAATAATCAGCCATAAGTGAATAATGCCTGCTTTTAAACTTAGTACTATTCGATCATTTTGGATTCTGGATCGTACATTTAAGCTGTTAACAAATTGTTACCCCCCTCCATAGGAGATTTCCACGTAAGCAATTGCTTTTTAAGCGGTATCGGATGGAACATGTATCAGCCTGGTTATGCCCATTGCTTGAAGGCAGGTATAATCCTGCCATGTCCACGCTTCACCGACTCCGCGCATTAAAGGAATTAGAAAACGGCCTGTACCTAGGGCTCGGATTAGAGCTATAAATTGAGATTATAGGATAGCGCTACTTACAGCGAGCGCCACTTTCTAACCGCGCTTAGCAAACGGTAGACCGCAAACAGGCGCTTACCGAGAACACGCGTTAACCGACTGGTCTATGGCAGTCATTGCCTCTTTGTTGCAGAATAGAATTTCCTAGAAATTGTGGGAAACTGGGCGTTTGGCCGCTTTGTGTACCGTACATTTATTTCAAACACACATACATATAATCCAAATACTTAATGATCACTTCATCAGAAGGCAACAAAATATTCGAAGCTGACATTTTTCATGGTAAGTATTGTAGCACTTTGAATTTTACACTTTAGATTTGTAACGAATTTGACTCCTATTAGCGTTAAAATTTGCCTGCTGCCTAAACCTATTCAATTTTTTTCGGGGTTATAAGACATGGCTCTGAAATCTCACTCAACGATATCTGCACATGATGTCCAAATTCCACTTACTCACTAATTCAGCATCTCAAGAAGCCAATTCCTTGGCAGCTTCTTCTACTGCTGCAGTCTTCTATTGCTATAAGTTAAAAATCATCCTTTTTTTTTTCTGCATTAACTTAAAGAGTACTCGTCCGCAGCGTAGCACGGATTAATTACAATTGTATAAACTCCTTAAATATAGACCAGTGGGATGTTACTGAACATGAATTGGAAGGACTTGTTTTCTTCTGATTGTTAACGTGGTAATAATTTGGGACTTCCCGGGACTTTTTTTTTCAGACTTCCCGTTAAGTTATTTTAACCAAAAAGTAATCAGCTTACTCAAAAGCTAGTGACGATCGCTTGTATACGATACGTCTGTGGCTCTCGCGCTCTTGGTCAGCCTCCACTGACACCTGCGACGCGGCTGGTGGAGAAGCGTGGGGAAGTTCCCAAGACTCCGTTTCTTCTTTTGCATGCGAGGGAGGTGACAACCATGTGGATTTGAGCTGTTAGTAAATACTGTACGAATGAGCGAGTGAATGAAAATTGTAAATATGGTATGAATGAGAACATTGAACACAATTACTTATTGCACAATGAGGGAGATTGTAATTTTATCACAATAATGAAGTTCATGTATATGTATACCCAACGTACAAAAAAGTACTACAATGAATGTAGTGCCTCTATTTTTTAGGCTCAGAGAAAAATGTACAATATTTAACATCCACCTTGACGAGCACGAAGCAAGATTCGTTAAGGTACAGCGTTCTGAGCTATTAGCTTTAGGTCTAGTGAATAGCATACATTTGCCATTTGAATATTCTAAGCGGATGCTTAAGAAGCGGGAGGCCCACGAGGAAAGGAACGACACATCCGACAACAGCGCAGATGCCAAAGAGCTATAAAATTCCGGTCCCGGACGGCTACTAATGAGCCCGAGTTACCTCTTTGGGTAAACAGGAGAGTGAGAGAGATAGAGACAGAGCCTCTAAGTGGGTCAGGCTCACAACTGTTTCTGCCGGTCGACCACATCAGTCACTGGGTCCCAGATCCTTCGCTACCAACGGTTTTCCCGCTTATGGCCGCTTCCAGGCGAATTTAAAGGGTCTCGGTCGGGAATCGTGTATGCTATCGGCGAGCAGATCCCGCTACTTCATATCTTCCAGAATTAGCTTAATAGCAAGCTTCTTATGCACTTACATATAATATTCTAATCATGAATACACCTATATCCGTAACTGAACTCTATACTTTATTGACATATGCTTACTGCTCGTCAAGGTGAATGTGTAAGCCTAAACAGGGAGGTGTTTCCGTATCTGCATTTTCTTCAAGTCAGGTCAGCCGTTCACCGTGCTTGAGAGAACTGTTCCTTCCGTCGTTTATATTCCAACTGCTCACACTTGCCTTACGAGAGAACGTTT
Source organism: Acanthosoma haemorrhoidale (assembly GCA_930367205.1). Lineage (NCBI taxonomy): Eukaryota > Metazoa > Arthropoda > Insecta > Hemiptera > Acanthosomatidae > Acanthosoma > Acanthosoma haemorrhoidale. Next base: position 83,326,028 of record OV884014.1, on the reverse strand, counting down.
CACGCTGAGCTAGTCTGTAATGTTAATGGGGATTAACATTTTCAATTATAAATTCCATTGTTTGAAACGGATTTATACCACAGGCGGCAATTACTAATTAAACTAGCATGAAAAACATATATTCATATTACATCGTATTACCGTAGTTTAATTACTAACCCTTCTCAGTCACTGAAAACCGTTCAACAAAAAAAGTAATGAAATCAGCTCTGACATATTAAACAGAAATTCTTTTTAGAATATCATTTGATTTCTACTGGAACGCGTCCTTGACCACAAGGAGATTTCAGCACTTATATAATAAAAACATTTGTACACAAATCTATAAAACAACTTATTTATATTGTTGACTTTCATAACTTTATTTTATTTAAAACATTTTTTTTCTCTTTTAAGGAGATACCTTACCGATTATTTGCAAATTGATTTTTTTTTTCCGAATAACTCATGAGTTAGCCGAAAAATATGCAGCGTGATTGCGGAATTGGGTGTTTTTTACAACTGGAATTGAACAATTTCGAACCGCTATTGTACTTCTTCCTCGTTACTTCGATATGTTATTTTCAACATTTGTAAATTTCCAGTATTCCCTGGCTACTGAACAATAATTACAACGTTCACAACACCAACATATGTTTGTACCATGTTGGTATTCATAGTGGACCGATTTTTTACCTTTATTTTTATCTATGAGCTATTTATATTTTGTTATAGACATACTTATGACTTAAACATCCCATTTTTATTAACCTTCTACTTTAAATGATGATGACCTACTCGCTAACAGCATTCTATCGAAAAACTGTTGTTAGCTAAAAGACAGGTTGAAGCGGTGCTCCAGCAGGGGAGCGCTGGCTGGCAACTATCTATGTGGGGCAGCCGCCAGATAAGGGCCTCCGGCTCCAGATTATCTCCCAGCGTGCATTCAGAGCTCCATTGTAACCTCGGGGCGCAGATCCCCGCCGTGACGTAACCAGTTTTCCCTCAAGGTATCCGACGCGTTAAAATCTCCGCGTGTTATTTTATCGGTGAGAAATTCAACGGTTTCTTCATCGAGCGTGTTTAGATCGTTCCATGATTATATGCTGAAACGATATGATTTTAATTTTCATGTTATAAAAGCCTGTTGTTGAATTGTCAAGCAACAGGGAATTCGTTGCGTGTCATCGATCCCAATTTTGAAGTTATATTCAATTATTTTATTTTAATTTGGCATCAAAAGGTATGAATCTTACGTAAGCACTTTTTTTCATTTATTTAATTTTAGGATATTTAAAGTCTGCCCCTGAGCTTTCCGAAGAGATTCGATGGTGAGGAAGGTTAGTGTACTTCTTGTCTTGATGGGAGGGGTGCCAAGTTTTCTCGATTGAAATGTACTCCATGGGACTTTAACTTTTGTCGGAATGTTTCGCGGCTAAAAGTACCACTATTCCTTTAGACGCGTTGAATTGTCCAATGCGATCTAGGAAACACATAAGACATGATTGCAATCGAAACTCATTAGGGATTTAAGGGGATGAGGTAAGGGGCACAGCTTGATGGATAACACTAAGGATAACACCGCTTCATAATTAGTTGCAACATTATTAGATGCATTCGTCCACTAACCCGAACTTTAGGGAAATCTTGTGATCCAGTATTTGACTGACCCAAAATCCAAATTCTACACCAAATGAGACGGTGGTTACTCTGCTAAGATTATAGAATGTGCCCTGGGACTGACAGCACAAGACGAAAGTGAAATAGAAGATTGAGCCAGGATGTGGACGGGGAGGTCCAGGGAAAGGCTATCGCCCCGATGGCATCGAAATTCCGGGAGCGGGTGACACGTGAGGTGTGTTCTAAGGTGTCCAGCACGGGACCAGCTGGAACGTTAGTTATTTCTTCCAGTCCTCTCTGTTCTCCATTCGTCATTGAACCTTTACTCCTCTTCTATATCAACGTCTATATCTGGACAAAACTACAGCAACTTCCTCCAGTTGTTTATGCTCTCTTATGTATGCCACACCTTGCATTATCTTACAGGATTGTCAACTACTAGGTAGGGGGTAGCTGGAGTACGAGGTACGATCATCCACGCTGCTCCATTAATTGGCTCACAAATTAAATAGAAACATTAGAGGTTGGCAGAGCGCCTCAGAGTATACTCGATTAAATAGAGGAAACTGGCATGGTTTTTTTTTTTTTTTTTTTTTTTTCTTCTTTCATAGCATTTACAGATAATTATATATAATTATAGATCCTCAGGCGAATCTATTAAAACTAACTTACATACTAATTCTTAACCTAATTTTCCCCCGACAGTCTGTTGCCATCGATGCGGGAGGGGTGGTGGGGTCATAGTGTTAAACACTGGGTTTGTCAGGTGCTGTAACGAGTCAAAAAACTTAATGTGTCTCCGGCGGATAAACTCACCGACCGACGGCACACCAAGCAACGGGTGCAGGTCAGCGTTCTTCAACCTCTCGGGAGAGGTATGTCGGACCACTTACTGGAATGGTTCAACGGAAAACCACAGTTTAGAGGTGACCACTGTTCCAATCTCCGAGTAGTGGTTTCGCTCAAACACTTGATAATTAGTGAGTTGAATCCTCGCAAAGAAATATTAATGTCTATATGAAAGGATTTTATTGGTGACATAAAATGATTCTCTCTCCAGGATTGTTTGCCGACGGCCTGGATGTTTGGAACTTTAAAATGTTATGAAAAACACTTTACTCCGGTACATTGTTGCCTCTGGATTACAAAAAGGAACAAAACAGGAATGTATAGCTGACAAAAAAAAAATACATAGCAGTACACTAAAATGACTAACTTCTAAATAAAAAAGGGACTTTGTACATATGTGATGATTAAATTGAACAGCAATGGATTGAAAAAAAACACAACATAAATAAGTTGAATTGAAAAATTATAGAAAATATTGGAATTATTACAAAAAGGAAAAGGGCGTGCAAGGTGTTGTGTCAACCTCTTAGTTACGAATAATTAGAAGCTCCCCTCTTCTCGGTCCAGGAAATATCTACTTACGTTTCCATATTTTAATAATAAAATTTAAGACGTCAGCAAGGGGGGGAGAGAAGCTAGTGGGGGAAACAGCCGCAGGTAGGGAAACCCCCCCACCGCGGCTGGCCTGCCTATATCACCGGGCCGTCTTGGGGGAGTCGCCAGAACGTACAGAACCGGCACTTGGAACAGTGCTATCTCTCTCTCTCTCTGCACTGTCTGCGCTTGCTGCTCTACTCAAACCATGGCTTTCTTATTCAACTATCTCTGCATCTCTCTCTCCTAACCTCGCTATGTTTTAGTCCGGCGTTGTCAGACTCCACACCTTTCTAGTGGGAATCTCTGCCTTCGTCTCGCTAAAACTAGCACCTCCTTGGGAAAGACCTTTCCCTCGTGGACGACGGTTGCCGTGGCCCTACAAACTTTACCTAGTAACGTCTCCCACGGCAATTCAGTCTGCTTCTCTCCAGTCCACACTTGCCTTTGGGATTCGGACTGTTTTCGCCTGCCCTTAGATACCGAGTGTGAATTCGTGGTCATTCCAAGACCACATAAACTACCTATAAATTTCCCCTGTTCCTCTTTTTCTGAATATAGTGCTTTGTCGGGGGACACCTTCTAAGATCTTATGGAGTCAGATCAAAACGAATTAAGCTGCCCGCCGACTAGGCCACCAGGAGAGGTGAAATGCCACGGGTCCACCCATATTATCTTTTTCTAGGTGCTCGCCTTAATAATGATTTTTGAATTGATGGGAGATGAGGAACTGGCGAAACTTGGATTTGAAGATAGGGCGAGTTGATGAATTACGAATAGAGTTCCAAGCGTTTGAACCAGGGATAATGAAAGAACGGACAAAGGAAGCAGTGAGAAGGACAATATCCAGGTCGGAAGAGCGCAATTTGAAAGGCAGGAGTAAAGGTAAGTAAGTTAATCAGTTATCCCAAACCAAAGTCTGAAGCTTATGGTACCATATCCATAATACAGAATGCAACAAGCACTCGTTAGGGGGTCGGTTGGACTAATGAGCTCTTTTTACCATTAAATAAGGACAGCGTTGTGTTTGGCACCAGATTAATTTAGAAGTCTTATAAAGACGAGACTTACAGTACAATAGGTATGTACCCAACTATTGAAGAACCAATTGAAAACGCCTGTTATTTTCAAGAGGTTTGCTCCATATCGATTTCGTTAATTGTTTTAGCAATGCTATGTATTAACGAGATTGTTCTCTATTGGTCATAGTGGATATAAATTCAACCTCCTTAGTACAGTATCTCTAATTTGAACTTATCATCTACACATAGAATTTTAAGACTGATGTTAGTCTCAAAATGTTTTTAATTTACCTTCTTTCAAGTGTACCGATCTGCTAAGATTTCTGCTTAAAAGATGAGAGGAATAATTGTTTTCCCTTTTGACCTTTGTTTCGGAACCGTCAAAAACAATACGATCCCCTCCACTAATAAATGTTTGGACGATAAATCTCTGGATTTAGGCTCGCCTTAATTTAGAAGTCATTATGCCAATAATTTTATGGGTCCGAGTCATGTTATCGAATTAATCCTCTGGCGTGTTGGTTCAGCCTGTGCAACCTTCTTGTTTTCTCTCGGCATTAAGTTTCATTTTTTTTTTCTCTTAGCAGCGATCCCTCAAAGAGGTTTTGTCCATTACGAGAATTAGCATAATTTTTAATCCAGTTCATCCATATCGATTACCTGTTAATAATTTTGCTCTTAAAATTAATGTAATAATATCATAATTAATATTTTTTATTGAATGTTCTGCTAGTGATATTTTGGTTTACTTACTCATTGTAGTAGCGAAGTTTATATCAAGAGATAAACTAAGATCTATAAAAAGAAAATTTGCCTGTTAAATTAAATCTTTTTTTAAAAGATTCTGGCAAAAAGAATAATACGAAGCACCTTTCATAAAAAGTATTGCGGAGATAGCTTCGAAATTTCTGCACAACTGCAATAATACTGACAGCTGATTTTTTTAAAAATAGGCACAATATTTATATTTAATTACTTGTTTATCACTTAGGATGTCCTAGCCCTTATTACTGAAAAGACCACTAATTAATTGGCAGTATAGCTTGTAATTAACCGCATCATCATCATTTTGTAATTATTTTTGTCTATGAATCCAGTTGCCTTTCATATTTTAGACCAATTGACTTTAAGATAGGAGTAGTTTTTTTGACTTTTGCAGGTGTAATTAATTTGATTGTTCTGTGAACATTGACCACAAAATTTTTATTACATATCTAAGTGATATATGTTTGCCAGCGTTTACGTAAGTGTATGTTCTTTTCTAATTTACAGTGTGTGGTTTGTGATATTGTTTTTTTTGTTTTTTTATGCTATTTAATTCATTGAGCAAACGAATATCGTCGACAACTAATTATGACTGTAGTTGTAAGATAAGAGCTGTAAAAAAAAAATCTGTAATTTAACTTTTAAACCTTATAGACATACTACAGGTGAAGGTTGTTATTGAAAGATGCGCACTTTTGGGTTATAGACCGAGTGACCTTGTTAGCAATTGCTCCGTGCCAATGAACGAGGATGCATTTAAGCTGTCAGAGATTTCAGCTTCCTCCGTTCTAAATAAGCAACATGGAGTGTTTGGGAGCATTTAAAAGTATTAATTATATTAAGCACACCTGTAATAGAGCAGTTAAAACATTATATTGAATACATAATACTGTAGATGATATTTCAGAAAAAAAGATCTTTCAAGATATATTTTTCAATATCCATTTGATATGAAATATCTCTAGAAAAATCTTTAGTTAAATTTTTAATCGGAGTTAAGACATTTTCTAAACTATACTATGTGACTTTTTTTTTTATGATAATTGCGTTTTATGATTCGATTCTAAATAGTATTCGATTCTAGCTTCGCTAGAATTAATTCCACTCGAGGCATTGGCTATGCAAACTGTCCCAAGATCCTTGAGAAACCAAATCGGCGATGCATCCGCTGCCTTAATCGGTTGAAAGTCAACTGAGACTGGTGGTGCATATTTGTTCATGATATTTTCAAGGGTAAAGCTTCAGAATTGCAGAATAGGAGCTGTTTGCGATTGGCTGCTGCCATTATATTAAGATCCCATCTACTGGTACGTTTCAGGTCCAAAACAAGTATCCAAGGATCATTCGAATGACAGCGGGTACCAGATCAGCTGTCTGGAAGAGATAAGCTCAGTTGGGATGATGTGACAGAGACAAATTTGGAAACCTCTTTGAAACGACTGAGGTGCCGCAGCTCTAGGGCGATTAGGGGAGCTAATGACGTCGCCATGGAGTGCAAAATGTTGTACGCATGTGCGTCGCATGTCTTTGGTAGCAATCAGGGCGATGGGTGGGGATGAACGTCGTGTAGATTGGTGTGTAGGGCTTTATCAGTGGGCTTGTCTGTCATTAGCGATGCTCTTTTGGGCTTTTCTTCCTTGTCCTCGTTGATGCAATTAAAATTTATCACTTTTCCTATAGTCTTGGATGGTGTTTTGCCTCTCTACAATAAATTAAAAGTAGGTAAAAATTGGTTCCATAGTTAAATAAGTGTCATTAGGTTATCGAAATCTTATCAGTAAAGGTAAACCCTAGAGAAAGTAGTATTAAGTATATATGTGTTTATCAAGATCTACTGAATACCTAACCCAAATAAAGTACTAGTCCCTTTTAGTGTAGTTTCCGTCAGTTTTAGGAATTTAGGCATTATGATGAATCAATGAATTACGGGTATGATGAATGGGTTCAAAATTGGGTATAGAATAACGGAGTGAGCTACTATCTTTACGTAGGTTTTCACGACTACTTACCACCATTAGCAACGAATAATATTGTAAATTAAGTATCGCAAAGCAGTAAACGGAATAGTTGGATTTATAATAAATACTCCGATCATTTTTACGCTAATGAGTACAGATCAATTATCCCCAATTAGATTTTGAGTTACACAGTCGCCGCCCTTATGATCTGCGCGTACACTCCGCCTCCCTACCATGCGGCATTAATGCTAATTAAACCTGGCGGATGCCCCGAGCCAGTGCGAAAAAAAAAAGTGGACCGCTGCAGTGTCCTTGGTGTATTCACAGCAGTTAAACCAAATAATTGTCCCCAGCAATTTGCTAACAATAGGCCATCTTACATAATTAAGGACAGTCGGTTAGAGAAAGAGGTCCTGGCTGTTAAAGGAACATTCTACTTCTGCATTATACTTTTTTCCTCCTGGCTCCTTCTACTATTCGTCCTTTTATGTCTTATTCGGTGATAATTGAGCCTGCAAAGAGTTCGCTTTTGTTAACTAAGTGAGGGAATGGACTTTTTTTGTTATTGTTTTTTTATTTTATGAAAACAAATATTTTGAATATTAAATCCGTTATAAAGCACATTTTGAATTGGATCAAAGATTACATCTACAATTGGATTTTACGTTTAACATTATCGGACCACTACAAAAGGAGTACTCCTGGAAACCATTTACACATCGATTGAATTAATAATATTTTTGTGTCGACAGATGTTGGTACTGTACCATAATTAATTAAAAATAAGTATTTAAAAATGTACAGTGTACCAACTAAACAAAATAAATAAAAGTAACTATTTCTAGACGACTTTAACTTGCTCGTGGAGTAACTGTGAGCACATCGCTTTAAAACAAAAATAGCACTAATGAATACAATGTTCAGTGACCTTTCCATTTTTTCAACATTATCACAATTGAGAAAGTATATTATGTTTTTATTTTTATGTCAATTGAGAACATGTTGTTAGTATTAATGTTTAATTGGATGACAGTGCGTACATCGCACCATCCCCTCCCTAATACCGCTACCCCATCCCCACTTTTTACTAATCCCCACTATCCACGATGAAGGAACTGTTATCGGCCGACCTGGCTGACAGCGACCTTGGGGTACAAAGGGCTTCATTAGCAGCGAGCGGCCTTCGTTTGCAAGGATGCACTGCTGTCACCTTAATGCACCTCCGTCCGCCTGAGTCATCGCAAAGTGACGACCGGTGCAGGGGGAAGTGGGAAAGGGTCTTTCTTACTTAAGGACAAGGGCAGCAGATGAGCTGCGCAAGCAAGCCGACAAGCAGCTTTCAAAATTTGTGTACAACGCAGAGGTATATCCTGTAGTAAGTTATTTTATAACTAAGGTTAGGTGTTTAGAGAACACATAGATGCAATATAGTTACATAAGGGCGTAACCCATCGGACCCATTATAAGTGTCAGTTGTGTGTAGCATTCTTGACCCCAACCAATCTCATTATTTCCATTTAGTCTAAAATCATGCCTTGAAAACGTGCTCTTCATATAGTCATGCTCCATAATTGTAATGCACATGATTTGTGAATTGCTTTGGTATTACGTTTGTAAAGTATTAATTTTGCTAATTTCTTTTGAAATTCCTCAGGATGACAAAATAAATGTTCGCACATTTTTATCAGTCAATCAGATTAACTAACACGTGTATTCTTTGAACCATCACAAGTGAATTATTCAATTTTCATCGGTTCGAGCGAATTTTGTATGAAACATGAGCCATTTGGTTGAAAGAATACATGTTGTAGATAGATTTAAGATGATGATCATGTTTTCAAGCACTTATATGGTCGAGCACTGCTACCACAGTTTTCTATTTTGCTTTAGCGAGCAAAGACCATTTAATCTAGTCACCTCGTACAATAAATCTGTTATTGTTACCAAATGGACCAGAAACATTTTAAACAATCTCAATAGGGTGCTTTATTAAGGCCGACGTATTACCTTTAATAAGCTTCGAAACATGCAGAATGATGGTTATTCACGTTTACATGTGTATCGATGGCTTACCTCAGAAAAGGTAGGCACTTCTACAAGTCTTAATGGGTGAATGTCTGGCTAAGCAGTGCTTTCTTCGAAACCTAATGCACTTATTAAATTCCAAACTCCGTTTTGAGAGGATTGTTAGGTGCATTGATTGTATTACCATATTGGATGAATCCATGATATCCACCATATGAGTGGTTCCTGTTCTGAATCAACTGCAAACGAGGAAGCAGCGAACAGCTGCCTGCCCTGACGAACCGCCTGAGAAATGAAACAGTAACGCTGAGCTCGTCCTTGGAGGTTACAATTGGCAGCACGAAGAACCTCCATGGTGGGGGCCCGGCTCTCATTCATCTCGACCCCTGGGGACAATGGCACATCAATCTGGCCTGGCCAGCCACCGTCCCACGCCCGCCATTTTTTTTACTCTTTCTCTCTACTACCAAAGAGCTAACAGGAAAAAAACGAGGAGATAGCAGATAAAAGAAAGAATTACTCCGAGATGGTGAAGGCGAAAATAAAAGAGCCAACCAAGTTGTGCAGAGGAGGGAGTGGTTTGCAGAGTCATTTCGCCGGTGGGTCAACAGCTAGGAGGCGTGCGTGAGTCAATATTCGACTCCGTGGGAATGTCAGATTCGAAGGTCACCTGTTGGACCATTATCAGGAGGCGATAAGGGTGGCGTCCGTGAGTATGCAGTGGTGAAGGTACGCAGGAAGGGTTGATGGATAGTACAATAGCACAGGTCCGTCAGTGAGGCATGCCTCCTATCTCACCAGAGGGAAAATGATAGACCATCTACAGAACACTGCTCTTTTGATATTTTGTGAAATTGTTAGCAGCCAACAGCCAACATGTCAACATTAATGCAACCATCTCCATTTTCCATTCTATAACAAGAAAAAATCTGGATAGGCAATGTCACATATTTTAACGAACGTGGTTTAAATCAGATTTAAGACATTCGATGGGAGAGCGTAATGATACACGGAGCTCTCAAAAACGTTATCAGCGTAATACAATGTATAATGCATGGATTGAAGATACCATGACAATGAGGCAACAGTTGCGCTAGCTCGGTCTACATTCTTACAATGTTGACGTAATTCGAAGAAATATTGACTGCGGGGTTTATAGGTACCCTGGCATTTGCTTCGAAGTCCTTGAACCTTGATTCTAGTTATGAAAATAAAGAAAGAGACATTTATTGAGGTTTTATTGTTTCAGTTTTTTATTGCTATTAAACCTCAACACACAAGGAACAAGTCAATCGTTCATATCGGTGGTGCCCATTCTCCACAACGTTTCTTGAGTTTAATTTAGGACTCAGTTCAATAGGTATTGTGCCTCAACGTGAGAAATATAAGACTATTTCATTCAAATTAATGATGTCTCACGAATCACACGTGGCTCGTTATCTATCGGTGTGACTGTGACTGGTTAGAATAATAACTGATTTCACTAATCAGGGAGTAGTTATTGAGTAATCACTGAAAAACTATTAATGGAGTAGTTATTGAGTAATCACTGAAAAACTATTAATGGAGTAGTTATTGAGTAATCACTGAAAAACTATTAATGGAGTAGTTATTGAGTAATCACTGAAAAACTATTAATGGAGTAGTTATTGAGTAATCACTGAAAAACTATTAATGGAGTAGTTATTGAGTAATCACTGAAAAACTATTAATGGAGTAGTTATTGAGTAATCACTGAAAAACTATTAATGGAGTAGTTATTGAGTAATCACTGAAAAACTATTAATGGAGCAGTTATTGAGTAATCACTGAAAAACTATTAATGGAGCGTAGACCACTCCTAGTAAAGAGAGTTATAAGTTATCGCTACCTGGGTTATTGAGAGGTTATTTATCATTGCTATTTACTTTAGGATTTCATCCCAAGATGACGGTCTTGATGTGTAACACCGACGACCTCTCATCTTAAAAATCTGCAATCTCATAGCAAGACGTTAGAGGCAACATTTACTTCATGGGATTTATGTACTGCGCTGCTAGACATCAAGGGGAACAACATGTGTAGGACATGTCTTAAAATAAGAGAATTGTTTACGTTGTACAATTTTAGCTGAGATTGGGTGTTTCCAAAATAATATTCCGATCTTATAATTTCTAAAGATTTAGATCACATTAATATAAATGTAAATAAGGTTGAAGATCAGTAAATGTTGATGGCGGATCTTGCGGGTGGAATGAGATCCACTTTAGGTCAGTGTACCAACCATCCTCAGATATGATTACGTACCCGGATCGGGGGGTTGCTTCTTGATCCTTTTGCTTTTTGGCCGTTCACCCTTCGAGTCGCCACTGTAATAACTTCTCGGAAGAGTGTTCTGTTTCGGTTTCCGGAGGGCCTGCAATAAAACTCAGGCAAAGAAGAAGAAACACTTTTTTTTTGCCGGCCTAGCTACCAGTTTGTGCGCAACATTGTACCCTCCCGCTGCCGACGAAGCCGCTTCTCCGAAACGTCAGTTGTTAGCCATCACCTATCATTACCTCCAGACCACTCTTACTTTCATTATTATTTTATTCGCCGGCTAGAAAGGGAACAAGAGTGAAAGTCCGACGGAATGATGGGATTAAAGTTCCCGCACGCAGTCGATCGAATTTTTTTTTTTTATAATGACAACACGACAGCTCCGGAAATGTATTGAGACATTCTGTAAAGTATATAAAAAAAATAAAATAGTACTCATTACTAAAAGTTATTATATAAATTTCACAGAATTAGCGAAACGGGTCAAAACTTTGTCTTTTTCTTTTTTCTTTCCAATACTGCAAGAGGTGAAAGGTATTACAATTAATTATTAAGGACTATTTGATTTACCTGCATACACGACTGAAAATAAAATAACTAAACAAAAGCATGAGATCACTTAAGTGCTTACTTGTCAAACATTGGACAAACTAACCTTCTGAGGCATACAATGCAGTCAACAACCGAACCTTATATACCAGTTCTATACTTACAAACTAACATCAAGACATTGTAATGGTGATTCCATCAAAAACTAGACAGTCACTTTTATATTCTTAGCCAAATAAGGTATCTAGTAATAAAAATAATAATAGACTTTATTTGTACAATAAAATAAAAACAATAACTTCTTAAAAATTTAAAAATTGAAAATATAAGTTCAAAATCAGCTACTAATTAAGTTTAAAGAGTTCAGCGCTCCTAAACTTTTTTCACAACTCACATAAAATGAGTAGCACCCTCCTGAGAGTGCCAACAATCTTCATCTTTCATCCATACTTCTCACAGCTCCACTATTAACCACTCAATATTGTTCGATTCCTGTAGCAATTCTTTCAACCAACTTCCTGTTCTCAATGACCTCTACGTAGCCCGTGATTCCCTCCCCTCTAATTCCCGTTAACTTTCCCGTGATCCATGCATGGAGAAATTTGATGTTATCTCTGGGGTTTTGCGACATTCGAACGCTCAGTACTCGCCCTCTCTTTAACCTTTTCTCCCTATTGACATATCTCTAGAATCTAGAATCGTGTTCCTCTTCTTTCTTTTTGGAGTGAATGGTTGTCCGGGAGGCTCATCTTCTACCTCTTTGGTCTGGATGTCTTGATATTCTATTGTTTCCTGTTCGCTTCTTTGGCTTTTCATCTAAGGTCCAACTTATCATACCTTAAAGAGGGTTTCTTTTCAGGCTTCAAAAACTAAGGGAACAGTGCCTTCCGAACCACCCGTACACTTGAGTTCAATTTTTTTTAAGCCTTATATTCTTGCATTTATCAATAGATGATTGTATCCATCTCAGTCTACATATGTCTTCTTTAAGAAGAACAAGAAAAGAAACTACGTATTTTCTTTTTTTCACTGCGCTTTTGTCAAATAACTGTTATTTAAACACTAGAACTATCAGGCCTGCTATCACTAATAACTGGACATTTTTTCAAGGGACATTTAATGATACTATAAACAATAAAGGTTGGTAGACGTTAATAGACAATCAATGGACTTGGTCTACGTTATTTATATTATTTCCTGAATTTTCCATCCGTCTTCATACCCTCCTTCGTAAGACCTCTGTGCTCTATTTATTCTTGGATGTTTCCTCTTTCTTACCATCCTTCAAGATGAACTGTTGGCACTTCTTAGGCATGTACTCCAGTTTTTATAACACGATAACTCATTCTTTAGCCCTACACTGTTAGATTGGTAGTGCTGTACCGTTCCTCTTATTTCCACGTTATGCTGGTGTTTCTTAAATTTAGCAATTCATTCTTGTGCTATCGTATGAATCAATAATGATCCGAAGCTTACGTATGCAAAAATTGGCCGTGTGCACCCACATAACGCGGGATTCGAACGGCCGGATCGCACGTAAATTATGCAGAGTAAAGACCAGTTGCACCGAAAATGATCCCACTCTTTAAAAAAAATTCCCCACCCCACTAATACACCCACTGCCTTGCTAATAAATCCCCTAATGACCCGAACTGTGAAGCGATTCGGTGTCAGCCATGATCGGACGTGTATTTATTGTGTTTGCTCTGCGGCAGCGGGCAGGATCTGTAATTCAGGCTCATTACGCTAAGTAGACCCGGTCGGGATTAGCACATTAGGTGTCGGGGCCAATTTACCCCCCCCCCCATCTTCCCCTCACTTTTTTTCTCAGCAGCGTCTTTCCCTCTAATCAGTTCTTCCCTCCATCGCCACTTACACTAACAGTCAGCCGGCTTTCCCTGTTTATCATCGGTCGATATTCTGGGACACACCCTCATAAAAAAAAGTTATAGTTGAGGAAGTAAAGAGCTAAAAATTCGTATAAAGACGCCAGAATAGTTTTAGTTCTGTGTTAAAATGATGTTAAATTAAATATTAGATAATAGATTTACTTTTAGTTGACGTGGTACGAATAGTTTATTTGATTGCCATGAATTCATAGTTGAGGAACTGCGAGTGAGCTTCGTTTTGAAAATAAAGATTTTGGTGGCTAGTTAGTATAATATATCTTTATTGATGAGGATAAAAATTTATATTTATCCCTTTATCTAGTTTTAGAATATTTAGTATACATATAAGGAGATACGCAAACTAAGGATAATCTATGGGTTTCATCATGTAGAAAAATGCAATAAACTTGACTCCTATATGAATGCCCAATAACTGCGATTTAAGCACCAGAAATATTCATTCAAACTCAACCATTTTTTCATTTGATTTATGAACAGAGAATATTACAAAGGTATGCAATTTTGTTCTGTTAGCAGAGGGAAAATACTTACAAAGAATTTCATCCTGGACTCATTGAAATGATGTTCTCTGTAATGCCAGTTGCGAGAAATGTTTCATAATTAATTGAAATGAAACATTTTGACGTTTGCCCGTGGCTGAATATATTTTATGAAAATGTCTAATAAATAGAATCTCATACACTAAGTTAATCTAGCTGGAAATCTGTGCCCATAAGGTGAGCTATTGATTGGTGCTAGGAGAGTATTAAGTTGACCTGAAGTCTTCGATAAGCACTGGTTCTTGCAGTGCTTGGTGCCTGTTTAACCACTAATGGTATGTGATCCTATCTGACCATTAAATATGAAAGTATATGCGCTTTGCATGTACAAATAGCAGATCTTATTAGCTGGCCTGTTCTTCAATATTTCATTTCTGTTTTTTTTTTCAAGCATCATCTCACAGCAAAATGTGCAAAAAAAAAACTTCCGAACAAACTATACATTACAGAAGTAAGGTAAATTTGATTCGTAAGTGAGTTGAGTTCCTGTCGTTGTGTGTTGAGGCAGGATTTCTTTAGGACTAAAGCAGTATTAAAAAATCATGTACTCTCATCATTATCATAGGAACTAGGTCATTACTGGTTTTTCTCATCTTGTCAAAGACAGAATGGTTTCTCAATAGAAAAACAAAACTGAATGCTGAAATGTTCATAGAAAATAATTTTTGTAGGGGCGAAGTCACCGGTTGTTGTGTCTGATGGCGATTTGTATTTATAACACCTAGATGATTTATTATGAAACCAGATCAAAGTCACGGCAAATAAAAGTAATTTTTTCCCCTTGAATCTACTGATTCACCTAGTTTTACACCACGTAATACCTAACATAACAAAAAAAAAATATATATACATACAGTAGGCACATAATTTTTGTCACTTGCCAGGTCTATTGTCGAAATGTATTGCAACAGTGAGATGAAAGGGTTTAGTAGAAAAAAAAAAAATGGTAACATAAGGTTGTTCACCCCTTGGTGAAAGTAAGGCAGCAGTTATCGCTGTTGGGCCTAGTTTTTTCTTTTGTTATTTTTTCTTTTACTTTTATTCTTTTGCCCACCTCGTTCGGCAGAGCAGTAAAATGAAACCGTTTTAATTTTGGTGGCTGTTGTGGGTTCAGCTGTCGAGGGAAGGGAGCGAAGCCCCTTAGAGCCATTAGCAGTTAAGGCATTAAAAGGGGTGGAGAATGAATCTTTTTAGGCAATAACAGAAGTTTTTCGACATCCGGAGTTCTCACCGCCTCCTTAATTTTTTCTAATATTAATTTTAATGTACAAATGACTGATTTGTAGAGTCAACCTCAAATTAAGATATCAAATTTTAATCGTTACTGGCTTTGAAGTGTACGTTATTTTAAAGGTTTTCATGTTCTTGAAAGCTCATCAACTAATTGGATATATTGAAACCTACCTCATTTTTTACCATTTCTTTTTATACTTTATTTGATCAAATTACCTTAACTAATTTGACAGGTCCGTCATGAGATCTTTAATTCAAATTGTTTTATGTCTTTGACATAGGAATTTATCCCGATTGAATCGCCCGATCTCAAGGCTAATGTTGTAGTTATTAATAAATTGAGAAACTAGGAATTGTGAATTATATTCAAATAAAATGGTTATAACAAATAATTATAATTATTTAGAGTGCTGACAAAAAGTATAAAAAAAATATTCAATTCCTTTTAAAATAGGATATTTACTACTAATTACAAAAAACATGAAATTTGAGCTCAATTTCTTTTAATGGATCCATAATAAAAACAATATTAATATCACCCAATCGATGATCTTCCTGTAATCCAATCAACGTTACTCTCTGCTCTTGGTTCTTCTCCTCTCTTCCTGTATGGTACCGCCAATTCGGGAGCTTGCTAAATCCGCTCTTCTCGGCGGTTGTGCTAAGACTGGTTTCCCGCTCATCCCCACTCCTAGGAGTATAAGGGAAAAAATGGCCCTTACCATATGTGAGGGTCATGATCTTCATTCTCAAATATCATGAATGTTACAATATATTAATAATTGTTATAATTATTAACAGATTTAGCTTGTTAAAAACATGTGACAAACGAAGGCTCTCTAAAATTTTCTAACCTTGTTAAGATTTACTCCAGATTCGTCTTGAATACCCCTTAGAGTTATCATAGAACAACCCTTTATGTACCACCAGTTTTTACACAATTTTATTTCTGACTCTTTAAACCCCTTACAATATAAATGGTAACTTAGTCCCTCCATTATTTGATAATTGAATATCTTTCTCTTCTGAAATTTACGTGTTTCTGGAATGTCCTGAAGAAGAGATACTAGCTCCTCAAAACCCAGCTGAAAAACAAATACAGACCTGTGAGAGCTGTCTCTTTTTTTAATTAAGCTTTATGAAATACAACGGTCACTGCAGTAAGCCTTATTGTGATAGAAAAACGGGAGGAGTTAAATCTCATTTGTTTTCCATCTCTGAAACTATTTATACTGTTAGGCCAGCCACGCACTGGGTACTTTTTTGTTCGGAGTTTGAATATTTCCGAAACTAAACAGTTCCTTGTCTCTCATTGAAACTCTTCCCATTGGTGACAAAATAGTTGCCACACAATCTCAGTCTTACGTTCTATTTTCACGACGAGATACTAAAACTATTTCATCAGCTTTGAAATAGGCATGATTTCGGTTACCTCAACTAAAAGATCACCAATGAGTGCGTCTATATTGAAAACAATATCTTTCATTTTCGTTACTGAAAAGTTTTTCCATAAAAATCACCAAATGACGAGAGAGAGGGGAAAACAGGGACGTCAACGCAGCATATCTCCAACACTCATGATTCTGATGGCACTTAACTCATTTATACCATACAAAGTATTATATTTTACAATGCTTGTTTCATGAACGCTAGGCAATATTTTATTATGGCTCTAGCAGGAAGGGATAGACAAATTTTCAGCAGAAAGCTCCGTTAGGTTTCCGAAGTCTGGTCAACTCCATCATTGAAAATTTATATATGAATGACAATGATCTGAATATACCCTATATTCTTGAATTCATCCCTTCCAAGTTGATAAAATTCCATAGTAACCTATCCAACTACCCTAATTCCCTAGCACAGTCATTGCACTGCACCACTCATCCCTATAATCTTCCTCGGAGATTAAAACGGCAGTGGTCTCGTGACCTGCTATAACTAAGTGATAGTGGGAGTTCTGGCAATGGCCAGTTTCTCTAATCATGTCCTGAGCGTCTGTGGCTCTCGCGCTCTTGATCCGCCTCCGCTGGCTCTTATCCAGTGACGCGGCTGACGTAGGAGCGTGGGGGACTCCCCAAGACTCTGCTTCCACCTTCGCATGCGAGGGAGGTGACAACCTTGTGGACTTGGGGGGCCTCTGGGCTGTTTGTAAATATTGTATGAATGAGCGAGTGAATGATGAATTGCAAATATGGTATGAATGGTAAC
Organism: Acanthosoma haemorrhoidale; assembly: GCA_930367205.1. Lineage (NCBI taxonomy): Eukaryota > Metazoa > Arthropoda > Insecta > Hemiptera > Acanthosomatidae > Acanthosoma > Acanthosoma haemorrhoidale. The sequence goes on along the minus strand of OV884014.1, from coordinate 83,308,479 downwards.
TTCTAAATCTCAATTACTCATTGCCTAATAAAATGCAGATTGTAATTGTATCTTAATAAAATTGAATATTCGAAAAAATATATGAATGAGTAGGAATGGTCTGGCTACTAGTGATGGCCATACAAGATGTTAATAACATAACTGTACTTAAGCTATTTATTACACTTTGCGACTAATGGTTGCCTTGTCAAGCCATGGCTTACCCCTAAGTGCTCCTCTCCAACCAACCTCCTTCGAATCATCCTTCATGCAGTCTCTCCTTGAACTCACTCGATCGTGTTACCTTAGGTAGAAATCCTCATAGCTTTCCTTATGGATCCCCAGATTTGGTATTTTTGACCGAAATTACCAAAAATTAACATAAATCGGACTGGATTAGCAATGTCTATAATCTGCTCTAAATACGTTTTTAGTTCCAGATGATGTATTTTTTATTGCTTTGCTTCTCGTTATAGTCTCTTAATCAACGGATGACCTGTGTAATTCGGCAGCTATCTTAGGAATGCACGAGTACATAGGCACACACAATAAACATTTCAAGGTGAAGTATCTCATTTTAAAGTTCATGCAAACAAAAACGAAACTAACCTTAAATAGACTTTATGCAGAGCTGTCGGTTGTATTGAAGAATGATTTTTCAGCACCACTCGTCGCCCGGAGTATTGCCCTTGGGAGCTAGAACCGACGAGAGTGAAGTAAGGATTTCATTCGCCAAGTTGCTAATGAACAGCTGTCTGCAGCCTCGTGCCTGCAAACGAAATGTCCAGTCACGTTAATATGTTAGTTGGCGAGTCCAAGGTCGAGGTTGCCGCGCGCTCTCAACCTGTCTCACTCACTGTCTGTCATATCTCCTGGTGCCTTGGCGCGGTTCAGGCGCCTTCGCAAAGCGATCAGCGTTTCTGGGGACGCGTTTTACATCAAAAGTTACATTACATATTATATGGCAGTAAGAAGTTCAGTAGAATTATGAATAATGAAGGGAGTTCCTTTTTTTGAAACTGGCACCCGAGCCAATCGTTCCTCTTTCTCCATGATAAAAGAGTTAATTGATCTAAATAGTAATTTTATACATCTGAGATTATGTTGATTATGAATTAGTTAAAAAGGATTATGAAAAAAATCTGAAAAAAACTCGGTCTTAATTCTATGATTAATGCTTTCCTGATTCGGAGCTGAAAATTTAAATTTATTAGTTTTTATTTCATTGGACACATTAACCATGCTAATACAAAAATGAATTAAAAAATATTACAAAAAATAAAGTTTTAAAGGCCAGATGGATTTTATTAAGGATTTCATTAAACATTGTGCTCACAGTGGTGTGAGCAGGAAAAAAAAGGTTTTTATTTATGTTTGGCCTTGCGTACGATCATTTAGGACTAAAGGCTCGGATATCCCACTTCTATTTACGTGAGTGCAAACACTTTCTTAAAGGAATATGATTTTATTGTCAATATGAAGCAGTTACGAGAAGGACTGTGCTATATGTAACTCGAATTATATTCAACAACGGTTGACAATTAAAAAAGTGGATTTATTGTAAAGTTGTCTCCAAATAAATAGACAGTTTTTGGAAAATAAGTGGGTCCTAGGCAGTCGCGAGGGCATGCTCCAAAGAGAGGTCGGCGGTCCGGTATTTCCGGGTTCGTGGCTCGTGGGATGTGGATGATGGCCGTTCTACTTTCTCCGGGGGCCATGTGACTTTTATCACGTATCCACCTATATCGGGCATCTTTCTTCCGCAATCTTATCCGATCCTATACCGTTATATGTAAATCTACGCCGACTAAACATCGGCTCCGTGTTATTTAGTCCCACTCCCCGCCCGGCGTTTATCTCCTGGGGTAGGCCACACAGTGCGGGGCATGACGCCACGATCTCGCCAGCTGTGGCTCAACTCCCCCAGAATCGTATTTGGGAGAAGCGATACGATGAAAATCCGGGCTCTCATAAGACCAAGTGTTTGGCGCAATTGCTTCATGCTGTTATGTTTCCGAGCTGAAATCCCAAGTCTCGTAACAAAAGTGGGTCGCTCTTGAAAGGATCGAATGCTTTTTCTGCTTTTAAACAAGCCCCCCAATATCATGAATGGATTAATGTTCATTTTTTAAATCCACCATATTTGAGATGGGGCATTTAATTTTTATTATGTACCCCGCGAACATTATTTTTATATTTGCCATGTGTATCTATACAAATTTTCCAAAAAAAGGATCGTGAACCCTTCCGAAAACTTGTCATTAATTTTTATGACACCAGCCTTGGCCTATTCTAGAATGAAACAACTAACCAATAAATGATATTATCTTTAAAGTCAATTATTACATCTCTTCCGCTATTGCTTGCAACTTTACAATACATTATAAAGTGAGTTCGTTGAATGAAATTATCATTTACAAAACCAAGATATTATGAAATATCTTCTTTTTGGAATATTTGCTCTTTAGAATATTGTAATTATTTTTATTAAATTGCATATTATTTTCCCTACTAAACTATAATAAATAGTATGTTTCACATTTCCCAACAACATGCTACAACTGACATTGGTTTTATTTATAACTTAAGTAAAATAAAAGAGTTGTGCTACTATGTTTTTATTAATGAATATTATTTTTAAGATTTTTTTTGTTTCTTTTTTCCTTCGAATAAATAAGCGGGTTTTTATCTATTAATTGTATTTTAGGTTTCAGGCGCTCTGGCGTCTGATAATTATATGTAATGAACTCATATAACAACATCCGACATAACAACATACATTATATAAAGTACTTTTTAAACCCTCAGATCTTAAAAAAATATTTGCTAACCTTGGAATTATGTATTCATTTTGACTGTATGGGATTTATATCATTTAAATTTTCTGTTAATAAACACATAGTCGCTTGTAAAAGAGCAAGGAGCTTCGTAGGTACTTGAAAATATATAAAAACCGAAATTTAAATATAATATTTTTAGAGAGATCTCTTATACTAAGCAAATAGAGCAATAGAGACAAATCATGTCTAAAAGCTAATTGTCTTGAGTAAGTGATTTCTCGAATTATCTCCTTCAGTTATTGGGTTGTTCTCTTACTATTATTAGCAGGTTTGTTATTAGACTCATAAAGATTCACTGAAAGACGAGAAGACTGAACTTCTGAAACCCCGGTGCTCAAATCCGGTACTTAGCGATTACATAATAAAGGAAATGTTGATCGTACCAGATGATAACTTTCTCTCCAACCGATGATTACTTTCAGAGATATCTCATTAATTAGCCCACGAGCTGTTTAGAGCCGCTTGTATATCCATCGATGCTCATGCACTGTGAAACGTTTCCAGTGGAAGGCGCCGCACCTCATCGAATGGCCTGATTAGACTCGATACTTTTTCTTCTTTTCCAGAAGAGTGAGCACGACCTCATGACTTGCGCTTAGCCGAGAGTCGTGATTGAATTATTAGCGCCTGGAGTGCTGCTGATACTTTCGGTTGAGTAAGCTCTTTATTTATTACTCGGACTTTATTTAATACCCGGTGACTGCCCGGACATTCCGGGTTCGAAACCGTGTCGCCTTTGTTTACCTTTACCGTGAGATAAATTCCAGTGTAAATTTGCAGCATTGTAAACTGTTGCGTAAATATGCCAAGATTAACAAAAGAAAAATATGAATAGGTGCTAATGGTATCGTTGCCTGATCCAATGCCGGAACAGTTTAAAATGACGTGTATTTGCTCTGCACCTTTCGTCATTTAAAGCCTCCTTGTATTTGTTTAAATTAATGATACTCGACACGAATCACTGCTCTTATATAATAAAAAAAATTAGTTTCTTCAAACTAGATCAACAGCCGTGAACGACCTGAAGATACAGCAAACATTTCTATTGAATAATGAACCACTGGAAGCATTAGTTCAGACGTTCATCGAGTAGTACTGTTCCCTCTGCGTTTTAATTTATTCTCTCACGACCTTTCTGTACCAACAAAATCAACCCTTTGTATTTTATGTGTTGGGTGCTGATTGTGGATAGTTTTCTTAGTAAATCAATAACTTTGTATTAGTGCCCCAAACTATGCGAAAGTACTACACTATCCGTAATGAGTGCGATAACAAACAAATGAGACATGGTAGATTTCATTTTATACATAAATATATTAGTAATATATGTACTTCAATGAAGACTTTGTTCATAATTAAGATGTAAGTCTTTGGTTAGTCAAGATGCATATCATATGCATATCAGCATACGATTCTTTTTTTTATGTCAATATTTGAATTTAGATTTGACTATCTTCGAACAAGGAACTCGTATTAGGTGGTTCTATGTTTGCATTGGAACTAGTTTAGTTGTGCACTAATGAGCTGTAGGACTCATGTGTTTCCCGGACGTTGTTATAAACTTTATCGTCGAAATTTTCTTTACCATAGTCATTTTGATAAGGCTGCCCATTAGACAAGACTAGAAACAGTAAACAGAAAGTAGGACGTTAGACAAATCCAGGCTGTAAAGAAGGATTTCGTGGATTAGAGAAGATTGGAATAGGGTATCCAGGGATCAAGGATTTAAAAGGTTACAGATTGTGGAGACGGCTTACAGGTAAAGATTTGCTTAAAGAAACCTATTTTCGGGGTGTGGAACATTGTGTGTAATCTCGGTTATACATGCAGTGGTCTATTCTTCATATTCTAACTGTACAGCAGCGTTACTTCAGCGATAGGGTTATTTGAAGTAGCGGTCGTTGTTGACTCTTGGCCGTGATGAGGAATGTCAAAAGGGCTTACTGTATCATGGCCCAAGCGTGATACTCATTAGGCACGGAGTTAGAAAGTCTTCGCCCCAGAGCCTAGTTTCTTCTTTATCTGCAGCAGTAAATAGGAGGCGAGCATGTAGCCGGCTGGATGTATGATCAGTAGATAAGGCAGGGGAGGTTTCTAATGGCGCAGGAGTAGAGAGAGGGGGGTCAGTGGGTCTGGAGTATGATAGGAGGATAGGAGGAGGGTCCTGGATGTAAATGAGGCCGGTGGGGAAGAACCCGGTTACCCGCTGATCCGAGTTCTCTCCCGTTACCTCCCACGCCTACCCGAGAGGCTAACGGTGCAGATCCAACATCCCAGATACACGCCATTTGCATAGAGCGTGACAATACTACACGGCGGGGTGTGGTGCCTAGGGGTCGAATTAGTGCGCCACTTTAACCGGCTCTCGGGAAGATTAGCCTGGTCATATTCTTATCTGAGTTCCGGCTGAGGCGTTGAGGGTAGGATCGTGGATATCACCGGTATCATCCTTGAAAAACCTGCTGATTGGAAGCGAATTCTTCTTCTGCTGCAACCAGGAAGGTAACACCTATCCATATAGAACACCAAACAGTAGCTTTTTCATTGATTGCAAGTTCTTCCGACAAGTATGTAAAGATTTGGTTATTCCCAATCCTTTAGACCTCTCCCAACCAGGTTACATTTTGTGGCACCAGCCGATTCCTCATAAGGTAATAGTATTACACAAAGGCTGTCCCCACAGAGTATTAGTCCGAATAAATGAGTGAGATTCTCTAAGCAGTTTGCAGCACGAGTGCGGAGAGTGAAGATATATCAAGCATGATAGAAGACAGTGTGGCACCGTAGGATGCACATCAAAGGAGATGGTCCAAGTCTGAACAAGAGCTGGCTGATAACAATGCACGTCGGGTGACTGACTTGCCCTACCCCAACCTGCGGTGCGGTGCCCTGGTCCGGGTCCTCCTCCAGCAGTACTCCATCTGCCTGTTATTGCTTCGTAGTTCTTCCACCTTAGGCTCTGCGGCTTTTTCTTCATCATCTTCTCTCCTCCTATACCAACATCACTCCAAAGGATAGGGCAGTTAGCTTGTTAGCGCTGACTAGAACTTATGAAGTCGTGGTATGTAGATAAAAATCGGGAGATTAAAACTAAATATAGTTCATCATTAAATAATGAAAACATGTTATGTGTCAAAGAACAAGATAATCATTAAAAATGTTTTCTATTTGATTACATGGAAGCTTTTGACTGCTATTGGAATTATAACCCGAGTGTGTTTATAAATTATTCAGCTTATTAGGCATTCTCGAATCACAAAAATCGATTAGTAATAAAACTTATTGAAGTGATCAAAACACTTGAGTGGGAACACGTGCTTGAGTTCTGAAGAGGTTATTGCCCTTTCGCAGCCTCGGAGCGGCAGACCTATAATTCTCGTGCAATAATGACGGGTGCTTATGCACTTCTAAAAATATTGTGTAATATCAATTGACTAGTGGTTAATATAGTTGCGTAACTGCTTACGGTTTTTGTGATTCAAGCGGTATTTTTAAGTTATATTTCGCTGATTTGTTTGTTTCAAAAGTTCCTCGTCACGGATTCCGTGCTTCAGAAGGTAAACAGGAGAAGGCGATATCGGATTTTTTTCTTCCCCTCTCAAGTTTGATGTTAAATGCTGATATTCAGGCTTCAAAAATACTATTTTAATAGCTGGAACATGATAACGTGAGTTTCACAAGCTGCTACGTGACTTGATCCATGTTTCTTTATTATATCCCTTCCTTTCAAATTAATAATACTCCATATGGGTAATATTTGGATGAAGAGATGCTAAGGGGATAAAGTTGAGAACTCAAGGGGAGAAACAAAAACAGCTTCCATCAATAATATTAAACAAATGTAATAATTCCTAATTTTACTATACCATTGAAATTAATATTTATGACTAATTATTTTTCATATATTTTTTCTGAATGTTCCGGTCATAAAGTATGTCTGTAATATATATTGTATTATATAGTCTATTATTGTAGTACACACTCTTGTTCGCAAAAAAGTTATCATTTATCTATTATAAGTGGTTTATGCATTAACCCCAGATTGTTGATAGGTGCTATAATGTGTTTAGATTCTGTTGCAGAACTTGATTGCTTTTAGGAGCTTCACTGTGGTAGGAATACATTTTTTATCATTTAGTTCCACTTAAAGCCAAGCATGCTCCGTCTAAATGTTGGACAGGTTTGAACGAACTGCAATGATCTGCAATTGTACGTGGGCTGAACCAAGGCCCGTTTTGTTGTCGTGGAAATAAAATAAAAGTTTTTCTACGATAAACTAAACAAAACAACACCTCATATGAATAATGAATGGAATGTTCCCTTTAAATGAGCTTAATTTGCGATGGATCGTCCAACCGGAAAAGGAACTTCCCTCTTTGCAGGTCAGGGCTTGGGCACGCGAACCAATTCTCTATAATTATGTCGTATGTTATCTACATTTATAACTCCATGCAATTATTCGCAGTTACAGGTTAGGAACAGATATTCAATATTCCATATTCACATGGCAGTGCTTGATTTGCCGAACGTCAGGGTGTTACAGTTATCATCGTTTGATAGTCTGCTCTACAATTATGGGGATAAGTGAGAGGCTCTAACATGATACTCGATGCGTGTCACTGGCCATTGTCCCTCGGCCACGGTGATGGTATATTATTAAACTACCTTCTAACCCTATATTTTCAATTTATTTATCGTATCCCAAATACCGGATACCAGTATTAAAAAGAACCCCACTCAAAACGACCTCAGTAGGTAACAATTCGGAGAGCGCGAGAAACGCGGTTCGGAACGAAATCAAATCTGCCGGCCAATTGCTCAATGGGACCTACCGGTGTGCAACTGGTATAATTATCGTTGCAGCAGCTATTTCAATTATTCCCCATGCCTCTACTATTTCGCGCCAAGGATATCTTCCTTGTGAAATGCCTGAGGTCGTCGTGAGCCAATGGGCTACGTTTCTCTCCTGTTTCTTTCGAGTCCTTTTCGGTGATCTGTTCGTAAAAGGTACGAGGCACTCCTATTTCGCCTGTCAGTGATCGTCTATTTAATTACTTCCTTCCTACTAAAACTTAAATGCTTTCTTTATATTAAATACAATAAGGAGACGTGGAAAAAACAGTCTTAAGGTAGCTTCTCTGTGCATTTTAAGGATTCTTCAGCCACAGACATTTTAAGTCCTCACAGCCAATTATTGTCATCGCGTATTTAATATCTCAGGAGCAGATTTTATAAGGTGTTTTTTATAAGTTACATTATGAAGAGTTTCATTGGTTTTTTCGAAACCATAAATACTTATTTGAGTCCTTTCTACGCCTGATATTCTCAGGCTACTACAGATCTGTTCATCACTCTAACCTATGGATGAAAGAATTAAGAAAAAAGTTTACGAAGATAAACGAATATTGATGTTATTTAAAACATAAATCACACCATCTCTTCTAATCTAATGCCTCATTGCATATAAATTCATATGATTTCACAGTCTCTACTGATTCTGGTCATAGCGAGTAATCTGTTGACGACATAGAGCCACTCAATTTCATCCAGCTCAATATTCTAAACTCTATCCCATTTCAATTGACGTAAATTAAATGTTTGTGTCAGAAAAACATTTTCATGTTACTGAATCAAGTATTGAATTTAATATTCCGATGTCTATAAAAAATAAGTATATTACAAGGAGTAAATTATTCGAGCATTCAAATTCCACCCTGAACCATATCTCCATATTTGTTTCTTTACATTCTACATCTTATATTACATTTATAAATATATTTAAAACAATATATCATACTTCATAATACATTTAGTGAAGTTTCTGTTGGTAAATTTTGTATTTGTAATAGCTTAGCAAACTTCACGAACAACTCGTTCAGAAATAGCCTGCAGATAATAAATAAGTGAGATCGATTATCAAGTGAATGAACCAAAGGTAACACCTGCTTTATGTTTTACGTTTTAGTTTATCAACAAACTCTTGCAATATATGCAATAAACAATATATGCGCATAATTATTTATATTCTTAATTGTACGATCCAAAAAACAAAGTTTTCATAAACCCAACCCATTACTGTGAGTACATGTAACGCTTTCGCCAGCCAACGCCTGAGAAATCCTCAAGTACTCCTCTCCGATATTTGTTCTGCAATCAGACGGATGACTAAACAATTTCTATTTACTCGAACGGCGAAAAGTTTTCAGGGACTGGTGGTCGGGAACGCTGCGTGCAAGACTGTCCGGTCGTGCTTGCTTAGCATCCAAGGCGCTGCACCCCCTCTCCATGCTTCCTTTATCCCCGTCTTGTCCAGTCCATCTACCCTTCCAGCTCCAGCATCTTCCGCCAACTCACAGATCCAAACATAGTGGACTGTATTCACAGTTTAACCTAGTACATTACAGGCAACAATGACTACAAATAAATATTATGGAAGTTGATGCAAGGAACAGTAGTTTTCAATTTTATAAACATAGCTATCCAAGAAATATTCTGTACGGACTAAATTTTTTGATATGAAAATTGAGCTGATGTTGACTTGCATGACTTTCTTACATAATAGTTAAGTGGTAATGAAGTTTTTTTTTGTATTTTTGAACGAAAATTGCTTTGTGTTTTTTTTTAATCAGCACTGTGCATTAGTATGACTTATTTTGTGTAGAATCTTATCATATAAAAAATATTTTTTTCCTGGATACATGCCAATAATTGTATGAAGCAGAAAATTCCTAACAAATATATAATTAGGGTTTTATTAATGTTGAATGTACAGATAATTTTAAATTTTTTTAGGGTGTTTGAGGTAGGTTATAATATGCTAAGTTTTTGCTGCTATAAGCTAACTTTTATTATTTTATGGATTTTAATAAATGGAAAATATTTATAAGCCCAGCACGAAATATCTATAAAAACGTCATCTCTACATGGAAGCGATAGCTCCTTTATGCATGCCTAACTAATAACATGTTATAACCTATGCATAAGAGCTCACAATGTTTGCTTTTGTAAATCATAAAGTATTTATCCCTCAATTTCTCAGAACTTATAAAATTCTATAACCTAAAACTTCAAGATTATAAGAGCTTATAAGCTTCTAATGTACTATGATGTCTTTTTATAAGACGAATTGGCAACAGAAATATGCCCTATGCAATTCTTAATAATAAATGTACACCTCTCTATCCACAATTTATTTTATAGTTGTACGAGGGCCTTCGGTGGCTTAACCATCATTCTCAAGGATGTTATAATTAAATGGTAGACTAGGACAATCTAGATCGATTGTGGATAGATCCCCCCCCCCACCATTGACTCTCCTATGCCCTCTCCTACAACGTTCTCAGCACTTCCCTTACCCAGGAGATATAGTTCTCAGTGATTAAGGTAGTAAGGGCATAGATGTTCAGGTTAGGAGCTGCGATCCCACCAAAGGGTAACCCTGCCGTGGATGGAAACGGAGCGAACTAACGGGACTTGTGGATGTGCTGACCCCGCCGATCCCATATGCATGAGGGGGCCCGTTATGAGCTGCCTCCCGATTTCCAAACCGCCCCCACCACACATCTGTCTTGCACTGGCTCTTTGTATCTGTCAGCTCAAGTCTCCGCAGGGTATTTGTCCCGCTCATCATGCCACCAGGTTTGTCTCTGTTTAAGTCTTCTCTCATCAATGTTTCAAACTATGTATGTTAGCGCTCTAATGATAGCTATGTGCAAACATAGATATCATTGCTATGATAATTCTTATTGGTTTTATTGTCATATTGCTACATTAAGCTTGAAAATAACTGCTCGATCCCATATAGAATGAAAAAGGTATCCCATCGAGTAATATTGCATCCGTTATTGTTCACGCCAGTGCGACGTCATTTTGGGTCGTCACATCCCACCTGGTGGGGGTTAGGGTGGGTATGACTAACCTAATCAAGCTTGTTGTAGCCATTTAGTCGGCATGAATCTCATTAAAGATACATCGGGAGGTTTTGTTTTCCCGTTGTATTACCTTGATATTAGAGAACTTGAAGGTGGTGTCAAGCGGTTGTGTGCTGAGCCACAACAACAACAAGTAAGGGGAAGATTGTTAGCAGAGGGGCAAGACCAGGGAAGCAAATTTATTTCTCAACCCCCCCCCGGTGTGGCAACACATATTGTACAGTTCACGTATTCAGTCCAAATACCCAGGTATTGGGTGTTTTGGCGTGTTCATACCACCATCATTAAAAACCTTTCTAATATTAATTCTGTTGATAATAAGGCATGGGTTGGTACCCTTACACTGAGGGGTTGCCAAAGCAGGATGGTACATCTAGAGTGACTTACTCAACGTCAACCATTCAGGTACTGATCACTTGTCTCTGCTTAACTAGGCTCTAGTCCATCATCCGCAGACATATCTTGGACTTTGAAGAACTATTGTGCAATTCTTAAGAAAACTTCGACCTTGATCGTTACGCATGCGTAATCAGAATAATAATTGATAGCAAAATATTATAACGATTAAGGATACAAAAAGCGATTGATATGTTTTTATCACTTGGAGTTTGGTCTTTCTACCAGGTGTTTAAATGAAGCCGAAATAAGATGAGATAGATTTACCATTTGTGTAGGACGAACTGTTCAGTTAATTGTTTGTTCCGTTTTCCTGGAAGAAAACATGTTGATATTCTTATTTTTATGGAAATCGATAAAATAGATTCTACATATACATATGTTTACAGTCCTGTATTTTGGCTACATTTTAAGTAAACTTATTAAAATAAAAACATGTTTAAAAGTGGCGATATTTTTTTTTTTTTTTTTTTACCCCTTTTTTTCTTAGCTCTCAAATTTTTAAGATTATGGATAAGGGAAAAATAAAGGGAATTTATTTGGGGTGAGCGGATCTTTTTACTAGGAGTACCTGTTTGAAGGTGGAGTGAGGGAATTAAGGAGTGTGGGAAGCCTCGGTAGAGGTTGATCGTTGTGGTACAGTGGTGAGAGTCCACTGGTGGCTGGGCCTAGAGTCCTTCTAGGGATGTAGTGCAGTCTTATTTAGTTGGATAGTAGTGTTGGGTGCCCGTTAGAGGCTTGTTGTTGGTGGGCCAAGCGCCGTGATGTCCACCATTTGGCCTGCTTTACCAGATCTTGAGAGTTGCCATCTTGCCGGTAGCGGTGGGGGTGTCATGTCTCGGAATAGAGGGTTTTGGCTCTACGAGTCAAAGAACTTGATGTGTCTTCTTTTGATGGCTTCGGTGATGGTGGGGACTTCGAACTTTTCGTGGATGTCGGGAGCCTTCATACCACGAAAAGGGGTATTCCATAGTGCCGTGCAGGATTTTGTTCTGGAAGCTCTGGAGTCCAGTTATTATACTAGTTATTCAGGACGGTCTTATATAAAATACAAAAGTGGCGATTTTTTTTGATTTTTTTCTCTAAGCTTTCTAGTTAGAATTTTTGGATGAGGGATAAATATAAAATATTTAGGGTGATCGGATCCTTGTACTAGGAGGACCTGCTTGAATGTGGTGTGAGAGGAGTAAGGAGTGTGGGAATCCTCGGTGGAGGTTGATTGTTACGGCACAGTGGTGAGAGTCCACTGGTGGCTAAAAGTGGTGATTTTTTTTTTTTTTTTTTTTTTTTCTAAGCTCTCAAAATTATAAAAAATAGGAATGTGGGAAAAATAAGGAAAATTATTTTTGGCTGGAAAGTGCCTTTCACTAAGGGGAGACCCCTATTTGAAGGATGTATGAGAAGGATATGGGGTGTGGAATGCCTAGAAAGGCGGATGGAGTCAGGAAGGTAGTGAGAGTCTACCAAGGATTAAGCCTAGGGGTGCCTAGGCGATGGTTTGTTGTAGGCCAGGCGAAGCCTGGCCGGCCGCCCCGCCAGGGGCCTGAGTGAGTCGGCCTAATCGGCCGGAAGATCAACCCTGCTTACACAGGTAGATGGGGTAATGTGGCGTCGGTTGAGTCGGGCGGGAGATCGGCCTCGATCTCTCGGCTGGGTGTAGGTCCGTCAGTCCTCTGGTTCTATGATGTCTTTCATTCGCCAAGCTTCGGCGGTCCAGCAGTGTTTCCATCTGACGGGCATTGGTGGTGGCTGAAGGTCGGAGAATAGTGGGTTGTGGCTATGTCTTAGGGAGTCAAAAAATTTGATGTGCCTTCTCTTGATAAAATCTTGGATAGTGAGCACTTCGAATTTTTTGTGGATTTCGTCAGCCTTCATTCGGTCGAAAGGGGTGTGTTTGAGGGAGGTGCGGAGAACTCTATTCTGAAATTGCTGGAGCTTTAGGAGAGTGTTGGGAGTCAAATACTTGTAGAGAGGGGTTCCATACATCAATGCAGGTCTTAGGACGCTCTGGTATATCAGCAGCTTGAGGCGTACTGATAGAGCCGGGCTGTGAAGTAGGTGTCCGAGGCTGAAGAATTTCTTCCTAACACTCTTTAACTTCTTTCCGAGGTGCGTTGTGAACGACAAGTGCCTACCGAGGGTAATTCCGAGGTAGCACAGCTTGTTGCTTACAGGGCATTCTTTGCCGTCTAACACGAAGGATTTCGGGAGCTTCTTTTTTCCGGATTTGTAACTAAATATTATTCCTTGCGTCTTGGCCGGATTGACTTTAATGTAGACGGCATCGAGTTTCTCGGCGATTTGTTGACTGGCACTCTCAGCGAATTTCAGGGCTCTGGATGGATTGATGCTAGTGCTGTAGACACCTATATCGTCCGCGTACGCGGATACCTCGCAGTTGGAGTACGAGGCTCCTACGATGTGGGCGGTGTAAATGTTGAACAGTGGTGAGGTGAACACAAAAGTGGTGAGGAAGTTAATATTAAAGAAATGTTCAGGTTTTAGTTTAGAGTAATCGAGTATGGACATTTTGCTTTTTAACAATGCAGTGAGTTTTCTAACAAATTCATACCGCGCTTTTAATTTATTCTTGAGAAGAAAATGTCAAGAACGGGCCATGTGACGATTGAAATAAGGGTACCAGGTAATTATTAACGGCCTGAGAAATAGGAAAGGTAAAATATGACTTACGGTCAGGCGTTGCTTAACGCAAATTCAATTCAGCGACCTGGCCGTTAGTGGGGAGACCCATCATCATAAAGGGGCTTTTTATGATTAATATTACTAACGGCCACTGGTCATTTATGGTTTTGACCTATTTCTCCTATACGAGGTATAGATAAATGCATTTTTTTTTTATGTAGATTATCCAAAAATAGAAGACGGGGGAGACAAAAAACAGGATGTGTTCTGGGCTTGATGAATAATCAAAATGGAAAGTGAGCCCTCCTCCATCGCGACTCAGTCTCACTGTCGTTTCACCTTCTGTTCACTTCTTCAGTTCAAGTGCCTCTGTCAGGCAGCCTTTCCGAGCCTCTAGAAAACTTATGTCGTGTTTACATAATGACATGTGATTACGAAGGGTGCAGCTTGCGCCGAAGTACATATCCGTTGCGTTTGACATTTGTGCATTCACCTGAGCTGCACGGACAACATTCGACCTGTCAAAGGTGGCCGGTTGTTCGATGTTGTTTATGTGCCCGATCGTTCCACTTTCTTGTTAGCATTTAGAAGAACTGCTGTCGCTGGAGGAGTTCCTGGAAATCCAGTCACATCAGGATATATATCGGTTTGCTAGTAAACATAGTCCGAGAGGGAAAGTAACAGATCTGACCCCAATATCGAGCAATAATTTCAAGACTTACCTTGTATAGTTATCGTTTTTTCATTGCGTATCATACTCATTCATCCTCATCATGGTGATAATAAACTATAAGAGAAGCTTACCATAAGTTATTGCCAACTGAATATAACGCTCATAGTTATCTCAATACAGGCGACATCACAGTCAGACCTCGTAACATTTAAACATCTTTTATCCAGCCACATTTCCTTCCAAAATTGTTGCTTTCTTTTTAATTATATACCCAGCTGACTGAGTATTAACACTATTAGAGAGGGGGCTGTTACATACAAAATTAATTACTACTGCCCAATAGAAGCTGCTCCAAACAGCCACTAGGTCTTCTGCGGCCGGGGAAGTGTTAGCCAAGTTTGTGTAGCCAGACCATGAAATTTGGTCAGTCGGAGCCTGCTAAGTAATTATTGCAGACCGCTGGCATAAACAGCCTTACCTTAGTTAAGTCCTCTGCTCAGAGTAATTGTCGGGGCTTGGACCGTGGCTAACATCTCAATTGTACAGTATGTTCAGTAATCTCGCGGTTGCCGTGTAAACCTCATAACCTTGCTTGGACATGGAATGCTGATGAAACATCATAAGCCCTTATTTCTGCTTGAGAAAGTGTGAATCCATTAAACGTAGTATTTAGGCCAAATGTGAAAGGAATCTAAAGTTTTATGTTGTACATGATGATGTACATTCACTTCCTATGTAAAATTATTTAAAAAAAATTAATGATCTTATATCGATTTTTTTATTGACGATTAATTGCCAAGTTCCTGGATTATATAGAAGATCCTTGACTTCCAGGAAGTATCCCAGTGAACTTTCTTCAAGTGAAAAAGTTTCCGAAAGTAAAGCAGCCCGTGACTGAATGCGAACGGGGTCAGTAGGTGCTTAACTTACCCCGGCTTCGGAACCTGTACTCGGGAGAGCTGGAGAACCCCTCATTAAAGTATAGTAAGCCTCTACTTAATAATCATACTAAGCCCCTTTATGATGATAGGCTGTGCACGATGATGGTCCAGGCGCTGAATTGAATTTGCGTCCGACAGAAGAAGGCAATGCATGCTTCACTGGATAGTTTAATGGTCTTCGATTTCGCACCATGCTTCCCAATTGTTTACACCTCATTGGAATTTTCATTCTACCCATTTATGAATTGTTTACATTCCACAATTGTGAAAGCAGCTTAACCTAATGAGATAGGAGGAGAGAGAGAGAAATTTATTTCGTACATTCATGTACAATGATAAGGGCAGATTGAATACATAATTTAATTTCTTATTATTATCATTTACAATAGATAGTTCAACAGTTTAAATTTAGGGGGAAAACCAAAAAAAACTAAATATCCTCTATAATAATGTAATGTTTAATAAAGGATTCTTTTTATAGTATTTATTTTTCCTGACAGTACAATAGGAAGCTTGTAATAAGTATTGACGTAAGTCACGGTATTATATTTACTAGAATATATATGTTTTTTCCTTTTGTGAACATATCGTTTTTTTAAACTCCTAGTTTGTTTACTAGAAACTGTGCTGGGTGGGAATCGTATAGTAATTGTTTATAATTATTTTAGTGTTTTAGTAGTCTTAGTACAGTAGTCTAGAATTACTTCATACCTTCAACATCGGCTTTGAAGTATTAACGGGAAAAGTTTTGTAATTAACGTTTTATTTTATTTGATGTGCTCATTGAGCTCTACGTCGGACACGCTGTTTAAATATCAAGAATTTATCTTTAGTATTTAAACTTGATTAATAGTGAAAATATGCAGATATTTTGTGAATAGTATTTCTTTCAAAGGTTCTTTGATTTAATGTTTTTTACAATGTTTGCACAGAATGAGTTAGGCAGTTATAATACTTACAGATAGTGACTTACAGATACAGACAGATAGAAGCGTTTTTAGTACCTAGCCCAAAATAATTTTCCTTTATTTTTCCCACATCCTATTTTTATAAGTTTGAGAGCTAAGAAAAAAATTAGTACCTGGAAATTCAGCCATACTGCGTACATGTAAAGTAGGGTTATTTACAAACTATGTAATGTATTTATATGTCAATAAATGTGAGAATGAGGGTTAGATCACTATATTTTCAAGAGGCTACAAGAGGGATAAAGGCGTTTCCCCAGTTCCACCTGTCGTGTAGACTAAAGTTATTTAATACTGATTAGAATAAAACGTTTCTTTGTGATAACAGAAGTTTTTCAAGAATAGAAAGCTGACTGATTTCTCAGAAATATTCTGACTGTAGGATTTTCATCGTGATCTCGTAAGAGATCCGACGACGCATTATGTAGGTGAAATATTTTCGGGGCGGTGTGAAACACGGCTCAAGAAGAAAAAAAAAAGAAAAAAGAAAAACTGAAAAAAAAGAAGGGAGAGGAGGGAGGTGGGGAAAATCGACGGGGAAAGCGGTGAAAATGCCCCGTTGCCAGCTGGTACTTTCGGTTTCGTCTGCGGACCCGGGGGCATCGACCTACCCCCCTCCACATCGCGACAAGGTCAGTACCCCCTCCCTCCTCCCTCTATAACAAGAGAGGACCTCCTCTGTATTCCGCAACCTATCTAATTTTCTTCTGCTTTCCATTAAGCATCGGCCATTCATTGTTTTTAGGCTTTCTTCCTCTTCTCCCGCCTCTTACCGCCTTCGAGTCGTAAACCTGTCTCTACTCCAGATTCGGCCCTCCTTTATCGTCCGTGCCCATCTTTAATTAGTGCCCGGGGGAGAGTCTTCATTTAAATTATTTATAAGCTCAATAGTTTCCGCTGTTTCTTATGCTCTCTTATCGAAAACTCCCGACCGCTTTTCATGTCCATATCCTGAGAGGGGAAAAAAGGTCATATTTTTCCACCCTGTTCGGCATGCATAAATTAGGGCAAAAAGTATATCGGAATAGCGGTTAGGCCCCTTTTTGTATGGCCTATTTCGTCCAACCCATTCCTTTTGGGCCTGGATGAAAAAGAACTAGTACACCCATTATTCATTGCTGTAATGGCGATTTCGTGTCTTTTGGGGGATCATCTTTCTCGAGAAAAAAACTCCCTGAGGAGATTGTACTCATGACCTCATTCCAACATTTCTTCAGGCCATATCCTGGTTCTAGCTTCCTAGCACATGCCGAAATACTGTTGTTCCTGTCTTGGTTATATGTATCTATTTGAATAATTGGTCTCTTTAATCAAAAGCTGTTGAAGAAAACGTGTTATTATTTTAGGGTATCGTTGGCTTATTTACTACCACAAACTCTTTTTTTCCCTCTAAAAATGTTTCATGTACTTGTTTGCCTGACAATTAAATTACTAACCTAAATTAAATAACTAACAATTTTGTTTTTCGATAAGTTTTTATTTTTATTTCATAAGCGTTTTCAGTTTATGAATAGCGGAGTCAGGCACCAATATCATTAGTAGCATTCATGAAAAAATAAAAATTTGTGGGAAAACGGAAATAGGACGTTATTTACTTAATAAAAACTCACACTCTGCTATTAAACCATAAAATGTTTGTCTCTGTTGGGCCCACTTTTGTGGCCCCTGTTGAAGTCCCACTTAATGCCTTAACTTTACGGAAAATTGACTAGTTGATCTAAGGTTGTTTTTTTTTATCAATGGTGTATTTTTTATCGTCGACTAAATTTTAGTTCTTGAATTGCCTACAAAATAGATGGAGAAGTTGAAATGAATGAAAAGCATGCAAAGACGGTTGCCTGAATACATGCTTGTAACATAGCCATCAACTGATTTTTTTTAGGCCATCAACTGAAGATCGCAAAAAAATTTTTTTTTGGCTCTAATTGATAAACCAGACGTCGATTTTATTTTCTTATTGCAATTAGTATATTGTACATATTAGGCCTAAAACATTTTAAAAAACATTCAGATACACACCGCTGTGATACCGTCACTAAATACGATATTAAATGACCTTGAGATGAAGTATCATTGAAAGTTTTTTATGGCTTTTCATGTTTAATTTGGTTTTATTATACCAACAGAATGCTGTCAAATAATCCTTTACAATTTGAGATCTTGTACCTTTTCTGGATCGTTTTATCACGACCAACAAACACACTTACAGACGAAAGAGGGTTGTCTCTTAACTGTTTGAAAGTAAAGCCCGTCCCTTTGGACTAGGAAAATGTATGTAGAGTTATTTTATTCAAGATAGTCCACATGAGTTATATTTTGAAAAGTATATTTGACTTAATAAACTATTTGGATAGCTTAGTTATCATAATTACATTGTTTCTTTTTCTTTGTCCAGGTGAGTGAGCACTCGCCGGTGTTATGCAACTCCTAGCCCTGATGACAGTGAGTCACTCAGATCATTTTATCTGTGCTCCCGTTCTACAATTAATGAGCAATCAGGGTTCATTAGACCCCGCTACAAAAGGTTCTAGCCAATAATCTTATTGCCGGATTAGATAACACTATAAATGAGGAAAATATTTTGACAGTTCGGAGTTATTAATGATCCGACTGTATTAGTGTATCTTAGACAGGGAGCCAATGTTGATGGTAGGGAAAATTTCCCCATAGAGAATAATTCAATTTTCATCCTGGGTAAGGTCGTTTTTGTTAAAGCGAATTTTAGGATGAGGGAGAAATATAAAATATTTAGGGTGATCGGGTCCTTGTACTAGGAGGACCTGCTTGAAGGTGGTCTGAGAGGAGTAAGGAATGTGGGAATCCTCGGTGGAGGTTGATTGTTACGGTACAGTGGTGAGAGTCCACTGGTGGCTGGGCCTAGAGTCTTCTCTAGGCATGTAGTGCAGTCGTAGTTAGTCTGATATCAGTGAGGGTGCCCCTTAGAGGCTTGTTGTTGGCGGGCCAAGCGCCGTGATGTCAACCATTTCTTCTGCTTTACTCGATCTTGTGAGTTGCCATCGTGCCGGTAGCGGTGGTGGTGTCATGTCTCGGAAGAGAGGGTTTATGCTGTGCTTCATCGAGTCGAAGAACTTGATGTGACTTCGTCTGATGGCTTCGGTGATGGTGGGGAGCTCGAACTTTTCGTGCATGTCGGAAGCCTTCATTTCACGAAAAGGGGTATGCCACAGTGCCGTTCGCAGGATGTTGTTCTGGAAGCTCTGGAGGCGAGTTATGGTACTGGCATGTAGGAATCTAAAGAGTGGTGTCCCAAACAGTAGAGCTGGCCTCAGGACGCTCTTGTATATGAGGAGTTGAAGCGAAATATTGACCTAGATTATATTTATAGTCACAGTACGATGTACAGCTCTTAGTTTTGTCAACTTGAACAAATATGCTATTTTTGAAATACTATTTGTTCTGAAAATCAGTTGGCGCGTCATTTCCTCTTTATGGTATAGTTTTTTTTTTAGTACGATTCGTTCACTAAATTGTATTTTTTTCATAAACAGGAGACCTTATTTTATACATTATTCCAGCAAGAGACAATTGCCATTTTGATAAAAAATTTCGAATAAATCAACGAAACCCTAAAAATTACATTTAAAAGTTTTGATTATTAAAATAAATAAATATACACTTCCCCTAACCACAATTTATTTTACAATGATACGAGTGCTTTCGGTGGCTATGTTACAATTCTCAATTATATAGTTCTCACTACAGGTCACAAGGAACAATATTGCATTGCCTGATACGTGAGAATGGTGGTATAGTCACCGAAAGCGATTATTGTGGGCAGAACAGAGAAAGATATGGGTTAATTAAATATGAACGGCCCACAACCAGCCTTCCACCGTAAAGTATATAATGTTTTTTTGCTTCAGCAACTATAAATTCAACCTACTATGATTAATTTCTTACTGAAATCGGAGAGTGATGGATGACGCTTCAGAGTTCAGCGTACCCAGGAATCCTTGGGACCCGGCGTGAATCACGAATACCTATCGGTTCTAAGGGCTCCCGTGAAGGTAGAATCCGCGAAGGACAGCCGCCCTTGGCATAAGTGGGTTAGCCAAGGACAACATCCCACTTGTCGGTATCAACGGGGATCGTAGGGGCGTTGACTCCGACCTTTTTTATATTCTCTAAAAAGAAAAAGCTAGAGAGAGAGAGAAGGCCTTCCTCTAAATCTCCTTGTTCATTGGCTTATGTCTTAGTTATCGAGTTTATATGGGTTAGTTATAGGTTTTATTATTACATATAAACGATAAATAAGTGATTGGGGTGTACTAGTATATCGGAAAGCAAAGCAGAATGGGCTGCTTAGAGCTTTGTAGCAAGAAATTATTCTGCCAGTACGAGTTCATTTAGATGTTTTGCCTTTCTACCGGGTAAGATGGGACAATAGACTACAGTGGGTGGGTGTAGAAAGGTAAAATAGTACATATCATAAAACCCTACATAATTCAAAAATATTAGTTATAGTATTCCTTGAATAAACGTTAGTACATGTATACCATTTTCTGAAGCTATTCAGGAATTTTAGTATTACTAACGTTTGGGGAGAACCATTTTTTGAAACAGTTATCGAAACCAGTTCCGACTAGGTCTAGCCGCCGTATTGAAACAACCAGTAAGAAAAAAGATTTTGTTCATCGGTCTCTTTGGAATGTATCTCAATTCGTAATGCTGAATTATTACCTCTTTATAATATATTACCCAGAAAATGTTTTAAAATAAATCCTCCTTGGTATCTCCACAATATACAGTTTATACATTTTCTTTGTTTAATTTTAAACTAATTAAATTATTATCCTCTACTTTGTTTTGTATGGCTTTTATATGGGGGGAAGTTCAACATTTTTCATGTTACCTCTGACCGGATTACAGTCAGTAAATTTATATTCGTATTTACTCTATATTTGTATAAGACTCCTGCAATTGTCGGAAGCACATACTACGCTAGCCAGAAAATTAATAATTTCGTTATTATTAATTGCAATGATGCGCCGATTGTTTTTATTGCAATAATAATGGATTAAAACAAATCATTTTGGATTTATAATTTATTTTGTATAAGTATGAAAAGTCCCGTAGCCTGTGTCTTTCTAGGAACTGTTAGTAACATCGCAATAAACCACATGTTTCCATATTATTTTTGATCAACCCTACAGAAAACTATCATACTCTCAACAGTTTTTAAATAATCGTTAAATCGCATTTCATTTATCATGCGTCAAATCAGCATGAATCCAAGCGTGTTCTGTGAATGCACTTTTCGAAAATGAATTAGGAGTAATCCTTAATTTCTTGGTTTGTGGATTTACTGTTGAGGTTACTCCAGGATGACGTCAAATTCCATGTCGTTATAATTTTATTTAATTACTTTCTGTGATACTCGGATTATCGGATTGTTCAAAAGAACCATGTATCATATTCGGTGCCATGCAGTTTAAGGACTACCATTTTTCAATTCGAACATTTTCTACACGAATGACTGCAGCTTTGAAGAAACTGTTAGCGTCGCGGGCTCCGATGTTGCCCGTTTACGGCTAAAAGAGAAACGGTTCTTAACTGAAGATTCGGTTGTCAGGGTGATCGATCTTCAAGCGTGGCACATTTTCTCATGTCTCCCAACTTCATCCTGCGTACCGTTATGCTTTAATTGAGAACTTTCTGCGATGTTCATGCTTCGTCCATAAAAAATGTGCTTCTAAAAAAAATGAAAACGCTTAACGAGTCAGACCTTCATATCGAGACGTTATTTTTTAATTTATAGATAATTTTTCTCGTCAATCTTATAAGACGCATGGCAGAGTAACGCGTTTTTAATCAAATTGAAGTTATTATTGGATTGAGTTTTTAAGTTAAAGTTAACGATTTAGATGTTTAGTCATGTCAAAATAAAACATAAATTATGCACTTCAGATTGACTAAAAATTATTCACAACTACTGTACACTTTAAATTATTATGGGTTAAATACCAATTTGATTAATAAATTATCTACTTATAACTTCGATAGTATTGAATTGGAACGATAAGTTGTTATTCTTAGGATCCTTAGCTGATCACATTACAATTTAAAATATTTAAATTTTAATCTAGTTCATTTATCAATTAAATTGCAAGGAATCAATTAAATTTTCCCCAAGTTTATCAATTTTTCATTTAAAAAAAAATACGTTCGTTATAAGCTTAATTATTTTATGTGACGAGTACTACAATTTAAATATAAAAACCTGAAATCATGTATCTAATTACAATGTTAACTTAAGCATAGCAGGGCTGATATGAGACTGTTACCAAGAAATTATTCATCATAGTGTATTTATATTAATTGCGTTAAAATAAGGTTGAAATCGTTCATTTTATTTCAACAATAATATTAAAATAAAAAAATACATAAATAAGGTTTAAAAAAATGCCTCGGCTTACGTTTTTAAAGGTAATAAGGGCCAGGCTTATGAATACTTCTAATTTATTTTTTGACACTTACCCACACCCTTATTGTATTAAACCCCTCTAAATTATAATTTTTGTGTTATTTAAAAAATTGTTTAGGCCAACGACATTTTTTTCTTTATCCTCCAGCTACCTGAGGTTAAACTGACCAGCGACAACAATTGTTGTACTATATTAGTCTAGTATAGGGTCGTGTAGGTCTTTTTAAGCCAGAGTTATCCAGAAATTCACCAAAGGAACACATGGCTTACTCTCCGTGCAAATAAGATTTAATTGTTTTATTTTAGAGCGGTTGTCACACATCAGAAGTGTCAAATCTTCCAATACTCACCTCGTTGCTTCCCAAACCCTTTTCTATCGAATGATTACTACGGGTAATTAAGCATGCACCGAGGTAAGAGAATTGATATTACAATCTCAAATTTTAATTGTTGCATCGTTTTTATTGTGAAATTAACTTCCCAACTTGCGTTTTCAAATATTACTAATTGCTTTAAACAGTATTTTTACAATTAGGATGTACATTTCATCATCTAGCCTTCACATCAACGAATTCATTACGCAGAAAATGACGAAATTTTCAGTGATATAGTTTATTGTAATTATTATTATAGTGTATTTAGTTTTTCATACAAGCGCCAAGGCGGCTCGAGGTCAGGTTGGACTCCACAATCAGTGGGATACATCGAGGCCTCTGAGGTTATATACTGCCTCGCCGGAGCTGTGGTGACTGGACCCACAAATTCGGTAGGGAGATAAGGCCAGTTCGTGTTCCACTGCCTCACAAACACAAAAAGAAAGACATTTTACGGTCCGTCTGAGCCTCAGCACACATCAAATTATTCAATCCGCCATTTTAGCCGAACCAGTTATATGTGGTATCTCTTTCCGTTTTATTTCGTCATGTTCGCTTCTAAAACACGTACGCTGACTTCAACATAACATCTTAATGGCTTACTTAAAAAAAAAAGTATTCATTTACGGTTTATAATGACCATCAAAAATGCTGAAAAGTAACTAAGTTTTATTTTTTCTCCTCTTTCTTTTTATTATACATTTTTAAAGCTTTTCCGTACCTATTATTTTAACAGCATTTAACACTTATTGTGAAAAAAATGAGATATCTCTTAAATATTTTAAATTAAAATTATAAAATGTATTTCCTTTCAATTCCAGAGATTTCGTTAATCCATTCCACAATATCTTTTTTCTTTTCCCATTTGTGTTTAGCTTTGAAATTATTGTAAGGTCCCTCGTTACATAGAGGTTACAGTCGACAAACAATATTAAAAACACTGCTTATAAATAACTGATGCAATATATAACAATGACACATAGTTAACGAATTCATTTCTGGCAAACATAAATAAAGAACTATTAGAACATAAAAAATTTGTAAATCTCTATAAGAAATAAAACATAATAAAATAAATGATTGTTAAACCTTCATTCTGTAAATAAATTAATAAACAAACCGTTATAAAAAAAACATAATATGAAGAAGTCAGTAAAATGTCATTTTGCCATATTAATATCCTTAGGGAATTGATGTTTGTAAGATATCTCTGACATTAGAATTGAGTTTATTGTTTAAAGGACTGACCAAACGGTGTTTAACGGGATCTTAAGTTCCATGAGTAGTCGGTGGTTTTGAAACGTAGAAGATTGTAAGTATTGGGTGAATGATGAGAATTGAAGGTTACCAAGCCAGGTATATTGGCCTCTACACCCCTCCGGTATTTAAAAAAAGGTTTTCAATTCAGTTGCTCACTCCTCACGATTTGGAAGGAAAACGGAGCAGAGTCGGTATAAGTTTTTATTTTTATAGAGAGACAATGTTTAGAAGGTCCAAGAGAACCTTAAATTATGGGATGCCCTCCCCAAACGCAGGGTTAAAAACCACAAATAAAAGGAAAAAAACCCAATTTCGTTTTGTCTTTTTCGCTGTAATGTATGCTTAAACACGGGCTTGATAAGTGATTTCAACCTCGAGGAAATTTCCTCACGATAAGATACCACCACGATTGTTATTTTTTGTTGGTTGCCTAAAGAAGCGAGCTTCAGCGGAGTTCGTTGACCCGACAATGGCACGGGTGTATAAATACGGTCGAACACATTTGGCAATAAAACTGTTTTCTTACAATACCGTCTTGAGTATACACGGGAGCAAAATGAGCCGGGTCGTGTTTTCACAGTCATTTCGGCGGGGGCATGGTCGGTGCCCTATTTCCAAGGCGGAGGATTAGAAATTCTGTTGGCCGAAGGCACGAAGACTATCCTAAGGTCGTGTATCAACGGGAAGGGGACAGAACGCTTTTGTAACGGAACAACAAGCTCCTGGTCTATCTTTGTTTTCTGCTCTCAGGCTCACAAATCATATCCGCTGAATGACTAGATTGATTGGGCCGCTTATTCAGCCCCGATGTTTGTTACCGAAGGGTTACTAACTCTGTAAAGCAAGTCGGATCTTATGCAACACCGGGTCAAAATGACCCTGCGAACCAGTCCAACACATGAAGTATATCCACACCCTCACACAGCAGACAAAAGAAAGAAGGGAAAACCGGAGATCATATGAAGATCTCGTAACAACTGATAAGCTTTGACTCACTGGAGGGTGGGTCACTCCTTTTCTACAATGGAAAATTAATTAATATTCAATGCAAAAGTATCCACGTTAGCCCATTAGAGGTTTATTATATCAATAATGACCGAAATAAGGCCATTCTGTTCCGGTACCAGGTAATCCTATGAATAAAAGAAATTTGTTTTCCACAGAAATGTTTTGAGCTATATTCACCGCTCTAATCCTTTTTACAAAAAACACTTCTGTTATTCTATTGCTCAACTTAAAACAAAATGTATGCATTTACAGGTGTAATTTACAAATTCAAAAATATTGTTTAAAGATATAAATTAATGTTTCTTGATAAGAAGATCTTTATTTATTTATAATGGATAAGAAGCATACGTTTACTTAAAAACACAAGGGTTCTCCTCATTGGCCAATTAGGGCAGATTGATTCTTTTGTTAATTCAAGATTCAAGAGAAAAAAGTATTGTCTTTGCCAGCACTTGAGTAGTCCGATAATAAGTTATAAATGTTACACTAGTGCAGCCTTTACTAATGGTTACGATGTTATAAAAACTAAAAAAGCTGCAAATTTGTGAAGGGTTTTTTGCCATCACTGAAGAGGTGGAGAAATGGGAAGCTTGGAAGGGAACCGTACGTAGTTATTACAGTGGCAGAAAGAACTAGGTTGGTAGATGGGGTGTTCCAAGCCTCAATAGTCAAATTATTTTAATATTCTAAATAGAAAAGAATCAAAAAAGAGACTTCTTTACATGTCTGTGTGAAAATTTTAGTTTTTCAAAAATTTGGATCTCTCTAAAATTCTTTTATTTATCGTTACATCACCCGGCAGTGGTTTGTTCATTCAGGCATCCTCTGTACTAAAATTCATATAAAACAGCATAACTTCTAGAAGGATAAACAATATACCTACAATAAGTGACATATTTAAATTCAACATTATTTCATACCGAATTGTTAATTTTTCTGAAAATAATTCTTAGATCTGTGGTTTTATTCTTTGTTCTTGTCTTTGCTAGATTGTTTGTTCAATATTATTATTTATTAAATATTGTTTCCCGTGTAATTTGCGCGTAGTCTATTAAAATAAATAATAATAGATTCAATTTTTTTGAAAAATTCAATTTTCACATAATGAAAATAAATTGTTTACAATAAAAATTAAGGAGTTTAAGCGAACTATCTAAGCGAAAAAAAGTAATTACAACCTACTGATTTCTATTTGTAATACTTATGTGCAGTGGAGTTCAGTCAAAATGAATTAGGCAATTCACCTTTTGAAGGTTTATTTTTTTTTTTAAGACATCAATTGCGCGTAGTCTATTAAAATAAATAATAATAGATTCAATTTTTTTGAAAAATTCAATTTTCACATAATGAAAATAAATTGTTTACAATAAAAATTAAGGAGTTTAAGCGAACTATCTAAGCGAAAAAAAGTAATTACAACCTACTGATTTCTATTTGTAATACTTATGTGCAGTGGAGTTCAGTCAAAATGAATTAGGCAATTCACCTTTTGAAGGTTTATTTTTTTTTTTAAGACATCAATTGCGCGTAGTATATTAAAATAAATAATAATAGATTCAATTTTTTTGAAAAATTCAATTTTCACATAATGAAAATAAATTGTTTACAATAAAAATTAAGGAGTTTAAGCGAACTATCTAAGCGAAAAAAAGTAATTACAACCTACTGATTTCTATTTGTAATACTTATGTGCAGTGGAGTTCAGTCAAAATGAATTAGGCAATTCACCTTTTGAAGGTTTATTTTTTTTTTTAAGACATCATTTGCGCAATGTCTCGTTACATAAAATACAAGGTTGTTTTCTTGTTTTAGAGAGCAAAACATTTCATATGCCCATTATGGCTTACCTTTTTTACCCTGAGTGCGTCTCTGAGGGCATAAAAGACTTTCAAAATATAATTTTGTTTTTACTGCCCCTTTTAGTTTTATTATGCGCAGATGTTTCTTAATTCGTTCTTTAATGACGTTGGTACTTATGGGATGGGAAAAAGTGTTTTTTGTCCCTTAAAAATAAATTGCACTCTAAAACTGTATACCATATATAGGTTCATTACATTTGTGATTGGCTTTTGTGACCCACTAAAGTTACACTTTGTGCTAATGTTATTATATTATAATTATAATATCAAATAAAATATTCTTCTTTTGATATATAAAATATATAAGTCTTTTGACTTTAAAATATTGATGTACGTTTATTTAAGTGAATTTTGGAGGGACAGGTATTATAGAATCGTATGTTACCTAGATGACGGAAAATCTCTTTCAGTGAAATGTAGTAATAACTTATTTGGAACAGTTAATCAATTGTGAGTTGTGACAAATCCGTAACTAATTCATAAAAATAGTAATTCAATACCATATTTTATGGAAAATATAATATTATTATATCATATTTACAAACAAACAGAATTTTATAAAAATGTAAGGTCCAAATGGAGAAAATCACCTTATTTTTAAAATAATTTTACAAATAGTCGCTCAAATACAGTCAATTGCCAACGATAAAGGATGATTATAAGTTCTTTGTACACGATTAATATTAATCATGAATATTTACTAGTTATGTTACGTAATCCCACCCGTTTTATTAGCCGAAGAAAAAAATCCTTCGGTCAGGCGTTCAGCCCACTAATTCATCCCTGTAAACCCTTAAGCCTAGTACAATTCAAATCTGTTAAGCTGACCATTTATAACCTATGAAAAACCTGACGTCAAATATCAATGTTTCATAACAGACTATAATGCGTTTAATCCATTTAAAGATAGAGATTTGTTCGCTATTACAGCATTCAAAATATTTAACATATCGTCACCTGATCCGTGATACCTCGTAAGTCCGAAAACCACAACTTTACGGGAAACGAGAAAAATTCAATTTTTATGGGTTTATACATTTATTATTGATCACCTTACATTTTTCGTCAAATGGTTTATTGAAAGTTCTCTTTTTAACAAACAAAAACTATTTAAATAATTTTTGTACTTGAGTGGTATTACGGCTTAGGAAAAATAAAAAAAAAGGAAAATTTATTTGGAATGATGGCTGCGTTTCACTAGGGGGAATCCCATTTGAAGGATGTATGTGCAGGATGAGGAGTGTGGAAAGCCTCGGGAAAAGGCGGGTGGATTCGGGACAGTGGTGAGAGTCTACCATATTTACTAATAATTAAACGTTCATGCAATATAATTATTCACCAACATTTTATGTGTTGGGGAACAGAAAAAAAAAAAATCTGTGACTAATTGTTTAAGTCATTTCTCTTCGTCTTTACTACCCTTTAGGCAAACTTAACTCAAATCTCAAAGAGTCTTGTATGTACCCGACTAACAGCACTGACTAACCTCTTTGAAACATCATTGTGAGTAAATTTGTAGATATAAACTTTACTTTCAATTTAACGTTAATTATTTGAAGCCTTTTTCAGAAGAAATATTATATTAAACATCAAATGGTCTCTCACCCTCTCTTACTCTATCTCTCTCTCTCTCTCTCTCTCTCTCTCTCTCTCTCTCTCTCTCTCTCTCTCTCTCTCTCTCTCTCTCAAAATAAGTGGACATTTTAGTTTTACATATTAACTGTATTTTGGTTTTAGTTTAGAGGTGATCTGGTGTCTGGTAACTATATGTAATGAGTTCATGCATGTAAAAAGAAATAAATGAAGTATCTCTCTCTCTCAAAAAAAAAAAAGAACTACGTGTACTGCTAAAGTTATATTAGTCGTCTTACATAATATGTTAGTTGACAAAAGATATACTATTGTTTTCAGTGCTATCTTGTGGTAAAATGTTTTGCTTTTTATGTCGTATGACTCCAGGGAATAATTATATGAAGTCCCTTTAGGGATAATCAATTATCCGCTCGATCTAGTGTAGCATATTCGGACTTGATGTATTCATCAATTACTCCTCGGAGCAGAGAAAAAATAAAAAAGAATAAGATATAAGAGGAGAGGCCGATTTTAATATTCATATTACCGGAGCTAACGGTCCGTGTTCCTTAGTCTCAAAAAAAATTAAAAAAAAAAACATAAGGTATAATGGGAGGATAAAAGATATTGAGAGAGTTAATAAAGAGGGCCCAAGTATGGAGGAAGTGGTCATTATATGGGAAGTGACGTAGCTAACATTCCCTGACCCAGATAGGTTGCTGAATAGGTCCTGTGGCCAGGCTTTGTCCACCTGAGCTGCGGTTTTGTTGCCACTGGCGATGGAAGATCGTTTTCAGAAGAAATAACCCTCCATTAGTTCTCGCGGGACGCGGTGTGCCAATATCCGTGCTTGATTATTAGCTGGGATTGGCTAAGATTGTCGCTTTGTGGCTAAATAAAACCACTAATAAAGGGACTCGTCATTACAACCAATGGTAGACTGGCTGGTATACATCATAAGCACTCCATGGTTTTAGATTGATCAAGTACTAATTCGCTGATCGAAGCACCTAGAACCAAGAGAAATTTTCGTCTGATAATCTTGTTCTACGCTGGCGCTCTCTAGCAGTGCCCAATCCATGCGAAATTTTGCCAAACCGGATTACAATGAATTGGTTATGGTTGAAATGAGCCGTTTAGTTTCAAAACCAGTCCATTTTCAGAAATTTGACAGAGGAGACAAATAAACAACAAGCGTGATTCACATAAAAACTGAAATATTATTGACTTGGGACAATTTTTTTTTTCTCATTTTTTAAGTTTTTGAGAATGGATCTCATTTGTTTTGAAACTAAATGCCCCAAATATAATAAAGGAAAATACGCGAGAAAAAAAAGTTGTACAGCTTTTTTCTGACTTGTACGCTTTAATTGTAACATCAGAAGATTTTTTAAAGAAAAAAAAATGTTTATTTCCTGACTATATCCTCTATGAAAAACAACAAGCTACAAATGAATAAATCCAGTCCTAGCTGACACAAAACAAACATTACATCTCATAGAGAAAATGATAAATAAACAATAACGTTATTGGAAAAGTACAAATTTTTCACAAAAGTCTCTCCAATTGTTTATTTTTATTTTAGTTGGTGTTTCGCCTATTCTGGAATATTCAGGACTGAAAATCAAACGCATGACGTATAAAACAACAAACAAATATAAATTTTTATATATACAATTAATGTATAATTAATAAATAATAAAACAACAGGCCTATACATGATATAATATTTTTCTCAGTCATCGTTCTTATTCTTCTAAAATTATAAACCGTATTGGTTAAATCCTGCATAGTTTATTTAAAATAAAAAATGTCGTTCCATTGAACGGTATCTACCTTAACTATAGTTATCAATCAAACACAATATATATAAAAAGACGTTTTCCATCCGCCAAGAAACCATGTTGATGGAAGTTTTTTTTAGACTTAAGAAGAGATATTTGTCTCTGCCCTTTGTCTCTAGCCAGTGGTATGTGATCGTGAAGATGCCTGAATAGATAATCGTCAACTGATGTAAAATAAAAATATCCAATTGGGGAGACTGTAAAGCCTACTTTGAAATTTTTTTGTTTTTTCAAGTAGATTCTATTCGATGTTGGATAGAAATGAAAAGTAAGTCTCCATAAAACACGAATTATTGTCAGTAATTAGTTTAAAATTTTGAGTAGGTCCATGGTTTTAAATGTTTCATATTCGATTTCACAAAATATTAGAAGGAAAAATAGTGCTGAAAAAATCTATCGAGAAATGAGGAGTCACAAAAGGATCAACATAACAACTAAAATAAATTTTGATAAGTCAACCTTGCTTGAATGGATTGTAGAGGTGTTCGTTTACATAGTTTTGAAAAATATTGGAAATTGATAAAAACAAACAGTATATGAAAACGATTGCTAAAAAAATTCTTTGATTATTATAGGGCCAGTAGTATTTTCATGGCACCGTATCAACATATAAGTGGCATTGCATGTATGTAATTAAAAACGAGGACTGGCATTTCTGCTTTGAAAAAAAAAAAACGCAGGCCCCTAAAAAGCGGTGACGAAATAATAAATAAGGGTTTCTAGAAAAGCAGCGTTAATAATTGAGACTATACAAGAAAGAACAACCAACAAAAACCGAAAATAAACCTAACAACAATATTTCACTGACCCGGATAGTTGAAGTGTTGGCACGGGCGCCCAGGATCTAGGAGGAATTCCCGATATTGCCGGCCACTCCCTGTTACCGATATATATAAAATCACACCTCATTGTCAACATCCATTGAACAATATAAATGCCTTGTTGTATGTCCTCATAAGTAATTTTTACTTCAATTTTTTCCCATTTCATTCATACATTCATTTCTATGATAGAAAAAAAAATACAAATAGTCTATTGTCTTAATTTAAGTAAAATTTTCTAAAGAGAGGTTTTATTTAGGTGCTTCAGTTTTTGGTATTTTAAAAAAAAAAACCTAGGCTATTTCCTTGGGAAAGGTTTAGGTGTTCATTGGGGTATTCATGCCAATGTTTAGCCAAATTCAATCATCTCCAGCAATAAACAGTAAATAAAACATACAGTGGCTTAATTATTTATCTATCAATGTTTTTCAATATTATATATATATTGTGTGATTATCCAACTCTTTAATCATCTGATTTATAACATTTTCGTATTGATGGACGTGTATTGTTGTATATAAGGTAAGTGAATGGCTGTTGATTGCTTTTTATTTACGACAGTAAGTAACTTCCAGCAATCCTCATGATACCGTAAAGTAAACATCGTTATAGAAAGTAATTTAGGCAGAAGATTACAATAAATTACTACCTACGCGATCTTTTAATTATTACTGGGTAGGAGAGCGAGAGAGAGAGAGAGAGAAAGAGAGGAGGGAAGAGAATTTACAGATAGAGAGAGGGGGAGGGAGAAGGCAGGGAGGGGGTTACATAAGGCCGGACGGTGGGGAGGAAGGAGGTTAGGGGGAATGGTGAAAGTTGCCCGGTGAGGAGGGGGCCTGGTTGCTATGGTAATAGCGGGTCATCGCCCTAGCCTACTTGTGGCCGGGGGGGAATGACCCAGCCTACTTCCCCCTCTCTGGCTGTAGGCTGTTTACATCTCCGTCTGGTCACTGCCGACAGGGGGGGGGGGGATAACCCTCTCCAGGAAATCGAAAAAAAAAACAGACGGGAAAAGTATATTTCCTGTAGTACCATCAATATTATTGACTGTATACTAATGTTTAATTTAAAAAAGATTAATTGTCTTCCCAACCTTTTCTGGACAACCATAACCCACCCCTCCCCCAAAAAAGAACTAGCAACTCGAACCTTTTTAGCCTCTTTTATCAGCAAAGAGTTAAAACACTACACCATAAAACAGAAGAATGCTCCTGATTTTAAACGGCATTTCTGTTGTCATTCCTTAATTGTTAATCCTTTTTTTGTTTTTTTTGTAAATATAAATTACAAATAATATAAATAAACAAGAACTCAGATTTCGAAATCAACGTGATATTGTATATATTAAGATGAGTAATATTGCAGCCAAAATGTTAGCGGAATATTAATATTTTTCATAATTCCCACTATAGTATTTCAACCAACACAAAATCGCCAAAGCAACGTTATTATGGAATAAAATTTTGTATTCGTAGACAGTGTATTCTAATTTTTTTTTTATACTTAGAACTAGGAAATAAAAATACTAGTAAATTTTGTGTATCAAAATACTCCTATTATTAATTATTATTAGTCAAAGATAAATAATAATAATTATAGTGCGATCTTAACTACAATGAAAATGTCCTATAAAAACGAAGTATTACAATATTTATATATTTTCGTAGAATGACGTAATACAGGGAAATAAGAAGGTACCAATATGAATAATTTTCCAGGTAAATATTATTTTTTTCTGAATTAGAATGCACCTAATTAAAAAAAAAAATACCATTTTATTAGCTGGGACGGAATGTCATTGGAGCAAGATTTAGAGTTGGAGCAAGATGGCCAACAATGGATCTCTGATCTGTGTCCATTCCGAACGGATCAAGGCACGCCCCTCTTCCACCCTTAGCCGATATCGCAATGGCGTACCTCAATAACCAACAATACAAAAAAAATTGTTTAATCATATGACTAACATTACGATTAAGAAATAAAACACATTCAGCCTCTCCACAGCTTTATTGGTTTCTCGCTGAAAGTTTTTGGTTCAAAGTGGTTCGAGATGATGGCGACTATAGTACTTGTCGGGTTGGATATCAAATGACATCCAGGAACTTTATCGGTTCTGTGGAGCTGTGATAGGAAGTGTTTTGTTTCTCATTGTGCACACTCAAAGAGTGTAGTAAGTCAGTTGCTCGCTTTGGAATCACCCAATTTCAAAACCGTTTGTTCTGAGTTTTTTTTTTGTCCTGAGCGTCTGTGGCTCTCGCGCTCCTTGTCGGCCTCTATGGCTCGTATCCGGGATGTGGCTGATAGAGGAGTATGAGGGATTTCCCAAAACTCCTCTTCTTCTTTCGAATGCGGTGGAGGTGTAGATTTGGGAGGTCTCTTGGGTGTTTGTAAATACTGAATGAAGAATTGTAAATATGAATGAGACCATTGATCAAAATTACTTATTGCCCAATAAGGCAGATTGAAATTTTATCACAATAATGATTTTGAATTATAGAAGTTTTTAGAGAATGATCAGTCATTCCTCGTTGGGACAATTGATTTTTTAAGTTAATTTTATATTCCTATTAGTTTTCAACTACTATTCCTGTTGTAAACTGGGTAAAATCAGCCTCGAGAAGGAAAATTACACCAATAAAAAATGGATTAGGCATAGACAGAACCTGCTTGACCTGACTATCTAGCAACTACGGTCGAAACATTTCCCTCCTCCTTTTTTTAACACATTGTTAGGGAATCTTTTCATTGCTAAACACCTCTGGAGTAGAGACAGCCTGCTTTTTTCTTAGTGAAATTCACCGTACAGTTATAATACAGCCCTCATGGGAAATTGATCTCATATTCCATAAATATGTTAGAAACTGACTGTTTATTCGTGCTGGATTTTAGGAAAGGAACCCAATTCAGATATTATCATATTTCAAGTTAACTAATGTCAACGGAATAGTGGGGTTCTATATCTCAAGTCTTTGACGCAAAAATGATTCATTTTTTAAATTACATAATCGGTATATACAACCGAATCATTAAATGACTCTTGAGTGTAAAAAAAAAACGCTCTTTTAAAGCTTAGAACCTTGTTTTAATGTTGTTTTTCCCACCAGGAGCCAATTCTAGGAGGTTTGTATATAAAAATACGAATTTAGTAAATCATTACTCGTAATTGGATAAAGGAAGTGACAAATATTTTTCAAACGATAGTGAACACAAACGAGTTTCCAGAAGGAAATAAAATGGTTTTGACTGACTTGGTTAGGAATGAAAACTACAATCATGAATCAGGTTTTATAAGTTGAAAGGGTAGAAAAGCCTGCATTAGGTTGCAGGTCCAGTGAAAGTAATCCCGAAAACGCCGATCGATCAGAAATGCACAATAATCAAGTAGGGGTCAGTAATCTCCCAAAAATAGAAACGTGCTTCTTCTGGTTTCGCAATGGCAATGGTCTGTTTCCTCGTTTCCCAACGGTACAGCTTTATCGCCGTATATAGCCGAATTTGAAACCGATCCTCAGGCTTTTATGGCCTGGAAATGTTACACGCGGCAAATTTTTCATATCTTCGGTGGAGGAAATCAGTAATTGCAAAAAATACTACCTGAACAAAGAAAAAGAATACGCAGGAAGGCCTTCGTGAGAATTAATTTTAAAGAAGTTAATAAAATTCCCTGTCCTTGGAAGAGTTTACAATAATAATAATTTGTCGTAGATCTCTACTCTATCTATGAAATGTGGTCAACGAAATAGAGGGTTATTTGCTATTTACCTGTTAGATGATTTATGGGGTAACGGAGAAGGCAAACTATGATTGTGGTGATTCGATTTGATCTCGAGATAGATGCGCCCAAATATCCGGCAATTAAGCCACTGAAGGATTATTTGCAGCAGTCATGCAACACACCTGTTGCTCGAATTGGAGAGATACCAAGTTGGTCTTATCTTCTCTTAAATTGTCTACAGTCAGTCTGATCACTGACTGAAGTCGCGGATGTGTGGTGAGTGAGCTTTTGACCTTTGGTCATGTTCACATAGAGGGTACAGATACACATACAGGGTAATATAAACATATAGGGGTACAAATACAAATCAGCATTTTATTTTACGCACTGGGGCTCTCGCTGCCATTCTCAACAACCTGATAGGCAGTATCATTAGCACATGAGAATGGCGACGTAAGCTGTTGAATAACAAAATGTTGATTGTGGTCAGAGATTGTTGATGATGAATCTTGGTGTATATACATTATGAAATTAAAGGTTTTCTTACTATGCTTAAGACAAAGTGTTTTTAATAATTAGTCCTTATTCAAATATTATAGAAAAGTGAGGTCTATTTTACCTTTATCTATTTCCCCCCAAATTTTTTTCACCTCCTTACAGTATGTTTTAAAGTTTTATCCATGCATGCATCCTTTAAAAAATGAAAAATATTGCAGTACCTACGTCAGGTGAAGAGGGATTAATTGGACTTTCCATATGCATGTGTTACTCAAATGTTTACAAAACAACGCATCCAAATAGTACGACACACCTTTTTATTTACTATATCATAAGCAAATAACTGCGAGTCCAAAGTTTTTTTTTAATTATTAAAGTACCCCTGGTCGCACTTTAAATTTGAATATTAAGTAAATGCAAAACAAAAGTTTTCACTTACTGAATTTCCCTCAACCTTTTTTGAGTAGGTTTCACAATCGCTACTTTTCGTTAGTCAAATTAGAGTTGGTTTTGATTATGTACGATTAGGGAGTCTGAAATTTAATTAATCAACAGCAAAAAATTTATTGGTTGACAAATTTTTGAGGAGTTTGGTTAAATCTTGCCAGCATATACCCAAAATAAAGTTCTGCTCTTCTACAGCGAGGAAGTCAACATACTCTGCTTGACACACAAAATATATTTTCATAGTACGGTCTGATAAATGTTGTGCTGCTCTCCAATGTCAAAGAGCTTTGAGTTCGATCTCTGATTAAGGTATGAACATTCATAACCTGTCTTTGTTCCGCAAGGAACAGATTAGTGGCTCTTCTGATGGTATGCTCGCCTATTTATTAAGGTGTCTACAAAAAGGTTGTTGATCTCGAAAAAAAAAAAAAAAAAAAAATGAAAAATGATACTAGTTCATTATTAATTAAACTTAGTGTAATTCGATTCAAAACCAAAGTTTATTATAGTAATATGGGAGAGAGGCAAATGTTGAACAAAAAATCAGTTCTTTGTGAGTTCTACTAAGCGCTATTTACTAAAGTTATGTAATGAGAGTTATTAATTGCCAGATAGAGGTGCATCTGACTGACAGGCAGGTAAGATTGCCGAGGCGGTAATGAAATTGAGCATGGTGCAGTATTGGCTGACAAGGGCATTATATAAGCGATGCAACTCTAATGACCCAGTGTCAAAGCCAACAGCCTCAACGTCACGATAAGGGACAATTATTAGAAGAGGAGCAGTAATCTGGAACGTTCGATAGCAGAACAAACAGAGGAAGGTATGCGCGGGTCATTAACCCACGGCATTGTCCCGACTTTACCGGCATGGAAATAGGATGACTTTTATTTTATTATATTTTTTTTTAGTTTGTGAGTAAGCTTACAATTATTGATGAGTGAACCATTGCGCTACAGTAGCGAGCCGAAGGGACCGCTTTGAAGATAACGAAGACAGATTACATAATCCACTGATTATTGGATGAGTATTTACCTAGCCTTTCGCCGCAGGGAGGTGTTTCCTTGGAGATAAGGCGGGTGAATGCCCTCTTTCGCAAACTGGGAAACATGTCGAAAGAGCGGCGGGAGCCAAGGCTGGGGTTTATGGTCGTTATGGCCGACCTCAGGTCTCCGGTCAGTCCGGAGTTTGCACCATGCTAGGGCAATTAGTGCCAAATCCCTATGGGAAGCGAACTCTCCGGTTTAAGGTTTCTCCCTGTTAAGTGAGGTTTAGTGTTTTTATACCAAAAAACATAAGACATAATTCAAGACAAAAGACTATATGCGATAATAGGGTAATGTAAAATTATGATAAGAGATCTTAGTTTCAAACTCTCAGTAACATATTGCTTACATGATAGTTCGAGGCTGTTTCTCCTTCAATCTCCAAGGAAGAGTGTAGGGATGGAGTGATGTTGAATGTGATATTACATAGCTGTCCACATTGGTTTTGTTGTGGGTTCGTGTTTGGGATTTTAGTCTTATAATGAGAGGGGGGTTATCATTAAGTTTATTATTACAATCTTTGGAGTGCCCCACATGTACACTGTAGACTCTGGACGCAGCTCCTATTAGTTGGTTAGGATTTCTAGTTCAATTGCCATTCATGCCAGAACATTCAAACTCTGACTCTCGATGTTATGAAGCTAAAGAAGACGGTCTCTGGGCTGGAGACGCTAATCGAGTGGCCACTCCGGCCCACCTAACTGTCCGCACCTGATGGAGCCCATTACCATCACAGTCGGCTGATAGCTAGTCATCAATCCTGTACTCCTGCTGCCGGCTTCTGTGCCCGTGGTGGTTCCTGCTAGAGGATCCAGGCAGCGATTAGCAAGAGGGGAGGAACCAAAACCCGGCAAATAAATTAAAGGCTCTTCTTGCCACTGTTTTGTTGTTTCTTGCAAGTCGCTTATAACAGGTCTTTTGTCAAATTAACAGCTATCATTGCCGAAGGATGTCTTTGAGGCTCTGGTAAGTGCAAGTGCCACTATGAGTATTTGCTGTGGATCCGAATGAGATTTGATAAAATACTGTAGACAGGTGCCACGTGAAGTAAATGGCAAATCGTTCACGTTGATGAAACCACACGACTTATTTTCAAAGGGCCTCTAATAGTCTATTGAAAACATGTGTATGCATATATATATATAGCGTTCGTTAGACCTTAGAATATAGCAATAGATTATTTTTTGTTTGTTTTAGGGCATGTCAACCACAAGGGTCGTTGTTACCCACATATGTACGTTTTGGTTTTACAACACGATTGTGTTAATTTTTATCATCATGTAACATTGCTTGAAAAGAAATTTAATAACATGTTAAATGGTATGAATGAGAGCGTTTATCGCAATTACTGATTGTCTTATAAAAGGCAGATTTTAATTATAGCCCAATAAAGAGTATCATATCATTCGAATAACATGTTTTGGGATTTTAATACTAATTAACACAGCTACTATTTATATCTTATAGATACAAGCCAAAAGTTAATATATCTCAGTAAAAAGAGGAAAAGTAAAAGAGCACGAGAAAAATAACAATAAATGACATAAATAGCTTGAATGAGTTTTGATTAAATTTGTTGAATTATTTGTCGGGAAGTTGATGACTGCAGATGTCGTTTCTTCAGAATTGGTATGGGCTTCGGAAAGAAAAGAGGAAATGCCACTTGATTTCCGCTCCTCCTCACTCTCAGGACATTCGACCAAACTACGCTTGACTGTGAGCTCAGATCCATAGCAGCCACTGGCAGACTTCATTGCCCATTAAGTATCTGTAATCCTACACAGAAAAATAGATTATGAAAGCGAATACGTAATAATAAGTTTTATATGGCATACCTAGGAATTATTATTATACTAGGAAGGATTACCTAGGAAATATAGTATAGGCCATATTGAGACGATCGCGTTTTGAGATTTGTTGAAGGATTTGAATTTATGAAGATTATTTAATTAATTGTTTATTTTTAAGGGGATGGTAGTTGAAGGATGTAAGGAAATATTGTTGGCAGACTGGATCTAGCCATCCTAAATCAACCTGCACCAATTGCAATGGCGTACGAGTGTGGAGGTGGAAATAACGTAAATATGTCTCAACCTAATTTTCGAAACCTGAATTTTCGTTTTTGAGAGATATAGCCAGCTGGACAAGTATAGACGTTGCCCGCGCGGTGGATCCGTAGACCAGAGGATTATCCTTCCAGATGAGATCTCGGCTTACGTAAGGGTGCAGCTGCACCTCCCGGCACCAGGGCCCAGAGCGGTGCGTGGTTGTTTTGGTCGTGGACAAGAATGTGGAGAAAGTCGCCTTTGAGCGCAACTGCGCAGGTATAAATAGCCCGGGCAATTTAGCAAGAGGCAGGCAGGGGTGGGTGAGCCGTTGTGCGCAATACGGCCCTTCGTGCGCCCTCACATCGCCCGTCTTTCTCTGACCCACTTACGACTTAAGGGCCGTCTGGACTTACCTGGATCCACTGACGCATTAGCTTGCTCCAACTAATCTTCCTACTCACGAATTCTTCCAGTTTGTTCAATATTACCTGGAATGAAATCACGAAAATCTAATTACAAGTAATTAACTTGTAATAGAACTTTTTTGAAACTATTTTTATGGGATAAACATCATTTTTAGTTCTTACTTGGGGGGGGGGGGGTGAAAAATCATCAGAAAAAATGTCTATTTTTAATAGTTTATTTACACTATATATTTTTTTGATTGTTACTAAATACAAGAGTAGCCAATAAATATCTCAAAACTAAATAGTATTAGTTGTTAGTGAAAGTGATATAATATACCATAGTTACATTTGACAAGGTAAGCAAACCTACCTACGATGCTCTTTCGTGATTTGTGGTCGTGTAACCTATCAGAAATACGCTTATTTTCGGGGGTAACTTACGATCGTATTAGGCAATGCGTTACTGTAACGACTTAGGCATTAACTACACATTAAATTAACTAGCCAAACTTCAACATTTTAATTTTTTTTTAGGCCTCTGCAAAAAAATATGCACATGTCAAAATATTGTTTTTTTCCACGAAATATTTTCATTTAACATTTAAACATATGACTTTGGTGTCTTACTTAGAATAACCATAAGAGAAAGCGTGAGGATGAATAGAGGTATCTTGTTATGTGAAGATGAATGCGCAGTACGCACAAAAACTTTAAAAGACTTGCCGAAGTGGTCCTCCACCTGTACACTTCTTAACACGTGTACGTTTAGTTTAGCCTCTAATCGCCTAATTGGTAAACATTTTCTCATACCTTCACCAAAACGACTTTCGAAAGTATTCACAGTTTTTGTACTGTAATAATATTTTACATATTTTGAATTAGAGCGTTCTTTGATTTGACACCATACTCGAAATTATAAAAAATTAATATTTTTAACACTATCTAATTAATGAATCATTGACACTCATTGTAACTCAATGTATAAATTAATGCAATCATTGTAGATCACAATGTTTTATGGAGCTGCCTATATTTGCCATCTCTTCCCGATACCACAATTTTTTTCTCTCAAAGAGGACTTCAAAAGACCAATGC
This sequence comes from Acanthosoma haemorrhoidale, assembly GCA_930367205.1. NCBI lineage: Eukaryota > Metazoa > Arthropoda > Insecta > Hemiptera > Acanthosomatidae > Acanthosoma > Acanthosoma haemorrhoidale. The sequence goes on along the minus strand of OV884014.1, from coordinate 83,267,672 downwards.
GTACTGACAGGCACAAGAAAACAAAGGATTATAAAAAAATAAAAATTGTTATTAAAATTTTTATAATTTTTGTGGAATAAACTTTGCTCTGGTGGGTGAAGCCTTTAGTATTATTAAAAAGGGTACGCATCGCCTGTAGCTAAGTAAAGCCCTTTCCTTTAGGTAAATTACAACCATCAATATAAAATCACTGTTCTGGGTGGTTTATTAGATTTCAATGATTAAGAAGAAATTTTCGTGGCATTTATATTCTTCGCATTCAGTCCCTACAATCAAGAATACTCCGCAAGAAGCTTTCTAGGTCATCATCCGTACCCTTTACGTTGATTCACCTTCTAGCCTCCCGGTGCCCGAAGTTACATTCCCAGTTCCCTGGTCATCCTAATCCGTATGCTCTATCCCATCTCAACCCGTAGGAACACCTAAGGTCCAGTTGTTCCCGCAACCTCCTCTAAAACATGTACAGTTAACTGTATAGAGGGTTGATTACAAAAGTGAAAAGTTAAATGGATTTGGCTAATGAGCTTCTTCCCCCAAAAAGTAGCAGGACGCATAAAATTGAAGTTTAAGCATTGCTTAAAATACCATGTGTGGATGGCTTGTTAACATTTCGATAAATATTGAGAAGGTCATTTCGTGAACATGGAACATGGATTCCTCCTAAATCCCACGTGGAACCCCTGTTTTAAAGCCCGTTAAATGCTTGGAGGAGGAAGAAGAGAGCTCATAATTGACGGGTGCCACGGAACCAGCCGGGTGACGGATTGACCGGATGAACTGCGAACCCATCCAATTTTGACCAACATTGGGCCAATGAACCGGCCAGCTGGACCTGATTAGTGTGAATAATTTATAATTTGGGTCGGCTAAATGATCCGCCACTTTGGCTGGCTCTGATTTGTATCTGTTTATTTTCGTGGTGCCAGGAAATACCGAGAGGACATCACTCACTCATCTCTCTTCGCTTCAATAAACAGAGAGTCTCTCAAGAGATGATTAGTACAAGCTCTCTTCCGCGTTTGCTTCGCTATTTTATCATTTCCCTCATTGGTTGATAATAGCAAAGAAAGACGCTAAGTTTTATTTTTAAAAAAAGTATAGCGAGGGAATACTTTCGAGGAAACTATTCGACAAACAACATTTGAAACTTCATAATTTTGTAGAAATATTTCAAAATCATATGTTTGATTATAATAAAGCTAACTACTGCGCTATAAGCCTTTTATACCCTTCGCTGACACGGTATACTCGTATTGTCTAGCCTGTATATAATATTTCAATATATTGATCAGTTTATTGGAGATTGGGACAGCACTTTCCACAATGGGCTCCTGTGACGACTTCCGGCTTGTATCAGACAAGATGATAAAGTCCTGTCACATTAAACTCCAGATCTACCATAGAAAAAAGACATGCAACGAAAGAAACGATCAACAGATAAAGGCTCAAATGGATTCTCAGATAATCCCGACCAAATGAAACCAAAATGCAACATCTTCAGAAATATAACCAAACTGGCCTCCAATTGTGGAATTAATTCGTATCTTTGTATATTTGCATTCCTTTTAATAATATTGCTAATTTATGTAAACAAGTAGGTTTTAACATGCTGCCGTACATTCATGAACCAAAAGAAGATTCAAAACATGGGCGTGTTGGATAAAGAAAACCCTCAAATTTGGGATTGTAAACGAATTGTGATTGAACGAGTTGTAATGTAGTCACAAAACTCCCAGTAGATACGAGATGAGACTGGTAATTATAAGTATTTGTCCTATTATGATGAACAACACGATTGTAAGCAGAAGGTGAGCCTCGTCACCTAGGGTTGTAGATGTGTTTTTTTGACTTTTTTACTACAATTTGAAATGTATCATATTTATGCACTCCTTCGAATGCATCTGCGTATGCAGTACGAGGAGCTAATTGTAATCCAATAACTTTTTGTTCATTGTAAATAATAAAAAGGTTTTAAAAATTAAAAAAAAACAAAAAACATATTTTCACGACTTATATAGACTAACTTACTTATCTGCTAAATATGTTTGATATCAAAATTATACCCCAATTCGAAAAGAAAAAAGTAGAAAAATCACGACAGGTATCCTTTCATTCACAGCTCCTCAAATAAAGAGTGACTACCTTAGGATATGTTACCTTTCTCATTTATATACTTTTTACTTCAAGGTGGAACATAAAGGCGTACACTCCCGTTAATGATGCAATTTGATTGTAGTTTTAATTTATGTCATAAAAACCTGGTGATTTAACTTTTGAGACAATTTCATATTGCATCCATTGGAATTTATCTTGTTTTCAGTCGAGGGTTCTTCATTAGAGGCTGCTCAGAAAAAACACTACAATATCATCAACATTTCTGAAATGTAAAATAGTTTATTACAAGAAGTAACAGCCAACTTTGAAGTCTTCCTGCCCCACTCTGACATGTCTCCTATTCATTTTATTCAATTCGTCCGGGTTTCTGTCTGCAGTACCTCCCCTGTAGGCATGTAGAAAGTTTCTCTTCCCACCGGCATTGTTCGACTTCAGCAATAAACACTACGCCCTAGAAAACCGGACAATAAAACCTTTGAATAATGTGGCGTATCTTTTGTGGGCAGTACACTTAGTGGCACGTTTGTCTCGTAAACGACGTCTCCTCGTTTTGCCCTCTCAATAGCCTGTGATAAATCTGACGGTAGTCTTTATTCAACGGCAATAGTGGAAACGAGTGTCGTATCCGTGGTTTCAAAATGTGAGAGGTTTCACTGCGCACTCGTAATTGCGGAGTCACACGTCCATTCTGCTGGTTTGTTCATTAACGGATTGAGAAATCTCAATCAAAATACTCATCAAACCATCGTAATATTTCTTCGAGAAGTGTTCATAAATTCAAGCTGCTAATAAACTGATTTCTCAAAAAGTGCTAGAGTGTTTTGGGGCGTGGCAAGAATTTATTTTTTCTGTTTACACTGGAGATTGGTTTCTGTACTCATCCAATCTCAGTAAAATGGATACCTAGCTCTTCAAGGTTTATATAAGGTTACCTAGATTTAAGTTTGGCTCTACACTTAGTCCTGTCGCAAGATCTCGATCATTGGGCAAATGTAAATACGCAATGCCCATTTTCTAAAGCATTCCTTCAGAACACGGATTTCTTTTTTACCTCATTCACCGTAAAGTTAATAATTACCTTCAACTATACCTTCAAAAACACATGAAATAAAATCTATTACTCAAACATAATGTTGAGTGGTGGATTAAGCTGAAACGAAAACTAATGGTGGTGCTAATTCCTGAAAATACATAGTAATTAAGATAGCCATTGTCTTAGTTACTAACCCTAAAATGGCATTATTATAATACTTGGTATATTGAATCGTTAATTATAATTGTTCTGTTCAGTGTTTTTAGGATTACTTTTTTTTTACCAGAAAACATTATCTTTTCACTGAAAATCCATTGGGGGGGCCCACTAAAGTTTAACGCTTCATAAATTAGAGCATAGATGTTAAATTTCAAATTTAAACCCCTTCACTTGAAGCTCTGTAAATTGGAAATGCGTGTATCCAAGGTATAATAATCTACACTTTCTTCCTTTAATTGTTACAAGTATATAATACGTGTAGGAGTCCTAAAACTTAAAATTATGTTACAAGGCTTTAGAGTTCTTCATACACTGCTATTAAATTGGTTACCTATTAAACTCTAAGCATGAAGCTTCCCTAATTTACAGGAACGTTACACACAGATTATACAAAAAAAAACATACAAAATTTTAATAAAATTAATCTTCATTAACCCATGGCGCAGTTAAGGAAGGCCTGCATCATTAAATGCCCTATTTATTAGTGCCCATTGCGGCCTGCCCATTCAATCACAAGGGGCTAAATTACAACGCTTTATTATCACAGCCTTAAATGAAGCCCTGGTCAGGGGCTTTAAGAAGTAATATAATATAAGGATTAACTAGGCCGTGGATCCGTTCGATAAGTGGGAACACATTGGGTCGTGGCTTCCGCTTTTAAATAAATTGCTATGCTCAATGATTGTCCACTTTTACTTATCGACGGGTTATCGAACTCATGGAATATCACTTGCTTATTTTTATTTTTTTACCATTACACAATAACAATCTTTCTAGATCTTAACTACGGGACTAATCACAAAAGCATGTAGCTAAATTGCTTTCAGAAGTGCCGTATATTTTGTGGCCCAACCTAGCAGTACAACAGTGGTTCCCAAGGAATGTTTTTACGAAACAGTCAAAAGGTCGAATGCAATTTCTTTGCATCAGTATCTCATTTTCTTGGGTCTTGTTGAAATATCACACAATGATGTTATGTGATGATATGTCATTCCTTAATTGGTTGAAAGTTCTGCAGTAAGAAAAAAATAATACTTATGGTAAAACAAATAAACAATACAGCTCTAAATCACCAGTACATGTTTATAGCTTATTATTGATGATCAAATATTTAATTATATGTTAGGTATAAGCATTTGTTTGAAAAAGTTCAATTTGGGAATTTAAATCCTAGAGCAACTGAACCGTTTCCTCTTAAAAATAGTACTTTTTTTCTCATCGTCTAGCTATTTATACCCTATAGTTTTTCGCTCTTGATTTGCTCCTAAAAACACGGATAGGGATTACGAAAATAAAAATTAATACCGAGTAATTAATTCATGTTTTATGAATATGGCTACATTTTTCTTTTATTCACAGTGTCAAATGAAGTTTTATGTCCAATTTCGTGTATTTAGCTTGAACAAGGGAATCACAAAGACAAATAAACACAGAAAGAGGGCCACGGAGGTTTCTGATTTTGAACAGATAAAAACAAGGTATTAAGGCGTTCTCACCTGTATGTCTGTCTGTCAGTATTGATTTTTGCGAGTTCACTGTTCAAGATAATGGCTTGTAATTTTACATAGAGGTCCCATTTGATTTTAGGTAGGAGGTAATGATTTTGGGAAGGAGGTAGTGCTGTGCTTAAATATGAATAGTACAGACTTCATTTTGGAACGTGCACAAAATTGATATAAATAGCAGCAGACTCCTATGCCTATCGATAACCAATTATTGCTTCTTTCAGCTGCCCTTGGTGTTAATTGGCTCTGGGCGATTGGAACACCTCTCATCTTAAGGCTCATATTGAAAACGATTCAATACGTACAGCATGCAAGACCTGTTGTGTGGTGGGACCTTTACACACCGTCTCCTAATAAGAACGTTAGTACAGTTAACAGACAAATATCCACTGAATTAAAGGTCCAAGAATCTAGTGGAATTTTCTTGGAAAACTTTGCACTTATCAAAATCGAAATCTTCTCACTCAAATGTAGCAAAATGTGTGAAATTTTGTTTGCAGGTTTAGTTTTAATTTGCTCACCAAACAAAGTTCCCCGTCTTTTTGTATATTTTGAAAATTGTGTTATGCCGAAAGTATGATACATAAAGACTTCTGAAATATCGTCTCTTTCATCTAACATAGATTATTTGATTGTACATTTTGCAAAGTGAAGTAGGTATATGTAACTTTATCTTTGTGCAACTGATTATTGATAATCACATTATCAATCAACAGTCCTATAATTGACTTTTTTTTTTTTGTTTCAGGTGGGTGTACTGTAATTTATTCAACTTGAACGTGACAACGGTAAGAAATTTTGTATCAAAAGGCTACAGTTGTTTAGTGAAAAACTTCACGATCTCATCTCAATTCAGACATTAATTAAAGGAGTATAAGATACTACCAAATTGCCTGGAGAGTAATTTTCGAAGGGTGAACGAAGTTTTTTTTTCCTAAACCGGATATTTTTACTGAACGGTGGTCTCCGAACCCGGTGATTTCGAGTACCGTTGTGTGGTGTAGTTTCATTTTTTCCCTTTGTGCCCCCCTCTCCTCCTTCTTCTTTGATAAAAAAACGCCCTTAGTCATTAGAGGCCATTAGAGGCGCGGTACACCTCACAGGACCCCCAAAACCCGGACGGAGAAAGCAGCGGGTTCGACGCCCGCTTCGTGGTGGTAAACAATGGGCAGGGGCAACGACCGCGTGGAATACCCAAGCGTAGCCAACAGAATCTGGGCCAGCCCCATCACGATCTGCTGGACCGCGGGAGTACGCGCGCTGCCCTACTGTAGCCGCTCTCCCGCTCTCACGCTCTGCTGCAGTTAGAGCCGCTTATTCCTTCGGTCTCTTCACGTGGTATGTACAATACATGGCCAACAGGAAAATGATGATGCGGCAGTCTTGAGGAAGAGTATCCAAAGAAAGATGCTGGTGGATATGATTACTTCACATTTATATCGGTTATGTACTTATAGTTTACTCCTAAAATCCATTGCATTACAATTACATACTATTATCCAACAAGCCAAAACCTTTGATTTACCATTTATCATTTTTTTAATATTATTGAAGAGATTCTATGTCCTAAAACAATGGGTAAAACAATTACATTTGCTTTTAAATAACCTTAAACAGACGCCTTGTATGTATGGTGATGTATGAAATATTATTAGGAATCAGTACTCGCGTCCTTATAGTGAGAATACATTTCCTCCCTACCGGACAGTTTAGGCTGGGGTGCGCCGCCTTGCCGCGATTGGCATTAGGCGTGCCTGGGGTTTTTCCCGCTATCCTGCTCACTCGGTACCATAATATTATATTTGACTTCTCAATTTGGCGAAGTTCCACAGTACATATAGTCAAAAAAACAATCATCTGTCAATATTTATAATTTATTATTGATGATCAGAGATTTGATTATCTTTTTTTTTTTTTTCAATCTAACAATGTTTATTGTGCAATAATTACAATCTGCCTTTTATAAGGCAATAATAATACAGATAAATGATCTCATTCATACCATATTTACAGCATCATTCACTCACTATTCATACAATAGGACATGATTGGAGAAACTGGCCATTGCCAGGACTCCCACTGTCACACGTTTATAGTCGATCACGAGGCCACTGGCGTTTCAGTCTCCGAGGAGGATTATAGGGATGAGTGGTGCAGTGCAATGACTGTGCTACAGGATTAGGGTGGTTGGAAAGGCTACTGTGGAATTTCATAAACTTGGAAGGGATGAGTTCTAGAATGTAGGGTATATTAAGATCGTTATGAAGGGTTTCGTTGCTGACATAATAAGGGGCATTTACTATTGTTCTTAGGACTTTGGATTGAAAGGATTGGATACGATTTTGATTATCTGTATGAGCAATTGTTTGAAAAAGTTCAATTATATTACAACTATAGTCGCTCTGTTTAATTTATTAAAACCCTAAAATATGTTTAATTCTAAGCGCTGTAAAGTAATAATAATAAAAGTTAAAATAATTAACAAACCGGAAAACCAATCGTATATATGGGCGCATCAAATGACCCTTGCGGTTGGGCAGTGGGCAGTCGAGGCGGGAACGCTCTCGGGTTGAGTTAGTAAGTTAGTTTTAGGTCCCGTTATGTAGTCTGAAGGTGAGCTCCATCACCTGGTCCTTTTTACATTATTTTTAACAATAAAAGGACAGATGTTAGGATAACTGCTTAAAATGCAAGGGGTCATTCACAGATCAATATGTATTATATTATTGTATATATTACATTTTTTTAAATATCTAAATAGGGGTTAATGGGGGAAAAAGAAAAAAAGCTCGAGGTTGCCGTGCCCTAAAACAATCAATCTATCATGAGCAATAAATGTAACAAAACAATGATACTATTTTGGGTTCTGATTGATTAGTTTTATTCGTTATAAACATTTATGAGATCTCTACGAGCCATGGTTCGCTTGCGGACTCATGACTACGATGTACCAAGACCACAACGCGTCGAAGACCACTTGCTTTTACGACTATAATAACTTACCAACTATGGTAGTCCATGTATTCACTATTTATTTTACCCTCATGACGTGCTTTATACGCAGTACACTGTTTGGCTTTTAACAACTTCGCTATGCTCACAAAGTTTAGTAGAATGCCTTCTTTTGTTTTATGGATTTCGTCCACTATTGAGTTCGACGCAAATCGAACTTATTTATTCCATCGACCAAAGACACCCAAACAAATGATCCATTTATTTCTAAGTTTTAACCATGAGACAGGACGACGTTTCGTGTCATGACGTCCTGGCATTCGGGATCTGGTTTCTCTGACGTCGCGTGGAGTGGTATCGACTATCAACAACGGAGCCCGGGCCACTCGAACTACCGTTGCTCGTCAGTTGCATAAGCCGAAGGTCCAGGACTCGTAGAGGACTGGGCAGGCCGCGTGGGGGAAGGGCGCTGGTGAAGAAAGGCAGGTCCGAGAAAGCTGGGGCCGATGACTCTGGTGAAATTAGAAAACTCCCAGTGGAGAAACCTCGCCGTCTGCCTCGTGCCTGCCTTTTCTCATCTTTTTGCCTTTTCCTGTACTCAGGAAGGGAGTTGCCCTCTGTCTTGATCTGAGTCATAAGATGCTGTTGCCTTGTAGGGCTGGGGTTCGTCAAGAGCCTTATCCTTGCTCTTGCAACCTAGGTTCTGCTACTCAGTAGTACTAATGACAATATATTTATTATTCTAGGACTGCGTTACTTATGAGCTAACGTTTTTTAAATCTAATCCATCTATCTGTAACAATACTAGTGCCTCCTAAACATTCAAATATGCAGAAAAACAAAATAAAATGAAATAATAACAGATAGAATAAAACAAAAAATACAATTAAAATAAACATGTCGAAAATAAAACAAGAAATTGCTAAAAAAATAAAAATAAAAGGTCGACACAAATACAGTCCACCGCGCGCGCGCACACACTCCATTCACACATAAATATATACCTAGATTTACGCATTTATTTAATAAATAAAAACTAATAAATACTGTATAATATTCTACATTATATAAATGTAATGTAATAAAAATATTTCATTAGTAGTGCTAGAGCATTTATTTGTCATAGAAAATGTTTTAAACACATTTAGTGTACATTAACATTGTAACTTGGCCGGGATGTGAACCCTGGACCTCAGTTCAGGTGAGACTTTCCAAGTAAGCTATCCTATAACGAACCAATGATCCACTATCTTTATTTAGTATATACTTTTTCTAATATATATTTTTTTAATGTAGACCATTTCAAATTCTCGTTTTGTTTTTTTCAACGGCACTATTATATTATATTGTTCGATTTAGGCTTTCGTGTTGCTACAATGTTACTACTGTGTCATTTGACTGTTTTGGGGCATTACTCTATCATAGACGTTTCGAATAATAAGCTTAATATAAGATGCATATTATTCAGATTCTAGTTGTGACATATTCTATAATAAGTAATAAATCCATTATTTTAATTAACCAAATGTATTATTTTTATAACATATATTTTACATGTTTAATGTAAAGTTACGCCATCAGATGGGACACGAAATACGTTTGCAGACCTATTAATATACTCGTATACACAAAACGATACAATGGTGTTTTTAAATCATGAATACTTAATGAAGGTCAAATAAAAATTAAAATGATGACACGTAATCGAATGTTTTTTTTCGAATCGAAGTATATTTCCTGCTAGAATTGTCGGTGATAACCGAATTAACACAGAAAAAATGGATAGGTTTTAGTTATCATAAGAAAAATACTATACTTTAAATACAAGAAAAAAAAATCAATGTTACTTATACGCTAAGAACCCAGTGCCTATTTCAAAAATATATGACATGAATGAATTTTATTTACTATTATTTCTTGTGACTATTAATTTGACTTATTCTTTTTTTAAATGTTCTTTTAATTATTTTTAACATTTTTTTGTAAATTCTTTGGTGGGAGGCATTTTTTTTTTTTTTTTGCTAATTAAGTTTTTTCCAGATTTCTCTAAAATTGTAACGATAACAAAACACTGGAACCGGTGAGGCTAGCATAAAGTTCCGAAGAAAACCCCCCGGGCTAAAGTGCTATTTATATCTGAGGAATTTGATATCACCTCTTCTTCCTTCCTATCCGAACACAGGTCTCTTCTGTATAGCTGACCATTTGCCAAAACGAACCACTAGTCAGTATGTAGGTACTGATATTGGTTTTGTGTCATTCCGAAAGCAACTTTATATCTAGCATAACATGCATTTCCAAACCTCATACCTAGGTAATTCCTAGCTTTTGGTAATTTCTGTTTCGATGAAATTACAGTACGTCCTGGCGTTTCAATGTTTCCGTTAAAAAGTTGAGAACAAATCTCTGGGATAAGATCAGTAACTGAACTATTGCTAAGACATTGGTTAAAAAAATCATTTATTAGTCCAAGATGTGGAGATTTTAAACGTCCAAAATCTAAGTATTGTTGAGGTCCGAACAGCCAGTGTGATATGAACTTCAAACAATTGAAAATAACATAAGTAAATGTCTCATTTACTTTTTGTTGTTATTATATAAGTTATTTTTAAATGCGTTTTCTCTCGATTCCTTTGGCGTATTATTTCGTGAATCATATTTGTACATTTCATGGGGCCCTTCATCATTAACTTGGCACTTCGGTATGAAAGCCAGTTTAAACTATTAATATTACCGATTTAATACCTCGTCATCCCACACGAAGCAGTTTATTTAGCTAGGTTTTTCTTGATTTTTTTTTCATTCAAAACATTTTTTTATTAATTTGTTTTATTTACAAGTGCCAATAGAAAATTCGTCAGATTTGATATATTAACAGAAATGTACTAGTTGTACACTGCATAAGTAATTTTCTATGCGAGGCTAAATTTCACATAGGGATAAAATAATAAAATTCTCATCCGATTAAGTCAATACAAGATTTTTGGGGGGGGTTTAGAAGAAGGCTGGGGTGTATAAGAAAGGAATGGGGCTTATACTGCAGGATTAATACAGAAACTAAAAGTAAACTTAAGTGACCCAAGTTTCTTCTGGGGACAGCGTGATGCCGTGTTCACGTTGTTTAACATTGGGTTTGTCAGCTACTGCAAGTTACAGTTAAAATCTTGATTGTTATAAAATTACAATCTGCCTTATTGGGCAATAAGTAATTGTGTTCAATGTTCTCATTCAAACCATATTTACAATTTTCATTCACTCGCTCATTTGCGCAGTATTTACAAAAAGCCTAGAACCGTCCCAATCCACATGGTTGTCACCTCCCTCGCATGCGAAAGAGGAAGCGGAGTCTTTGGAAGTCCCCAACGCTCCTCCGTCAGCCGCGTCACCGGATACGTGCTAGTGACGGCTAGTCAAGCAGAGCAGGCCGAAGGACCCTTTTTTAGACATATTGATAGATTGAAGTACTAAAATTGCAACTGATTTTATCCCCGTAGTTGTGTTGGGTTCCTATCTTGAAATCCTGGGAGATTTCTTCCACATTCCCCGGGGAGAGAGATCCTTAATAGTTCGTCACGAAGCCATGTTACAATGGACTAAGTGACGCATTAACGACCGTCCATTATAACTAATACAATCTATTTGTATATATACACCTCATGGCCGAGGGACCTTTCACGATAATGGCTACGTACTTTCTCTAGAATTATGTGTAGAGGGAGCGGAGCCACTATTGAGCCCAGTTTGCCAGCCTATATTTCACGGCACCGTTTCCATTGAATGGGCGTTATCGTCGTCTGTTATTACCCATGCCTTCCTGTAATTGGAGAAACTTAGACTTAGCCGCTAAAGTCCGCCGGTCCACGATTTACAGTTCCAAGCGGTCGGTTACTTGTGAACACGGAAACGCTTGTACGTTCACTTGGCTGTCAGACTATCGCGAAGGAGTTCGGCTTCAAAAATGAAACACCAGTGGTCAATGCCAAAGCATATTTTTATATTATAACTCGTTTTCAGCCAACGTTTGGTCGGACTTAAATTTCGCATGACCAAAACGCCATAATTTACATTTCTTTGAGGTTAATGGAGAGAGTATTAGAACGTAGTGGATTAAAAAACATTATTCCAATGACAAATGTGCGTGATGCATTTTGCAGACTGAAGACATCCATGCTGACTGGGGCCTCAATCCATCAGTAATTAAGTACGATTCTTAAATAATTCTAATCTGTATTCAGGTGTCACGCAATCCTAGGCGAAGCCTTTTGTTTCTGGTTATGGCGTTGTTGTTTTTTTGGTGCTTTCTCTTGTATTCCTTTTCTCCTCCGTCCATTCGCCTGCTACCGGCTCACCGCTTAGTACCGCAGACAATGGGGTGTTTATTAATTTATTTCAGTTAATCTGTGAGATGATCTGCAAAGTTACTGCTGCAACTGCTGGAATAGGGTTGGCGAAAGTGGAGCGAGCAGGCCAGGTTTCTAGTCGCCTGAGACTCCATGTGTTGTGCTACCTCTTTACATAGCCACCAGACTGGCTATGTAGAACGGCGGAAATCCCCGTATCTCGCTGACATTTCAGAGGAATAGAATATACTATATGCATATTGGTCAACAAGGATATGATCACTTCCGTGCCCGGTAAAACTTTCAATGCACACGCTGCAGACCAAAAAATTTATTCGTGTATGTTTCCTGGGATATCTTCTCGTGATCATCTCATGGATTCTAATTAGCTCCCCTGCAACGGTGCTTGAATATACATGACTCCTACCCCCACCCCTTGCGGAAATAAAACATGTATGTTATTCTAATAATAAAATGCGATAATTGCATGCTTCTTATCGGATATTTTTTCTGAGCATGTCTGTCATCGTACGTTTTTGTAATAAAGATAATCTGTTGTGCATCCCCATGCTGAAAGTGATCTAAGAGAATTCATATCGAGGAAGTATTTTCCTTACCAAATTTTTATTTCCTAACAATACATAGTATTGGAAGTTGAGCTTAAAACCACAGTTATTAATGGGGGGGGGGTAGGCTAAAACCACTTAACAGAGTAATCAGCACTCTATGAAGCTCACTATAATATATATTTATACTCACCATAAGCAAAATGCTAGTTGGTTTGGAGAAGGTCATGAGGGTTCTTCCGCCTTAATAGACACTCTAGGTTGCCAGGGATGAGATGTAAGTATGGATCACTAAGACACGGATTAGGATAGCCAAGGAGGTTGGAATGGAGGCTTTAGTAGCACTTACAGGTGTTGAGATTGAAGGGAGCATTGGCTATCCTTTGTCTTCTGGATTGCAGGGACTGGATGCAACGAATACTTGAGGGTTTGGGATTCCCTGTGACAATTTAAGATTCCTTGTACCGTCATTCCTTCATTGATATATTTCTGTATACCTATATACTGTTTCGGTACCTTGTGCTATAGTGCTATTAAATACTAATTATCAATATACTATTATTGAAATATCATATACTATGAAATACTATATTGGATATATATATATCATCGCTAACAACCCATAGAACTAGTTGAAATATCAATTAATAGATCAGTTGTATTTTACTTGACTGTCAACCCTTCCATAGATTTCTAAATAAGCCTACCAAGAATTTTGAATATTCGTTACCATAAAACAACTTTGGTTGTACGAAGAGCTAAAATAAATAAATAGGGATATTTTTGGCAATATTAACTGGACAAAAATGATAATAAACAAACTTGCATTAGTGCTACAAATGATAATTCAAATTCAAATTTTGGGCATTATATGACTGTTGAAGTCGGAGAAGATAAATTTTACAAATAAATATTTGGATCGAAAACATTACCTGGGTGATGTAATGGTGATTTGCAGTAAATTGAGACTGTAATAAATCACATGTGTTCATTGGGGAGAACAGAACCTTAAACACGCCCTTAACAAGTTTATTGTATTGGAAATTGCTTACTTTCTATTTAAAATACTTCAAGTGAAGTATATGATCCGAAAATCTAGAATCACGCCATATCAGATCACTACAAACAATTCCTCTCTATAAATATTCTATCAACATTATTTCAATAATCATTTTATGACATGCGATATATTTAACTGTGCTAGTCAAGTTATTAATCTGTCGGAATCCACATATTACGGATACATATATTTATATATGGATCGGGTCTATTTAAAAAAAAAGGCTATGTATTTTCTCAACTAACGGTATGGAAAAAACGGTTTCCAAGGCGGTATTTAACAGAGAAATGCTAATTTGAAGAAATAGGAGATAGAAATGCAGCGATAACCTATATTGCCGCATTCAACTTTATGCCCTTGTAGCATATTTTCGTCTTTTGATATTCTTTAAAATCCTGTTTGATTGTCCGTTTGTGTTATATTGCGCCCGTGTAAACATGAGAAGCAAGATAATTTTCCTAATCAATCTATAAATAAATTGGCGAACTCACCATAACATTCAAATAAATAATTTTTAAATCATTTCTTAAAAAATGAATCCACGTTTAAATCATTAATGTTTTTTTTTTTATATCTTCTTTTGGGTGATTTTATTATTATTATTTCAGAAGAGGTGCATCGGTGACTTTTGCATAAGAGCAGATAAGGGCACACTTACACTATGTGATCGGCTGTCAGTTCCCAGTGTTTACACGGCGAATCTGCCGGTTCTGATAACTCGCACAGCTGTTTTCCAACGGAGATAGCACTCGAGATGATACCGAGGATTATAAATAGACATAGGCAATATTTCATACTTGACTTTTACTACGAGGTTAGAGGAGTTCCTTCACCTCTATGCATATGTAAACTGAAAAATTAATTCAAACACGGACCGCTATTTGGCTGCAGAACGAAGGGATAGGGGAAACTATCTTCATTGTGATGTTGTTATGGGTTTAGTCAGTGTTTTCAAAAACCAGAAAGCTTACGTTTTCTCTTCTTTGTCCGTTACTCCGTCCTGCCTTTAATGGCTCCGCTGTTTGACATAAAATATTGCATGGATTTTGACGTTTTTACTACATGAAGAATACTGCTGTTTCCATAAAACATGACTAAGTGCCGTTAATTGATCTGTAATTAATAAGTAGAATTTTTTTTTGCATTGGTTAGGGAATAAAATTAAATGTTTCGGCGTTCTGATTAATAATGTGTAAATCGCACGTTATTTGTTTACAATATAATAACAAAACTCCATTCAAATAATATTCCACTAACTCAATCCTATTGAGACGTAGAGCCTCTTATGTTTTGCATCTTGATTTTATTTGACGAGTCGGTTTTGCTAAAGGTAAAATTAATCCCCTAATAATAGCAAAGGGAACTTAATAAATTATTTTCCTATTAAATAATCAATGTTTTCACATCATCTTAAAATTAAAGTTGAAACTAGCAATGTGTGAAGTAGGTTGTCAACCTAATTTTCGGAACCAAAACAAAATGTGCTACCCATCACAATTAACTCGGTTTTTAATGCAATATTTATGAATTTCGAGTAGTTTCTTTATCAAGAAAGTTTTCATTATGCATAAATGATGATATCATTCAATAATATTTTTTACGTTGTATGTTGAGGTTCTAAGATTTCGGAGTGTGATTACCTGGGAAACTTAACCCCATGTCATCTTCGCTCACCGACTATCCTTCCCAGAACACTGCATAAAGGGGTCCATGTCACAGCCAATTTCTTCTATCAATCTCGCCAGTGTTCTCTGACAATGAGTGTGCGTCAAATAAAAAGTATCCTGGTACGCGAGCTATGCAGAGTGGAACTATGTAGGCTTTAAGAGGCAGCCGAACTTTATCAGCAAATCATACGAAACGGGTGTTCCTTTGTGAGAAAGGCGATTACGGACCAGAGGACAAAGGCTCATTACAAGAGCAAACAATACAACGATTGGGGTAGGATGCCGCGCACTACTGGTCCATGGAGCAATGACCGGGGGATGTTCCCGTAGGACCAAGTGGTCCTCCGGGCCGGATTACTCCGGAAAATAAGTCTATAAGTCCGGACGGGAGTGAACCCGTTTCACTGGAAAGCAACTGAATTAGCAGAGCGTTTCATTTCGTCTGCAATTTAAAATCGATTTACGGCTCGTTTTTTGGCCAGGTATAATTACAGGATAGTTACATCCACACTCTTTCAAGCTGCAGAGGCGCTTCCGCTTTCTAGTCTCGATCCACCTCAAAATTAATCAAATGGCATGCCACTGTACAATGAATGATTCGCTTGTATTTGATATTCTATACAGCTTCCCACTGTTCCTGTGTCTATAATAATTGGCCCATTACTCTCTCTTATTTATATTTATGATTCCAGAAGGGATTTTGTTACTTACTGGTATAAGTGGGCATATTCATAGCCGCTCAGTAACAGAGAAAATTAAACGAAATCACTATTTTGGTTTTGTTTTATACTGAAGTTCCACAGGTTCCATCCATAAATCAAAAACTCTTGGAATTGATAAATGGTCAATTGCTGTTTATGATTTCCCTTCAGGTTAGGACCAAATCCCCCTTCCTGAAAGCAGGAAAGCCCAGAAGAAGTGAAAATATGAAACTGCTCAGAGATGTTTTGCCAGAGACAGGAGCTGACTGTGTTCCGGGTAGGCCCACCTGCCGGCACTTCCGCACAAATTTCGATCCGGCGGGTCAGCGACCCCAACATCTGCCATCCGCCACCCCCGGCCCACTGTCTACTTCGTAACATCTTCCTAGTGGGAGTACCCGTTCTAATAAATCGCAGATTGAATAATACAACGCCTTGGATGATTATCGTAACAATGATGTACTTTTCAAACCCATTTAAAAGTGCTAAGCCCATTTTACTGGCTTGACTAGTACCCTTTTCTGAGTCAACTAAAAAGGTGAAATAAAAATGTTTTCAGTGTAATGCAAAAATGATACAAACGAGGGTCATAATAAGTACTTCGCTGAGGTACTCCAGCATATTCCTCTATACCTTGCCAAGCCAAGTAGCTCTCATGCACAAATATAAATACTACTATAAAAGTAATCACTCTTTTTATACTTACTACCTTCTATAAAAATACTATTACTATAGCACACAGTATGATGACAGATGGTGATTGGTTGAGAGCTATTAAAAATTGTAAATTTATTTCTCGGATGGTTGAAATGTATTCAGATGTTACTTGTACCTACTCAAGATTTTATTTAAGAAATAACAATGTCCGGTTAATTTATGAATGAAGGAGTCGTAAAAAATTTTCTGACTGGTCATATGAATAATGCTGTGTAAATCCTAGGTGTAAGGTGGCAAACAGTCACAAGTGTCAAGCTGTGATATGAAACGAAAAAATAAATACTACATTCTGGGTCATTGCCCCCTAATAATAAGAAACAAGAACAGACACCTGTTAAGCCGGCAAAAATCTATACCATGACAATTACGTGATTACTTTATAGCTAATAGATATGTGATCTCTAAAATTAACCAACACCAGATAATTTAAACAAAAAAATACATAATCCAACAGTTGACTAAGGCATACTTTCCGAAACCAGATGACGGTATTAAGCCAGATTACCTCGGAACAAGAAAAAAAACCCTATGCTAACAAGAAGATCTACAGTTCGGAGGGAGTCAAAATAATAAATACTTAAAACTGGATGGAACTGCAACAGTTGGTGGAGGTCTGAAAAGAATGGAGAGGCCGCATGCTCCTGAAATGTCTCTACAGCTCGCTTCACTTTCAAGTATAATTAAATGCTCTTCAAAAAAATAGATCTTCTCAATTCAATAACTCAACTTCCACCATGATGGTGCTCTTGACCCCCCCCCCCCACGTGAGCTCTTTAATTAACCCTCAATTAGCTTAACCATTTATATGTTAAGTATTTATGAAAACGTAAATTTCGTGAAGACGTTTTATTTTTAATGACTTTAAATAACGGTTTGAAACAAGATAAGTATTAAATTTGTCAACTAATTTTAGTGATTTCTTTATTTAGGAATGCCTTACCATTCATTATTTGTCAATTTAGTTGATTTGAAGTCATTATTAATCTATCTCTTTCTTTTAGAGCATTAAAGTCACAAATATCTCCATACTCATGTAGATGTATCATGTATACATCTGTACTGTATGTAACGTATACAGACAGATCACATACTAGAACAGAATGGTGGGCGACAAGACAATGTAATTACCAATGCCTCCTATACAACATAATATTACTATTGAAGGAATTATGCCAACATCACTCAACAAGTTCAATTCTTTATACGGTACTTTATGGTTATAGACAGAGTCAGTCTTTAAATAACGTTTTGGCTGCATGGGAATATTCATTGCTCTACTATCCTGCATAAAAAAATTTCGATTAAATTCGAGTTGGCAATTTTAACACCAAGGAAAAGAAATTCAATTTCAGATTTAAATAAATTATATATATATACCTTTTATCAATTTTATAGTATGCAGTATATTTTATTTGTGTACACACAGGACATGCGCTCCGCAATGAGCTTACACGCCCAGATGCGGAAGCTACATCGAACTCCGATTGGAGCTGGGGGGTATTGGCCGCTCTATTTTTGGGGCCAGTGACCCACCACCAAACATCCATCAACCCCACAACACAGCACAGATACCATTTGTACCCTGTCTCTATTGATGTAGTATCAGCTCTCTGTCTCGATCAATCCACGTGTGGGTCTGCAATCTACGAACATCTAGATTTATATATTATCATGTACACGATATTAAGGCTTTAGTCTCTTGTTGGGGTCCAAGATAAGAGCCATAAGAGCAAAAATTCAGTTTTGGTCTTTCCATATTATATATATATGTAATGAAAGTATTCTCTCTTTAATTTGAATTTGCCGCGCTGCTTCCACTGGCCCCCACCAGATGGAGAGCTATCAGATAGATAAGGTTATATTAAGTAACAAAACTTGTGAATAGAGTGTGAATATAGAAGTGATAGTTATAACTTGTAATTGTCGTTTTGTAAGACAATTATTGAAGGTGGGGTGAATAAACCGAAATAAGTTAATATCCTTCTAAATTGTATTCATTGTGTATTGTTAAGTACGGTTGCATCGTTTCGGACATCTGTCTGACGAGTATCCCTATGAACGATGTTCATTTTTTTTCACTGTATAGGCAGATGCATTTGAAGGAGGTATGATATACAAATACAAATTTATTTTTGAAGTTAAAAGTCAATAACCAATATACAGGACTAGGCTATGGGGCTCACCTTCGGTTTACAATGTGGGAACGATGTACAGAGACCCCAGAGGTTCTCATTCCATCAATCTGCGTTACCATGTACAGGAGTCAGTTGAAGCTAGAAAATACAAATCACAATTATTTAACTTACATTTATGAAATGAGAGATGACATTAATATAAAAGGCAATAATATGTCCACCTGCATGCATTTCGGGGGGAGGGGATATTCCATAATTTATTTTTCTACTATAAAACAACCAACACGTTTTTCTTACTGCTATAACTTTTCTATTACCATTTAAAACAAAAACAAAATGTTTGAACTTTCTAAATAATAATTTAAAGAAGTTCCTTCTGTTAAAATAAAAAAATAATTCAAACGCTTAGCAAAAAAACTCATTTAAAATGTTTCTTTATAATAAGTCTCTTGTCAAATAGATAAAAATACAGGTAAAATTATAAGTATTTGCATAAGTAACCACTAACAGAGTGTACGGGCTTCATTATATTTAAATTGGCTCATAATCGGACTGTGTTTTAAAAATATTTTCAACGAGATATGAATTTCGGTTTCGTCAAGGTTCGTTTAAGTGAAACGACTGTGCAGAACTTCTTATCAACAGTTCATGGGTTAAAAAATGCCGATTCAGAAAGAAGCCTGAGCGAAAGCAACAAATTAAATAAAGTATTTCAAGTGAATTGGGACAACATGGCCTCATATGGAATCCCTGGTATGTGATTGAAAACGTGCTATGATGAAATTGCCATATAATGTTTATATGTATGATGATGCACCAATACTTATTTTAGCTATAAAAGTTAAAAAAAACGCTTATCATAAAAAAAAAAAAAAAACTAGACCGGATCATCTCCTATGTATAACATACTCATAGATTGTAGACAAATTAACCTTTGCTCTCACAGTCAAGGAGTCAACACAAGTCAATTATTGTTGTCTCACAATTAACATCTATTCACCGGAAAAGAGTAATGGTTGATTACACAATGGTTTCTTGTGTGGCTTTGATTATATTCAATGAGTGGTCTATTCATTCTACTCTATTGTGGGGGGTTACTCTGAATAGTACTTTTTTTTTATCAAAGTCTGGTTTCGAGCCTCGGACGACAAAGACTTTGGTTGTTTTAACGAACCTGGTCCAACGAGCCAATAAGTATCAAACGACAGAACAAAGGAATTGATTGGCCTTATTAAAGTCTTCCAGTGGAGTCGTATTATAACGTGGAGTACAGTACTGCTTTTAAGTTGCAGTATAGGCTTCAGTATTTGAGCGTATAAGACGCATGTTGTGTACCCTAGAACGTTTGTTGCCTGTGCCTTTATCATTACTGCACCATCCTCCTTATGTGCGTGTGTTTTAATAAAAATGTAACGTGGTGGAATAATACATTATAATTATATCAGACCAAAATTTTTGATTGTTGTCGCCTTTTCTTATATTTTGGAAATTAAATCATTGTAGTAAAAACCAAATTCTGAAAGTTCATATGACCGTGTACCAGCAGAAATCAGTTCAGCAAATGAACCTTCTCGAAAGGTAAACAGTGTTTAATATAATATTTTATCAATATGATAATACCATTACCAGATATTATCAATACGGATTGTATATATATATTTAATATGCTCTCACAATTATCAGCCTGTTCGACACCTCCAATCAGGTCAGATTATTGATACATTTTTATCAATATTTTAAGTGTGTATTTTCATTTTTTTTCAATCGAGTTTTTGATAATTAGTTAGGGAGCATTCCCAGACAGAAATAGTGATACCATTGAGCCTCAGCTCCAGTTGCTATAAACCACTAACTGTGCATTAACGTTACTTAACGTTTAAAACTGGCTATGGACATGAATATGTAGAGAAGGTCTGTTCTTGTTTTCTCTTTGGCATAAAAATAGTTTTTAGTTTCGGCTGACCTTTGAGTTTTTAAGATGTTAAAAAAAACGACACTTTTTTACGCCGTCATAAAGAGAGTTCCAGCCCCAACGATCTTTCGAAAGTATGACATTCCAATTCACGGAAATGTGAAACCACCTTTGAAAACAGGCCCCAGTTCTGTGATTTTATTGTTTGCTAGCATCCTTTGATAATTTGCCAAGGCGCTTAAACTGAATATTTTTTTATTCCCGTCAATGGCTTATCAAAACGAGCAATAAATAATGCACAAATTTGCAGCTTACTTTTATAAAAATGCAATAAGTTATCTGCCTGATGTAGTAATGATTAGTAAGTAGTAATTCTATTTTTTTAATTATTAGGTTTAGTTTTCGTTTTTCCGTAACCGTTAACCGTCCCTTTACATGTTTACCTGATCTATATTTTAAGTTGCCTCGTTTATTCAGGTGGATTGATTCCACTTGATGAACATAAAAAAAAACTAACAGTCGACTGAGGTGACTATCAAATTTAAGGCCTCCAAGCAATGATTTGTATATAAATAATTAATTGAATAAAAAAAGTCTTCCTAATTCAAAAGGCACATTAAATTACGCAAAAAAAAACAACAAAAAAACAGAAGAATAGGTTCCTTTCCTTAGATGAGACAAAAAGTTTTTCTTTGCGCTTTCTTTGGAAATAAATACAAGGAAAAGGGCTTTAGTCGTCGGCTAGCTTTACGTTTAATAATTGTTAAATGAAAAAATAGGGCTGCTAATTTAGAATAAAAATCATCAACCCCTCACTCTCTCTCTCTCTCTCTCTCTCTCTCTCACTCTCTCTCTCTCTCACTCTCTCTCTCTCTCTCTCATACATTGAGATGAAAATGATGAAGGCCTTAGAAGTGACAAAACCTTTTGGTAGGTGCCATTCCATTGGTCCCCCGACGCCATTAAACTCATCTCGAGCTGTTGTCCGAAGCAGCGGTGGAATTGGAAGCACCCTCAGGCTTCGGCTAGATTTATAAGGTTTCTATTCCTGAAAGGTACAGCTGCCTCAGGGGATAGGGAATGCCGATCATTTCGCTAATTCGGCCAGGCCCCCAGGCGGTTCCCCATTTTAATTTTAGCCCCCTCGAGCGCGAACAGATACAGGAGGTGAACGAACTCTCGAATGATTCGGCCGGTCCTCTCCGTGTACCGGGTCGATGGGAGCCCGATCATTCGCCGTCGAGTGAGCCTTTCTGTGTCAGTGTGTCACCCCCTGCCCATCGCCCCTTCAATTATTTAATAAATACACAGCGCTCCCGTGTAGAAAGTGCCCATTAGCCCGGGCAGTTCACCCCATTTATAAACACATAGGCTCGTTACGCTGGAAATTACTCAATTACTTTTTTCTTTTTTTTTTTTTAAATAACATCTTGGAGTGAGCTAGTTCAATAACAAGCCGTAAATAAAGAAGAAAAAAAAACAGTATATTTACGAGATATGGGTTTTAACAACTTCAAATGTAAGGTTTCACATTGTAAACTACTAACCTAATTCGGAAGAGGACTTGTATCCGTTATCCATATGTAGTCATATCTAAATAAATATTAAAACCTAATAGACTTCCTAAGCAAAAATCATTCGTTTAATTCTACGAACCAGGAAGCCCTCGACGAAATAAAATGACTCTTAATGGCCATAAAGGTCAATGATACGTACTAATGAAATTTAGAACATCCGAAGCATTTTTGTACACCCAATGTCTGCATACATTTTTTCGCCTTTACACAATTATAAGTATGCAGGGACCTTAGAGTAACTATTTGTAATTTTTAATAATATCCTAACGATCTGGCACTCTAAATAGAGTACAACTGTAATATACCAATATAGATTTACCAATAATATGCGAAACGTCACCTAATGAAAAATAAACAATTTGAGAGTCAGTAAAGCCTTCGAAAGATTTTTCTTTTTTACATAGTGTAAGTTTTGATATTCCTGGTTACATTTCACTGCATATTATTTATTATCTTTTATGAGCTTAAACAGACGATCTGCAGTTGAGCAAAATGAACCCAATTTGACAAAACTATTTAAGTACTTATTTATTTTTTATGTTTCTGGCTATGATAACTGATCTTCATACTTTATATCACTAATATGAACCGCTTACATAAATAAATTAATGTTTATTGAATCACTACTAAATGATAGATGAGTTAGTTGAATGTATGATCAAACTGGAAATGTTTTAAAAATGTATTAAAATAAGGAATTATTAAGGAAAAATAAGGAAAAGCACCATGCATTTTGGCCATTAATTGTATAAAACATTTCATGAGTTTTGTGCGCAATTGATAGCTACTAGGTAACTACCTGATATAAATTGTATTTGTCACTTTTTTTTTATAACCTGTTAGCAATAATCTCTAAATCGTCATGAATAATAAAATTTATTCCATTTAAGCTGCGTGAGGTTGAATAGCCAAATATTTTATTCTTTGCATCTATTTTTTGACCGGTGTGTCAATACTTAGCACTGTTGCTGCATTACAATTATTGGACAAGCTTTCTATCTAGTAAAATGACAATAAGCTCTACTACTCCACCATGTTTTGTTCAGTATCGTAATAGTTTTAGCTAAAATAAATATTGCTATTTAAAACCTTCACATGTGACTTTAAAACCCACTGGCGACTCCCTTTTTACACATTTAAGTAGCGTTGTCCCGCTTTTAGTTTTTATTCTGTGGAATCGCGATTGTGCAATTTCGTGTCTGTGAACGTACCTTGGAGCTGGGCCCTGTATCAGGAATAAAAAAAACTGAATTGCTGTAGTTTGTATTTAAATGCAGTGCTCAAACAGACGTATTCATTTGCAGATTTCTATGTGTGTGAATTCCATTTCCTCTTGAAAAGACGACTGCAGACCTTGACTAGCAATGGGACAATAGTTCTGCCGACACTTCTCAAGGTCCAAAAATTATTCATTTACACGTAACATTGTGCCTCGTTTTTTTTAATGTTTCTTTTTATTTACATTTACCTTGCAGGTGACCTGGCCTACAAGGTCACATGAGCCTGGGTTAACTGTTGCCCAATATTTGCTAAACACAAATTTTCATTAAATCTGTAATTAATATAATTTTCATACGTTCATGCGTGTGGAAGAGAGTGCTTTGGAGCATATGAAGGCGTGCCACATCACTCAGTTCTGTGTTGCGTCATCTAAATTTTTTAACTTTAATCATGTCGGTTTTTAGTCATCTATCTCCTTAAAATCCAGTTAGTAGGCTGCATTACAACGAGAATATAGGAAACCAGTAAGTCCAGAAGGTTTTATCACTATACCAATTTATGATTTTTCCTTCACATTCAAAAATATTTTCTTTCTTCTTTGGTTTTGGGTACCTGCCAAAGTCTGAATAGTGTACAACATACAAACAAATTAGCAATATTTATTGTTTTAAAGTTAAATATTTATGGTTTGAAAAAGTACTGAACATTCCTGCTGGCTAATTGCAATAGTTGGAGACTTTATTTAATTTTATTATTTAGCTCTTTACATTACAAACGTTCTAAATAAAAATATGTTATAATCAAGAAGTTTGGGGATAAAAACTATCTTTACGTGTACTATGGTGTCAGGTAATCAGAACAGGATCATATTGCGCGGAACGCTGTAAGTAACAGGAACAAACATACCAGTCAAGAGCAAATGAAATCATCATCGTGACATGTTGGAAGAGTCAAGGGTATATTTTTCACGATAAATAATTCTTGGATATCAAAATCGTGGAACATTTACTCCAACAAATTTATAAATATAGGGAAAATATTAAGGCATATTAAGTACTTAACTTTACATTCTTACAGATTGGAAGCCCTAATTAAAAATGATTAGCTAAATAATGATTATTGTTATTTGATTGTAAGTAGTTTTATTTATGTTTCTTTCCCCTTTTTGGTCCGGGATTGTGGAATGGAACTGCCGGGAGGTTGACGTATCCGGCGAGGATATAAAGAGCTAACAGTCCCCCGAATGGAACAAGTTTCGGTTATGTGTATCCACAAAGCGTGAGTGGGTACCATCACCCGTTAGAGTGGTGACCCACTGATCCGACGGGTCGTTCACCTCAGCACCCACATCGCCGCAGCACACGCCTCTGCGTCCCACGTTCTGCACCGCACTTGGGCTGCCATCCCGACGCTTTTTTACAAAATCGTTTATTATTAAGAGTATTAAACGTCAATTTACGGGAACTTTAAACCGTTTCACAAACCTGAAACGTGTAAATGATATAAGATATGAACTACCCTCAAGACAAAACCAAATCAGATATTATTCGGTATCTGTACAGATAGAAATGTTTTTTCTCGTCGTAATTTAAAAATAAATTAATACATTTTTTTTATACACGTTTGAAGTTTACCGATTGTAAAAATAAATAAATAGAATGTACAGTCCTGAAGATGCCTGAATTGGCGAAACGTCGACTGATATAAAATTAAACAATTGGGCAGAGTACAAAGCCTTTTTTGGAAAGTGTCTTTTATTACGTAGTGTTGTTATAAAATTAATTTAAACGTGTGATAAGTTAAAAAAAAGACCACCTGTTAGACATTTCTATAGGCAAGTAAATATACAGGGAAATAATATAATCATATTATCCCACGAGTATTGGTCAGTTGGTTTAAAAGTTCCCATAGCATGCTTTCAAGAAACAACTTTTGTACATGCTGATTATTTTACAGAAAAAAACAAAAAAACAGTCTGATAAATTATACTTCTAAGCGCCAGCTAAGCAATAATTTAAATGAGTTTCCTTAAATTCCAGCAGAACTCGTCTTCAGTTATTTGGAATAGTTTATTATAAAATTTTCGTCCTTTTTTGTTTTCCGAAAAGTTATTTATTTCCGGTTCACAGGCGCTTTCAGGAGCCTAAAATGTCACTTGAACTAGCACTTGGCTACTGAAGGCCTGAATGACTCGTGGGACGACTAGAATATGCCATTATTTAAATTAATCTAAACTCACAAACAGCAATTAAACAATGACAAGGCATACTGTTTTATATCTTTACAGAATTGGGTCAGCGAAAACTACTCCAGGGATATCCTTGTGTGGTTTATAAGAAGGAGCCACTGTATTCGTAAATACAAATACTACGATCCTGTTACGGACATATGCGCAATATCGAATGGCTAAATAAATATGTTTCTCCTTCACAGGATTCTACAGCATGTTATTGGATTTTCTCGACTTAGAAAGCCAGTAGTCGTGAGCGGGCATCCTTAAGGTCAACCTTCCTGCCTACGATATTTGATCCGCATCCTTCGAATTCTTGCCAGTGACGCTATGTGAACGCCCTCTGCTCTCCTCGTTCTGATGCTCACTTCAACGTTGGATGCTCTTTCACCATTGGCCATTAGACACCGAATTAACGATAAGTTCATTTAAATAAATGGATATTGAAGACAAACCGGTAAAATTAAAAAGTGGCACATGGCCTACTCGGAAGCCGAGTTAATTTAATGATTACCTTAAAGAGTTAAACGCACTTGTTGACCTCATATGCCGCAGTGAACTAAAATGTAACATATGACTCTGTCGTGCATTTATGTTGTTAATTAGTCGTTATACTAATGCATTTATAATCTTACTTAAAGGTTTAAACCATCATACTTTTAGTATCTAAGAGGTAGATAAATACTTTATATACAATTCCTTTGAGAATTAATAATGTATACACGTTTTGGTATCTCTTCTCGTGTGTTTTTTTATATAGCTTTGACAAACACAAATCTACTCAATTACAAGATAAAATAAGTAAATAAAAAACGTAGCTTATAAATTTAGTAAATATTTTTACAAAATAAAATAAACCATTCCTTCAAACAGATATACAAACTGTGTTACAAATTCCAAAAATGTAGTTTTACAAGTGTCAAAAATAGTAGTGAGAAGTTAAGTGATGTTTTTTTGTGTGGTTGTATCTCCTTATTGATAGTTTGTCTACTTCCGGAATCAAGGATGTATATAATAGAATGAGTTTTCAGTTGTAATCAAGTTATTATAAGAAGGCTGAAGATTGCAGAATAAAAGGGCGAAGAATCACTGTACATATTTGTTATGATTCTTACAGAATACTATGATAATTCATGAGCTGTTTTCTGAAAATTGTAAACCTCGATGGAGTGGTGTATTTTAATTGTAAGTGTAGGGGCATGGCTTTTTATAAATATCCTCCACCTATCCTCCATGACCTAATAATAAGAAATTTGTGACGGTTTTCGGCGGACGGTTAAGTGCTCGTCGGCTCTGCTAGACTACTTAAAAAAAATGCCACAAAGTGTTCATGGCCACATGGATTTTCGCCTACCAAAATTAGCATCCGTCATCTGGATTCGTATGGTGCCTGGAATGTATTACTCATCATGTTCGCCGACCGTGAAAAAGCAAAAGTTGGCTGATTTAGAACAAAAGAATATTATCGCTTTCGGTCCTTTTGTAAGTTTCGGAGAGGGCCATTTACGTGGAAGACTCATTAAAAATGTCAGACATCTGCCGAGATGGCAAGGAGATAAATGAGAACGTAAAATGTTTTTTTATATTCCGCAGTAAAACATGGTGTTATTTCGGGGTTCCCATGGGCTGGAGAATTGCTCCGTGCCTTCGCTCCTGTTTCACGGATATCCGCCACAACAGCTCGAAGGCCTCTGGGACCAGCTGCCCATTTCTGTGCCCTGCTTTCAAGTCGCCGCGACGTTTGTGTAACTTTAAATTGTTGGCGATAAAACAGTTTTATTGTTTTTGTTTCATTTGGCAAAGATACGTTGGAGTAAGCAGTTCAAGAGCCAAGAATTCTTTCTCAGGCAGTTCTAGCAGCTCCATCTCTTCCTTGGGACAAGTATTCTACATTTTTCTTTATTTATTGATTCACATCTGTGAGAAGCCCACAACCAGCGAATGTGCTGTAAATATGATAAAATGGCATGCATGCCATGAAGGCAGAGGGTACCTTTTTTTTTTTAGTTACGAGGGTTAAGATTAATTTGGAAGATTCCAGCTTCTTCTCAGTCGTCATTGAATGTTACCCAGGGGCTGACAGTCCTTCGTTCAGAGGGTTTAGCTGTCCGTGAAAATTCCAGTTGTGAGCTCAAGAAATTTTTATGTCATTAAGAAGGAGATGAATTCGTATGTAAAATGGTGCACATGTCTTAAACCTTTTGATTCAAAAATCCGTATAGTTTTGATGTTAGTCTTTTAAACGCGGATGCTAAATTTGGGCTCTAATGTCCAAAAATTGGTTTCGGTAGAAATAGATTATTTTTAAAACCAAAACCGTCAGCGTACAGCACAATTAATCTTGTCCGGAATAATAACAACCACACAACACATGCAATGAGATCCGCGATCGTTGGAAGGAAGTTACGCTTCCCTGCCCCTCGAATTAATGTAGGCTAGGGCCCTTTAAGTCCCTTATAATCCGGTAGGGCACAGAGGAAGCCCGCGTCGGTTTGGGATCATTTCTCACGTTCTCTGTCTACCTGCGAGTAGTTCCTTGCCATGTTCAAGCTGGAGGAGACCAGGTGGCATCTCCTGCTCAGGCAAGTACCGCTTATAACTTATACTATTCTACTATTGAACTATGTAACAACTTTCTATGAATTTTTGGTGCAACGGCATGGTAGCCTTCAAGTTCGTCCTTGAAACGTACTTTTCAGTCGAAGTGTTTTAATTTATATCTTTTTGGCGTTCCGCAGGATCCCGCTAATACTGTTGAGCCTTTATGCGAATAAAAATATAATTAAAGCACTCAAACCTGATTAGTTTATGTGTTTATTTATTTTATGATTATAAGGCTTCTATGGTTGGATCATTGGAACTCAATGGTTTATTAGATTATTTCATAATACTTTACTAGACTTAGGACGGAGATGAATCTAATATATTTTATGTTTGGAAGTCCTCTCTCAAGAGGTTTTCGGTAATCTGATGATCTTTGTCAGTTTTGAGTAATCATCTGCCACTCTTGATTTTAATCTATCTCTAGTTGTTGTGAGTATGAAATCTATTAGAAATTATATAATTTGATATATTTCAAGATGGTTTTGGGGTGTAGTTATTCGCAGCCACCCGTGTGAAGCTCGTTATCGGTTTCGTCCCAGAGGACGAAGGATAACCAACCATGTCTTTGGTTAATAACCGTTGGCTACTGATTGCCGATCCCGAAGCCCCATCAGCCGCCGCCCGGTCACCGTTGGTCCCCCGGGCCCGTTACCGCCCATGGCTTTACCGTTACTGATTATCAATTGTCTCTTGGAACAATCGCCTCAGCCACCCACGCTCGTCCCATTCAACCGTCTGTCTTCTTCTTTAGCCTCTTCACTCATCCTATCGACGCTGTTAATTTCACAGCGCCCGTAATATAGTGGGGGGGGGGGATCGTGCGTGTCCGAGCTCGGGTTATGGTTAGTAATTAGAAAATTACAAGGTTATATGAGTCACTGTATATTATAATAATTCACTGTTATTCATTTATTAAAAAAAAAATCGTTCCCCGCATAATTCACATTGGTGAAACAAATTAATAAATAAATATTGAGCCTGCAGGACTGAATTGAATGTACTGATGGCGTGTTTCTAAAAGTCCAAATAAGAGATTATTATTAGTAGAAAAATTGAATAGATTATGATCAATAGTATTTGCCTTTTGCTAAGGATCAGATCACAGACCACACATTAATATTTAAAGCCTTGTTCCCAAGGGGTGTAGCTCGGCGAACCTTGTCTGTAGTTTATCATACCTCGCAACGTGGGAACGTAAAGAGTCGTTATTCCTTGAGGTGATCGTTATTCGGGATGGGTCGTCCTGTCCCATGAAATATCGATAAATATTTCGGGCATCAAAGGCTCGTGCACCCGTCCTCACGAACTGTTTGATTTTGTAGAAGTAATGGAGTTTTGGAATTTGTAGGAGGTAGAACCTATTATGTGGACTCCACAACATCAAGGACCAGCTGTATGACGCTTGGAAACGTATTCAATACAATATTAGTATAGAGCGTTCTTTGAAAGGACTTAAAAATATGATAGAACATGATGTGATGGTCTCCTCCGACTGATTCAATGACACCATCCACCGACATAATATGCTGAAAATACTATATAGTTAAAAAAATTGTATCTTTTCCACTGCATGGTTGTTCACTAACTGTTGATGTTCAATGGAGTTGTAAAATACAAAATTATGACATTTTCATGTTACCATTAGAGTACCGAACGATGTAGAAAATTGATTTAATGTCTGGAAAAACATATTTAATTAACAGTGCACATTATTCGGCGTTTCTTTTTTTCTTTTTTTTTTTTAACGTTAGAGTAAACCCTTCATAGTATATTAATATCGTTTACAATGTAATCATTGTTTTTTTAAATAACAGCTCGTCAACAAATATCCTGTCAAGAAAATTCAGCAAGTCCTGCCTTTGTTTAAATGTAAGTACTCTCTACTGTCTGCCCAAGTCCCTTGTGGCAGTAGTGTCGAGTTCATCAACTTCTTCCTTGATACTTAAGAAGTGCATTATTTTACATTAAATGGTCATGACCTTGTTGTATTGCTCATAATGTGGACTCGATGTTGTAATGTAAACGTTGAATTGATTTAAAGGACATTTCATAAGATGTTTGAAGCTTAAAAACGAATTCTCACACACCCGTGATTAAAAAATATGCCTTCATCTCTCTCAATCTCCCACCCTCCGGGCAGGAAATATAATCTGACGGTTATGTCAACAGGTAGGTATGTACCCCACAATCGGATCCTCCAAAACAGCTGTCCGAAGAGGGTCTATTGTATCCACAGGCACTGGGGTAATTTATAAAGGATTTACCGTACGGAGGATGGGAGTACAGCTGGGGCAAAAAGTGGGGCATAAAAGAAAATGAAGAGCGGTCTTTTGTAGCGTCCTTGGGGGACTCCTGGTCCCGTTACCTCCACGCTCTTCCTCTTCGAGTCTTCTTTCATTGGCGTAGCTTCATATCTATCTGTCTCTATTAGTACTA
Organism: Acanthosoma haemorrhoidale; assembly: GCA_930367205.1. Classification (NCBI taxonomy): domain Eukaryota; kingdom Metazoa; phylum Arthropoda; class Insecta; order Hemiptera; family Acanthosomatidae; genus Acanthosoma; species Acanthosoma haemorrhoidale. Next base: position 83,236,682 of record OV884014.1, on the reverse strand, counting down.
AGGCTACTTGCATCATATGACACTTTTGTTTAATATTTTATAACTTGGACTTCCTTAGGCAGACCATTGATTAGAATATTGAAATTGCGATGAAGACTCTATTTTCATTAACCATTGCAAATAAGTAATTTAGTCACTATTTAAATAAATGTCACTAATTTATAAACTAAATTCTAACTTATTATTTACTTGGTTTTGATATAAACATTTCGCTATGTACCTATTTATTCACAGCCCTCAATAATTCATTTTTTATACAATTTTTCAACATGAGGTAATAGTAATATCAATAATAATACCTTTATTGCATTGAGACTACATCCATTAAAAACATTTATTTAACATGAAGGGGGTTCTTTTATAGTATCAGTCCTGGTAAAATTTAAACTACTACTAAAATACTTAAATACTAATTCTTAAACTACTCTGTAAAAAAAATAATTTAAATAAGAAAAGAATTAATAATAAAATGTACACGTTCACCTTAAAGACAAATTTTTACCATGGATTAAAAATATAAAATACAATAAATGTAATGTTGAAGTATTAGTGCATAAATAAAGGATATTGGCCATACTATTCACGTTAGTGTAGCTCAACAACTCAACTGTCGCAGATGTTGATGGAACGGGTATTTCATGGATTAGCTTTAAGCTATGTTTCGCAGGAAATAAAATATAGAGAAGACGAATACTCGAGTTTTAAAGTCATGCAGTTTTTGAAATTGAGGAGCTCGTCGACAATCTTATTTAAAACGCCGTTATTATCAAAAATTAGCTTCCCCGGTCAAGACAAGTGAGAAAAAGTTCCATGATATCAACACTGTAATAATTTGCGACCTGGAGGGAGAATGGTCATGGTGAGAATGTTTCTTACGTAATAGCGGGTGTCCAAGAACTCTTAAAAAAGCTACTTCTCTCTTTACACTCAATCACAATCACTCAGTCACAATTTTATCATGAAGGAATTATAAGTGGCTGAGATGGCTTAGACAGATCAGATCAAGTAATTTTGGTTGAAATTAGCGAGTAAATACTTTGAAGTCCTTTATTAGTATTTAAGGTACCCACATGACATCAAAACTAGCCGTTCCTATAGTCTGTTCATCCTTTAGTACGCATATGTATATATTACGAAAATATAATTTTGCTCAAAACTGATTTACTATGTTACTGATTGAAAGCAGCTTTTACTGTGAAGACATTGTTGTTTGAACCATTCACAACTATTGGTTCATTTTTCTAGTTAGATTGCTCTTAAGATGTTCGGCAATTGCAGATTTTTTTGTAATTATCACCTGTCTAAGTCAAAGAGGTATTCCACCGTGTCTAAAAGAGTATGAACTAATAAGAAGTTAATATATTGAGATTAACTAAACCATTAAAATACCCTTCAATAAGTTTTGTGTAGTTTCTTAACAATGTGCTTCAGATGCAGAAGTAATGTTCAAATCATTCTATTTTGAAATATTTTCTGCTGATTATTACGACGTAATAAGAATTTCAGTCACTTTTCTAACTACATGCAACAACTTAATTTTTTATTTTCAGATTGCGATATTCATATAAAAGTTCGCAAGTTCAGTTTCTCATAAAATATTGTGTTCAATGAAATGCTGCTAACGTTACAGATTTTCACTTTGGTGAGTCGATGGGTAAGCACGACATCATTTTAGAACTCTCTTGAAGTCTCAGTTGGACACTTTTGTGAATCTAGGCTGGTCAGATGGCGGCAATGCTTCATCACAATTCGTCTTGTCATTAATCACCTGACATCATCACATCAGATCCTGAACCGTTGATGCCCGGATTCCGTGAACGAGCCAGCGCATCGACCGGTGCCGACAGACTACGAGAGTATATACCTGTTGATTACCGGCGAAGATGCAGCTGATAAGAGGAAAGTTCAAGGGCGGCGGTGGTGGGGGAGCCAGCAAACATATGTTAATCAGTGACCAAGGTCTTATCCTACCGCAAATCTACCAGCGTTTTCAACTCACTCTCTAGTCAAGTAAAATTCGCTTTACAAAACATTACGTTATGTTATTATATTGCATCTATAATACTATTGTTCAGTTCCTATATTTTTTAAATAGTTCAGAGGACCAGAGGAGTACATCTAGTATACATAACCGATATACTTCACGAACTTAATTATAAATCTAACTTTAATATTTTTGGAATATAGAACCTAAAATTAACAATAAAACCAGAACTGAATTGATGATGGTATAATCCAAGATTTTTTTTTTTGGAACTACAACATTATAAAAAATAATTTCAAGAAAATCCTCAACGTCGATAATAAAGTAAATCAGATTTTGCGTAAAATGAAATTCGTCTCAGCTGCATAACACTAAGAAGCTCGCAATTCAATTTTGAAGTAAGGTAGAAAAGAATTTGAATTGCAAACTTATATAGATAATGACAGTAGCAGTATGACAAAATCACAACAACAATTTTGTTGTATCATTGTAAAGGTTGTAATTTTGAAGTTGAAGTTTGTACACGATTGTGAGAGTAAATTGACTTATAAAATAATTTATATCGGTGAAAGTTTTCTTCATATCTTCCATTGTTAATATATACTGTTTATATACAATGGATTTTCTTGTGTTTTCATCAGGAGAGATTCCCAATTCAAATATATTTTAATTTAATCTAGAAATCTAAAAAGAATCTATACAAAGAGATCATTGCAAAATATCCATTTTATATAATCTCGTGAACAAAATGACTTGTCCTGTGTAGAAAATAAATAATACTGAAATTCACGATTGTCAGATTTCCTTGAAAATTTTCACAACGAAATAAAATTCCACCAAAATGGCCCGAGGCCAATTTGAGTTGGATTTCGCAACATGCTCATACGATGTTTGCGCGGGTCTAAATTGAACCAATTAAGCTGAATACATGACCGCTGAAGAGCAATGACACGGGCAGCGTAACATGGTCGCATATTCTTTTAAATAGATCTTCGTCACATCTTGAGTATCTTTCCACCATCAGCACACATTTTTCAAAAATTTTTGGCCTGGATATCAACCCCAACTATATGCCGGAATTCTGGCCAGGGCAGGAATCACAATCAACTATAATTTAATGTACATTAATGGAATTGTAGATATAATCTTCCTCTTAAATACTAAATCTCTTAAAGCCGCTATTCCCAAAAGTGCATATGCCTGAACGTCAGTTATTGAAACCACCAAAATTATTGAAACACCCGTTTCGCTGGCATCGTGGATTACACATTGCAGTTATGTTAGTTTAAATAGCAATATCCATTCACATTTAGTCCAAGAGTCCTTCTACTACCAAGGCATTTCCCTGAGCAAGTCAGTGGAAAGGGTGGAAGCAGCGGAGCTCCTCCCGCCTCCCCCTCAGACCATTTTGCCAAGGGGCGAAGATCAGAGAGTGGGTAAGAGAGCCACAGACGCTTAGGACATGCATATCTGTTTACAATAGTTCATGAGGCCATAGAAGTTTTAGGTGACGAGGAGGATTGAAAGGACGAGTGTGACTGGATATGGAGTTGACAAGATGATTTTGATGAGCAGATATGTCTTTGTAGAATTCGTCAAATTTTGAGGGCATGATGTCATGGAGGACATGGAGATCACTGGGAAGGGATGAAGTTGTAATCTAAAACTACGGTTCTGAGGACTTTGGATAGGAATGTTTGGATTCGAACGAATTTTTGTCCCCTACACTTCTCTTCTGTAAGTCCAAATTGGTTTTAACAACTATTTGTATGTGTGCAGTTGGTTTTTTAGAGTGAGGTTAGAGTTTCTGTTTTTTCCTTCAGTTCAATTCTTGTCTCTTAAGTCTTGTGTGAGGATCCCAACTCAGCCTTTTGTCTAGTTGAAAACATATCAGTATTAAACGTGGCAAGCGTTATCAAATTGGGGATTACGGATAGACAGGTCTTCTAAATAGATCGTTATCTTGTTAAAATGCACTAGTTCACTCCCTCGAATTACTTCACTCTGACATTTCCATCCACCAATTTGTAGACCGGCTTATAAAGTTCACTGTTTTTCTTTGTGATATGAAACGAAAGGATTTGTTAGAACTGCAGTTTTAAAGACAAGACGTTTGTAACAATGTATAACTTGCCGTAGCCTGGTAGCAGTTGAAGAGTGTAGTAACCTGCTCCCACTAACATGGTTCGAATGCAAAGTTGTTACCACAAAAGGTTTTATTCAGTTAATAGAAGGTCTGAGCTAACCGACTTCTAATGTTTCCTGTATATTAAAAGTAGTTTTTAAACATGAATATTGGATTCGAGATCAATAGAAATCATTAGAAGCATTCGTGCTCGTTGCCAATCAATCATTCATGGTGGTCATTGGCTTCCTGTACAAATTTCAACAAGTCAAATGGTTGTGTGCAGCAGTTCTCGAAAATGTTTCTGCCATCTTCTAGACAAAGGAGCATTGATATTCTGATAAAAAAACCAAAAAAAAAATCCTGACTATCCCTTTGTCCCTTTTGTATTATATTATCTATTATCACACCCACATACCAGTATCAGATTTTAAAACTACTTTCGTTACCTTCTTTTGAGGTGATAATGTCTTCAATCCCATTGTATAGATAAATGACTATGATGAGGATAATTACGGTAATGATTGGTTCGGAACGACTCAGATGTCCACAGGGGCAGCAACTGGAACACGCCTGTAGTCCAAGCATTGTTTACCGACAACACATTAGGTAATCGCTCGGTTTAGAAAGTTGTTTTGAAAGTGGATAATGGAAAATAATGATCATCACTTTTATTTGTTTTTTAAACGTATTTCGAGACAAAGAAAAAAAATGAAACCTGTACCTTAAAAACATTTTTTAATGTTTTTTTTACTAGATTATTAATTAATGTGTAAATTTTTTTGATTTAAGGTTTCTGGGGAGAAATTAATAATATTACTAATTAGTAAAGATTATTTTATTATTAATAATACATTAGATTGTACCTTAACATTTCATTCGATCCAAAGTACAAAGTCGTTTTTTTTTTGTTTTTTTTCTTCTTCTTCTAATCTAATAGATACATTTAATTTCTTAACTTAATTAGAATTTTCTTATTAATACATTACAGTCAGATTAACCGTATTTGCCTTCAAGGTTTCGGAAATATTGTCAAGTTCTTACTTTTTTACGTATCAATCTTTGCTTTAACTAATTCGCATTTATCTTTGACTAAACAGTTCAGATATCCTCTTTTACATCGTTTGTTGTAAAGAGAGTTCATCGAGAGTTTTTCACGACTGTGACCGTTTATTGGGAATCACCGCCGAAGCGGGACGATACGCGAATTGCCCTTAGACTCTAGGTGGCCGAGAAGGTGGGGCTCCTCGGATAATTGCCTGCCCCTCTCGCATCAATTGTTCTGACCCTGCTAAGGTCGACGGCCGCTTCATTGTCAAATCCAGCGACACGTCGGCATTCTGGAGCCAATCAACATCCTTTTGCACACAATTTGACCGCAGGGGGTGGAATTTTTAACTATTACGGCGGAATAAGGCTTCGTCGGACATCCCCTCAAATGATCAATGTGTGAGGAATATAAACTAGAGCACCGATGCACTATTTTCTTTTAGCCCGCTCCATAAGTGAGAAGTGATAAAAAAAACTACTTTTTTTTAGATAAGTATAGTCCGATTCGGTCATCCAGAGCATACATTTTTCTTTAAATTTATAAATAAATATAACAAATGAAATATATTCTTGGTATAGTATTTACACTAAACCAAAACCTTACATTTAAAATTCCTATAAATTAATCAATTACTCGCTTAAAATCGTCTGCATAAAAACATACGTAAAACTTTCCCTCATTAAAATAGGTCGTAAGAAATAATTAAAACCATGCATATATATGTCTTTAAAATAATAAATAATTCCACAGTAGCCTTTCCAACCACCCTAATCCTGTAGCACAGTCATTGCACTGCGTCACTCATCCCTATAATCCTCGGAGACTGAAACGGCAGTGGCCTCGTGACCTGCTATAAACGCGTGACAGTGGGAGTCCTGGCAATGGCCAGTTTCTCCAATCATGTCCTGAGCGTCTGTGGCTCTCGCGCTCTTGGTCAGCCTCCACTGGCTAGTATCCGGTGACGCGGCTGACGGAGGAGCGTGGGGGACTTCCCAAGACTCCGCTTTCTCTTCGCGGTGGATTTGGGGGGTCTCTGGGCTGTCTGTAAATATTGTATGAATGAGCGAGTGAATGATGAACTGTAAATATTGTATGAATGAGAGCATTTATCTTAATTACTTATTGCCTTATAAAAGGCAGATTGTAATTTTAGCACAATAAAGGATTATATTATTATAAAATAATAAATAAATAGATAAAACAAATAATAACATATTCAATGCATAAGGTCAACAATAAAATAGTGGAACAAACGCAGGTGAAGAGACTACATTTGCCTCAGAATATTAGAAAACTAGACAATGGCCTCGTGACGTGTTATAAATACCTGACAGTGGGAGTCCTGGCAATGACCAGTTTCTCCAATCATCCCCTGAGCGTCTGTGGCTCTTGCACTCTTGGTCAGCCTCCGTTGGTTCTTGATTATCCAATGAAGCAGCTGACAGAGGAGAGTGAGGGAGTTCACAAAAATCCACTTGCTCTTTCGCATGCGAGGGAGTTGACCACCAACCATGTGGACTTGGGAGGTCCCTGGGCTGATTGTAAATACTGTATGAATGAGCGAGTGAATGAAAATTGTAAATATGTTATGAATGAGAACATTTATCACAATTACTTACTGCCCAATAAGGCAAATTGTAATTTTATCATAGTAAAGGTTGTATATATATATGTACGTAAATATAAATGATGAATATATTTCATGCTTTTACATCGTTATTTGAAGAAAATTACTATCTATTCTAAAAGGCCCATCGATAAATGACCTCATTCATACCATACAATATGATTCACGCTCTCTCATAAGGTATTTCCATTAATACCTTACTAATAGTAATTGAATACGTTCATACATTCAATTATCTAGGAATCTCCCCAATTTACCCCCAGCATTCTTACCTTCCTGGATGTGCAGAAGTAGGCATCAAGAAGTTATCCATGACCCTAATTATGGATAGATGCTTTTTCTCAACATTTATGTATATGTTTGATCTCGTAATATTATTTTTTTTATTATTTTTACCTCACATAATTTTGTTACATCAATAGCGTTACCGTGCCATTTAATGACAATTCGGATATCGTAAAACTACTTGGATTATGTGTTGTAGACAAAGTTTGGTTTTGAGGGACTATTTCAAAACTTTGCCTTTGATCGCCATTAGGAGACTATTGTCTTCTATCCTCCTAAGAATAGTTATTAAAATCCGTATGTATTGAATCGTTAATTTTAATAGAATCATTTTTTTAATTCTAAAACCCTTATAATTGTTTACACTCAGTTTTGATTTATGTTGCTTTAACGACGATTGAACTAGCTAATTAAATTTAATGAAATAAAAACCATCCAATATGATTTGACGTGTAATATGTATCTTTTTTTTTTTGGTAGTTTATAGTTTAAAATTACTTTTGGTTTTTGTACTGCATCTGTTTTAACTAGGTTTAAAAGTTCTGCTTAAGATTATATTGTTTTTTTTTTTTGTATTTTATATTAAGATTATTTTGGATTAATTTATTGGTTTTTGCAATAGCCTTTCGGGGAAACACTCCAACATACTATAAACGTTAGTTATATTTATTTTATTTTTTTTAATCGAGGAAATATACCTTATACGATTCAGTGATATGTCAGGTTTTGACAGCTCAAATCCACCACAAGTACCACTCTTGGTTGACGCCCTCAGAGCATTAAAGAGAGCGATGAACTTAACAAATTCAAAGATATTTATGACTTTATTATCACACGTAGTTCTCAGGAAAAAAAATTTAAGAGTAGAACCATTGAAATGTCTTTAAGAAAAAATGGCAGGCGTTGCATACAATGGCGTAATACTTTCTCACGCTAGTCTTGCGTAATATGTTTTATTTCAATGGTTTCATATCAGATTTGCTTGCCGATAATACTGACAAAATTTGTTTTATTACAATCGGACTTACAAATATAAATGATTTCTGATATTTATTTTTTATTATTTGTGTTTATTTTTTATCGGATACATGTATAGGCAAGATCTAACAGAAAAGTTTATAGAAGCAGGTTTATTGTTTGACCGCCCGTAGTATAAAAGTAAAACTCAAATTTTAAATCTTCTTGCTCACCTCGGTGAAGCTCATGGTGGTGTAAAAAAGGATACGGTTTTGTGAGAGGGCGTGCGCAGGCTCTATCAAAAAGAGGAATTTATTGTGTTATATACTTTTACGAGTCTCATTCCAGAGACGCTCAGAACGAACAGTGCATACAATGTGTCTGGTTTAGAGTTTTTTTTTTTTAAAAGGTTTCCTCACTTTCAGAGAGAAATCACTTTATTATCCACACGACCTTTTCAAAACTGAAAGTAATGAGCCCTTAATGTAAATTTAACGCACCCCTTGAACAGAATCGGAGAAAAACCAAGAGAAGCCCAATCTCGCGCAGAAAGGAAAGGAAAGAAATGAAATATATGCGCACTCTCTACGTTTTGGTTTTAGCTGAATTGTGATCAGATTTTAATATTACGAGCAAACATATTGAATTATTCTTTAGAGATGAGATAGTCTTTTGACGCAGCGTGGCATTTGAATGATGGTCAAGTAAACAATAGAAATGCACAAGATATCCCAAGAGCCAATATTGGTATTTTCAAGTAAATAACCTAGTGGGCATGGGCTTGATCGGCCCTGTGTCAGGTATCCGACATATATTGGCCATTTGACGCTTGATGGCGGACATGCCGGAGGGGTAGTGTAGAGGAGGGGTAGCGTCAACAAATTAGGACCTCCTAGTGTGAAACCCAGTTTACAGGGAGCTTTTCCCAATATCGATTATGTGTCAGTCCAAGCCGGTTCCCATGGCAGCATGTAATGGTAAACAATACATTATTTTATATAATACCGATTTAATTGTCTCAACATTCCACTCGAGTAATGCGACTTGTGAGCGTTTCTCTACATATATATTAAAGATAACTTGAATTTATTTCCAGCAGGCATTTTGGAATCGTACACCTCCTGCCAGAATGCAATTCGATAATGGTCGTAATCATAATCCAATAAATCTGAAAATGTTTTAGTTCAGATAGTGCTTTGCAGATGTTAGTTTTAAATCTAAACAAATCTGAGTATATATGTAAGACAATTATTGAAGGTCGGGTGAATAAACTGAAATCAGTTTCTCTGTAAACAAATTTAGCAATTTTATTCACTGTATATTATATTATAACAATTATTAATATTGATTTAGACAATCGTACCTGTAAACAAAGAAACGACAATTACAGTTTATAACTATCACTTCTATATTTACACCCTATTTACAAGTTTTGTTAATGAACATAACCTTCTCTATCTGATAGCTCTCCATCTGGTGGGGGCCAGTGGAAGTAGCGTGGCAAATTCAAATATTCAAATTAAAGAGAGAATACTTTCTTTACATACATATATATATATCGAGGCCACTAATCCTCAGAGCTGCGATTGAGTTAAGTTCTTGTTCCTCAATCAAAAGTATTTCCTTTGAGGACATTACATCTAAAATATGTTCTTGAGTAAATGAAGTAGACTGAAGAAAAAGCTAGTTCCTAGTCACATGAAATTTCATAAGAGAATTGACATCTCAAGCACGACTAGAACTAGAAAACCTGCTTACATAAAAAGAAAAAAAAAGGATAACTCGTTTCATGAGGTTACACAATAATTAGTCTGTAATGAGTCCTAAGAGCGTTCAGATATCAGTACACGAACGAGAGGTACGGCATAAAACCGTAACAACGCAAATGCGTGATCAGGAATCCGTGGATTGAATAATTTTCAAAAATATTTACTAAATATACTGTAGCGCAATCTTGCTGGGTATAGTTCGTTTTATTAACGAATCGCTAAAAGCAAAATTTCATAAATTGACTATCGCGTGACCGTGAATCCATTCTGATCGTTCATCAACGCATATCGAACAGTCATCAACGATTCATCGACAATGACCTTGGATCAACGCGAAGATCCTAGATAGATATGCTTGATTGTCCAGTTTGTTAAAATTTATTGAGCAGAAAAGATATTATATGAAATATACTATACTATAGCGGACCTTACACGATCAGTGTTAATGCCATTACCTTCAAAAGTCTTTTATCATTATACCTTCATTACTTTTCAACCAACTGATGAAAAGTAATGTCGATTCAAACGATCGTATAATGCTGAAAAGTAAGGGAGGAGTAATGATGAAATACTTTTGAAGGTAACGTCGCACCGATCGTGTAGGGACCGCTGACACGTTGTAAAAAATAAAATACAATCGCCACCAAAATAATTCTCTGGCGTTTATCATAACATTAATTATAAAAAAACAAAGCATATATGACTACATTACAACCAGTAAAGTGTGTGAAACAAGGAGGGAGAGGTTAATAGCCTAGTATGGCATATGCTTAATTAATTATTTAAAAGGATTTAATACTTTTTCACGTCTATCCGTATTTTAATATTGTGTATGCCTCTTCATCTGCATAGACAAAGTTCGACCAAAAAGTAACAAGCACTTTTGTTTATCTTAATTTTTTTTTTTATTTATTCATCGATAGCAATTTCGTCCCCTTCAAAGTAACCCCCCTCAGATATAATAGACTTGCCAGCGCTTTTTTCAATTTTCCCAAAACGTTTCAAACTCACTTTTCGATATAGCTCTTAGCTCCTTCAGCGATTCTTCTTTTATCTCATCAATGGTGTCAAAACGTCGTCCTTTCAAGGTTTTTTTTCAACTTCGGAATCAGAGAGAAGTCGCAGGTAGCCATGTGTGGTGAACACGGTGGCTGAGGTAATACAGTGTAGTTTTTTTGCTAAAAAATTACAAACAATCAGTGATGTGTGAGCGGGAGCGTAATCGTGACGTAATTTCCTGGAATCGTTTTGCCACTATTCCGGTCTTTTATGTTGGGTCGCGTAAACGGCACATTACTTCCAAGTAATATATTTTATTAACCGTTCGACCTTGTGGCAGGAACTCATGATGCACTACGCCATTGAAATCGAAAAGAACAGTGATTATAAAATTCTCATTATTTTTTAATCAAGCCTCGCATATCGAACTATCCATGTTTTTATTTACTCAATGCTTCCTTACCAGCATTTTATTTGTTATAGAGGTTAAGTATTTATTTTATTTTGTAATTTTTTTATTATGATATAATTCTTTTTGTTTTACAGAAATAAATTAGCTATCTGTACATAATTGCTATTCATAGGAGACTTGGTCCCAGAACAAAACAAAAATGGTCTGTTCTATTCCATTAAGGATCGGTGTAAAATATTACAAAAATGTGCATGGGTTCGATTTCTCACATAGCGATCGGTATCTTTATCTGTAAAGATAAATCCTTGACGTCGTACAAAATCAGATAAGCTATAAATTGGTCATATAATAAAGAATCGAACACTAAAATAAATCGTTCACCGATTAACCGGCCGGATTTATTGAACCGTCCCGACAAGTCGGAGTGACCTTTCAGCCGAAAAAGTGACACGGTATTAAGGCGCCGATCTCTTCGAGCGCCGTATGCAAAAAAGAGAGTCGCCAATCCGGTCTGATATACTATCTGCGTGGGCCGATATCTAAAAAAAAAAAAAAAATAATAACAATAAAAATGGAACGGCCTCGGACTCATGTAGGTTTTGAGAAAATCCTCCGAGATGGATAGTCAAATAGAAAATAAACTAGAACGGACGAGAAAGGAAAAAAGGCGATATATAGTGCGAGGTGGAGAGGAAGAGAGGGTTTGTTGACCTTGGCATGTTTGCATGCGGCCTTGTGGGGCCAGTAACCCCCCAGCCACCCCCTCATGATCAATACCTCGAGTGTGTGCTAGTGTCGTCTGCCCTTACCTTGTCTCTCTTGGGTTTCCACATAGCCTGTAGTGGCGGAGGGCCTCACTACTGGTCCAAGAGAACAACTTTTCACATGGCCTGCCTTTGAAAATTGGAAAAGCGAAGTATCCACAACAAACATTTCATAGCCTAACCTACATGATCTGCTCATCGTGCACAATCACAGATTTTTTCCGCTAACGTGAAAATTAATTTTGACTAATAAATGACCCTCAAATATTTGAATTGAAGCGTTGCTATCAAACACAAATAACGGTGTATTTGGGTTATAGACTGATATTTCTATGCGAAACTTCACGTCCCTGGATCAAACAGGAGTCAATTGAGAACACGGTGTTTATACACTAAAGCCCTAGCACACGATACAGCTTAATCAGAACGCCCAGAACATAATTCGCTGGCAAATCACGATAGTGGGAACTTTGGGGCATCAAGTGAAGAGGAGGGTGTGAAATAAAACAAAATCAAGTGACCAACTGCACTAGTGTAAAACCTGCGATTCTTTGGATAGGTTCTCACTCGTATTGTTTGTTAGGCTAGAGAACTCATTGTTGAGAGCTTCTTTTAAGATGTATAAGAATTGGTCAGTAAACATCTCTCACCCACTTGACTGACAATACTGCCAAATGTCCCCAACATTTCCATAATGGACGTAATGTACGACTGTAGCATAAACACATGTATTTGTTATGAGCAAACCGCCTGGAAGGCCAACTCGAAGCCCATGTCTCAAAATACAACGTTGACACGTGACTAAAAATGTTTAGCCTCACAGGCATAAACAGCCGTGGAGCATACATGCCTCAGCTCATGGCGTGCTGTGGTGGGGCTAATGTTGTGATCAATGAATTATTTCCCAACAGACTCAAAGCGAGACCTGCTAAAAGGGGGCCACAGTATCAGATCTGGCGCCTCAGAGTTTCGCTTGAAAGAAAAATATCGTCTTATAACCATTCATTATTTTGTGCTTGTAATTCCTTTGATAATATTCCGAATTGTAGCGTTAGCTCTGGAGGTCAGTGAAGACAACGGAATTCGGATCCCCGCGAGTCAGGCATGGTGACCCTGACCAGATTATATGGTTCGAGTACGATTATATTTGGATGATTCGCATGGACATAAATAAAAATAGCTGAAGCTTCAGTCACGGATGAAGACGTCTGACACTCACCGAAGGTGAAATTAAATAACATGTAATAGAATAATTATTTCCATCATGTTAAGTGGTTTTCTGGTGAAAAAATAAAACAAAAAAAGAAATTTTTACGTTATAAATAGAAGTAACGAAGTGAAGAAAACTGGAATGAATCCGAGCCGAGACACCCGGAAATATTCTCAATATTTTTCACTAAAATTATTTATATTACTGTAAGCTTATAATATAATGTACAACAGTAATAATTATACATATCGGGGCCAACAAATGGTGCAGAGGAAAGGTGTCATTCAATGGCCTGTCCAATGTAAAAAATAAGTTTGGGAACATGTATTCGTTTGAGATAATTTGAATGCAAAAAGTGGTGTAGAAACTATTATCGATAGTGTTCAATAAAAAAAAGAAATTGAGAATAATAAATGTAGTCTTAATTAATGATTAATGCTAATATCCTATATCAATGATAATATACCTATATCAATGATAATATACCTTGGTTTCACCCAGCTGTCACCTTGATCTACGACTGAGCAATTCAAAGTGCCCGTTATCGTGATTTTGGAAACGTTTGGTATAATTTCCAATATCAGACCTTGAAGTTAATGACATTTTGTTTCCAGGCAATCAAACTCTGATTGTGACCAGACACGTTTAGAAAAGGCCATAATCTCACCGCTAACCCACAACCACAAAATGACCGTAATGGTTGCCACAGGCCAGGTGTGTAGTACCTCCTCCAAAAGAACATTAACCCCTTTAGGTGTAATCGGTTCTCCCGACCAATACCGTATCAACTGTAACCCTGAAGAATTTATTTTTCTCAGAACGGCGCATTCCGTTGTTTTAACGCGTGATTTTTGTTTTTTGTTTTTCTTACAAAAAGTGATTTATTTCCTCTAACCATCCCCAAACGTCATGGTGTTTTATCACTATTTGCAGAGACCGGTTCACCGCACTCGGGACAATAGATGATAGATATGAAGGGGAAAATTTAGTCACAGGCATCTGTTGCTCGTAACTAGAATGTTTAAATGTTAGATAAAGGTGACTATTCTCAATGTCTCTCTGAGGACAAATAGTTGCGATAATGCATGGCAACGACCGATATCCCGCTGCCCAGTCAAAAATTCGTTTTCGAATTTAAAAAAATAAATAATTCATTGCTCAATATTGCTGAGAATATAAAAAATCGATGACAAGATGTTGAATTTTCTGAAATCGGTTATTAACATCTTTGGAGTTGAAATTGAGCTTAGAAACTGAGGGGGGAAAGTGAGTCATTCCAACGTTTCAATAAGGAGATATTTTTTAAGTTTCAACATCCCTTCATTTTGATTCAGAATATTTAAAATCTGTTAGGAACTAAATAAACTAAAATTGCGCTTGTTGCTTCTATATTTTATCCAGAATATGAACTTATATAATATGGCTAACTCATTTAATGCAAGTATCTTGAATTTGGTAGGTAACAGGGCTCACACTCCAGAAATATTGCAGATTGTTGACATTGATGCGGGAAGGGTGGTTGTGTAATGGTTTTAAACACCTAGAGATGGATATTTGCTGGTCAAGTCCTCACAATATAAGCGTGGAGAAATGTACGAAATCGAAGGGATTTTTAATTATATATGCCAGAACCTATAGTGTTTATATTACATATAGACAACTATATCTTATAGATATTACTGATAGCAAGCGTTCTTAGAGGGCTATGATAATTAAAAAGTATTAATATTAAAATATTTTGAACCCAAGAGAGTTTGATCAAGAAATCCCATGAAACACTAATTTTTTAAAAATGATACCACATAATGGATATGTGGTGAAAAAATAAATTCACCTATTTTTGGGGTACTCAACAGAGTACAACAGAGGGGAAAATACGCTCTACCAATGTTATTCCCGAAGAAATGCAATAAAATATTTAAATTATTAGTCGTTACTGTTGAATTATTTGCTGATTACTTACTAATTAATAGTTTTCAAGGAAAACATTTCAGGATACAAAATAGCACTCTGATAGTAGTACTTATTTAGTGTATAGTATTGATAGCTAGTAATCATTGAAGAGAGATTTCTTTGAAGTTCGTAGCATTATATTCAGGAAAACCTTTGTATTTCAATCGGGTTTCTTTTTTAAATGATACGCCGTGTGTGCTTTCTTTCGATAAAAATCCCTTTTTATTTGCGATCAAAGGTCAAACCAGATAAGCACCTCTTATTACTAGACGTTTAAAAACACGATATTTTTATATCCGTTTATTTATACACTGGCCTAATCATCGAGAGTGGTCAATCATTTAGTAGTGCAATTATTGTTCTATGTATACATTACATATATATACATTAATATATTATAATATAATAATATAATATTATAATATACATATGTAATACATTAATACGGAGAGTTGCTTAAAACGGTCTTGTTCATAAACTGGGATGACGCAGAGCTTCTTGGGTACAAATAATTCGCAGTTTCGCCTTCACATGAACACATTATCATTGTCAAATATTAAAAAGATGACAGTATCTTTAAGGCCGTTATCAGGCCCTATCTAATACTAGTCGGTCTTGGCTTTTAGTCACAAACTTCGCTGTCTCCTGGCCAGTGCGACTCACTCAGCCCTCGTCCCAGGATGGTATTGGTGTTTGGATACAGTGCCATGTAATATATAATATAATAATTATTCCATATGTTAGTATGATATAGTATCATTAATGCATGCCATAGAACAGCTTAATAATATTTATCACAAATAGAACGGCAGGTGATAGCTTTAGTTTAGGGTGGGTCCTTCAACAATTGATAGTACGTTTAGGTACACCGAGAGTTGATTTGATACATAATATATTCAAGTAGTCGTGACAGTCAATTTAACTGAAGAGTCAATTTAATTGTTTAATACACGCAGTTGTTTCAGGTGAAAAAAACAAATATAGAATCATTAAAAGTTGATAAACCTAGTTATAAAACGTTCATAGACGATTTCAAGTTAGATCGTAATATTTTGTTATGATGGTTTTCCATTCACCGATTGTCTGACCTGTGTTTGAAAGTACGGTAGAGTATTCCGTTCGACGTTGATTGACAGGATACATGTTGCAATCTCTGTGAGTTTTTAGCTGCAGAACTATTTTATCAACAGCCGCAATGGAAATCCTTTACTGAAATGAGAAAATTCGGCTCAATCGCTTTCCTCATTATAATTTGTAATTATAATTATAATTAATTATAATTTAATAGTTTATTTAGTTTCTTATTTAGATGTAATTATTTATTTTTCAGGACGGAGACACCATGCTTAGAAAGCCAGGTGCACCCTCCACAGAGGCCACTAGAACTTATCTTCACCAACCTCACAGTCAACATAGACAAGCGACCCATCCTCAAGGATGTCTCAGGATTTGTCAAACCAGGACAGCTCCTCGCCGTTATGGGGCCTTCTGGTGAGCGTTACAGCCAGATAATAAGCATTAATTTACCATTATAATATATTCAATATTAATAGTTGCAATGTTACATTAAACGATTACCAGTTAATAGAACACTTGTCCAGATGATATCAGTCCTCCATAATTAATGCATTCGGAAATCTATTTCCTTTTAATTATAACGTGTGAAGGTGCGCACAAATTGAATACTTAGGAAGCGGCGTGTTCCACCTGTCAGATTTTATTTTATTTAAATTGTTTTCATCTCATAAATGAGAAGTTCTGATGGAATGTTTACGAGCATTTCGTTTTTCGGCGAATGGATCTCATTAATAGAGAAAATGTAGTTAAGGTACCACGAACTGGGAGGTCCTGGGTTTTACACCTGACCATTGCGCTTTATTTCTCTTACATAGAAACTAAGCATTTTCCTTTTAAAGCCTCGTTTAGTAAACAAAACGTGTTCAGGGGTCACAGTGACCTGTAGGTCGTAAAATCTCTTCTCTCTCCCTCCGCGTCATAACTCTTTATAAGACCTAGGGGAAAGAAAAACCAAGATCTAGGTCAACCAAGCCACTAAACCATAATACTTTCTCCGCTTCAATTTACTTCAACTGTGCATAAAAACCGAATGTAACAATAAAATGTCTCACTCCGCTCGTCAAGTAATTTTAAATATGTCACTAGTTCCGTATTTTTATACTGCCCTAACTTTTAAACACCTCAAATGATTCGTCATTGTTCTTTATGTTATTAACACGAGATAGTTTTTTTAAAACATCCATACCCCAACGAAGTGAACGATGTAATGAAGACAAAAAAATTAAAAACTTAATTTTATTCCTTCAATGTTTTATTAATTATTATTTTACTATTTTTTTTTTCATATACCCTTGTTTATAAAATAAATGTTGTTTTTTTTGTGTAACAAAAATAAATGTTTTTTATACCACCGCATTTTGATTTACGAGACGTAGTATTAAATAAATGTGAGGACCATTATGAGATTGAACTTATAAAAAAATGTTTTACAAATAATAATCAAATGTTTTGCCCTTTTTCCTTGTGTTTTACGAATTTATGTTCTGGAAATAGGACAGAAGGTAAGGATTTGAACTTAGAACATACAAATATTTTCCCTTTACTACTTTGTCATACAAATACTCATACAGATATAAAGAGATTTTTTCATCGATAGCAGGCAGATTTAAAGAGGTCTGTGGGATAATGTTTGCATATGAGAGGAGTTCTTCACCCAACCGATGGCTCTGCTCTGCAGAACATGTTTGTAAGCTATCATTGCCAAAATATTTACACTTGCACCACTTCAGAACACTTTTTAACAACCCGGTGCGAAACCAGATTCTCTCGAGTTTCCAAGTACTAGTATGTTTCTCTTCGTAAGTATTAAAATAATCTTGCACCAGAGAGAGTGGAAAAAAACTGCTTGGCAGTCAAAAGTTATTTTTAAAATGATTAATAATAATATTTTTTTCCGGTGATCAAGATAGGTTCAACATCACTGATGTTTGGAAACGCAAACAGAAAGTTTTACTTATCTGTTCGAAAGGAGGTCTCAGCTGGTCTTATCTGTTCCTCCAGTCAGCTTTTTTGAATCCATCAAATACAAATGTCGTTGATAAGTCTTGTAGGAAAAATCTCCTCTTCATCTATAATGGTGATAAGGTGTCATAAGGGTACTGAACCAAAAATAAATTAATGTGTACTTTACATACGCGCGGACGATGGTTTTCCCGTACCCGTTCGTAAGCAGAACCTCTCCCTTCGGACTCAACCTTTCCTCCTCTATCATATTCCACTTTTAAACATGCCCTGGAATAAGGAGGTGGCGTGAGAAAAAAAGGCTACGCCGACGGGAATGTTGTACGCTTGATGTCCTGAAGGAAGCGGAGGTCGGGGAGCAGGGAGCGGGCTCAATGGGTTGCGAGTTGAGCCCAGTTAGGGCTTTAATTCGGCCAATTAGCCAATCGCTGTGTCCCTGACACCCCATCGCTAACCCGCCGCTTCCTTTAGGGTCGACGGTCTAAGGGTGCCCCGTCCCTGTCCTTCTCTTGTTCAATCTCCTCTGTCTCATGGGAAAGGTAATGGCCTAATCAACTTCTAATTCTGGAACCATCAACTTGCCACCTGGAAATCCGTATACCAGAAGTTACACGTTCTTCCTGGGATAGACAAAAAGTGGTGAGCTAGCTGATTCTCAATTTCATTTAACTGGGGGGGGGGGAGTCAAATGTAAGCAGCCTCGCCATAGTTCCCCATTAAGTAAATCAAAGAAATATGAACTACTGCCGTACAAGTCTAAAATAGCCTAGTAACATGGCTTAATGTATTTTGGCTGTACTAATTGACGAAAAGAGAATTTTAGCATTGTGAAATATTGGAAAACGTTGAAATCAACCTAAGGAGTTATCAAACTCGTTGTGGGCAAATATTGGTTATACTTTCTACCTCAAGAGGTCGTATTTGGTCCATTGTCCATTGGACCATTGGTCGTACAAAGACTTCATAGAAACAAAGTAACACATGATTGCTTATAAACCAAATAATTTCTGGAACCCACCTGACATCAATGCTGGAAAAAAACAAAACAGCAAAATTTATGAAACCAGCAACCCAGTAAATTAAAATCAACTTTTCAGCTAATTAAAAGACTACTAGAACATATATGAGAATAAAATGATTATGATTAAAATAAGTGCACAAGATCCTTGTAGAGTTTAATAATTGACAGTATGTTGCAACGTTTTGGACGGTATCAGTTCATGCTCCCAACCAAAAAAAAAAAAAATTGATAATAAATTAACAATATAAAACACCTATTTATTACTTAACATGTTGTGTCATTCAAATCCGTAAATAAATAAAATCAGTCACCAAAAAATTATTTTTTTTATTAAATAATTCATGACTTTTCAGGGATAACGTAACGATTAATTATTGATTTTAATCAATTCTTTAGTACATTCAATTTTATGCGTGTTTATGCTTAATTATAGGTCTTAGTCATGTTTGGTCAGTTTTCTTTATATTATAAATGCTTGCATAAATAATTTAAACAATCATATGGAACTTATGATATTATAAGTTCAGTTGGGATTTTAGACCCGCGTGTACTCAGGAGTATCTAAAACCCCTTGCTGTTCTGGCGGTATCAAAAGCTTTATAAACGTTATCAAAACACTTTTCCGACAACTGATGATTTCCTATTGAATGCACTGAATGATTGCTCCGATGAGAGAGTTTTCCCGGGGCGCAGTCATACTTCATGTCATTCGTGAAAAGCTCGATAAGGCCAATACACAATTCCACATTGCATAAAAGTGATATTATGTAAACACAATAACAAGGGTGTTATGTAAATACATTTTGTATATAAAAACTTTCTCCGCTCCCTCTTCTGAAAGCATGTTAAAATATGTGATGCCGATTGGTAAACATAAAATGGAAATATACGAAGAAGAAATATGTCGAAACTGCAAAAATAGTAACATGAAAATTACATTATATCGCTACTCCATACTTCTTATTTAATTGTATAAAGTGTTTTTTTTTTATCTACTCAGTATTAAAATCCATATTCAGTACTTAATTGCGAATCTATTCATTAAAATAATATATAGCTACAAATGTTTTTTCCCAGTATATAGTGACATATTACAATAAAGTAACAAATAATTAATGAGTAATAGTCAGACAGAGGCAGTTGTTTATTGATGTTTTTATTATTATTGGTTGTTGGTTATTATTGGTATTTATATTATATCTTATCGTGTCACATCAATAAAAAAAAATATATTGGGAGAGACACCAAGCTTTTTTTTTCCAGCATATAAATTAAAAAAAGTAACTTTCAGAATTTCCATGCTCCCATGGAGTGAGTGGTACAAACGTGGAATGTGTTCACTCAGCTCAAAAACTTGTTGATTTATGGGTTCAGCGAAACAGGGCCGCTTCAATGAAAAAAAAAACTCCACGCTCTCAAAAAAGTAACGCCAAAAAACTAACCAATATTTTTGTAGGCCCTGCCCGTTAATAGCGCACACTTGGTCCGCTCAGCAGAAATTTACTGGCGTTTTTTTGCCCCAAGGGTCGTTCCCTCACAATTCCCCTTTTCTTTCAATAACGCAACTTTCATTCCAGGAACATTTTGAAAGTTTCTTACATTAGCTCACTTAGTATAGCTTTATATTCTGAGAGAGTTGCTATTAAGAGATTATTTTTGGATTTTCGTCTTATAAAGTGAAGTAGACTGGCAGATCCAAGGGTCAAATGCCTCGCAGTTTTGTTTTATTGTTTCGGAGACTAATTTTTTTTTTTTGATTTCTACGGACTATACGTTTCTTAAATGTATTTCCACGTTTATTTTATTTTTCAAACCACCAATAGTAATAAAACTTTATTTAGAAAAAAAAAAATTCAATATGCCCTCGGGCAATAGGTTATTGTGAAGGTTGACTTCATACCATGTTTGCAAATTTACATTTACTCTTTCATCCATACCGTTTTTATACATATACATATACATTCATACAATACAGGTATATATGAATAGATCAGGGATGTCTCAATTCACCCGCAGTTTTCGGGTAGTTCTCCTTCGACCGCATCATCGCTACGTAGCAGTAGGAGAGCACGAGAGCCGCAGATGCTCAGGACGTCAAGGGAGAAAACTGTCTATTACCAGTATTCCCAGTGACTAAATATTTGCTAAAGATGACGGTCAACTTCTGCTTCATTCTCCGAGGAGGGTTGTAGGGATGGGTATTATTTGAAAGTGATCATGCTGGAGTATTTGGATGGTCAGATTTCTGTCAAACGGTCCAGTGATTGTATTTCAGCCAGCCCATAACCATCAAGCTCCGAAGGTATTATGGTATATATACCTTTTAAAATTTACGGTCGAACATTAGATTGTAGTATTTTAATAAACTCATACAGAGATATAAACGATGATTGCATCTTATCTATTTCAATCCTTTTCTTCGGGCTTGGTAGTAATAATCCGTTTCTAGATTTTCCAGCCCTGTGTCTCGTGATGTTGAATATTGAGATGTCGGCTTAGATATTTTTGGTGGAATACTGTTCCACCCTCCATCTAAAACGTTGATAACATTGATCACGCTATAAAACTTTCCGTTAACATGTATCTTCATAGTAAGTCAAGCGGATTCATGCCATATTTATTATTTCAAAAACAGGAGGACCCGAGCAAATTGTACTTGGAATTTAACAGATAATAATGTTGTCAATGGCTTTAAATTTCAAAAATTATTTTTCTTAATGTTTGTATTTATGTATTTACGGTATTAGTTATTATTTTATTGTGCGAGCAAGTTAAAATCACAGAGGGTTTTAACGTTTTAAATCTACCCCATGAATAGTTCACTAAGCATTTAAATTAGGCCACTAAAAAACATACTTAGCTCCAAAAAAAAATCTAATGCCGGGTTCCCACGGGGAGTGAATCACGAATGTAAGGCCCGCCAGCCAGCTTGCGTTCGTAACCGCTCATGAAAATAAAGAGTCGTGAACCCTTCACACGATTTGGCATTTCACACGAATTGTAAAGACAGAATAATTTTTAATGTAATTAATTCCATTATTCAGTAATTGAGTGTATCAATAATACTAACTTTCGTGATTCACGTCCCGTGGGAACCCAGCATAATGGCGGGAACTGAGAACTATGTGTAGTATCACCATAAGTGAATGATTGACTCCATTTACCTAATGTTGTTTTTATTTGTTTTTGTTTTTTTACCGAAGCTCTTTGATCTTGTGGGTTAAAACCGAGAACAGGGCACAGAAGATTCCACTAAAGTTGGATTAGTAACAACAGTTCGATGTGAATGACTTAGAGCGAACCATGATCAGTTTTAGTCAAAATTCCTTTATTTTATTCCCGTTTTTGTTATATTTAAAACTGTGCAGTTGGATCAATCAAACTTTTGGCTTAATAGTTCATATCTGATATATATTATATAATTGTTGAGGTAGTTTTTTTAGTAGTTTGCAGATAGATGAGCCCTGGTTTTGTTTCAGGCTGCGGGAAGACTACACTACTCAACTGCCTGGCGGGCCGGGTCAAGTTGGACGCAGGGAACATCCGCCTCAACAGGGAGAGGCTCAACAAAAGGTGGAAGCGGAGGATATGCTACGTCCTCCAGCAGGACATCTTCTTCCCGGACCTAACCCTTAGGCAGACCCTGGAGGTGAGTACATCCCTCAACAGGAGAACCCACCTAACCGACTCCATAAAACGTATTGTCCACAGAATTCAGCCTATTTTGACCGGTTGTTCCTTGTCCTTCCCAGAAAATTTCTGTAACTCTGTTCTCATCAATAGTCAGCTGACTTCTTTATTCCCAACATTCAAATCTTAACTTTTGGCAATCAGTCTACCGAGTCGTTTTAGTAATCAGTTCGTTCCTCGGAGTTCACTTAAGTTGCGAGGTAAGATTGGTGTCAACATTTACCAGCCCACGAGTACAATTGTTACGTAAAAGTTTGTTTACCGTTTGTTTACCGGACGCAGTTTTTTTTCTTGCTTGAATAGGTTGATAACAAATTTACATTTATAGCAAAAATTAGAAATTGTTGCGATTGCTGGTGTGTTCAAGTAAACGTCAATAGGTGACTAATGACCCGTTTATTGAAATGAACGACTGATGAACGAACAGCTCACTGAAATGTCCCGGTGTGCTGACTCTCATTTCTCAAATCATATTTTTTTTTTTCGTCCGCATGCCTTTTTTTAAAAATGTTTTCCTTAATTCCAGTATGCTGCTTTGCTGAGGCTGCCCGACACACTGTCCTACTCGCAGAAGATGCAGTACGTGGACCACATCATCGACGTGCTGGACCTCGGCAACTGCCAAGACACAAGTGAGTACTCATAATACTCCTCTACTCTCTAAACAATAACGGTAATTCCTACGTCGGGTGATTGCACATAGCCAGCCAGAGAGTGAGAGAGAGAGAGGGAGAGAGAGAGAGAGAGAGAGAGAGAGAGAGAGAGAGAGAGAGAGAGAGAGAGAGAGAGAGAGAGAGAGAGAGAGAGAGAGAGAGAGAGAGAGAGAGAGAGAGAGAGAGAGAGAGAGAGAGAGAAAGAGGGAGAGAGAAAGAGGGAGAGACAGAGGGAAAAATCGTGTTTGAACTAAATTGTAAATATTGCATGGGCCTTGCATAACTCCCCAAGAGATAGGGATTGTGTAACAATGGTTAGGGGTTAACGCACCCCGGCCCCCGACTTGTCTCTGAATCCTTTCTGATTCTCTAGGTCATACCCACCTCCTCCATTCCATTGTCCTTCCTCGAGTGAGCTAGGGTCCTCTCTCTCTCTCTCTCTCTCTCTCTTGTTACCTACTATTGGGCATACTACAGTCCAGAAAAATAATTGCCAAGCCTTTGTTGAATTTTTACTTTTAAACAGACATGGGACAACTTCGTTGTTATATTAGTTCTACCTATGAAACATTTATACAATCCAACCGATGTGAAAATTGAAAGGCCCAACAGCAGCCAGTATGTTTGGTTTCTTGGCTTAAATATTATAAAAGGATGTGTATTAAAGAGATATTAAACTAAACTCATTATTGATTTTCATACTTTTCTCGATTAATAGCTCTGTAAAAAAAATTTTAGATTAAAAGTTTTGATTTTTTTCAAGGGGTCATAAATTCAAAGATATTCCAAAAAAAAGTTTTGGAAACCTATTAAATTCTAGGCTTATCTTAACAATTCTAAGCTTGTATATCTAAACAATTCACTTATATATTTAGTGGTGGTTGTAAAAATTCAGGGCTAGGGGGGGGAAAACGATGAATGTCTATACCGGCTAAACTTTTATAAAGTCAAAAACAACATTCCAAGTCTTCAGTAGAAACAAATATTGATCAAAATCACATTCTAATCCATTAATACAAACATATATTCCAACTTCTACAAAGAAAAATGGCAATAGAGTGATAAAATAGGGTGACATTATTAAACATTCATCGTTTTTCCACATGGCCCTTCAAATGCCGTGAAGTATTTTTGTTCAAAAATGCTTATTAATTTTCATTTAACCTCTCCATATTGTATCAATACTTTCTTTGTTTAAATATTTAAAAAACACAATTTAGTTAATAATTGATGTATAAAAATCTTTGATCTTTTGGAAAAAAAAAAATGAGAAAGCATCTGACCCCCGGATAACTTTAATTTTGGAAGGACATTCACGATACTTCACATTTGGATGGAATTTATCTTTATTTAAATCATTTTCTTGATATAATGATTTCATGGTGAGTTATTCCACAGTAAAATAACTTTCACCAGCATATCTTTCAATGCAAAGATTTCTAGACATGTCCCGAGAAATCTTAAAGTGGTTATTATCAGACAAGGAATTGGTTTCTAAATTTCAGTGCATTAGGGACACCTAGTAAAAGTGAAAATTGCTTGTGAAATAATCCTCTTTAAAAACAAAAAAAACAAAAAAAGATTGGAATAACAGGTACTCCTCAAACACGAATAGGTATACTTTTACCTTATCAATACCTAAAATATTTATTCCATCAATCGTCTGACGTTTCCTTAATTTTAGTGAATCTTAAATTAATTTTTGTAAGGTTTCTAAACTCCCACCTCCACTTGATAAAATGTTTTGTAAGTATAAGCTGCATGTTACTAGAAAGCGATTATACAAAATTTGAAATTAAGAATAGCCTGTTGAGTAACTGTAATTCACAGTTAACCTTTCTATGTAGGGGTCAATATAGTGTTAAAATTCAACCTGAGGTTTGTAATTTATCGGGGAGTATTTTTATTTTATTTTCAAAAATATTTTGTATCAAATAATAACTAATAGCAATAATTTTTGACCTCGAAATTTCAATGCTGCTTGTAAATGGCTGGGTTAAAATTTAAGACAATTTGAAAATACTATAAGAATTAATAGCCTCCATTACAATTGTCTCTCTGTGTTAAGTAAAGCCTTAAAAAACATAAAATGTTCTGTTTCAGTTATGGGTGACTACCTGAAGCGTGGACTGTCCGGAGGTGAGAAGAAGAGAGCCAACATTGCTTGTGAATTGCTCACGAATCCTTCCCTGATGCTGCTCGATGTAAGTCAACACATTTTTTGTTATAAAAAGTTGTAAATTTTTGTCAATTCAAAATATTTTTACTGACTGGTGACAACAGTACAAAACAGAATAATGAAAAATAAGAAGTTAAAATACCACAGTACACCTATATTATTTTATATATGGAATTAGATAATGTGACCAGTCATATACTAGCTCTTCATTAGAGTCCTGCACCATTATTGTAATTTATATAATAGCTATGTAACAACTGTTATACTCAAAACAACATTACGATACTTATTGCTTATAGGAGCCAACGTCTGGCCTGGATTCTCACTCTGCCTATTCACTCATGTGCTGCCTCAAACGCTATGCGGAGAAAGAAGGGAAGACCGTTGTGGTGACCGTTCACCAACCATCCTCACAGATATTCCACATGTTTGACAAATTGCTGCTCCTCTGTAATGGCCAGACTGCATATTTCGGTGACACAACAACTGTTGTTGATTTCTTCAACAACATTGGTTTGACAGTGATGCCTCATTACAACCCAGCAGATTTCATTCGTAAGTTTAATTTTCTGAATAATGATGTTTAATTTACTTATCCTCATATTTCTTTCTAAACCGTACTTAAAGTTGTTTTAAAGATGTAGTATCCTTGTTTTAATATTTTTTATTACTGGTTATAGTTATAAAATCGATAATTATTTTATTTTCCAGTTGAGCAAGTAAAAGGCAGTGAGGAAATGAAGGAGAAAATTATTGCTGCTTCGAGGGAAGCAAGGTTAAGAGCCGACTACCCACATGAACTATTGCCCGACTATTTTAACAACTCCCTCTGTGATAAATATCTCAACAACTACCACGAAACTCAGATACACTCGAACGGTAAGAAATAATTAACATTATGTTTCATTTATATTAAACTTATTTCAAAAAGATTTCACTTCTTTATCTGGATTTATACATGTATGTACTAATAGCCTGCACTATAACTCAGATATGGCAAGTAAATATTTACAAATATCAATTTATTTCATTAGCATTTGAAAAATTAATTATGATATAAATACGATTTTGGGACATACACAGTTATCATTGTTAATGTTTCTTGGTGCATATGAAATGTTTTTCAGAGATTAAATTGTGAATATTAATGCTTTAAACAATTTGTGACTTTAGTTTAATAATGTATTTTTAATATTATTTAGGCCAAATAGGTAGTGGTTGTGGCTGCCAGCAGGAAATGTGGTCTAGAAACGGAAACACACAAACTGGGCAAGATCCTGTCTGCGTGACGGTCGCACTCGGAGAAACAACAGAGTCACATGGAAATGTATATACAACTATAGCTGGTTGGTTGAAAACCTTTGATAAATTTAAATTGAACAATTTTCACCTGAAAAACAATAAGACTAATCATAAAATATTACCTTCTGGTTTAGTCAAAGAAGACGAAGGGAAAACACTATGGTTGGACAACCAAAGCCATGCATCATCATCCGTTAGCAGTAGTGATGATGATGTCAGCTGGCAATGGCCAACAACGTTCTGGACACAGTTTAAGGTAATAATTTTTTTTTAATTTAGTATATCATTTGTAATTTTTCTAAGTATTTTCTAAGTATTCTTTGTAAGCCAATTAGTTGCCTCTGATAGGGTGGACTTTTTACCAATGGGCATAGTTACACTATCAATAAATAATTCATTTAGTTCCAATCATGTCTCTCATGAGCTTTTAATACAGTTAACAATTGATTGAACTATTCTGTGAACCAAATTTTTTTTTTTTCCTATCCCCTTAAAAATGACAAAATGATTATTTTCATTATAGATTCTCACTCGAAACTATTTATATTGCAGTTTTATATTTGCTGTAGCATCGCAATATTATATACAAGGTCTGAATTCTGTATAAACTTATATAATTCATTACAAGTATATTGATACACAGTGACTTCTTTAATAAGACTCTATAAGGTGATGGGGCTCACCTTTTTGATCGTATGAACCAAATGAAATTCATTTAAATCCCCACAGGTCCTGAGTCAGCGAAACTTCCAAGAGGCCAGGCCTAGAATGCTGTCGACGCTAAACTGGGTCCAAACGATAGGACTCTCAATAATGGCAGGACTCCTCTGGTTCCAACTCCAGCGCACCGAAGAGTCTCTCCATGACATTCAGGGGTGGATGTTCTTCTCAACAACTTACTGGATGCTCTTTTCACATTTTGGAGCTCTCTCTTCCTGTAAGATTAAATTCATATTCACCTGTTAATAAATGTTTATTGTACTGTATTTTAAAATTTATTTAAGTAATAATGGAAAATAAGCATAAAGATTATACACTTTCAAAAATGGATTTATTAAAAAATTATTAAAAACAAATAAACACTAAATATTAATTCAAAACTCAAAAACATGGCATCAAATAATACTGTTAATTAAATATAAAAATGCAAATAATATTTTAATCCACTATAAAACTATCATTTTGTAGGCTTACAATTTTTTTAAAAAATATTTATCTTTGTCTTCATTCTACCATACCAATTATTCCTAATAATTTATGCATACTAATTAAGCTATTTTTTTTTCAATAAAAGTCCTGTATTTTGTTATTGACTTTTTAACTACAAATAGAATATTAATATTGTAATTCTCCCCTCCTTCGAATGCATCTGCGTATGCAGTAAGAGGAGAAAACTAATTATTTGATCACTGAATTATGTTCACATATTGTAAAAAAAAATAAGAAATAAAGGGGTTTTGAAACAAAACCAAAAAAAAAACGATAAATCCACGAAAACTGGCTTGTGACTCACACTAAATATGACACCAAATACACTAAAAATGTGCTCACTTAAGCACTTCCAAGGCTGTCTACCTGACTTTCTCACAATTCTTTAATTGGAAACATATTTATGACAGAATTATATGACTAATTCATATTCAAAATTCATTCTTATTTTGTTTTTTATTCTATGCTTATTTTTTTATTTTATGCTATTTGCTTTATTTCTAATTTATTCTATTAACAAATTTAGAAGGGTAAGATAGTGTGATATGACTTTTAACATGTATTGCTATTAGTGCCATGTGCTAAAATATGCTGGTTCATTCTTTGTTGAATTAAAATACAAGGATAAATTGTCTTAAACTCTGATTGTAACTAATATTTTATAGTAAAGTTTTCACCAACTATTGGAAAAAATAAGCATTTATAAAACAACTGCAGAATATGGAAAATAAGTAAAATATTTTACAAGGATATTTATAAGGATGTATTAAAGCAAATATTCCTCTAAATAAAAATTAATTTATTAAATGTTACTTTGAAGAAGTTAACAAAATTTGAAATTGTTTACAGTCCCACCAGAGAGGGAGGTGATAAACAAAGAGAGGCAGTCCGGGGCTTACAGGCTTTCTGCGTACTACCTGGCGAAGATGGTGGGGGAGCTGCCACTGACCGTAACTCTCCCAGCGGTGTACCACATCATCTCCTATCCGATGCTGGGCCTCCATAGCACCACAGTCTTCATCACTCTCCTAGGCTTCCTCCTTCTAAACACCATAGTCGCCCAGGTAGTTTTTTATAATTTACTTTGCATTACTCTTGCACAATAGAATGTTTTTGGAATAAGTTCAAACGTTTAATGAGCTAGGTTTCTTCTGCACTGGATCATAACATTCAATACACTGTTCAGACCAAAGGGTTTGTTAATAATATCATCAAAGTATTAATAGCCATTGTTCTTTGTAGTCCTTCAGATTCTTTACTTGTACTAAGACACTGCGAAGAATCTCTTAATAATTTTATGCCCTTTGATTACAAAATTTACTTCAATTACTTACAATCACTTCAATTTACTTGAAGAATATATAATATTATGGTTGAGGTGTTTCTTATATAAAAGTGGAATAATACATTATGGTTACTATTTTCCCACCGATTTTTTTAGGAGTGTCGAGCTAGTTTTCAGTGACTTACATCACCAGCATCAAGGCTTAGCTGAAATCGTATTTGCCCAACAGTATGATCATTGCCACACTTCTCTAATTAATGGCTCACTGTTAAGTCACCAAATACTGGCTTGGGGTTCTAATAAAAACCTGTAGGGAAACAATAAGGAAAATTATTTCTTCAACTTGATCTAAAACAACTGATGACTAATAATTATTCATTATTTAAAAGATACGATTTTAGTGGTCATTAACATCAGGAAATCTAATTTAGTTCTACATATTTAGATCTTAATTTATTAACAGGATTAGTTTTTACTGATCAATATTTTCTAACTCAAATTATTTAGAGTTTTCATGTATGAAAATTATTCACATTCTTAATGTAGGTACTTTTTCTTTTGATTGCAGAGTGTTGGATTCTTTGTTGGTGCTTGCTGCATGGATATGCAAGTGTCCATAACAATTTCAGCATTATACACACTTGCTACGCAGCTGTTTGGTGGCTATCTGGCCACAAACATCCCACCATGGCTGAAATGGATGCAGTACCTCAGCATGGTACACTATGCATACCAAAACATGCAAATCGTTGAGTTCAGTGAAGGTGCTCAAATTCAGTAAGTACTTTGATATTTCTTGAAAAACACTTTCTTTTTTTGTTTTCTGGACAAAAGTAGAACAATCAATTTATACATTAGGAGTTAGGCTTAGATGTGAGCGAAACACTGACATATTTTTCATACATCTTTTATAAATCGATTGATTGATTTGTTTTAACCATAAAAAATAATAATGCAATAATAGAAAATATATTTGAATAGAATAAAATTTTGGAAAATTTATTATTTCAAAACTTCTGCTCTATGTGCTTCATATTAAGAATTTGAGACTATTCAGTGTGGTTAATCAGAAACGTAAAAAGTGCAGGTATTTTCACCAGCTCGCTTAAAGTGGCTTTTAAAAAATCCTATTAGATTGGTCTAAATGGTAATAAATACCTAATTTTTATCATTGGCTTTTGAATTATATTTTTAGTTACTGTAGTTATTTTAGTTACAGTTTTTAATGCGTTCTTAACAATGGGAAAATGTTTTCAGAGTTTAAAATTAAAAATAAAATTCTGAGTTGTGTACTAGTTGTTTTTATACACCCATTTTTTGTATCTTAACCAATGTAGAACTTGTGTAGTTCCAGGTTTTATGGAATATACCTTTATGATTTCAGATAAATTGAGTCATTTACAGATATAGTGTATTGAACATAAAAAAGACAGATGAAACAAAATCGCACCATTAACTTTATAGGTTGTAGGTCTTTCAAGAGATTTGTTGTATACTACAACAAAAAAAAAGTAATTGATAATTGTATAGTAAAAAGTAATATATAGTTGTTAGATTAGAAGAGATGGTATAGTTAAGGTTTTAAATGACACCAATGTTAATTTCTCATGAAATACTTTTCTTTAATCGGAAAGGGATTTCAACAACAAGGGTATTCATTCATGATCAACTCTTTTCTGTTCTTCATAGGTTATAATGGTAGATTGATTGCTGTTTAGCGCCAAAGGATGACAATCGAGGGCTGTTGAAAGTGCTAGCCAATTAAATAAATACTTTTGAATAGAAATTAACTTAGGTGTTGTGTTTTTTTGAGTGTTTGCCAGTGTGGGTTAAACCTTGATAATAAAATGTTTGTCTGCCCAAAGTACTGACATATACTGTTAGTAGACAAAAGTTGTTTTAATCAACAAAACTAAAAAAGTAATATTTATGTTTAAGAGAATTTTAAAATTTGTATGATATTAATGAGAATTTTCTTGTTTCAGGTGTGCTCCTCAGTCCAAGTACGAAGTTTGCAAGAACTCTACCTACATTCCAGTTTCAGCCATCTTGGAGCAGGAAGGTGCAAGCCTCCCGTTGTGGGCCAACACTCTCGTCCTCCTCCTATTCCTCGTAATATTTAGGCTCCTTGGCTACATTGTCCTCAGGTACTTCCGGCGACCCAAGTGAGAACATCTACCCCATTCGTCGTTTTCAACCGAAATTGGCTGTGTATCTTCTTTATTATTATTTTGTATTTTTTCGTTTTGTTTTATTTTCCTCTGTCTCTTTTTCCCGTTATTCCTCTCATCTCCCTGTTCCTCAGCTGATCCTATGAGAGAGAGAGAAAGAGAAAGAGAGAGAGAAAATGCTAAAGAGTGCCGAGTGCCTTCTGATTGCTGTGCCAAGATAAGTTCCCCTGCTCCCTTTCAATTTTTCAGCCCAGAAATGTGTTCGACTTTTTTGTAAATGAAAATTGTGAGTTTTCTAATTATGAGGTTTACAAAATTTAATATGTAAATTAGTTATACAAATTTTAAAATATGATAAAAAAAAGATTGTGTTGAAATAAATTTAAACCAATGCATTGGAATATTGTGAAATCCCACCTTGTAATTAGTCATCCAAGTTTTACTTGGCCGTTTAGTTAAGCTACTGCCAGGGTTTCATACGAGAGGGTGAAATTCATGTTATTTTAATATTATCACTATTATATTATAACTATTATTATAAACTACAACTGCCTTTCTGTCGTGTAAAATCTTTATATTTTATCAATTTTAAATACTTTTAGGTATTAGATTTTATTTATCTTTAGTATGATAAATGCTTCAAATGTGATCGAGAATGTAATTGTATTACTAATGTGTATATTGTATTTCATTGTTAATTACTGAATTCTATTAATAGGAGGATGTGTGTATAACTCAAAGCATAAACCGCTGAATGTATGATAAAGCACTGATTGAAATTCTGAATTATGTATACATAATACTGACGGTGGTTTTCGCTATTAGATATAGTAATTGTTTATTGATATGTTTATTGTTTATATAAGTATGTAATATTACATATAAATAAAAGAATTTATAAACCTGGTCCAATGTAATATATAATGTGTATAGCTTGTACAAATGCTGGTATAGCCAGTCTTGAAGGACCTAATGCCTAAGACAGTGCAGGATATTTTGTATAAGAGTCAATGTAACTTATTTTATTGCTTTTGTCTGTTAGGGTAGTTTTTTAGTTTATTTTTTTTTTATGTTTATTATTATTTTTTTCAGAGGTTTAGACAATCACTCTTTTTCTTCTAAATTAAAGGCAACCATATGTGCACTATTCCAAGTTATACATTCTGATATACAAATGAATAAATATATCTTTAATATTCCTATTAATGACATTTTATATATCTATGTGTTTTATAATTAAACATTTAAATTATACTTTAATTTAATTTGTATATGGTATTATTCAAACGATTTTGATAGCTTTTTTTTTTTTATGAAATTTCAAATATTAACATCTTATGACAAAAAAAAAAAATGAAGAGATAAAGAGAAAAAAATGTTTGGCTTTTCAGAAGCAAAAATAAAACCTAGTCTGTATTGCCTTTTCATGAAGGGATTCTCAAGCTATTTATTTAAAATAGATTTATATTTATTTATACTTTACTTTTTCCCAATCATTCTAACATATATTATATGCTAATTAATGTCACCTAAGGTCTAGATCTCAATAAAGACCAAGAAAAAATTATGTTTCTGTTAAAATCTTTCCATTTATAATATAAAATATTGAGTTGTTCATCTGTATGAACCGTTAAATTTCATCTAGCTTTTTGTACAATAAGACTTGCTATATTTTATTTATATGGGGAAAATGTCTTAATTTTCCTGGACTAAGTGTTTTAGTTTAATATAGTATTTTCATCAATCTTTTACTTTATCTATGTAAAAAATAATTTTAATATTTGTTAGACTATTGTACATAATTTGAATAGATTATTTTATTGAACCTGTGATTTTTTATTCATACAGTCTTAATTATTTGTGATCCTTGCTCTTTTGTCTTGAAAATATCATTTTGCATTCTTTAGTGGCTTACCTCAACAGTCAGGTTAAGTCATGCAAAGTGAACTATACCTCCATAGAAACCAAATAAACAATCTCTGCAGTAAATAGGTGCTATTAGACTTGAGGCAAATGTGAAGCATACTCCTCACAAATCATAAAAAAAGTCACTCATACCTTCACCTTGTTTAAGATTGATGAGAAATGTTTACTGATTCTTAGAAGAATCTTTGGTTCTGTAAGGCGATAAGAATTTTTAGACAATATGTAAGCAATATAAAACCTGGAAGGCTGAACATCTTGCTAAAACTGAGAAATCTGAATTGTAAATGAGAGTATTGGAAGAGGAGCTTCATAGGACTAAATGGTCTGGTCAGCCAAGACTGAGTTAGAAAAGAGGAAGAGAGGCTGATGACATGTGTAGTATTTTGTGCATCAATAATTGAAGTGTATTCGTAAAGGACAAAAAAGGTTGAAAAATCACATTTGCTGCCTCCACGCAAGCTGCATTACCACAGAAGCAAGTAAGTCTTTTAATGGAAAATGAATATTTTGTTAAAAAATGCATGTTCAAAAACAGTCAACTTAGGGTATGTGGTCAATTCTAATTCAGAGAGAAACTTCTTACAGAGAGAAACATCATAGTAACCTATAGCAATTCTAGAGGTTAGTTTTACTTTGCTACCCTGAGTAATGCCTAGCTTGCATATATAAACCATTTGGTATACTTGCATGGCAAATTATTTTAAAAAAAAAGTCAGAGTAATGGTGTCACATAGAATTGTAATGCTTCATTTCACACGATATCAGTGAATTATATTCCAAATATTTCATATTATATAACATATAACATTCATGGCTGCACATATTTATATATAATTTAAATAATAGTTACCTAATACAAACAAATTTATATAATAATATGGATACATCCTTGATTGCTGGTCTCTTCACTCTTGGCTTCATGTTCTCATGCTTGCTTCAAATCATTCGGGTTTATTGCTTCTGAAGTTCTAGTCCAAACTAACCCACTCTTATTAACCCACTCCCTTGGTATTGAAACAAACCCTGCCCCACCAATCATCTCTGCTTTTCCCAGGAAATTAATTCCCTGATACCTGGTTTCATATTTGTGGAGTCCTTGTCCCTGCAATTTCTAACTATTATTAATTTTAAAATATTATTCTATTTGATCATAAAAGTCGTTAAAATAGACGTATATTTTTTTTTTTTAATCATTTTCACTATATGATCAATGCCATTATTTCACTTTATCAGTGACATTTTGATATAAAGCTTAAGACTTGAGGCTTATGGTTAGTTGTGTTTTGTAAATTACAAATCTGGGCTATTTTTATTATTGTTTTATTCTCAATAAATTACCTTTGTAATACATTATTGTGATAATATGGGCGACACTCAAATTTAAATTTTCTACCCTGTGCAGAAGCTAGTTACACAGCGTGTTATATTTATTCAATAAAAAAATCTATTTTTGTTACCTGTAGAAAGGTTTGTAATGTAGCCCTTTAAAGCATTTTGAAAACGTATTTGAATACAATATGGGTTATAAGATACAAATGATACCATCAGTCAAAGAGAAGTGATTTTTTGTTGAGATTCTACAAATTCTTATATAAGAGGGAATGGACCTACTGATATTACTGTAAAAGATGCAGCATTGTGCCCAGATATACCAATAATTATGATAAAACAATGAAATCATTTGTTAAATTGACTGGATAACGAAGCACAAAACTGGAAAGATTTGGGACCTAAAGGAGGAAAAAAAAACTTTTATGGGGTATGGAGATTAGTCCATTTAGAACCAGCAAAAAGAAATAATCAGATCAGACATAGTCCCTAATTATTTAAGATTGCCCAAGAATCTTACCAATAACAATATCTAGAATATAATAACTTATTTTATATGCTTAGACCATAAAGTTTAAACTAATGTCTTAAAGATTTAGTAAAATATTGTTCATTTTTATCATTAAACAAATCAATTTACAAATATTTTCAAATCTGGATCAGTTTTACTCGCATTAGTACTTGATATTATTAGAAATACCTGTTTGTTATCTGTATTATGATGAAGACATTTAAAAAAGCTTTCATTTGATGCTAAGAGTCTCTAATAACATTCTTGCAATTCAGTGATCACAAAAAAGATAAGTAGTAAAAGAGCTGATATTGGGAAGCATTTGAAATCTTTAAAACTGTAAACACGGCCAGCCATCCTTCTTTCTGCTTGGAGCAGAGAGCTGAGTTCTGATGAAACTATAAGAGTGGAGCAACTAGACACCTCTTTATGGAAATAGGATGGAGTGACAGAAAATTAATAAAATAATATGGTAGTTCGATCTTTAAGAAACTGAAAGAGTGTGTAGAACCAATACAAAAGTCCAAAGGCATGTAGAGACCAGGCAGAAATGAGGGAGGCATCCTGTTTGGCATTTCCCAAAATGTAGGGAAGAATGGCAGACCTCGATAAATACATCTGCTAAGAGTTACACCGATGAATCAAAAGAAGAAGAAGAAGACAAGATTCTGCCATTTCCTTGCATATGATTCATAATCAGCCAAATAATCTTCCACTATCGGGGTGCAAGAGAATGCTGACAGTTGTTGCCTGGTACTTCGAGTCATTAGCATGTTGTAAATCAGTACCATCATTGAGAAATTCTAGCTCGTTCTAGGCACTGGAATCCACCCTGCTCATGTTTTGAGCTTTCCCTTGCAGTAGAGGCCAGGGTCTATTTTTGTGTCATATGTAGTGACAAAAAAATACTTTTTTAATAATGAATTTGGTGCTGATTGCAACAATAGGTAGGAATTTTTATTCTTTTAGTACCTTAACAATACTGCGAACCTTACAGTATTTTTCTTCTGGCACTAAGCAGTGTCCATAACCAATTTGGTGGTAATAAGAAAATTAATATAAGTTGAGGGGAGACAGGTAGTGAGAGGAAGAGGTGGATTTTTGTGGTTGTGGCCACAAAATATTTTTGAACTGTAATAAACAGTATTTACAACAAATCTGGTGTCAGAAAATAAGTAAGATTTTAAGGGAAGGAATAAGGGTGAAATTGACGAAGGGAGGCAGGAGGTAAAATGTTGAGTTTGCACTCACTTTGTGTTTTTCAGGTATTCGCATGCTGTCCTACTTTATATATTAGATAATGCAATTGACCAATAACCAAATTGCTCTTTTAAAGTTTATTTATAAAAACAAGAAGAGGAAGCTGTATATCTCCTACAGTTATTATATTGACAAAACAATTACATAAAATGATAGGCTTACATTCAGTTAAGTCTTATATCTAGGTTGCCTTAATTTAAAATTAAATATATATATATTTTTATGTATATAATGTACATAGAATGATGCTTGCAGCTTAATACACAATTTTACTTAATATCCAAAATATCATCTCTTGAGCTTTAAATGTTGTCTTGATAACTATTTCTTTCTTTTCTTTGGTTGAATTACAAATGTAATGACACTTTTCAAATACAAAAAACCTGTACTCGCTCTGAAA
This sequence comes from Acanthosoma haemorrhoidale, assembly GCA_930367205.1. NCBI lineage: Eukaryota > Metazoa > Arthropoda > Insecta > Hemiptera > Acanthosomatidae > Acanthosoma > Acanthosoma haemorrhoidale. Next base: position 83,199,571 of record OV884014.1, on the reverse strand, counting down.
CTAACATGGTATTCCTTCTTATAAGTTTTTATTTTAGTCATCAATTTGAACAAATCACAACAACTTCAATTTCTCAGCCAAGAAATTTTAAACTTCTGCAAATTAGTTATCAATTTTCCTTATTATTATTCCTATAGAAAATTAGCTTTATAAACAGCATTACACATACATTTCAATTTAATTACATAACACATTTACAAGTACATAAATGTATTTGTATTAGCTTAATACTAATTGGAATATTCCTGTTTATATTTACACACTGATGGGCATAAAATTTACACTTACTTACTTATGAATACTGTAAAATTATGAAGCATTATGATCACAAATAAAATTATAAAACAATGGAAATAGTTGTATAACAAGCAAATATCATATTAATTATAATTCAACAACTAATTTATCTGTACAAATTGGCTTGGGCCTATTCCTGACTTACAATAACTCATGGCTATTTGGAATAAGACCTCAAAGCTGACTAGAGACCACTCAAAGCTTAAAACTAACATAGATTGCTAAAATATTAACAAATATTGCACGTTTTCCAGCCTTTTTGTAAAGACAAAACTAAAAGAAAAGAAAAACTTAAGAGCATATAGACAATTTATAAAATTACACTTTTATTTTTACATGTTTTAACTCCTCATGAATGCTCGTAAAATCATTATTGTCATGGCAAATTAAAAGGAGTGTGTCAATCATTGGATACTAATTAATCTTGAGTTATAATACAATTGATTTAAAGTGCACTATTTGGAAGGTATAAATACAAATTTCTAATATCTTAGGTTACTTATTAATTACGTAAGAATAATTATTATATTTTGAAATCATATAGTTTATAAGTGATTTTTTTCTATATTTTTTAAATACATATGCATATGATCCTTAAGCTATCAAAACAAGTAAAAGAGAAATACATGCAATATCTAACAATTAATTTCAGTAAATATGTTTAAATATCAATACTTTAATTATGTTGATTCGTTTGAAGTTCACATGTATTACAATTATTGAAAACTGTTCAATGATTGCAATCAATATAAGGAGAGTTTTTCAATTCTAGTAGGTGCTAAAAATAATCTTTACTATAAGATATGCCATGACAAAATCACCCATATTATGCATCTCATCCATTGCAAATAGATTGTTGAGGAGCAGGCTGATTATGAACTCAGAGGGGGTAAATACGAAATCTCCTTTAGGGACCGAGGAATGCATAACAGAGAAGAGATGCGAAGTAAGGAGGAGTCACAACAACAACGATTTTATTTACACAGTCTTTGTATATTATATATCTACATCCCATCAGTTTTTATAAATTATAACAATTTCTTTTGGATGAAATTTTGGTCCAAAACAAATTGAGCACAGTCCTCGATTTATTCAACCCAACTCATTACATTCAGCATCGCAAAACAATCTATTTGGTAAACAACTAAATTATATCTAGTTGGGACGGTGTTTACTTTTTCATTTTTATGACAACATTCAATAAATTTATTAATAAAACAAAGAAATATATACACATCAATAAATATACTTAATATAACTCAATTTAAAAAAGAAACCTCAATCAAACTGCTAAAAGAACCCTACAGTTCCAATGCATTTATTGTTTGTACTCATTTATATTACGTCACCATTCTTTTGGAAGAGCATTTTTTACAAAAGGATTCTCACAAAATAATAACACAACATTTCATGATACTTAAATGTATCTAAAACTATATTTACTCCCCTCTCTGCTCCTATTTTTATATATTAAGAGAGGGGTATTAATCTCAAGTGCTCCTTAAAATATATATTGAATTTAAAACATAGACTAATTAGAGATATAACAGATATTTATTTAATTTTTAAAATTTATTTTTTTCAAAACAATTTAAAAGTTTTCACTTATTTTACTTATTTTCAACATCACAGAATATTTGTCACATAAGTTGTGTTTACACTGCACCAAGCTCAAATGTTTCGAGTAATTGAAAGTTTCCAATGATATTTCCTGGATTATGAACCTTTTTTGGAGGCAAGATGCAATCGTTAACTGTCAGTTAAGAAATTCATACCCTAGAAATTCTGAACGATTGGTTTAATAAAACAACAAAAAAAGCATTACATACATGTTTCAAATACGATACAAACTTAAATACATTTACTTCTTTTATGCAGCTCATCCATAATATTTCTAATTACAATTACTAACAGCTATCATAATTTACAATTTATTTTTTTGTAATTAACATCAATATTCTTTTATTATAAAAGATTCATATGCCTTATTAATTACGGAATTCCCTAAATCCAAGGTGGGCTTTCTTTCGAGCATCACAAAGGCTGTTAATCATGATGTGGCCTGTATTGATAATTCTTACAATTATTTAATATTTCTTACACATAATATAATTAAGAAGTATACCTCTAAAAATCTCAAGTACCATGTGTAACAGTTCAACTTAACTCAAAAGAATTTTCAAATTTCTGAAGATCATCACTACACCATTCTCAAAGTTTTTATTTTTTTACTTTCAATTAAAGTTCAAAACTATTATTGAAATATTATCATAAACTAAATTAGTTTTTAATTATACTTGAATGAAAAGTATGCTCTAAGAAGAGTTGGATGGGCAGAAGTGAACTAAGTAACAAATATTTTTCAAAATAATGATTTATGAATGTTCTACAGAATGTCTAGTGTGGCCCTCTCCTCAAAGTATACCTTTTTTTTTTTTTTTTTTCCAATATTGTAAAATTTATAATGGATAGTCCCAAAAATTGTTTCTGCACTGTATCACCTTACATAGTCAGGAATTCATTACTCGGAGGGTTCATATTGCATTTTAAGATTGATTTTTAGAGCCATTTGTTTCATATATAATGGCTGCAGCCCTTAGCAAACGTATCAGTTAAACTGATTTTTCATAGCACTCTTTTTAAATCGTCTTATATTCTCCAGACAAAGGAAGCAGTTGGAAGCTCTATAACTCTAGTCAGCCCGGTTTGGTTAAATAATAACAATTAGCACAAAAACTAACTAACGAAAGTTATTAATAACCAAAGATTGAAATAATAAAAATCGGCTAGTCTATTAAATCAAATATTCGAATACTTAATTGATTGAATTTTCACTTAAAAAACGACAAGGCTTTTCCGAATGTAAAAGGAATATTCTTTTATACATTTCTCTGAAAGATACTGGTTTATAGCTGTAAGGATTCTACTACTCATGAAAAAAAGGTTCTTGAAAATGTTTATCTAAATCAAAAAGAAAACTTATTATAGAAGAAATAAGTTGCTTTGCATTAGTTTATAATATGTTATGAAGAGCTACAGGGGGCTATAAAGAGATTGTGCCTCCATGACTGCTTCCAGGAACGACGATCAATACAGTGGCCAGCACCTCGGCTCCAGCACTCAAAACTCCATATATAGCTCAGCCTGAGACACCTACGTCGTAGGGAGAAATAATTCCGCCAGGGTGAAAGATGGGTCTCACGTATGCAAGGGATGTTCAGTGAACAGAAAATATTGCCATCCATTGATGTATTTATTCAGAACCTCATTTTTACGACCAGCCCGTGTTTACATCAAACTGAAAGAGCTTTTAAGGTTTGAAGCCAAATTAGGAAAAAAACAAGTTGATGTAAATGCAGTAGGCTCAAACTTTAAATTGATTAATTTTTACAGATAAAAAGGAATCCTTTAAAGACACACTGGTAGAGAAGGTGAGCTAGAATTCGCTTCTACATTATAGCGCTTTTCACCTGAATCAGTCCGTATAACTCCTTTAAACAATAGTTTTGGGATGAACAATCTATTATTGAACTTTCTGTACATTAAACGTAAATGCTCCTTTAAAATGACAATTTTTATCGGCTGTTATCATTACAACTGTGAGAATGGTGAAACGACTGTTCAATTTTGCCCTAATCATTTCATTTATGTATTTTTTTGTTGATTTTGTTCCGTTTCATTCTTTTGTGTAAATAAAGAGTACCTAGATACCCTCATACATATAACAAACAAGAAATAAAATATAAATTCCCTGATACCACTTGAAACGTCCACTTGGCTCAGCCTCGACTGAAAGCGCCACAGTGTGGTCCCTCAACGTTCGCGACGCACATCCGCCTTGGCGCGGGAGCGTTGGAGAGACGCTACCAGCCAATGCTCTTCTACCGACTACCCCGTTCCCCTGGAAAATCAGGAAAACAGCGTAATCCACTCTTATTCTTGGACATTGCCTATTCACAGCATCAACCGTAAACATTTTCCTTTATTTTATTTCTGAACACTTCAAGACTTAAAATGATTTTCCAAGTCATACTAATATTGAATGGTCGGGTTACCTGATTAACGTACCAGTGGGAGAGTCAAGTGTGGTTCGAAGCATGAAGGGGCCTGATAACTAATTGTACGGTTACGCAGTGTTGCTTTGTGATATCCACGCAAGAAGGCATGATATTACTTTTTATTGAAAGATTCGAGGATGTAGTTGTGTAGTGTACATACAGGTAAGAGTTACAATGTACAAAGGAACCCTGTTACAAGGTACTGAACTTGATAGTTAGCGGTCGAGCCGTGTACTATCGCCACCACGCACTGTCCTTTGCGGGGGCAGGTCATGCCGCCTGGGCACCACAGGCCTTCAGCTCCGTGAAGATCTCTGTGAAGAAGGCCGGCTCTGCATTGATCCTCAGCATGCTCCTACTGAGGGAGTTGACGATAAGAAGGCAGCGGTCCCAGAAGCGGTCCTTGGACTCCTCGACCAAGAACGGCTTGAGGGGGTAGGAGATCTCGTTGCCCATGTAGGAGTAGGAGAGGTAGAGGCAGGTGAGGACGACCGCCTGTAGCTGAGGCTCCGACTCGACGTCTTCGCCACGGACCAGCTCCCGGACCAGCATGTATACGAACACCACGTTCGCAGGGTTGATGAACGCTACGTCCTGCAACACATACAGATCGCATTAATCACACAACTCTCAAATTGGGAATATTCATAGAAACACATGTTATCATCAATAGCGGAATAAAGTGATGACATAAAAAGTCCATCACAAGTAAATACACTTTAAGACGAGGGCCTTCGATAACTTAGGTAATGACCGTTATCCTTTGAATGATTGATGAAGTTCACTGAGACCCTTCTGAAGGTAATTAGCGCCTCCGCACTTAAGTGCACCTCTCACCCACTACATGAATAAGCTATGAACTTAAATTATTAAAGTTCTATCACTTGAGAACATCATTGCCAAGTGCAAATACACATCGACCGTAGTGCCCAGGGTATCCGTACTCTTGTACAATGTCATTGCCGACGATCGTGGCGTGAGAGGGCACACGCAAGCGCTATTTACGTAGTTTCATTCTGAGAAACATTTCGATTCTGAACTTCAATCGTTAATGGCTGATATTTGAAATAGATCAGTCTACCCTACCTTTTGTACTTGCTTCAATGGACCTGGAAACACCATTATCGGTCATGGGCTGGAAATAAATCAACACCTCGGTGATTGGCATGTCAGTTTCAGAACCAATTATATCTTTGACGGCCCTTACACAACACTAATTATAAATAATAATGCTTGACGTGTAAGTTATTTGACGATAAATAACTACCAATTGACATACAACTTCACTAATATAAATATGTTCAGTTTATTTTCAATTTACAGTTAATTTACACTACTTAGAAAAAAAAGCACGGCCACATCAGTCAGTAATCACAGTATCTTCGTTTCACCCCATTTTTCTCTATTAATTCTTATATTTTTGAAAATAACTGAGATTCGTATACAGGCATTCATATAATAAATTTTATTTTTGAAAAACATATGCATAAGTTAAATTAATGATGACGTGGGACTCTGTCGAGTAAGTTTACTTGTCAGTTTCTTATAAACTTATTAAATTATTGCGAAATGAATTTAGTAATTTAAAATAAAAATATTTCACTTTATTTGTTAAACCATCTCGGTTGCTGAAAATTATCACGGTGCGGTTGGTACACTACCGCTGGCGGTTACGCAGTGAGAGATCGAATCAATGATGTAACAATTCCTTGCCTGCCGGGAGGTTCCTACGAAATATGCCCCTTTGTTTCCCTCAAAGCAGCAGTTAACTGCCGGCAGGCTCTGTCAGCCGCTACTGCGGCAGTTCCAGCAAAAAACGTACCTTAAGGGTGTGGTTGTATAAATTTCCGAAAAAGAAAATAAAACTGCTTTTTGATATTGATTCTTGAAATTGGTTGCAGTAATTGTTTTCCCTTTAATTTTAAAAGTACTTATGAGAAAAATACCGTATATTTTCCCGGGATGAGGAGGGTCCCAAAATATAAAAAAACCTCACTAAAACATTTCGACAAGTGTAATTATTTTTTTTTATTTTTTTCATAGCCCCTTTAAATATACAGATAATAATTATATACAATTATAGATCCTCAGGCGAATCTAGTTTATTTACAAATTATTTTTGTATTTCCGGTAGCATAGGTACATTATATACAGGTTTTGTTATTTTATAAAAATTATATAATGAATATGATATACCTATATTATGATGTACATTATACGTGTCTGGACTAAACTGACTGATAAAGGTGGTGGGGCTCACCTTTTTGATCAAACTTAAAACTAACTTACATACTAATTCTTAACCTAATTTTCCCCGACAGTCTGTTGCCATCGATGTGGGTGGGGTCATAGTATTAAACACTGGGTTAGTTAGGTGCTGCAACGAGTCAAAAAACTTGATATGTCTCCGGCGGATGAACTCACTCACCGACGGCACACCAAGCAACGGGTGCAGGTCAGCGTTCTTCAACCTCTCAAGATAGGTATGTCCGACCACTTTTCGCATGATTCCCATGATTCTGGAAATGTTGGAGACATTTGGCTGTATTGTCAGTCAAGTTGGTAAATAGCGGGGTACCGTACAGCAGAGCTGTTCGGAGGACACATTTATGCATCGTCAATTTGAGACGAAGCGACAGGTTGGGTGAAGTTAGCAAGTGCGATAGCCGGTAAGACCTGTGTAGTACTTTTTATATTTTATTACTATAATGAGTAGAGAAATGGAGATGCCTATCCATTTTTATACCCAGATAGTGCATTGAAAAAGCTGGTGAGTTCTCTTGCCCTCCTATACTATACGAATTTGGCAAGGTTTTTCCCCCTTTTTGAGGGAGAAGATTACGCAGTCGGTCTTTTACAAGGCGTTTACACTGATGTTTAACATGCCCAGTCTGTCACTGATAACTTTACAAACTGACTCGGCCTGTGTAAGAGCTCTTTGTGCACTCATGCTGCTGCTGTAAACCGCAATGTCGTTGGCGAAAGCGATTACAGTAGCTTTCCTATAGTTTGCCCCAACAATTTCAGATGTATGTTGAAATGTTTTATAGATAGATTTATTGAAACTCTAAGCCTGCAATGTACAAGAAGGTGCCTAAACCGTTAGGTCCACAGGTGATCCGTGTTACGTTTTCATACACAGTTCCAACTATGGTAAATAATTTATTCGTATTCTGATCTGGAATTAGTGTAGTAAAGCTGTCTGATAGTAAAGGCAATGGATAAGGATGTGTGTGGTATATGTATTGATTATTTTCTGACCATTAGACATCAGGATACGCGTGAATCAGGCTTAGTTTCGACAATTATAGTTTGCTAAGTCGCGCTAAGAAAACTGGTTCAGAAAAAGTTGTACAATGGGTTAGTTTGTGTTACACCATGATTGTGAGAGATACCACAGTTTGGACCATGCCTCTCGTGGCTATAATTATAAATAAAGTGTATTAAAATGATGAGCGTAAATATATTACACGTTTGCAGGGCTTGGGAATTAGTATGTAAGTTAGTTTTAAGTTTGATCAAAAAGGTGAGCCCCATTACCTTTATTAGTCAGTTTATTCCAGTCACGTATAATGTGTATCATTGTACTTGTTTATTCATTATATAATTTTTATAAAATAACAACACCTGTCTATAATGTAGCGCTGCAACAGGAAATACAAAAATAAATTGTGATTTGCCTCAGGATCTATAAGTATATATAATTATCTGTAAATTTAAAGGGGCTATGAAAGAAAAAAAATATTACACGTTTCAATTTAAGCTGTTTATAATTTGTAAATTGATTTGCCTGAGGATCTATAATTATCTGTAAATTTAAAGGGGCTATGAAAGAAAATAAAAATATATATTACAATTTTCTTGCTCACTAATACGTTCACCTTAGTTAAATATACTTTGTTTAAAGGTATTTAGTACGTTCGACCCTACCGTGGTTTAATTTACCATCTTTGTGCTAGATGTTACTCAGTGTCCTCAAAAGGTATTCTCTAACTCTTACAAACATAGAGCTCGGTTTGAAATTGACCTTTACAGTCTAATTGTTGATTTACAAGATAATTGAATTTAACATGATTTATATTTTCCACCAAGCGAGGCCAAAGTCCGGCAAAGTCTAATAGATTGGCTAGCAGCTTCTAACTGCTTATCTTCCGAACAATAGTTTCGGGCAAGCTGTACAAATCACTCACTTTAACCGTGTTTTGATCGTCCGCTTTCACGACGTTTATTCAATATATAATTTTTATAAAATAACAACACCTGTATATAATGTAGTGCTGCTACAGGAAATACAAAAATAAATTGTGATTCACCTGAGGATCTATAATTATATATAATTATCTGTAAATTTAAAGGGGCTATGAAAGAAGAAAAAAATATTACACGTTTCAATTTAAGCTGTTTATAATTTGTAAATTGATTTGCCTGAGGATCTATAATTATCTGTAAATTTAAAGGGACTATGATTGGCTAGTAGCTTCTAACTGCTTATCTTCCGAACAATAGTTTCGGGCCAGCTGTACAAATCACTCACTTTAACCGTGTTTTGATCGTCCGCTTTCACGAGTTCACGTAAATGAAATACGTTTCAAGTTTGCTTTGAGGTAAATTAAATTATTGATTTAATTAAAAATAAATCTCAAGTTGCCATAATTCTTTTGAAATCTTTTTTTTTTTTAACGGTAGTTGTACAGGTTACTACTGGTGATGAGACATTAATTGATGTGTGAATGACATTTGAGGGGATGATGTCTAGTAAGATAAACATTTATATCTTACCTCAATTGTAGGTTCCTTAGGAATAAAATATTCAAATATCTCGGTTCTCCCATATCTGTATAAATCAATGGTTCCTCAAAGAGGAACATAAAAAACATTCGATGATGTAACCTGTTAAATAACGAATCTTCCGCTTCCAATAACAAATAACCTTGTCAACAGTTCTAAGCTGTTATCTTCAGTTGCTAAAATGAAAAGTCACATGATGAAAACCTTGACTGTGCATATGGAGACAAACAAAATCTCTCATTCAAAGGAACAATCAATAAATAAAACATATTATCAGTCCGAAATTTGCCCATCCGTTGACTAAAATTTAAAAAAATCGACAAACAGGCAATAAATAATTAGAAAACACAACTATTAAAAAAATAACATAAAAAAATTGATGTAATTTATAATAAGTCCAACTTTAAAACAGGTTTGCTACACTATACAAATCATAGAAAATTAATTAATAGCCTGCAAAATATTGAAATTAATTTAGATTTCTTTGCATCTGATAATATAAATAAAAAAGAAGAAATAATAAACACAGGTATGCTAAGAAACCCACCCCCTCGACTATAGCTCCTAAATAAAGCCAATCGACGAGTGATTTCAAATATCATTATAAATATCTCACCACTAGCCTTCCGATATAATAGAACATTTATCAATATTTCTTAAAATAGATGTTTGTTGCTACATCATTGGAAAAAAATATTAATTGTTTTAGTGCCCAGAAACACATCAGTTAAAAATTAAATCACATTCTTCAAAAATTTATGTAATCAGGTACACAATGAACCTAAAACCTCAACAAGATGTTTAATCTATGGAAGAGATTTGTATTTATCTTTATTTTTTTTTCAAATTTTGCTCACAAATTAAAATTTTTTGTCACAAATAGCTTTTGAGGAATTGAGAGAGCTCACAAACAAAAAAAATGGGACCGATTTTCCAAGCTCATTTCTGTTACATATTTTTCATGTTCGCTTTGCCTAATTAATAGGGTTGTGTACTCCCTGATTTATTTTATGACTTTAAGACCTTCATCGGAATGCAAACATGCATAAACACATCCATACTTACAATGTGTACTCATATTGAGAGACAAATGAATGTAGATTGCCCGTACCAGTTTCAAAGTAAAGCCCCCTTCGAGCTCGGTGATCAAACTTCAAGGCTCTTTGATTTATTATTTTGTTTTATATTATTGAGTCATTGGAAAGGCAATCAAGCCGGGTCTAAGCGGATAGAAAAGGGTTCTATGAGATATTTCCAGCCCAAGGAATAATATTTTTCAAAGGAGGATCCCATCAGCGAGAGATGGGCTGCTCGCCGAAGCGTCAAACGCCATTATGAAGCTGTCTCAAGCCTTAATTTATGATAATGTATGTGAGTAGGGGCCAACGTTAAGTATTCATGGGCAGCCATGGAAATCGGGTTTTTTGATTGGCTTTCCTCGCGCTGAGTCAGTGAGGAACCCATCAAGTCACGGTTCGATAGGCTTCAAACCTGTCGCTAAGGCGCCTTCGGTATTGAAGTAGCTTCGACATTTGATAAGCAATATTGTCTTGTCTTACTTTCGGAAACTTTTTAAATCTTAATAAAGTTCAATATTTCTTAATGACTGTCGGGGGTGCCCGCCGGGGGAAGATCTCGTCGACCTAGACATTGCCTAGTGGGTGTTGGAAATAGATATATGAATACAACTGTGTCTTTGATCTTTGCTGGCGGCTTAATCGGCAGGCAACTTAATTCGTCCATAACAAAGGTGTCCCCCGACAGTGCACTAGTTTACGCGGTCTTGGAATGACCAAAAGTTCCCAGTCGGTATCTAAGGGTAGGCGAAAACCGTTTGGATCCAAAAGGCGACTTTGAACCGGAAAGATGCAGACTGGCCAACTGGGGGAGACGCTTCTAGGAACATTTTGTAGGGTCCCAAAGGCAGTCGTCTGCAAGGAAGCGATCCCTTTCTAAAATATGCTAGTTTTTAAGCGAGACAAAGTCAGATGATCCCAGGAGGGTTTGGGGTCTAACAACGCCGTACTAAACATAGGATCATACTGAGCAAGGATTGTAAACAAGCACCAGTGTAGAGAGAGAGCATTGCTCACTTCAAATCCTATTACGCTCACATCCCTGGTGAGATCTTGCCGTGTCGGGATCATGAACTAGTCCCCTCTGTACCGAAGCCGAAGATTTATTGATAAAATATGGAAAGGTGAGCGGGTGTTTTTTGGTCCGATAAGAGGGTAACTTGTATTTGTTCACCATTAATGATGGTACATGATAATATGCAGGAGTGATGTACCAAAGTACCCTTTCTTTGGCGTGATTTCGCTCTTATTGGTATCAGGTCTACCAGTCATCATTTATTATTGCATTGAATAATCTTTTTCTCAATCGCAAAATCACATGACTGCAGTCGCAAGTCGTCCTCTAAGTTCGTGAAAGCCAACGTTTTTTCTAGCTTTTGTTGTCTTGTTGCCTTCATCCTATGCGCAGCTTGGTCTTTCCTTTTTCGCAATTTTTCTTAGTTTCCATTAAATACACTGAATTCTAAATATCACTAACACGTACTGGTGTGTTTCAATTGTAAGTGTTAGGTAGAGGTATGGTTTTTTTGTCCACATCCTCCAACCAGCCTCTATGCCCTAAGAATAAGAAATCTCTGCCTAGCAAGTGGAGCAGGTGTGGCGACGGGATATCAACCAGCTTAGGGGGGAGAGTTCGGTTAAGCATTCGAACTAGACTACTAGACGTTGATAACCACTTAGTTTTACGCCTATAAAAACTAACCAACCAATCTTTCCGACTATTTTTAGATTAAATAAACCCCAGGAGTCTCCTGTAACTTACTGTTTCCAATTCAGGTTGGTTCACTCTAATCGTTTTTAGTTCTATTAATTCTAGACTTTCTAGCGTATCTTCAAAATCTTCCCTCGTCAAATACAGCTGATCTTGAGACATGACTCGCCCATATCACAGCCATACTACAAGATGATATATACTGTGGCATCAAAAAATAGTTTATTTCTGCTTTTAAGTACATTACTGTTCAACAGTAACAATTATGAATTAGATGCAAAGAATATCTTGAACGAATAACAAGCCAGCTCTACCAGAAGTTACAGGAGGAAGGGCATCACGATAATATGATGAAAGCAAATCAATTAACATCCTGGAAAGTATTGGAATTAAATGAGATTAACAACTCACATTGGATAATATTAATAAAAAAGAAGAAAGACTGTCTTTCCGCAATATGGTGTTTATTTGCCAATAACGTTTTTTACAGCTCTAAACTGTCTTCAGATGCTAAAACGAAAAGTCACACGTTAAATCCTCGACTGTGCGTTTGAAGACAACCAAAATATATCATTAAAATCAACAATGAGTGGATAAAACATATCCAAAATATTAGCATTGCTGAATTGCACCACCTCCAAAATGGTCTATCCATTTTACTAAAATTTTAAATAAATTGTAATTTAAACTTTATAATTAATTGAACATTAAAAACAAAAATATAAAAGACAATAATACACTAATCTCATGGTTACTCAGTCAATTGATAGTGTGAAAAAACGTACAGCATTTAAAATAATTTATGTTAAATCAAGTTTTAAAATAGATTTCAAATACATAATGAATTTTCAATCATTTGTATGATGTAGGAAACCTATTTCAAAGTCTGACAATAATTTTATAAGTTTTTTTCAATAGTTGTGTCTTATTAAAATTTTTAATTAATGGTTACTTGTGTTTCGAATTTATAAAATTTTTAAGTTTAGTAAAATGGATGGAATATTCCAGACTGTTAATGTTTTGAACATGTTTTATTTATTTATTGTTATCATTGTTGCTTTTAATGTTAGATTTTGTTTGGCTCCATGACTCGAAGTTATTATCATGTGACTTTTTGTTTTAGCAACTGAAGATGACAATTTCTAGCTGTCGAAAATGTTGCTGAGTAAAAACCATATTGAGAAAAGACGGAAGATTTATTATTTAATTATACCCTTCCACCACTGGCACTAATCATATAGACATAGGAATTTTTATTTTGGTAATTCGTTGTTCTTGTTTAAAAATAGTAAAATAGTAAGCTTCGCATAGAACTATAATTTTCTTTTATTCCTACAGGTTGTTACGAGACAAAAAAAGTAGTTGTAATAGATAAAAGGCCGGTCATAGAAGATGATAGAAAGAGGTTTTTGTGTGCAGGGGATGGTCCTCCCCATTGTGGGAGGGGTTAGTGTGTGGGCACGATTTAAGTGCACTATGCCCCTTCGAGGAACAGCTTCCATCATTAATCTTGCGAAGAGGCTTGACCCACATCTCCGGTGTACTCCACAGCCTTCGATACTTGTAACATTTATAATCCTTATGCCTGCATGAAGGAGAAAAACGTTTGATATGACATGTGTTCCCTTTCAAACTCTTTTGTATTTTGTCATTAAACTTTTACTTTTTTTTACTCATTTACTCTAGTCAGGAGAAAGGAAGAGAAGTACCTAATTATAACCTATTTTGTTATTTATCATAGCCCTTTTTAGGGGTTTCCGTCTGCGTTCGTCTATCATTAGGTAATATGTGGTGTTAGTAGACCACAATCTCAAAAAATGTATTACAACATGGTGTGGAGTTTGTATATAAAAGATCTAGTGTCTCTCCGAAGCTTAATTGATTTCTACCTTAACATACATGAACATTACTGATTTGTTTTAATGGAATTGAACTAAAATTTTTCGGGGGTTTTATCCTATCTGTTTGACTGTGTGCAATATGTGCTGAGAGTTTGGAGGTATATAATTTGAGAAATCTATTAAAACATCTAGTAACAATTTTTTAGCCACACTGAATTTAAGATTTTTGTTCTAAAATTATTTAACGCTTTTGTTTTAAAACAGCTTCATATATTTATATCACTATAATCTTGTTTTAGTCTGACAGGTTGTTAGGAGACAGTATAAATACGTTACTCTGCAGGGCTTCCTCATACTCTTGGAGTTAGGAATACAATTATCACAGTCCGTGCTTGGAAGTCTACCCAAATCTCCTCCATACCCCTTATGAGATCCATGAATAATTTAGCTGAAGAATACAAATTTGGAATAATCCTGCTATCTGTGGCACATTGAATGAGTTGAGATATTGTTTGCATGGAGACGTTATAATGGCGATGACAAATCCTCTTGAAGGAAGAATGGACCGATAATTACTGCCATTATCTAAGATTTAATGGAAACCTTAATTTATCTGCCCCCTTTATTTCAGAATAATTATTTTATTGCGTTTGGAGGTATAGCTGTGTTGAATAAATTTTTCATAAGACTTCTAGGCAGCTATTTAAAAGCATGATCTAAACTCCTGCATTTTTTAAAAATTATTTAATAATCTTATTTATGCGTGATTTTTACATTTTATATTGCTTGCTATAAGACATTAAAATGTCCTTGAAAGTAACAATAAAGGCTTATATTAATTTTAATTTAATTTAAAACATATACAAATAGTTAATAGTCCTGTGTTAATTAATTACGAAGTAATTATTACTGGATATATTTATTTTCAGAATACAAAAGCTTGGAAAGTGTAAATAATTTCCGTTACGAAGATAAATGATACAGCTTTACCCGCAATGCATATTTTCGTACACATAATAGCGGGATAGTTTTTTCTAAAGAACAAAATTTATCCATCCTATCCAAAACGAACAATTTTGAATTCATCTATTGCAGAGGAGTTAAAACTCGCCCTACGTCAAGTGTTGACCAGCACTATATAAAATCTTTCATCTTTAAAGTTGCAAAAAAGGAGCGACTATTTTTAGCTTGAAGTGCTCCGACTCGCACCGGTGCACATTTGATAATAAAAAGAAAAAGCCTTCAGGAACTTCAAAGAACTCCCCCCCCCCTATTCCCTCATTTTATATTTTATTTTCCATTTTCCTAATATCTCTTGCAAAGTGGTTCCAGCTCGAACCACTTCACTACGACGTCATACTACGGACATAACGTTTTAGTCCTGGATTAATATGAGTGGCTGTGGAGAACCCGATGATTACTTCTATAACAAATAAAAAAAATACCGAGATTTATCTGTGTAAATAAAGATTTTATTAAACTTTTAAACTTTAGCTACAATAATTTTTCATTAGCAGATACGACTATGGACAAGTTGGCTGAGGTCAAAATCGTGCGTTAGAATTAAAATTTTTTTTATCGAAGACAAAAAGCGACGAGTGTCATATGTCACATGTATATCATATTCCTATAAATATCCAATGCTTGAAATTTATATTTTAATTTTTAAATCAAATAAATTTAAATCCCATATATACATAAAAATAAAAACTAATATGAACAAATTAACGTCGTCGTTCTTAACTATGAATAAAATGTTCATTCAAATAAATACAAATCTCTAATTTCACTCTCATTCCTGTATACACCTGGTAGCCACAAACCCATGAGGAAGTAATCGGTAGTCATTTTATTAATATTCAGCTTTGTATTATACATATTATTGATTTATCCTTTTTAACGATTACGGATTTACAAGAGGACTCCTACAGGGTTTTTATTATTTTTTTTTATATTCATTGTGAATATCTCCTCCATGTCATTGTTGTAGTGGACATTGGTCTCATCATGATGATTTATATATTTGTACCATGTCATTGTTGTAGTGGACATTGGTCTCATCATGATGATTTATATATTTGTACCATGTCATTGTTGTAGTGGACATTGGTCTCATCATGATGATTTATATATTTGTACCATGTCATTGTTGTAGTGGACATTGGTCTCATCATGATGATTTATATATTTGTACCATGTCATTGTTGTAGTGGACATTGGTTTCATCATGATGATTTATATATTTGTACCATGACATTGTTGTAGTGGACATTGGTCTCATCATGATGATTTATTTTATGGCTTAAATGCTTCTCGAGGGTTTATATTAAGTGAACAACGTCATATCTTTGTATTCCCTCAAGTTATTTATTTATTATTCACAAGCCCTTTTAGCAGCCTATACTGACATTCTCAAGTTCGCAGAATTTAGTTAACACGTTGCCGCACACTTTTAATTTGACGATCCTGCTCAGAAACACTTTTTTTTTTCAATGGTTTATGACTGCCAGATGAAATCGAGTGTAAGTTGTATGTTTGGAAGTGAAAATTATCACATTTGGCCACAGTTTTTCCAAAAAAACTGTCGACTGCTATAACCGTAATTTGCTAATCATGTCATTTTTTTCTCTTCCCGGAGCAAATGACGGCTATGGCCGTCGTGACGACTATACGGCATTTGCTTTACTAATTCAAAATGATTCCTATGAATAAAAGAGTTTGAAATATGTGAATGCTGCTTGAAAATTAACGAGAATTGGCTGGAGTATGGAGTAAATTTTGTTTGATTTTTGGGTACTGCTAATGTCTAATGTCCATTGATGCATCGTAGTAGCTGTTCAAACCGGTGACCCGTCATAGTGTACGCAAATATTGGTGAACAGTAAAGAGGATTATCAGTTAACAAGTGTCGATTTTTTTTATTGATTAAAATGTGCACGACGGCTATAGCCGTCTTGTGCCTACATATCGCCAAAGATCGGACGGCTATAGCCGTCATTTGCGGCAACGTGTTAATAATAGGGATGTCTGACGTAAATTAATTGCGTCATATGTAAATATGTTTTGGAGATGGTGTGGTAGCTTAGTGGTGAGACTAGAAACCTGCAGGTTTAACTGACGTGTCTGGGTTGTTCCATTAATGTATGAATTATGTAACTGTTTTAGTCAGACTTCAGTCAAGTGAAGCACAGCAAGTTACTTCTCCCTCGTTCTCTCGGAGAGCCAACAGTTCCCATTAAAGAAGCATGTTTGGTGCCTGGCCCGAGGCACTAAACCACATTTTTCATGGGCCACCCTTCAGCCTGGGGTTGGGTGGGGAGATTTCACCCCCTCTGCCACGTGTGGCATAACAACCCTCAGGGGTAGCTTCAAGGCATTAATGCGTAATGACTGATAATGGAACCGGGAGCATATGCTTTACTGGCCAACTAAAAATTGGATTGGAATATTGTCACAATATTTATATATTTAGCATCAATGAGAAATTTTCTTTAATGCTATAGTTTTACAATCAGAATTCCATATCTGGCTAAGTATTAAATGAACTCTTTTGCATATCCTACCTGGCTCAATGTATTAGATATTCAGAAACTTTCTGAAATCTGTAATGTTATGTTTAAATAAAAGTTGACCAATAATTTGCTTCGGTAATAACCAGCTGTCTTTATAACTCATAGACAGCACCAAGGTGTTCCTTATTTTAAATAAATAAATGACTTAGCGTTAGTAGTTGCAAATATTTGACCTGTTTTATAGACAGGTGGACAGAAGCCTAAATATTTGTTGTAGATGGAAGATTATTTACGTTTTTATTGGTTCTTCATTATATTCACCTATGCTAAACTAAATACAAACTACAACAATAATTATGAATGCCATCTCATAATAGTTCTGTTTGTAATGCTACTTAATGCGTCACTAAAATAAGCTGTGTTAATTAATGTATTAAAAGTTTTCTTCGTGTTATAATATAACCCTATTATATTTCAAAGTGGGAACGTATTTACTTGTACCATTGCACTTATTTAAAATTAATTAATACAGAAAAAGATTAAAATTTAATTTATATTCAGTGTGTATCTGAAGTTGAAATGACAGTTAAATCACAGATGATGTTAGACCCAAACATAATGACGTTTTATTCAACCTCTCACGTGTAATGTCATTGTTTCTATATGCTTGGTATTTTATTCGTAGTTTTTTAAACTTATTTATTTGATAAATCATTACCCATCCTACAAGTCAGAAATGCAGTTTTGATTAATGTAAAAATTGTTAATAAATATTTACTTATGAATCAAAAAAATTTGTAAACCGGACAAAAAAGTTTTCTAAATTTTTTAAAAAGTCCGCTGTGGTTTAGAATACTCTAACTACTATCCCATAAAAGCAGAAGTTCCACAGGGCAGTGTCCTGGGCCCCATCCTCTATAACCTATACACCGCTGATGTCCCCTCTACCCCCAATACCTTCTTGGCAACATTTGCAGATGACACTGCAGTCTTGTCATCCCACTCAGACCCTGATATAGCATCTCAAAACCTTCAAAACACCTTGATGAGATCGAGTATTGGTGCAACCAATGGCGAATCAAGGCCAATGAGGCAAAATGTTCCCACATAACATTTACCCTCTGCCGCAAGTCCTGTCCGCTAGTCTTTTTAAATTCCATTCCTCTCCCTATGTCTGAGACAGTAAGGTATTTAGGCTTCCATCTCAACAAAAGCCTGACATGGAACCCACACACGAGGTAAAAAGACAAGAACTAAACAGACGTTTTGGACTACTATACAGACTACTTCGAAGGACATCCCATCTCTCAATAGAAAATAAACTACTTATTTACAAAGTTATACTGAAGCCAATCTGGACATACGGAATAGAGCTATGGGGGACAGCAAAAAAGTCGAACATCAAGTGCATCCAATCCTTTTAATCAAAAGTCCTGAGAACAATAGTAAATGCCCCCTATTACGTCACCAACAAAACCCTTCATAATGATCTTAATATACCCTACATTCTTGAACTCATCCCTTCCAAATTCATGAAATTCCATAGTAACCTATCCAACCACCCTTATCCCGTAGCACAGTCATTGCACTGCTCCACTCATCCTTATAATCCTCCTCGGAGACTGAAACGGCAGTGGCCTCGTGGCCTGCTATAAATGCGCAACAGTGGGAGTCCTGGCAATGGCCAGTTTCTCCAATCATCTCCTGAGCGTATGTGGCTCTCGCGCTCTTCGTCAGCCTCCACTGGCTCTTATCCGGTGACGTGGCTGGTGGGGGAGCGTGGGGGACTTCCCAAGACTCCGCTTCCTCTTTCGCTTGCGAGGGAGGCAACAACCGTGTGGACTTGGGGGGCCCCTGGGCTGTTTGTAAATATTGTATGAATGTGCCAGCGAATGATGAATTGTAAATATGGTATGAATGAAAACACTTTATAATTATTTATTGCCTATTAAGTAAAGGCAGATAGTAAAGTTGTTGTTATAATACAAAAAAAATTTTTTTTAAAAAGGTAATGAGTTTTTGCGCATGCGCTACTTTCTGAAACACCTCTCAACATCGCTCGTCCTTCGAATACTCTATTCTACCATTTTTAGGCCACAGTACAACCAAAAAATTGTTCTACCAGGCAACTTACGTGAGCTGGTCACGAAGGAGCCCTCAAGACGTAAGTAAATCGCTTATTTTTTTTGTGTAGAACAAAAGTAAAAGTGAAATCGGATCGAAAAGTCGGCCATTTAGAGAAGCATTTGTCATAGCGCCATCGGATCGTTCACTAACGTCACTCAATTATAATCTCTGAGCCGCTACGTTCTGGTGGCTCAGAGCCAAGACCCGTGACTCGTGAATGAAACATGCGTTTCTATCAGCAGCTAATGTCAGCAGATAATAAAAAAAAACGTACAAGGTCGTTGGGACCTACCCCCACTCCGTCGCCGGTTAAACGTAAGCCGCGGCGATCTAATCGAAACATAGCACCTGAAAACTCTTCGGCTCCCAGCAGCTCTATGGAGGAACTACCATCACTACCATCACTACCTAGCACATCGAAAAAAACAGCAACAACCACTCATGAGTCTCCGTAATAGAGGACATGGACTCTACACAAACACCCACACAGCCCAAGCCACCAGCAATATTCATACGAAACATCAGTAATTTTAAATTACTATGCACCCAACTAAATAAAATTGTAGGTACAGGAAAATACACTTGCCTCAATCGGTCCCGGGACACAAAAGTATCGCCGGACACTCCCGAAACATACCGTACAATAATTAAGTACTTAGAAGAAACTAAGGCCGATTTTCACACATACCAATTAAAGCAAGAAAGATCACTGCGGGTGGTGATAAGAAACCTGCATCCCACTACACCAGCGGACGAGATAGAGAAGGAGCTCTTCAGCCTAGGATACAAGGTTCGCCAAATTACAAATGTGCTCCGTGAGGAAAGAAAAGAAAATAATGCAAAAATCAAGACACCACTGCCCTTATTCTTTGTGGAACTAGAGCGAACACCTGGAGTGGAAAAAATCTATGAGGTCACCCACTTGTATTACACAAGAGTACAGGTCGAAAAGCCTTACCCGAAACGCGATATAGTACAATGCCATAATTGTCAGGCATATGGGCACACCAAATCATACTGCTACCACCCTCCCAGGTGTGTAAAGTGCAGTGGGCAGCACAAAAGCGAATTGTGCAAGAAGCCCATAAAATCACCTGCTGTAAGCGTGCTCTGTCAACAAGGCCACCCGGCAAACTATAAAGGCTGTGCGGCCTATAGAATTCTGAAGTCCAGAAGCGAACAACGTAGTCGTCCTGAAGAAGAAACACCAGCCACAGGCAGCCCAAGAAGCGCCCCCGCCAGAAGTTTGAGGCCTTCAGTATCTTTTGCTGACGCTGTTCGGAACAGAGAGCAGTCACAGGCATTGCCCACTCCTCCTCCACAAGTTCTTCTTCCCCAGCACTCCGTTCATCCCGTCAACCGGCAAACTCAATCCCATCCTCAACCACACATCTCGCATATCCCACCACCTTCCAGCTCTTCAGATCTCACCAGCCTTTTAACCTCATTCCTTACAGAGTTCAGAACCCTAATTACCCCTCTCATTTCCCTTCTTACAAATCTTGTCTCCTACCTTATCCCCGTTAAACAAAATCCATAAGTGGATCCTTCCGACTCCTTATCCATTCTCCTTTGGAATGCGAATGGTGTTCGCACCCACACTAACGAACTGACAGCATTACTCCATGACAAAAACATCGATGTAGCTCTTATTACTGAAACAAGACTCACAAGTAAACGATCATTTACCGTTCGACAGTACCAGACTTATCGAACTGATCACCCAGATGGAAGAGCTCATGCAGGCACCACTGTCATTGTCCATAACACCATATCCCATCACATAGTTCCTTTGGTAGCACATGATTTCCTTCAATCCACTGCAGTGTCAATCACCACCCTCACTTTTCCCCTTACTCTAGCATCAGTGTACTGCCCTCCCAATAAATCCATTTCCGATTCCCAATTCATCTCCTTTCTAGACTCCATCGGGCATCGTTTCCTTGTGGGTGGGGACTTTAACGCAAAGCACCAGCACTGGGGCTCAAGATCCACAAATACACGAGGACGTGCTTTGCTGTCTGCACTCACACGGAGACATTGCTCCACTATCTCTCCTGACACAGCTACCTATTGGCCATCAGACCCCAACCGAAATCCAGATCTCCTTGACTTTTTCTTCTACAATAGTTTAGGAACACTAAACTATTCACTCAAGCGCCTCGATAACCTCTCCTCCGACCATAGTTATTATTAACCATTTCCCTAAATCCAATTCACAAACAGCCTCCTCCTTCATTTATTAGGGGCCCAGTTGACTGGGACCACTTCCGTAAGATTCTTACAGACTCTGTAGACCTCAAAGTACCACTAAAAACATCCCAAGACCTAGATGATGCAGTGCATTCCTTCACTACTCTGATCCAGAGGTCGGCCTGGGAGGCATCGTCACCCCATCGTCACCTAAAAATTCACAATCAAAATCCTTTACCTCAGTATCTCAAAGACCTAATCAAATCCAAACGCCACTCCAGAACAGTGTGGCAAAGATCCCGACATCCTGCTGATCGTCGCTCATACAATCAGTACTGCAGGCTTGTAAAGCGGCAATTGGCATCCTTCCGTTCCGATTCTTTCAATTCCTATCTCTCCTCCCTGTCTACCAGGGACAACTCCCTGTGGAATGTAACTAAGAAAATCCTAAAATATCATCCTGTTTCACACCCACTCCGTCGTGATGACGGGTCCTGGGCGGCTTCGGATGGCGAGAGGGCGGAGGAATTTGCACTGCATCTTTCCCGTACTTTCACTCCTCATCTTACCCCTCAAAACAATAATCACCGTCCAACTGTCGAAGATTTTCTCACTTCCCCTATCCCTCTCTCACTACCACCAAATTTTTTTGAAAAAATCCTATTAAAACGCCTACTTCCAATCGTTGAATCCAAAAACCTTTACCCTACTCACCAGTTTGGTTTCCACCAACGACATTCCACAGCTCAACAAGGCCTTCGCATTGTTGATCACATATCCTCAGCCCTTGAAACCAAACAGTATTGCACTGCTGCCTTTCTGGACATAGCTCAAGCTTTTGACAGGGTCTGGCACGCAGGTTTGCTTTACAAACTCAAAGGAAATTTACCGCAAACCCTACTCCTAATCCTACAATCCTACCTTTCAAACCGTTTCTTCCAAGTCCGCTGTGGTTTGGAATATTCTAACTACTATCCCATTAAAGCAGGAGTTCCACAGGGCAGTGTCCTGGGTCCCATCCTCTATAATCTATACACTGCTGATGTCCCCTCTACTACCAATACCTTCTTGGCAACATTCGCAGACGACACTGCAGTCCTGTCAACCCATCCAGACCCTGATATAGCATCCCAAAACCTTCAAAAACACCTTGACGAGATCGAGTATTGGTGCAACCAATGGCGAATCAAAGTCAACGAAGGAAAATGTTCCCACATAACCTTTACCCTCTGCCGCAAGTCCTGTCTGCCAGTCTTTTTAAATTCAATTCCTCTCCCTGTGTCTGAGACAGTACGGTATTTAGGCTTCCATCTCGACAAGAGACTGACATGGAACCCACACACGAGACTAAAAAGACAAGAACTAAACCGACGCTTTGGACAACTGTACAGACTACTTCGAAGGACATCCCACCTCTCAATAGAAAACAAACTACTTATCTACAAGGTTATACCTAAGCCAATCTGGACATACGGAATAGAGCTATGGGGGACAGCAAAAAAGTCGAACATCAAGCGCATCCAATCCTTTCAATCAAAAGTCCTAAGAACAGTAGTAAATGGCCCTTATTACGTCAGCAACAAAACCCTTCACAATGATCTGAATATACCCTATATTCTTGAACTCATCCCTTCCAAGTTCATTAAATTCCATGGTAACCTATCCAACCACCCTAATTCCCTAGCACAGTCATTGCACTGCACCACTCATCCCTATAATCCTCCTCGGAGACTTAAACGGCAGTGGCCTCGTGACCTGCTATAAATAAGTGACAGTGGGAGTCCTGGCAATGGCCAGTATCTCCAATCATGTCCTGAGCGTCTGTGGCTCTCGCGCTCTTGGTCAGCCTCCGCTGGCTCTTATCCAGTGACGCGGCTTAGGTAGGGGCGTGGGGGACTCCCCGAGACTCCGCTTCCTCCTTCGCATGCGAGGGAGGTGACAACCATGTGGACTTGGGGGGCCTCTGGGCTGTTTGTAAATATTGTATGAATGAGCGAGGGAATGATGAATTGTAAATATGGTATGAATGATGACACTTATCTCAATTACTCATTGCCTAATAAAAGGCAGATTGTAATTTTATCTTAATAAATTGTTGTTTTCTCTCAAAAAGGTAATTTTCAGTGGCCGAGGAGATTTAAAAAAAATTGTTCATGTGTGTGCAATGGGTGGCTACACTGCTGAAACCTCTAATAACCTACTAAAAACTTACACTTAGTTGAAATAATGTGTAATTTAATTCTTTTATAGGCATGTTTATTGTTTTTCCATTTGTATTGTTACTATAGTACTGGAGCAATGTTTTTCTTTTAGAGAATAAAATCACGTTGAAAACACTAGTTTAGCTGCATAGAAGACTACATTCAATAAGTAGTCAAGAAACCGACGATGTGGCCAATTCGCCGTCTAAGTACCTCCTTTATTTCGTTTATCTGTATTCTGTTTTATTTAAAAAATAAAATTTAGTTCAAAAATGATTAAAACCTAACCACAAACCTAAAAAGATTTGTAAACTTGTATATATTGTGCGCCTTATATTAGGCAGTCGCTACCGGCCGAGTAGCCAAGTCCGCAAGACCGTCCTGCAATGCGGGCTATCTCTACCCGCTGTCCCGTGACCTGCATACCCACTTGGGGCCACTGAATCAAGATTGTCAGCAGTGAATCGATTGACAGGGCGCCAATTACGATCGACTGGGTACAAATCACAACAAACAGACCTACAGACAAACCTAAGGAAAAAGAAATAGTTTCTTATTAATTTATGAATTTTTCAATAATCCATGATTGTTTTTTGCTCTTTGTTGATTGATTCAGACCTATGAAATCAATCAAAACCTACGAAAGTGTATAGCAGAAAAAAAAATAGAAACGGCATGACATCAAGAAGGCGAATGGTATTCAGTGATGATCCGAACCCGTGAACAATACTCTATCGAAATAAATGGATCAACCAGATGAAAGAGATATTTCGGTCATGGAAGTGTCCAAAGTCTAAGACCGACTGGCTCCAAGATATCGTGCGTCGATGAAACAGAAAGGTTATTTTCGTGATAAGCTTTTCGCGTGTAGCACGCTTTCTTTCTCTCGGCGAAGATATAAAGATGAAACAAATGCCATGATCCATTCGACAAGGATATTATCGAAGTCTTTCGCCGCATTAGTCGAATCGTTAAGAAATATGGTAGAAGAAGTATTAATCAATTGTAGCAGACCTGGACTGGGACTAATCTAATTTTAAATATTGAATTTCCAAACCTGTACCAGCTCACGAACAGAGTTTTGAACACCCAACATAACCCCCATCTATTTTTTCTCGACAAAAAATGGGCTAAACAGTTGTTAATTAGGTGAAAGTTTCCCAGTTTTTTTGTTTTGTTTTTTATGTAATATCCTGGTAATCCATAAATAAATGTATTTTCATTCCAATATAGTTCAAACACATACATAGTACATAATTATAGTTCATAGTGTTTCAATTATAATTCATGCAGTAACAGCCAAGAGACCTCCCAAATCCACAAGGTTGTGACCTCTCCTGCATGCTAAAGAAGAAGCGGAGTATTGGGAAGTCCCCTACGATTGTGTTATTAGAGAAGATAAATTAGAAATAGTCTTTCATATTATATTGTATAGTCTACTTCATACTCTCTATTATCTTTATGTTGAACATTGAGGTTTTTTATTGGTGGTTGTTTTTTCTCTAAATTTAAAGTATGTAAATGTAAGTAAAGTAATTAAAAGTATGAATGAGATCGTTTATCACAATTACTTATAGCCCAATAAGGTAGATTGTAATTTTATCAAAATAAAATTGTTGTTCAATTTAAAGTAGATACCTAATGTAAAAACTAATAATAAGACAATGAATGATCGAAGGACAGATCGAATATGCCCTTATCATTGTACGTAAATGCAGGTAATGAAATTACAATAAATATTTTTCTGTATGTATAATAGTTTATTTTTTCCTGAAGCAATATTAAAATGTTTTTTTCAATGGAATGAAGTTGTTTTATTTAATAAATTTATGTGGATGTTATTGGCATTACTTTATACTAAATAAACTCTGTTTAGTTATAATTATCTATTTGCCATTAAAAAGCATTTTATATTGCTGCTGAAAATGTTAAATTCGAATAAATGTTTTAACGCAATGATTTAAACATTGAAAGGTTTGATTTGTAAATATTCATATTCTATTCACTATTATAATTTCTATGATTTCAAACCGGTAGTTTTTACTGAGTGGAGTTATTACCTTATTAAAAAATAATTAACATGACAATATTGGCCTAATGTGGAAATTTATTTTTCACAATTTATTTTATACTTTGAAACGAAAGAAAGTAAAGCATAGATTTACTTTAAATTTTAAATTCAATTAAAATAAATGGAAAACAAATATATGAAATATAATTTGATGAATGCACGTTAGTTAGTTTGTTAGAGGTCAAAAGAGATTTAATCTCTACTATTTATGCAGTTCAGCGGAATAAATTTCATTTTATTTTTAACCGGCCAAAAGTGAGATACAAAACAGTTTTCTAGGCAATGGTCTCATTTCTTTGAAATTTAATAAGGTGCCATTTGGATGGATTATTTGATTATGTAATATGGGTGATGTACATTTCAAGAGTATTATATGTCACAAACTGGAATTTGCCTAAAACTGGTGAGCACTGAACCTTACCCAATGAGAACCCTATATAGTCCCTTGAGACACCCTTATTTATAGCTGAATGTTATTTTAGACGAATGTTTATAAAGTTAAGGCTTAAAAAAATTTATATCCCTAAAACAAAAACATTTTTATAGTGTATTCTTGAAGAAATAACGTTTTTCAGAGAAACACAGGGTGACAACGTTTTGTAGATAGTTTTACGAGCTAAGTTATAACTAAGCATTAGATAAAATAAACTTTCTGTTGAACCTTGGAAAAGTTCAAGTACATATTTAAGCTCCATACTTCAGTCAATCATAAGTCCGGCTCATATAAGAGGTACGAATACAAATTAAATCTTTATTGTGATACAATTACAATCTGCCTTATTTTGCAATAAGTCATTGTGTTCAATGTGCTTATTCATACCATATTTACAATTCTTCGTTCACTGCTCATTCATACAGTATTTCCAGTTTAAATCCAGATGATTGTCACCCCCCTTGGAGGTGAAAGAGGACGGAGTCTTGGGATGTTCCCAACGATCCTCCATCAGCCGCGTCACCGCAAACGAGTCAGTGGAGAGACTTACGAAGAGCGCGGGTGACATGACTGGATAAACTGGCTATTGCCAGGGAACCCACTGTCGCGTGTTTATAGCAGGTCACGAGGCCACTACCACTTAATCTCCAAGGAGGATTATAGGGATGTGTGGGGCAGTGTAATATTATAAGAAGTATTGTTAGGACTTGATAATGGTAGTGTAGATCTATTTTGACAAGAATATTTATGGGATAAATTTCATTTGCCTTTTATTTGTAGACATTTACATTTTTCCCTATAAGGGAATAAGAACGACAATTGTGAAATGTCAGTTAAAGCAGCTAGACGTTTTCTTCTGACTAAATCAATTGTTCAGAAAACATAATAGCATAAAAGATGTAATGTTTCCATAACATCTTTTTTTTTTTATAAACTGTCATTATTTGGGATACTCAGTTGTTGCATTATTTAACATTATTAAATAATGCAGACCACGTGGACAAGAGGCCCTCTTTAAGTATTTATTCTTGTGGAGTTTTATTCTGAGGACAATGGAGACGCGAATGCTCAGAACACCTGCAAATGAAAGAGAACAATTGATAACGCAAAACAAAAGAAACCTGCACTACAAAGAGCACTAAGCCAGTAATCAGACGAAGCCGGTTGTGTCTACAAAAACAAGTAGGCTAAAACCAAGAACATCTTTTATGGAAGAAATGCATATTTTTTTGGGGGGGGGATTTTTTTAATTTCTCGTTACTGTTATCATTTGGGCTGAAACTATCTGATTTATTTGGAAAAAAATTATTAGGATGTTTCAAATTCGGACAGTTTGTTGAATTTAAACTAATTGTATTACTGTGACCGATAGACTTTTATAGCCAATGTAAATTAGCGATTGTTTACGCCTGTAATTCGTTTATTTTAGTTATTGAAGGAAAAAATTATCAGTCATTGTTTAAGCCGAATAAGGGGTCTTGCGCTGACAAGTAATTATCTAACAAAGTACCCTCGTAAAATTTATTAAAAAAAAAAAAAAAAAAAAAAAAAGTGTAAATTAGAGATAAATATTTTTTTTGTATTTGGTTAGTTTTATATAAAGAATTAATAATTATTGATAATATTATAAATGTTCTAAGAATATCTTTGTGTTTCAAATGTGAGTGTATTGATTTTGTTTTATGGGAAATATGCTGGAAAGTAAACAAAACAAATAACGGTGCGGGACGCCTCCGAGGCCCCGTAAGACCCTACATCCTTTATAGAGGATTAAAAGGACGGAGCACCGGGATCAGTCGCTTGCAGTCAGTGTGTGGATCAGTTGGCCAACACCCGCCGGAGCGCCCCCCCCTCATCTCACCACCTTATCGGCCTATGGTTTATGGGGAACACCTCTGGTTGGAGATTTGACTTGGAACTAGTATGGATATGAGCATATCGATCATCGACTCACCGATTCCCTCCACCTGGAACCTCACAGCTGAATGACTAATCCACTATCTAGCTACGACAGGTAACCTCGTTGGACGTAGCTTCCACGTACCGAGGGTTTATGTTGTTTGTTTACGTCGTTCATCAGTTTACACCAAATAACACCAACTTTGCATACGTATAGATAAACACGGACAGTGATGTATTTGTTTTGTTCTCATTCTTCGATCAGCAAACTTTAAGTTAATAAAACTCTGGTTTACAAGTTTCCAGTTTAGTAAAGTTTAAGTATTTTTCTGTCCAATAGTTTAAGTAATTTTTCTCTCAAATAGTTTACTTATTTTTTTTATCAAATAGTTTAATTATTTTTTTTATCAAATAGTTTAATTTTTTTTTTCAAATAGTTTAAGTATTTTTTTTTTTTTTTATCAAATAGCTTAAGGATTTTTTTTGTTTATTATCATTTAATAAAATGTCGGTAATCTAAATGTCAATTCCCTGTAATATTTCAGGTTCCCCTGTCCTTGGGTAATGCCCTCTCCTGGCATTAATATTTTCCCCAGATTCCTGTAAACATTTAGGGGGAGGAGGAAGAGAGAGAAAGTCGGGGGTTTACAAGTGGTGTCAGGTGTGGGGTGGATTGCAAGAAAATCCACTAATCCGGGATAAACTTTTATTTCGAAAAAAAAAAATTTTTTTTGATAAATCCCTTTTAAAATGTCGGTTGAAAGTAACCTCCGACAGAGGATAGAAGAATTAGAGAAGGCTAACCTGGCTTTGGCCCAGTCGGAAGAAAAGTTGAAAAATGAACTCGAAGCTAGCCGGACAGAGATAAAGGAAGGAGGGACACCTAAGCCACCAAGGAAGGATTTGTCCTTGCAGGGTCTGATCAAGACGTGGGGAGGGGAGGCGAGTGCCAGGCCGGTTGACGAATTCCTAGAGTATGTGGAGGAAGTAGCAGCTTGTGGAGCTTGGGAGGACGTTGACCGAGTTCGGATTTGTAGGCTCAAGTTACAGGGCCCGGCAGCCGCCTTTGTCAGAGGAAATGAGGAATTAAAGGGTATTGTCAGCTTTAAGAAGTTTGCAGACGCACTGCGAGAAAGGTTTGGAGATCCACATACTTTTGAATATTATGGAAGAATTTTGCAGGAGACGAGTCAACAGCCAAAAGAGAGGATCCAAGAATTTTCGGACAGATGCATTTCCTTGGGGGGGAGAATGACCAGGTCCGATCTATCTGGGAATGAAGCAAAGTGGTGGGCGCGGGAAGTAGAGAGAAAAGTGCTAGAAGCGTTCATGAGGGGACTCTCGGGTGAGGTGGGAAAACAGGTGTTGTTCGGACGCCCAGATACACTGAAGAATGCAGTGAGATTGGCGTTAGAGGTAGAACAAGCCTTGCAAGAGCATCAACGGGGAAAGAACGTATATGTGTTGGAAGAGGCAGGGGGCAGGTCCGGCCCCTGCCATGAGCAGCAACGAGAGAGTGAGAGAAATAGGTATAGAAGCTCAGTGGATCCTATCGCCAGAAACGAGGACCAGGCCTCGGCACGGGGAGCGGGAGCGGTGTTTAGCTTAAGGGAACAGATCGAAGACGCTTGTATCAGCGCGATTCAAAAGGCGCTTCCCTCGAGACTAGGGAAATCCGATTCTCAGCGTTGCTATCGGTGTGGAGAGTTAGGACATTACGCAAGGGGATGCAGAATGCCACCACCGGCTAAAGGAGTAAGCAATAACCCGGGCCCCAGAGAAAGGGTAACTTGCTACAGGTGTGGACGGCAAGGGCATATAGCGAACCAGTGCAAATCCCAGCAGCTGCCCGCCGAAAAGAAATTGAACCCCGTGCAGGGGCCCCCCAAATGCTTAAGACCCGACGGTCACCCCCCGTCTGGGCCGGAGAAACCCAAGCCTGTGGATGAGAAATGGCTTACAGGGGTGGGAGCCGGAGTAGGTAAATTGATAAAACTGGACATGCTAATTGGGGGATATCTCCACCACATGATAGTAGACACGGGGGCCGAAGTGACGCTAATTCGCACAGCGCTTCCGGGAGTTCAATTAAGGCCCGCCAGTGTCCGAGCTAGAGGAGTAACAGGACAGGCTCTGCGTATTTTGGGGGTACAAGAGTTGATGTGCCAAGTAGACGGCCTGGAAGTGAAACATCAGGTGATGATAATCAGCGTGAACTTGCCCGGAGACGGAATCATAGGTTTGGATTTGCTAGAAAAGCTAGGAGCCAAACTGGATATTCGTAACCGGGAGGTGATAGTGACGCCGCCTGACGCTGGCCTGAGTTTTGAGAAGCAACCAGTCAACGTACATCCCCTTCACCAGTTGGGAGTGGCAATAAATTCCTTAGAAGCGAAAGGGAGAAGTACAAGGGAAACGACGCAGGAGGAGCCAATTCCAAAGGATGGATCCACGTCCGACCTAATCCATGCCCAAGAAAGAAAGCACCAACAGAAGAGGGAAAAGAGGGCCAAACGCGGAAACCAGCAGGCCGCGAACAAAGCAGTAGAGACCCCGGGATCCCGCGAACAACCCGACAAGCACGATGAGACCAAGGGGCTAGAAATTACCAGCCCTGCTCGAATCGCAATCCCTTCGTGTAGTGAGAAACTCATTAGAGCAACGATCCACCAGAGAGAGAAGGCAGTGGTGGTTGTCGAGCCGGTACCCTTGAAACAAGGTAGCTTAAGAGTAGGGCGAAGTATTGGGCTCGTAGAACACGGGGAGGTTTGGATCCAACTTATGAACTTGGGGCCGGTGGATACCTACCTCGATAAAGGGCAATTATTGGGAATAGGCGCGGAATGGCATACGGAGGAAAGAAATGAAAGGGACGTTCGGATACACCGAGTAGAGGGTAGCGAGAATGCTCTGGAAAAGGGGGCTCAACTATGGAATGTAGACCACCTCGGTGAGTCGGATAAGGGTGTAGTCGAGTCGCTGCTAGAAGAGTTTAAAGATCTATTCGAAGAACCGGGAAAGGAAGGCTGCTCTACTGGGGTGAAGCATAGAATACCAACAGGGGAAGCTCCCCCGGTGATCAAGCGCCCGTATCGAGTGCCCTTCAACCAACGAGCGGTAGTAGAGGAACACTTAGAAGAAATGTTACGCAAGGGAGTGATAGCTCCTTCCGACAGTGCTTGGGCTGCACCTGTCGTGTTGGTACCCAAACGAAGTGAAGACGGAAGGACCCAGTATAGATTCTGCACTGATTTCCGGGGGCTGAATGCAGTAACGCAGGTGGATGCTTACCCCCTACCATTGATTCAGGAAACATTAGAGATGTTGGGACAGAGTAGGCTTTTCACAACATTAGACCTTGCTAGCGGCTACCACCAAATACCGGTGGCCGAGGAAGATCGACCGAAAACTGCCTTCACCACCCTAGGGGGGCACTACGAGTACCATAAAATGCCGTTCGGGCTTGCTGGGGCCCCAGCCACATTCCAGCGAACTATGGACCAGGTACTGATGGGAGTTAAGGGGACTGACTGCTATGTTTATTTAGATGACATTATCATCTTCAGTGGTGATATGGATGAGCACTGCACTCGATTAAGAAGGGTGCTGGAGCGACTGCGGGGTGCTAATCTGAAGTTGAAAGGACCAAAATGTAAGTTTGTGGTCAGGCAGGTAAAATACCTTGGCCACTTGGTAACCAGTGAAGGGGTGAAACCTGACCCAGAAAAGATCACGGCGGTGACAGAATTTCCAAAACCCGGTTCGGCTCGGGAAGTGAGAGGCTTCCTGGGTCTCGCTGGATATTACCGGAGGTTCGTACCTCAGTTCGCCGAAATTGCCAAGCCCCTCACCCAGTTGACGGGGAAGGGAATGTCATTTCACTGGGGGAAAGAACAAGACGAGGCGTTTACCGCTCTACAGGAGATATTGTGTTCTGACCGAGTGCTGATTTATCCTGATTTCCGGGACCCTTTCATTCTGGCGACCGATGCCTCTGGAATGGCAGTAGGGGCCGTCCTCTCACAACTCCGAAACGGACAAGAAAGGCCTATCGCCTTTGCCAGTCGACAGCTACACCCAGCGGAACAAAATTATTCGGCTACCGAAAGAGAGCTACTTTCGGTAGTCTGGGCAACCAAGCATTTTAGGTGCTATCTGTTGGGTCGAAAGTTTACACTTGTCACTGACCACGCTGCACTTAAATGGATGCTGTCCCTAAGAGACCCGTCCTCACGCTTGATGAGGTGGGCTCTCAGACTCGAGGAATTCGAGTATCAGGTCGTCCACAAACCAGGGAAGAAGCATACCAACGCGGACTCCCTGAGTAGGGCCGTAGCGGGTATAAGGACGTTCGACGAAGGAGCCCAACGGGTTCTTTGGAAAAGAGGGCAGGAACAGGACGAAGAATGCCAGAGATGGGTCAAAAATAACCCACGAGGGTTACGGACGGGGGCGGATGGGATAATACACTACGGAATAAGTGATGACCCAAATCAATGGAAAATTTTGGTTCCACTAGATCGCCGGCAACAGATCATGGAGGAACACCATAGTCGGCCATGGGCGGGACATCCGGGAAGAGAACGTACCCAGGAATTGATAAAGAGTAAGTACTATTGGCCCTCGATGGGGAAAGATATAGAAGAGTTCGTTAAGGGGTGCCACTCGTGTGCTCAGAGAAAGACCCCCCCTGGGTTAACAGCTCCTCTAGAGGCCCCCTTCTTTCCCAAGGAGCCATTCGAAATGGTTTCCCTGGATATCGTGGGGCCGTTCCCAAAGAGTAGCCGCGGGAATAAATACTTGTTAACTTTTATAGACCACTTCAGCCGATACACTGAAGCTGAACCTATAAGAGAACAGACGGCGGACGAGACCGCTCGGGTTTTTGTCGAGCGTATAATCACCAGACATGGGACTCCAAAGAAACTACTTACTGATCAAGGCAGGAATTTCGTGTCGGCGTTGTTCAAATCCGTGTGCAAGGGCTTAGGCATACAAAAACTCCAAACCACCCCCTACCATCCCCAGAGTAATGGAATGCTGGAACGCTTTCATCGTACACTGGGAGATTCCATGGCTCACTTTGCCAGAAAAGATGGGCGAGATTGGGACCGGTGGGTCCCCTATTCACTAATGGCTTATCGCTCCATACCACATTCTGCCACGGGATTTTCGCCGAACTTCCTGTTATATGGCAGAGAGCTCCGCACTCCGGAAGGGGAATGGATAGAGCCTGTGGAAGCGTTGGAAAACGCCTTAACACAAGATGAAGCTGCAAGGATTAGGGTTCGTGTAGAACAGGCCTACGAAGAAGCCCGTGAAAGGACTAAGAAAACTTGGGCTCGCAGAACCGCGGCGGTTAACCAAGATAGGAGATCCCGAACTTTCACCGAGGGCGACGCGGTATACCTACATGTACCCGCGGTAAAACCAGGAAATTTAAAAAAATTTCATTGCCCTTGGACGGGACCATGGATAATAGTCAAGAAATGCAGTGCGGTAACCTATGCAATCAGAAATGAAACCGGCGGGACCCAGGTAGTTCACGTGAACCGCTTGAAACCGGCTTTTAACAGTGGTCTCGAAACGGAGTATCCAAAGGAGCAACAGTCTGAATCGGAAGATGACGATGACGAAGTAAGGGATAAGGAAAGAGACCAGGAGGACTTCTGGCCGATCCCCCTAACCGACTCTGACGAGGAGGGAGAGCCCCATCCTAGAGAAAGGGCCATTGGGAACGATTCCCTATTGGCCACTAGCTCGCCAAGGAGGGATGTAGTGGCTCCAAGCTGGTGGCCTGAGGGCGAAGCGGAGGGGCGACCGAGTATTATCCGTACGGATGAAGATGTTTCATCGAGCGAAAAGGAGCCCACCCGCCCGGTTACCCCGTTGGTGAACACATCGGAGGTCTCGGGAGAGACCTCGGTGGAAGATGACAGTACCAACTATCGAGACCCGACTTGGGAGGCGGATAGTACAGAGGCACCGATGTTGCCGCGCAGTCCCTACTTATTGAGAAATAATCGCCGGTCTAGCCGGGGAGGGAGAAACAAAGAGTGAGGGTGTCAGTGCGTGTCACGAGAAAGAAAAGTGTTGACCTAGGGTCAACACTTTTGGAAAACGGGGAGTGTTGTGACCGATAGACTTTTATAGCCAATGTAAATTAGCGATTGTTTACGCCTGTAATTCGTTTATTTTAGTTATTGAAGGAAAAAATTATCAGTCATTGTTTAAGCCGAATAAGGGGTCTTGCGCTGACAAGTAATTATCTAACAAAGTACCCTCGTAAAATTTATTAAAAAAAAAAAAAAAAAAAAAAAAAGTGTAAATTAGAGATAAATATTTTTTTTGTATTTGGTTAGTTTTATATAAAGAATTAATAATTATTGATAATATTATAAATGTTCTAAGAATATCTTTGTGTTTCAAATGTGAGTGTATTGATTTTGTTTTATGGGAAATATGCTGGAAAGTAAACAAAACAAATAACGGTGCGGGACGCCTCCGAGGCCCCGTAAGACCCTACATCCTTTATAGAGGATTAAAAGGACGGAGCACCGGGATCAGTCGCTTGCAGTCAGTGTGTGGATCAGTTGGCCAACACCCGCCGGAGCGCCCCCCCCTCATCTCACCACCTTATCGGCCTATGGTTTATGGGGAACACCTCTGGTTGGAGATTTGACTTGGAACTAGTATGGATATGAGCATATCGATCATCGACTCACCGATTCCCTCCACCTGGAACCTCACAGCTGAATGACTAATCCACTATCTAGCTACGACAGGTAACCTCGTTGGACGTAGCTTCCACGTACCGAGGGTTTATGTTGTTTGTTTACGTCGTTCATCAGTTTACACCAAATAACACCAACTTTGCATACGTATAGATAAACACGGACAGTGATGTATTTGTTTTGTTCTCATTCTTCGATCAGCAAACTTTAAGTTAATAAAACTCTGGTTTACAAGTTTCCAGTTTAGTAAAGTTTAAGTATTTTTCTGTCCAATAGTTTAAGTAATTTTTCTCTCAAATAGTTTACTTATTTTTTTTATCAAATAGTTTAATTATTTTTTTTATCAAATAGTTTAATTTTTTTTTTTCAAATAGTTTAAGTATTTTTTTTTTTTTTTATCAAATAGCTTAAGGATTTTTTTTGTTTATTATCATTTAATAAAATGTCGGTAATCTAAATGTCAATTCCCTGTAATATTTCAGGTTCCCCTGTCCTTGGGTAATGCCCTCTCCTGGCATTAATATTTTCCCCAGATTCCTGTAAACATTTAGGGGGAGGAGGAAGAGAGAGAAAGTCGGGGGTTTACATTACAATTATTTTTATCGCTTAATAACGCTCATATTTTTAAAGCTAAATTTAAGTGCATCGTTTAAAAGTTATTCATTAAAAATTAGTCTCCTGTTGAAGAAAATCACCAAGGTTTTTGCTGGGGTAACTTGATTCATTGTTGTTATTTCCATAAGAAGGCATTCTTAGTCCTTTTTTTGACCTATATAACTAGATAAGGTCAATAATTAATTATTTGTTAATAAATATATTTTTCCATGTTAAAATCTATCAATTATCTTATCATTATTAGTGATACACCAATGAAAACTAATAATAAAATCAACCCTTATTATGAAAGGTCACTAATGAATCCGGGAGAATCAAAGGGTCACCCAACAATTTTTCGTTTCAGGGATAAGTCTGGTCAAGGCTAACTCAGCCTCGAGAGGATAAATAAGTATCCCTTGAATAAAAATTAATGAATTCGATTAAAATTGAATTTTCAGACGTCACTCATCACCCTCAGAGCCACTTACAAACAGTTCAGTTTTTCTTTTTTCTTCAGGAAACCAACCTTAGGTTATACATTGCATATTACGCAATATGTGGTGTGGCCATTTTAGAGGACAATAATCACAATTTTACATCCGTTTGGTGTAGATTCACCCTGTTTATAATTTTATATAAATATAAAATATATTTTCTACCCCTATAAAAACTGTTATTATTAAAGTTTATTAATGTTATTGTCTTAAATGTTATTTTTTTTAAACTAAATACGATGTTCTGTTGATAAAGCTGCAAACATTTACTAATATTTATTAATATAATTTTTATTTTTTCCCTCTTATTTTTTTCATTCAATTTAATTGTGTATTAAGTATACAGTTTTTCTTATTTTGTATTTACAAATTGTAAAAATACTTGAATTATTTTCAATTTGAGATATATCTTGTAGTTTTTAAATATTATTTTTTATCCCCCGAGTGATGTACTGTATCTTATTTGTTGGCCATGGCTATTTTATTTATTTGTGCATAGTTATTATTTATAGGAGATTATTGTATTTTTTTTGTTGTCAATCTTGTTTATTGCATATTTTAATACATCTCCGCACCTTACACGCTATTTTCCGTCTTATAACACCCCTATATTTTCTTTTTTACACTATTCTATTCGATTCCAAGCCAATACACAAAAAACTCACTACTGATCCGTAGGTAAATATAAGCACCATATTATCACCATGCAGAGCACAAAGCACCAAGCTAGATATCGACAAAACATCTCCGTGCTCAGGGATGGAACATGTTGAAAGTTAGCTACAAGCTTGGTAGGGGTTCGTGAGCCATGACGTCATAGGCTAATTGAACTTGCATCATTAGAGTGAGCCGGCTCATGCGGTCTTGTAGACAACTCTCAACTCGGCTAACAATGTCAGCAACTTGAGCCCTTGTTTCCTTGTTGAATAAATATTTAGAGCATTGAGTAAAGTCTTGAGCGAGTGAGTAGCACTTTATTCGAACTATTATATAACTCTGATAAGGGTGAGGTATATATGTGTTTGAAGTCTTTTAAAAGTATAATCTACTGATTATAATTAAACAAAAATTGATAGTTGCTGATAAAAAGTTAGCTGATGTGAAAAAAAGTTGGAAAGTAACATATAATTTAGGTTTTGAATAACACCAATCTTAGTTACTATTCATAAATTTTACCACATCTTCTAATCTACTACCTCATTGTATGCAAAAATACTTTCATTCAAGAAAACTAACTTTTTTTTTGTTACGATCTACATGTATTTAAATTCTCTTTGATCATTGTGAAAATTATATTAGAATCTTCTGGATAGAACTAATTTCATCCATCAGATAAGCAGGCAAAAAAGGGACACATCAATTCTGAAAAACCAATCAGCAGATTCTTCCAATTTTCAAAGGAATCATTACATGATTTGATACCCGTTACGTTCAGCAGCGTAATATACTT
The DNA here is from genome assembly GCA_930367205.1 of Acanthosoma haemorrhoidale. NCBI lineage: Eukaryota > Metazoa > Arthropoda > Insecta > Hemiptera > Acanthosomatidae > Acanthosoma > Acanthosoma haemorrhoidale. Next base: position 83,162,089 of record OV884014.1, on the reverse strand, counting down.
ACATCGGATTAGTAAGAAATTTGATTACCTTTTCTAAGGTGTGGCCATTTAAAGTGAAAAACAGTTGTCTGAAATAAAATCACTATGTACTGTTAATATCTTGACAAAAATTTAAGTTAAATAAAAGCGAATCGGAGTTTTTATTGATCATGCTTTGTAAATCAACCGTTACTTCATATATTATTACTTGAGCTTCCAAACAGTAACTGGTAAAACGCCATTTTTACGATAACCTATTATTAATTTATAATTACAAGGCCAACGATTATTAATACGTGAAAATTATTATCGAGATTTTTATTAAATAAAACATAAAAGTGTCCGCTATATTTCACAGAATAAACTAAAAAAAAAAAAAAATTTCCATAATCAACTGGAGCAAACTCAATAGTTTATATGAGTATATGAAACCCAATATGAGTATATGAAAACCTTATAAGTGACTTTAATTTATAATGAAGCTTTAATTATAGCTTCAGGATTAACATCACGATAACAATATATACTTTGTATATACTGGAAAATATTTGACAATGGCACTCGGCCATCGAAAGATCTAAATTTACACTGGTTTATAATTAAAATTAAAAACTTTACCTTTAGGAAGTGATGCGGAAATTTCTTATGGTTACTGAATTAAATTTATTCTACTACTCACCGTTCTTTGAAATAAATAATTGTATTGTCATTAATTTGTTCTTGTTCATACCTGAAACAAAACAAAAATTATTGTAAATAAGACAATTAGGAAAATTAATTGACATGCACAGTATTCATAATTGTTTTTAATAATAGGTATGGGATCACTTATGTTAAAAATGATAAATGTGGAAAATGATTTATACTAGTGGGAAAAACTGAAGTGCAGCTGCTTTTAATACAGATGAGTGGTGGCTGTACAAAGCATTGGTCGTAGAACCGACAAATGGGACAACTTAAGAAAATTTGAACGGACAACAATTTAATTTTACTAACAAAACCACCACGGAACAAAGAAGGCAATACTTAGTCACTAACTTATTCTGTAACTTTACTTACAGTATAATAAAATAAATAAAAATACAAATTTTGTTATATTTTTCTTCTTGAGTGGCCGTTCAAAGCATTCGTCGTAGAATCGACAAATGGGACAACCAAAGAAAATATGAACAGAGAACCACCGTTTAATTTGCCTAACGAAACCAAAGCACAACGAAGGAGAGAATGCATCGCCAAAGTTTAGTAATACAGTATAATAAAATAAATAAAAATACATATTTGGTTTTGTTTTCCTTCCCCAGAGTCTGCCACATTTCTTAGCACTTCTCCGAGTTGGGATGTCAGTACTCTTCTGACAATCGTCAATACTTCCTTGGATCCCTCTTCTTCTATACTATCATGACTAAAAAGCCTCCTTACCTTCACGACTTCCTCCATTTCAAATCAGTCATCCGATTCAGTAGTACTAGGTCCCGCCCTTCCGACTTGTATTTTTCCCTTCTCACAAATCTGCTTTTATTTTACTGTTATTTTCTTATCTGTGGCACAATCGTTTAGAACTCTATTCCTATCAATTTTTTTAGTTCATTATCTCCCTCAATTACGAATGTATTTATATAGCTATTTGGTTTTTGTTAGTGTTTTATATTAGGTCAAATTGTTATAAGTATACCAGATATAGAAGTATACCGTCTATTTATATTCACTTTATTAAGTACGCCGTTTTATGAAAATAAGACGGTGTTATATCTGAACGTTGAGTATTATTTTACTATTATTATATGTAATGTTATCAAGGGAAGCTAAAATCAACAGTACTACACGGATACGACAGATACAGATACGACATAGGGTTTACGCTAGATGGTATTGTGAATTGATATTTTCATACTGCCGAAATCAGGAGCGGAAGTTGAGAAGATGTAACAAGCCGGGAAGAAGCGGAAGTGAGGGACGGCACAGTTGAGATATGTCATCGTTAGCTGGAGCGGATCGATGAGGCTGCGTCACCACCCTGGCCCCACTGGAGATCCCAGCCCCGTTTCAAGCCAGATCTTGTGCCCCTATCTCCTCCAATGTTTCTTAAGCAGCCTTACTCCGCCTGATTTAGTGTTGCGAATAAGGGGGGGGGGGCTTGAATGCTCACGACCAAGATAAGATTGGTTTCTTTTTTGTTGACTTTATTTACTGGTCCACAACTGTGACTAGAGTCACAACCAGCGAATGTGCTGTAAATATGACAAAATGGCATTTCTGACATGAACGCAGAGGTCATCCAGTGATTCCACTCCTATATTGAAAATATCTTATTCTTATATAAAGTATTTAAAAGATATCTATGCCTAAGCAAGCTAAGTAATCGTAGAATTTTCCCAGATAAATCATGTGTAGAGACTCCAAGTAATAGTGGGTTTGAATTTCCGAACATCTGTATGATGTTCCAATGCAGTCGTGGACGTCAGGAATTTTGAGGTCAGTGTGAAGGGTGTGTTTTCGTAAGTAAAATGGCCCACCTTTGATAAGTCATAGACCTTTTGATAAGAGTTTTGTCTGTTGTGAGTATTGCTGTATCGCCAGCATGAAGATGATGTGATTGTATCAGGAGATATGAGCATGTCATAGGTAAAGATAATAGTATTGAGTCTTGAGAGATCCCCATTTTGGTAAGTTTCAATGAGGAATTCGCCGAATTTTTACTCATTGCAAAAAATCGGTTATCAGTAAGTAAGATTTCAGTATCAATCAGAATGTATCGGTGGTAGTTAGGCTCCCCTACGTGCCGAACTCTGTCAAATATTTTGTAAAAATATAAAATAATAATTTGCTTATCCAAAATTAATCATTGTGTTATGAGCCTATTAATCATTTAAACACATTTCCATTCACCAAATATGTTCAGTACAGTTCACACTCGTGCCAAGATTCATAACAACACGTACATGGAAAATCTTCCTAGGAACCCCCCCCCTCATTTATTAGATCATGATAGCTATTATAAAACCCAAAGCCATTAATCCACATCTCAAAGTAAAACCACTTCAATTACGCTCGCAAAAACCTCTAATAATCTAAAGGATGTTTTTTTTTCCTGGTTTAATTATGTTTTAGGTGGGTGTATTAATGATATAATGATTACTTAGGGTTTTAGTGATTTATATGATGGACAATTAACGCTTCGCAATGGGGGTTTCAGCCCAAGTACAATTACTTAATCCCTCCAGTACTTTGCTCTCCCAGTATTGGGAGGAGGGTGATAGGTCTGTAGCTCCTGCAAGCTGTCAGGTCCCGATCCGCTCCCTCTGGAATCATCCGGAGCTCCACTCTCTTCCATTGGATTGATGTATACGGCGTTGAGGCGGACATTCGATAAGGCGGACTATCCTAGGCATTACGGCTGCTGTAAGGGCAGGAGCACACCTGACGCCTTGGACAGGATAAGAACAGACATGAGGACTCCCTACAAATACGCGGTGATGCTTACCTTTGACATCTCCTTTGCGTTTGACAGGGTGCGGTGGCCCTGCGTTATGAGGGAGCTCCAGGAGTTGGAGGCCCAATCAATTTATACGACCTGGTGGGTAGATATTTGAGTCAGCGTACGGTGGTTATTAGAGGTATGTCTTACGACGTGGACGCACCGGTAGAACGAGGGTGTCCCCAAGGCTCAGTTCTGGGCCCTGCCCTTTAGAAAGTAGTTTTCAACAAGGTCATCATGGCCCTGGAGGAACACGGATTTCCCGTGGTGGGCTGTGTTGACGATTGGGCCGCGACCATCGTGGAAGTTCTCGTGTGGAAGTTATAAGAAGAGAGTGCGCCTGAGCCACGTTGGTGAGAGGCATGTTGGACCGTGCCCACCCTATCTGGCTGGATATTGAAGGAAGACGCGTGAAGGTGGGCACGGGCGTGACCTACCTGGGCGTGCGATTGGGAAAACGTCTTAATCTGTCTCCCCACATCGAGTACCTGGGTGACAGAGTTGTGGCTGTCACCAATTCCTTCGATAGGGTAAGGGGTGCGATGTGGGGAGTGATGTTCCCAGTCTCAAGGACTCTCTACCAGGCCGTGGTATTAGGAATCTTGATATACGTTTCGCAGTCATGGTCGGCGCATCTGAACAAGGGCCAGCCGCACACTCTGAAGAGAATCCAGAGGACGGCATTGATCCGAGTGGCCGACGAACCGTGTCGTTAGAGGCAGGGGAGTCATTAGCAGTGTTGGCTTCAGTGGACCTGGTCCTCTTAGAACAACGTCTCAGGCCAAGGGCGAAGATGGGACTGATGGAAGAGATTCCACCTCCCCTATGGAGAAGAATTGAAGAAGAACCTGGGAGGTGGAAGGCCCTCAATGGTGAGTGGACTAATGAGGCGTGGAGAGCCAGCACGACAAAGGGGAGCACCCTCAAGAAGTACTTACCCTCAATCCAGGGTGGGTTGAAGGCAAGATGGGTTTCCCCGGATTATGGGACGTCGCAGATCCTACTGGACACGGCGGATTTCGTGCTAGGCTCTATGAGTACAAGAAGGCAGAGAACATGTCCTGCCCCCACTGCGGAGAGTACGACACTGTGGAGCATGTAGTGCTCTCTTGTGGCTCTTTGGAATCTACGAGAGCACGGCTGCTTCGCTTGATAGGAATAGCCTGTCCGACCTGCCGTCGCTGGTCAAGAAGGAAAAGAGTTTTGAGGCGTTCCGAAGATTTATCGGTGAAGGAAGCTCCAAGGCACCGGCCACTTCTCAATTTCCCGGGGGGTGGCGTGGGGTGAGCTGCGTTGCCTTCGGGAAGGCTCTAAGACAACGATGTACCGCCGGGTGGAGTAGAGGCATTTTCTACATAAAATAAGACAGAACTAAGAAGGACTTAGTTTAGATATAAGAGTAGCTATAAGTTTAAGGGTAAGAAGATGCACATCCCTTGTAAATATGGATTTAAGTTTATTGTAAATAGAATTGTTTAGGGTAGGGTTGTAAATTGTATATGCAGTAGGTTAGATTGTAAGAATTCCTTCACTAGTTTAAGAAATTGTAAATAGCAGATGACATAATTGTTTCTGATTTTAGGTTTTTCTTTTAATAAAGAGAATAACATAAGGTGCGTTGACCGGTGCAACAATCCCATTGCACCGGAAAACGCGCACTACAGCCGACTTATCTCCATGACTCTTCACGTGCTTGTGGGGAAACCCCGTTTGACGTTCGTCCTCAGAAAGGGGGGGGGGACTACTTAAAGGTACTCACTTTACGGTTCAATTGCTGGTTGTGAGCTTTAGGTTAAGTATATAACGTGTTATTTTTGTCATGTTACAACTTATTTATTCCTTACTTACAAGCACTTTCGACAGCCTATAATGCCATTCTCAAGTGCTCAGAATGTTGTTAATGTTAGCAGCAGGCAGGTGTATCATCTGTTATTCTAAAATGTTCTGAGCACTCGAGAATGGCAGTATAGGCTACTGAAAGCACTTGTTAATAAGAAAAAATAATTCATGGGAAGACAAAAATAAGACATTATTTACTACTTAAAGGGAAAACACAAAATGTGAAGGAGACAATAAGCTCGCCCTATTAAAACCGCTAATGGGTACAGGGCTCTTAACCACTTAATGGCGACTCGTCCTTATCTAGCTAACAACTGGTGAAATTATCTCGAATCCTGGAACCTTGTCCCGTCATATCGTTTCCTCCTGCGAGAGGTGGCTATTGTGGCGGGCGGGGCACGGAATGGCCGTTATTGTCGGAGCTGAAACAATTAGAGGGGCTCCTCAATGCAAATTCGGAACATGGAACGTTGAAAGCCTACCCTGGTGCCACGTAACGCTCTTTGTTTTCCGCCATTGTACCGGTAGCAGCGTCGGATATGCCAAGCATCCTCATTCATTCCAGAAAGGGGAAATAAACCGGGTTTTTTTTTGGCGATAGGGAGGATAAGGGTGATAGGGTTATACAGTTTTAATTAAAAACATTTATTGTACTGTTATCTTGTTTTCCGTTAATATCTTTTACATCTACAAATGATTGGATTTCTCGAACGTCAGCGAAACAAGTGTTTTCATCTGGGCTCAGTAGTCTTACCCCTTTTTCATGAAATGCTTTACTTACCAGGATAGATTAGTATATTCATTACAATTTATCAAAAAATGCTTCAAATAATGTTTATTAACATTATTCAAATATATTGACATTAAAATTACTCGTAGCCTTTTTTAAACATTCTACTGGTAAGGCTTGATGGTGAAACACAAATGATAAGGCTGGACCTGACCCAACAAAACTTAATTTAAATTCTTTTGCTATTTGAATTTTCAAAAACCAAAACTCATAAAATGCATTATAGAAAATTATTAGTGAAATAATAGTAGTTCTATAAACAATTTTTTATTACAAAGACCTATGATTATAAAACATAGAAAAACTAATAAATTATTATGAGAAGTGTTATAGGAACTTAGATTTTATTTGGTATACATAATCTATATGAGTATATAATAAAGCACAAAATATAATAAGATGTATAACCATTAAAAAAAAAAACGAATGATAATATCGATAATAACGAATATTATGAAGTATATTTATAGGAACTTTAATTTTATTTTATTTCTCCAACCAACTCTTTCTAAATAATGGAAAAATAAAAAACACGAAATACAACATAAAAGTGTAATATGTACATATATAAATATTCATATCAAACTATTTAGTCTATCGCACTAGTAGATTAATTGCTTAAAGAAATTTGATGTTCACCTCATACACATTTAGAGGACTTTTCACAGAATTGGCCCCCTTTCATTCTTTACTTTTGTCACACCTCTTTCGTTTTATTTCTTTGGGCGGGACATTATTTCTAACAATGATCATGACTGTAGTTATTTCTCAATTTAGGTCGATCATTTTTAACTATTTCAATTGTTACTCTATGCTGTTATGCCATTTTATGTTAACAGGATTACTTGCTTATATTATTGTCCGGAAATTAATATAGTGAAGAGCTAAAAGCCTACCCTGAACAACAGCAACATTGAATAAAGAAAAGGGCCGAAATTAAAACGGACAGATCTGGGTTAAGGCTTGCCGGCGATAAAATGTCTGCTTTCTTTCCGACAGTTTCAAAACAACTACCGTTGTTGTTGACCACTGTCAAGTTTGTTGTTTGTTCGCTCGTGTAAGGATCGATTTCAAAATTGTATCCTCGATCAGAGTTTTCAAATTAATCAAGAAATTTGTTTTGAAACTAGTCACGAAGCATAAACTGATTCCATTGGAAAACTTACAGAACCTTACCGTCATTAGGTTAAGTCGGCTATGTGAAAGATGATGAGATTTTTTGTAAAAATCTTGTGGGATCACCGCAGGTTGCGAAAATGTTATTATTCGAATGGTTTATACTACAATAATGGGATGATTAATTGGGATCAAGTTTGTTCTTTTGAGGTAACGTACGTTTCGCGTCTACTAGCTTTTTTTTAGTTCATGGTATCATGCTAGTAACTTATAAACAAGACTTTAGCTACTTATAGCCTAGTGATTTATAAAAATGGCCTTAAAAAAAACTTGCTGTCAAAGTTGCAGAGTATAAATTTCACTGAGATACTCAATGCATTGAGTTACCATGAGTTTGAGCTCTTCGAGATGACGGCCTAGTCCGTCGAAGCTGTTTGGGTATAAATAAACAAAGCTGTGAAGAGGCAGAATATTTTTTTAATTTATAATAAAAAGAAATGAACTTGGAAAAACAATTAAAAAATAAACTTAGGAATAAATTTTATTTCATTTTTATTAAAAACCGTTTTTACAATAGAGCAACCTTATGTCATTCACCATTCCTTTAAAGAAGTCTTCGTATTTTACATTCACTTTGTACCTTTATTTTCCGTTCATGACTAAAAAATTTGTACGTTTCTGATTTTATACAATGAATTATTTTTTGGTGGTATACGAATATACATCTAGAGAATTTTTTTTTGCTGGGGTGTCGCCATTATTTTCCAAATATTTCAATTTATTTTTTTTAGCGTTTACATTACCCTCAAGATACGAAAACATATCTTATAATATACTTTCATTTATAATGTAATCTTTTCTCATTGTGATGGGAGTTATTTGGAGCTATTTTATTTCAATTCATCACTTATCCAGAATACTTGAAAAAATATATAATTATTTGCACTATTGATTGCTTGCCAAGTTTTGGGCTCACCATAATTCTTTTATTGACAAAAAAACATTAAACAGTCAACATCTCCTCACTAATTAGATAATTTGAAAAGATATGTAAGTGCTATTATATATACATCGATTATTGTCATTATTATTACTATTTAATAGTGTGCATTAATAATGCAATATTGAATGTTTATAAGCATGCCATTATAGACAAAATCTCAGTTATTGAAGATCCCTGAACGGGCGAAACGTTACTTCTTTTTAAGCGTCAATACCTTGGAAATATTTAAATATACATCAGGAAATATCATTCATGGAAAATCTTTCTGCTAGTTAAAAAAAAAGAGTAAATCAAAATGAAGATTTGGTAATTTTAACCTACCACCACCATCATCACAATTGATGACCTGTAATAACCTTCTTTCCGTATTGTTAGCACGCTATAACCTTATACGAGAATGACAATGGCCCTGTGACCTTCTTTGCATATATAGCATCACGTCATCGATTTAATTTTAATATTGTAGCAGGCTAAATAAAACCGTGATGTCATCGACACTAAATTAATACAGACAGATACTAACGTAATCAACACAGTGTAAAAATAATTACGAGCGAAAGTAGTTATTTTTTTTTTTTTCTTCATATCCCCTTGTTATTATAAATTATTGAAATCAATTCAGGGAAATAGACTACATAAATTAATCTATTTACAATAGGTCAATTTTTAATATTGTTTCATTGCGATTTGTGATTGTTACAAAAGTATAATGTACATTACACATTGATTGTCTAAATATGTTTAAAAGTGATGGGGCTCGCTTTGTGAATCATAGGCTTAAACATGACTTACATCTAACAACAAAATCATAACCTAATTTTCCCCGACAGTCTGCCATCGATGCGAGAAGGGTGGTGGGGTCATAGTGTTGGGTTCGTTAGGCTACAACGAGTAAAAGCCTTGATGCGTCACCGGTGTATGAACGCACCCACCGACGGAACACCAAGCAACGGGTACAGGTCGGAGTTCTTCAACCTCTTGAGAGAGGTATGTCTGACAACTTTTCTCATGATCCCATTCTGAAATTGCTGGAGACCTTTAGCTGCATTGTCAGTCAAGTAAATATGCAGTGGGGCATCGTACAGCAGAGCTGGCCGGAGGACACATTTATATATCAAGGTCGAAATTAAAAAAAAAACATAAAAAGGATCGAGCCGAATGCATTACATTGCTCATTTTTATCTAATTATACATATAGGACCAGTATCGTCTCAGTGTGAATCTCTATTTAAGCTCAAGGAGAACTTGCAAGGATTTTCTCATTAGCTTTCCTCCAAAATTCTTGCTCAAGAGCGTGACGTATCTTCTATAATTTTGATACCTTTTTAGTTTAGTTTTCATGAACATATGGAGGATTGATCACATCCAGCTCACATCACTACCTCTTTAAATGGGAGCCCCTCCCGTCGGCCCACTGAAAGGCACACGATCATAGATTGCCCCTGCTCCAGCTGGCCAGAAGTAAGAGTCAAATAAAATACAATTTGAGGGACATATTATATACTAGCTACAAGCACGCCTTTTAAAATGACTGTAAAGTATACCTCTAAAGAATATTTTTTTTACTTTCTACGCTAAAACTAGTCATTCACAAGTGTTTATTCACTTGTTTATGAAAAGCGGTGGACTTGTGATACTTCAATTAAATGTAATTTATGTTTACTAATTTATCTAGTTTAATAAATGAGTTATAACTATCTTTCCATGTACATAATCTACTTTATTATGTTATTTTTCTTAATTTTTATGTGTGTAAGCCTCATATTATTTTATTTTATTACCCAATAAAATTTTACCAGAAAGGTACTTGTGATCATGCCGTTGCACACACAGGGCGCCAATCATTAGAAAATGAAAAAAAAAACATTGTTGTCCAATGACTATTGGTATGAATCAAACTTGCTTATTTTAAAAAACAACACAATTATTCAAATAATGGTTCCTGAAGTAGTAGATAATTAATAAGATGTAGGAAAAAAACATACTATATGAGGGGACATAGTTGTCCAACAAAAGTTATATTTCCAAATTGGAAAGGTCCTTAAAAGATTCTTCTTTTGCTCGTACGAAATAAACGAACCGTGAAACTGGCTAGGATTGTTATTGTAATTGAGGGGTGGACCCCACCCTCAGTGCACCCCATATACCCTGACCTCACAGTGTTTGTTACACGTGGCAAATGACTCATTGTTCTAAAGCTCGTTACTGATTCACTCTCATCTTTAAAACGCAACTGTAGCGACCGCTTACTAAATAAGATAAATCACCCTATACTCTATTGTACAATATATATTGTAAATTGGTTATAATATGTTGTAAATTAATTTAAACAAATGTAAATAACATTACCAAACCATAAGTCATACCAATGTAAATATTGTAAACAATAAAAGACGCAGCTGCAAAAATCTAGTGCCCTTGAAGGGAGAGTAAGGTAGCAACCCAGGCCTGGGTGGGACCCAGCCTAGAACAAGCAAGCGTCACCACAACCCTGCGGTATGGTTGGTCAGATTAAGACCCCAGATCATTGGTTACTGGGGGCTATAAATAGGGCCTCGGTTTGGCCTGTAAATCATTCCAACTACGGCTCTCTCTCCAACTGGTACCTGCAGCTGCACTGATGTTTCAAGATTTGGCCTTCTTATTTATGAAACCTCTAGATCTCTCTTCCTAACCTCGCTATGTTTTAGTCCGGCCTCGTCAGACCCCACACTTTCCTAGTGGGATTCTCTGCCTTCGTCTCGCTAAAACTAGCACCTCCTTGGGAAAGACCTCTCCTTTGTGGACGACGGTTGACGTGGCCCTACAAACTTTACCTAGTAGTGTCTCCCACAGCAATCCAGTCTTTCTCTCCGGTTCACTCTCGCCTTTGGGATCCGGACGGTTTTTGCCTACCCTCAGATACCGAGTGTGAATTCGTGGTCATTCCAAGACCACATAAACTAACTACACTACCTACCCTATACCTCTTTTCCTGAACATAATGCATTGTCGGGGTACATACCTTCTAACATCTTATGGAGTCAAAGATTGGGAGAGTTGATGACGACTTGATGGGAATAGAGCTCCAAAGATTAATAGCACGATAAAAAGATAGATAGTACCAAATATGGAGTCAGATAGTACGGTAGTAAGAACCGTCATGAACCAATTGTCCAGGTCATAGCTTAATCAACCCTCACTTCGTCACTAGGTCTAGGGTAACTAGGCAGCCCCCTCGTGACGACCCGAAAGCAACTAATGCAGTGAGTTGTCTGTAGGTACATGGTGTATGATATGTCAGCCAGGGATCGCCAATTAAATACCGGAGTTGAGGAATTAACGGACTTTCCGGGAAACAGGACTGTTTCCAGCAAGAGTACTCAATAAACTCACTATAGGTTTTTGCTATAGGTATTCACACGTAGGTTTTTCTGAAGGCACCAATCAAGATTATCTGTTGGAAAGGAACTTGGTGGGAATACGAATAATGGTTATAAATGACACGGCAGTAACACAGTAAGAGATGGTGTCGATCTTCAGCCTAGACTATTATACGCAGTCCCTCTTTGGTCGCCATGTATGCTTGACTCGTCCATTAACAGGGTAACTAGGTGGGAAGTAGGGCAAGAGTTGAGCAGTATACTGTCTATTGAGGAAGTGAGCTACTCTTGGAAGGAATTGAGCAAATCAACCAAGAACTCTAGAAGACTTTGAGAAAGGAATTTATTACTTTTCGACAACAAAATGGAAATATTAGTTTTATGAGGTTAAATATTATATAACCGTTAGAGTCGGCTTTATATAGAATCAGTTAGTATAAGAGTAATTACAATGACTATTTTCTCCGCAAAATTACTCATAAATTATTTGACTAGTGATAAAAGAATGTAATAAAAGGGTATTTCCAGGTACCCCCACTAGGTGAATAAATACTAAAGATTTACATAATTTTTGATGCGTAAGTTGGGAATAACCCAGAACACGTATGTCGGGTCGTCACGAGCGGGGTGCCTAGTTACCCTAGCTCTGGTGATGAAGTGAGTGTTGATTAAGTTTATGACCTGGACAATCGTTTCATGATGGTCTTACTATCTGACTCCATATTTGATAGGTATGTGCCCCGACAATGCACTATGTTCAGGAGAAGAGGTATAGGGTAGGTAGTGTAGGTAGTTTGTGTGGTCTTGGAATGACCACGAATTCACACTCGGTATCTGAGGGTAGGCGAAATCCGTCCGGATCCCAAAGTCGAGTGTGAACCGGAGAGAGGCAGACTGGATCACCGTAGGGAATACTGCTTGGTAAGTTTGCAGGGCCACGACAACCACCGTTCACTAGGGAGAGGTCTCTCCCAAGGAGGTGCTAGTTTTAGCGAGACGAAGGCAGAGATTCCCACTAGGAAGGTGTGGGGTCTGACAATGCCGGACTAAAATATAGCGAGGTAAGGAGAGAGAGATGCAGAGGTTTTCATCAATGAGAAGGTCAAGTTTTGAACATCAGCACAGCAACAAGCCATCAGTCAGTCAGTCGTCAGGAGAATGAATTACAGTCCCAAACCTCCGGTCTTAAATACCCAGCTGGCTTCGTCAATAGCCAATCAGCTTCGGGTTTATTGTTCCCAATGCCAGTTGAGTATGTGGTGGCCTTTGTTCTCTGACAGTTGGTGGTCTTTGGGTCACTGATACCTGACCAGTACTGAGCAGGTCAATTGTTGAGGGAGCCCGCTTCCTTACTCGCGTACTCTACTGCTGGCCGATTAAAAAAATAAATAAAATAAACGTCATGTTTTCTATTCTAACGCATCTCCCAGACATATATATATATAAATTAATATATAAATACATATGTTAATCGCCGGCGGAGTAGATAAAAAGAATAAGGAAAGAGGGAAATGCACCGACAGACTCAGACTCCAGTAAAGGACTGCTTTATTGTTGATGATAATCCGACATACATAGGATCATGGATTGTTTACGCCCTATGACCGTATTAATATGCGACATAGTCATGCCTCTGGCTTTAACTTATATATATATTTAAAAAAACATAATATAGTCACAAAAAATCTAACATAACAGTTAGAATAGCTAATTATTATTAATAATAATAACACAATTTCGGTAATGGAAATCTAGTGAAAAATAAAATATTTAATTATATAAGCATGATTAGAATCGATAATTAGAGCAGTTTTTTTTAAACAAAGATTAATTGACTTTAGCGAATAAATTACTTCTTACAATGACAGTCTTAGTTCCTTCAAATTTTGAACTCTCATTTCAGTCCAGCATGAATGAATTATGCTCTCTTGTTTACAGAAACCTATATTTGACTTAGTTAATTGTAATGGAAAATGACTCGGCCTAAACAAGAAACAATCTAATTAATTAAGTGGATTAATGTGAATAACAACACGTGACAGTGAGACACGCACCATGGAAAGTAGCGGTCGATATTGTGATGTGGCACAAAGGATCTCTACGTAATAGCAGTCTTGAGGGGCGTATTGGGGACAAGAAGGCTTTCAATGCTCGCAGGTGTATTGTTCCAAGACGTTGTGTCAATCATTAACCCTTTTGTCTATAAAGTAAGTTAGAGTTATGTATAGGGGGAAAATTCGTAGTACTTTGGAGTCTAGATTTTGCTCTGTCTGTATGATCTGGACATATGTTGAAGAGATTTAATATTTTTATTGAAGGTTCTATTTCTGTCGTGACGCCGTAGAAAACTATCAAGGGTCATAATTCACTTAATCACTTTTCTATCATATTAAGTAGACATCCAGTTAAAGATCTTGACATCAAAAGAACGTCTATTTATTAGTGCCGGTTGTGGAAGGGTATAACCAAATAATAAATCTTCCATCTCTTCACAATATGGTATTTTATCTCAAAAACGTTTTCGATAGCTCTAAATTGTCATCTTCAGTTGCTAAAATGAAAAGTCACATGATAAAAACCTCAACTGTACTTATGGAGAAAAACAAAATCAATCGTTAAAAGCAACAACGACAACAATTAATAAATAAAACATATTCAAAATATTAACAGTGCTGAATTGCACCAAGTCCGAAATGGTCCAGCAATTTTAATAAAATTAAAAATATTAAATTTAAATAATTAAAAAAACACAATACGCTAATCTCATGGTCACTCACCCAATTGATGGTGTTAAAAATCTTACAACATTTGGAATAATTTATATTAAGTCAGACTATAAAATATTTTTGCTATATCTTCAGACTTCACTCTACGACTTGCTTTACTTAGGATGTATGGAGGGGTGGGTTTCTTATCATACCATTTCTTCTTTGTATTTACATTATTCAATATACGGTGTAGCAAGCCAATTCTATGTGGTGCATCATGATGCCCTTCCTCTTGTAGATGCTGGTAGAACTGGATTATTTTTTTGTTTAAGATGTTCTTTGCTTCTAATTTATAATCTTCTGCTTGTTCTGCCAACATAAGACTAATCGAATTCCCCACGCTGTATTATGTATACACCCAATTGATTTTTTAACTTAATCGGATCTTCAGTGTAGGAAATTACCATGTGGACTTGGGAGGTCTCTGGACTATTTTTAAATACTATATGAATGAGCTAGTGGATGAAAATTGTAAATATAGTATGAATGAATGAGAACATTTATCACAATTACTTACTGCCCAATAAGACAGATTGTAATTTTCTAACAATAAAAAGTTTTGAATAACAATAAAAAAGTGTAGAAAATTGAGTTCCGTAAAGTGGCTTTACTTTTAAAGGCTACACCAATGTGTGATGATATTTTTTCTAAATACGGGATAGTCCACCATTTTTCAACATACAGGTTATTTTTATCCTTTTTTGTCAGTCTTCTGAACTCAAGGTTTCCTTTAATTATTGTTACATTGTCTCACCCGTTGCCTATAGTTACATCATGTACATGTCTCACCCGTTGCCTATAGTTACATCATGTACATGTCTCACCCGTTGCCTATAGTTACATCATGTACATGTCTCACCCGTTGCCTATCGTTACGTATAATGTATATGTCTCATGTAGTTATCATAATTATCCCTGATTAGTGAGATTTTATAATTGAGGAAGTGGAACATGGCCATCTTGTGATTGTGCGAAGATGTCTTACGTATCGTGTCTTTCCTATGTATTCTGAATCCATGTTTGTTCATACTGCATACTGTCAGGTCCAGAAAATTAATTTCTTTGTATTTGACTATTTCCGTCGTAAATTTAATCTTTTTACTTATTCTTGTTTAAATAAATAAAGATAGCTAATTTAGTTCTTTATGACTCTCCATGAAACATACCAGTAGGTCATCCTCGTATCTTATTCAATATTTAATTCTGAAGAAGTATGGATTTTTGCCAGACATTATATCTGTACCTCGGAGGGATACAACACTATGTCCATTTTCATAAATTTACAGGAGAGGAGTTTTAAACTTTTTTTCAACAAAGTAGCATATAAGTAGGCACAGCTATTTATTGAGATGTTGAAACAATATTTTACCAGAACATTCTATTTATTGTTATTTACATCATGCAGTTGTTATAAAATGAAAAAAAACCTTTTTTACGGTTCAAACGTCAATATGGAAAAAAATGGACATAGTGTTGTATCCGTCCGAGGTACAGATATATATTTTTAAATACTTTTTTGTAACTGTCTGATTACGTGCTAGTTTTGGAGTTATTTTGATATACAAAATTAATCGGTCCGCCAATAAAAAAGTAAGGCAGTGCAAATTTAATTACTTATGGTAATCATTGGATAGATGGAAGTTCGATGCTTCTGATGTCTGAAAACCATTCTGAAATAAAGCACTGGCATCTAAATTGTCCAGAGAGAACGCACTTACTTCAGGACGGAGCTCTGAAGTTACTCTGAACAATGCTCCAAGTGGTGGAGGGTAGGTTCTAACATATTGCAAAATACTCATAACTACCATCCTCAGGTAAACTACGTCCTGGTGGGCCAGTTATCTTCAGTTAAATAAAGAAATATATGTATACATATAAGTGGCATAGTGGGCACTCAAGAAATTTTAAAACATAGCAAACCTGACCTGACTTTTTTGAGGTTTCATTTTTTTTTTTTTCCACCGCTAGTTTTTTCGTTTTCTCGTTTTTGTGTTAAAACCAAAAAATAATCAGCAGGTTATGATTTGTTTTTGAATATATTTTTTAAATTAAAAGTACAATTGAAACAGTTCACTATGGCTATGGCAAAACACACAAATAGACAGACGAATCGCTCCCAGTCCTAAATGAAAGTAGTGTGTTTTCCTTAACGCTTGAAATACACAATAAGTCGAGGCAATGAGCCCCGAATAAGCCACAGGAAAGTATTTTATATCACAATAACAATTAAAAAACATACTTTTTCTTTTTTTAATTGCTTTTTCCTTTCAAGTAACGCCTTTTGCTGTACGAGTAATTATGATTCTGAGGCCGCCCAAGAAATGATTAATGACTGTAGTATTTTTACCTTTGACAAAAGAGCTGGTTTGTTGTATGGTTCAAAGCCCATTAAGAGTTTCAAGACTGTAAAGGATATGGTCAATGATAAGGCATACACACGGAATGCCATTATCTTTAATAATACCAGTCACGCAAGATTGTAAGTGTGGCTTGGCCTTTGAAATAGGCGGACGTACCATTGAGGTTTTGTAAGTAATATGAAGTACTGCTGCCTGGTAGGGTTTGTAGCAATAACTATTTAATGAAACACTTGATCATTCGATCAGTAATAACGTATAAATTGTTTTGATTTATTATTAATTAATAATACTAAAAGTAATATAAGAATCTACGATAGGGCCCAGGCAGGCTCCAGAGCGATGCGGCGGCCTCTGCGGTGGGTCAATATAGCTCTCTCATTCCAGCGACCTTTTCTTCCTTCAACCCTTTCTTTGTACATACTCTCTAACGAATAAATTTAATTCTCCATTTACCATGTACTTTTTCTTTGACCATGAACCAATTAAATGCTATAAAGACTAAACGATAAAGACAAATAAATCAGTTATTAGTTGTGGTATTCACACCAATAATTTTGAGATCAACTTTGCTTGTTACTCTATCTAAGACTTATATGAAACCATATGTTCGGACCACAGCCATAAAAAAAAAATGGTGTGATATCTATAAGATCAATTTAAATCTGTTTTATAGCATTTGGGTGAATTTAAGGGAATCAATTTTCATTTGAAATCAACTGTGCAGAATCATACAAACAAAGTCTTTTGTAGAGGGGTATACCCGGTCAGGACCCTTATTGAAACAGTCCCCCTTGTCCATTTATGATGAAGTATATAACGCCAAAGCAGCAGTCGTACGACTTGTACGGGGAGTACCCCCGTGCAAGGTAGATTTTTAATGTTTTATTTTAAAGTGCTTTTCAGGCATCAGATGCCTCTTATCCTCCTTTAATACGCACTTCCTTGATTTCTTAACACCCTTTCTACCTAATAATTTCTAATGGAGGTATTTTGTGCTATATTACCTTATTGAGACAGGGACGAGATTGGAACCTGGGATTTTAAATTTGTCTATTCATAGTTTGGCCATTTTCTCACACTCTTCCCCCCTCTCACTCTCTCTCCCACCCTCTTTCCCTCCCTCCTGTAAGCTGAATAATTCTAATGATAATATCACCGATCTAGAGCTCCTTCAAAGACGTTTACCATTAAAAAATATTCAAAAATTACAAATCTCAATAGAAGAAGTTAATAAAACGCTATAAAATATTTATTTTATAGTTACTTTTTTAGTCGAAAATTGGTTTCAATTAAAATTTTGTCTTAGCGAAACTTTTGTTCAAGCCTTTTCTGGTGTTTTAAAACCAAAAAGCTAACTTGCATCAGTGCTTTTACAGTGAGTTCTGAAATCCAATTCAATTAAAGCACTTCCTTTGTAGCAGGTATTGACAAAAAGGGAGTGAATTAGAACGAGATACGATTACGCGTACAAAGGAAGCGCTCTTTTGAATTAACCCAAATTTACTTATACAAGAAACTTTTTTTTAATAGCTCATACTAAAAATGAAAATTAAAATCTTCACTTCACACACATATTTTATTTATATAATCCCTTTCCTCTATTGTATTAAGTAAAAAGAAAACTATCTTTAAATTTATATATTAGCTTCGGTTTCATTTGCATCTAACATCGGATGACGCTCAAATTATGTTATCAGAATATTCGAATTAATAAAATAAAACAACGTAGCAAATCACTATGCATATTAGAGAAAAAAAATCTTTAAAACATTTTGAACTATTTGTAAATTTAAAACA
Source organism: Acanthosoma haemorrhoidale (assembly GCA_930367205.1). Taxonomy (NCBI): domain Eukaryota; kingdom Metazoa; phylum Arthropoda; class Insecta; order Hemiptera; family Acanthosomatidae; genus Acanthosoma; species Acanthosoma haemorrhoidale. The sequence continues at coordinate 83,143,600 of OV884014.1, read as the reverse complement.
AATCCACGGGTTTCCATCTATTATTATGGACTATAATATAGCCATTATACTATAATTCATTGGTACAATTTTAAAGTAATTTGATTATATCACAGGATCTGTCAATATAAATTATTATTATTATTAATTCAAAATCTTTTTTGTGATAAAATTACAATCTGCCTTATTGCACAATACGTAATTATGGTCAACGTTCTCATTCATACAATATTTACAATTCTTCATTCACTCGCTAATTCATACAGCCCACAGACCTCCCAAATCTGCATGGATGTCACCAACATCGCAAGCGAAAGAGGAAGTGGAGTCATGGGAAGTCCCCAACGCTACTCCATCGGCCGTGTCATCGGATACGAGCCAATGAAGGCTGGCCAAGAGAGTGAGGGCCACAGACGCTCAGGACACGATTGCAGAATCCACCCATTACCACGTATTTATAGCAGGTCTTTAGTCTCCGAGGGGGATTATAGGGATGTGTGGCGCAGTATAATGACTGTGCTGAAGGATTAGGGTTGTTGGATAGATTTCGATGGAATTTCATGAACATGGAAGGGATGAGTTCAAGAATGACGGGTATATTAAGATCGTTATGAAAAGTGTTGTTTCTGACGTAATAAGGGATATTAAGTATTAAATTACTTATAGAAACTATAACTGAATAATTAAATCTAGAATTTACCACAAGTAAAAATAAATTATTAGTGACCTGTAGCATAACAGTTGTAAAGTGAACCCTTAAACTTCAGAAATAGTTCTACTCTCTTTGGTATAATGAAAAGGAAGATAAAGTTAGCATTCAGAAGGAATAAAGATAACAATTAATTAATATTATAGGATCCCTACTTTAGAAAGTAAACAATTCAGGAGAAAATAGAGAAAAAGTGAACTAATTCTTGTTATTAATCGATCCCACCCCTAAAATAACAGGTCTACTTAAGTGGTAACTGGCATGGAGATGGAAGTCGATAAATCGATCGTTTGTACTGCTCTTGGTGTTGTATGTACGTTGGACACTGATTATAAAGAGGAAAAAGTCATTTAATTTCCAGGTTTGCTAAATATTTTGGTTACCTACAATAATTTTCTAATTTCACCTCAAATATTTTAATTTTCAAACTGATACCCAGTATTTCAAATCCAATCATAGGAAATTAATTGTTTTTGTGAAAAAAACAACAAAAATATGTATATTATGTAATTTCCTTTCACGGTACATATTTTTCAATGGAATAATACTTTAAAATTAACAGTAGTTTTACCATGTGCACTAGATGAGAGATGTTTCGTTTTTACGGTAATAATAATTTTTCAAAGATGTTCAAAATAAATATGTACGTACATAATAATAAGAACATGTAATAACTATTTGTCTGTAGATTTTTCTGTTTGTTTCGTAAGTATCTATTTTTAACCACCTTGTGGCTGATTTAATTTTTCAATGATTAGTACATTTGACTTTTTTTTTTATACGGTAAGTTTGTCTGAACATTAAAAAGTAGTTCGAATCCCATCTCACTAGTTTTTCCCTATTCCCAAAGCAATATATAAAGACGTAGAAACACACATCTTGCTAAACTGTATTAAATAAAAAATATTGTTGAAAGAATAGAGTAGAAACACATAGGAATGTGTAACCCTTAAAGGACAGTGTACAAAGGGAAGCGTCCCCTTTTAAAGGGCTTTACCCTTAGAACCATTTCCACACCTGGTTGTTCCCGGATCGTTAAAAACAATTTAGTTAAGACCAAGATAGAGCCGCTACTAAGTATTAAAGTACAAGTATAGAGGAGAGAAATTTCGATATAAAAAGCGACTTGTTAGTTCCAATGTCTCTCTTTCTTCGGTTTCAGGTAACCCAGGACTGGGCGTTGCTGACGAGATGGTCTCATTCTCTGTGACTGGACTTGTGGTAGTCACCTTCTGCCATCAGTCACCAACAGGTCAGGCTATACGTATACCGAGCCAACTGTCACCTTTGCGTACAGTCAGCATTCCACATCGAAGATTCGTGTATTCATGTACACTACAGTAAAACCATTGCATGTATTTACACTTTTATGATTATTTATGAAAATTTAATTTGTCTATTAATAAATCGTTCTATTATACAGAGATACGTGGCTCAGGGTATATTATTTAACCAAGCAACCCTCCAGGTACATAATATATAATAATAAATATTTTAAATTAGATTTGGTGTAAGCAAGAAATATAAAATTATCTCTAAGAACAGGAAATATCCCTACAGATACATCCCCTAAAGCGTTCTGAAAGAGGAATGCTTCTCCAAAAGGACTTGCCAAACAGGGCTATTTCTTTAGATAAATACTTAAATAATTTCTTTAAATAAATCACTTTGGAACGTGTATGTTTCAATATATAAATATACTTATATTCTAATTGTTGTCAGCAACAAAACCCTTCATAACGATCTTAATATACCCTACATTCTAGAACTCATCCCTTCCAAGTTTATGATATTCCACAGTAGCCTTTCCAACCACCCTAATCCTGTAGCACAGTCATTGCACTGCGCTACTCATCCCTATAATCCTCCTCGGAGACTGAAACGGCAGTGGCCTCGTGACCTACTATAAACGCGTGACAGTGGGAGTCCTGGCAATGGCCAGTTTCTCCAATCATGTCCTATTGTATGAATGAGCGAGTGAATGATGCTGTAAATATAGTATGAATGAGATCATTTATCTGTATTATTATTGCCTTATAAAAGGCAGATTGTAATTATTGCACAATAAAGATTGAATATTACTATATTCTAATTGATAACTGGTTTACAATCAACTTCATAAAACGATACATATAACACCCCCCCCCCCTCAGCAAAATGCTAAATGAATAAATAGATTCATAGATCATGCTTTCATTTATTTTCTTTAAAATAAAATATCAAATGGAACAAACGCAGTAAAGATACGTCATTTACCTAAGAATGTTGTTAATTGTAAAAAATAAATAACTTGCGGAAAAACAAAAATAGGGCATTATTTACTATTAACAATACATTAACAGATGGACAGTGGCCTTGAACAGAATATGACAATAAGTAAGTTCACCAAGCAGTATGTTTAAACAAGTTTTTATTCACGCCAGTATATACTGAACAGCTGGGGAGGAACTTAAATTCATATAAAAGGGGGAATAAATTATTTTTTATCATCCTTGACAGTAGGGGTAGTGTGGCCACTCGAGATAAGGGTAGCTGCAAGGGATCTCTTCTCTATTCACATTTTCATAGGGTTGTTGAATGTCGAGATGAGAAATGGCCAAAAAAAATATGATGTGGCTTTTTGTCTATTTCCCTAGCACTGTATCTGCTACTATAAAAAAACACAATTTTAAATCAGTCTCTCCACAAACTTGGAGATTTTCATTTTACTACTCTTGAATGACATACGATCCCAAAAACTGCTCACTATACAAAATAACCAAAAATACAGCTTCTATTCCCTTGCTGGTAGTCCTGTAATTAGTTGAGAGGGAGTTTAAGAAGGAAAAGTGTAATGTAACATAGCTTGTTATTTTTATTTTATGGGAATTTAGGAATTTGAATGTTTTGCGTCAGCAGCAAGGAGCGTTTATTATAATTACGCGTATCTCTAAAGGCAATATAATTATATATATTTTACCATCAAAACCTTTTTAAAAATTTATAGAGATCAGTTATACAAGAAATCAGAATAGAAATTTCTGTATAATTTTTTGAATATTTGTCACTGCCTGCTATTATAATCCCATTTATATTATAATAGCCCCTTATCACTGAAAAAGTTTAATATTAATTAAAAAAGAATTTAAAACCAAAATAAATCTAGTAGGAAGGAAATATTTCAATTTTTCAAAGTAGTCCAATTGGCTTGTGGGACAGTACCTTTTCTACAGTACCACCAGCTAGTGTATATTACTCTACTTGTTGGTTGTACTCATCCCTGATCAACCCACATCCCAACCCATTATTTCTCTTCCGGTTTAGTTCCAAGTTTATCAATTTCTCGATTACTTTTCTGTGCTTGAATTAACAATCTCTGAACATCTATCAAGCACTGCTCATCAACTCATCATTACTTTCATAACTTCCTCTAATGAACCATCGAATCTCGCCAAACAGACCCCGCTCGCCTGACCTGTATTTTCTTGCCTGTGCCCCAAAATCTTGATCTCTATTGCCATTGATATTCATTGTTCATAACCTCTACCCATATTGACCAGTTCTGATTGGCTGTCTGCTTCCCGCTCTCCAGATTGAACTGGAAAGGTCAGTTCTTTTTTGAAGTGCTAATTGAAACATCTCTGTTTTTGAGTTATGCTAAAATCTACCTTGGGTGCCCCCTATCAGCTTATAATAGCGGTTTCTATGCAGCCCTTTCACTATCTTCTTTACCAGATAGATCAAAGTAACCTTGTTGCTTGCGTCAATTTTCCCTCCCTATTAAAACTTACTAGATAACTCGTAACCTATTTAATTTTCCTTTTTTTTTGTTTTTTTTATATGTAACTTTTATAGAACTACCTATAAAATGACGAAAATGTCATATCTACTTTTACCTACAACTATAACAAACATTTATATCACCTTCTATACAATCATATAAAATTTTCACCTGGAAATTTCACTAATATATGAGGGGTTTGATAAACGAATATAATGATTATATTATTAAAGGACATTATTTTAAGCGAAAGGTGTTTGCAAGAAGATAAACAAGCAACAGGTGAGCCTGTGGGTTTATATGTTGAGTTCATTACTCTATAATTTCAGGAAAGCCTAATAACTACAGCTTAGCCAGCGGCTTTACTGCGTATAATTGCTAATTGGGGAGAAACCCATTTATAATTCTGATGCCGTTGTGCAAAACATTCCGTTTTAATGAAGTTCTGACAAAACTCTCTCTGTTTGCAATATACACTCATTTTCCAGTCGTCTGATGTTCCTCTTTGATAAAATGAGCCATCTCGTGCTCGCATATGTTCTCAATTAATTAGTCATGTACCATAAGCCGTATTTTTATGAAAAAAAAATTAACAGGATGATTTTTGAAATGGTTCGTTCAGTCAGGAATTTAACACGAGACAATTGGTACCATTTCTGCCAATAGTCTTTAAATCAATTGTAAGTTGACTTTGAAGAAAACTCAAGATACAGAAAACGATGTGAAAAAAACTGGAGCAAATTTTGAAAACCGACTTCACATGATTCGTCAAAAACGTCTTAATATAAACCATCATTGTCAAAACAGTTAATTCTGCTTTTTGCATTTTTTTAGGAAGAAGTTTAAAATCTTAAATGATAACCCCCTAAATAAGTTCCCCCCCCCCAATTTCTGCCAAACGCTAGAGATACGTCTTGAGTCAAATAATTGCTTAATTATTTATTGATACGATTTTTCTTTTTATCAAATAAAATTTTTTCTGTCTCTACAAAAAAGTTTATTCAAGAAAAACGTTTTCGATTGTTAATCAAAATTGTTTTAAAAGCTACTAGATAACTCCCCTAGATAATTTTCGCTTTTTTTTGTTGTTTTTTTATATGTAATTTTTATAGAATTATCAAATGCATGACGAAAATATCATAACTACTATTACCTTAAAATTTTTCTTGAAATTCGTAAAATCGATCGAAATTCGTTTTTCTTCTTCAGTTGAAGATGACAGATCAGAACTGTTTAAAACGTTTTTGTAAAATAAAATTAATTGTGGAGAGAGAGAAAAAATTTTAGAAATAAAACACACAGAAAACAAATTATTAAATTATATCCTTCTACAACCGGAATAATATCTATGAAGCAAATAATATCTAGTTATCCTAGTTACCATTTGTTCCAGATCCAGATTTTCTGAGATAGAGCTGATTTTACAAATAAAATGTATTAATGTTTTGTCAACAATACTTTTTTTTATTTTCACCTCTACTTTCAATATTGTCAGCGTTTGACTTCTTGTTAGTTATTATAAATGCTAAATACTTCTATCTCTATTTTAATTTAATTTTTGCCAAAGTTGCCCGACCGGCAATAAACACTTACAGTTAAAAGAGAGACAGATTATCATAGTTTCAACTGTTTTTTATGCAATTTTAATACAAGAATGTTTGTAGAATCAAACCAAATTTATCTATTAGAAGCTATTTGAATTTAATTTTTGCCAAAGTTACCCGACCGGCAATAAACACTGACAGTTAAAAGAGAGACAGATTATCATAGTTTCAACTGTTTTTAATGCAATTTTAATACAAGAATGTTTGTAGAATCAAACCAAATTTATCTATTAGAAGCTATTTGAATTTAATTTTTGCCAAAGTTACCCGACCGGCAATAAACACTGACAGTTAAAAGACGCAGCTATCTTCGGTTTCAACATAGACCCGTTAGGTTAGCAAGGTATTCGTTTTTTTTTTGTCACTATGAGCCCCTCCGGATATGTCTTTTTCTAAGCCATGAGTGACTTCAGATCTTCACTCAGCAATATATGCGTTTTTTGAGAACGTTAGAATTTAGTGTTTATTTTTAAAGTGGTTTTCAGAGATCAGAAGCGTATTATTCTCCTTTTAATACTCACGCCATCACTTCCTAAACATCATTCTACCCAAAATCTACCATAGGTAGAAAAGTCAACATGAGAAACGTGAGCGAATTAATTTCATATTGTCTAACCTTTTTTGTAGTTGTATCGTTATTTTCGTATAACTAGCGCCAATACTTCCTATCGTAAGTGACTTGTTGAAAACTCATCTTGAATATTTTATTACTCAGGTAGGAGGCCACTGCCAGAGGTGTTGGACAGAATCGATATTGGTGTGATGTTTACCTGAAGCTCACCTGTTCCATTAGATACTTCCTGCCTTCAAACTAAAAAAGACGACGAATAAGGTCACTGTGAAACATAGCAACAGTATACCACCCAACCATCCATTTAGCGTTACCCTAATAAATGAAACGTTTTATGAAATAGTAAAAAAATATTTTTTTTTCTTTCTAAACCTTGTTTATATCAGTTGAAGACTCCAGAACAGACGTAACTCCAAAAAAATTTCTCTCATTCTACATCGACTGTAAAGATTCGCACATGCCTGGTCATTTTAAGACGACAAAATACCATAAAAAATAATGATAAATATGAAATAATTTTTTACAGAAATGAAACAGTAGTGAAGTATGTTCTATGTGCTCTCATAAGTATTCATACCCGATCGAGTTTTAGTAAACAACAAATATAAAGATTCATTATGCCATGTTTATATTTTCACTTGAATTCATGGTGGAAAAAAGATTGTTGTGACTGCCCATAAGGGTAATAAATAATACCAGATACATGATGACAAAGCGTCTTCAGGTGTTGTCCACAAGGCAGGCCGTGTTTTGAGTTATTTTCAATAGTTACTGAAAAGAAACATTTTCCAGTTTACATGTGACATATAAACATATAAAATCACGAAAAATTCTCATGTTAAAATATTTCACAGATCGGAATGGTAATGAAGAGAAATAAAAGACATAAATAAAATAGATAAAGTATATGGCTGTTGGTAATGAAATCCATAAATACAAGATTGGCTCATAAGCTGATAAAATACTTGTTCAAAAAAGGACAGTACTGTCAGCAAGATAATGAATCAAAGTTTAAAGTTAAGCTAAATATAATACATTAACGTAATAGGCCCATTAAATAAACCAGATGATTGTTTTCTTTATACAATTGTACGTTAATAAATATTTTATATCTGATCTAAACTACTACTGAAGATACTATTTTTTGTGGAATTCAGAGGGGGGGGGGGGGCAGTATAAGCGAGAAGAACATATGGGATGTCTTGAATATTGAAAGAAAAATCATTTCCTCAAGTGGGTTATTGAAGTGGTCATCTAATTGGGTTATCAAATAGACGCATTAACTTGGCGAGTCTCCATATTTGCACTGAATAACAAATCCAATATCGTAATGTGAATAGTTATGCATATCTATATGCTTTTTTTAGTTATTTTATGTTTTATCACTATTCTTACGGTATTTTATTATTTATTTACTCTCAACTTTTATGCTCTGCGTACAATTAGAAAATGTATAAGCGTTCTGCTTGGATTTTTGTTTGTTATGAAAATCACAATTTCGTTGTCATTTTTGGTTTCCAAAAAAGGGATAGGATTTCGATGGTGTTGAGGTTGTTATCATGTACGTAATTAGAGCGTCAGTTATCAGCAGAATAATTGTTCATTGTTATACCTGTATATAAAAGTTTAAGTAAAGATAGACTCTTTTTTATATCTTCTTGTGATAATTATTGCCAGAGAATGTTTTATATGTAATTTTAGGATAAATGATATGTTAAATTTAATAACAGGAGTAATTTAATGTCACGCAGCTTCTCAAAATTTAGTGCCACGAAATCGTGAGCTATTATGTTAAAATCATAGGTATATCCCTTGACAACTGATTATTTTATATACAATGAGACTGGAAGAGGTGATATAAATTAGATTTAAATGATACCAAATAACCGTTTCTCTTCAATACTTTTCAAAATTAGCAAGCACGTTCTACCATATATGTCATCCTGTCTGAAGCATATTGTTTAAGGATATTCTGAGCTGTCAAAAGGGCTCAAAAATAATGAATAACTTTGAAGAAAAACAAACGTTCTGTGTTTCTCTAAATGGCTATTTATTAATTGAAGATGGAGTGTAATGTTTACTGTATCCTTGAGGTCTGGCTTAAACCAGACTAGGGCGGGAGTGAACGACTTGGCGTGTTCTCGATCTTCGCTCCTCGGGCCTTAGCGTGATTTCGACAATGGTGATTTTATATCTGCAAAGTCTGCTTAGATTAGTCTTGATCTCATCTAGGCTCGTTTAAGTCGGTTGTATCTAGTCATGTCAGGTATTTTTTTCTCCACAAGTTAAATATAATGATAAATATAATAATAATTAAACAAATATCAACCTTAAGTTTACCTAGGCCATTCCAAGAAGTGGGAGGAGATTTTACTTCTACAATTTGACTGAGAACTTCTAGAGAAAAATATCTTGACAGACGATTTACATGGAGAACGCACATACTGTTGAAACGGCAATGCTTTGGAGCGCTTACCTCTTGGAGCGCTTAGAACCTTAATTGAACAACACTCAGCTCACCCTTTAGAAAACTAACGGCTATACTACATGTACAATGATGTTTTAGATCGGAAGAGATAATATAATCTTAGTATTAAGTAACGACAATGTTAGCTTCTCTCCAAAAGATATGTTTGTGATTGGCAAGGGCTTTCAATATCCGACGTCTGTCACCCACAGGTGCCACACATCGATCAGTCCATCGCTGCAGTCTATGGATAACTGCATGAATGTATAACCAATGGAAGCCGTAGTGATGGTTAATTATTTATTTTTTTCCTTCACATCCCCTTGTTATTAAAAATTATCGATCTCCATATAGATTCTATAAAAATTAATTATATATATAAGTTAAGGTTCTATCGTAGGTAGCCAGCCTAATCCTCAAGTCATCGGGACGTAAACATCCCGAATGTATTTAGAGAGGCTTTACAAGGCTCAATAAACAGTCTTGTGACAACTTTCGATCTGTGATTTTATTCAACCTCCTTTCTTTTCATTTTCTTCAAGTTTTTTGTTGACGATCACTAACTTATATATATACACATATATAATGTAATATGTCTTGTAGCATGGCTATATCGTATACAATTTTACACGGTGATTTACTATTGTTACTAAGGCATAATTTATATTATACATTCATCGTCCATGCACGTTTAAAAGTGATTGGGCTCACCTTATGAATCCTCGTTGTTTAGCACCTGAGGATGACAGAAGAGGGCTGTTGAAAGAGCTTGTCGATTAAAGAAACGCTCATGATGAGAAACGAACTTCGGTGTTGTTTTGAAAGCTACACCACAATATAGTACAACAATCAAACCGGGTTAGCGCCCTGCACTCGAACTATTGGAATTAGTTTCAAAGAGTGTACTTCAAGGATGCAGACCATCCAAGCAATGGTTATTGGACCAATCACAAACGCCATATTATGAATCAAACCGAACATTACATGTCATGGCAAACTACAAGGTCCAACACTTACATGTCCATCAGTGTCACTTTCCACAAACTCACTTCACAGACTGATAAGACTTTGTTAGATCATACGTGTAAATATCACCTCAAGCCACGCCATTTAAAACAAAGATCGATCTGCTATTGATTAATTTTATTGTATACGTTAATAAATTTTATAAAATATTTTTTTTCTTGTGTGATGGGAAATAGGAGTGTTTTTCTATCGCAAGTTATTAAAAAAACGTTTATAACTTAGCCACCTTATTATGTAATATGATTTTCCATTATGAATTTGCATTAAATTTAAAAGTTACCGATCCGGTACTCAACTATGGGAGAACGTAATAACAAATTTAAACATATCATTCATATATTCTGTTGTTTATTATCAATTTTATTTTAAAACCTGTTGATTTATATGTAATTTTTTGAATTCCTCTCCTGAAGATGGTGAAACCTCGACTCGTATTAGATGTAAAAACATTTATAAGAGTGTTAGAGAGATTCAGAAGCAAATTTTAAAAATCGGATTTTCACAATGTGAATATTAAAATATAGGGGTATCGTTTCCCTGTGATTTGCTTTATATTGTGTTTAATAAATGAATTCTATAATATTATTCATTAGAGCAATTTAAGAAATTATTGAAATTTCATATCATTATTCATACCACATATGGTTTCCAAGATATAAGATATAAAAGTCCTATTTAATAAAAATAAATTATTGTTTAAACAATTCTTTTATAATAGATAAAATCCATTGAATTTCATCTTGTTCTATTTATTTGTAGCAATTGGAAAATAAAATGCTGTAGCCAGACCAAGTTCATTTAATCGAATAAATACAATCAAATTGCTGCAGTGAATAATAAAATAAGATTACTATTAATTCGCTATAAAGGTATATACAAATCCAATGTCATTTCAATCATACGTAGCCATATGCTTTGTTATACATGAACACAAGTTAAAAAAAAAAATATATATATATATATATATATTGTTTGCTCTAGGGCTCTTGAAAATTAAGAAGTCCCCAAACGCCAGAAAATTACGCCGGGTACGTCGTGAGAAGCTGGATGTTTGATTGTGTCGGCTAGCTCACAAACTTGCCAACAGTAAGGCATATGCAAAAAACAAAGTCAAAAATATCAAAGAAATAACAATTCATTTTATTAAAAAACAAAACAAAATTACTGATCAGCAACTTAACCAGGCCTGAATATTAGTATAAATAATTGTTAGTATAATTAACGTATAAAAATTACGAAAAAGTTTATAGTCACGATACGCTAGATATTCGGATAGTCAACCGCAGGGCGGTGATCTTCGGATAGTCAACCGCAGGGCGGCGATGTGCACGGAGCGATAAACAGGCAGATAGGCCGAGAAGTTCAGTTGTAGAAACAGCGACTTCGTGTTCGCAGGGGAACAGGCCGGTATGAAGTTATCTTCATCACTCACTAAACCAGGCTCAGGCCTAAAGCCTTGTCCTCTAATACGCAAAGTCGGGTTTATTTACTTCCTCGAGCTGTATAATCCTTCGGACTACTTCCTCTGTATGTTGATTTATCAAAATGAAACTTTGTGTTAAAGAGAAATAAAATAAATACATTTCATAATTTACTTTTAAAGTTTTAATCTCAAATATATGTCCATGTATACAATATTTACATACTAATTGTCTCCAACAGAAACAATCGGAAAAGGAAAGAAAATAAATTTATAATTTAAAAATAATTACGATCATAAAAAAAAATCCTCTCCAACAAAAAATTAAGTTTAATAAATATATATATATATATCAGAAGACAACTGGGAGAAAAGGAATACCTCTAATGGATAGGGGCGTAAACGAGCGGGTGTTGGTGATAGGCAATTCGTCTTGTCCAATAGAATTTAGGGTCTAAGGAATATTCCTAGGGAGGGTGACTAAGGCGATCGTAAATTGTAGAACCTTTCAGCCCTTGGGGGTGAGTACGCAATCCTATTAGAAGTAAAAGATACCCTAAAGTTACTTCTTTTCAAGGAGAATGTTTGCCGAGTCCCAGATCACGGGGCAGCAGACAGAGTGAGCCCGCATTGCAGGACAGTCTTGCAGACTACTCGGCCAAGTGCCTAATTCAAGGTAAAGTAATGCAATTACAGTAGTTGTTTTGCTATCTTTAAATCATTGATTAAAGCAAAAGGAAAGTAATTAATTAAGTTTTAATTAATTAATTAATCATTAAAGTTATTAAGCGTAAAAGTATTACAATACTGAACTCGAGTACTTAAGAATTAACACAAGGTGTACTAAGCTGAGATTAAAAGCTGAGCTATATTCACATTTAGAAGTTGATTCATAGATACGTTTTGCGCTGCTAGATCGAAGCATTTATTTTATGAATCGTGGATATCCACAAAACAGTTAAGCATTTTCGTAAAGTTATATCAACCTTTACTGTTATAAATGAATCTTTAACCACCGGAGAAAAAAATCAAATGCATCTTTTGAGCCAGTAACACGTAAGAGGAATGGGCCTGACTTTTTTAGGCTAATTCTTTTTTCAGCTCCACATAAAAAAAAAATATATAATAGACATAGCAACACACATATTTATCAGAATCCTATCTTCTAATATAATTGTTGTTTATAAAAAAAAACATATAATAAAATAAAGCAGATATATAAAATAAAGCCATATATTAACAAAAACTAATCAGCAGATTTAAAATATCAGATTGATTCAATCACTTTTACTAACATCCTCGTAGAATATACAGACAGGCAGAGCCACAAAAACTAAAGACAATATATATTATATTGATATTAAACGTGGTTTTACGAATAACCAATAAATTAATTAAAAACTTTAGCAATATTATTCAATTGGAGTTTAAGCTTACACATAAACACTCATACTACAGGAAAAATTTCTGGGAGAGTATCATGCCTTTATGCATTAAATTAAACAATAATGCCTTTTTGTGGGGGGGGAGGAAGCTAACTATTAGTTTATATTTCGAATTACAAAAATAATTTAATAATTCTTTAAATAATATTGACGAAAGTTAGGAGGCCCTTTAAACTAAGATTGGTATCTAGTGCTACAACTTGTCTGGCGTGGTGTGTGAACACAAGCATATTCTACTCAATAATACAGAGTTACCATGGCAGAAAAACTGAATCTAGAATTTTGAGTATTATTAGTTAACCCCCCCCCCCCCCCCGTTTTAATTATTAAGTGGAAAGTGATAAAGATTTATACTATTAATTTTTTGGCAAGTAAAAAAAAAAACAAACGTCAGAGGGCATTCTTAGTTTCTGAATGATTAAAATTAGAATAGACTCGTCGGAGAACCTATCTTAATCTTAATTAATCATTATTATTCATATTTCATTCAGTTGATTAATTGTGTATGATTGATCGTTGAACTGAGCCTTTATTAATTGAATCCTTAAAGGATAGAAAGATCACTGAACTTTCTTAATAGAAAGGCTTTTCTTAATCCTGGAACATTGTTAAACGAATTCGCTTTTAAAGATTATATCGCTTTGTGAGTGGGTGAGAAAGAACGTTACACAATTCACTTATCGAAAAATATCATTTTCTCATTGTCAAAGGTTTCTTTTTTTTTTTATTGAATTTCAGTTCAATATTGAGAGAAGTTATTAGCTTTTTACGATCAAATCTCAATGAGTGATTGAATTGTGAGGGCATCAATCTCCTTCTTGTTTCTTTATTAAGTGATATGAATTTAACATGAACATTTGAATTTCTGTTTTAATTTAGCGAACTAAAGTAATTAAAAACAAAATAATCATGGAGAAGAGACCTTCTTTCACTGTTCCTTGTTTCATAGAAATTGTTAGAGATTTCTCATGCTCAAATTGTCTCCTGGTTCTGTGAAACATTGTATTCATGAATAATATTTATTCCTTGTTTTTAATTATCGATACTCATCAACGTGGCATACGGTTTATGGATCATAAATGATAAAACTTAAGCAAAAAAAATAAGTGGTAAAAATGTGTCACATACGAATTTATATGTAACATAGTCTCATGCATACTTTTGACTTGTTCCACTCAAAACTCATTTGCAAAATATTTAATTTATATTTGAATGGTTGCATAAAGCTGAATGTCCTCTAATGGTCTTTCATTTTTATTTTGCCTTCTCATTCAATTCCCACTAACAGACCTTCATTAAAACTCATCCTTGAAATAAAATAATTTTTCATCGCTATTTAGATAATTCAATATACAAAGGGATGTGGTTGGGTGCAGATAGGGGTGGGCCTGGCCGAGGGGATGTTGATGACGTTGCTATGGCTACTGTGGGGGGCATTGCCCTCTAGATCGACCAAAACCTGCACTCGAGTCCCTCTGTAATTACAGAGGATTTTGCAGACTGTCTGTCATTTACTGATTACAGCGTCTGTGTATGAGTTAAGGGAAAGGGTTAATTACTGAGTTACGAAGGGCACATGGTGTGTTTTATGGACATGAAGTAATGATTCTCGATGTTGTGAACAAATCAGTTCCATAGCTGCTAGTGTAAGAGAATCAGGAAAACTTAAGCGTTGGATACGCCTAATTTAAACAAGGTTTCCAAAGGTGACAATTATAGATTATTTATTTTATTGAGTTTTTGTTATGTAATTTTGTTAAGGTTGTAAGTGTCATAAGCATTCACGGGGATCACTAGTAAAAAAACGTGTTACAGAAATATAATAGTTCCGGAAATTCTCTGACAAATGTATCGACAAGTTGTTTTACTTTTTGGAAAAGGCAGTTGGTTATCTGTAGCTATCCAAGATTAGAAGTCGCTTACATATCATTCTTGTCTATCATATAATGTGATATTACAGCATTTTTCGACAAGGCATTTTTTTGGTCGAAATACGATTATGTAAAAAATATTTAAGCCATCGACTGTAGATTATGTAAACTGCTGGAAGTGAACATTTTGGTGAACAGCTGACAAGATATTACAATACTCATTCTGCATCATAAAGGAATAAATGCTGATATTAAATAGCTTTTTTCATTTCTATTATTACACAAAATTAAAGAAATATCTGCAACATTAGAAGATTTATATCTACTTTGCTCTAAGCATCGATACGTTTATCAATGAAATGTAAAACTGTATGGTAAGGTATAATCTTGTAGAACATATTGATCTGCAGGGGAAAGAAGTTTGACAAGGCTTTGCAGCACATAGTCAACGAAGTGAAGTCACAACGAACCGGTTTAGAAGAATAATTGATTGAAATTTAGGAAACTCTAGATCATTGAACTTCGCGTTGAGTAGCTGGACACAATCAGCGTCTGGAGAAATCCTTAAGTCCCAAAGAAGTTAAGAATTAAATCGAACCAAACTAATCACCTGTTTCCTGCCTGACATTACGTACTTAGATAGGAGGATTGTATTCGTTTGATTGAGTTCATTTCAACGATCAGCTCATCAACGCCCTTGTTTGCAATTTGCATTCATTCGGGGAGCCCACCGATGGTAGGGTACAAGGACGAGAGCAGAACCTAGGAGAGTTTTAGGACCGGAGCCCAGAAGGCACCCCAGTCCCACATGTAAGGAGGTGTTTACGAATTGTTTTTTATATGATAAGAGGTCTGATTGGAGTTTGTAGATAAGAAACATGTACACCACCTAACTTACATCTATTAGGTGGGGGAGGATAGGTATTTCGTGGGTGTAAATAACGTAGATATCGTAGTTACCCCATGCGGAACACCACTTTTTACTGCAGAGCTCGAGGAATCTTCTTGGATACTAAAGAAGCCGTCCAAGTACTCAGGATTGTAGCGAACAGCTGTAAAGCCACACTCTGTCGAAGGCTTATTGAACAAAGAGCAATGCCCCAGAAACTTCCTTCCAAAAGCTAAACCAGTAGTCTACTACTTTGTGTAATTAGTGAATGGCGAAATAATGGTGATGGGAACCGAATTCAAACAAGGAAACCCGAAACTGTCATGATAGGAGATTAAACCAGAAGCTATAGACGGATGTAGAATATAATGGAAGAATATGGTGAATACGTAAGTTTTCTAAGAAAAAAATTGTGTGACGATCCCTAACAAATAAAATAACAAAAACAAAAGTAACATTTAGGCGTCTTTTATAGTTTTATGGTATACCACTGTACACAAGTAGATATCCTTTTTATCAAGGTACAAGAGACAAGTTTTTCTAACCATGTCGAAAATTGAGGGGAGCCTTTTAAATTGAATTCATTTTTTGTCAATTTTATTAGTGCATAACCCCATTATACTTTCGAGTGCTTCTGTAAAATGTACGCCGACCTACACCCGTCCGTCAAGTGGAGACACATCAAGTTTTTTGGCTCGTTGCGGCATCTAACAAACCCTGTGTTTAACACCTACGACCCCAACACCGTCACCGCATTCCTGGTACGGTACTGTCGGGTAAAATTAGTTAAGACTTACTTTAAGTTTTTATTATTATAAGTAAGTTTTACTTCTATGATAAATAAGGTGAGCCCCATGACTTTTGAAAATGTTCAATAAATTAATGTATAATATGCATCGTTATACTTTTGTAGAAGTGCAAATTGTATAAAATGTAGTCAGTCTACAGGAAATATAATGACCTATTGTAAAGGACCTATTCATTTGTAGAATATACATTGAATTCTGTAATTTTTATAAGCAGGGGATATGGGGAGGGGAAGTTTAATATAAATTTACCATCAGCAGATAGTGAATCTCTGGTTATTCTGTAGAGGAACTAATCTAAGTAATAAGTTGGCAACTGCATTCCGAGAATCCAATGGTTTTTAAAGGAAAAGAATGATTCTTAGTGGTTGATAAGTATTCCACTATCTTATTATCTTTCCTGCTGACTAAAACTTTCTTCATCTTCAATCTGTCAAATGCACAGATTTTCCGATATTGGCCGGAGATAAACGATGGTAACAAATCAAAGAGAAGGGATTGCTTCTTGCCCGATCTCCAATATCTAACAAGGAGTACTACAGCTATTCGTTTCCTTGTCGATATTGCCTATCGTCAGTAAAGAAGTACGTGAGAGGAGTTACATCAAAGAAGTATTCCGTCTTGGAAAAAGAATATAAGTGCCTGAGATCGAGCCCCACCGATGAATGTTGGATGAAGCAGCGGCTAGGTTTATGTTCCACTAGGGGAGTGAGGCAATCCTGTGCGGTCTGATTCATAATTCATTTTCACTTAAAATGTGCATCAAACTTGGAAATTTAATTTGATTGTCCGCTCTGATTTTACACGGAAACGCTTATCGTAAAATAGAATGAAGAATTAATTGACCGACCTCTTGAAATCTCCATAAGTTTGCACAAGAGAACGAACGATTCCTAAAAAATAATAAATATTAATATGGTTCTATTACTTGTTATTCATAATATTTGAACTGACTTTAATTAGGCACAGGTCCCTATTCATTCTAAAGTATATTAATGGGAAATTAAACTTATATCCATCTATAAAAGCTATTTCACTAAATAATCTTTATTGTGTTAAAATTACAATTCGGCTTTTTGGGCGATAAGTAATTATGATATATGTTCTCATTCATATCATATTTACAATTTTCATTCACACAGTATTTAAAAACAGCCCAGAGACCTCCCAAATCCACATGGGAGTCACCTCCCTCGTATGCGAAAGAGGCAACGGAGTCTTGGGAAGTTCCCCGCACTCCTTCATCAGCCACGTCACCGGATACGAGCCAGTGGAGGCATACCAAGAGCGCGAGAGCCATAGACGCTCAGGACATTGTTGGATAGATGGAATTTCATGGTCTTGGAAGGGATGAGTTCAAGAATGTAAAGTTTATTAAGACCATTATGAAGGGGTTTGTCCATTTGTTATTATCTGGATAAACCTGGTGACGACTGAATAATTGCACAGGGAAATCCTTGCTCCCTCTTATCTAACATAATACTTTTGGTATTATATGCAGAAATGTGCCGATTAGTCCACGGTCTATTTAAAAAAACGCTTGTCCCGATCTGGAGTTAGTCACACTGGATCGATGGAGTTAGGGGCTCCAGTCAATAATAGCCTGGACCTTCGTGACAGGTAGGCACTCTTTTAATCAAATAGCGGCTATAAATGTCAGAGAAGCTTTCTGGTTCTATAACTTTTTTTTCGGAAATATTCTTAATTTAGGCTTCATATTGATTGATACTTAGACTAGATGTCTCACAGTTGTTACTGATTACCTAAACAGGATATAACTTATTATAAGGTTGGTACCGATTGTGATATTCATATACAGGCTTTATTACGTTTACAGTCTGCCTTTTATTGGGCAATAAGCAACTGTAACGAATGTCCTCATTTATAACATATTTACAGCTCTTCAATCACTCGCTCATTTATACCTTTTAATCCATTCATCATGGATTCAAGCCATATCCATTTCATAAATTATATAATTAGCCATTATACCTACAACAAAGAAATTTTTTTTCTTCAACAAAAATATATTTTTTTTTTATTATACACACTGGAACTTAGTAAATGGGTAGGATAACTATATCAACTGCTCAACAGGAAACCCTTGCTCCCACTAGAAAAAATATAACATATAAATTCATACTAAAACCAGTCTGGTCTTAGGTCTGATCGGACTTGAACTATGGGGTTCAGCAAAGCCCTCAAATACCAAGCGCATGCGTGTGTGTGTGGTACCGATTGTGAATGAATGTATTTAAAATAATATAGGACTGCTCTCAATACCTCCTAGTCAGTCATAGTGTCAGTCCCACAACCATTAACCGTTCTGTTTCATAACAATCATTTGTATATTTTAGAATTTTTAACTATTAATTGATTGATTAGTCATAATTTGTTTTTATTGATTTAATGAATGAATAAATGAGCCGATTTAATGAATGCGGTTTAGTCCTTTTAATATATATATGTGTTTTATGTATTTTTGCTTTTACCTATTGATTTTATACGTCTCCATATGCGCAGTTGATGTTTTGTCATGACAGTTTAGAGCTGTGGAAATCGTTATTGTTTAATAAAATTGTAGAGAGACAGTGGAGTAATTTTTTTAAGAATATAAGTTGATATGCGAGTCATTCTACCAAAAAGGTTACAGCAAAAAATAAGTCTTTTCAGTAGACAAAAGCTGCGTTCATCGTTAAGGTTAAAAGTCAGAGGAGACCAAACGTGTTTGTCATACCGCGCGTGGGAAGATGACGTGGGAGGAGAATAAAGATCTTACTCTAGGCAAAGGGCAGAGAGAGAGAGAGAGAGAGAGAGAGAGAGAGAGAGAGAGAGAGAGAGAGAGAGAGAGAGAGAGAGAGAGAGAGAGAGAGAGAGAGAGAGAGAGAGAGAGAGAGAGAGAGAGAGAGAGAGAGAGAGAGAGAGAGAGAGAGAGAGAGAGAGAGAGAGAGAGAGAATCATTTACCGAAATTTGTATTTCAGACAAAGTGGTTTTTCAAAAAAGAGCCGACAATGGGAAATTAATGAGCTGGCATAGACCCTTGGATTAGCATCGACCTAGGAAAAACGAGCTCTGTTCATTTGTCAAGGATATGCATTACATCCCGTTGCCATTTATATCGGATTTACTAGTTTCTTCACAACGTAACATTAATATTTCACCCTTTAATGATTTTTTCTGCATGATTCGGATCAATACCAACGCGATATTAGAACAATAAAGATTGTGTTTGAGGAAGGGAAAATCATGTATACTCATTCAATTAATCGATCAAATCGGACACACATCCTACATACTTTAAAACTATAAATAAAATTATTAAATACGTGGATCGTTGAAAAATTAAAATAAGCCATTCAATTTACTTTCTATAGCTTGTCTCATTGTTAGAACGATAATTTCATATGCCATAATTCCTCCTTGATCTAGCGTGCGTACGGTATTAAATACTACAAAATACGAAATATCTCGCGGTGTTAACGAAAAATTAAGGTTAAATACTAATAATAAACTCTTAATATATAATGGGTTCCTGGTTCACATCAGATTTTAAACAAAAACATCGTTTTCTCAAACCATCTTTTAAAGATAGCAGGAAATCATTTTCATTTTTTAGAAAATATCCCCATTAAATAAATTCTCACAGCAGACAATAAAAAGTAATGGTATTTATAATTAAACTCCCAATCATGCTACATAAAGCCATTATCGCTTATTCACAGATAACCAGGCCACGGCTGTAGAGCGTGTATGTTGTCCTGCGATAAAACGTAGAAGCGACAAAGTTTTTATCGATAAAACAGTTCTCACGATCGGGCAGGACTATTTCATTAACGATAACGCTCTTCGTATTGAGTAAATGTATGAATAGATATTTGAGGAGTGAATGAACTGCCTTAGAGATTTGAGCTCCCACTGAGTCTAAATGAATATCTATTGGTTACTTCTAAACTATTGAGAACCACAAAACTATCTCTAATAATTGTATTGTTACGGTCGTTTAAGTAAGGGCGCGTAAGTCTAATTAACGGTTGTGTAGTCACATTCCGAAACAAATCTTTCTGAGCCGGAAGGAATGGAAATTGTTGCTGATTAAATAGCGATTTTTCTGGCCATGAAATCATTAGTCCATTTAATAATTACGCACAAAATTATAAATGTAATATGTAAATGTAGAGGCTGTTCGAACGTTATGCTCAAAACATCCCAGTCTAAATACATGCAATATTAATAAAGAGTTGTCCCATCATCACATTGAATATCTCTGCATTATTAACATTAGGGGAGATAGGGCTAAAAGTTAAATTGCATGCAAGCCTTATGGGGTTTAATTCTGATTTTAGTTAAACTCGAGTCCAGTAATGTTCAGTTTACATGAAAGTTCATTCATTTTGTCATTACCTTTTGCTTGAAGACTGATCGGACAATACAACTGAATAGAATATATATTATAGTTTTTCAAATCTCCCTTTAAAATTGAAATGTTGTCTCACAATAAAAACATAATGAAATGTGATTTCTATTGCTGGGTCGAAAAATATTACTTTTTGGAATATCAATGGATTGATCAATGCATTTGACTTTTCCGTCTTTATCATGTCTTCATCTATAGAGAAAAACGTCAGAACGTTATATTTTAAATAGCTTTTCAACTGGGAGTTGAGAAACCTTAAACGTTTTTGAGCATCAACTCACTTCACTACACATCCTGTGTATGAGTTTTCTGAAATTGTTAGTGCAAAGCGAATAATGAAATCGAATACCAATTCAATTTTTTTTTTTAATTTTATTTATTAATTCACAACTGCAACTTGAGTTACAACCAGCGAATGTGCTGTAAATATGACAAAACGGCACGCCTGACATGAAGGCAGAGCCATCAAATTATATCTCCCATACATTGTTGAAGAATAAGTAATTAATTTAGAACATCTCCAACTGCCAGCTTCTCCCCAGCCTTCATTGTTAAAGAATAAGTAATTAATTTAGAACATCTCCAACTACCAGCTTCTCCCCAGTCTTCATTGTTAAAGAATAAGTAATTAATTTAGAACATCCCCAACTACCAGCTTCTCCCCAGTCTTCATTGTTGAAGAATAAGTAATTAATTTAGAACTTCTCGAACTACCAGCTTCTCCCAGTCTTCATTGAATGCAACCTGGTTTAGACATCTCTTGAATGAGGGTGTCGTGAATGTTTTTGGATAACATTCGATTGCAGTCGTGAACGTTAGAGAGTTTTAGGCCAGTGTGAACAGTATGTAAAGTAAGGTGCACCTGAGAAACGTTTCAAAAAAATAGATTGAAAAATCTGTATAGTTAGAATTAGTTCCAGTAGAAGCTGATGATTTAATAGTTTCAGTGACAAGGAAAGTTTTAAACTCGGTCCTGTGATCAACAGTTTTAGCAGGTCCAAATAAGCCTACTACAGTTTTATTTTTTATTCTATCGCTACTTAGATTTAAAGCAGAAGATATATAATTGAGCTTCCGTCACTAGATAAATTTGGACCTCTCTAAACGTGAACCCTGCATGATGATAAAACTTCTACATTATAGACCCGAGTATACTCTACTATTTTAGGAGTTTGGGGAGCGCACGTTCTACCACTTACGAACTTCATTCAAGGGGCTGAATAGATGCAGTGTGGCCTCTACTCCGCTGAATACCCATCCCACTTGTGTTCTTAGGGTGATGATAATGGTGAAGGGTTATGCGAGGGGTTGTGTTGGACACAAGCAGCAAGCAGGAGAATTTCTGTGATGCATATAACTAACTGACGTCATCCTATAATGAATCGATTCCAGTGAGATATTTTTTAAAAGTTAAAATTTCCTTAGTGAATCTAAATATATTATATTTAGGGTCTCGAATTGTTTACAGTTAATAATTACTAATACAAAAATGTTATTAATTAATGTTCAGTTAATTATCACCAATAATTATTAGCTGGTAATAATCGTTAGTCAGGTTCTTTCAATAGACACCGTTCTCCAAGCTGCGCAGATTAATGTGATGTTTTGAACTTGAACTCTTTAAGAAAATACTAATGATCAATGCCTCATTTTTTTAGGGAACCAAAAAGCAGGCGTCAAAATATTGTATTCATTCCACATGAGTATATCCATCGATGGTGGACAATATTTTGAATATTAAAATGTATGTATTATTTTGTTACGTATTTTGTTTATTTATCCAAAACTTTTACTAATGTAACAACCAGAAAATATGCTGTAAATATGATGAAACGCCAGGGGTCACATGAAGACAGATTCCTCGCCATATTCTTGAAGCGTTCGAATATCTATGGTTATTAATTTCGAAAATCTCAGCTGTTAATATTCCTTGTATCAGCAGGTTTGTCATAAAGTACCTGTACGATAATTGTCATGAGCGTTAGAAATGTTGAAGTCAGTGTGAAGGGTATGATTTAAATATAATACATTTTCAATTATATTTTCCCAACATTTATTGTAGTCAATTTGGTCAAAGTTCGTTAGTCAAAACTTACTGGAGCATATTGGATCGAAGGTTGAACCATGCGTAAGTATTTTGCAGTATTGTAAGGACATTGAACTAAATTAAGCATAAAATGTTTTCCTTCAATTTAAAAGGATTTTTTATTCTAACCTTTTAATGAATAACTAATATGGTTATTAAGAGGAAGCAAAAAACTGATGTAAAGGAATTAAAAATAAACTCCGACAGAGAAGTCACTATCGATTATCTATATAGACCCCACATAAATAAATAGACTCATCTGAATGTAAAATAGTTGGGGGTGACGTAGGGAGGAAGAAGATCAAGAACTACCCCCGAGGGACTAGGGGTTGTTGCTGACATGCGCGCGCCATCACCTCTGTTTGTTTGATTTCCGACGGCCTACTCGTGTCCTGGGGTTCTGCTAGCCCTCAAATGTTAATAGAGGCCCAGACATGGGTACTTCTTAAGGGTGAGGGTGTTTACGGGAGACAGCTGAACTGGAGCAAAGGAGCCGAAGGCAGTGTTGCCAGTCAGATCGATATATCAGGCGTAGGAAGACACCAGCTATAACCTCCTCTCTTCAAAATACACTTCCACGATCACAATATTCAAGCTTAATTCTACAATTTTTTTTTAAAAATAAAATTTGCAAGTATTTTTAAATTCCAGTAGATTCTTAAATTTTCACAAATTTGCTACAGGAATTTATTACTTTGGCCTTCACATTTAACAATCTATTAATAGTTACAGTCTTACTCGTTTACAACTTTTCAATGCATAAAAGAAGAGATGTTTATCATTGGTAATCAAACATAAGCTGTTACGATATTTTGATATTTTCTCTCTGAGTATTCATGTGACCATGTGTACACAAAAGGAAATTCCTGAAATCAATTTGGGTTCTTGTATCTCCAATGTAGACTAGTATTGTATTTAAATTTCCCATGATTTACTGTTTCTAATGTCCTAATAAAGATTTCGGTCTACTTTTCAAGTAGCTCAAAGAATATTTTATATACGATATTTTAGTTCTAATTTTACAATACTTATCAAACTACTTCCTGAAACGCCTCGATAAACATGTTGATAACATGACAACATAATAAGCTCAATATCAATGAAGTTTATTCAACGCTGTTGAGTCCACAATGACGCAACAGAAGTTTATCGTCTAAATTATGAAATATGATGTAAATGCAAGAGTTAATACGCATTAATTACAGATAATATTGATTGGACATTACATTTAATCTTACTCTATAGTTAATCTGTACATAGGCAACAATTAATATTATACCAACATAAGGAGTAATATTGACCGACTGCATTCTAGGCAACGAAAGCTGCGATCAATAATTTGCTAATGGTTCAATAATAAGTGACTTGAGACCATTTACAGCTTTATAAATGTTTAACCAAACTTTGTGCAGTAGGGACTTTGGGGACAGAAAGACATACCACCTTCTTCGTTGCCAACAGCTTATTTTTTTAGTTAAACTGGTAAGTTTAATTTAACATGGTTTGACAAGTACTGCTAAGCAATACTTCCCTCACAAGTAATAGCTTTTGATTGGCTAGTGGGAGAGGAATGTTTATTCAGCGGAGTATACCCGAAGATCGGGTGCTTCCTCGTGCTTAGGAATGAAACCCTCGTGACGAGAACTAAGGGGATTAGACACATACCTGCCATCCTTGGAGAAGGAGGCTCCTGTCGACAGTCCGCAGCCACATGACAGCGTCGGCTGCCTGGAAGTCCTTGAGCCGGTAGCACTTGCCGTGCAGGTAGATCCCGAGGCACTTGAGCAGCTCCGAGGTGCTTGCTTGGATCACGGTCTTCTTTGCGGGCACCGGAGGCGCGGGCAAGATCATCGTCTTGGGCACAAGCTTCTCCGAACATGTCGTGTTGTTGTTTGTGTTATTGGCTCGTACCGAGTCTAGGCTAGCGACCGCGGGTATAGAGGTAGTGGTGGCCGACTTGACGATCGGTGGGTAGTAGCACATCGGAGGCTTTTGTATGTTCTTGTTCTTGTCGACCACGATCGGGTTCATGTTGTCGTTGAGGGGCTGCCGGTAAGCCGACGTCACATTCTTGTTTTTGTTCTCCATTTTCTTCTTGGAGTTGTTCGTTGTCGAGAATCTCTTCCATGAGAGGGCGTTTATGAAGAGCGAGTGCTTCTTCAGGCTCTTCTCGAGGGCGTTCTTCTCCGAGATGATCCTCGAGTTCTCGTTGTTGGTGCCCTGGGCCGGGGTTACTTTTCCCGCTGCCATAACCTCCCTGTTTTTGGCGTTGTTGAGTTGTTCGTAGGACAGGTTGTTGAGCGTGAACTCTGAATCGCCCCCAGTATAGGCAGGTCGTCTCTCACGGGGGCTGAAGCTGAGCACGGTTCCCATCTCGCCTCAGTCTCGCATACTCGCGGCCCGGACTCCGGGGGTGGACTCGGGTCGATAGGCGCCCCACCCCTCCACGTGCCGCCGCACGTGCGCAGAACATCAACCCCCTCTGCATTAATAGGGGCAAGGTCGGAGCAAATGCTGCCCACTAAATCTGTCCTTTTATTTGTTTTTGGCTCATCAGCTGTCAACACTACTCATGAGGTAATAATACTGCTCCACGTGGCAAATTAAAAATCACTCTCGGTACAATGGTTGGTTTGTATTTAACCTTGTCATTTTTGTCGTTGATGCTGATTAGGGATTATTTATTCATGCATGTTGTTAATTTTTTATTGCTAAAAAACATAATTTCAACAAATGACTACATGAAATCGAATTATTAGAAATTTCAGTTGAACTGTACTGGTCTACTATTCTATGAAATGCTTAAAACAATAGGAGTAATAAAATATCTGTTAATTAAATAGCTGTATATATTATTTGAATAGACTGTTTCTATGAGCATAGAACATTCTAGTGGGATTTTAAGGAGTACAAATTGAATAATGTACTTTGAATTTCCATTCAATTGTCATGGATTAATTTTTATTTTTTCTTAGATATTTTATTGACAAAACATCTTTAATATCTTTAATCGTATTACATATCCAAACTTTCATATATTTTACACGGGAAAAGTCTTGTAAATTATTTTTGGCCCGGATTGTGCTTTTGTTACGTTCACAAAAATATTTCCATCTTGTTTAAACTTTCGGAAAATCACTTCAATAAGCACAAAGAATATTCTGTTATGGAATTAATAAGTGCATGCTTAATTATCTAATGACATGAGTGTCTAAGCAAGTATGCGCTGTAATTATTATTCTGGTTCATCGAGTCCCTAAAGTAAGCTGTAATAAGATAATCTATTAATTTTTAAACTAGCGAAAAATTACAATCTGTCCAAATAGGGCAAAGGATAAATTTGGTATACAATTGGCATAGTAAGGAGTAAATGGAGTACGTAATAAACCTAAGTCTGACCATAGTGTCTTTATTATAATAATTTGATAATTATCAAACCCTTTCTAATGTGCTTCACAGCTATTGACATCTCTCTTTTAATGATTTCTTGAATTTTTTGCATGATGTTTTCTATTTCAGAAAGCTTGAAGGTGATTTCAAGCCTAGTCTGTAAAATATTACTCCGATAGTAAAGACATTGTGGAACGACAAGAAATTTATGTTGTAAAACCCAACAAATTGTAAAAATGGTTCATATTTAGGTTTCAATCCATTTGAGCATTAATAAAAAAAATGTATCTAAAATTAATACAACCTTAAGGCCTGACGCAAAATTCACAAGTAAGATGTCTTGCAAACGAGCACACCTCAACAAACTCCAGGAAAAGGTAAAACTTTAGATTTTAATTTTTGGCAATTTTTGTTTGCAATTAATGTAAACAACAGCTGATTTGAATGTGCATTTCGCATTTCTTCCGACATTAAATTTGATACTTTTCTAAAAATCAACTCTTTACTTGAGTAATATTTTTTTTTAACCATTATTGAATATTTTCAAAAACGTACGCATAGTATTGATAAATGTGGTTTCTAAAATGTATAATTCATTTTTATTCGGTGCGTTATAAATTTGAAATGGTCGATTGACAGAAGAGCAGGGGTCAAGGAATGTTAATTAAATAAATGGTTTAGACAACATTTGAAGAATAATCAGATTTTTGTTTGTGTTGTGAGCATAGCTGGATAAGGGAGATCCCGAAAACAAACAATGTTCATCAACAACAATGTGTGCTCACAAATCTGTATTTTATTGAATGCACTAATGATTCAACAATTTCCTAGTGCTAGTGAAGCTGCAAATCACTGTTGGTGATGAATGAATACTTAACCCACATACTGCAGCGAATAATGCGTCCTTCAGAAGATTTGGGGACGATTTATATTAAAAAAATATATATTATTGCCCCAGAAAATATAGTATATATTATTGCGTTCTTCTAATAAAATAGTTTTATTGTTAACTTTAAATTTATTTTATTTGGTATTTACTATATTAGGTTCTATTAACAAAAATAAATCTGGCAAAAAGATGAATTTAATTACAAAAAAAAACTTAAATTAATTATTTATAAATACTTGTTTACAATTTTTCTTCTTCTTCTTCTTTTATCCTCATCAATTATTTCCAAACCAAATCAATTCTTTTTCTTTTCTTGCAATGGCTCTTCTTGGTTCTGCCAAGTCCAATACCACTAACCAAAAGAAATTTTAAATTCTTTCTGACATACAATTTACAGCTAACATGTATCACGGACCGATCCCAAAACCAGAGTCTAACTGTGTGTGTTCTCTCCACAACAACAACTAATTATAACTGGCTAAAACTAGAGAGTAATTTTGTGTGTGTTCATTATGATACAACAACAACTACACTCTCTTTTGTTTTTTTCATACACTCTCACTTGTTTTTATTTTGCCTTCTTGATAAGTTAGATTAAATATTATATAAAAACTCCACAATCTCTAATATCACAACAATATATAACGGAAAATTATAATAAACGTGTTGCATTATTATTATGAATTATTAATTTGTCATATCCTGGTTTTATTTATAAACAATTATGTTCCATGAAAGAAGTGCCAGTGCATTATAATACCCTTTTATTGAATTGTGTTTTATGATTTGAGAGAATACATATATTACATTGACAGCCAAGAAAATTTATTTTTTCCACTCACTCGTGATACTTAAGATGAAGCATTCATTAAAATAATAATTTTTTTTCATGGCTTAAATGGAGCTTGAAATAGTTTGGATCGTAAGACATGAGCTGATCATTACAAGTATCTAATTCAACCTAACCAGAGCCACATAATTTTAGAGAAGACATTGTATGAGGCACACAAAAATATTTGTTTGTTTTTAAGGCAGGTCGATCATCACCATTGAAGATTTTTTGACGATTCGTATACTCCTAAAATAAAGTATCTAGTTGATCCCAGTGAGCATGCTAGTGAGGACTGAGGCCCAAGAACCAAAGATCCTTATAAACAATACTTACTGAGGGCACCCCAGTCCCACCTATCTGTTAGGATGAACGTACTTACGGTCACCAGGAGTAATCGGTTGATTACCAGTGTACCATACATCCGCATAGTCTATACAAATGTTTGATGGGCTTTTTTAAACTTAATATAAATAGGATTCTGAACCGATATGCATATTATTTGTTGCAATGTACAGTGTCACAACATATTGTAGTTTTGTACGTTGATAAAATTGGAGCAAACAAAAATTGTAGCCCATAACACATGCACCATGAAGCAATACCATTACCAATATAACATCTGGCCTCTTTAATATATTATGTAATATGCGAATTATCCTTCATTGTATATTCATTACCATTGTGTGACAAAAACGTTAAATTTACTTTAGGTTCATAAATAAATAGTCAAAATGAATATAAAAGCAAGTTTTCTGTCATATTTTCAGTTAGAATTGGGAACATGGGTAGGTCCGGTGATTGACTAAAGATTTTTGGTGTCCTAAAAATTAAATATTTTCTAAATGAATGCTTCTTGATCTCTCCACAAAATAAAGTAGTTTATTAAACAATAACGTTTTGGACAATTGTAAGTCATATCCTTTCAGTACCCAATTGGTCTAAAATTTTAAAACATGTATATTTCTGTAAGAAGTAGAACTGTAAAAAACGGTACTGAGTTAACTCATTAAAATTGTAAACCATTAATAATATATAGGATTAATCAAAAGCATTCTTGTACTGTGAACTATGTATATCGACCAAGGAGTATTTATTAAAATATATAAATACAAAACCATATAGTAAGTAATTTCTTCTCCAAGATAAATGTTTTATCCATGAACTCTTCATTTGATCTAAGAAGCATTCATAAGCTAACCAGCTGAAGAAACATTCACTGCGTGGCCCACGAATGCGTTACTGTATCGATTCATGTGACCCATATTTCCCAGTTCGCAATGACCCGAATCTGTCCCCTCGGGAAACACACAACCTATTAAATAACCAACCCGATTTTCAGAAAATTGTTTATATCTGCTAAAACAAAGAGACAGTTTTATTTAAAATTAGCTTGGTATATGCCAACATCCATCTAGGCCTAAATCAAGGCTAATACGCTATATAGTTATACGAACATATAACCAACCGTATCACTATGCCCGAATTAAACCATGTTGGTTTAGTAAAATAATTATTACGTGTTGAAATATGATATTAAACGATACATATAATGTTATAACATTCAGGCATTGTAAAATTCATTCACTTACCTTGTATCTGACGCTTTTGGTTAGCCTTGTATGACTGCCAACGGCAATCATTGGATAAAAGGGTGTTTCGGAAACAAGGAGGTGAGCATTAAAGGGGGATTAGTCGCTTCTGTTGTCTGAAAACTTCCCTAAAATAAACAGTAAAGTCCAACTTGTTTTTGTACGGAGGTCTCAAATTACTTAGTGTCTCTTAGTGCAAACAATAGTGGCACTGGCAACGGGTCAGATTAACCAGACCAGATATATATTCTGAATGCCTGCCAATGTCGTAAAAAGATGATTTTAGCTGAAAACTCACCCCCCTAAAATCAATATATCCGAATAAATAAATTTTGTTTAATACTAAAAATCTCATTACAATATATACCCTAAACTATCGCCAATATGAAATATCACGAGAACGTCATCGCATTACACGTAGATGATTTAAAAAAATAACATCAAACAAAAAATATGTACTATAGTTGACGTTTTTAACAAAAAAATTTAGTTCAATCAAAAAATCGAATAGTTTTTTTTACATTTTCTACCTCGTTTCTTAAGTACCTAACTATTTTTTATTTTCAAAATGTCGATTATTTGTGGTCACTGTTTTTAGGCTAGATATTCTATTAGGGCGCGCTACACATTCAATTGAATAATTATTGCATATGTTTTAAAAACTTAAATAATCTCAGCCCAGTCATCACGTGGTTCTTTAGCCACCAGAAAATATCGTTTTGTTCACCTGCTTGTATGTTATATCTTTATAAAGCTATCTTTAGTAGTAAAGTTCCTTCATTCCCCGAGCCGAAAATCTCTGGAATTTCCTCCCTGTTTCCATTCGTGATGCTCCTTCACTTTCAAGTTTCAAAACCCGGTTCTATCATCACGTTTTTCCGTTCAGATTTTAGTAAACATATATTTTAAATAAATATATATAAGAGTGTTCTTGATTTTTATTTTGATTAAGTTATAATTACGAACATGGGACCTCTTCTTTGGCAATAAGAGTGAGTCAGGTGACGTGGAAGAGGAAAAGATTAGTTCACGCCTAGCGTTGAGTGAAGGTCGTACTCCCGTCCATAGTGATCGGTTATTTTTAAATTATTGAAGAATAATTATAATTAAGAATAAAGAATATTTCCACTACAGTGGTGGGGCCATTTCAAGAGAAAGCACTGTAGTTGAAGAATCATTGGACATACCTGTTATATACGAGTATATGTATATCTGGTTTTCTCGACACTGATAAGCATATGTTAGACTATTCTTGAGGACGATCAGATTAAACTAGAGATCACTGTAATTACTGACAAATATG
Source organism: Acanthosoma haemorrhoidale (assembly GCA_930367205.1). Taxonomy (NCBI): domain Eukaryota; kingdom Metazoa; phylum Arthropoda; class Insecta; order Hemiptera; family Acanthosomatidae; genus Acanthosoma; species Acanthosoma haemorrhoidale. Next base: position 83,112,549 of record OV884014.1, on the reverse strand, counting down.
AACAAGTCATTGGCAAAGAAGATGATGAGTCATGAATTCTCCCATAAGCTAAATTATTCGGCTTCATAGTTCGTTTGCATTTATAAGTTGGAAATCATCTGTATTCCAAAAATAAAACATGACGTTGCTGCGTTTACCTATGCGTGAGTATCAGTCCGTCCCAATACTGTTAATAAATTTAATCCTAAAAGGTCCATCCTGGATGACATGCTTAAATTAACAGATACAATTATTTTAGATTTTATTTTATAATACAGGTGCATTGTTTTCATTCTGAATTGTTTTTATTAGGCAAAGGGCACCCAATGATACCTCTTCAAATACTGTTAAAGTTATGTTAGAGGTTATCTTATTGTTAATAATTAAGATTAATTTCCAACGAGTCCTCGCTCGTCATTGAATGTTATTAGGTAAGTAAGGTGTATAGAATACTTGATCAGCGGGTTTGGGTGTCCAATGTGTGAATGTTTCTGTATACTTTTCTAATGTAGTCGTAAACGTAAATAGTTTTTAGGTCAGTGTGAAGAGCATGATCTCGAACGTAGCTTGGTGGAGCAGTGGATTGAAAATTATGGTTAGTTTTGATGTTAGGTGCTTATGTGAGAGTGTATCCTAAATTTAGACTTCATATCTCCGAATTGGTTTCAGTAGAGGTCAATAAGTCAATAGTTGTTGTTTTCATTAATTTTACATTTTGGTAAAGTGGATAAAAATAATAAAACCATGCAGTGAAATTCAAGGCCTTCGTTGAAATATTATCCCTTAGGTATTATTGAATTACACCAGCCAAAAAATAACATCACTTGTAAACCACCCAAATACTACAATGTGAATTTGGCTGCTAGTCATTAACCCAGATCTGATTATCACAAATAGTAGTGACCTAAGTATTGATCGCTGCAGAGTGAACCTTTGAATTATACCATTTTGTTTGGGCGAAATTTTTTTTATGCAACATAAATTTTGATTATTTTTCAGGTTTTATTCAAATAGCCATAGTAAATCACGACATTAGTTGCTTCGGGAATAACACATCCTCATTCACATATCTTTGTAATTAATTATATGGTATAGATAATAATAGATAAATGTATCATAAAGGTACCTATAATAATAGGTAATAGGTACTAATTATTCATTGAGCTAAGGCCCGGAAAATAAACATTCGGGTTATGTTCTTATCCACTTTTTAGCTTTATAAATTATTCGATCTCTACTATTTTTATAGTAATCGTAAATTTTTCTATACATTACTAATTATGGGATAGGAAAATATTTAAGAGAAAGCATTTATGTCGCTTGCCTATTATTTCTTTTCTACAAATCATTCAATTCTTTCAGATAATGTCTCACCATAATCAGGAGGTCTTTATTATCCTCTAAGGTTTTGATGATAGTTGTGAATTCAAAGTAATGCAGTTGATTACATATTGATAAACTTTTACTAAAAGAACAATTTTGAAAGCCCCAATGAATAAACGAGATAACGGCATGGTTTCGCTGTTGAATGATAGCAATAAAAAAAACTAAGCTTATTATTACATCCCCTCTCAAAATCTTCCCCTTCTTTTTTCTGCATATCTTAACAATTTAGGTACAAGGCTTGAAACAAACAATATGTTTATGAAGTTTTTTAGAACCAATTTTTGAAGCACTGCATATTGTGCTTAAGCCTTTAATCCCCTTGATCTTGATAAGATCGACAATACCATTAAATACTTTGCTAAAACCGATTAACTGGTTCACATGTGGGACATGAACTAATATTCTCCTCCTACAAAGAACTTCAGACCTCTTATGGCCTTTCAAAAGATTGTTAACTTTTTCAACGGGTTTTCTCACTCACCTCTTGAAGAGTAAGGCGATGCCTGGCTGGTAAGTGGTGCTGAGGCAGTAGGTTTGTTTCCTCTTAAACCTAAACTCGGTTTTCTTAACTGTATTCGCTACCTCTTTTTTCAAGTAGCAACACATCTTCATGAAAATAGTTATTTCCGACTAGACCTATCCCCTAAAGATAACTCGTTTGGTGAGACAGGGATGAACACGGTTCCTTACAGTTAAAAAATAGCTTATTAATCTTGGCTCCTGAAATTTTAACTAAATGAATTTCAATAATCAATATAAAACACCTTTATATAAAATAAGTGGTCTTTATTAGTCATTCTTCACATGGCAGGTTTCAGAGCATCAATGGCCAAATGGTTAAGAAGCTCAAAAGACCAAAAAACTAAAGCAATTAAAAATAATACAATGTGCATATCGTTCGTAACGCTGGAACTGATACACGTCATAGGAAGATCGATGACGTCACTCCTGGGAGAGCCAATGGCTGCATCGGATCGACCGAAAACTATGACGTCATTGTAGCCGGCCCGGAAGAACCTGGTAGTTTCACCCTTGACCTTTTCTATTCCAGATCGCACAGGCCATCACATCTTGGGACAAACGCTACATTATAAGTTTAAACCTACAGCAGTCACTGATTTACACGTAGCAATTTTTCTTCTTTGTGCATTTTTTGTTTTGGAGCACTAAATCTCCGTTTCCACGCGTGGTTTGGTGATCCTGGCCTTAAGTGTATCTTGTCTCACACCATAGAAACGTAGAATTGTCATGGCTCGAGTGATTCGAGGTAAAATATCGGTAAATGTTTCTGACACCAAAGGCTTGTACATCCGGCAGATGACAGATGGCAGATAGGGAAACGGGGAGGGGGAAAAAGTGTTAAACACAAGGTTGATGATGTATTGTAGCGAATCGAAGAATTTGACATGTCTACCGCAGGCAGCTCAAAATCTTCATGGAGCTCAGTCGCTGCTGGAATAAGTCGGACCACTTTCATGAGTATACCGTTCTGAAATTGTTGGAGTCACTTCTGTCAGATGACTTAAATGCGGTGCATCTTACAGGATAGCAGGGCAGAGCATGCTCTTATAAATCATGAGAGAGGTGCAGAGATATATTGGGGAAAGTCAGCAAGTGTATAAGTCGGTAAAACTTGTACGAGTTTGTTTTAACTTCCTCGCCAAGATGGCCACTAAAACCGAGGAGTTTAGTAGATAAATATACAACAAGGGTTTTTAATACTGTATCTACACTAAAGCACAAAGAAAAATCTATAAAAATAATGACAAATCTGAGATAAACTCATTATTATTGGTGCGTCCCAAACCTGTGATTATATTTTAATATAAAAATTGTATTCACGCATGACACGGTGGTTAAAGTAACTGTCTTATGACAGAAAGTTTCTGTTTCAAGTAAGTAAATTAGTTTTCTCAGAAAGCATCAGAAATATCACCAAGCCTTAGATAAACAAAAAAAAACAAAAAAAAGATTCTAGGCATGTAGATAAATAAGATCCTAATGGAGCTTTACCTCAGAATTTAATTCTCAAGCATAATTTTTATTTTTATACAGAACAAGAACACCACAAAAAATTAATAAAATAATACATATGTTAATAGTAAGACAAATACAAGCAATACAAATAATATACAATTTGAACTTAACTTTAAATTATAAGGTGGATTTTATAAATTTTAATTGCTTCTGCATAGACTTTTTTTTATGCCAGGCAATTTAAATATTTTTTCAAGCTAACTGACGACCAAATAAAATTGAATTGGCTTTGTTTCTAGATTTCACGCTTGGAAACGTTTGTTATTACACAATAAATTAATATTCTTGCAGTAATATATGTTGTGTATCTGTTCATTTATTTTTTTGAAACCTGGTAGGAATGATTTTTGAAATTTGAATCTTCTTAAGGATAAAACAAAGTATCATTGAAAATCCATAAAATATAGATTGAAGAATAAAAAAAAATTTAATTCGGGAGAGATGAGATGTATTGTAAAACAAATTAGCTTAAAATATTTAAGACAAATATATTATTTTATTATTTCTTGTATTAGAACCAATGCTGTGCCTGTAATGAATAATATTAAAAAAATTAAACTATTTTATTAAGTTTCGGTTAGAAAAATATGTTTTAACGGTTATTTTAAAGACTAAAAATAATTTTTTTTTAAGCAGTCTGAAATCTAGGAAATTCCGAAATAGGTGATGATTGAGTTGAGCAGGGATTAAAATCGATAAATGATTAATCAGGAGATACGACTATAAACCCTATTTAAAAAGTTATAATTGTTTTGTTATTTACATTAGTATTAAATTATTTGACGTGGCCCATTATGAAATGTGTAGCCGAATACAAGGACGACATATGTCACTACGATCTCGATGACCTAAAACAAAAAAATGATGATGTTATTTCAAATTAATCGGGCATTTTTAATAAATTATGATCTAGTATGGATTCGTTCTTCACATTTGAAATGGTGCCTCGATCTACGGTGAACAGTCCAGCGGCGGATAAATTGAATGGATTTAAACGGAAGTTCTCTATCCAAACGTCAATCTGTAACACGATTATTTATTTTTTTGAATAAATTTACAAAGTTTTCAGAAGAACGACTTATAATATCAAGGTAATATTGAGAAATTTTTATTGTGGTATTGGTCTCAGTATTGTTAATTTATCTTTGGAAGTTAATTATTAATAATTAAAATAATATTATACATCCAAATATTTAATATATAATTATATAATATTTAATATTATTAGTTTTAATAAATATAACTCAAACCTGATCATAGCCGATATCTGGTGTTCGTCTGTAATTACTGAATATCTTTTTCATTTTCAAACTGAGTAATTCGTCAAATATTTCATCTCTCTGAAATATGCCTAGTGTTAGCCTCATTGTGAACTTTTGTTGCAGATGAATTTTTTCTATCTAATTGGTTTTATCATCATACTCATTCATTAAAATATCATCAACAAAAACCTGGAGTGTTGGAAAACCGTTCTGCAATGTTCTGTAGCCCAAATATTCAAGAGCCTAGGGCACAGAAAATCTGCCACTCCTGAATATTTGATGTCAAAAATGACAGAAAAGAGGCATCATTTTATAAAACTACGATTACTGAGAAAATTGACTCATGAACTATATTATTTTCGATCCTTTCAATGTACGAAAAAACATCCAAAAAAAAAAAGTCACTTCACTAGAAAATAATTCAAGTAACCTGGCTATAATATGTTTAAGTACTTCCAAGAAATAATACTAACAAACAAACTTTGATAAAGCATAAAAATAAGTAATAAATTATCCTACCCTCATCTTTTCTGTTTTAATGTGCTAGATTAATTTTAGCACTCAAATTTGCTGGAACAAGGAACCAAAATTATCCTTTAACGTAGGAGAGAAAAGGGTCTCATACCCTTCTTATTCAATTACCTCTGCATCTTTTTTTCCTAGCATTGCTATGTTTTAGTCCCGCACTGTCAGACCCCACACCTTCCTAGTGCGATTCTCTTCCTTCGTCTTGCTAAAAGTAGCACATCCTTGAAAGAGATCTCTTCCTTGCGAACGACGGTCTACTGGGGCCCTGCAAACTTTACCTAGAAACGTCTCCCCTAGCGATCCCGTCTTCCTCTCTCCAGTTCACACTCACCTTTGGGATCCGGAAGGTTTTCAGGACGGTTAGATACCGAGTGTGAATTTGTGGTCATTCCAAGACCACATAAACTACCTATAATACCTACCCTGTTCCTCTTCTCCTGAACACAGTGCACTGTCGGGCATACCTTTTAAGATCTTATAGAAGCAGATCAATACAAATAAAGTATGCTCACCGAACAGGCCGCCAGCAAAAGTCAAAGACAACAGGTCCACCCATTTTATCTCTTTGTTGACGCTCGCTGGACAGCGCCCGGGTCGTAGAGTCCCTAGTCCCGTGGCGGGAGTCCTCGCCCCTTGATTTTATTTATATGAAATTAGCTCCAAATTAAAAAAAAAACTATCCTCTTTTCGGAAAATAGTGAAGAAATCAAATTGCCAAAAATATCAATTTTATGACACATTTTCTGAGAAAAATAGCCATACGAAAAATTCAACTGAAGGATATTTCGTTTGGTCTGAGGTCATAATTTTATCGTGAAGTAATCATAAAACCACAAAGGCCATATCACTTCTGGGGTCTCAGTGCAGTGGTAAGGCTGTTTTTTTTAATCTGAAATAGCGTCAAGACCTTTTTTTAATTAGTGGCAAATTTGTACTTGTATCTAGGAGAAGGCCAGAATAATACAGGTCAATAATAAATTCCATTTAATGAACAACTTAAATTTTATTCTAGCTGGAAATGGTAATTATAGCCAGCTAAGTCAGCCCGATTAACCAACGAACCAAGATCCGATCAATAAACTGCTAAAACATTATTTGCATGCTGTATAATGAATATAAATATTCCAGTATTCTATTGGCCGAATACCTGTACTTTAAGTGCAGAAGCAGCCACGCCCATGTACACAAACCTCCCGATCACAGTCATAAGTTGAGGTATGAGGTCATACACTAAGACCTCTTTGGTCGTTATCTTTTCCTCGATGATGGCAACTTCCAGTCTTTGGGACACTATTTGTATAAGCCATATAGTGTGGAATACGGTGGTATTCAAAACTTCGTATCTGTAATATGAATTTTTCTCGAAATATAATATATATCTCTAATTAAAACTATGGAATAATCATTAGTGCATACATTTTCAATTACAATAGCAGGCCTTTGGCCAACCTTGGTTTGCCAACGTTTCCAAATCAACCAAAATCAAGAGTGGTAACAACTACTCAACATAAATAAATTAATTATATATATAAAACAACTTTATTATGAGGAAATTACAATCTGCCTTAATACTTAATAGGCAATAACTAATTGAGATAAATGTTCTCATTCATACCATATTTACAATTCATCATTCACTCGCACATTCATACAATATTTACAAACAGCCCAGGGGCCCCCCAAGTCCAGTTGTTGCCTCCCTCGCATGCGAAGGAGGAAGCGGTGTCTTAGGAAGTCCCCCAAGCTCCTCCGCCAGCCACGTCACTGGATACGAGCCAGTGGAGGCCGACGAAGAGCGCGAGAGCCACATACGCTCAGGACATGATTGGAGAAACTGGCCATTGCCAGGACTCCCACTATCACACATTTATAGCAGGTCACGAGGAATAAATAAATTAATTTATTTTCTTTAAACAGACTGTACACTTAGTATAAGTGTGTTTAGACACTTATAAGAACACTTAGACAAGTGTTGAATGACATTGTCAAAATTAATATTATCTGATAGTTGTTTTGCAAAGTAATGCACGATCAAGCGACGTATTACGTGTTTTTTTTAATCGTAAATCTGTCGACGTCATGTTGGGCCCCCGAATTTTTGTTAAATCATTATAACCATTGATTCTGTCGATTACATAATCATCATATTGTTTATTTGTATTTTTAAAAATGCCACCCGGGGCAGACCACCCCCATCGCCACCCCTCCCCCAATGGTACGCTACTGTTAAAAATATCCTTTGATGTATTTAGAAAATAATATTTTTGATGTTATACTCACTTATAAGCTTCAGCGAACGCTTTGAAGTTTTCAACCAACTGATGGTTAAGTGCCATAGCTTCCTGAAGACGGCCATTCTTCATGATTTTTAAGATCCTCTTACATTCGCTTTCGTACAGGAACAGTGAAGATCCGATGAACAAAACGTTTATCGACATGTCTATGTACCTTACAATATGGTAGAACTGCATGAATGCAGTGTGAATTGTATCAGATCCAGAAATAAACCTTAAAAAGTTGTTGTACATTTTTTTAATGGCAATTAACAGCAGAGGCCAAAACAACAAACTGTTCCAGCTTGGCTTAAGATCATCTTCATCCATTAGAAATTTCTACAAAGAAAAACTCTAAGTAATAATTTTAAAATGGATAATAATTTTTGGTGACAGCTCAGTTCTAAGGAGCGACATTTCTTTACAAGATAAATTAAAATTTATCAATTAGATCAAATTCGTGGGCTTCGAGCAGTACATAACCGGGTAGAGTTATGAACTAGTTGATAATTAAAATGTTTATGTATATTAATATTTTCTAGCAACAACGTTTAATTTTATATTAATAATTATGTATTCCCAGTCTTCACTGTTTCGTTAATGTGCTGCAATATTTCAGACGCCAAACTTCATGTTTCCAACTTCAGCTGAAATATTTGAACCAACAATTTGATTACTGTTTTTTATTGTTGCGGTAATAATGACGAACGATTAGTCAAAGTGAAATTTCAGTCTGTTTTCAAAAAAAAAAAAAAAAGCAATTTTCAGGCAATCAAACCTTGGATGTAATATAGAATAATAGTACATATTATTTCTTCAATTTTCTATTTTTGCATGAACGATTTGGTTTTAGGACGGACCCCTGTGAATACATGGTTATCTTACCTGATATTTCAAGACAGCTTGTATCTTTGGAGATCTGACCAAATTCAAGGAATAAAGTATAAGGCCAGTTAGAGTATACATTCCGTTGTATGCCCTTCTCACCACTGTACGATTTGGTACACGCCAAATATATTCAGGAATGGCAAACACCGATTGCCAAACCGAAAAGGACATTTTGAGCAGAGGCATAAAAAGGAATGCCATCGTTTGGACCACATCTGAAACGAAATTAATGTTGCGACGATCAATCAATAATTTTTGTAATAAAATTTTTATGTGGTATTTTACTTCTTTTTTTTTTTAAGTCGAATCAATTTATTTCATATGCAAATTGGATATAATATTAAAAAAATATTATCTTATGCTTATATACAACGAATTTAACCTAAAAAGAAAACACTAACAACATCGCTCTTGATTATGAATAAAGTCTTTATTGAAATACGCAAAGATTATAGAAAAAATCTAATGATAAAATAGTAAATAAAAAACTAGATGCTAATAAACAACATTTCTTTGTAATATATTGGGTTGGAAGGGATGAAATGTTAGATTTATTTATTTTGATGACATTATTAAATGAATAATGATTAAAGTAAGAATTCATTGTTTGCAAATGCTAACACAACGGGCATTAAATTAATCTGTTGACATTTCTCTTTCATTTTCATGCTATATCATTTAGTTTATTGCGAACTGTACAAGCGTGTAATTTTTAGTCAATAAAATCTTTAAACTTGGACATGTCGAAACCTTTCGAAACATCAATATGGCTTTTGGTGAATGAAAGAACTGTATATCGGTGGTTCTCTAGGTTTCTATCCGGCAATACAAGTCTCGATAATAAATCTGTGCAAGGCCAGAAACAAAACTCGAAGATGATGAATATAAGGCTTTAGTAGAGCCCGATCTACATAAGACAAGCAAGGTACTTTCAAAACATTCAAACATTCATACTTCTGTTATAGCAGGGTGCTCTGAAAAGTTTCCGACCTAACAAAGATACAATACGTTTTTTCAGAATTTTTTTTTTATTTTTCAACATAGTCTCCTTGTTACTCTACACACTTCTCCCAGTGATACTCCCATCTCTGTAACCCGTCCAAATAGTACTTGGCATTTTTCTCTGCAAAATAATCGTTCACGAAGGTGATTGCCTCTTCATTTGACGAAAATCTCTGTCCTCCGAGCGCTATTTTTAAATGAGGGAACAAAAAGATGTCGCTTGGGGCTAGATCTGGTGAGTAAGGCGGATGGTCCAGCAGTTCAAACCGTAATTCATGGATTTTCGCCATGGCAACCGCTTAGGTGGGAGACGGTGCGTTGTCTTGGTGAAACAGGATTTTCTTTCTCGGCAAATGTGGCCGTTTTTCCGCAAGTTCTGCCTTCACCTTTCAACTAATGATGCGTAGTATGCTCCTGTAATGGTTTTTCCTTTTTGAAGATAATCGAATAAAATAACTCCATGACTATCCCAAAAAACAGTTGCCATCACTTTCCCAGCCGAAAAAACAGTTTTTGCTTTTTTTGGACCCGGTTCCCTCTTTGCAGTCCACTGTTTGGACTGTATTTTTGTTTCGGGCGTATAATGGTGTATCCAAGTTTCATCCACAGTAATTAATTGGCGCCAAAACTCGGATTTATTGCGCCTAAACTGCGCCAACAGAGCGTTGGAAATGTTCATTCGAACACGTTTTTGGTCTAACGTGAGCAAACGCGGCACCCAACGCGTAGACAGCTTTCTCATCTGTAAATGTTGATTTAATATGTGACAAACACGTTCTTTTGACATTTTTATAACCTCTGCTATCTCTCTCACTTTAATTCGGCTGTCGTCTAGCACCATTTGGTGAACTTTGGCGATGTTTTCGTCGGTAGTTGCAGTTTTGGACGTCCCGAACGTTCATCGTCTCCCAAGCTCTTGCGACCACGTTTAAATTCAGCTGCCCAAAATTTCACTGTGGTAAATGATGGTGCAGAGTCCCCATACACAGAATCCAACTCATCTTTGATTTGCGTAAGCGTATTGCATTTCAAAAACAAATATATAATGACAGCTCGATACTCGATTTTGTCCATTTTCATAAAAACACTCAAACGACTGATACACAACAACTGCGCGTCCAAAATGGCTGAAACTTTGGTGAGTAACTGTCAACAGATGAACAACGAAATTCACTAGCTTTTATTTACGACTGCTGCTATCTTCATGTTGAGGTCGAAAACTTTTTAGACCCCCCTCGTACGACACCTTTATGCTTTTGGGAAAACAAAAAAATGGAGCAGCGGGTGCCACATGATTACCTAATTAGTGGTAAGTTACGCTAAAAACCAAATACATGATCTGAAAATAAAAGTTTTACCTTATCTAACATATTCACCTGGTTGGCGACAACGGTATGTAAATTTTTCAGAGCGTTTTTAAAAGAAAATATACCAAAATGGAAATGAGGTAAAATTTTCATTTCTCGAATTTATTGATTGATAGCCAAAAAGTTTCTTTGAACAAGGGATAAAAACCTTTGGGGGATTCAAGAGAAATGTATTGAAGCTAATGGAAGTTATTTTGAATAAAAATATAATCGTTAAAGTTTGTTTTATCTTTCATTTGCCTCATCATAGCCTAGGGACTGACATATGCTCCAGTCAAATATTATGCCCTACGCCCTTACTTATGGGTAACACGTCTATGTTAGCAATATTTTGAAGTAATGGATCCTACCTATGTTTTCATTTGTCAATAAACTATGTGGTTATCACTTTTAAATTACATAAAATGTAATCAGCTATGGATACTTCATGCAACTTGAGTATTTCAGTGTACCTTGGTTTGTCAAGTTTGATTCTTAGAAACTTATTTTCGATTATTTGAAGTTTACCGATATTGGCTTAACCGAAAAATTGTGAATGAGTAGTTTAGTATGGGTGCTTAGCTTTTTCTTATTCCTAGATATTCCTATTGGTAAATGTGGTAAAGATGGGTATAGCGTATGGTTGGATAGGAGTTTATGGTTGTGCATACATGGTTTATTGTGGTGTGAAAATGAGTCTGCGGTCTAGATAAAATCGTTACGGTACAGCGTGCTGCCACTCCTATACTTTTTTCCCTAAATACCAGTTTGGTTACAATTTTTGGTCTTCTTTTGGTGAAATTGGTTCCAATTTGATGAAATACGTGCTTAACCTACGTGAAGAAGGTTGTATACTATACCCTGGTTTCTTTTGAGGATTAGAATTGTAAACATGGTATGATAGGAAGGCTAACAGTTCAGCTCCCGACTTAGAAATGTTTCACCGCTGAAGTATATGGCTCCTGTATTTTCTTGTGATAGATAGTGTGACAGCACCAGCCTCAACCTAGCGAAAGCTCTAAAGGCTGCAGAGTGCGACAGTCAGTTAATCACCGACAGGCTACGAGCTGTCCATATTCAGGCGAACCCGGCCAAAACTGAAGGGATCGTCTTCTCCTTCCAGCGTGGAAAACGGAAGCGTCCACCCAGCTTCACCATAGACGGGACTGAATGCAAACTTTCCAACAGCATATGCTACCTCGGCATCAACCTAGGCAGACACATGACGTTCTACACACACCTGCAGAAGAAGTTGAAAAGAGTACGTAGGACTTACTACTCTCTCCAGCATCTCATCACAAGCCCGGCTATATCCCTTCGGCTGAAACTGTTAATATATAAGAGCGTCCTGAGGCCAGCTCTACTGTTTGGGACACCACTCTTCCGATTCCTACACACTAGTACAATAACTCGACTCCAGAGCTTCCAGAACAAAATCATGCACACGGCACTAAGGCATACCCCTTTTCATGGTATGAAGGCTCCCGACATCCACGAAAAGTTCGAAGTCCCCACCATCACCGAAGCTATCCAAAGAAGACACGTCAAGTTCTTTGACTCGATAGCCAAAACCCTCTATTCTGAGACCTGACACCCCCACCGCTACCGGCATGATGGCAACTCTCAAGATCTGGTAAAGCAGACCAAATGGTGGACATCGCGGCGCTTGGCCCACCAACAACAAGCCTCTAACGGGCACCCAACACTGCTATCCGACTAAATAAGACTGCACTACATGCCTACCAGGACTCTAGGCCCAGCCACCAGTGGACTCGCACCACTGTACCGCAACTATCAACCTCTACCGAGGCTTCCCACACTCCTTGATTCCCTCACACCACCTTCAATCAGGTGCTCCTGGTACAAAGATCCGTTCAACCCAAATATCCCTTTATTTTTCCCTCATCCTTATTCTTATAATTAGAGAGGTAAGAACGGAAAAAAAAAATGTGATTGAAAAACTACTACAGAATAGAGGTATTTTAAAAGAAAAAAGAACATTTTGTATGCTCCTCCCTTCGCTGGTGCTCACTTGGGTCTCCGGTCGGGCCGAGTGGAATTAGGTTTTGACGCCCTTGCAAGCCTTTCGGAATTAGTGATTTTTCGTTTTGGCAATACAAATTTTATAAAGTGTTTCTTTCCAGTAAGTAATGGATAGTGTATTATTATGTATAAGATCTTTTTATGTTATTTACAAATAATTGACTTATTATGAAGATGTAGTGTCTATTCAAATTTCAAATTTATGTTACAGATGATACTTTTTTATCAATCTTTTCTTCCGCCAAGGGTATCAAGAATGCAAGTCCATTTGATGGATTGGCGAACCTCACTAACTTGCTTTTACCTATCATTGTCTTCCGACATCCAATCTAAATTTGAAATGCGTTATGAGAATTTGGAGGAGGTTCCGTGAGTGTGGGTAAGCATCTTATCCCCAATTTTGAATATAGAATAGAATAGGGAAACAAATGTATTCTGGCACAAAGTCCCATATGAATAACAATAATATTCAAATTCACATCTGACTACAAAAATATTAAATAATATAAAGAGAAAAACAAAAATTGACAATGTAAAATAAGTTTTAATCCACAGTGTGAATAAGTAATAATATCACTATTGAATGCATTATATTGTTGGCATTATCACAAAACATTATTCACAGTGTTAATGAAGTGTTTAAACTGTATCAATTTATTAAAAGAAGAATCGAGTGAACAGCTGATAATATGCTTATTACTTTTCTTGATTTTACCAAAGCTACAGAGCGAAAAAGAGATGCAAAGAAATTGACGATATAGAATCAAATTGAAAAGAAAGCCTGCTTACTTATTTTTCCAGTTTGATTATTCCATCGTATCTGAGCCAAAACTCCAGTAATGGTGGCCGAGTAATAGATAAGTTTAATGGTTAACTTGTTAATGTTTAATTTTGATAAGAGAGAATATTTTGAACATTCCATTGTCTATTTGCACGAGCTGTGGGCTCGCCACTCTCAAGTCCTATTGATGACGGATAGTAGCCTTTACCTCGGCAATCGATCCAACGACCATGCCTCATTTTCAATAAAAACAATTGGTTCCAAATCGTTCCTGATACCTTTTTAATAAGGTGGGTTATTTTTTGATAATCAGGTAAAGTGCATTATAATGGAAAATACGTCCCAGTACTGTTCGGGGTAGATTTTGGGGAAATTGCAGCTGATCTGTGACTTCAACACATTCTTTAAGACTTGTGTACAGTGCCACATATTGCTTCACGGGGTGAATAATGTGGGCAAGGTATTGTGCTAGGATCATCACTGAGTATCTGGAGCATGATCATATAGATAACGTCCCTCACGGATCCGGTAGATTTTAGTGGAACCTATCTGGGACGCCAGGCATGAAGCCGATCTGATTACTAGGGAGAGAGCGTTAATCAAGGAATGACAACAACTCTTCCAATACTACCCCACTCCCGAAATCAAAACTCTTATACAGAGCTCGAAATAAGGCTACTAAAATTCAAGGTGTCTTTTCTTAGAAATTAAGCTCAAAAGAAAGGAAGGACATGATTGGAGAAACTGGCCATTGCCAGGACCCCCGCTGTCACGCGATTATAGCAGGTCACGAGGCCACTGCCGTTTCAGTCTCCGAGGAGGATTATAGGGATGAGTGGCGCAGTGCAATGACTGTGCTACAGGATTAGGGTGGTTGGAAAGGCTGCTGTGGAATTTCATAAACTTGGAAGGGATGAGTTCTAGAATGTAGGGTATATTAAGATCGTTATGAAGGGTTTTGTTGCTGACATAATAAGGGGCATTTACTATTGTTCTCAGGACTTTTGATTGAAAGGATTGGATACGCTTGATGTTCGACTTTTTTGCTGTCCCCCATAGCTCTATTCCGTATGTCCAGATTGGTTTAAGGATAACTTTGTAGATTAGTAGTTTATTTTCTATTGAGGGATGGGATGTCCTTTGAAGTAGTCTGTACAGTTGTCCAAAGCGCCTGTTTAGTTCTTGTCTTTTTAGTCTCGTATGTGGGTTCCAGGTCAGTCGTTTGTCAAGATGGAAGCCTAAGTACCGTACTGTCTCGGATACAGGGAGAGGAATAGAATTAAAATAAACTAGTGGACAAGTCTTGCGACAAAAGGTGAAGGTAAAGTGGGAGCATTTTGCTTCATTAACTTTGTCCTTCAAAAGAAAGGAAGTTGAATTGTTGTCAGTATTTATTTTATGGTGTGTTTTTTCGTGTTCTCGTTTATAGACACCGTCATGAAATTAGACGCTTGGTATGAAGGGGTTACCTGGCGCGGTGTTGCCATATACGGTCGGGCAGGGTACTAATCACTAATTTTCTCATTTCTCAATGATTGACATTGTCGAAGTAAAGGGATCACGTGGATAGAAGAGAAGTAGTGCACAGAGCGGCAACAGGGCTAGCCTTGTGTTGCGGGTTCTCAAGCTTCTGATTTCGTGACGGCAACTATAGTTTTCTGTAAAGTTGTAACTCTGAACCATAAACCATTTTCATATAATGATGTAGTGTATTGAGTAATTAAAGACATTTGTATATACATCCATAGACCAATGAAACGCCATCACAAAATGCATCTCTAATATTTTAATTTTTTTGTGGTTCGAGTAAAGAAAATCAAGGAATAACTTGGCAAGAACCTCTTTGTAAAAAGTTATGCAGATATGGTCAGTTTCTTGATTTGTTTAGCTGAGTAGCTAAGCGAGAGATAACTGCTTAGTACATAGTAGGCATGTACATTTTGGAGCCATGTGAAGTACTGGATACGAACTGGGAATAGAAATGAAATAAGCAATGTAACGATAACTGTCAAAGCATATCATAGCTGATTGAAGCCTACAAGTAGACTAGACATTGGCGTGGTTCGCATACTCTATATACAAACGATGAAGACGTTGCATAAAAACGATGAAGAGGAGATCAAACAATGCATGTAAGAGACTTCCAGTCCTTTCTGAACGAAAGTTCAAATACTTGAGATCACTGCTGACCGAAGGGTACTTTAATGGGCAGACAACACGGGCAATAATGTTATGCATGCACTCACTGCATCTTTACGATACAAAAAGCTTCTACGCTTTGGCACTCCTAGCGACTCATAGATGTTTTTGACATGAGAGTTTGCTGGTATGCTAGTGAAAGGCCCTCAACAAATTTTACGTTCCAGAATATATACCATGTGACTACGGGGAATCTAGAAGCTGTATGGACCAATATATTGGGTTGGTAAGAAAGTGATTTCGGTTGGCACCAGTAGATAGCGCTATGTTTGTTTCGTTATTCTTTCGTCAATGTTAGAATTTTTTTCTTTTGAGATTTGGTAGTCGATACCTTTAGGTTGCTATAGAAACAAATTCCGTGTAATTTGGTTTACAACTGTCAGTTTTAGCATGGAGTGCTGTATAAAAATAAGCATTTTCGACACATTTTATTTTTTTATTTTCATAAAGGCAAGAAAGCGGCTGAGGCTCACAAAGAGATATGTGGTTTATAGAGTTGATATTTTAACAGAACGCATGTGTCAGAATTGGTTTAAAAAAAAAATTTTCTTGAGATTTTTCACTGAAAGATGAACTAAGTTAAATACATTTTCGACCTTCTAAAGTTGATAATGACAAAATGAAAACCATAATTGAATCGAATCGTCATATAACTGTGCGAGAGATTGCAAAATAGTTAAATGTATCACAAACAACAATTGAAAATCATATAAGACGTCTTGGACTTGTTGAGAAGCTCGATATTTGGGTTCCGCCACGACAATGCCTCAAACATATTTAGCAACTCGTACGAAACTATTGGAGCTTGGTTGGGAAGTGATGTCGCATTCCCCATACAGCCCGAACCTTGCACCATCGGATTATCATTTATTTTGAAGTTTACAAAACTTCTTAAATGGGAAAAATTTCAGTAATAACGATGACCTCAAATCGCACTTGGTTGAGGTTTTTGCTGATAAGGACCAGAAGTTCTTGAGCGCGGGATCATGAAGTTACCAAAAATATGCCAAAAGGTCATTGAACAGAATGGAAGATAGTTGACTGATTAAAGTTCATTTTTTGTATAGGAAAAATTGAGTTTTATTTCCCACTAAAAAACCGAAATTACTTTCTTTCCAACCTCAATAATTACAACAATGAAAAATAAGAGGGTCACATTATCAGCAGTATTTTAGTTTATTTACAATAATAAATTTCACTATTTAGATTGTTACAAAAATACATGAACACATTGTTGAAAAAGAATATAATAAATCCTAATTTCACTCATTTATTTATAAAATAAGTCCGCTGTGGTTTAGATAGAATATTCAAACTACTATCCCATAAATGCAGGAGTTCCACAAACCAGTGTCCTGGGTCCCATCCTCTATAACCTATACACCGCTGATGTCCCCTCTACCCCCAATACCTTCTTGGCAACATTTGCAGATGACACTGCAGTCTTGTCAACCCATTCAGACCCTAATATAGCATCCCAACACCTTCAAAAACAACTTGTTGAGATCGAGTATTGGTGCAAGCAATGGCGGTTCAAAGTTAATGAAGCCAAAAGTTCCCACATTACCTTCACCCTCTGTCATAAGTCTTGTCCACTTGTTTATTTTAATTCTATTCCTCTCCCTGTATCCGAGACAGTACGGTACTTAGGCTTCCATCTCGACAACCGGCTGACCTGGAACCCACATACGAGGCTAAAAAGACAAGAACTAAACACACGCTTTGGACAACTGCACAGACTATTTCAAAGGACATCCCATCTCGCAATAGAAAATGAACTACTTATTTACAAAGTTATACCTAAGCCAATCTAGACATACGGAGTAGAGCTATGGGGGACAGGAAAAAAGTCGAACATCAAGCGCACCCAATCCTTTCAATCAAAAGTCCTAACAACAATAGTAAATGCCCCTTATTATGTCAGCAACGAGCCCTTCATAACGATCTTAATATACCCTACATTCTTGAACTCATCCCTTCCAAATTCATGAAATCCAATAGTAACCTATCGAACCACTCTAATCCCGTAGGAGAGTCATTGCACTGCTCCACTCATCCCTATAATCCTCCTCGGAGACTGAAACGGCAGTGGCCTTGTGACCTCCTATAAATGCGCAACAGTGGGAGTCCTGGCAACGGCCATTTTCTCCAATCATGTTCTGAGCTTCTGTGGCTCTCGCGATCTTCATTAGCCTCCACTGGCTCGTATCCGGTGACGCGGCTGACGGAGGAGCGTGGGGGACTTCCCAAGACTCCACATCCTGTTTTGTATGCGAGGGAGGTGACAAACATGTGGATTTGGGAGGCCTCTGGGCTGTCTGTAAATATTGTATGAATGAGGAAGTGAATGATAAATTGTAAATATGGTAAGAATGAGAGCATTTATCTCAATCACTTATAACCTAATAAGGCAGATTTTAGCACAATAAAGAAGTATTCATATAATCTTTTTTTCCTTGGTTTACGTCGACTAACCCTTCATTGAGTTATGTACACCTTTTTTTTTTTTTGTTTCTTCTTCATAGCCCCTTTAAATTTACAGATAATTATATATAATTATAGATCCTCAGGCGAATCTAATTACAAATTATTTTGTATTTCCTGTAGCATCACTACATTATATACAGGTTTTGTTATTTTATAGAAATTATATAATGAATAAATAAGTATAATGATATACATTATACGTGACTTGACTAAACTGACTAATAAGGTGATGGGGCTCACCTTTTTGATCAATTTTAAAACTAACTTACATACTAATTCTTATCCTAGTTTTTCCCCGACAGTCTGTTGCCATCGATGCGGGAGGGGTGGCGGGGTCATAGTGTTAAGCACTGGATTTGTCAGGTGCTGCAACGAGTCAAAAAACTTAATGTGTCTCCGGCGGATGAACTCACCCACCGACGGCACACCAAGCAACGGGTGCAGGTCAGCGTTCTTCAACCTCTCGAAAGAGGTATGTCGGACCACTTTTCGCATGATTCCATTCTGGAAGTGTTGGAGACATTTGGCTGTATTGTCAGTCAAGTGGGTAAATAGCGGGGCACCGTACAGCAGAGCTCGCCGGAGGACACATTTATATATCATCAAAGACGAAGCGACAGGTTAGGTGAAGTTAGCAAGTGCGATAGCAGGTAACTCGGTTTCCCTGACAACGGCGAAGAATCGCCTAAAGCTGCTTCGGGGAGACAAACATATAGTTCTGACCTGTCCTCAGCTGCTGAGGTTCGTGGTAGTTACCTGTCCTAGCGGCGTTGTCTGCGGTATAGTGGTCGGCCAATATTTTAGCCTGTTCTTCCGATGTGTACAGGGTGTCTCCGTCATGAAGACGGACACCTGAGTCCTTCTTGGTAGTAGTCTTTAGGAGCTTCCAAAACTTACGTAAATCGCCATGTAAGCCATGAAGCCGTTCGTGCCACGTTGCCGTCTTCCAATTCCTCATCAAGCCACGAATTTGTGTTGTAAGAGAGTTTACAACTTTCTTGGCCTGACGATCCCTTGTTCTATACCAGTTATTTTTCCAATTATTGCGTATTGAAATAAGTCGAAGAATATGGTCTGGTGGTTTTTGTAGCATGGGAGGCTTCGGGCTAAACTTTGGGATAGCAGTGTTTGCTGCATCGACGATAACCTCGGTCAGGAAAACTACCTGTCGATCCACTTCCTCTGTACTGCGGAGAACAGGAACCGTATGCAATTGGTGGTAAAGTTGTGATCGATATAGGTCCCAGTCAGCCCGACGATAGTCGTACTTCGTGGGATGCGGGATCACAACTCTACCGTCAATGGAATACAATACTGGCAGGTGGTCGGTCGTTACTAGGTCCAGGGTCTCACAATTGTTTATCCTGTGTGGCTGTTTTGTGAGTAAAAGATCTAGGGTGGAGGTTTGTGCGCTGTAACCTCTATGGCGAAAGGTGTATTTCTGAGGGTGAACGACAGTAAAGGGCGCCTTTACCAAGGCTCTCCCCGCTGGGTTGGCGGTGGCATTATTCCACAAGGTATGCCGCGCATTTAAGTCTCCGACAACCCAGTGGTTATTTCTCTTGGCACACTATTTAATAAGAGCTGAGAACTCTTGGAGAGACGCCCTCGGTCTCTTATACATGACGATGAGATAAATGGGTGTCCCTAAATTTATTTTCACCGTCAAGTGGTGGAGCCTGACATCAAATGTATTCAGTGGCGGATCCACTTTCATCCATGTGATGCCGTGCCGTATAGCTACCAGAACTCCACCGTAGCCATCGGTCCGTTCGATGACAACAGAGTAGCCCTGTAGCCTTACGTTCCGGTTCACAATTCTCGTATCCGTTAGCACGACGATATCCGGTGTGGAGATCGCTATTAGCGCCTCCACTTCTTCAAGTATAGTCATCAGACCGTCAACGTTGAAGCTAAGTATCTTGTACTTACCCATGACGTGCTAATTGAGGAAATACGGTCTGTAGTCCGGACATAAACTCCCTGATCATGGTCTCGAGAATCGAGAACCAGGGCGGAAGGCCAGGGGTGTCACGTCTTGATGACGTTGCAGAGGCGACTTCTGCGTACGTCGCTCCTGCTATGAAGTTCGGTGTGGTGGTGGGCGGCTGTTGGTTACTGCTCCTAGTAGGCTGCTGGCGTTGGTGGACTGGCGGCGCTTTCCCCGTCTGCTTCTGCTTCTTCTTCTGGTCCGCGGCGTCTTGTAGCTTTACACGGTAGGGGCACGCTCTGTACGAGGCTACGTGAGGTCCCCCACAGTTGGAGCACTTTGCTTCTTGTGTATGTACACCCGGCATGTTAACTTTAATTTAATGTAACGGGAATGTCCCAATAAACGGGTATGATTCTTCTTAGACACTTGTGGAAAATAACATTCGCGCAAAAGTGGCAGCTGAAGAAATTTGTTCAGTGGAAGGTGAAGAAATGCTGAATCGAAATGCACTTTCAACTCTTCAATGGTGGGAATAACACTCTTCGATACTCCCCTCTATCAGATCATAGTTCAATTGTTGATGACGGTGAACTACTCAGAAATGTAATCCAGGATTCGTACGGGGATTAGGGTTGTAAATCCCACCGTAAGTGTATCATGTTTTACAGCCTGGTATGTATGCCCATAAACACTAAATGGTATACATACGAAGTCGTAGGCGAGCCGTCAAAACGACCGTTCAAGCGTAAATGCGTCGGTCGATTAATTGAATGCTCTTCAACAGAACAACTTTTTGCGTCCGCGTGGCCTTCGCCATAATCATTCATTTAGAAGTAGTGTTCAGAATATTATCTTACCATCAACTTTCCGCTCTCAGGTTCTCCCATTATAACTTTCTAAAGCCCAACTTCATCGCAGATCTAGGTCAACATGTACACATTCGGAGAGGAAACTTTAACTAAAGATAAGATCTATGATGAGGTTTAGAAACTGCAATGTACAGCTTTAATCTAAAGTAATATCCAACAGAACAGCGCCACACAGTGGGCTGAAATCCAAATCTAGCCGGACAAAAGTCCATTTTCAGGTGTTGATTTTAGCACAATGAGTTGTTTATTAGTTGGGTAAAAAGGATTGAGGCCTACTTTGATTTTCGGGTCCATAGCAACAGATAAAATAAGCATCAATGTTTAGGTAAGGGCGGCTTACCGTTCACTTTAGTCTCATTTGTCATTTGGCATCGAATTGTTTTTTTCACGAAGGACATAAACTCAAACAATAAGTACTGCTAGTTTAGGTAAGTTAATTAATAGGTATTGAACAAAAATAAGGTATTTTAGTTTTAAACTAAATGTGGTAGATTGGTAACCTTATGTAATGTACTTCGTGAGACAATTAAATAATTTGATTACAATAACCTAAAAAGTATTTTTGTAAATAAAATATACTCACAAACGTCCTATAATACCGCAAGAATAAATAACAATGAAAATCAGGTGCATAAACCTGTTTATAAAATGCTCATGACCTTATTAGGTGATGCAGTTTTCTCTTCAAGAAGACGTATTTTCCAAGCGTGGAAGTCGGCAGATGATAGTAAGAAAAAACAAGCAGTTATTATTTAAATTATTAAGCATTTGAACTTGGAAGGATCTCATAAAAACTCATCAAAAGGTCACACATCTTACTTAATGTTACACAAGCAAATAAAAGTGTTAGCTTTTAACACTTTTAAAAATATATTCTTTGTTTTCTTTCCTAAGTTCCAACGTTTTTGTGGTGTATTACGAATTCAAAGTGAAAAAACACATTTTCCCTATTAAATAAAATCGAATCTCGATTCTACGTTAACCTTTCTTGAACTTCAAATTTGTCTACAAGATCGTAATATACGCTCTACACAACAGAAAAAACTCTATTTTGGCACTGAATGGACAGTTAAAACGATATACTAGCTAGATTTACGATTAGTCTTTAAACTATTTATGAATTGTAACGAACTGAGGCTCGGGTGGAAGAATGTATTTTATCGATACTGCCAAATCTTATTTTATAATTTTAGTCCCAGTAGCCTGACTGGCAATAGAAACTGACTCTTAGAAATGTGAGTTTCCAATTTACCAGGGATTGAAAGCGGCCATCACGCTCTGGTCACTTGTAAGCTCCAATTCATATTCATAGCCCAATCGATCGTCTGTTGTACCCTTCTACACTTCACCAATACTTCTTCGGATCACTTCTCTTCAGTACTATCATGACTATACAGCTTCCTTTGAACATTTCTTTTTATCGTGCTATTAATCTTTGGAGCTCTATTCCCATCAAGTCGTCATCAACTCTCCCAATCTTTGACTCCATAAGATGTTAGAAGGTGTGTGCCCCAAACAAAGCACTATGCTCAGGAGAAGAGGAACAGGGTAGGTATTATAGGTAGTTTATGTGGTCTTGGAAAGACCACAATTTACACTCGGTATCTAAGGGTTTGGCGAAAACCGTCCGGATCCCAAAGGCGAGTGTGAACCGGAGAGAGGCAGTCTGGATCACTGGGAGAGACACTACTAGGTAAAGTTCGTAGGGCCCCAGATGACCGTCGACCGCAAGGAAGAAATCTCTCCCAAGGAGGTGCTAGTTTTAGCGAGACGAAGGCAGAGAATCCCACTAGGAAGGTGTGGGGTCTGACAACGCCGGATTAAAACGTAGCGAGGTGAGGAGAGAGAAGTGCAGAGAGACAGAGGTAGTTGAATAAGAAAGCCATGGTTCGAGTAGAGCAGAGAGAGAGAGAGAGAGAGAGAGAGAGAGAGAGAGAGAGAGAGAGAGAGAGAGAGAGAGAGAGAGAGAGAGAGAGAGAGAGAGAGAGAGAGAGAGAGAGAGAGAGAGAGAGAGAGAGAGAGAGAGAGAGAGAGAGAGAGAGAGAGAGAGAGAGAGAGAGAGAGAGAGAGAGAGAGAGAGAGAGAGAGAGAGAGAGAGAGAGAGAGAGAGAGAGAGAGAGCAGTGTTCCAGCCAGGTTCTGAGTCTTTTTTTTTTTTTTTTTTTTTTTTTTTTTAATTTCAAAACCTCTTTATTTATATAAGTATTACAATTAACAAATAATTTTTTCTATTTACATTTTTTTTTCTCGTGCTGCATACGCAGATGCATTCGAAGGAGGGCATAAATATAATACAATGCAGATTGATGTTAAAAAGTCAAACACATACACACCACTAGGTGATGAGGCTCACCTTCAGCTTACAACCGGGAAACAAACTAAAAACTAAACCTATACCTAGAACCTAAGACTAAAGCGTTCTGTCGGGTTCTGAGAGTCTGTCGAATGCCTCAAAACTGGCTGCTATATAGGTAGTACAGTGGTGGTGGGGGTCCCCTACCTGTGGCTATTTCGTACGCTAGTTCCCCCTCTCTTAACTGACGCTTTAAGGTTTTTATTATTAAAATATGGAAACATAGATGGATATTTTCTGGGCCAAGAAGAGGGGAACTTCTAATTATTCGTGATAAAGAGGTTGACACAACACCCTGTATTATAAGCTAACCACGTCAGTTAATGTTATATAATATCTTCTTTTTTTTCATATAGACATACTTATTTGTTCATTTTTTTTTTATTCTTAGTAAACAATACCGAAGAATAAAGTTTTTTTTCATTTTATTGATTTTTCAATTCACAATTGATCGACGTAAACTTAAATACAAGACATCTATGTAGATTACTCTACTGCCTTGTGTTTTAATTCGAGTGGAAACGTGCTGTCACCTGGTGAAAGCATGTGCCGGGTTAGGTAAGAGAAGTCCTAGAATCACGGGCTCCGCAACACCTGTCTGCACTCGGCCTCAGACCACATCACGTGTAGCATGAATCAAATCCACTTACCATAATTATAAATACCCGGTAAGTAATCTCACATGGTGGAATGAACTCACTGATTGTTAAGGTTTAAAAGCTGTCTCGAGGTAGTGTAATACTTTAGATCGTCAGAAATCCAGAAGAATTTCACTCGAAGGCTTAGCTAAGAAAAAAAATACGAAAATTCATCGTTAATGTAGCGAAGACAATTTACTAGAATACAAAAAAAATATTAGTTTCAACCACTGAGTAATCTAATTATTTCCTTTCGTCATTTTTCATATTCTTACATCTCAATAGACAATCCAAATTTTCTGCAGAAAATGACAAACTTTTTACAAATACGTAATTCATCCGATAATATTGTATGGGTATCCAGAAATTCACCATTCACCATTAAAAAAAATTTCAATTGTTCAGAATCAGAAAAATATTCACTCTTACACCTTAATTAAAAATATGCATAAAGAACTAAATGTTATTTTTGTTGAACAATTCTTGTTGACTCAAACTATTTTTCTTTTTTTTTAGCGATTTCCCTTGCTTTTTGAATCCACTTATTACTTATAATAATTAATAATAATATTATTAATTAATGGTGCTGCAGTACTTACACCTACACTTATTTGTATTTGACCAATGAGAAAATTCATAATGGGAGGTAGGAAGATAGTAAACTCGAGCAAGGCCCATCTCAGTTCAGGTCATGTCCCTGGCTGGCTATTGTTATTTACTATTGTGTAATTATGGTTAATAATAAATAATTGACATATATATTATTGAATATGTTTTTCTATTCTATGTGTGTGACTGTATCAGCGATAGAAACGACGAAACTAAATAATAATTAAAATTGAGTCGACGGAGGGAGGGAAGGAATGAATGAAATCAGAAGTGACTCTCCAACTCCAGGAACCTACACATGAATAGAAGGGTTTCAGAAGAAGATAGGAGCTCAGTATGTTGTTAGGGATCCACACATGGTTCCCCAGAGAATCGATTTCTGAAGGCGGTACCTCCTGGCTTCCTAGTAGTTCCTAAGCTCCTGGTAGGACCACTCTCTTATTTATTTTTATATAAACTATTTTATACAATTATATTATATATATAATATATAACACATATAATTTTATATGATGATATTATGTGTGTGAATATATGTATTACATTATTTTTTATTGAGGCCTGTATAACTTTGTTTTAATTATAATACTTATGGTGAAATGAAAAAAATATACTGAAGACTCCATGACTAATAAAAAAAAAGATGAAAGGGAAAAATCATTTTTACTTACAAGAATTGTTTAATTCCTATGATTAACTTCTTACTTTAAAAGCAATGACCAATGAATTGCTGCTTTTAAGCAAATTTTTTTTTTCACATATCCCCTTACAAAATTATTGCAGAATTCAATATATTAGTTTGGTGCGTATGAAATGTCGGATTTTCTTTAAATGTGAACGTTTGTCTCCCTGTTTTTGTTATGCTTTTGCTTTTGACATAACCTGGTTTATAGTCGTACTGTCCATTGCCAGAGTCACATTTTAGCAAAGAAGATTTTCTCAAAAGTGTTCCCTTTTGTTATTTGCTTTGAATTTTGCACCGATATGAATTCAACCGATATTCGTGTAATTTTCTTATATGAGTATAAACTTGGTAATAATGCTGCAAAAGCTGCACGCAATATAAACCAGGCGTTTGGGGAGAATACTGTGAACGATCGAAAAGTGCAGCGTTGGTTAGAAAAATTTCGGTCTGGTGATTTTTCCCTGCAAAATGAACCGCGTGGAAGACCCGAAACGTCTGTGAAAAATGATGCTCTGAAATCATTGGTGGAAACGAATCCAACTGTTTCTTCAAGGGAACTTGCTGCCAGAATGGAAGTTGGCCATACAACAATATTACGAAATCTTTCTGAAATTGGCAAGGTGAAAAAAATGGATAAGTGGATACCGCACGAACTAACCGAGCGAAATAAGCTCGGTAATAATTTAATAAAATTAAATGAATTAAATTATGAAATTTTGCAGCACCCACCTTTTTCACTGGATCTTTCGCCAACCGACTTTCATTTATTTAAACATTTAGAACTGCTTTTACGGGCTAAACAGTACGAAAATGAAGACAGTCTGAAAAATGCCATAGCAGAGTTCATTGATTCTAAAGATCAGAATTTCTTCAAGACAATTATCTATGCATTAAAATCTCGTTGGGAAAAGTGTATTGAAGTAAATGGAGCATATTTTGATTAGATAAACAGCTTTTGGAAAAAGATATGCAGTTTAATATATTCACTTAAAGAATGACATTTCATTCGCACCGACCTAATAGATTCTACAAATGATTCTATTTACAATAGGACATTATATTTCTTGTAGCTTGGCTATATTTTATACAATTTCTAATTCTTCATGGTCATTAGCGCTTGTACAATAGTATAATGATACACATTATACATTAATTTATTGAACATTTTTAACCATGACACCTTATTTATAACAGAAACAAATAATTGAGTGCTACAGATAATTATAATAAAATAGTTTCATTTTCATTCATTGAACCTGTGAACAAATGTAAAAAAAGTCACAGAAATGAAATTTGGAAAGTATTCATTAAAGCTTATTTCAGCCCATAACTCACTGATCAAGTTCTCCGAAATCAGCAAAAAATACTGACAAAACAATAACATATCCTTGAAAATCAATCTGCTCTCATTATCATTAAGTGGAGTTCTCATTGTCAAGTAAAGATTTAGTTTGATAATATTGTTCTCATTAACAAGACCGACAGACTAGGCCTAGAGGTTTTTGTGGAAAAAAAATTCTAGAATTTTGGAATAGAACAACAGCAACTGTTGAAGATAGACAGTGAAGTCTACATGATTACTGAATGAAATAATCATCACGAGGAAACAGCACTGGAAAGACTATACTTCGGACACACTGGGCTGACCCGAAACTTACCTCCTGAAGGGACTGTACCTGTCAAGATTCAGCAGCAGCAAGGAATCTCTTACTCTCTGGAACATATCTTTGTACAGTTTTCCGTATTATACGTGAATTTAATTCTTTACTACTATAATCAAAGTGTATGCATGCAGACTTTGTTATTATCAAAGGCGATAAGTGAAGGTATATAACGCCTTTATGGTATGATATATGTTTATATTTCTGGGAACACCGAGTTGTAATCATTAAGGTGGCTTCTAAAATTCATTCATCAGTATATCTTCTCTGTTACTGAAATAATATCTTTACTACTTATTTTTAGAATTATATGCTATTCAGTTGATACTTCTGAGTGTAGGCTTTCATTTGTAATTTTTTTCTTTACAATGGTAAGTTTCCTTCTGACTCTAGAGGACCTAAATCTGTCATTTCCATCACAGCTATTAATCAATGTGGCTTTCTTATCAACTTAAGAGGCATCATTGGAGTAATGATTCCTTAAGTGAATTATGCTAGAAGGAAGTATGCTACATTTTTAAAAATCCTACAAGCTCCTCAATAATAACAAAGTTTGTATAGATTATCATTTGCATACTTTTCTAAACTTGAAAATTTAATTTTGTGATGTTGAATTGAATGATGATTCAGTCTGTTGGCACAATATTTTTATCATGAAGCTCATTGGCTAAACTCATATTAGATCTACCTGGGAGACAGTGGCATCATCTATCACATCTAACGCCAGAGGCAGGTATAGTCCCAAACAATTATTTTTGAGGTAGGTCAGGCACATAAATTTTGTCTGTAACTCCAGTTCAACCTATATTGGCAAAGCAAAAAAAATACATCTATAAAAGGATTGACCAACACAAATGAGACATTCTAAACTATAGAATCGACAATTCTATGCTTGGAAGCCTTCACTTACCAACCATAAATTTTATTTCTCCAATACCAAAATCATTCATTGATCAACCACTCCTGCATACTTTTATCAGAAACATGACATGAATTTAGAATGAAAGTTCTGTCAATTTTAAAACTGACAAACATATTTACAAAACATAAGCAAGTAAATATTACAATTACTTAGACTTCTATTTAAAATTTAGTAAATAACATTCAATAACATGGTCCATGCAACAGAAAACATTTTTTCTTAGTATGACTGATGAATGTGAGATTTCATGCTCCCACCCAACATGTACACCCATTTTTCCCTATATAAAATCCTTTGCCCTAAACTTTTACCAACTTCCCTTTTTCTGTTGCCGCAGTTCTTATGAAGTCAACACCACCTTCCATCTCACACAAGGTATGTAAATTTAATTATATCCACATCTATTAAGACTGGGTCACTTCCTCCATATCTGTTTTTTTTTCAATTTCCTCCTCTATGTAACATCAATTTTTTACCATCAACAATGCCA
Organism: Acanthosoma haemorrhoidale; assembly: GCA_930367205.1. Lineage (NCBI taxonomy): Eukaryota > Metazoa > Arthropoda > Insecta > Hemiptera > Acanthosomatidae > Acanthosoma > Acanthosoma haemorrhoidale. The sequence goes on along the minus strand of OV884014.1, from coordinate 83,084,179 downwards.
CTACCACCTTATTTACAACATAATTGTTTTGTAAAAAAAATCTTTTGTTGCTGTCATCACACAATTTGCTAATTACTTTCTTTTCAAATGACAATCTTAACAAACTCCTTTTTGGTTTTCTCAAACCAGTATTAATTTCCCAAAGGCTACTTATTTTGTATACATAACTAGGAGACTCTGTTTACAATATATCTTTTATTTTCATGTCTCCATGGTTTTTACCTATTATCTATATATTTTTGTAATCCAAACCTATTAATTGTAATATAGCTGTAACAACTGTTACATATTATTTATTAGCTATCCACACTGCACTCAAATCAACCTCATTATGTTTAGTGTTCTTTACACCTTTGTAGTTACTGAGTACTATCAATCGTGTTTAACATCTGCATTATTTTATTATTACCAGGATCTGATAGAGACATCGTCAATCTAAGCTGATATATCTCCTAACAAACTCATACTCATTTAATGTACTTCAATTTATCTTGGTAAATAGTAAGTTATCTTAATTGCAAAAATAATTTAGAAAAATCAATACGAATACACTTTTTTTATAGTTCAGTTTATTAAATATATTTCATTAGCAATATATAAAAACTAAAGATACTGTGAGTCACCAACAATTGAATAATTATTATACAGTACAAAAAGGTTATTATATGCCTGGGAATCAAAAAATCGTACTTCATAATTTAAATTAAAATGAAATATGATTTAAATACTAAAAGCAAATTAAAACCGTGAAAGTATTCCTTTATTGTTCATTTAGAGGTAATAAAGAAATATAAATAGGTTAGTAATAATGATAACAATTCATAAATTTACTAAATAAAATGTAATATATATTTATTTGTCAAAATATGTAAGTTATCAATGAAAAACATTCAATATAAATAGATTTTTTTATTAAAATATACAACTTAGAAACAACTATGTACATAATATATAAAGAGAAGATATTAGGAATAAAAACGAGCCATTTTATTTACTAATGATGTAATTTCTAAATGTTAACAAGTGCTGAAGTGATGAATTAAGGGAAGAGTCAAAAGCAGCAACAAGTGATGACCTCATAGAACTGAAATTCATCGGGATATCAGTCGCTGGATTAATATTAAGTAATGTGTCAAATATTGGGTTCCAAACTTCTCTCCTCATATTCCTGTTTAACAAAAAAAAGTTTATAATAAAAATATGTAATGTTTGAAGAAAAATATACATATTTTTTTATTGAAGGCAACAACTTCTGCAGCAATATACCCTTAACAACATTTACAAGAGGTGGATGACTGGGCCCGTCATTTAACCTTAAGTCTGATAAGAAATTTTTTTTGAGAGTAGAACTTTTGTTTGTTTATGGATTTAATTTATTAATAAAAAACATCTATTCTTACTAATTTAGATTAGCCAGGCCTAGCCTAGGCCGTCCGTCCGTCCCCATTATATCTCAATAATATATTAATATTCATCAAAAATAAAATTAAACAGCTATCTATAAATGGATACTTCTAGGCTTCCAATCTAAGCACTCTATTATCAAAGCTGTCCACAATCAGATCAAAAATAAATACTTATTTATGAATAATAGTAATTACTCACAATTCAGAAAATATTGTACCCAACATGAAGTGAACAATGAGTTTCCCCTCAAACAATAAAATTCTTAAAAAATATCAATCAAAATTGATCAAAAGATTGTTTTATTTAAGGTTCATTCACATATTTTAATCCTGAGTAATAATCGAGAATCTCGACTCCAGCAATTTCAATTAACCTATACTGTTGCGGCAAATACCGTTGAGGGGCTTATAGATTTGACAAGCTCCTGTGGCCTCCTTCCTCCTAACTACCATTTGGTGTTGCCAACATAATTTGTTTTCTAGATTAGGAGTTAGGAGTATCAACTCTTATCTACTATATTGTAAACTAGATGACAAAGCCCTTTTCACAAAAAATTATCACCTATTGCAAAACCACTTTCTCCTGTAGCAAGCCTGTATCCCATAAATTGCAACATATAAGGCGAAGAACTAATAATCTTGAGTTTTTTGACCCTATATAACCCCATTCTACATACTACAACTGGTTAATTCTAAGGGGATTTTCCACATGCTCTATGGAATTGATATCCCCAATTCCTCTTTCCCCTACCATGATTTGAAGAAATAATAGTTTTGATGTAAAACTAATGATTTTAAGCAGAGCAGTATTTAGTGTTAATGACTCCCATGATGGCAAAAAGGTGGTAAATAACACATTTAAGGCCGGCCCCGTGAAAACGTGGGATTTTGAGTCTATCGCTTGATTGCTGGCCCCACGATAATGCGGGATTCTGAGTCTACCATTTAAGCGCCTGCCCCACGACGATGTGGAATTCATAGTATGAGTGTCTTAGACATCGATTTGCATTCAGCTGTCATGGTTACGTTGATCTTCATTTGTTATACTCTCGAGCAGTGTATTCCGCAGACAGTACATCTTTCGTACGCTTACGCTTTCAGTTGAAGAGTATAACATCTTATTATTCTGTACCTTTTTTCCCATATATTATAAGTGAAATTTTAATGAGTATATTGCTGACCCTCTATCGGATTATTCGATACATTCAGAAGATTCTGATATAGAAGTCGAGGACAGTGATAGTGATGTGGTTCCAAGAAGAAGATCAAGAACTGTTCCATTACAGTAATCGAATCATTCCGATGATTCCCGTGATTGTGAAATATCCACAGAATCGCATAGTTACAGTGAATTATGGTCAGATGTTGATAAAATTCCTAACAAACTAAATTTTACTGCTAAACCCGGTCCAAAGTTCCTACCAATAAGAAAAGTGTAAAAGAAGTCGTCGAATTGTTTACTGGCCATGATTTGATTCAATTAATGGTAAATGAATCCAACACCTATTATAAGCAAAACAAGGACAGGATGTGTAATGGGAAGAAAATGTCTAAGTGGAATGTTATTACCCTAGCTGATATGAAAAAATTTCTTGGCATGATTATAATGATGGGCCAGGTAAAGCAAGATGTAAAAGATGATTACTGGTCCTCAGAGTTTTATATGAAAACACCATCGTTCTCCACTATAATGCTATGTAATTGATTTCGCCAGATTTGAAACATGTGGCATTTTTCAAACAATAACTGGTTCTAATAAGCTCGAGAAGATTCAGCCCATACTCAGCTATTTATTAAATAAATTTAAATCGGTATACACGCCTCGGAAAGAACTTTCGCTTGGTGAAAAACATACAATCCGGCAAAAATAATAAAATAAGGTATACTTTGCCATATGTTATGTGAAGCTAGAAGTGGATATATTTGCAACATGGAAATATACTGTGTGGAAGGCTAAAAATTGGACCAGACGATAATGTCATTACTAGATAAAAACACATACATGTATTACATACATCATATATACACGGACAATTATTATAACAGCATTCGTACCGCAGAATTGCTGATGAAAAATGGTACACGAGTTTGCGGTACATTTAGAGGTGTTCCTGAGTCTTTAAAGCATTTCAGATTTAAAACAGAAGAATATGCATTTAAAATAAAAGGTGAAATTTTAGAACAGGCGTGGAAGCCAAAACAGAAAATTGTATACATAATTTAAACTATACATTCGAGAGAATTAACAAAAACAAATAAAATACGCTGGAAAACCAAAAAAGAAATTATAACACCGCATTCCGTCATAGACTGTAACAAGTACATGATGGGTGTAGATTTGGCAGACCAGTATTTATCAAATTATTTCATCTTGAGAAAAACGGTGAAGTGGACAAAGAAGACGGTATTGTTTCTTTTAAATTGCGCAATGTTTAATGCATTTAAATTATAAATCAAGCTAAATGGCAACATTATAAAATATACTAACTATAAAAATAACTGTTGGACTTTCTTGGATCGAGGAATTCGCAAATACTCAAAATGTATCAAATGATACTTCTAGTACTTATTCCTACACCTCGCACACCAAAGTTTGAACAACCCCAGAGACTTTCGGATGATACGAAGAAACATAAATGTATATGACGAATATGTAATCAAAACGTACTATTTTACAAAAATTTAGAATGTTTTAATTTTTTTATCTACTCATTGATCAGAAACAAGTAAATCAGGCTGGAGTTTGGGCTTGAAGTGGCTGATACATTGCCAGCGCTCACGATTTAAATGTCTCATATGACTCCAGCGCTCAGGCTTTAAATGTCTCATATGACGCCGGCGCTTAGGTTTTAAATTTCTCATATGTCTCCGGCCCTCAATGTGTTAACTGTTAAATTCCTGGAAACAACTGAAAAAAACTCTAAAATGCCTAGTGAATCCTTAAAGAAAATAGTTCAAGAGAAGCCACTAAATGCCGATGACTCTGATAATAGTACGTATAAGGAAATACACACTAATATTTTAACATAAACAAGTGATCATGTAAACAACCAGCAACCCCTTGTGTGAACATAGCTTAAGCTTATCTAGTTTCAGATGAAGTATTTTGGTTCTAGCATAAAACCTGAGAAGGCAAGAATTTCAATAACGTGACTTAAAATAAAATTTTTAGAACCCCCCCTTCATTAATTGCTAGCCTGAGATTTTTTCAAGTTTTCAAGCAGAAAAACAAGATGAAAGTGAAATTAAAATATCAAGCATAGTCTGTCCAAGTATCGAAGGATATTTACAGTTGATGAGTTTTGCTAGCTTATATTATGAGCCCTTGATTGGCCAGGTCAATTCATACAATACATTTATCTTCCAACTCATCGGGGAATCATAAGCAGTTTTAGTTATAGTAATAAGTATGTTAATTATCTGTTTCATTTGAATTTTAAGATTTTAATGTAACAGGTAAGTTTTGAGAGGGGTTTGTATAATGATCAAATAGATTTAGGCTCCTTTAAGTAACAGAATCTTCTAAATTGTTACCGGTTATAAAAACAACAAAAGAATTTTGCCGAACACACCTTGGTATTTGTTTTTGCAACACCCACTTATCATTCTTCTTAATAACTTTCATATAATCAGCAAGCAAGAGGCAGTGGAGGGTATTTGCAAGCCCGTATAGATCAATCTGAAAAATAAATAAATATATATATAAAGTTACAAATAACTTGACATTAAGATTTTTAAAGTTTTAATTTCTAAACCATTGCTGTTAAATCATTTAGTAATAGTAACTAAAAAAATATAAGTTGTAGTGAAAAATACCTGATAACTCCAGGGTTTATTTTCTTTCATTTCATTACACTTGTTATCATCTGTTTTAAAGACCGTGTGAAATTGTGTTCCTGGTGGAAAGAGACTCATATCAATACACCGGCCGAAATCGATCAGCTGTATGCATGGTACAGCTTCATTGTGTTCAGGGCTAAAATAAAGAATACATAATTTTTACAAGTATTCGTAACAGTTGTTAAAAAAGAAACACTAAATAAATCTTATCAATATACATTTTGTTAACAATTTACGTAGATTTCTTGAATCAAATTTACCATTTAGCTTAATAATATAGCTAATAAAAATAGTTAAGATCACCACTTCATATCATGAAGGATCCGGCTTTAAAGCCCTAGATGAACAGTGAATTTTATTTCATTTCTGTGAATAGTAGGATTGCTTTTGGAAGCTAGGCATTTTTGACAGTGCAGCATTCGAACAAAAAATGCATCTTATTCATAAATACAATCTGGCTAACTTCAGTAAGGCATTGGTTATGTGCTAGCTAGTAGTCTTGCCACTCTTTATTTGAAATGGACCTCTAGATAAAATAATATTCTATTCAAAGATCACACAGTAATCGGTGTGTCGGCACTAACTGGTAAGAAAACAACAACAAATGAAACACTAAACACAATCATTTATATTAGTATAAAAAGATTTTTTTTCTTTAAACTCACAGCTCTCTTATGACGACATTGTCAGGCTTTAAATCCGCATGAATTATCTTTGACTTGTGAAGGTAATCCAGGATATCAATCAACTCAGCTCCAAAATGGAAAATAACACCAGGTTCTAGTGATCTTCCCTTAAAAAAAAAAAAAAAAACAGTTTAGAACTACTTAATTAATATTTGATCTGTTCAGAAAGAGATGTAAGTGGCAAATTTAAAATATTTTATTTTTTAATTATACCTCTGCTAGTAATTTACTATATACCTATACATATTCTTGAATAATTTATATTAATAAACATACTTACTGTCTTTTCTTTGAAGGTGTTGACTATTCCCAACAATGTACCATGCTTTGCCCACTGGGTCACTAATACACTTCCATTGTTATAAATATGAGCTTCAGGAATATCCATAAATGACAATAACTAGGTGAAAAAAAAATTCATAAATATTAGTACTTTATCCAAAACTAGTTTTTGTAACCCACACATTCCTCTGACTAACTAATATTGTCCTTCACTCTAAAACATCATCATTAATGGAACCTCACCAGTGAAAAAAGAGAATAAATAGATACACAGAAAAACATCTTTATTCTGGAACTATGACCCCTACGAATAACAACAAGGTACTAATAAATAAATCCATATTTGGATAACAAAATAGAAGCATTACATCACACATAGGGAACAAATAAAAATTAAGAAAGAATATACCTAAAATTAGAAAATATAACCTAAGAATTTGTTTAATTACCAAAACAAAAGTATAATACAAAACTGAATAATAAAAAGAAGAGGAAAAAATAATAATAAAATAAATATTAATGGTTACTTCTTTATTAGACTAGCTATGGGTTATCAACAGTAACTTTAAATGATAAACAATAAGAAACTAGAAAACATACGGACAAAAAAATAAGGAAAATAATATTCTGACATAAAAAGTAAAAAATTATATTCAAATTAAATACATAATTCCTTTGCTAGCAAGCATCTGCCTGAGTGGTAAGGTGTTGGAATAGGAGGAAGTGCATAAGATTAAAGCATGGTGGATATTAAGAGGGAGAGAATTTCAAAGAGTGGTGGAGCGAGCAGGAATGGAACGGAGAAATGATGCAGTTCTGTGGGAAGGGGTGTAAGGCCCAGATGCTGTGTACTGGGATTAGACCGAGGATTTCAGCTGAAGAATATTGTAAATATAAGGGGGTTTATGAGACTGAATAGTTTGGAAAATGTGTGAACCAAAAGGAATTTATGGTTATAGAGGGAGGGGCAGTCAGCTTAACTTGGCGCATAGAAGTGATCTATGAGAGTACCACAGAGTCCTATAGACAAATCTAACACAACAGTTCACGGCTCATGTCAACCTGTACCGAGAGACCCCATCATACCACAAAGCCATAGTGAAAATGAGGGAGATTACCAGGAGTTGAGATGTAGGATGAAGAAGCAGATGACAAGAATGATTGAAAAGTTTAAGTGGGGGGGGGGGATATCAGGGAAGCATGGGGTTTCCAGGAGAGGGTCTGGTCCAAGGTAATACCTAATTTGATGGTGTAGCAGCATCAAGGTGATAGATAAGCTGGTGTATTAGGATAAGGCAGGAATGTCAGCAGGGATATGATGAGAGCAGAGAAAATAAGGATTGTTGGTGAATGATTCGAGAGAAATGATAGAAACCAGGGGATAGAGCTATTAAATAAGGTTACTGCATTTGACTTCTAAAGAAGGATTGAGTGGCCTGGCATCTGAAACTCATGGCAATCCCCCCCCCACATGTTATATTCAAGATGCTTAACTATAACCATGCCCAAGTAGGTGCTAAATATCCCTACTGCACTAGAAGGCTTTGTTTGCTACATATTTACCTACTTTATCCATCAGATAATCATATCAAAATAATGTTTTGGAAGGAAAAGAAAAACAATGTGCAAAATTTTTAAGTTATGTTAAAATCATTGAAAACTTACAAAAATGGAATTAGCAATCCTGAAAAATGAAATTTTAAATAAACTATGACACAATAAACCTACCAATTGAGGAGGAACTCGGGATTGAATTTCTTTAGCAATATAAAATTCCCATTTACAGGGCGGTTTCTCTATTTTTAAGGCAACTGTGTAGTTGCCTTTGGAAGCTTTCACCACTCTGGCATATGCTCCTTTTCCTATTTCACCTTGGATAGAGTACGCTTCATCACCTGAAAAGAATATATCAGAAAATAGTTTAAGAAAAATATATACCTGATTAAAAACAAAAGTCAAATTTACTATAATTATTCAAATTTTTACCTAGCTTTAAAGTTTTAGAAAAATTTGGGATATTAGTAGATTTAATGTGGTAATTGTTCATATAATACTGCTTAGGAAATCCAATTTTGCCAAGTAGATTCTCTAAAACTTCAGCACTAAATGGATCAAAGTCCTCTCCGACTGGAACAAATTATGTAATGGTTAATAAACATGTTGCGAAGTTACATGTATTTATGTTGTGACATAAATAGAGTAATATTATTTTAGAATTAGGCCAATTTACATAATAAAAAGAACAAAACCTCTCGTTTTATTGAATGGTAAATTTTATTAAAAAAGACTAATAAAACAATAGCAACAAAATGTACGTTTCTATACACTGTTTAACAAATTGTAGATGTGGCATATGGACAGGAGATAAAACCAGATCTGAGAAAACACCAAGTGATGATAGTGTAAAGAGGTACCTGGTAGTAAGTAGGTAACTGGATAATAATTATTACTGCACTTACTTACTTACTACATAGTCTGCCCTTCCACAGCCCTCCGTTAGCATGTATTAGAACCTCTAAGGACCACGCACACGGCTTTGTACAATTCCTAGGAGATACTGTCCTTGGTAACTGTTTTTAAAGAATTTTAAACATTTTTATTTCTTATGGGTATAATAAGTAAACCCCCCAAAATAGGTCAGTTCCAAGTTAAGATAACTGTTTTTCATGTTAAAAACAGGTTAACTTGTATATCTTAGGTCTTGAAAGAGCTGCTAACGTCAATTATCACTGATTAATAATTAGTTATGTAACTATTTTTAATACAAATAATAGAAATCATAGAACTAAAATAGAATTTTGTCTTTTTCAAATGGCAAAACTTAACATAATTAGCTAGAGAATTTTTTATAATTAAAAATTAGTTATATAATATAACTAATAATGTCATAGTACTTTAGTATATGTTGGGGATTGGGTTGGTTTTGTCATTCCTGATGGCTTCTATTCTTTGGCTTAAAACGTGTTGTCTCTCTTCAACATATGCTCAAGTAATCCTTTCCTCAAAAACTGACATCTGATTCCACTGAACTTCTTTAATCAAAACTACCCTCCCTTTTTTTTTTTTTGAGCCCTTGTTCATTTATTTATTAAATAAATATATCTATACAAAAGTACATAAGGATTAAAATGGGGTCTTTTTACTACATCAAAGTTGGATTTTAATGAGGCACAAGCAATATCGAATTACGATTAAAACAACTATACAATGTGAACAGGACCAGGTGTTGGAGCTCACCTTCAAGATACAAACTGAGGGACCTAAAACTAACTTTAACCTAGGGGTCGCAGCTTCTACCACCTGCTGTCATCGATAAAGGAGGGGTATTGGGGATATCAGGGAAGTCCAAAATACTACCTATATACAAATTATTTCAACTGAAAACTCACTTCCTCAAAATCAACCAAATAAATGAATTTAATTTTACCATAAAAATATTATTAAACTTTGCTTTTTGGTTAGTGATTTTAAATACAAAGAATTAAAAAAAAATTGCCATTTATAAAAGCGATATTTTACTTTTTAACATGTAAATTGACCTAATTTAAAGTTAATAAAAGAATAATATTACACCTATATTGTAATTTTATTTCTTGCAATGGGCTCTTGATCTTGGTTGGTTTTATTTTATTTTATTTTAGTTAAGTATAACAAGCTAACATACCAGTTGTAATAACTCCGGATTTTGGAGTTTTTGGAGCTTGAGAAACACTGCTGTTTGATGAACTACTAGATTTTTCTTTACTTTGTTCTAGTATCACACTCAAATTAGTTTTGTCTTGAATTTTCGTTGCTGCATTTTCTTCAGAATTTGTTTTGTGTGCACTGCAAAAAGAGATTATAACCAACACAGGCAAATATCTAATTCTGTCAAATTAACAATAAGTTACTAGAGTCTGAATTTTGAGTACCTTGTACCAATTGTTTCGTTTCTTAAACAATAAAAGCCATAATAAAGAAACACCACACTCGAAAACATCAAGTTAAATATTTACAAAAAAGAGTTTTAACTAACGATAAAGATTTTTTCAACTTTTAAGTTGTTTTCAAACAATTGACAATCGACCAATATCATGACCAGCAATCTTCACTTAGATTGACTAAATCTTGGAGATAATAATAAAATTTATTAGTTTATCACAAATAATCACTCAAAGAATAAAGGGTATGATTCAAATAATCTCCAATTTGTTCTTAACCCATTAAGAAAGAGCTCCATTTCAATGAACTAATAATGTAAAATTAAAACAAGTTAGCGGTTTTTTCTTTTATTTTGCAGATTATTAAATCATTATTTTGGTTTTGAGTTGAAAACTTCTGAATTTAAGTTTATTATTATCCAAACTTTATTTTTTCAGCCAATTGCAAAGCCCGGAGGGAGAGGGTCTACTTTCACTAGGTAAGGAGGGCAATTGTGTTTTATTGGTCTTCATATATCTTCTTTGACAGCAATTATAAAAATAATTGTCAGTTGAAGGTCATAGTAGTGAAAAGGACAAAATTTAGCTAAATCTCAAATTTTAAAGGAATTTCCTTAGAATTAGCTGATTATGTATTTCATAAAATTCAGTAATGGGAGGAATGAAAACAAAATCAAACAATGTCTATTGTCTCTTTGGTGTAAATGAAAAATTATAAAATGACTGATTAATTTACTAGTTTTATATATTTTAAATAAAATTATAACTTACTTCGCCGGTTTTTTATGGTTAGCAAAAGGTGTCGAAGAAGGCAAAACAAATTCAAAGGCTTTTGTATTACAAGTGACATCTTCAAAATCAAAATTTTTGTCCTGAAAATAAAAGAGAAGAATCATAGATAACATTTTAAAATAAAAAATAGGAGCAGATAATAAGGTGTAAAAAGTTTTAAAAAAATAATCAGTATATGTAAAAGGACATGGTACAGGTTAGATAATTAGAATTTACCTAGATTCGGTACAAATTAAAAGTTTAGTGTTTATTCTAAATCAATCAATACCTGGGTAGGAAACATGTTTTGAAGTTTGGCCTGTGATTCCATTTTCTTGGCAAGGTCATCACTTCCATCATCAGAAAATAACTTGCACCTTAAGCGACCATTTCTATCATCAGACATTTCATTGTTTTTACTTCCGCTTTGTAGATCAGTTAAAATTTCATTTTTTATATGGGTAAGTGGCGTTTTGTGGATGTGAGCATTTTCATCATAAATTTCAAAAGGTGCTTTTGGCTTAAGAGCAGAAGAAAGCCTTACTGATGGGGGTGCAGCCTGCTTTGTGGGTGGCTCGTTTTCATCGTATATATCGAATGGAACTTTCCCTTTCAAAGGATGTTTGTTAGTTTGAGCATTAGTTTCATCATATATTTGGAATGGAGGTTTCGAAATGGGTTGGTTCCCATCATCATCAGAGAAGACTTTAAATGGAGCTTGAGGTTTTACCGGAACATCATCCATTTCTTCAGGGTTATTAGTCTGATACAATTGTCTGCTTGGACGTGTTTCTGAAATAAATAAAATATTTTATTAGAAGTTATATACTTTCAAGATGAATCATAATGAAACTTTTGAAAATCAAAAATAAAAATAACTGGTTAAAAAGATTAACCAAATATACTGATACATATGATCCCTAGCTTGGGTAAGAGATTAGTCAAAATAAGAAAGTCAGGAATAGGTGAGCTATTGAAAAATTTAGGAGGTGAGGAACTGATACTAACAGTCGCACCTACAAAAGATTTGGTCAGATAAGAAAATTACAAATGAGTGAGAAAATAACACTGGGCAACTGCCAGGAACTCTAAAATTAATTGACAGTTCCAGACCAATGCTTTGTACGTACAGATGACATTATTCAAGATGATATTCCCCTGACCATCTTCAAACCTCTGTGGAAGAATAGAATGTAAAAAGAAAGGATTTATGATTTACCCAATCAAAAGCAATGTAAATATATGCTATGATTAAAAATGATGGAAGAATCGACCAAGAGGCACATAAGCGTGAAAATGAGATGGCAATTTGGCAAAGTGTCATATCCTCAAGTACCACAACCAGTAAGTAGGCAAGCCGAGACTGACATGAAATAGCTACATGGAAAGTCTCGGGGGGAACTTGAAAGCAAAGAGGCTTCTTGTTCTACATAGGTCACTTAGCACTATCATTAATGTATCTACTTTCTAGTCCCTATAAATATGTTGATGTTAAAAATTTATCCAACATTAGCATATAACATAGAATTTTAATTCTTTTAATTGAGTACAATGTTATCATTTTAAAAATTTAAACAAACAATCCTAGTTTAATTTATGGTAATTTGATATTCATGTATCTGAATTAAAATACTTTGATGTCTTTAGAAGTATAGACATTAATATAGTTTTAACACCTGATGATGAGAGTTGCTAGGATCCACTGAAAATGCTTGCATTGTATTGTTTTAATAAATAGAATTATTTTATTTATATTCAATTACAAACACATTAAATTTAATAGTGATAATTTGATTAAATTCTTACGTATTATAGGAGCTGGGCTACTCCACATATCTTGCACTGCATTCATTGCTTCTTTTGTATGAACAGTATATGTTGAACCATTAGCTAAAGAATAATCTATATCCTAGAACAGAACAGAAACTATTTATTAGGTTTTAAAAAAAATAAATGTACAGAATTGGAGTCCTGGAAGATTTGAAGATGTTTTTTCTAATATGAGCATTAGTTCCTCTCTATTTGTTTTGTACTAGTAATAATTATCAATACTATTTGCGGCTCTGTAGGTGGATCCTGTACCACAGGAATCAATGGAGGATTTAAATTTAAGGAGATTATATAAGGGTTTTGGTGAATAAGGTTTGGAAAAGGAAGGTCCCAAGATATTATTTTTGTCAGGTGGAGGGAGTACCCATTCTCTTCAATGATCTCTCGGGATTATAATAGAGATTCTGAGAGGGAATGAAAATTCCACCATATGCAATAATGAAATAGGGAATGATAAAATAAAAAATAAAAGGTTTGCAGATTATTTTTGAAAGGAAATGGTAGGAGTGAGTATGGAATGCCTAGTTATTTGGGATGAAGAGAATGATAATATAATTGGATTTCTCAGAATTTGAATTCAGTTTATTGTGCTAGGCCCAGGAACTAATTTGGTCTATGTCTAATTTTAAGAGAACCAGCTCGGATATAGAACGCATAGAAAGAGAAGTCTGTGTATTCTTAGCATAGGCATGTAAAGAACAGGACTTAATTTGGTTGTGGCTGTGAAAGAGCAAATATTTATAATTAAGATATAAGAAGTTTATAAAACATTTTATGATAAAATGAAAAAAAAAAAAAATCAAGCTCACTTTCGGTACATTCATCATTTTCGGCGTAATTACTGGTATTAAAGCTTGTACTGGAGGGTTTAACTCAGCATTGAATTTCATTTTCTCAGCCTCAATCCTTCTCATTTCTTCCTTAGCCCTCCTTGCTTCATCTTCTTTAGTTTTCATTTCTGCTAGCTTTTTCTGTCTTTCTTCTTCTTCATCTATTGAACATAGAGTATTTAAATCAGTCTTAAATGAAAATTTTTGTTTTGATATTATGAGCTTATTAATCATTGAAGGTGGTGATAAAAACAAATATAAAATATTTATATATGTGATAATAATCATGATAAATGTTTTAAGTAATTTTCTTACATTTTCTTTCATAGATTTCAGCCAACAATTCCTCCAAGGAGAACTCTTGTCCCCCACCAGGGTATACCTACAATAGATCGACACATTAGTAAAATTATAGTTATTAATTTCAAAATAAAATAGCATCAGATTCTAATCAAAAACTCAAGACTCAAGCTTACATATAATTAAACTTACTTTCGATTCATTTTCTTGCAATAAATAAAATCTTCATAAGTTGATAAAATTAAAATGTCTAACAAGCATCTTAAATATGACAAAAATAATTTAAAAAATTTAGTTCTCTCATTAGAAAAATTAGACTTTTTCTCCAAAAGTCATATAATACTACAGTTGAAAAAAATATGATAATAAATAATCAAGTATAAATTAAGAATGCCAAACATAATAACAAATAAGCGATCATAAACTTTAAAGTAAAAATTACTTTATCTTTGGGGTACATTCTTATTTTAGTTGGGTCTGGGTCTTCAAAATAAGCGAGTGGTACAGTGAAGTCGTCTTTATCTCCCACCTTCAAACTATTCCATTCCCACACTAAAAAAAAAAAGTGCATTATAATTAAAGATACTGATATGATGATAGTAAAAAAAAACCAAAATATTCAATGTCACAGTTGTCAAAATTAATATTCTGTAGTTCCTTAAATATTAAAGGATAATATGAACAAGAGTAATGGTATGATTAGATGCAGTTTCATTCAGTATATTAGTCAAGCTGTAGAAAAAGAGAGTAAGAATAAATAACAAGCTTTATGATAGCTCAAGGAATTCTGATGATGTGAGATCAAATTAATTCTGTGACGTGATACCTCACAAGCTGAGGTTGCTGCAGTAAATGACAGATAGCAATATATGATGAACTAGTTGCACCAATGCAAGGCCTTTATTTCACTGTATCTTCATTTAAGCAGCTTCAAATTTTCCTTTATCTAGAGTATCCTCAAACGAGACCCATATTCCCAAAAAAATATCATTAAAGGGGTAAACAAATCTAGGCTTCTATATTTAGTAAATAGGCATGCTAACAACCAAGTTCATGCCATCTGACAGTCATTTAAGAAGTAATTAAGTACCAAATGCAATGATGATTTAGATAAATTTCATAAATCTGTGATTCAAAAATAAGCTACCTTGAACATCATTGGAAGATGTAGTATTAGCAGAGTTTTCCGATTTTCCTTTTGATATCTACAACATAAAAATGCTGAAATACATTCCATTTAGAATATACTATATTTTTCAACAATGAAATTAAAAACATACCCCAAATTGAGCACCACAAGCAGAGCATGCAATTTCACCCAACAGAACTTGCCTGCCAACTTCCTTTAAGAATTCACTAAAAAAGAAACTTTAAAAATGTTTTCAAGGTTTCAATAAAATATAGACGGTATAACTATAATACTTACTCGTAAGCTTTTTGAAGATCACATTTTGGTGTTACATTGGCAGTAAGGCCCATTTTAAAAACTTTATCTGCATTGGCTAAAAGCCCACTCTTAAACTGGTGTTCAGCCCATGAAGAATAAAACACGGCACACTCAGTTCCTAACCCATGACTAAACATGATTTTAAATATTTCTGCTGGATTAGTATGAGTAGTCGACTAGAAGTAAACCCCTTTCATTATATTACATAAAGAAAAATATAGCAAATACAAAAAGTCTACATAGCTTTTCACGTACATAATTTAGCCAAAGTTGTATAAACCTCATATCTTGTTTATAAATGGGCTCATCCATTAGAGACCTCAAAGTGTCTTCAAGAACTGAAGAATATATATCCCAAATTAGATCCTTGTCATAGCTTTCAAGAGCTTTTATGAAGTCATACCTGAGTTTTAAAGGGTCCTGTCCTTTATACTGTCTGACTTGCTCATCAAATTGTCTAAATGACAACGAAAATAAACAATTAGATATTATTCGTTTAGAAATGTAAATACACTTCAACATTAGAACATTTATTTCAGACATTGTGGACAAACAAAAAATAAATTACCTTTTTCGGGCTAGTAAATGTTCCTTGACATCCATATTACGAACTAAAACTGAGACGGCACAAAGAAATAAAAAATAAATTGGTTAAAATAAAAGGTTTAAAAAGGTATAAAACGTTTTTATTTTGTACAACAAATTTTATTATATTAAAAACAATTCGCTCCATAGGCCATCTCAACGAACACTGCACCCGCCAAAATTATCAAAAGCTTCTCAATAGATTCAGTAACAAACTTTGTTATTTTCCACAATAAGTGTCACCGAGCGCTTTAAACAAATTATTATTTTCAAAACAATAATTCTGATTATTTATTATTGAATAAAGCTGAAACTAACGCCTAGTGTGTTAAAGTCAACTTTGGGAGATTCTTGAAGCGTTGACTGATAAGGTGAGTGATATGTACGTGTAAACACAATGGCAAATTTGAAAGATGAATTGGATGAATATTTATCTTCTAAAAACAGTGATTCCAAGCCGCTTTTGAATGGGATTTCTATACCCGTTTCGGTCTCCATGCCGAATGTCGGAAACTGGTTCAAGAAAAATGAGCATTCAGATGAAGCTGAAACCTGGTTCTCTGCTGCACAAAAAGATTGTTGTCCCACTTTGGTATGTACTTATCAATACCCATTTGTGTGTTGCATTTACTCTACTGAGAATATAGAGTAACAAATGAGACTTAGGTTAAAGGTGAATGGTAATCATTTCTTTTTCCAATTATGCAGAGATACAATCACTACCTGAATAGATATTGTCAATCTTAAGCCTTACACTAAAAGTTATTATGTACCATCTGTCACTCATCTAGTTAATAAATGCCACTCAACAATTACGAGTGCCAATTGTACATCTTGGTTACTGATGGGTCATTCACATGGCTAATCTGTGACAACATGAGCAAACGACACCTCGAACGAATGAGTAGAAGACATAGACAAAAAAGACAAATAGTAAGGGGGTGCCTACCTGATCTGGGTTTTTACACGATTAGCTACTAACTGTGGGAACCCAGTTTCAATTCCCTTCTTCCCCTAACTAAAATTTTTTACTACCGATTCGGTACATAAAACTGAAGAGAGCGAGAGAGTGTCATATCTAGCACCAACCCCACTAGCTTATTAGTGCCATCTACCAACTACAGTGACAACCTTTTAGTTCTTATTCCTTCATTGCAGATTTCCCCTAAATTATAGCAGGGATTAAGGGTTCAGCCAATGGAACGTCTGGAAATCAGGGATTTACAATACTGTTACCCTATTTTTGAGCTGAAAATTTTATTAATTAGGCCCTTATACACTTCCATTTACGACAAGAAGTGCTACCCATCTTCATTTATTCATGGAATTGATTAGTCCCTCCATGGATCTAAACCCAGGACCTTCATATCATACTGCTATGCTTAAGTTAGTATTGAATAATGTATTTAATCGTTGTATTGAAAATATATCACTATCTTTTATTTATCCAATAAAAATACAGCAAATTCATTTGAGAGGCTAGAATAGGCAAGTACCCTTTTTTTAGCTGCCATGAAATAAAATTTACTTTGTCCTGTTGAGGAATGAACGACAAATAGATATCACTTCTTTCGTCCAAAAGGCGAAAAAAAAAAAGAAAAATCCACCATATGAAAACATATTGTCAATCTTAAGCCTTACACTAGAAGTTATTATGTTCCATCTATCAGTAATCTAGTTAATAAACGGCTTTCAACAGCTATGAGTGCCAATTGGCTACCGATTGTTCATCTTGGTTACTGATGGGTCGTGATTTACCCTATATAGTAGTGATTAAGGGTTTAGCAAAAGGGGACGTCTGAAAATCAGGGATTTACAATACTGTTACCCTATTTTTGAGCTGAAAGTTTCATTTATTTAGGCCTATCTTTATTATTTATTCATGGGCGTTTTGGTCTGTGTGAACTAGTTAATGGTTTAGCCTTAATGGCTATTCTTGTGAAAACTTTAACTTTAATATTAGTTATTATAAGTTACTAATGTGTTCTATTAATATGTTTTGTTTCCAATTTATTTTTCAGACTAGGCTCCAGAGAATTATGGGATTCTGTATTTGTATTTTTATGGGTGTCCTGTGTTTTACATTTGCAGCCATGTATATACCTGTACTATTCCTGAAAGCTAGGAAATTTGCACTCCTGTACACCATGGGCAGTCTGTTCTTAATCTGCAGGTACATCAATAAATATTTTGTTTTACGAGTCCTCTAGATATTACCTCTGTTTACAAATGCGCACAACCAATTAACTGATCAATCCGAATTCATGGTTCATCATAAGAGGCAAGAAAAACATGGGAGTTTTTTTGTTTTTTTTAATTAAGTACAGTCAGCATGGAAGGAATTAAAAGTTAGATACTTGTAAATTAACTGAACACAATCTCTGTTCTCCATACATGATTCCCCCCAAAATTTAAAATCAAAATGGAAAGACTACATATCTATTTCTATAGAAGAGTTCATTTGTATCTATTTTCATTCTGCGCCTTTTGACGAATTAAGTCCAAGGTCGATGAAGTGATTAAAGATAATAGTGCGAGCTAACACCATAGATATTATTTTAAAATTCCAGTTTGTGATTGTAAAGAGTTGGAAGTTCTGGGATTTGACTTTTTTTTTTTTTTTTTTTTTTTTTTTTTTTTTTTTTTTTTTTTTTTTTTTTTGGCATTTGCTCCCCAATTGCTCAAAGAACAGAGCTACAATTTTTGTTTCCTTTTTCAAAGGGATGACACCCCCAATATTGTCATTGTTAGCTTTTATTGTCACAGCAGTGGTTAATGATTATAATATTTTACTTAAAACACAATTCATTTCCTACATTTTTTGTATGATTGTATACAATAAAAATTTTTTTTTATAATTTTGGTTGTGAAAAATAAAATTCTTTGATGAAAAAATGGTAAGGCAACTGACCTTAGCTCAACATGTTATATTCTGTATATTTATGGATTTCATATTGTTTGTTAGAAGCGTCAATCAAGAAGAACTTATTATAAACTGATCCTTGAGTTTTCAGCACCCTCGATTAAAATTTTTTTAATGCATATATGTTTATATATATCTAAATTTAATGTGATGTTTTTGTTTCAGCTTTTCTTTCCTCTGGGGACCTTTACATCATTTGCGACATCTATTCTCGAAAGAGAGACTTTGTTTTACTTTAAGTTATTTGGGTAGTTTGTTCGCTACTCTTTATTTCGCATTGTTTCAACAAAGCACTCCGTTTACTGTATTTTTTTCAATGATTCAGTTTATTGCGCTGCTTTGGTTTCTTATCAGCTACATACCTGGTGGACATACAGGACTTATGTTTTTTACCAAACTGTTTTCCTCAGCGGTCGCTAGTTCTGTTTCTAAAAGTTTACCAGTTTAAATAAAAAATATTAATTTACAGCTTATTATTTGATACCCAATAAAGCTTTTAATAAAAAAATGTACATTGGTTCGCCTTATGTGGCTGTAAATAGGCATTATTTATATTTTTCATATATTTAAGTTTTTTGTTTAGTTTTTATTTTTATGCTATTGATTGTATTTTTTAAGGCATTCCAAGTAAAAATACATTTGTTTTGTATTTGTGTTATATGATTATTGTTAGCATTAATATTATGTTAATTAACTGAAGTTAATTAACCAGACTTTGTGTTGTTCCTTCATAATTATTACTGTTACTTTTTATTTAATTAAATATTTATTTAATTGCAACAAAAAGTTGTGTAAATATGTATTATAAAGACTTTTAAATTAGGTAAAATCTTATTTCCTCTTATATTTAAATGCAGTAAAAAATATATGTAAACTATTTAAAAAACACTTTATTTTGTATTTTATTCTATGGAAGATAAGGATTTATTTACAAGCATGATAACAAAACATTAAAATTGTACACCACCTCTATAGATAAAATTTATTTTTTTCAAAACTTTAAACTTCACAAATAACATTTAGAAGTAGCTTTAAATGTTTGTTGTCACTTAAAACAATCTTTTCTTTCGGCTTGTGTAGGCTTTCTTTATTTTAAGACTATAAGCCATGTCATTTTCAGTGGTCATAGTTATTCTGTATACATAATATTAAAACTATAAAACTTAATTTACTTTTATAATTATTAAGCCAACAAAATTTCCTCCATTTCTGTCTGTCTGAGACAAACAAACAAGCATATTTGCTCAGACCATTAAAATATTTAACATTTTAGGTTTGCAGAATAAAGATTTAATTTAATTTTTGTAAATAATATATTACATGAAGACCATTTTGTATTCACTATCAATACAAAAACAATCAATATTTCTGTTCTCCACCAAACATTTAGTGGTCTCTATACTATTTCAGGAGTATAATAAGTGTAGAGAACCCTGATCTAAATAAATTTTTTTATGTTTACAAAATTTTATTTTTCATCTAAAATTTTGAACAACTTATTAAAAATTCAAGCAAATAATTAATATCAAATAAAATAAACAAAAAAAAATTGTAACACTAAATAATATAACATTAAAACATAATATTGAAAAATGTAAACCTAATAAGGCAGGCCTACAAGATCTACCAGGTAGAGTAGTTCTCACAAGAAGACAATCTTGAATTTTTTCACAAAAAATTTCAAATTTTTCACAAAAACAGGGCTCCTGGAAATGGGCCTTCCTGATTATTTTCTTAATGATCACTTAATTATTGACAGCTCAAAGTTTAGTTTGAAATGTATCCTTCTACATAATGGGAATAAATCAATACTAATTGCTCACTCAAAGATGAAAATACGAAATTAAAAGAAGAATATAACACCATAACTTTGGTCTTGGTGAAGAAAATGTGACATGAGCATAGGAGGGTGGTCTAAAAAGTTTCTGACCTAACAAAGCTTTTATTTATTTTATTATCATCTTCATGTTGAGGTTGGAAACTTTTCAGACCACCTGTGTTAATACGAAGGTGCTCTGAAAATTTTCCGACTTAAAAAAGATACAAGACGTTTTTTCAGAAATTTTTTTTTTTTATTTTTCAACATAGTCTTCTTGTAACATTACACACTTATCCCAGCGATGCTCCCCATCTCTGTAATAGTACTCGGCGTTTTTCTCTGCAAAATAATCGTTCACGAAGGTGATTGCCTCATCATTTGACGAAAATCTCTGTCCTCCGAGCGCAATTTTTAGATGAGGGAACAAAAAGAAGTCGCTTGGGGCTAGATCTGGTGAGTAAGGCGGATGGTCAAGCAGTTAAAACCGTAATTCATGGATTTTCGCCATGGCAACCGCTGAGGTGTGAGACGTCTAACGTGAGCAAACGCGGCACCCAACGCGCGGACAGCTTTCTCATCTCTCAATGTTGATTTAATATGTGACAAACACGTTCTTTTGGCATGTTCATAACCTCTGCTATCTCTCTCACTTCAATTCGGCGGTCGTCTAGCACCATTTGGTGAACTTTGGCGATGTTTTCGTCGGTAGTTGCAGTTTTGGACGTCCCGAACGTTCATCGTCTCCCAAGCTCTTACGACCACGTTTAAATTCAGCTGCCCAAAATTTCACTGTGGTAAATGATGGTGCAGAGTCCCTATACACAGAATCCAACTCACCTTTGATTTGCGTTGGCGTATTGCCTTTCAAAAACAAATATTTAATGACAGCTCGATACTCGATTTTGTCCATTTTCATAAAAACACTCACATCGACTCACTCAAACGACTGATACACAACAACTGCGCGTCCAAAATGGCTGAAACTTTGGTGAGTAACAGATGAACAACGAAATTCAATAGCTTTTATTTACGATTGCTGCTATCTTCATGTTGAGGTTGGAAACTTTCCAGACCACCCGTAGGTGATTTGTGTAGACTTGAAAATGGTTAACTTCCTCCTTAGACAGAAAAGTGGCTACACCAAATATACTTGTTTGTACATACATATATATATCTGCTATCCCAGAAGCACAACAAACACACATATATATATATATTATTAAAATATTTATTATCATATATTTTAATTATAATTTATAACTTATATTTACTTTATATTTAACTTTTACTTTATCTTTAAGGTTCTGTTAATTTAAAAAGGATAATTCTGGCAAAAGGAATAATTGTTTATTTACACAAATTTATTTAAAATTAAATAAAATAACATTTATTAAAACTAAATTTAAATTTGTAGCTTATTACTAAACGCGAGACTGGCCAGCTTTTCTGGTTGTTGCGTCCTTTGGTGCATTCTTCCTTTGTCTTCTTCGTGTTCTTTGTGGCGTAGCGTGGTTCGGATAGCGTCTTCTTTGTCTTGAGCGTCCTTTGTTCTCGTGCCGGGTGAAAGTGAAATGAGAGCCGGCTTCTTCCTTGGTCTTCTCAGTCGGGTCGTCAGTAAAATAGTGCCCCTGCTCTTAGCCTTGTTCTCTCGCCGTACCTTTCCGCTGCCTTCTTGACTCTTGACCTCTTTGGTTGTCCAATCCTCTTTGTCTCATATATGATTACTTTTCTTGTTTTGAAGTTAATAAATTAAAATATTTATATTTAATTATTAATATTATTTATATTATAAATATTGGATTTGTTAACTTTAAAACAAGAAAAGTTAATCATATATGAGACAACGAGCATTGGAAAACCAAAGTGGTAAACAGATCCAATATGGCAACAGAGCGTATAAAAAGTAGGATCCCCCCGGGATCGTCCTTACTCACTAGGACCCGCCGACGAGAGAAGTTGGGCTTTGTCCGTTACGATCGTTGTGGGAGCCATGAGTCCTGGGTAGCAACCAGGTTGCCATGCTCGAGACAAAGACGAGACCAGAAGACAAAGAAGAATTCACCAAAGGACGCACAAGGAAGCACCACATATAGAACTTGACTAGGTTAAACTGGCCAGTAAATATTATAGCAAGGTACATTGTAACTTTATATTTTTTTTTTAACATTGTAAATGTATAACATATGTGTAACTCAATGAATCAGTTTGTTAATAAACAATTTTCCTTTTGCCAGAAGTTTCCTTTTTATATTAACAGAACCTCAGATTAAATAAAAAAGTATTATGAATAAAAGATAAAGAAACGTAATAATATGTATGGGGGAAAAAGTGCCTCAGTTGAGTAGGGAAAAAAATTAAAGCAGCAATATTTGACAGCCCACAAATAAGACAACTCATTGAGGATCCTGCCTTCGTAAATAAATGAGACTGAGCGAAAAGCCTGGACTTCATTTGTTGCAGTTGTTAGAAATGTTTTGGGCCAACACCAAACTGAAAACTATGTTGAGCTGATAAACAAGATGCTTAACAGTTTCAAATCCCTTGGGCGTAACATGAGTATTAAGGTGGACTATTTACTTAGACCTTTTTCCTAATTCCTGACTCCAGTGAGGAACAAGGTGAAAGATTTCACCAGGACATTAAAACTACCTGCTACCAAGTAAGATGGGGTATGCACATGATGGCAGATTACTATTAGAGTTTAAAAATGGACTGTTCCAAAACGCATTCAAGAGTGTCCCACAAAAAAAGTTTCCGAAGTGTGCAGTGACTAGTTGGTTTCATCGATGACTTCCATTCAGATCAATTCTAATTCAAATCAAATATTTTTATCATAAAAATAAGTTTTTGTTAATACAAAGTGCATCTAGTCTAAAACAAAACTTTCATACTCCTGATTGGAAATTAAATCTTCAATGAAGTACCCACAAAATTAAGAAGAGACGAAGTGAAGTAGAAATTTGAAGACAGAAATCGCTGTTGTAGGAAAGAGAAGAGACGAAGTGAAGTAGAAATTTGAAGACAGAAATCGCTGTTGTAGGAAAGAGAAGAGACGAAGTGAAGTAGAAATTTGAAGACAGAAATCGCTGTTGTAGGAAAGAGAAGAGACGAAGTGAAGTAGAAATTTGAAGACGCTACTGATAATTATAGAATACGGAAACCAAAGTTTATGGTTTATAATGTCTTCAATAATTTGTTAATCAATAACTAACGTTAGATAAGCTATTATCGGGAAACCTCTTGAAGTGCTAACTTTGCCGGAATGAGCTCACCACAGTTTCCTCTTGATCGGCTAGGCTCATCAGCAATAGATACCTCAAACTACCCTCGAAAGTAGGATGATGACTTTCACAAACTTGAGGTATTATAACACTCATTGCGGCTGTATTGAGATCCTCGTCTGGGCTGATATTAAGGTGACATTATCAAAGTTAGAGCCAGTAGTTAAAGTTATTGATCAGGTCATGAAGATTAGAGTCCTCGCTAAATCAACTACTAAAACTACGGACTTTAAATTGGACTTTTAAAATCCCCAAAGATAATTCAGTTGAATCAGATTCAGGATAGTTGTATTTCAAAGGAGTTATAGACATAATAGTTTGTGCTGAATGATTTTAAATTCTTGAAAACTGCATAATTTATTATGATTGAAATTTTGATTGCTTTACCGTCCTCTATCGTATTCGGCCTCGTTTTGGAACCTATTAAGTTTTATCAAGTCACTGAACAAACCTACTAATCTGCAAATCAACTTGTTAAATTAATGGGGTTTTTCTTTAGCTCTTGGCTACTTCCTAGTTTCCGCAGAAATTGACCGTGATATTTAATTTATCTTTGACACTATTTACTATTGGTCACAAAAGACTAGTGAACTTAAAATACGTTCCCTCAAATTTATTCAACATATTTTTATTAATAAATATTTTTTTTTTTCAATCAAAAATGTTTATTGTGATTAAATAACAATCTGCCTTATTGGGCAATAAGTATTTGTAATGAAAGTAGATATAAAAGGCGGTTTGAGTATGAGTGCCGAGATATGACCTTGAAGGGTGTCGTATCACGTTATCTCGTGACCTTGAGGTGATTGCCAGGGCGGGGGGGGGGTAAATTCTGGGAATGGGTGTGTAATTTCGTGGAATTGGTGCGTCATTGGGGGGTGATGAGAGTCTATAAGTGTGTCAGGAGCCTCCAGATAGTAGATCCGGCAACGCTGAGGGGAAGATCTGGCAACGTCGCAGGGGTTGTGAGTCACTGTGACTCACTATGTCCCATTGATGAGCAGCTGGGGGGCTCGCCCCTCTGACGTAAGGCCATTCAGCGATAAGAGTTCTCCTGTGACGTAATGCCATTCAGTGATAAGGTCTAGTCCATTGATGTATCCCATTCATGGTTCCCACCTAAGCGCGGGTCTCTCATGGGTCAGGATATTTCTTGGGATCGTCTGTGTGTCCTTGTGACGTACATAGGGAGGTGTCTCGTTGGGGAGGTGATAAGAG
Organism: Acanthosoma haemorrhoidale; assembly: GCA_930367205.1. Taxonomy (NCBI): domain Eukaryota; kingdom Metazoa; phylum Arthropoda; class Insecta; order Hemiptera; family Acanthosomatidae; genus Acanthosoma; species Acanthosoma haemorrhoidale. Next base: position 83,059,041 of record OV884014.1, on the reverse strand, counting down.
TTGATGAGTATGTCAAGGCCCTGAGCTTTACTCAATATATATTCATGCGTAATGTCGTCGTATGCATTCAGAATGAAATTAGTCACACAAGAACAACGTTTTTCCACTGTCAACTTTTCTCCAGTTAAAGTTGATTCAGAAGGGAGACATAGTGCATTATTACCAAACACCATTCGATCATCAATTTGCGGGCCTAGCGGTTGTGGAAAGACTAATATTATTATTGCACTTTTATTAAATTCAAATGGTTTAAAATTTAAAAATGTTTATCTTTTTGTAAAAACATTACATCAACCTAAATACCAGTATTTAAAGAGTGTCATAAATCTTGTTCCTGAAATAGGATTATATGAATTTGAAGATGCAAATGAATGGCCTCAGGAAGTTGAATCCAATTCGGTGTGTATATTCGATGACGTCACTATGGAAAATCAAGATGTAATTAAACGATACTTTATTTATGGTCGTCATATGAACCTTGATTGTTTTTATTTAACACAAAGTTATGTTTGTATCCCAAGACACCTTATCAGATGTAACATCAACTTTTTAAAGAGATGTGTTCATTATGTTGGAAAGAGCCTTTTAATTACCTTGTAATTGACAAGAGTAGGGATCTGAATAATGGACGTTTTCGAAAAGGAATCGATACATTCGTGAGATTATAAAAACTAGTGAGATTTTGAAAAACAAATTTCGATCATTCAAGCGTACTGTCCAGGATGTTGAAAAAGGTCGACAAGAATTTTTTACTCCCGTGCTCCATCCACTAGAAGACATTAAACAATCAGTAAAGTTGTCCCAGGCCACCCTCGCAGTGACACCAAGAAAAGTAAAAAGGAGAGATACTAATGTTGAGGACGAATCACCTGATAAAAGTGGGGTAGAGTCTACTAGTATTTACAGAAAATCAACATTATTGCCAAAAACAATGTCTCACTACAAAAGAGCTACATCAGTTTCATCCGATGATACAAAAACTAGTACTATGCAAACGCCATTATCTCACTTAGCGGATCCCGCTCATGAAGTAGAAGTAGATGAGGGTAAATATGAAATAGATGAATCGCTATCTGAAAAAGTTAAAGAATATGCTCAAACTCCAAAGGGAGAAGCAGAATTTAAAGAGCACCTCACCACATTTGGAAATCTACAGAGAGAATACTTGGATAAGATGTTGAAAGGTGATAAGACACATGACTCTCGTTACGGCATCAGAGTCATGCCTTCTGGGGGATTAGCCATTGGTGACTCAACTGATGTTCAGCTTTTCGCAAACAGTGATGATATTTCTATTAACGATGTGGTTTATGAAGGAACACCAGGATTGCTGGAGCTACTCTACTTAAAAAATCCTAAAGATTACACAGAGTACGACTTGGAAAATTATAATAATATTTTACTCTCAACCAATGCTCATAAAAAAGGCTATGGTGAGGAACAGGGAGTATTAGGAAACAGGTCTGAGAAATATAGAAATATCATATCGAAGTTATTTCCACCTCAAACTTTAAAACCTCGCCCCCCTTCCTCAACATCATCATCAGCTTCGAGCAGGCTAACTTCACTCCGTTCTCACCCTTACAAACGGGGATCTGGTCTTATGAGAGCCAATAAACCTCTGTATGAGTATTGGAACGACCCAAACGAACTAGGCGATCGTCTTAGGCTGCTAATGTCTTCAAGTTATGCCGGGTATGAAGGTCATCAAAACGAAATAGAATCGCTAATTGAAGAGCTGTGAGAAGAAAATATAGTATATTAATGTACATATTTTTATAATGAGTTTCAGTACGTAGGTGAGTCTGAGAAGGAATCTGATGCGCTCACACGCGGACATCTTAACAAAATACTCAAAGAGAAGTTATAGATGGATTCAAACATAAAAAGGACTGTTGTAAATGAATTACATAAGCCAGCACGCAAAAAATATCCCAGGCGAAAGACAGTTTTGAAAGGAATAAATGACTTGTGGCAGATAGATCTAGTAGAGATGATACCTTATTCTCGAGAAAATAAAGGGCACAAATATTTATTGACAGTTATCGACTGTTTTACCAAATATGCTTGGGCCATGCCTCTAAAGCTGAAATCAGCGGACAATGTGACTAAAGCAATGGAGAGTGTGTTTCGTTCGAGTAGACAAACTCCGAAAAATATTCAAAGCGATCAGGGAAAGGAATTTTACAATTCCAAGTTTAAATCTTTAATGAAACAATACTCTGTTAATCATTATTCCACTTTTTCTAATATGAAAGCTTCCATTGTAGAAAGGTTTAATAGAACATTAAAAGGAAAAATGTGGAAAGCCTTCAGCATGCAAGGAAATTACAAATTTTTAGATATCCTACCTCAAATTTTACAAGAGTATAATTCATCATTTCATAGGACTATAGGCATGAGTCCAATTGATGCTCACCATAAAAAAGTAGAAAAATATTTGAAAAATAATGTCTATTCTTCATTGACTATGAGTAAAGTAGTACGAAAGCAGAAATTTGAAGAAGATGATTTTGTCAGAATATCTAAACAAAAATCCATATTTTCAAAAGGATATGTTTTAAATTGGTCAAGTGAAATTTTTAAGATAGTCAAGATTCAAAAGACATACCCTTTCACTTACTTACTGGATGATCTGAAAGGAAAAACGATTAGTGGTGCATTCTATGAAGAAGAGATGCAAAAAGTTAAATATCCAAATATATACCTTGTAGAGAGGGTTTTAAAAAGAAAAGGAAATAAACTGTATGTAAAGTGGTAGGGATTAGAAGAACGTAGCTGGATTGACAGGAAGGATATTGCATAATGTTGTGAAACAAACAAAACACTTACTCTTATAATTGACATCTATTATTTTTTTACAAAAACTGTATAAATTATATGTATTGTTACTCTACATTAAAAAAATAAATCTAGTACTTACAAATTGTTGTTCTTTTTAACCTATGCTTATTCTAAGCAATTAATAATAATACTACAATTAGACATTAAATTGATTTAAAATCTTTTTTCAGTTACAATACAAATTAAATTTAACGGTTGTTTTTTTATTCATCAAGGCTATAGTGACCATAAGGGAGTGTTTGCACTCCATCGCTTAATGTACGCCTTTTGTCATCAAATGAGCACAATGACTTTTTATTTATTAGTTACATTTGTGTTTAGTGCAACAAGTGATATTGGACAGAGAAGTCGGCCATTTTGGACGCTATACATTTAGCCATACACGGATCGGAGATAACATCAGGTGATCGGCTCTCTGGGCCAAACGCTCTGTTGGCTCAGAGCCAAGACCCGGTGTCTCGCCGCTTGAAGTTGTGAGATCGAATCCCACCGGCGCTACTTATTTAATTTAATAGCAAAAACCGTTGTTATGATAAAATGAGGTTTTATCAACAACTGATGTCACAAAATAAAAAAAAAAAGATCTAGGTCACTAGGTCCAACCCCGACACAATCGCCTGTAAAGCGAAAACCGAGACGTTCAAACAGGAACATACAAATAACCTCATCTGCCGCTAGTTCCATGGAAGAGATACCTCCACAGGCCAGCACATCTAAAGAAGACACCGTCGAAGTTTCCCCTTTCTTCACACCCAACACCTTTGAGGCGTTGAAAAATATTCAAACTGATGAAATGGACGTCAACAAAACACCCACACAGCCCAAGCCACCAGCTATATTCGTGCGAAATATTAATAACTTTAAATTAATGTGTACCCAATTGAATAAAATTGTAGGTACAGGCAAATACACGTGCCTCAATCGGTCCCGGGACACAAAAGTTTCTCCGGACACTCCCGAAACATACCGAGCAATAGTTAAATACTTAGGAGAAACTAAGGCAGACTTCCACACCTACCAACTAAAGCAGGAACGATCACTCCGAGTGGTGATCAGAAATTTGCATCCAACCACACCAGCTGACGAAATAGAAAAAGAAGAACTCTCAGCTCTTGGATACAAAGTTCGCCAAATAACAAACGTGTTGCGTGAGGATAGGCAACAGGATGAAAAAATAAAAGCAGCATTACCACTGTTCTTTGTCGAACTCGAGAGGACACCTGGAATCGAGAAGGTATACGACCTAACAAACCTGTACTACACAAGTGTACAGGTTGAAAAACCGTATCCCAAACGCGATATCGTCCAGTGCCATAACTATCAGGCATATGGGCACACAAAATCTTACTGCCACCACCCTCCCAGGTGTGTTAAGTGCAGTGGGCAGCACAAATCTGAATTGTGCAAAAAGCCCCTAAAATCGCCTGCGGTATGCGTGCTTTGCCACCAAGGACATCCGGCCAACTACAAGGGCTGCGAGGCCTACAGAACACTGAAGTCCAGGACAGAACAACGTCGTCAGCCAGAAGAGGAAAAGCCAGTAACAAGAAGTGGCCCAGCCAGAAATTTGAGGCCTTCTGTATCTTTCGCTGATGCCGTTCGTAACAGAGAGCAGTCACAGGCACCACCCACTCCCTGTCCGCAAGATCACCTTTCCCAGCATTCCATTCATCCCGTTAACCCTCAAGTACTGCCGATTGGTAAAGCGGTGATTGGCATCCTTTTGTTCCGATTCTTTCAATTCCTACCTCTCCTCTCTGTCTACCAGGGATAACTCCTTGTGGAATGTAACCAAAAAAATCCTAAAGTATCAACCTGTTTCACATCCGCTCCGTCGTGATGATGGGACCTGGGCGGCTTCGGATGGGGATAAGTCGGAGGAATTTGCTCTGCATCTTACCCATACTTTCACACCTCACCTTCCTCATCAAAGCCATACTCACAGCACAACTATGGAAGATTTCCTCACTTCACCTATTCCTCTCTCTCTCTTCCACCAAAAGCTGTTAATCCCTCTGAGGTCAAATACCTTCTGAAAAACTTACCTTACAGAAAATCCCCTGGATATGTTCTCCTAACTCCTTAAATTCTCAAACAACTTCCTCCTAAAGCCATAATCTTCCTAACCTATATATATATATATATATATAATTGCATTATCCGAACGACGCACTTTCCTCTCCTCTGGAAAGATTCCATTATTGTCCTATTCGCCAAACCCGGTAAACCACTCTCGTCAAACACCAGCCTCGTCTTACCGTCCAATTAGCCTACTCCCTATCCTCTCAAAAATATTTGAGAAACTCCTACTAAAACGTCTACTTCCAATTGTTGAATCCAAAAACCTTTTTCCCACACACCAGTTTGGTTTCCGCCAACGACATTCCACTGCTCAACAAGGCCTTCGCGTTGTTGATCACATCTCCTCAGCCCTTGAAACCAAACAGTATTGCACTGCTGCCTTTCTTGATATAGCTCAAGCTTTTGACAGGGTTTGGCACGCAGGTTTGCTCTACAAGCTCAAAAGATATTTACCACAGACCCTTTTTCTAATCCTAAAGTCCTACCTTTCAAACCGCTTCTTCCAAGTCCGCTGTGGTTTAGAATACTCTAACTACTATCCCATAAATGCAGGAGTTCCACAGGGCAGTGTCCTAGGCCCCATCCTCTATAACCTATACACCGCTGATGTCCCCTCTACTCCCAATACCTTCTTGGCCACATTTGCAGCTGACACTGCAGTCTTGTCATCCCACCCAGACCCTGACATAGCATCCCATAACCTTCAAAAACACCTTGACGAGATAGAGCATTGGTGCAATCAATGGCGGATCAAGGTTAATGAAGCAAAATGCTCCCACATTACCTTCACCCTGTGTCGCAAGACTTGTCCACTAGTTTATTATAATTCTATTCCTCTCCCTGTATCCGAAACAGTACGGTACTTAGGCTTCCATCTTGACAAACGACTGACCTGGAACCCACATACGAGACTAAAAAGACAAGAACTAAACAGACGCTTTGGACAACTGTACAGACTACTTAAAAGGACATCCCATCTCTCAATAGAAAATAAACTACTAATCTACAAAGTTATACTTAAACCAATCTGGACATACGGAATAGAGCTATGGGGGACAGCAAAAAAGTCGAACATCAAGCGTATCCAATCCTTTCAATCAAAATTCCTGAGAACAATAGTAAATGCCCCTTATTATGTCAGCAACAAATCCCTTCATAACGACCTTAATATACCCTACATTCTAGAACTCATCCCTTCCAAGTTTATGAAATTCCACAGTAGCCTTTCCAACCACCCTAATCCTGTAGCATAGTCATTGCACTGCGCCACTCATCCCTATAATTCTCCTTGGAGACTGAAACGGCAGTGGCCTCGTGACTCGCTGTCTCTTGATGCATTTCTTACGGTTAGTCATGTGTATCGTTATACTTGTTTATTCCATGATATCATTTTTATAAAATATCAAAACCTTTCCAATGAGGCTATGCTCTCACCTAGTCCAGCCTTTGTCCCCCTCCTGTTGTTTCTTTGTCTTGTTTACTCGCTGTCTCTTGATGCATTTCTTACGGTTAGTCATGTGTATCATTATACTTGTTTATTCCATGATATCATTTTTATAAAATATCAAAACCTAACCGTAAGAAATGCATCAAGAGACAGCGAGTAAACAAGACAAAGAAACAACAGGAGGGGGACAAAGGCTGGACTAGGTGAGAGCATAGCCTCATGGGAAAGGTTTTGATATTTTATAAAAATTATATCATGGAATAAACAAGTATAATGATACACATGACTGGAAAGAACTGATTCTTATAAAGGTGATGGGGCTCACCTTTTTGATCAAACTTAAAACTGAGGGCTTTTGGGATCATAGCAACGGGTTCAGGTCAGCGTTCTTTACTTCTCGAGAGAGGTATGTCGGACCACTTATATGTTTTTGTTAGTTTCAAGTTCTTTGCATAAATGAACGAATAACTTGAATGATATGGGTTGCGAGGTGATCAAAATTATACAAAAAATGAAATAAACTAGTATTGATCTTTATTAAAAACCTTACAAGTGCATATATAATCTATTTTATTTTGTTAAATTACGTACCTAGCATTTAAATATTATTTAACACATTTGTTATTGACCTTTGAAGTTAAATATTTTTTTCAGCTTCTGCCTAATTTGATTGGTTTAGCTCGCCGATAAATTTCTTCGTTCTAGTGCTGAAACAAATTTTCCAAATGCTTTCAATCAACCAGTTTCTGTGGTAGTCTTAAAAATTTCTGTGAGGTTCATATCCTCGACGAGTTGTAATCGAGACCAAAATTGACAGTTAAATTTAAATTTCATTTTTTATTGTCAATGGTGATGTCTATTAAACGTTCTTCATATCCTATTCACCTCCCCAGGCTTCACACAACCTTTCCTGCAATGTATTCCACAAGATCGAGAACTGATGTAGAAAAACTGGAGTTTTTTCGTCTTCATTGCTTTCTCTTGGAACCTCAACAGACTTGTTTTTGGATTAGATAAATTTATTTTATCTTCACTGTGGTTAATTTACTCCCAAATCCCAACTCAAGAAGGCATTGCGTTTCCACTGCTATATTTTTCTTAACTAGTGTCAAAACTCAAAAGCAGATGGGTTATCATTATTACTTCCTCTCTTTCTCATTTAACCCAACAACTTTTCTAACTGGTCTTGACTTATTTTGTCCATGGGTATACAGTTTAAAAAGTTTGTCCTGTTTTACAAATCTGTCAGGCTCGTTGAGCATACTGTTGATACTAACAAGAAAACACAAAACCACGTTTCCGGGAGCACTTGAGTACCAGTCTGTATTTTTTTCCATTTATGTTTCTCGAATTCAGTACATCATACAAGTCTATTAAAATTACAATAAATTCGATTGTACCACCCCAGTCTTCAAAGCATCTGTCAATATTCAACTTAGCAAGTCAGCTCCTTCCGAATAGATGCAGTCATAAATATAATGACAAACTACCGTAGTTTTGGCTGCACAAGTCCTTGAGATTGAGCTTTGGAAAAGACCACTTCTCTTGGAATTAGGGATATCAATCCAAACTTATGTCTAATTGTTACAATTATTATATTATTTTGCACTGAAGTGATTCAAAGCTAGGACAAATAAATTAAACACACACCATAGAACTTTCGCTTGCATATTAACAACACGCGTGCTATTTTGATGTTTGTGAAAATAACGACATATTAAATATTTACAGTAGTGGTAGACAGTTTCCGGACAGTTTGGAGTTTTTTATTAATTTTGTTTTCTTATCTATTTTTCTCTTGTCTCATCGCTTCTGCAAAAATTAAATTTAGATTTGTCGGGAAACGCAACATTTTTTTATTATCCAATTTTGATGCTGAGCGAACTTTCTCGTTCCTTCAAATGAACGGTTTTTGACCCAGACTAGTCCCATTAGGGCCAACTCTCAATCGACGTGACGCACTGGATGTGGCTAACATCTGATGAGTTTTCTTGCCTTAACTCTTCGGCGATACAAGTGGCCATCTTTTGGACGTCAGCAACAGATTTCCGCCTTATCACTCTGAGTGATTTATTGAGTAGTTTCACGAGGGCCTCCCACACCTTGGTTGCTCACTCAAATCTTCTCCACAATATTTTTTTTAATAAATCACTTAATATACATTTACCAACTTCTAACGTTAATCGATTCCACGACAATATTTTCCTTCAAGTGAAAAACTAATAATTCTTCCACACTTGCATGACGAAACATTTTAACTAACTGAATGAAAACATTGTTTCGAATTACCTTAATAAGAATTAGTGGGTAAACTATGGAAGAATAAATAAACAAAAGCAATGTTGCGAACCTTTGGATGCAATGTAAACAATCTTCCGGAAACTTTCTAACAAACAAAATTACTCATACCGTAAATAATTTTCTTGAACAAAAACTAAATTTAATCAATGTATGTTTTAAAATTAATTATGTTCTCATTTAATTCTCTAAAAAAAACAAAAAAAAATTCAATATACGTGATGATGATAAATAAGTTATTTGTGACTGTTAAAAGTGTTGATAATTTTCGCTCATTTCATCTCGGACAAGACCGTGGAGGTGGTGTATATGAACTGGTAAATCTGTAACAGGACAAACAAACAGCATGAGCACAAGGGAAGCAAACAGTTTCATTTTCCACAAGTGGTGAATACTTTGCCACAGTTTGAGGATGTTCGGAGCTGCAGTTAACCACAGACCATGTCCAAATAGGCATAGACACCCAACGCAAATAAACTGTTTTGTATGAAAATAACAAGATATATATCCCTTAGGAAAAAGTTTATAGAACATACAAAAGAATATTTGTTTTAAATTAACTCATCAGCTTACATTTTTGATTTATAATAAATTATGTTAGGTCTTAAGCCCTCCCTTGTTGTTGCTATTGGAAAATATTTCAGCTGAGAAACAAGGACTCTTTTTAATTAATTATATGAACAAGAAAAGACTACAATAGTTACTTATTACTATTTAATCAATTGATACTAGGCAAAAAAATACATATATATGGTTAAGAAAAACGATAAGATAAAAATGTTAAATAATATTCTAATAGGCATTAGAAAAAACATGGTTAGTTGAAACTCTAGTCTGAACTAAAAGTATGATGCGATTTCTGTCTTTGTTCTTAGACAAATTTGACTACTGCTTACCCATTTCCCAATATTTTAATTTAGAGCAACTGCAATGTATTCGTAATTTTTGTGTGGAAATTTTGTAAACAATGCAAAGTTTTCCTTTCCGGTTATTAAGGATACAAAAAAGGATCCAATTGCTAACAAACTAAACATTTTATCATTTTGCTTTTTGCATACATTAAATGTAGTTTATATTTATATTTATTATATTTAAGTGTAAATGATTATTCACATAAATGACATTTAGATAAGTGCAATCAAATGTGAATGCTGTTTCACTGAGCTAATGTGCCGTAACATTTTTACTCTCAAAGGAGAGGAAAAGTCCCGGCTCACTCCTGACTGATATCTCTTTTGTTCTACCGAAACAGGAAAAATAATTACAATTAGATTATCATGTATCGACATAAAAAATGAAACGTGGCCTTTTGGGAGACCCACAATTGCTAATAATGAGTTGGGTATGAAATGGCCCTCATTGTTCTGATGAATATTCGATTTAACTTAATTAAAACTAGTGTTCGCAATTGTAACTCATGTCATCTTTCAACCTCACAAACAAGTAAATCACTGCTGCCATAATTAATTGGTAATTAACAATAAACCTCAAACAATGAGTAGGATATCAAACTATTTATCTCATTACGCTAATAATTAATACTTGGTTTTGTTTAAAGTGTGAACTATTACTATATGTCATTAGTCTGCCAAATCCTGTATACTAAATAAGCATTTATATCCTAGCTTAGGGTGTCACGTTATTGATCTTATGGCATATTAGTATGCACAGGGTTCGATGGAATGTAATTACTATGAAACATAATATCAGGTTAATTACCATGTATTTTTAAATGGCCCATGTAAATACTTTATGAATAAATACATACGTAAGAACTGTATGAGTAAATGAAAATTGTAAATCTGGTATGAATGAGAACATTTATCACAATTACTTATTGCCCAATAAGGCAGATTGTAATTTTATCACAATAAAGTTTATACATATATGTATTTTTAAATATTTATGTATCTGCTGCCATGTTTACAATATTGATTAATGTGGCACGTTAGAGAATCTACTTTAAAATGTGAAAGTTAGTTAAACAAAACAAATTAATAAAATTTCATAAATTAATCAAGAGGGAGTAATCAATTAAATCTAATTAACTAATATTTTTTGAATGCTAGCTCCTTAAAGACGGTAGCTTTTATGTGATCCACCCTCAAACGATCCGACAGAGTACATCAGATGGCCGTTCTGTGCTGCATTAGTTGTTGCAGTGCATTGAACAACATCTCTGTGTAGTATAATTATTGCCAGCACTGTTCTATGTTCTTGGATATGCTATGTATACCTACTATGTATACCTGCTATGTATAGCGTTAAGGGTCTGAAAAGTTTCCGACCTAACAAAGCTGTTATTTTAGCTTTTATTTATTTTATTATCATCTTCATGTTGAGGTCGGAAACTTTTTAGGCCACCTATGTATATATCTATTAGGTCGAGTCATAAGTAACTTCCGTTTTTTATCAGACATTTATTATGCTCCCATTAAATAACAAAATTATATTAATTTATTATGCCTTCACCACTATTATCTATAACCTTCTCCCATCCTCCTGGCAGTTTATAAATTCCTTCCTTGTAAAATGTGGTTGGTTTGGACTGGAAGAAGTTTTAGGCAGCCTGCCTGACTTGCTCTTCATAACTGAAGATTTTGCCATTCAAAAATTTTTGTAAGGAACAGAAAAGGTGGTAGTATGTCGGGGCAAGATCCGGGGAGTAAGGTAAATGTGGTAAATTTTTTTTTTTTTTTTTGTTTCAAAACCTCAAAGCAAAATAATACAATGTACAAAAATTATAAAATAATTGGATTACAGATTTATTCTCTTTCTGCATTTACATGCATTTGGAGGAGTGCATAAATATAATAAACTTTTTATTGTGGTTAAAAGTTCATCGTTCTTATACAACACTAGGTGATGAGGCTCACGTTCGCCTTGTCACCGACACCAAACACTAAACACTAAGACACTAAAACAAAACAAAACAAACAAACAAAATCTGTACCTAGAACCTAGGACTAGTGTTCCAGCCGCGACAGCGTCCTGCCAACGATGGGGGAACGGAGCGGGGGTTATAGTGTTAAACACCGGGTTTGTTTAATATTGTAATGAGTCAAAAAATTTGATATGTCTACGCTGGATGAATTCATCCACCGTAGGCAGCTCAAATATCTCATGCAACTCACTGTTTCTTCGCTGCTTGAATGAAGTACCTCTGACTACATTCATCAGTATACCGTTTTGGAATTGTTGGAGTTTCTTAGCTGTCGTATACCTCAGATAACGAAATAGCGGTGCACCATACAGCAGAGTAGGCCTGAGTATGCTCTTGTAAATCAGTAGCTTGAGACGCAGTAATAGATTGGGGGAAGTCAATAAGTGCGTAAGCCGGTAAGACTTCACGCGTGTATGCTTCAAATTCTTCGCAAAATGGTTACTAAAATGGAGATGTCTGTCTATTTTAATTCCCAGATATACTAGGTGGTTGGCTGGTGAATTTTCTTCCGTTCCTACTATGTAACTAGTAGGGAGCGGGCTTTTTCCCTTTTGGAAAGAGAAAATTACACAGTCAGTCTTACCCGCGTTTACAGAGATATTGAGTCTCCCCAATCTCTCACTGATCTGGTTACAGGCTGCTTCAGCCTGTCTTAGAGCTACCTTCGCACTCATGCTGCTACTGTACACCGCTATGTCATCTGCGAAAGCAGTAACTGTGGTATTTTTGTACCAGGCTCCGACAATCTCAGACGTGTATACGTTGAATAGTATAGGGGATAAGACGGCTCCTTGGGGTACTCCACAGGTCAGTGGCACAGCTTCGAAGAAGCTATTACCCACCCGCACCTGTAACGATCTGTTTTTCAGGAAGCTAGCCAGAATTGAATAGAGTTGCTCCGGGCATTCCCGGTCGCAGAGCATTCGACATGTCCCATGAGACACCGAGTCGAAAGCTTGGGTGCAATCAATGGAAATCATAGCCGTGGCTATGTTTCTATTCATGTTATGGCTAGCCTTACTGTACCTTCAGAAGGGGGTGCTCTGAGCTCATACTGGATTGGAATCCAGTCTGCTCTGGCGGAATGATGTCATTTTCCGAGCAGTAATCTTTGAGATAATTCAAAAGAATTTTCTCAAAGATTTTCCCCATCTGTGGTAGCAGACTGATCGGGTGGTAATGGGCTGGGTGATCTCCACTCTTGGCTGGCTTTAGTAATGGGAACAAGATGGCTTGTTTCCATGTATCAGGAAAGTACCGCAATCTTATACAAGAGTTGTATAAGTTTGCTAATTGTACTATCCCTCTCCTCGGCATTTGTTTGAGCAGCACTGTTTGTATCCCGTCGTGCCCTGGTGCTCGGTTTCCCTGACACCGGTGAAGAATCGCCTTGAGCTGCTTCGGTGATACAAACATGTGGTTCTGTTCAGCATCTACCGGAGGAGGCATGTGGTAGTATCCCGTCCTAGCCGTAATATCCCTAGAGTAATGGTCGGCCAGTTTTGTTGCCTGTTGCTCAGCAGTCAGAACATTGTCGCCTTCGTGAAGACGGACATTGGCTGTCTTGCCTTTTGTAGTCTTCAACAACTTCCAAAACTTTCTGTGATCTCCGTGATTGCTACGAAGTTTCCTATGCCACTGCGCTGTTTTCCAGAGTTTCATCAAGCCCCGGATTTGCGTTGTGAGAGAATTCACAACGACCTTGGCTTGCTGATCTATCGTCCTGTACTATCTATTCTTCGAATTATGGCGCAAGGCAATAATTTTAAGAATGTGGTCTGGAGGTGGTCGCAGAAACGGTGGCATGGGAGTGTACTTCAGGATCGCAGTGTTTGCTGCGTCTATGATCATATCAGGTATGGTAAAACAGACCATCCAAGCTCAAGAAATTTTTCTTGAGTCACCCTTGCAGTATGTGCAATTTGTCTTGTAAAAGAATGACGTTTTAGCGATAGACGAGTGCAGGACGCTTTTCATGGAGTTCCTCTTGCACTCTTTGCAACTGCTGAACGTATCTATCCGCAGTAATCGTTAAATTTGACTTCAACAACTCGTGGTGAATTATTCCTTGACAATCCCACCATACACACAATAAAATATTTTTGCCATGGATGTTTGATTTCGGATCTGTTAGGGGTGGTTGATCCTTATCAAGCCACTGTCTTTCGCGGACTATATTGTCATAGGTAACCCATTTTTCATCGCCTGTTACAATCCTGTTTGAAAAAGGCTCGATTTTTACCCGTGGTGATTGACATGCGATCTTCTTCATTCCGTCCACTGAGATTGTGAGGTACCCACACTCATAACTTGCTGACTTTCCCTAATATCTCTAACAGTTGATGTATTCAACCTTTCTGCTATACCTCTTGTTGATTGGCGTGGATTTTGCTCCAATATTGTCTTTAAATGATTGTCGTCAAAGTCGGAAGGACGTCCCGCCCTTGGTTCTACTTTTAAGGTTGTATCTCCAGAACGGAATTTTATAAACAAATTTCTAACTTCCAGATCAGTTATTACTATTATGTACTATTATATACACTGCATATTTTTTCAGCTGTCGCCCTAGCACTATTGCCTTCTTTGAATTCCCAAAGCATTGCATGACGAATATGTACTTTTTGACTCTCCATTTCAGAGGTTAAAAAAAACAGTTTAACGTAACGTGTATGACACAAAACAGTTGACAAAAGACTAAATGAAGCCTCGTCTATACATTGAAAACAAAAACTTGTCATGGTAACTCATAGTGGGTAGATACGAACAATAGATTTTCCTTGCTGCACCGGAAGTTACTTATGACTCGACCCGATATTTTAACCATAGCGACCATATTCAGGCCATACTCACCCCTATCACAATTTCCAAGTTGACCCGGTAGATCCTGAGCACGACAAGACCAAGGGGTTTGGACGCCCGGACCATGATCATTTTCAAGGCGCTCTTGTACTTGCTATCTGCCAGGTACCATTCGCTGCTATACAGGCAGAACTGAATGTCCGTACTCTGAACATAAAGTCAATTGTTGTCATTGCGGAAGAACATGGTTGAAAATAAGTTGGAGGCTGGTTAGTACTTACAGCACTTTCGACGAGGGAAGAGGCTAGGCAGATGAGGGTAATCTCTACAGCGCCGTAGGACGAAAACAACACGAACTTGAAGGTGGGCAACGGATCGGTTTCCGTCTAAAAATAATTAAATAGTAAACCTTTATATAAAATAAGTTTCATTAGTGATATAAATTTTTTCAACACTCACGAATATCAGGTGAAGGTTTGTTATCACCATCACGGCGATTCCTGAACCCAGTATAACTGTCGTTAGAAAAGTGTACACTTCTTTCAACTGGGCACCGTAACTGCACATAATATAATCACAAATCATATAACATTTAATCAATACTATTTTGTGATTGTTGGCGCAAATGAGAGGGAAAAGTAACAACATATACTTGTGATCCCATAATGCACAAAGCAAACATACCCATTTTTACAATATTTTTTAATTGAGCGGGTCAGACAAACGGGCTATTTCAATTTTTTCAAACTTTTTAGAAAACCTCTGAATTCTCGGATCGAGCGTCAAGGCTTTAAATGTTTTCTGTTTCAGAATAACATTACAAAATTTATTTTCATCAATGTAATTCAACCAAGCCTGTATTTTTGGAACACACTTCTTTTCCATGGGTTTGAATTAAAAAACAAATACATTACAAGTAAGAACAGCTACAAAATATGCCACTCTGTCAAAATGGTCTTTATAATAAAGTAAAATTGTTTACCTGTGCAGCTTTTCGAAGTCCCTCATAATTGTTTCTAGCTCCTCACGAAGGAAGGTATCGCCTTCATCCTTATTCGCGGATAAGCTCCCCTTGTGGTAAACGATGTCCTCTTTCTTAAGGGTGGTGATGTGATGCCCGAGGACTTTAAACTGTGCGTAAAGCCCCATGAGCAGCTGTATGAGGATGCACTCGTACACAGCTAGCAATGAACCATGCCAGGTGAAAATCAAGGCTTCGTAGGCATAGATCACTTCGTACCAGGGACTCAGGGAGTAGGGGACAGGGTACCACCCTCCCATGATCTTCTTGCGGCCGTTGCCGGCGTCGACTCCGGGCAGAGTGGTCCAGGTGGCGATGAGGAAGATGTGGATAGTGAAGGCTAGGATACAGCAGATGTTGCAGTTGCGTGCGATGCTCCTGAAGATAACTTTGGCATCTGTCTGCTTGTGTGGAGGCACGCAAGACAAGAAATCCACCCGGACCAGATCAAACAGGCGGCACAGCTTGGGGAAGTTGTGCCAAACGACCAGCATCTTTGTGATGAGCTGGATGCCCGGGACACCGTTGAGGTATATGAAGATGATGGTTTCGAGGTTCATCCGGATGTAGAAGGGGCTCACGAGCTGGCAGAGGACGTAGGGAAAAAGGATTATGAGGGCGCACCAGGTGGTGAAGACATATGCGACGCTCTTCCTTCCGGTCTTGCGGACGCTGTTGATAGCCTTCCAGATTCCGTAGATCTTGAGGTGGGTAATGTTAAGTCCTTCTAAGCGGTCAGAATCCTCGATGGCTTGCCCACTCCCAGGTACAGCTGAAGTCATGGTGGCCATCTGGTACTGACAGTTCACAAAGAAGAATCAATTAACTGAACAAATCTCTACTTTTTAACTTCAATATAAAATATTACACCTTACATATTACTAATCTGGTTATTGACATTTCGTATTTTATATCACACTCAAATGGTTGAATAATATTTATTACATAATATCCAAGTAAATCATTAACAATGGTTTGTTAATGCCTAGCAATAAAAGAAGCGGTACAATTCTGGCAATACTGGCTCATTGCAAAACAATTCATAGTATATACAGATCACAAACATTTAGAAAACATAACAATAAAGTCTAGAACTTACTTGACATATTACCTATCCCAGTGTGATATTGAAATTCCAATTGTCACATAGGAAAAACACAGATGCAAAATAAGATCACACTAATATAACTAATAAGACCAGTTTTCAGAGTTCGGGCGGGAGATCGGCAGCGCAACAGGTACAAGGCGCCAGAGGGTCTGCAAGGTGGCTGAGAAATAGAGTGGCGGGCTCAGCGGCGCTGAAGAGAGAGTAGGCTGACGAGGAGTCTGTGTCTGTCTTCCAGGGCCAAGCGGCCCTGGCGTAAAGCGACCGAGTAGTGCGGCTGAGGAGATGAAGAGACTGGAAAAGAGTGTCTCTACAGGGCGAAACTTCCTGATTTAAATACTGTTTCCCCTTCCTAGTGGAAGGTGGAATCGGCTGAACGGGGTATGTTTTATGATGCCCAGGTGGCCAATACCCCTTAGTTTTATGACTTTTGGCCTAAAAGGGTGTGTTTTATAGCTGCTAGGGACTCACCTACTTAGGTTTTATGACCGCCGGAAGGTGACCAAATGTTTGCCGGTTCCGTTTTATTAGGGGGCAGGTGGCTTACCCTCCCAGGTTTTATTGCTGGATCTTCGACCCTATGTTACTTGTTTTATGACTGCCGATATCTCCATGATTTATTACTAGAAAACAATATTTTACATCTAATTACAATACATTAGTTGCACCAGAGTATAGGAGTTAAGGTTCGGACGTCGTAGGCAGCCAGCCTAATCCTTAAGTCATGTAAACATCCCGAATGTATTTAGAGAGCCTTTAAAAGGCTCAAATAAAAACAGTCTTGTGACAACTCTCGTTCAGTAACTACATTCAACCTCTTTCCTTTTTCTTCTAGTTTTTCGTTGACGATCGTTAACTGGTGCCGAAACCCGGGAGCGGAGTGGGTTCGAGTCATTAACGTGCGAGTTGGTTTTTGTTTTTTTTTTCCTTCTCATTCACTTTCGTGTGATTTAATTAAAGTAGGTAATGGTGGAATTGCGGCCGGCAGCGTTTGAAGTTCCACAGTTACCTAAAGAAACCATGGCTGAAGCCCATGCGAACTCACTGGCATGGATGAAGGTGCGGGCAGTGACGTCACAGGACATGAGGAAAATGATCTCAGACCTCGAAAAATTTTCTGGGGAAATAGGTGAGTTAAATCATTTTCTCAAAGGTGGAGATAGGATTATGGAGAGGATACAAGCCAAGATGGACGAAGGGTTACTCGACCCAGGTGACGCTAAGTCAATAAAGGCAGACCTGGTGTGCAGGGTGAAAAGGAAGGTGCTGAACCTGATACAGGCGGACGAGGAAACCCCATGGGAGATAGTAAAGACGAGACTGAAAAAAGCATATGGGGGGGACGATGGACCCCAGAGGAGGATATATTCCAAATGTTTCGAGAAATGAAATCTCCGAGACAGAATAGTGGACAGTATGCTGCAGTCCTGGTTGTCCGCTACAATAAAATAAATGAGAAAATGAGGGAGACAACTAGCGCCGATGAAGTGGAGGGCAGGATGGGATTCCTGTCAACAATCTTAAAGGTACAATTAGCGAAGGAGACGGGAAGGAAGGAAGGGTTCCCTAATGAGCGATCGTTCCTCGAATGCGCCCAGGCGATGATAGATGCTAGCGCAAGGGAAGAAGAAGTAAAAATGAACGAAGATGACAACGATCGGAGCCAGATCCCATATAGGAGAAACAGGACCCCAAAAGCAGTGTGGAGGAGACAGGAAACGCCGTTTGCCGGTAGAGACAGGGGAGCGACAAGAGAGAGAAGATTGGGAGTGACGAGGCCTAGGTACGCACCTCGGAAAGAAGAAAGGAAATGTCATGGTTGTGGAAAGACGGGCCATCTGGTAGCTCAGTGCCCTCGCACTGAGTGCTTTGAGTGTGGGGAAGAAGGACACATAGCAAGACAATGTCCATACTTGTTTCGTAGAAGGGAATTTCACAAAGCAGAACCAATGGAGGTGAATAACCAGGAAATCCGGGAGAGGCGGAGCGCGACACCAAGAGAAATTGGATCATCGGGCGACGAGTCATCAGGGACGTCGGAGACAGACAGAGAGGAGTCGAAGCGCAGCGGGAGCAGACGACGAGAGTGGCAGAAGAATCCCTCGCGCAGATGGGAGCGGCGTACGGAGGCCTGAGGAGAGTGGCAGCAGAGAGGCGACCGCATCCTAAGGTGCAATACAGTGCGGGAAAGGATGTGTGGTTTGCCAATTATCGAGTTCGGGAAGGGGGAGAGGTGCCTCATTGATACTGGCAGCACCAATACAATAATATCTCGTGGTGCGTTAGAGAGGTTGCGTGGAGGAGAGAGGGCACACCAGATGAAGGTATGTAAGTGTAAATTACTTACTCTTGGGGGACCCTGCGAAGTAATGGGAGAAGCGGTCGTGGGGCTGGAAGAATGGGCGAAAGTAATGGGTGACATAAAAGTACACGTCGTGGAAGACATGCCACGGGAATACCAGATAATAGTGGGGTGTGATTTACTGGGAAAAGTAGGCGCGCGCATCGAAAACGAGGGTGAGAACTGGAGGATCAAAATAGGGAAGCGAACCTATCGAAGCCGGGGGGGGGGGCGTAAGGGGCGAAACGGAGCAAATAGGAGCGGTTAAGAGAGTGGAGGATTGGAGGGAGAGTCTGAGGAGCGAGTTTAGGGATATTTTTTTCGCTGAAGGGGACAAGCTAGGAGCAACGGGGAAAACGCTACATGAGATCCCGTTAAAAGTAGAGCGGGTGACGTATGTGAAGGAGAGGCGGTATCCGCAAGCGCTCAGACAACACATTAGAAAGGAGATCGAGGATCTCAAGCGCCAAGGTATTATCAGAGATAGCACGTCTCCGTATAATAGCCCTTTGTGGGCAGTGAAACAGAAAAGTCGACCGGGAGAATGTGAGGAAAAATACCGAGTCGTGGTGGATTTTCGGAAACTTAACGATAATACCCTGGACGAAAAGTATCCGATCCCGCGGTTCGAAGACATCCTAGACAGACTAAACGGTGCAAAAATTTTTAGCACATTGGACCTAAAAGCAGGGTACCATCAGATCAAACTAGCTGCGCATGACCAACACAAAACGGCGTTTTCGTTTGAAAGAGGGCATTTTGAGTTCACGAGAATGCCGTTCGGTCTCAAAAATGCTCCAATAACCTTTCAGCGTCTCATGGACGAACTTCTGAGAGGAATGGACGAAAATATGTGCCAAATTTACATGGATGACCTGCTGATCTTCTGCCGAACGGAATCGGAACATATTTGAGAGATTAAGGGATTTCGGGTTGAAACTGTCAATAGACAAATCGTCACTGGGGCAGGAGCAGATTAGTTTTTTAGGGCACACAATCTCACAGGAAGGGGTTCAACCAGACTCGACGAAAGTAGAAGCGATCCAGAGAATGGAGGTGCCAAAAGATGTAAAAGGGATTCGGAGATTACTGGGCACGCTCAATTACTACCGCCGTTTCGTGCCGGACATGGCAGAATATATGGTACCCATTAACAATTTACTACGGAAAGGAGCACGGATAATGATCACGCCGCTGATAGAGCAGAATATCCGCAAATGCTTGGCACGTTTGCAGGAGGCGCCGATTTTGGCTTTCCCTAACTTTGAGAAGGATTTCACGATCACCACCGACGCAAGCGACTATGCCTTGGGGGCAGTATTGTCACAGGAAGGCGAAGACGGGGAAAGACCGGTGGCTTACGCGAGCAGACGCCTGATGGACACGGAGGCGCGGTACAGCGCTCTGGAACGAGAACTCCTCGGGATAGTGTGGGCCATTGGGCACTTCCGTCCGTATGTATTTGGCAGAAGGTTTCGAATACATACGGATCACCGACCTCTTCAATGGGTCGGAAAACTCAAAGAATCCTCCTCAAGGGTAACAAGGTGGAAGGAATTCTTAGCCCAATACAATCTGGATATTGTATATAAGCCAGGCAAAGACAACGTCGTGGCCGATTGGCTGTCGCGCGCTATTATGGTGAACGCCATAGACGAAGGGGAAACATCGAGCGGTATGAGGCAGTTCATTGAGGAATGGACGCCAGGAGAAGCGGGCAGGAGCAGCACGCGGAAAGATAGTGACAGGAGTGCGGACACACCATCAGACGAGTCTATAGGAGAGAGACCGCGTGATATGGAGACGACGAACGAAATTATCAATGATAAGCGGAGGCAGATCATTTGGAAAACTCAAACATCGGGTGCTCTGAAAATACTCCATAGTACGTACGGTAGGAGTCAGATCGCGACGATTTGGTCACCACCAGGAGTTCGAGGAGATCAAATTTGTCAGGCTCTCAAGGACGTGTCCAAACCCGGCAAAACACACCATTTATTCGTGGGCAACGAGACTGTGTGGGACAAAATTAAAAAGCTGTGGCAGAAAGAGCTGTTGGGGGTGGATCGCTCGTTCATTCGGTGTCTTTCCGTGGTCCAAACCCTGCGGGACGAGGAGCAGCAACGCGAGGTAACACTGGCGTATCACCAAGGAAAAACCAACCACCGCGGTGGGCAGGAGATGGCACAAGCACTACGAAGGCGCTATTTTTGGTGGCGGACTATTCAGGAGGTAATCGGAGCATGCGAAGTTTGTCAGAAGACGAAATATGATAGACATCCCCCGCAGGGACTCCAGGAGGAATCACCCACGGCAGAAGCACCACTGACGGAGATTCAAGTGGACACCTTCACGTGGCGGGGTTTTAAGTGGGTCACTATCATCGACCCATTTAGCAAAGTGGCTATGGCCTACGCGGTGGGAGACAAGTCATCAGATTCCATATTACAAGCCCTCAACACATGGTTTCAATTCTACGGCATACCAGAGAGGATCTCGTCGGACGGGGGACGGGAGTTTGACAATGCAACCGTGAGAGCCGAAATGCAAAAACGGGATGTGGTATGGCATTTTAATACCCCCGGGCATCCCAAGAGCAGGGGAACCATCGAAAGGTTACACAGCACCCTCAGCGACCACTTACGCGTGTACCAGGTGGATAAAGGCCTGTCGGCGAACGTAGCGATGCCAATGGCGGTGGCGGCATACAACCACTCGATACATGCCACGACGGGGTTAGCACCCTTCGAAATTTTGTTCGGATTACGAGTGAGACCGAGGAACTGGCCAGAGACGGTGGTGGATGAGGGAATGGTGGCACAGCTCCATAACACCCACATACAGCTCGGAAAGATGTGGTACAAAGTACGCGATAAGATTATGCGCGAAAAATCCAAGCGCGTGGCACGGGCAAATTTGAAGGTGCGGGATCGCATAGGAGCAATATCGATTGGGACCGTTGTGTACAGAAAAGTCGTGTCAAATCGTAGTAAGGAACTTGTTCGGTATGAGGGGCCCTTTAAGGTCATCATAATTCGGGAACATAATCTCGTGACCATCGAGAGTATGACCACCCCAAAGAAGAGGCGAACCGTTCACATTGAACAGTTGAAATTCCCAACACAGGGGGGAGGGTGTTGAATGTGCGTAAAATGGTGTGCCCTCGATCCGATACGGAGCAACTGATCCGGAATCATATACTTCACATGTGCTGCTCAGAGAGAGTTTTTGTTTTCATTATTTATATTGTGGATGTTCCATTTTTTTTTTTTATCTGGCAGCCACCGGGTCCAGGGCGAATGTATTTTTTGTTATTATTATTTTTGTTTTATTTCTGTATTATCTCTTTTCTTTGTGTCCTGGTTTTTTGTGTGGACTATGAATATATTAAACCGTAAACGTGATGTAAGGGATTACAGGCTGTGTGCTGCGTGCGGCGGACCTTGGAGTTTACGAAGAGATATGCGTAAACTGGCAGGGGGGAGTTAAGGTTCGGACGTCGTAGGCAGCCAGCCTAATCCTTAAGTCATCGGGATGTAAACATCCCGAATGTATTTAGAGAGGCTTTAAAAGGCTCAAATAAAAACAGTCTTGTGACAACTCTCGTTCAGTAACTACATTCAACCTCTTTCCTTTTTCTTCTAGTTTTTCGTTGACGATCGTTAACTTAGGGTAATTTACATATATGGTTGGCGCTCACTACAGTACACAATACCTATTGTCACATAGGAAAAACACAGATGCAAAATAAGATCACACTAATATAGCTATGTTATTGGTCAACAACAACCATTTGTGATCGGAGCGAAATATGAATAAACAACGAATCAAGGGAAAAAAGAGACAAATTGTGTTATCAGAAGATAGTAGCAATAATTTGATAAAAATTTTACACAATACCTATTGTCACATAGGAAAAAAACAGATGCAAAATAAGATCACACTAATATAACTATGTTATTGGTCAACAACAACCATTTGTGATCGGAGCAAAATATGAATAAACAACGAATCAAGGAAAAAAAGAGACAAATTGTGTTATCAGAAGATAGTAGCAATAATTTGATAAAAATTGTACACAATACCTATTGTCGCATAGGAAAAACACAGATGCAAAATAAGATCTCCCTAATATGACCATTTTATTGGTCAAAACAACCATTTGTGATCAGTGTGAAATATAAATGAACAACGAATCAAGGAAAAAAAAATACAGGATTACACTAAGGATCACACTGAGGCAACGTGCCCATTTAAAATTCGATCCATAGATACAGTCGGAGGCACTCACTCGACAAAAACATACTTACTTCTGATCGTCGATCACTTCACAAGATATGCTTATATTATAACATCAAGAACTCAAATCTTTGATCATTTCATAAAATTAAGAAAAATGGTAACACAAAATCATAACAGTTTTAGTAGACCAATACCCAGGGATAAATTATAGCAAATTTAAAGAATCCCTAAATGAAAAATACATAAGATTAAAGTTCACTGCGGTTCACTCCCCTTTTTCAAACGGCCTCAAATAAAGTCTAAATCAACTTTAGTCAATAAAAGAAGAACAGCATGGACAGCAATTGCACAAAACTTCACATAAATGAATTACAAAACAGTCCACATAGTTAAAAATTTCACCCGAGAATATTTATTAGAAGGTAAAAATATGAATACTTTGCTATAAGAAATGAAACAACGCCATACGAAAACATATTTAGAAAGAGACGGACAATTAGCAATAGAAAGCACAAAGCAATCACACGATTATAATAATCAAACAATTCGGTAAGCACAGCAAGGAATACGGATTAAATGTAGGCTACCTAGTTTATGCACAATGGGCGAACTAAGAATTGGACCGTATAAGATAGAATAAAAATTGGCTTCGATTTATGAAATAAACACTGCTCACAAAACAGCATAATCCAACCTTTTCCACGTCACAAAACTCACCCCAGTGGGATGTACATAACGTTCGCCGACCACACTTCTTACTAATCACTAGGTTCTTCCCCTAGGGGGAGAGATGTAAAGACCATGTCTTGAGTCATGGTATTTCTTAATTTTACAATCCGTCGCGCAAGGATGACCTGCTATTTCTAAGACTTGGAGTTTTGTCAGTTTTTTTTTTTTTTCCGAAACAGCAACCGTTGGTTAAGGTTGTTATATATATATATATATATATATATATATATATATATATATATATATATATATAAAACCCGAAATATCCTGGTTTTGTCTTGGTCGAATGTAATCAAAATATTGATCCCATCTCGCTCACGTTGAAACTTTAAACTTTCTATAGTCAAACATCAAAAGTTTTTAAGTCTGATTTTTTCAGTGTTCAAAAACCAAAACAATGATGACCGATGATAGAACTTCAAAATCAATTATTTACGATATAATAAAATAAAAAAAGTTAGTTAATACTTGATTTATTGATAATAAGTTAAATGTGCAATGCAATGCAAGCTACAGTCACCTGTGGGCAGTTGTTAAGGTCTACCAAGAGCAGAATGAGCTGCCGTCTGCGACGTTCTGTTTGCACGGGGATGTCTTTGGCAACGGCGCCTAAGCGCCTAACGGGGATATGTTTAATAGAACGACCATTTGTTCAATATGTGATAAGTATATGCGACACAGGGATTATTTACTCATATGTGCTGAATCCAGATTATACCTTCTGCCAGCATGAATGGATGCTAGATTAGGAAATTAGGGACTTGACTTGGGCTGGCTCAGATCTGCTCTATAATCTGTTGACTATGCACAATTGAAATTGTCCTGTTAGGAATACTTCTAGCCTGGGGGCTCATCAACTATTCACTGTCCCCACTGACTCCATGTCTCCTTAAATTATGCACCATGCCTCGCATAATATCTTGGTGTTAAACTATCCAACAGTTGTCGATATCAGATATCTTAATTGTATTTTTGCTATATTCAAGATCGCCCTTGGAGGGTTATATTACATTAAATAAGGTTAACCTATACATGGCGAATGTTTATTTCCGTTTTTATTAACTTTTTTTTTTTAATATTATTATATTTTATAGCACTGCCACCTTTATCGTTTTATCGTCCTCGGATCTTTTTTCAAGGGCGGTAGTATGATCGATTTCTGATCTGAGCACTACCAGGGGATGGCAGTCTACCCACCTGTCCCCTACTCTATTCTCACATCAATAAAACTAAGAGATAATTTCATCGCAAAATACAGTCACCTTTCTATAAAGGATTTGCAGCCTCTACTGCCTCGATATTCTCACAATTTAAAGCTCTCTTAACTCAGAGCTCCGAAGCTGTTTTGTAAATCATATTCTACTGTTATCCATTCCAGAAGCATATCTGCCGTTATTTGGAAAATATTGAAAAAAGAAATAACCTGCCGATGATATTTATAAATAGACATTCCTCTATTAATAATTGTTTCTTAATTGAGATATTCTCTAATACCGAGGCGTAAAGTCATTCCAACCGCAGCCCTTCAGTTTGACGCCTTGAAGGATTAAATTATAGCAAGAAGCTTATAGACTTGGAAGTGTTTAATGAACTAGTTACAGAAACAAATACGAAAAGCCTTTTCCATTTAGTTAACACTTTTTTTTAGCATTCCTATAAATAGCAATCCTGTAACATCCCTCTTAATTTAGTCTAATATCACTACTATTTCTTTAATTGTAATAAAATTTTCCTATAGAAATTTAAAAACAGTTTTTACGTTTCACAAATCTTTCGTTTTGTCTAATATAACTACATTTTTCTCTAAAATATTTCCTCGTTACTGAATATTATTGATCATGATGAAACTAATTCATATCTGTACAGGCAATCTAATCATTTTTTTAATGGAAATAATTGCAGATGCGAATTCCGATAATCTGTTAAAACAACAAAACCGTTACGTATCTCCTTAAATACTAGTAGTGTTTTTTTTTTAATTATTTAAGTCACTACTTAAATACACAAAACTCCATGATTATTTACTATTATCGGGCTTGGTAAACACACAAAGTCTATGACTCTGATTTATATTTTCATGAGAACTTTAGAAGGCATATTCCCAGTTTTTATTAATTTAATAAGAAAATATATCTTATTCTAAAATGAATATTATTGACAAAATTAAGATAAACATATTATTAAAATGAAATGATTCTAATTTACAAAATTGACAAGAATGTTGCTTATGAAAAAAAAATTAGTCTTAACTTGTGCCTGAAGTACTAAAGGAAATCGGAAGGCTTTTCCACATTTAACAAAGTCCTGGTGAATAAGGCTACTTTTGAGAATACTAAGTGTTGCAAAATCCATAGAATGAGAGTTTATGTTTAAACTGGTTTCAAAGGAATAGTTTTTCTATCCATTTTTAATATTTAATAATTAAACAATAAAAAGTAATTCTAGACTATAATTCAAAACACTCTATGGTAGACTATTGATAGTAGTGGTAAGATTTGAATTAGGTATATTGTATTTGATATAATGAACATATTTTAATATATAAATGACCAAACATTTTCGCCGTAGTTGGTAGATGGCGCTAGTGAGCACCAGCCGTTACCGTTTAACCTCAAATTTCGTTTTCGTAATTGTTGTATCCAAGTAGCTACTCAGTTTTCCTAATTAGGCTGAGTCTGACCAGACACATTCCTAATCTTAAAGAAGATCCGTGAATGGAAGCTGGGTTTCCGCAGACATTAGCCACTAGAGTACGGGCACAGTTTGTCCTACCTTTACTTGAATCTTTGAATACGCAGTTCTTTATTTGTATCTTTGAATACCCAGTTCTTTACTTGTACCTTAGAATACCCAGTTCTTTACTTGTATCTTTGAATACCCAGTTCTTTACTTGTATCTTTGAATACCCAGTTCTTTGTTTGTATCTTTGAATACCCAGTTCTTTACTTGTACCTTAGAATACTCAGTTCTTTACTTGTATCTTTGAATACCCAGTTCTTTACTTGTATCTTTGAATACCCAGTTCTTTGTTTGTATCTTTGAATACCCAGTTCTTTACTTGTACCTTTGATTACCAAGTTCTTTATTTGTATCATTTGAGTCCGAAATGATAACATCGGGGACGCCGTAACTAGTACACCATTGGAGAATTCCCTCCCACACGTTCTCCTTATATTTTGCTTTTTGGCAAACCCAGCATTGCGCGACGCATTCTCAAACGGTAAGACCCATAGCCACCCACAAGTACAATCGTTTGAGTGCCCGAAGGGTCTCCTCTATACCCCGGTGGTTAGTCTTGCTCGTATGGTGGTTGGTAACGACCCGCAATGTCCGTAACCGTCTCTACTTGTCTGAGACATCTGACAAGGGTGTAACCCACCCTTATATGCTCCTGTCTTCATAACCGCTTAACCTTCTCCGCCAGCAATCAATTACCGATATACACATGACAATTGTGCCCCGGGCTAGTAAACTCCCCAAACATCCGCTCCAATTCATGATCCTCCACTGTCGTCTGCGCCCGAACCACGACCGTGGACAGTCCCTCATAGGTACTCCCCCTAGTTTCCGTCCCGGAGTCCTGTTTGGATTTGAGGATTATTCGCCTCTTTTTATCATTGACTATCTCGTCAATTTCCAGTAAGTCTGCAGATCACTCGGGTGGGGTCGCAATCCGCCAATAGTGGCCTTGTGGTCAAGTTCTCCAGACACTTTTCAATGCACACCACCTGTTCCGGCCCTAGACCAAAACTCTTCCCCTTCTTGATGAATCTCCGATAATAGTTAATCATTTGCAGAAACCGTCGGATCCCCCGGGTATTCTTTGGTAACAGCACTTCGCATATGGCCCATACTCGCTCTTGGTCCAGCTGTACCCCATCTCTCGAGACTACATAGACCAAGAACTGGATTTCTTTTAATCCGAACTTTGATTTTTCTAGAGATAACTTTAGACCAAACTCGCGTACTCTGACGAGGAACTGGCGCAGATGCTGCATGTGCTCCTGTTCAGTCTTGCTGAACACTATCAGGTCGTCCATATACACCCGCGAAAAGTCCTCGCCCAGGCCCCTTTGGAGTTCGTCCATGAGACGTTGGAATGTTAACGGGACTCCCTTCAGGCCGAAAGGCATCCTGCGACCTCGTAATGCCCCCGCTCCCCAGAGAACGCCGTTTTCCCCACATCCCCATCGGCCATCTTAACCTGATGGTATCCACTCTAGGTGGAGGTCCAGCGTACTGAGCACCATCACTTCCGACAGGCGTTCGAGTATATCCTCGATCTTCGGGAGTGGATAGCGCTCGTCTTCGGTAGCCTCGTTTAATTTCCGATAGTCCACCACCACGCGATACCGTTTTCCGCTTCCCCCTTTTTCGCCGTTCTTTTTCTCCAGTACCAATAGTGGGCTATTATAGGGTCAGTTGCTAGCGCAGATTATCCCTTGTTTTTGCAGCTCGTCGAGCTGTCCACGGATGATCTCCCTCATAGCCTGTGGCTACCGACTATCCGTCTTTAACTTGATTCGGTGTACCGTTCTCCCCGTGGTTGACAATAGTTCGGTTTCTCGGTGGAACAAATCCTGATTGTCCTCCACCACACGGGTCACTGCGCCCCGCGTGCACCTTGCGGCCCCGATTCGCATATTATCCACGTGGTGCTTAGTCGCGATTTCGTACCTGCAGCCTCCTATCTTACAGTCCCACCCCCCTCGTCGGACTTTCAATCGTAACCCCACTTTTTGTAAAATATCGCACCCCATGATCAGCTCATACCCCGTCACCAACTCTTCAATTATGTAAATTTTAATATCGTTGTGGCGTTCAGCTATTTCGTGCAGGTTCAGTCTCGTTTCACCCCCTGTTCGGCATTTCCTGCTAACGGTGGCTATAACGCACTCGCACGGTTCGCGGCTCCCCCAGATACAAGCTCCTGCCCCCCTATCTTACTGATTAGTGAGGTGGTGCTTCCAAAATCTATTTAAAATTTTATCCCCGACACCACCCCCCACCCCCTTTCACCACGGGCGACCTAGACCGCTTCCCGCTCCTTATACTATTATTGATCATTAACGCATTTCCATACCCTCAATCAATACGAGTATTCAGTACCATCCCGCTACTAGATCGGCCCCCGAAGGTCTCCCCTACCGCGGATTCCCCCCACTCCCTCGCGTCTATGAGTTCATGTGCGCAGTCGATGACATCCCTGTCCTTCGGAAGTGAACCGGGCCTGTCCAGATAATGGTTTAATTGCACCTTTATCACCTTTTTCAGACATTCCATTTTCTGGGCCCCCTCCGCTTGTCCGCACGTTTCCACCATTTTTTCTCCGAGTCGGTTATACATTACGAGGAGCTTCTTTGCAAATTCACCCTCAGATTGAACTTGAGCCCGTCTCTCTTTGAGAATATAGAAAACATCTTCTTAAGGAGTCCATCTTCCACCTCCGTATAACTTTTTATGTCTTACTTTCAATTCCTCCCATGTTTGCGATACGTTACCTTTTATGGCTTTAGAACTCGGCTCACTAGAGATGACTCTAGCAGGCTTGCATCCGTTTCGGTTAGAGTGCCCAAGGTTTTCCGTGTTACTTTCGCAGCTTTTATTTGGTCTCCTCCTTTAGCAAGATGGTCGAGCTCGAACGGCTCTAGCTGAATGATTACTCCGTGAATGAAAGCGGAGTTTTGTGTTCGAATTTTTATCAACTCCATCTGAGACCTTTCCTCCGTGTTGGTCATCTGGTAATTCAACCTCTCCTTTTCCTCTATGGCTTGTGCTATGTCGGCTTCTAGCTTCAAAATCTGCTCCATCCTGCGTGCTCGTTTTCCTCGCACTCCGGGTAAACTTCGTACGGCCCTTGTCACTTTACGCCCAATATCTGAGACCACTAATTGCCTAAGTCACGGTGATTGTATATCAGATATGGCTCCCGGGTTTCGGCACCAGTTACGATTGGACTGAATGATAACATAAAAAGAGTAGGGAGGTGAGAGTTTTTAGAGTGTTAGATGAAAGAAGAACGCGCCGATAGCTAGAAAAGAACTGACTTCATTTCCTTTACAGCGAGTATATATAAGTATATGTATAAAAAAATCCTAAACGGAATTAACTGTAGAGGTCTGTTTATATTTTCCTTCTCATAGCTGCCTCTCTAATATATTACAGGCCTTCATTGCCTATACTCCCACCACTGCCCTTTCATCCAAACTGTTTTTATTCACAAATTCGATCATCTTTGAACAATTCTTAGTCTAATATTCTAAATAAATAAAATCACGTGTTCCATTGGGAAAACTGCCGGCGAAAACGTATAGAACTTCAAGGGAGTGATATTTTAATACGGACTCGAAACGTGCTTTAGTTTGAGCCAATGTGCCCTTCCATAAAACTAGCAAGTATACAGGTAGAAAGATACCCAAACAAAGCACTATAATTAACACTATTTCCAGAACATTTATTTAATAAACGATGTTCTGTCACAACTTGATTTTGATTCCTCAGTGGCAGTGAAATAGGCCAAATCATTCATGGATAAACCTACCTTCAGGGATCTCCTGATTTTCAATTCGAAAAACGTGGTTTTCTTAGCCCAGTTATATAATACTCGCCCCTTGTTTTTTGGAAGTAACCATTTCCTCCCCTAAAATCCTAACCTGTTCTTACCTGCTTAGGGCAAGACACCCTCACTCGTGCCTAAGCATTCACTAAAGTATGTTCTAACGCTGTAACTGATTAATATTTGTACATATACAAGTGTTTTGATCAACAGTTGCTGAAGAATGTGTGGATGAATATAATGAAACAGAACATACATTAACTGGTTTTCCACCCAAGTATTTATTAGATGGCTCAGATACAAACAGTTTACCTGAAGAATTAAAAAAAGGAAACAATAAAGAAAACTGCATGAATGACAATAAATCAGCCTTAGAAAGAACAAAAAAGTCTCATGAATATAACAAGAAAATATTTGATAAAACAAGAAAACATTGGGAATTTAACACAAGAGATGCAGTATATATAGAGAATGACAACAAATTAAACAGTAAAAATGAATTAAAAATTTATCCCTTTGAAATAACAGAGAAAATATCAAATTCAACATATAAACTAAAAACTGGAAGAGGAAAGCAAGAAACTGAATTCTTTCACATAACAAAACTACTTCTGATATTAAACGACTGAAAATTATAAGAATTTTCACCTTAGGGTGGGGAGATGTAAATAAAGTATACTCTCTTTAATTTGAATTTGCCGTGCTACTTCTACTGGCCACCACTAGATGGAGCTATCACCAATATTCTAAAAAGTGAGAGGATAGAGAAAGGTTATATTAAGTAACTAAAGTTGTAAATAGAGAAGTGATAGTTATGAACTGTAATTGTCGTTTCTTTGTTTATAGGTAAGATTGTGTAAATGATATGAATGATTGTTATAATATAAAATATAGTGAATAATATTGCTTGCTTTGTTTACAGAGTTTATTCAGCCCACCTTCAATAATTGTCTTACACACATATATAAGTAAAATATAATTTAGATGAAATGTCCGTTTTAAATATTTTTTTTGGAGAACTACTCAAGATGGGTTGAGGTTTTAAAAATTGAAGATAAACCAGGTGAGTCTGTAATAAAAATGGCATTCCCAAAATCGTTTTCGTTCATGACAATAGTTATATAGCTAAATAGCTATATAATAGTTATAATATGACAACAGTCATAGTTACAACCATCCTAAACCATCCTCAGAGCAATGGATTTCTAGAAAACAGTTAGTGTTAGTGTTTCTATAATAATCAGGGTTTTAAACTTTACCTCCTCAATTACAGAAATTTTTTGTTTTGGAGGCCTAGGTTAATCTCCTTCACAGTTACCTATGAGTAGGAATATTATTATGCTATGGTATCTTTTTGTAAATTTGTAAATATTTAATAGTCAAGGAACAATTAAAACCATCCCATAATAAAAATATTCCTATAATCTTATTTTATTAGATTATATTAAATATTCAATCCGTTTGTTAAATGTATAATTGTAAAATGCGATAATTAGTGTAAGAAAGGTGAAATCAAAGGGATTAAGATTTGTTTTATGTTGCAATCTTTTTTTTTTTCAACCCCTGTGAGTATTATTTTCAAAATGAATTAGAATTACACTCTTATATATTATTGGCTTAAGGCACAGTGATAGATTGGGGGAAGTTAATAGATGTGTAAGCCGGTAAGACTTCGTGGGTGTAGGTTTTAGTTTCCTGGCAAAATGGCCGCTAAAACGGAAGTGACGGTTCATTTTAATTCCCAGATATACTAGGCTGTTTGCTGGTGTGTTTTTCTGCATTCCTACAGAGTGTGTAGTAGGCAGCGGACTTTTTACCTTTTGGAATGAGAAAATTGCGCAGTCAGTCTCACCCGCGTTTACAGAGATATTGAGTTTCCCCAATTTCTCACTTACCTGGTTACAGGCTACTTCAGCCTGTTTTAGAGCTACCTTGGCGCTCATGCTGCTACTGTACACCGTGATTTCGTCAGCGAAAGCAACGACTGTCGTGTTTTTGTACCGGGCTCCGACAATTTCAGACGTATACACGTTGACAAGTACTGGGGATAGCACGGCTCCTTGTGGACTCCACGTAGCTTCCGAGAAGCCATCACCTACTCTCACCCATAGCGATCGATTTTTCATGAAACCAGCCACAATTGAATATAGCTGCTCCAGTTTGACTATTGCTGGTCCACGAATCCATTTCTTGACGCGTCTTTCCCTGATTTGTTGAAGTATTATTAATGGAATGTTTGAAACGACCTTGATGTAATTAATCAAAACTATATGACTAATAATCTATTAAATAATAATGATATGACCAATTAACATAATTATTAAAATTAAAAATTATTAATAATATGGAGTCCTTTTTACTATGAAAAATCTATTAATAAAGATAAAGTATGAGTGCTTATTAAGGGTGGTGAGTTATTAGGAGTGTGAATGGTCACTAATTAGTTAATTAGTCCCTTTTAAAATAATTAGACCAGCTTCAGGACGTAAAGATATATACGTAAGTAATATTGTTTACGAAAACACGAAAGCTCCTAGTTATAATTAAGGCTTAGGATTGTAAACATTGCCTGATAAGCAGTCCTCACAGTTCATTTCTTGACTTGGATCGGTTTCATGTTCACGTATTCCTCCATCCATTGGTTTTAAGAAACATATAGCCTGGCTTGAAGGGTTTTACTCTGATATTAAACTAATAATTCAAAAATTCCCTTGTGCAGAATATTGTTTGACAAGGATAGATTACCACCCTACCAGGTCCATTAAATAGGATTATATGATTGTGTCTGGTAAGAAAATTTTGATTTTAATACTTGTAATTATTAAATTAATTGTTTATATAAGATTCTAGGTCTACTGCTGTTAGTTATATGTAGCGATGCTACAGGAAATACAAAAATAATTTTTAAATAGATTCGCCTGAGGATCTACAATTATATATAAATATCTGTAAATTTAAAGGGGCTATGGAAGAAAAAAAAAATGTTAGTTATAAATTATTTTTCATAAATATTATTTTAATAGATGCTTGTCAATTCCACATATCTGAATTAAATTA
Organism: Acanthosoma haemorrhoidale; assembly: GCA_930367205.1. Classification (NCBI taxonomy): domain Eukaryota; kingdom Metazoa; phylum Arthropoda; class Insecta; order Hemiptera; family Acanthosomatidae; genus Acanthosoma; species Acanthosoma haemorrhoidale. The sequence goes on along the minus strand of OV884014.1, from coordinate 83,025,576 downwards.
GATATTGTTCTAGTAAAAACTTAATGGTCTGGTGCAAATTAGTAAATAGTATAAGGATTTTATGTTAAAATATCATGTGTCAGTACTGAATAATAAATACTGAAATTAAGAAACTAAACATATTTTTCCATGTATAGGTATCAATCTTTCTAATGGTGAATTCCAACATAGCACTTGATATGTCCTTCTGGAGATTTTTAAAAACCAAAGTAAGATTTTACCAGTTTTTAATAGTTCACTTAACCACCCTTAATTACTTTCCGATGAGAACCCATATCATTCGGTTACGAAGAATCACTCAATAACCACAAATTTGAATTAAAAATATTAGTATGATATAAAATAATTTAATTAAAAAGCAAACGGCTTCAGTTGTGGTTTTTGTCGTTATTTATTCTCTGCAGGAATAACAATACACCTATGTATCTGAAACCGCGTACATTGTCATTGTCAAGATTTATCGAAGATATGGAGCACGGATGAGAATCAAATACATAAAAGATATATTTTTCTTCAAATTTTATAAAATAATTTCTTTACTGTTAACAGAAATTCCATGCAGACCTCTCGGTGGCCGTGGAGGACAGTCTTCAACTGCTAGCAGCAACATCCGCTTTTGAAAGCTTGTTGGCAGAAGACATGGTAATCATTTGTTATTTTCTTTTGTTATTATCTTTTAATGCTTTCTTTAATTTATCTGATATATATCATACGTGGTCATTTTCAAGATGTATACCCTTTTCAATATTTTTTTGTTTATACTAGCACGTGCTCAAAAAGTGTTGGAACTACGGTAGAGTAACCATAAGACGTAAGCTCACATGAACAGTGTTTATTGTTTATGTCATTAACAAAAGTATAGTAGCTTAAACAATATCAATTGTTCTAAAAAAAATTAAATTATAAGCAAAAATTAGTTTATAATAATATTTTCATTAATGGTTTCAGAACGTCTGCAGTAACTGTAGGACGTCGACAACCACAGTGTGGAGGAGAGATGCAAATAACCATCGAATTCGCAACGCTTGTGGGTGCTACCTCCAGCTACACAACAGCTAGGTTCAAAAGCTTGTGGAAAGAGGTGATCCACAAGCGGATGCGGCGGAAAGTAAGTGTTTGCAATGTAGGGACATCTTTTTTATTAATCTTCATCTCCTTAAGCGGCATTTGTGGCCACCCTTCAATTGAACAGTTCAATCTCAGTCATAAATACATTACATCTATATGTTAATTATTTAACTAAGCATGATTATATTTTAAAGTATTGCTATTGTTTTAGCATCATGAGGGAATCAAATAGAATTCCTTATCGAATTGTATGCTAGTCCCCTAAACTATTGTGAAGGAATTACAAAGAACGTTTTAATGAATCCCTGTTCACTAATGTCTAATCTAATATTTTTTTTATATGGGCTACATTAACTTCCATCCATTTGCCTCTAGTAGGTTATATTTAGTACTAACAACGAAATTATTATAGGGTTTATATCTATTTAAAGTAGATTCATAAATTTTCTATTCTTTAACCTGCTTTGTATTATTTTAATAGGTGGAAGGAAAAGAACCTACAGTGAAATAAAGAACGAGCATAAGATGGCCCGCATTGAGATCGCCCGAAGAAAGAAACAAGAAAGGCAAAAAGTGATTAATAAGAGGATGAAATTAGATGCAAAAATAGTCAAAGAATTGAAAAAAAATGTTTCTTCTTTGAAATTAGATAAGCTCGATAAACAACTTTCATTATTAAGAGAAAGAGCGGTTGAGCTTGGAATTGTACTTTTTGACTTTGGCTTAGACTATGGGTGGGACTAATTGTCATTATAATTTATATTTAAGTATGTAATGTTCAATACTGCCCATGGAGGGAGAGAGTAACTGACCATTATTTATGTATCACTCTTGTATTTCATTACCAGATGTTTTATCTTTTTAGCTAGAAGATAGTTATTACTTTTTGTTGTTTAATATATTTTAAGATAAGGTAACTACTAAATGTAAATAAAATTATATTAAGATCTGTATCATCTCTTATTCAAATAAAGTAGCTTATTTTTAAATGCTGTTAAGTTATTCCCAAGGCCTTGATTCGTTTTTTTTATGCTTTGAAAAAAAAATATAATTAAATCAGACCACGCCAGGCCGTAGGCTCAGTCTATTTATAGGGGGAAGTCTCAACATGGATTAGCCAATGTTTTGTAGTTATTGTCGTCATGTAACTACTCCCTCCCGAAGATTAAGCATTACCCCGGAAATGTGCAAAAAAATCTAATCTTACTTACTAAGATATTTGGCACACTCAGAGTATTCATAGTTGTTCTTACAGAGTAACATTCAGTTGAAACTATTAATGATAAGTAAATTTTTAAATGGATATCACACTTGAAGTAACATTGCTCTAGCATTATTAATTCTCAATTAATAAGAATCATTATAGCACATAAATTCAAGTTTGCAGTATGCGTATAGTTCCAAAGGTACAATAATTTTTATAAAAAATGCATAAAGCGAACATAAAATTTCATCAGAAATAACTTAAAAATGTAAGAGGAAACTTATACTTAACATAGTATTATTATTATTGGTTCCTCGATTTGATAAAATATTAAAGAAATTATCCTATACAATATGTAGCAAAGATATTAAATGGTATCGTACTGTATTTGATATGGCATTATCAAGATATACAGTATGAAATGAAAATTACTATTATCAGTCTGTGGTCTTAATAAATCAAATTATAAATACAAAAATTAAAATAACATTTTCTTATTAAATCAATATTAATCTGCTTTATTCTTATAACATTGGTAAACGCTTAAATACCAGAAAATAACTCCATTAATTATTCAATCATTTATACATATACAAGAATAATTAAAATTATTAGTTCCTTAAATTATATCTCGTTAACCGGTTAATGCATATAAAATATTAATTACAAGTAAACTTAATATTCTAGAAATATTTTATGGTTACATTGTAATGGAAAGGTTTGTTCCACTTATAATTAATAGTTCTTACTTAATTACACATATGGATAATTATTATAGTTAGATTCTATGGAGAATAAACAATTGACAATTAGTTTCATGCTTAATAGTTGTTGGCTTAGGTAATAATCCTTCAGTGTAAGTACCTTGTATGTAACTGAAGCTTAAATGACGAATAGTCAGATACGTCTTTTAAACTAAAAGTAAATATTTAACTTCAAAAAGCTGATTAGATGTAAAGGCTTAAACATCACCTAGTTTGATTCTCGAAGAGTGCAATTATTTGACTTTTAATTCTTAAGCAGTAAACAACTTAATCCAAGAAAATAAAACATAGCCAAATCCTAAATTTGCTATAATCTCTAAATAGCAGATTCTTTGTACCTTAAATGATCTGTAGGTAATTGTTTATAAATGGAATTAAAATAATTCGCTCTGGTGTATATGTGAGTGAATAGCTCTTATACTGGACAGCACACAACAAACTTAAGATATTTAAAACAATTTCGTGCTTTTTATTTTGATTTATAACTACCTTTAAAGAACAGTTGATCAACTTGATACAAATTAAACTATCTAATGTTATAGCCGGTGGCTGAAATGTTTTCACAACTACATTCATTATAAACTAATATAAAGAATAATTAATATTAAGACATATAATAAATTTGTCTTTTAGATACAACCAATATAAATGTAGCTTCCAATCTCCCTTGCCAAAAAACCAAATTCTTTAGAAACGGATAATATACGTAAATATAATATAAATAAATTTTTCTACTGAACATTATGACGTTAGATTAGCCAATCGAAATATAACCCATTCACAAATTTCCTCTATAATTAATTGATATCGTTTGATCATGATTTATTTGATTATACTTCAATAATTTTATCAATTTCGTCAATATCTATTAAGTCTTGTTTATTAATTACTGCGGCGGCTACTGGGACCTGGATCATGATGAGTGTCCTCGTCATTGTCACTCTCCGCAATGAAATATTTTTTTCTCTGTTTATTGGGTCTCTTGATATTATTGATGTGGGTGTTGCCTACTTTTATTCTATTATATAACGAATTCTTCTTTGGTTTTATTCTGGGTGTCTTAACGAATTCTTCTGAGTCAAGCTCAGGAGGTTCCTCACGATTTTGATTCAATTTTTCGTTTCGTGTTCCTTTTATGTATTCTATTTTTTCTTTAACCGTGTTGTGCAAGTTTTTTAATCGTTGAAAATAATCATTGACATATGTTTCCTGTATGTCGTCAGTTTTTCCAAAAGTAATTTCGTTTGGAGTTAGTTTTAAATTTTGGTTTAGTGTGTTGTTGTAAGCTATCGTACTTGTTTGCACAATCCTTTCAAATTTGATGTTTTTATTTTGGTTAATGTTTATTCACATAATTTCATTTAGCGTTGTATGGCATTTCTTCAGAACTCCTAGTGAATTAGAATGATTTGTACTGGTATAATGAATTGTTATCCCAGTGGCTTTGCAAAATTGCTGAACCAAGATATTATTGAACTCCTTACCATGGGAAATAATTATAGACTACAAAATAAATTAGTACTAATGATCATTAATGTCCACTTGGGATTTCACATACTTATTAAGCTGAAACTGAAATTTTGATAAAAAAAAAGAAAATAACTTTTTGTACTAAATTGCGCAATGCACTTCACTGCTACACATACAAAAACATGGAAGATTGTATTGCTAAATTACCAACCTCTGAATACAATATAAAATTCTACTCATAATAAATTTAACATTCATCGTTAAAATAACAAAACTATGCTTATATAAAATTTATTATCTTCTCTTTGGAAAATAATAATTGGTCATTATTCCCATAACCTAAAGTTCATCTATCAAAAAAATCAAATACAAATAAAACAATAATATCACTACATTTCTTTCGACATTTCAATGCCTAATATAACTTAAAGTTTCCACGTTTCTGAAATATATTATTGCGCAAAAGAAAACTTTTATCACAAGGAAAACAGTAATTTACTTCTATAATAATGCAATTAAGGTGGTTAATTTAATCTAGAAAAGTGTGAGCGTACAAACAAAAATTAGATGACACTTAATTGTGTAACTAGGCAATTAAATCAGACCAAATCCTTTATAAGGAAAAATTACACGATAAGTACATTTGCGTGATATGCTAACACGTAAAATAAATCATTACTTTTATACGTTATTATATATCATATTACATTATACTTCGTTATATATCATATTACATAATACGTTATTGTATATCATATTACATTATACGTTCACAAAAACAAAGCCATAATAGCTTAAAATCAAGGCAACTAGCTCCAAGGCTAATACTAGCATAAAGTAAACAATTGATTAATTCCTTTAAACGATAGGAAATTGGTATCGTATACGTAAAAATAATACTTATTGAAAAATAGCCTTTTAGGAATAATTATACAAATAATAACATTAGACATAATCAAATTTATCGAAGCGAAATAAAATACAATGCAAAATAAGGAATTGTTGATTTGAAACAATACATCATATTCTTCTGTTCAAACAAAATAATATATCAGATTAATGCTTGCTTTCATGATTTTTAGTCCTATATTTTATTTATAATAATAAAAGTTTTCGAATGGTAAATCTCCAATATACCGATATATATGAGCCATACACATATATAAACAAATATCATTAATAGCACATATACCATTATACAATAATAATAAATCAATAAACTAAATGGATTAAGTGATTATGACAGAAAGCTTCACTTGACGATAATTCCATAGGCTGTACTAGGTTTACTGATTATAATAATAGTCTTTTTGTATAAACTTTCTAAAGTTTATAAGTCATCCGATTAGTATTATTTTCATTATTAAATGAAAATAATAAAAGAAAAAATATTTTTTCTTCTTTTTAAAGTCGTATTCTATCGCACAAAAAACATTCCTGAAGCTATTTTTAAATTCCTTATTGTTTCTGATTGCTTGTTCATAATCAATGGCTTTATCTTTTAATAAAACTATATTTTCTTCACATTTAAGCAATGTTTGTTTATAGCTATCTAGATCATGTTGATGTGAGGTACACTCATTATTACATAGCTCCTTCGTAATTGGAAACCTTCTCTTGCAGTTCATTAGTTTCTTCTTCATTTATTTTAATTGTGTTTTTCTGATCTAAAATTTCATTTTGCAGTAAATTAATTAATTGTGTACTTCGTGCAATTGATTTTTCATACTCTGTTACTTTATTTTGTAATACAATTACATTCTCTTCACTGTTTGCGATCCTCCTTTCATTATCTGAAACTGTATTTTCTAAAAGCAACAATTTACTATTGGCCATCATTAATAATGAATCAATAGATGTTTGCGAAGATATTTCAATTGCTAGTATTTTTTCAGATATTATGAGTTCATTATCAGAAATTTTCGTTTGCAACATATTTATTGTATTTTCATTATCCTTAATTGTATCTTTATAATCTGATATTTGATTACACATTTTATTTATTTCTTTTCCATTACTTCGTAATATTTCTTCATATTCCAAAACTTTGTTTTCCATTGTGAACATTTCTTCTTTATTTGTTTTTATTGTTTGTTTATTTTCTAAAATAATATTTTGCGATTGATTTATTTCTTCTTTAAAATCATCTATCTGATTTTCTATAATATTTATTTCATCCGTATTTTGCTTATTAGTATTTCCTAACTTATTTTCCGAGTATGTTTGGTCTCCATTTTCCGAGTATGTTTGGTCTCTATTTTCCGAGTATGTTTGGTCTCTATTTTCCGAGTACGTTTGGTCTCTATTTTCCGAGTACGTTTGGTCTCTATTTTCCGAGTATGTTTGGTCTCTATTTTCCAAGTATGTTTGGTCTCTTTTATTATTACCTAAGGTTGGTCCTGCTCCTATAAGGGAGGTGGATTGTTTATTATCTAAAATAATATTTTGCGATTGATTTATTTCTTCTTTGAAATCATCTTTCTGATTTTCTATTACATTTATTTCATCCGTGATCTGCGGAAAATTATTTGTAAATTCTATTTCATAATATTGCTCTAACATTCTTAATTCTCTTGTATTACGATCCTGGTCATATTCTGCTAAATAATCTTCTAAATCGTGATTTATTTCTTCTTTAAAATCATCTTTCTGATTTTCTATAATATTTATTTCATCCGTGATCTGCGGATAATTATTTGTAAAACCATATTTCAAATTTACTTCATCACATGTTTTACTATATTCCTCTATCCGATCTAGTCTCTCTTTTAATTTCCTTAAAATAAGATACTGGTCATCTTCTGTTAAATAATCTTCTACATCCGTGATCTGCGGATAATTATTTGTGAAATTCATTTCACCATATTTCACATTTACTTCATCACGTGTTTTAGCATATTGCTCTAGTCGATCTAGTCTCTCTGTCAATTCCCTTATTCTACAATCATGGTCATCTTCTAAATGATGCGCTTGATGATCCCATGGTTGTTGGTGATCGTAATATGTTTGGTTAAAATAGTCAAATTGGTCTTGTCTCTGATAATAGTCTGGTTGAGGTTGATCGTAATATGTTTGGTTAAAATAGTCATATTGGTCTTGCCTCTGATAATAGTCTGGTTGAGGTTGATCGTAATATGTTTGGTTATTTTGTCTGTTATCTTTCGGTCGGTAATTCTTTCGATTATGGTTATTCTGTCTGTTATGTTTCCTTCGGTTCTTCTCCATATTTGTACTTATCCTGTCTGTTATAGACATACATTAAAAAATACAAAATAAAGAAAATAATTTCAAACCTTGGTGTGGAGTCCTTCGTCCTAAGCGGTGTCTTCAGGCTTCTATACTCTGGTGGTTGACAATTTTTGTTGACCTGAGCGTTGGACGTTTGATAACATCGGCAGTTCCTCCTTGAAGTCGGTGTGTTGAGTCTTGCTCCACAGTGACGTCCTTCTCGTAGAGTAAAGACGGTTGAGTTCTATGGATTGTCGATAATCGAATAAAATCTCGGTTGTCTGAACAGCCCTCAGGTCCCTAAGTTCGGGCGCCAATTAAAACAGACCACGAAGAGAAAGGCTTTTTAAAAAGAACACTTTATTGAAGTACAAAATACAAAAGGTTTAAAACTAGAAAGATCACTATGAATGACTTTGAGCTGTGGCGCGTGACTAACTGATAATGGAATGAGAGCGAGAGCCGTAGGCTCAGCCTATTTATAGGAGGAAGTCTCAACATGGATTAGCCAATGTTTTGTAGTTATTGTCGTCATGTAACTATATATATACAAAACTGGTATTTCTTCTAAATTATATTTTATTAAATATATGTGTAAGTAGGAGACTTCTCAGAGGGTAACGCATGATTTATTATCATTGAGAATTATTATAATAATTTCTAGTGATTTGTTTTCGATGTCGTTTTTCCAAGGGTACGCCGGTTCTATTTGGTACGCGTATCACGCGTTCTATATGATACGCCGCGTTCTGCAGATTCGTCGGGGAGTGGAGAAGGGTACAAGGCTCCGGGCACTTCAATATATCCAGGGGGGTGGCGCGGGGTGAGCAACCGTGTCTTCAGGAAGGCTCACCCGAAGCCAACAATGTATCGGCGGTTCCAGAGGAGTTACTGTAAATATGTATATATAGATATAAGTTAGGACTGAGTAGCTTATGGTTAGATATAAGTTAAGTTATAGGGGGATAGAGGATGCACACCACTTGTAAATATAGTTTAAGTATAGTAGTAAGATATTAGTATAGTTAACGGATCTGTAAATATTGTAAATAGATTAAGGATACTAGCTATAAGGACAAAAAAAAAAAAAAAAAAAAAGGCTAGTTACAAGTAGATTTAAGGAAAAGTTTTTATTTTATTTTGTTTTCTTTGGAAGTTTTATGTTGATTTTGGAAAATAAAAAACGAAAACAGTATTACTCAAGGTGCGCTGACCGGTGCAACAATCCCATTGCACCGGAATACGCGCACCACAGGCTACGTAACCCCATGAGCTCGCTTCACGGGCTTGTGGGGTAAGCCCGTTTGAGGCTCAGCCTCAGGAAGGACAAGGAAATGAAAATTTGATTTTTTTAAATGTTAATGGGTTTGTTGGTCACTATAAATATTTTATTATAACTACGTTGTTGAGGATGTTGGGTCGCTAAGCTCTCGGTTTCGACTAGTTCTTGGGGAAGTGGAAGGCAGTCTTTTAGGGTTTGTACCACTTTCAGTTAATAATTTGTCTAACTCTCTTGTCTTCGATACCGTTTAAATCGTACGTCTTTGTATTATTTTCAATTTTAGACGACTCAATGCATCTGCTACAGTTAGTTCTTCCTTCTACATCATTAATTTCGAAATCAAACTTATTTATCAGAAAAATCCATTTGATTATCCTTATGTTATTATTTTTCATAGAAAAAAATCGTTTGAGTTATAAATCTCTGCGCATAAAGATATTGTTTAAAGGGTTTGCAAGCATAAATAATAGTAAAAAATTCTTTTTCTATAATTGAATATCTTGGTTCTGTATTTAGTAATGTTTTAGAAGCAAAAGCGATTGGGTGATTCCTCCCCTCTGAAAGTTGGGAAACTACTGTATCCAACTGCCATATTACTTGCGTCGGTTGTTAAAATGATTTGCTTAGAAAAGTCGGGAAATGTTAAGAGTGGAGAATTGATCAATAATGCTATAAGATTTTCAAACGCATGTCTGTATGTCTCCGGATTTATAGTTTCTTCCAATTTCCTTAAACATTTTGACAGTGGTTGAGCTATGTGGGCATAACTTTGGATAAGTTTCCGATAATATCTTGTTAAGCTTAGAAATTGTTTCATTTCTTTTTCAAGGGGACTTAATATCCTGGGCAAGGGGACTTTTTCAACAGCTTCTAATTTTCTCGGTTAAGTTTTTACACCTTCTGATGTTAGAATATGTCCTAGAAATGGTAAACAGATTTGCTGCTGTTGGAAATCCTGCCCTACCTCCTGGCAGCCATCATCATCAACGGGTAGAGAGGGAGGGTACATGCGAAGGACGAGGTCTGTAAGTTGGAGATACGTATTATAAGACGTTTTAAGTGCCCTCGAGCATAAAAATAATACGAATTACCGAGGGGACTGAAATGCATTGTTTTTATACCACTTACCGGGATTTTCTCTAGGGACCGGGAAATTTGTACGAATATAATCGGGATTCCACTGTATAATAAATAATATGATCACACCAGAAATAAAATGAGGGATTTTAAATAATGGCATAATAAACTAAAATGGTAAACCCTCTCAACTTATTTTTTAACAGGGAACATTTCATCAGAATCTCCGAGCGAATTCTAAACCAACCTGCCTAACTATGTGATAACTTTATGATAACACTAAAGTTAAGTAATGTTCATGTAAATGAATTTGTATAATAGACCCTTGACTATCAATGATAAAACAGTTGGTGACCATAGCCTAAGGCAATGGAATACCACGTGGTAAAAAACTTTAACGGGTCTCATATCATTCTTTAAGAAAATAAATTATTTATTTTTTATTCGTTCATTTTTTCATAATGTTATCTATTTTACACTGTCGGGCTTGTCACTAGAGGGAGTGCCTAATCACCCTAGCCCTGGTGACAAGTGCGGATTGTTCAAGTTTATAATCTGGACAATCTTTCCATGTCGGTGTTAATATCTGACTCCATTTCTGATAGGTGTGCGCCCCGACAATGCACTATGTTCAAGAGAAGAGGTAAAGAGATTTCATAAAGAATAAGTCAAATTTTCAGAGTTCGAACAGAAGCAAAGTATCACTGAGTAACGGTCGCGGAAGACTGGTTGGCCCGGGCTAGGCGCCTCCGTTAAGTATCTAACCAGCCTCCTAGAAGAGGCTGAAAAGGTTGCTTAGTTCCTGCGAGATCCTAGCATGTGTTAAGGAGTGCCCTGCCGGTCCTAAGTAATCAGTTTGGAGGCTGACGGGATCACTTAGTACCTGCGGTTTCTGCATGTGTTAAGGAGTACCCTTCCGGTCCTAAATAACCCCTGGAGGCTGTAAGGGTCTCTTAGATTTATGACTGACAGATGTAGACCCGTCTAGTGTTACTTTGCTTCGGCCTTTTTTTTTATTACAAATACATTTATTATAATTTATTTTTGTTCATAATATATTTAGTTCATGTTATTTTACTTTGCTTAAAATATATATGCAATAGAGTATAGGGTGATTTAACTTATGTAGTTAGAATTTCTACATACACTATTCAGCTTCTGCCTAATTTGATTGGTTTAGTTCACGGATAAATTTCTTCGTTCTAGTACTGAAACAAATTTTCCAAATGCTCTCAATTTACCAGTTTCTGTGATCTGTCTTCTCCAGCGGTTGAGAACTAGGGTGCCTCATTGGGCAATAAGTAATTGTGATAAATGATCTCATTCATACCAATGACTGAGTTAGCGTTTCAATGTGGTAGTCTTAAAAAATGTTGTGAGGTTCATATCCTCGACGAGTTTTAATCGAGACCAAAATTTACAGTTAAATTTAAATTTAATTTTTTATTGTCGATGGTGATGGTCATTAAACGTTCTTCATATCCTATTCACCTCCCCAGGCTTCACACAACCTTTCCTGCAATGTATTCCACAAGATCGAGAACTGATGTTGAAAAACTGGTTTCTCTTGGAACCTCAACAAACTTGTTTTTGGACTAGATAAATTTATTTACTGTGGTTAATTTACTCCCAAATCCCAACCCAAGAAGGCATTGCGTTTCCACTGCTATATTTTTCTTGTCAAAAGTGTCAAGTGTCAAAACTCAAAAGCAGATGGGTTATCATTATTACTTCCTCTCTTTCTCATTTAACCCAACCACTTTTCTAACTGGTCTTGACTTATTTTGTCCAGGGGTATACAGTTTAAAAAGTTTGTCCTGTTTTACAAATCTGTCATGCACGTTGAGCATATTATTGATACTAACATGATGATAACTAATATGATTGTTATTGAAGCTGAAACCAAAGTTTTAGATAAATATTATTTCATACAGTTGTTACATACCTATATAAAAGACGATAATAATGTCTATTTGTTCTGTAAGAGTTAATTTTTTCCCGGGGATATTGAAATTTTTTCGTTATAGATATAAGACTCATGAGTATTATAAAAAGAAGACGAATTTATGAATCGGACGAGGAAAGCAGTAATAATTCAAGATTGATAAATACTAAGAAGAGAATAAGAATTTCGGAATTAATTGATTCAACGACCGACGAAGACGATGTTACTAATTTTCCCCACGTTTTCTATTTCACCAATTATTACTAAAATTTAGACCGGTGGGGTCACTAATAAATTAATCAGCAATAAAAAAAAAATTCTATTTTTAATAAGGTTACCTTTATTAAGTTAGAGTGTTAAATTAAAAAACTCTAGTGTTTTGGTTAATAATACATATCATGTGTTGGGGCTATAATTACAAGTCATTAAAAGTATCAGTAAAATTGTTTTCACAACCTTAAACCCTTCATAGTGTGTGCATCATAATTGACTTGAATTTTCTCTAAATAATTTAATTGTGTCAATATGCAAATTTAAAAAATTTTTTTTTGTTTTCAGTCCGTCTGGCTGTACGTTTTGGGGGAAGAAACCTTGGTCACGAAAGAAGAAGATACTGTGCCAGCTGGGCACGTTAGTCGGAGCTCCTGTCAGCATAGGCCTGGTGGCAGGAATAGCGGTCCCAGCAATCATCATTGGTGAGTGAATTTCCTTTTAATTAAAGTAACATTTGATTTATTTTAGGTTAACACATCACTTATATATTATATATATTCTTTCCATTTCTTAAAATTATGATATTATAATTTTTCTCTCTCACACATTTTGATAGCTAGGAGACCATGAAGGGCTATTGTCTCCTTGACCGGCTTCAGCCATCTATCTCTGTCGCAGGTTAAGGCTGCCATTTAATAACTGTTTGTGTTGCTGCATATCTTGTTCTTTAGGAAAACTGTAAACATCTTTTCCATGTCTAGCATGTGTGCGCTGGTTATTATAAGTTATTATTCATCAACAACACTGTCTGCCCACAAATCCTTAATTTATTAAGAATATGATGTTGCCTTGATTGGCACAAATTATTGATTTGTAGGCAGATAGTTTTGTTGATGAACAGTCTTTTTTATGTATTTGGTCATAGTTACTGATCATCTTAAGCTATATATTTTATTAGGTAACTCGGTTTAATTGCTGTGTTTGGCTGAATGTGTAATTTATCATTTATTTTGGTGATTTGTATGTTAGCTGGGACTTGTCATCTTTGTTTACTCGTGCAGAGGTCAGGAAAGGTGACTAACAGCCTTTTTTAACTTAAGGGAGAATGCTGACCTTATAATCTTGGACAATGATGAAATAAATTGTGCTTCCCTAGATGTGAATCAAACTCACACCACTTCGATTGAGAAGCATAGTATACTACACTCCTCCAGCTTGCTTATAATTATTTTATTCTGTTTGAACTAATATCTATCACTATCAAACCTACAATCTAATCATTGTAAAATAATTATAAGTTTGCTTTCAAGTGTTTAAATTCATTCTCTGTGATTTTGCATTATGATGCAGACTTACGCTTCTTTATTTTACTCCAAACATTTTTTTTTAAGCTTATGCTGATTAAAATTCTCTAAACTCTTCACCACCCGGCTTCCAGGTCCAGGGAAAATTTCTCATATTTTTCTGGTATGTTTCACATAGTTTTTGATCGCACTCTTTCATAAAACTTCCCCATCTCCTTCGTGATTTTATCCTCTGAAAGAGAGTACGGAGTAATTGTTTTTTAGCGTGAATAAGTTATTTTTCCACCTTGTAAATAAAAAATGGTTCCAAAAAGCGATTTGGATAAACATTGGACAGAAGAACTTCTTTCATGAATCCATTCATGTATATCTTCTATCCATGCAATCCAGTTAATAATTGATTTTAAAACAAAAGAAACTTTAATATGACATGCCAAAAACTGGGCTTTGGGAACTTATCCCCGTACTCAGGAGTTTAATTGAAGATTGCAAAGAAGAGGAACATACAAGGAGGTGAATCGGGTGGTGCCCAACTAACAATGTAGGCATTGTAGTGACCTACCGCAAGAACAAGGAATCAGAAGTACTTTTTTCAGTAAATTTTTCAGTTCCTTAGTTAACTTAGCCAGTGCTAGTTGTTCCAGGGACCAGTAGCTTAGCAATTTTTTTCTCATTTTTTAAAAGCTTTAATATTTTTAAATCTATTTAAAAAAGTAAAGGAACAATATCGAGAGATACTTATTTGAAAGAGTTTCTTAAATAATTATTAATTAACTGTGAAAAAAACTACCAAGTAGGCTTGAGCATCAATACTTAATCTGTTTAACCGTTTCAGTTAAAACTCAACTATTTATTGAAATGAAAAAAATCTACATTGCTAAAATAATTACCTATAAAAACTAATTTCAATCGGATTTAATGGTGTTGAGAACTTTTTGGAATATCCTCTGAGCTCACACCTTAAAAAAACAACTGACTTTTTTCAGTTCAATTTATCAATTTTATCATTTTTACAACAGCTATCGTCAATCAAACAGGTGAAAAGTGATTGTTCTGCATCTGTTTGAAAGTAGAGTATAAGCAATAAATATTTGTATTGAAATATATTACCGGTAGAATTATTGTTTCAGAATGATGTGCATGAATTGAAGTTCAATACAACTGGTAAATGCTTGGAACCTCTTGTAAAGACCGATTTGGCTTCGTATTATTATCCTGGGAAAGATGGCTGTGGGGTCCAGTGTGAAAATCCCATGTTTTTGCCAACTCAGGGAGAACAAATCCATAAAATGATAGTTGAACCTTTTTGCTGTTGTAAGTATTTTATATTATTTTAGTGTTCTAATCGATTTATTTTTATTTATTTGAAATAGATTTAAAAAATGGTTTAGTTTGGCCAGAAAAATATTAAGGTAGCCAATGTAAGGTTTGACACAAATATTTGTTCTGCACAAATGTGTTATAATTGTTGACAAAAACAAATCGGTTTATGGCCGATAATAAAAGCGGTACATTTTCTTTTCATCATTAACTATTCATCATTACACATTATTAAGCAATATTGTCTGTGGGCTTAAATGAAAATTAATTAAAATAGTCAGAAATCTAATAAAATGCATCCTAAAACAATTTGTCAAACGAATAGACAAGGAACAAATGTGGGCCGAATGCAAAGTACAGCATACATTTTTACTAGTGTGGGCTGGCTTAATACATTTATTCAGTGTCATTTATCTTCATCAATCATCTTAATGGTTAAAGATTAAAATAAATTTTTGGCTTTTGGATAATTGAATGAGCTGTAAAGTTTTTTAAATGTTTTCCTTGGGAAAAAGGATGCATTTAATTCATCCATAAATACAATATATTTTTGATACTCATATGATGCTACTTTTATCTTTGTGATATTATAAATGTGCAGAATTTATTATGATCTATCCATCTTTTAAAACTTAATCTACCTATCTGGTGCTAAAAAGAACTTGTCCTTTGACAAGCATTGACAGATTTTTCTCGGGTTCTACTGTCCTGTAATGACGGGACGACACCACTGTTTTTTGCTGTGATCGACAATAAAGGGCCGACAGTTAAACAGGAGCTTCTCAACCACGGGGCGGAACCGAATCTGAGATCTAATGATGGTCACATAGCATTACATTTTATTCCGTGCCTTACAGATAGAAGAGGTTTAGCAGTTGTGCGACATTTGATACAGCACAGTGCAGAAGTTAATGCTGCGGACAGCGAGTTGAATAAGTTAAGCAAATTACAAGTGTTTGCAGGATCAGGTTTGCCGATAAGAGATGTCAAAGAGAAAGAAGTGATCCTAAATCATGACTGCATGTATAAGATAGGGGAATACTTATCCAATGATGACTTGCTCAACTTTCTATCTGGCTTTGAAAAAGTTCTTAACCGCTTATATATTTTCAGGACAAACTTGTGGAATATTAGTATACAAATGTCAAATTAGTTGAGGTACAAAAATCATTGTGCTGTGAATAATGTTTTTTAGCTAGTATTTATTACAAATGGTCGGAAAAGGTCTTTCAAATATTACACTATAAATGAGGATAGATTTAAGTTGTTTCTAGAATATTATATAAGTTTATATGTTGAAAATTTTGCTTTCCTCTATTTACCACGAGGAAATATATTTTTTTTCATAAAATAATTGGTGCTAGTCTAATATAACTCCTATCCGCCAAGATCTCTTGGTTTTCCACTCTCTTAATACTACATAAAGGTCATCAAATAAGTAAGCTAAAAGTTAAACCATCTTTCATTACATTTTAGGTTCTCTCGAACCTTCATCTTGAGTAAAATTTTACACAAGATTCTAGTGCATCTTATTTATTGGTGTACATTTAGGTTCCTTATTCACATAATGTGGCTTGAAAAATCAACTTTTATTAATCTCCTTAATAATTAAAATATATTTAACTTTTATGCAATCTAATAATTGTGAAAAATATTTACTTTTTTTATACTCTCTTTGAAAACAAAAAAAGGAATGCACTGTATACACCAATAAATATTGATAAAGTAACTTCGTACTTCTGATCCACTTTCTTCGATATTGCCTTTATGTTTTAAGGCTAGTATCATTAATAAAAATTATTTCTATACAGCTATTTTAATAATGATGTCTCATTAAAATAAAAATTGAATGATTTTGAATTATTGACCTAAAGTACAGCTTAATTATTTCGCCTGATCTTCAATTTTTTTTATAATTATTTGTAAAGAAGTTATTCATTTAAAATACAAAGTTTTTTTGTTTTTTTTAAATACAAGTTGTTTGTTAGCATATTCCTCCATGTGAGCAAAAATAAATTTAATGGAGGTGGTGAGGCGTGTACAATTGCAAGGTTCTACTGTCCAGGGAAGTACTTCTCAGTAATTCATGACATGAAGTTTAAAATGAAATCAAAATAGAAAAGAAAAAAATCAATATATTTATAAAAATATATGTACAACAGTATTAGGCATATATTTAAATTATTTAACAATGTAGAAAAAAGATACCTATGATTCTTTTCAAAGAATAAAATAAAATAAATAATCGTACGAATAAGTCAAATCCGATGAAGTCAGATCTTCATTTTATTGTTTCTGTTTGTCAACAGTTGGTGTGATGCTCTTTGAGCTTACAATCCTTCCTTTGTCCATACTCTTACCTGTAACACATATGTTTAGCTTTAAATTTAATAGTAATAAAATAGAAAAGTTTAATCTGGAACAACAGTTACTTGAGAATAACCTAAATGAATGTAAATAATGAGCTGCTCAGGCCAGGTAGATTAAATAAAACAAAGAAGATACATAATATAAAAATCTGTTATAAAAACAATTATACTATTTTTTTTTATAAACTAAGTTAAAATTTAACACCAATGAAAAGAAATTAACTATACTGATTAGCTCTATTATTTACATTTTGAGAGTTATTTTCATCTACAAATGCTTCAATGCTACTTGCATTGGTTTGGGATGTCAACAGGAATTTAAAAGTTGGGGGACAGACACCAGAGAATAGTTGAAGGATAGAGTTAGACATTCGAATCAGGAACGATTGGTCTAAAAAAGTATATCTGTGAAATGGAGGTTAAAGGTCTAATGGAGTCTATATGACTTGTCCCATTGGAGTGAATGGAGGATTTAACTTGAATAAGTAGAGTGGGTTTTGGTAAATAAAGCAACCTAGGAGATTCTGATGTAATTAAAATGTCAAACATTTTCTCTATTGATAAAAATGATGAGATTCTTTCCTATTTCTCCATAGTTGTCATGATGGGTCAAGGAATGCTTAACAGTATTAAAAATTGATGAAATTTTAGTTTAAGGCAGATAGAGAAATTGAAAAATGCTCAATTAATGATTTTATCCTTTGAAGTAACTCACCCCTTGATGACAGCAGTAGGGCGCAGTTTGATGGCCTTCTTACTGATGCCTGCAGTGTGGCAAGTGTCAACGACATCAGTGACATTCTTGTATGACTCAGGGACCTCCTCCATGACCAGCTTAGGCGATGGCACCCGTATTGATATACCCAACTGGTCGAGAGATTTCAGCACATCCGTGTAGTCTAAGTTCCTGCGAGATTTAGCCCTCGAGAGTGCCCTTCCTGTCGATTCACGTTATATTATCATCGATAAAAAGCAAGCAGTCAATTAATTATTCTAAAATTAAATTATTAGTAACATTAAACAGTCTCTCCTATTATCCTTGACCACTAACACAAAGTCTAACAGGTGAGTGTGAACTGAGTTAAGAGAAAAGTACATTCTCCCAAGTTCACCTCAATTGACAACCCACCATGGAGGGAGGATGCACACTTTGCTTAATGACACTTAATACTTGTAAAGTCTCATTGGCAGTCCATGTCTCGAGAGAACAACAGTATTTTTAGAGATTGAAGAAGAAAATATATTTGAGTGGATGTGTTAGTCAGGAACCGGCTTAGGTTAATAAAAATTATATTTATTTAGTGATGACGTTTATACGTATAAAATATGGGAGTAAGGTGTAAATAGTGTATCACAAATAGAGGCCACCTATATGTTAGTCATTCACATCACGATTCCATCCTAAGACCATCATTAAATGCTGCCATAAACAATATGTCAAAATTTCATCCACTGATAAAATTGTTGAAAATACTTTTTTTTTTCACTAACCTAAGTCGATTGCTGACAAATACAACCACTCACATTTTATGAAAAATGGTTAAAAGGTCACAGTGATGGCTATAGCTGATGACGCATACCTGCTCCATGGCATGTGGAACCGAAAGTCTCCTTCATTCCGGTTTCAGTCCCACTGAGGATGTAGGAGCAGGTGCCCATAGTCCCTCCGATGAGTACTGGCTGACCCGTCAGCTGATAGTCAACACAGGGATCAGTGGGTGGTGAGTAGGGAATGCTCTCGTCGATCCCTGTTAGTTAATTTTAGAAACTAAAAATATTTATATTTAGTAACATATTAGTCAATCAGTAACCTTGCCATTTTTTTTTTAATAATTAAAGATAATTTAGAGATTTCTACAATTTTAATATATATTTTATTTTAATTTACTAAGAGGTAGAGTAAAACAGAGAAAACTTTATAACGGGAAACAGTTTATTTTATGTTAAAATATTCAGGGTTAAATCTGTAGTTCTCATATAAAAGTTATTATTTTAAACATTTCACATTTACAATAACTAACAAAAACTTGAATCTTGTGCATTTTTGGGTGGTTTATGATGTTCCTTCTGGCTTCTTGGTCTAGATTCCCATAACTAACAGTGTGGTGGCCTCTCATGCCTGCCAACATCTGACCATTCTTTATGTGTGGAACATTCTTCCGTTAACTGTTTTTTGGACAACAAATGACTTCATAGAGACAGTACTTGCTGAACCTTTGAACTTGATACTCCTCAGTTGATAATATCAAGTATTTCCTGACCTACAACTGATTTTGAATCAGTTTTCATTAGCTTATGGGTAATAAGTTTCTGCAGAATCACCTGGAAAAGCAGTGGTTCTCTAAGCTGCAATATGATAAAACCCATGTCCCCAAAGATACTTGTACCAGCCCAAGTATTGTATTTTGTTGATCCAGATACTCTAAATATAATGCTCCCTCAACGGCCTCCTGTAGATTCTGACATAGAGGTAATACTAAGAAATGAAATAGGGGGATATATGTAGAAATAAGAGGTATGAGGGCCCTCATGTCAAATATCTTTGACCATTCGTAAAGTGCACAAAGTCATCATCAACACCTCAAACTATTCCAAAAAATAGACAACTAAACAACTTCTCTTTTTAAGCATTTCAAAACAACTGAATTCCCAGTGTTCCTATCAGCTGTTCCAATTACTGACCAACTTCCCACCTGTTACATTCACTTGTTGAAATTAAACTATTTATTTTATATCATATCATTTAATATTTTATATAATAAAATAATCCTTCTCTCAAATGAATCGTTAAAAATAACATTAGAATGTACTGTAATGATATTTTTACTAGCAAATTAAATTTATTTATTAGAATTAGACTGATTTTGAGGAAGTTAGTATGTAAATGTTATTGAAGAGAGAGAATTTGAATGGGAAATACATGTTTTGAGACTCGATCATGGAAGACCAGAAGAAACCAACCAATCTTCCAACATCGAAGAATACAACTATGTTATTAGTATTAATGTTAAGTAACTTTTTTTAAATTTCTTGTAGCCAAGTTAATATAAAACAATTGAAATAAGCATTGTACACTAGAACCACATTGAGCCCAGAAATAATTTTACTTGAAACTTTGAAATAAACTTATTCTTAATGAATTTTTACTTTTTAAAAATAAGTAAGTAAAAATATTTTTATTATCGTTATAGTATATTTTAAAATATTTAATAAATACTAATAACCGAGCACTTACCTTCCTGTGAACTAGTAGAGTCCTCTGCTTGCCATCAATGACATGTTCTTCTATCTTGGCTATGTTGTGTGAAACGTCATATATGATGTGCATGTCCAAGTCATCAGGAGCCATGTTGAACTGTTTTGCAAATGCCTGCCGACGTATTAAACATAGTTCATAACAAAATTGTTTAAATGTACCACACTGTTTATTATAATATTTTGTCAATTTACTGATATAAAGAAAAACTAATGACAATTTTTAAACTTATAATTTATTATATCTGAGGAAGGTCTTTTGCAACCAAGCATTAAAATGAAATAAATAAAAAAAAAAAAATTAATGTATATACTGTTTTTGAGTTCTTCAGAAATTTTCTGTCGAATGCTTGCTTTGCTTTATCCAAGTATTGTGTTTAGTGATCCCACCACTCTAAATACAATGCTACCTCAATGGCCTCCTGTAGACTGCCAATATGGAAATATGATGGCATGGGACGTTTTTATATCATTATTAATTCATCAACACTTTTTTAACTTTAACATTTTTTTAATTATTTTCTTTAATTTTTCCGTACTTTTTATCCCATTTTTCATTTATTTCATTCACTTTATTAGTTAGTTGTTTCAACATATTTATCGCATCTAATTCTTCCTCTTGATTTTTAAACTTAAACAAAGGGATATTTATTTTTATTTTATTTTAGTTAATCTATACAAAATCAAAATAAACTTTCAAGTGTTTGGTAGCTGTGAATGTAGTCAATCGAGCCTTGCCTGTTGGTCACCATTTTGTAACTTTATTTATAGTCTTAAAAAAAAAGTGTAAATTAAACTTATAATTTATTATATCTGAGTAAGGTCTTTTGCTACCAAAAATTAAAATGAAATAAATAAAAAAAAAAAAATTAATGTATATACTGTTTTTGAGTTCTTCAGAAATTTTCTGTCGAATGCTTGCTTTGCTTTATCCAAGTATTGTGTTTAGTGATCCCACCACTCTAAATACAATGCTACCTCAATGGCCTCCTGTAGACTGCCAATATGGAAATATGATGGCATGGGACGTTTTTAT
Source organism: Acanthosoma haemorrhoidale (assembly GCA_930367205.1). Lineage (NCBI taxonomy): Eukaryota > Metazoa > Arthropoda > Insecta > Hemiptera > Acanthosomatidae > Acanthosoma > Acanthosoma haemorrhoidale. The sequence continues at coordinate 83,004,041 of OV884014.1, read as the reverse complement.
ATCATTATTAATTCATCAACACTTTTTTAACTTTAACATTTTTTTAATTATTTTCTTTAATTTTTCCGTACTTTTTATCCCATTTTTCATTTATTTCATTCACTTTATTAGTTAGTTGTTTCAACATATTTATCGCATCTAATTCTTCCTCTTGATTTTTAAACTTAAACAAAGGGATATTTATTTTTATTTTATTTTAGTTAATCTATACAAAATCAAAATAAACTTTCAAGTGTTTGGTAGCTGTGAATGTAGTCAATCGAGCCTTGCCTGTTGGTCACCATTTTGTAACTTTATTTATAGTCTTAAAAAAAAAGTGTAAATTAAACTTATAATTTATTATATCTGAGTAAGGTCTTTTGCTACCAAAAATTAAAATGAAATAAATAAAAAAAAAAAATTAATACATATAATGTTTTAATGAGAAATTTTCCGTCGAATGCTTGCCTTGCTCCATCTTGGGTTTTGTAATCCCGATGCTCCAAATACAATCCTGCCTCCTGCAGACTCTGCCAATATGCAAATATAATTTGTACTACAGGCCCATTAGTCTGCTGACCGAGTTGTCAAAAATCTACGAGAGTATTCTCTACGAGAGTATTCTCTACAATCATCTCACCAGGCACTGTGACGCTCAAGAGATCATTCCACCTCAACAGACCGGCTTCACCAAAGGACTTAGCTCGGACTGCAACCTTGTAAAACTGCAGCGGCACGTTGCAACGAACTTGCGCCACAACAGAGTCACAGCGATGATCTCCCTTGACTGCACGAAGGCATTTGACTCCGTTGATCATCGTACTCTCCTGCGACGCCTGAACGAGCACGACTTTCCTGCGCAACTCCAGATCATCATGTCCTCCTACCTAGCAGGCAGGACATTTTCTGTGCGAATAGGAGCCGTCTTAATCACCAGAAGAGATTTCGTGGTCGGAGTTCCCCAAGGGTCGGTGCTGGGACCCCTACTCTTCAACATATACACCGCGCATATAGTAGGAGCTTCATACTCCAATTGTGAGGTAGCGGCATATGCGGACGATATAGGGGTCTACAGCACCAGCCTCAACCCAACGAAAACTCTAAAGGCTGCAGAGGGCGCTACCCAATTAATCGCCGACAGGCTGCAAGCTGTCCACATTCAAGTGAACCCAGCCAAGACTCAGGGGATCATCTTCTCTTTCCAGCATGGGAAAAAGAAGCGTCCACCCAGCTTCACCCATAGACGGGACTCAATGTAAATTAGCCAACAGCATCTGCTACCTGGGCATCAACCTAGGCAGGCACATGACGTTCGGCACACACTTGCAAAAGAAACGAGTCCGCAGAACTTACTACTCTCTCCAGCATCTCATCACCAGCCAGGCCATATCCCTTCGACTGAAACTCCTCATATACAAGTGCGTCCTGAGGCCAGCCCTACTGTTTGGGGCACCACTTTTTAGATTCCTACATGCCAGCACCATAACTCGCCTCCAGAGCTTCCAGAACAACATCCTGCGAATGGCACTGTGGCATACCCCTTTTCGTGAAATGAAGGCTTCCGACATGCACGAAAAGTTCGAGCTCCCCACCATCACCGAAGCCATCAGATGACGTCACATCAAGTTCTTCGACTCGATGAAGCACAGAAAAACCCTGTCTTCCGCGACATGACACCAGCACCGCTATCGGCACGATGGCAACTCACAAGATCGAGTAAAGCAGAAGAAATGGTTGACATCACGGGGCTTGGCCCACCAACAACAAGCCTCTAAGGGGCACCCTCACTCATATCAGACTAACTACGACTGCACTACATGCCTAGAGAAGACGCTAGGCCCAGCCACCAGTGGACTCTCACCACTGTGCCGTAACAATCAACCTCCACCGAGGATTCCCACACTCCTTACTCCTCTCCCACCACCTTCAAGCAGGTCCTCCTAGTACAAGGATCCGATCACCCTAAATATTTTATGTTTCTCCTTCATCCTAAAATTCTAACTAGAGAGCTTAGAAGAATGAAAAAAAAAAAAAAAATTAAATTTACTTTTTAAATAGTATTTAATATTAGTATTGATACTGATTTATGTTTATTAGGCATGAAAATTACTCGCCTAAAGAAATCTCTTATGAAATTCGGTATAAAGCATTCAAAATGTAAGTAAGAGCTATCATTTACTCAAACTTAAGTAAAGAAAAACGTTACATTTGTTTATTTTATTTTTAATCCTAAATTAATTGCAACTGCAAGAAATTAATTTTAATTTAAAATGACAACTAGGGTGCTTTTGGGCCTGAGATTGAATCTGTTTGTGACAGAAAAATTTATTTATTCACGGCCCTTATCTGGATATTGAATGCGTTGTAGGGAAACTAGTGGTTGGAAAGTTATTCTCACAAAAAAAATTAATAATTGTGGCAAATCACGCAAAGATTTTAATGTTTTTACTGGAGGCATAATATTAAGATAAAAAGACCATTTCGATTTGTTGAATGGAAATATGTCCAATTTGTCTGTAATCTTCTGTATTGGAGTAATGGATTATTTCAGGTTTAATTGAAGTTGCAAAATCTAAAGAATGTTTTGAGGCTGTAATAATTTTTGCCATTGTTTTTACATAATCGAAACTCTATGCTGTAAGGTGGCGTAAAACATGTATACATTATTTTAATAGCTTCGACAGTTTTTATAGCTTTTTGATCTTATAATCCATTTCCATACCCTAGTTGACCTAATAACATGAAATTTTATACGGATCCATTTGATTACTTGATGACATAAAAAGTATTCTCAACTCTTTAAAGTATAATTAAGTCTCATTAATTACTCATTACTTAGTGATAACAGAATAAATATTTTTCTATAATTTCGAGTAAGATTTCAGATTAAAGGTCGGTCTCGACATCCCGATTAATCTGTATTATGTTATGGAAATTGAAACTTGTAGATAAAAGAAAAGTCTTCCGATCATATTGAGTTGGGCGTCAAATATGCTGAAAGGTATGAAAATCCCGATTAACAATAAAATATGTGTTGGAACTTTTGAGAATAACACAAAGTCATTAAAAGCCATCGTTATAATCTTGTTCACAACTTTAACTCATACTGGGATTTTTTTAGAGGGACGATATTATATGGAAGTTCCATATGATTACTTGGCGATGCTAAAAATAAAAACAGCCCTAAAAAATTATGAAGAGTAATTATTTAATTACTTGGTAATAAGAAAATAAATATTTGTTTTTAATACTATTGTATACGGAATCAAATAAAAGATCTTGTCGTTCTCATAACTAATACTTAATAAATGTTTGCATTTTAGTAGACTATAATCCACTAAAGCCGTTAAATAAATTAGTTTTGTAGCCATAACAAGACCTTCAATACATCACATGAATTGATTTTTTTTTTTCGAGCGGAGAAACGCGAGGAATTTGAGCTGCCTACGGTGCATAAATTAATTCGCCGCAGACATCAAATTCTTTGACTCCTTACAACCCATGACAAACCCCGTGTTCTACGCGATCACTCCGCCCCGTTCCCACAGAAATGTTGGTGGACAAGCTATCACACTCAATACAAGCAATGCAAGAAATTAATGACAAGGTTCAGTAACCATTTATGAGAGTATGTGTTCAACATCCTGACAACGCCTGTTGTGATTTGTTTCCAGGGCAACAAATTTAACGATCTATTAAAATCATATATATATATATATATAAAACTCTTTATTGTGCTAAAATTACAATCTACCTCATTAGGCAATAAGTAATTGAGATAAATGTTTTCATTCATACCATATTTACAATTCATCATTCACTCCCTCATTCATGAAATATTTACAAAAAGCCCAGAGGCCTCCCAAGTGCACATATTTGTCACCTCCCTCGCATACGAAAGAGGAAGCGGAGTCTTGGGAAGTCCCCTGCCGCGTCAACGGATACGAGCCAGTGGAGGCTGACGAAGAGCCCGAAAGCCACAGACACTCAGGACATGTATAAAATAAAACTCGTCTAAAGAAAGTTGTCATAAGGTTTTTAATCTGAAAACCAAAAATCGCTGATGATTGCAGACAGAAATCTCTGTTGTAGGAAAGAGAAGAGACGAAGTGAAGTAGAAATTTGAAGACGCTACTGATAATTATAGAATACGGAAACCAAAGTTTATGGTTTATAATGTCTTCAATAATTTGTTAATCAATAACTAACGTTAGATAAGCTATTATCGGGAAACCTCTTGAAGTGCTAACTTTGCTGGAATGAGCTCACCACAGTTTCCTCTTGATCGGTTAGGCTCATCAGCAATAGATACCTCAAACTACCCTCGAAAGTAGGATGATGACTTTCACAAACTTGAGGCATTATAACACTCATTGCGGCTGTATTGAAATCCTCGTCTGGGCTGATATTAAGGTGACATTATCAAAGTTAGAGCCAGTAGTTAAAGTTATTGATCAGGTCATGAAGATTAGTCCTCGCTAAATCAACTACTAAAACTACGGACTTTAAATTGGACTTTTAAAATCCCCAAAGATAATTTAGTTGAATCAGATTCAGGATAGTTGTATTTCAAAGGAGTTATAGATATAATAGTTTGTGCTGTATGTTTTTAAATTCTTGAAAACTGCATATTTTATTATGATTTAGATTTTAATTGCTTTACCGTCCTCTATCCTATTCGGCCTCGTTTTATCAAGTCACTGTACAAACCTACTAATTTGCGAATCAACTTGTTAAATTAATGGCGTTTTTCTTTAGCTATTGGCTACTTCCTAGTTTCCCCAGAAATTGACCGTGATATTATTTTATCTTTGACACTATTTACTATTGGTCACAAAAGACTAGTGAACTTAAAATACATACCCTCAAATTTATTCAACATATATATTTTTTTCAATCAAAAATGTTTATTGTGATAAAATAACAATCTGCCTTATTGGGCAATAAGTATTTGTGATGCTACGTCACTGAATGCAAGCCTAAGGAGGGTGACCAAGAGCGCGAGAGCCACAAACGCTCAGGATATGATTGGAAAAACTGGCCATTGCCAGAACTTCCACTGCCAAGTATTTATAGCAGGTCACTGCCGCTTTAGTATTCGAGGAGGATGAGATAAGGATGAGTGGTGCAGTGTAATGACTGTAGTAGGGGATTAGGGTGTTTGGAAGGTTTCGATGGAATTTCATGAACTAGGAGTTCAGGAATGTAGGGTATATTAAGATCGTTACGAAGTGTTTTGTTGATGACGTAATAAGGGGCATTAACTATTGTTTCCAGGACTTTAGATCGAATAGATTGGATACGCTTGATGTTCGAATTTTTTGTTGTCCCCCAAAGCTCTATTCCGTATGTCCAAATGGGCTAACGTAGAGGGTATTTCATTAAGCACTTCCTATCTTTAAATTTAAATAAAATAAAGTGTGTGTGAGTCATTTTTGAGACATCATCGTCCTTTTTTATTCGTTTGAAAGGCCTTTCAATGACATTATGTACTGTATGTAGATGGAATATAACATCATGCAAATGTCCACCGCGGCTTCGCAGGGTGACGCGCATCTTTTGCACACGGTTGTTGCCTCCCTCGCTTGCGAAAGAGGAAGCGGAGTCTTGGGAAGTCCCCTACGCTCCCCCGCCAGCCACGCCACCGAATATGAGCAAGGCTGACGAAGAGCGCGAGAGCCACATACGCTCAGGACATGATTGGAGAAACTGGCCATTGCCAGGACTCCCACTGTTGCGGATTTATAGGAGGTCAAAAGGCCACTGCCGTTTCAGTCTCCGAGGAAGATTATAGGGATGAGTGGAGCAGTGCAATGACTGTCCTACGGGATTAGGGTGGTTCGATAGGTTACTATGGAATTTCATGAATTTGGAAGGGATGAGTTCAAGAATGTAGGGTATATTAAGATCGTTATGAAGGGCTCGTTGCTGACAAAATAAGGGGCATTTGCTATTGTTGTCAGGACTTTTGATTGAAAGGATTGGGTGCGCTTGATGTTCGACTTTTTTGCTGTCCTCCATACCTCTATTCCGTATGTCCAGATTGGCTTAGGTATAACTTTGTAAATAAGTAGTTCATTTTCTATTGAGAGATGGGATGTCCTTCGAAGTAGTCTGTACAGTAGTCCGAAGCGTCTGTTTAGTTCTTGTCTTTTTAGCCTCGTGTGTGGGTTCCATGTCGAGTTTCTTTTGTCGAGATGGAAGCCTAAATACCTTACTGTCTCAGACACGGGGAGAGTAATTGAATTGAAAAAGACTAGCGGACAGGACTTGCGGCAGAGGGTAAAGGTTATGTGGGAACATTTTGCTTCATTGACCTTGATTCGCCATTGGCTGGACCAATACTCGATCTCATCAAGGTGTTTTTGAAGGTTTTGGGATGCTATATCAGGGTCTGGGTGGGATGACAAGACTGCAGTGTCATCTGCAAATGCTGCTAAGAAGGTATTGGAGGTAGAGGGGACATCAGCGGTGTATAGGTTATAGAGGATGGGACCCATGACGCTGCCCTGTGGAACTCCTGATTTCATGGGATAGTAGTTAGAATATTCTAAACCACAGCGGACTTGGAATAAGCGGTTTGAAAGGTAGGACTTTAGGATTTGGAAAAGGGTCTGTGCTAAATATGTTTTAGCTTGTAAAGCAAACCTGCGTGCCAAACCCTGTCAAAAGCTTGAGCTATGTCCAGAAATGCAGCAGTGCAATACTGTTTGGATTCAAGGGCTGAGGAAATGTGATCAACAACGCGAAGGCCTTGTAGAGTAGTGGAATGTTGTTGACGGAAGCCATACTGGTATATAGGAAAAAGGTTTTTGGATTCGACAATTGGAAGTAGAGGTTTTATAAGGAGTTTCTCAAATATTTTTGAGAGGATAGGGAGTAGGCTAATTGGACGATAAGATGAGGCGTCATTGGGTGGTTTACCGGGTTTGGCGAATAGGACAAAAATGGAGTGTTTACAGAGGAGAGGAAAGTGCGTCGTTCGGATAATGCAATTATAGATGTAGGTTAGGAAGATTATGGCTTTATGAGGAAGCTGTTTGAGAATTTGAGGAATAAGAAGATCATATCCGGGGGATTTTCGGTAAGGTAAGTTTCTCAGAAGGTATTTGACCTCAGAGGGGTTAACGGCTTTTGGTGGAAGTGAGAGGGGATAAAGTGAGGTAATCTTCTACAGTTGTGCTATGAGTATGGTTTTGATGAGAAAGGTGAGGTGTGAAAGTATAGGTAAGATGCAGTGCAAATTCCTCCGACCTATCCCCATTCGAAGCCACCCAGGACCCATCATCACGACGGAGTGGGTGTGAAACAGGATGATACTTTAGGATTTTTTTAGTTACATTCCACAAGGAGTTGTCCCTACTAGACAGAGAGGAGGGATAGGAATTGAAAGAATCGGAACGAAAGGACACCAATTGCTGCTTTAACAATCTGCAGTACTGATTGTATGAGCGGCGATCAGCAGGATGTCGGGATATTTGCCATACTGTTCTGGAGCGGGGTTTGGATTGGATTAGGTCTTTGAGATGCTGAGGTAAACAATTATGATTGTGGATTTTTGGGTGACGATGCCTCCCAAGCCGACCCCTGGACCAGAGTAGTGAAAGAATGCACTGCATCGTCTAGGTCTTATGATGTTTTCAGGGACACTTTGAGGTCAATGGAGCCTGTAAGAAGCTGGCGGAAGGGGTCCCAATCGACTGGGCCCATAATAAATGAAGGAGGAGGTAGGTTGTGAATTGGTCTTAGGGAAATGGTTAATAATAAAGGAATAGGATCAGAGGAGATGTCATCGAGGCGCTTGAGTGAATAGTTTAGTGTTCCTAAACTATTGTAGAAGAAGAAGAAGTCTAGGAGATCTGGATTTCGGTTGGGATCTGATGGCCAATAGGTGGCTGTGTCAGGAGAGATCGTGGAGCAATGTTTCCGTGTGAATGCAGATAGCAAAGCACGTCCGCGTATATTCGTGGATCTTGCCCCCAGTGTTAGTGCTTCAAATTAAAGTCCCCACCCACAAGGAAACAATGTCCTATGGAGTCTAGAAATGAGATGAATTAGGAATCGGAAATGGATTTATTTGGAGGGCAGTACACTGATGCTAGAGTAAGGGGGAAAGGGAAGGTGCTGATTGATACTGCAGTGGACTGAAGGAAATCATATGCTACCAAAGGAACTATGTGATGAGAAATAGAATTATGAACTGTGGCGATTCTTAGTGTATAAGTGAAATCACCCTATACGCTATTGCATATATATTATAGACAAAGGTAAATAACATGAACAAAAGTAAATTATTATAAATCTATTAGCAATAAAGAAAAGCAGAAGCAAGTAACACGAGACGGGACTACGTCTGTCAGTCATAAATCTAAGAGACCTTTACAGCCTCCAGGCCTGCGGGATACCCTTAACACATGCAGAAGCCACAGGCTAAGTTATCCCGTCAGCCGCCTGACTGATTACTTAGAACCGGCACGGTCCTTAACACGTGTTAGGATCTCGCAGGCACAAAGCAACCTTTTTTGTTTCAGCCCCTCCATGGAAGCGAGAACATATTTAACGGAGGCGGCTAGCCCCAGACGACTAGTATTTTGCGACCGTTACTCAGTGGTACTTGCTTCTGTTCGAACTCAGAAACTTTGACTTATTCTTTATGAAGAATCCTCTGTACCTTTTGAACATAGTGCATTGTCGGGGCACCTACCTATCGTAAATGGAGTCAGATATATTATTAACTCGAACAATCCACACTTGTCACCAGTGCTAGGTGATCAGGCACCACTAGTGACATTTCCCGACATGAACAATGACAGTGGTATCTGCATGAGCTCTTCCATCTGTTCGGTAAGTATGGTATTGTCGAACCGTAAATGGTCGTTTACTTGTAAGTCTTGTTTCGGTAATGAGAGCTACGTTAATGTTCTTGTCGTGGAGTAGTGCTGTCAGTTCGTTAGTGTGATTGCGAACATCATTCGCAGGAGAATGGATAAGGAGTCGGAAGGATCCACTTATGGATTTTGTTAAACGGGGATAAGGTAGGAGACAAGATTTGTATGTAGGGAAATGAGAGGAGTAATTAGGGTTCTGAACTCTGTAAGGAATAAGGTTGAAAGGCTGGTGAGATCCGAAGAACTTGAAGGTGGAGGAATGTACGAGATGTGTGGCTGAAGATGGGATAGAGTTTGTGGGTCAACGGGATGAACGGAATGCTGGGAAAGGGGATCTTGCGGACAGGGAGTGGGCGGTGCCGGTAACTGCTCTCTGTTGCAAACGGCATCGGCGAAAGAGACAGTAGGCCTCAAATTTCTAGCTGGGCCGCTTCTTGCTGCAAGTTTGTCTACTTCTGGCTGACGGCATTGTTCGGTCCTCGACTTCAGCGTTCTGTAAGCCTCGCAGCCCTTGTAGTTGGCCGGATGGCCTTGCTTGCAAAGTACGCATACCGCAGGCGATTTCAGGGGCTTTTTGCACAATTCGCTTTTGTGCTGCCCACTACACTTTACACATCTTGGAGGGTAGTGGCAGTAAGATTTTGTGTGCCCATATGCCTGACAGTTATGGCACTGGACGATGTCTCGTTTGGGGTACGGTTTTTCAACCTGTACCCTTATGTAATACAGATGTGTTAGTTCATATATCTTCTCTACTCTAGGTGTTCGCTCGAGATCGACAAAGAACTGTGGTAACGCCGTTTTAATTGATTCCTCTTGTGGTTTATCCTCACGCAAAACGTTCGGTATTTGGGGAACTTTGAATCCGAGAGCAGAGAGTTCATCTTCTACTTCATCAGCTGGTGTGGTCGGGTGCAAATTTCTAGTTACTACTCAGAGCGAGCGTTCTTGTTTCAGCTGAAAGTCAGCATTGGTTTCATCCAAATATTTGATAATTGCCCGATAAGTATCGGGAGTGTCCAGAGATATTTTAGTGTCCCGTGACCTATTGAGGCACGCATATTTTCCCATGCCTACTATTTTACTCATTTGTGAGCATAGTAATTTAAAGTTGCTAATGTTACGTATAAATATAGCAGGCGGCTTGGGCTGTGTGGGTGTTTTGTTGAGTTCCATTTCTTCTGCTGGGATATTTTTCAACGCCTCAAAGGTGTTAGGCGTGAAGAATGGTGACTCTATGGTGGTTTCTTTATTGAATGTGCTGGCCTGTGGAGGTATCTCTTCCATGGAACTAGCCGCAGAAGAGGTTATTAGTACGTTCCTGGTTGAACGTCTCGGTTTTCGCTTTACAGGCGATGGTGTCGGGGTTGGACCTAGTGACCTAGATCTTTTTTTTTTATTTTGAGATATTAGTTGTTGCTAAAATCTCATTTTATCATAACAACGTTTTTTTGCTAGTAAACAAAAAGTAGGTAGTGCCGGTGGGATTCAAGCTCACAACTTCCAGTGGCGAGTCACGGGTCTTGGCTCTGAGCCACCAGACCGACTGGCTCAGGAGCCTATTGCTTGGCGTTAGTGAACGATCCGTAAACGGCTAATGGCAAAGATGTCCCAATATGGCCGACTTTACGGTCCGATTTCACTTTTATGCTTTCACACAAATGAAATAAGAGTTTTACTCACGTCTTGAGGGCTCCCTCGTGGCAAGCTCACGTAAGTTGCCTGCTGGAACAATTTTATGGGTGAACCGTGGCCTATAAACGGTGGAATAAAGTATTTGAAGGACGAGCGAAGTTGAGAGGTGTTTCAGAAAGTAGCGCATGCGCAAAAACTACCAGTGGTCTTAATGTTTTTATTTATATAAATGTTACATAAACAATCACTACGTACTTTGTTATGCAAGTATATACAACAATATACAATTTTATTGCTTGTGAAAATTCATAATGGAAAGGTCCGTCATTGGAGGCAAGAAATCTCAGTCAACATACTAGTTAACATACGGGACTGATTCAAGTCCCGATCATGCCAAAACATTTTCTTTGGCTGTTTATCATTACTTGTTATAAAAGTTGTTTTTTTTTTGTTCCATAACCCCTTTATTTATCATTTTGTACAATATGTGAACAAAATCCAGTGAAAAACATTCACAATTTCTTCTCTTACTGCATGCGCAGATAGATGCATTCGAAGGAGGGTAGAATTACAATAAAAATATCTTTTTGGAGTTAAAAGGTCAAAATACATATATACAAGACTAGGTGATAGGGCTTCCCTTCTGTTTACAATGTGGGAAACTAAAAACTAAAACCTAAAACTAGAACCTAAGACTAAAGCGTTCCTACCTTTTCTGCGCGGAACATTAGCAATTGGTTGATTGTTGACTCACGATTAATTCTAAGAGGTTCTAAAATAAAATAAACTTGTAATTCATACTATTTGTGAGATAGAGTGTACGTTTCAACGTTGTGTTTCATATTCAATATTTTTTGCCTTTTACTGTCTGAATTGATCTTTGAAATTTTATTGAATGTGATTATATCAGTTTATGTACATAATATTATTGCGTTTATGACAAACCCTGTCATGTCGGGCTATTGAATCACCTACGTTCGTTGCCCGCACAGTTTTTTATTTCGTTTAATTATGTCCAGAATGTTTTCTTCAGTGTATTTATTGATTAAAGGAAATATTATGGGGGGAAATATTGTTTTTCAAAAAACAAGGGAAATTAAAATAAACTTCCTAACATTTATTCAATGTAAATTATACAAAAATATACTTATCCATTTATAATATGTACAACTTTGTATATTTATTGGTACGCAGTCAAGGACAATTGTAATCAATATTTACAAGTGTGGTGTTGACTTACTTGTAGGATCTATCAGCTAAATATCAACAATTAAAACTGAGTAAGTACGATGACGGATGTCACAATAAAATATTATTTACAGAATGGGTCAGTCGGAGGGGACGAAGAGGCCGTGGAAGAGGTGTGGGACGTGAGCCTCGACTTCCGCCCTGGCCACTTCGACCATGGTCTTCGCGTCCACTATGACGAGGAAGTCCTTCCTGCCCGGCCGAAGGTCTGTCACTCCGGCCAGCAGGAGCCCTCCGTCCTCTTCTTCCTGGCAGTACGGGCTCGGCACGAACACGGGCTCTCCGGGTATTGAGTCCTCGCTCTCCTTCCAAGTCAGCACTTTGCTTGTCTCCAGGTTCACTTTAACTATCTGCAATTAAACAAGAATATTGTTAAGTTTGCAGAATCGTACAATGGAGGGTACCAAATATGAAACAGTCCCGAATATATGATCTACTGATTCCCGTTGAGTTATTTAGTTTAGCAGTCATCAGTTTCTCAAACTACAGTTATCCCCATCCGTGGTAGACTCTCACTACCTTCCTGAATCCATCCGCCTTTTTAGGCATTCCACACCCTATATCCTTCTCATACATCCTTCAAATGGGGGACTCCCCTTAGTGAAAGGCACTCATCAGCCCCAAATAATTTTCCTTTATTTTTCCCACATCCTATTTTTTATAAGTTTGAGAGCTAAGAAAAAAAAAAAATAAAAAAATTGTACTGTGATGATGTGAGAGGTTGCCCTAGAGTTCACAGTTCAATTACAAATATACCATGTGACTGGAATTTATTATAACCTAAGTTACTTTATTTATAATAATTATTTAAAGACAGAAGTCATCCAATTTATTTTCATGCTTATTTGTCCATAAATGAGGAGAATCAACAATGAAGATTTATTTGTTACTCCATCATAACACAAAGATAAATACTTTACTATACTATTTTACTAGTGGGCTTATAAATTCCGCACGGCTTTAAGTGTGATATTTTGCAGGTATGTTTTAGTTGATGCCTTAAAGATGATAAATGTAAATACAACCCCGTGTAAAATATTAAATGTTTCTTTCATGCCGAGCCTGGAATTAAATTAAACTTCTAGATTTCCAGATTATAATATGTAACATGTGTTGAAACTTTAATGAGCTATAAGTATATATATATATATTTGAACCTATGGTCATTTATTTATTGAATGTAATATATAAAATGTACACGAGGATGGGCTCCTTGGACTTTACCTGACGTGAGCCTTACAAACTTACAAAAATCGGATTATGATAAAAATAAACAATAAAATGCAAAGTTAATAATTTCATAAATACATTAGATAGAACTGTCAATAAATAATTTTCACAACCACAAACAAAACACTATAAGGTGTGGTGTAACATACTTGACATGAAGTTTTGTAGTAAATTTAGTTTTCTTTATTTAAAGGCGATTTTCAGTGATCAAGATTGCAATTAAAATGATTTTTTTTTTTTATAAAACTATATAATAATTTTCTCCCAATCATTTAGTAAGTAATTGATAAACTCAGCATGAGTCCCGTAACAATCTTCCACAATTGTTTAACCACTTTATGCCATATCAACCATATTTGGGTCATTCTCGTGGAAAAGACCAATCATAGTTCTGAGATTTTCCATAAGTTACCTAACAGCCGTTCTTCCAAAAATCATTTGAAGTATAGCAACAGTAAATATATTATACCCTTCAGCTCAGCTAGTTGGCTCTCAAATATACAAATACAGTTGGTTTTTAAAATATTTTATTGTGAATTTGTTGTGTTAAAGAGACCATTTATCACAATTACACATTGCTCAATTACGGCAGATTAGAATATTTTTTCAAATAAAGGTATTTAAAAAAAAACACTAGCGAGTTTTTAACTGTAGAGTAAACCAGGATCTTTAATGTTCAATGGACGCTAAGATTTGAGAAAGGTGAATATTAAAAGACTACAGGGCAGTGAAATCGGAAAAAGTCATTTCTTTATTTTTGAATGCCGCTTAACCTACATGAAATGTTAGGGAATATTAAAAAAAAAATATCATACTAATCGTATAATTTTTACAACGGCTATCTCATTCCTCAGTAGGCTCGCCAAAAGAATGCACCTGAGTATCGGGACACGACATTTAACAACGTATCCTTACTTATTGTCCCCCTCCCTCGATACTAATCCATCGTGTACCGACCTACCGACGACGGATAAATAATCTTAGTGGAGGAAAGTCTTTTTAAAAAGCTTTTTTTATGAGTAACAATCAAAACACTGGTATATACAATCATCAAAGTAACATACTGATATAACATAATGACTATGGAAAAGTGACAAGTATCTGGGGCTAAAGCTGAGACATGTATATACAAGAAAATGATCGAGAGTCTGGGAGATAAATATTCAGATGAGATATGAGGGATATGTTTACATAATTACAATAGGGAACTTAGTGATTTCTATGAAATCACAAGTTAGGAGATATAGTTTCACTGAAGCAATTGTTAACAGTTCGATCCTTCTTACTACATGTCGCTAACTGTCGCTGATCTTTCGATTGCTGACTTGTCAATTTTTTCTTCTTCCGAATCCGAACGGCGATTTAGTTCGGCCTTCTCTTAACGAACGAACTACAGAGACATAAGGAAGAATATTCTACTATAGCTTAATTAATCAACGGCTGCCATAATAGGAAATACAGAAGGTCCGATAACCGGAAATACTCACGCATGCTCGATAGACGCTGAGGCCGAAGAGACCAGTAGCATAGAAAAATTTGTACTTCCTGCTGGCGTACGAAGGGTTTATGGCGGGCAAGTTAAAGTTAGGCTCAGTCAGCTGGGCCCCTGTCACCAATATTTTATCTTTTGTCCTCATCGCGCTGGCTCTCTCGTCGCTTTTCACCAGGTTTTCATTTTCCGGAATGCCCTAAAATAGTGAAAAAAATAATTTAAGAAATGTTTGGTAAAATTATCCTCATTACGTAGGCTGTGATACATGGGAGTACTATTGTTTTAAGTACAGTTTTTATCAATTTCATAAATTTTAAGTACATTTATGTTAATTTTATTTAACATATTTCAGAGAAATTACATTTTTTCAAAAATATTTCAAGTGTCATTGCATACTTCTTATACTTCTTTGGAAGTTATACTTAGTTTCAGTAAATTAAAATTAATTCAACACGTGTTGGTTTCTTCTGACAGGTGGTATTGTTGATTTGGGTAATTAGACTGAGAATGGTGTATTTTGGAGGATGCATTTTGGGAGGAATGACAAATTGCATATTGGATTCTTGGACAATTAGGATGAGAATTGATTACTTTTATGAATTCATGGAATCCAAAACTCCTTTAACATTCAAAATTTATATCGGACTATCTCTTCAGTTCAAGTTATGGTTTTATACAGTAAACGTAAAAACGTGTTTGGTAAAGAATGCCCAAAGAACCAAAAAACACAAGACCTAGTTGCCATGTACATTCGTGAGTTTCCTTATGAAACATTTAATAGTGACCTTTATGTTGTTCTTATTGCGATAAACCAGTTTTGACTTCCCTACATTTCCAAGTTGGATTGGCACAGCAAAAGATAAAGAAAACGAGGAAAGAAAGTCAAGGTTTTTGCAAACTTTCTCAACTGAAACTTCAAGTGATTCCACATCACTTGAGTCAACTTTTAACGCAGATTTGTACTGTGCATTAATAAGGACCGATATCCCCTTTCATAAAATTGAAAGAAAATTAAAATCACGAAAAAGTACAAATAAGTAAAATAAGTGTCCTGGCAGAAAAATCCCTGACCAAAGCACTCTAAGGAAAAACTATTGACAAAGTACATAAACGTTGTAAACAAAGAAAACATACGTTTTCATAATATAAGTTTTGATAACATTTTGACCTCTTTACTTACATATTTTACTTTTCCGGTTACACATACATAAAAAATATTTTGAAAAAAATAACTCACTTCAGGATGTCTATCCTACCTGAAGGTCGTTGATCAAAGGTAGAACGTATCTCCTTGGAGTCGCTTTGTCTTTGAGTGAGAAATCTCCATTCCTGAGATATTTCAAGTGAAGTTTGTTCATTATTTCGGGGCTGTCATTAGCTATGAGATCAATGACCAACTGAAACATACTTATAATGGTCAGATTTATTTGTTATATAAATAATTATTAGCTATGAATTGCGATCCCACTGGTGTAAATTTTAAAAGTAATTAGTTTAAGACGAAAAATATTATCTCAGGACCTTCAAATTTCACTTTAGACACCTTTATTTAACTGTCGGCCGAAGGGCCGCCAACCCACTTAGAGAGTCTCGTCACTAAATTGAGTATTTTTTTAAAGCTGAAGTAATTTTTATAATTCAATGGTACTATTTTAGGGACCTTATTTCCATTTTAAATATTTTTTGTGCTAAAATTATCATCACTCACTTAAATGTTTAATCAATATTATTAGGACGGACCAAGAAAAAATAATAATAAGATCGTTTTGAAAATTTGCACTTTTTGATCTCATAGATTACATTGGTATTTATTACACATTTATGATTTCTGGTGATTTTTCTATTATTTTATTTTGCGTGTTTTGTAGCCAATTGTTTATAACTAAAGTTGTAACTGACCTTTAGGGACGATACAAGTGCTATCAAGGGCTGAGCGATTGAGGCATATCCCATGACTACTTAGGGTTTCAGCAGTTTAACGAGACTCATCTGAGCCTTGCCCGACTTTCAGAATTATTTGGTCCCTACGCCTTACTAAAATAAAGGGTTTTATTCCGTAAATTATTCTTTAAATGTATGACTGGAAGTGTACATTTTTTTTAGTGCTACTATTTTAAGAAGTTAATATTTCATTTTTTTTTCTTCCAACAAAGCTCGTAAACTTTTATATGTTTTACTATATTCTATTGTTTTCTACTATTAATTACTGTAAAATTTATATTATTATTTAAAAATACATAAATATTTACCCACAAATTATCTCTATGTGTGAATCATATCGTTCTAATTAAGATATGTAACAAACAAACTATGTTAGAAATATATGTTCTGTGGTTGTGTTTCTCATGTGGAGGATTTCTCGGCTTGCTTATATGTATCTTCTAAATATTGTTTGAAGGAAAGAGTAAATGAAAATATCTAAATATTGGTGAATAAATTATTTAACACAATCTACTGACTGCTCTTTTAAGAGAGTTTTGAAGTTTTCATCAAATGAAGATTTATAAAGCGGAAGTATATCATGTATTTATGTATGTAGTTATAACATGGAATCCCAGTGGTATATGGGGTCTTATGACTCGTTATCAATGGCGTCTAAAGGTGTTGGTTTCAAATTCCTGCTATGTGAATGTTAATTTATTCCATTCAATTTAAAAGCTTATGCTAGTAATTACCAGGCGTGGAGATGAGCTGGCAATATTGAATAGTGGTTTTGACGCCATATTGTTAAAATAATTCATGTGACGCCTATTCGTGTGAAGCTTGTTGTACAATAATTGGTATGATAATAATAAAACTGTCAACAATAACTTTTTAGCAGTTTTTATTACGTCAATACCTAGAGTCACTGACCTAGACATGAAATCTTTCATGAAAGTTTTGTTTGATGTTAAAAATAATAATTAACCTAGAAAAACGATTAAGAGCCCTTTATGTATTAAACACTTGGAAATTTAAGCAGCTTAGAATGCCCGGATATTCGCAGCTACCTTGTAAACGCCAATGGAAGTACCACACATAAATGAATTTTTGAATATACGGTAGTTTATGTTTTTTTTTTGTTTTTAGGTTAGTTGATATGTTGTTCGGAAGCTGATTCTCAACCACCCCACCAAGTTGTCAACAGTTTTAAACGTCTGTTCACAGGTTAATAGCACCGTAACAAAACAGAGCAAATCAATGCTATGCATACTTCCTACCGCAAACAAAGCATAATTTTTCAATACTAAGCAATGCAGTGAAAGGGAGGGAGGGGAGTCAATCGGAAAACCCCGCATTAGAACCAGAAAAGTATTGTGTGAAGTGTATGTTCAACTTTCACGTTCCTATGATAAAGGACCCGTTCGTAGTGGAATGGGCCAGTCAGAAGGATAGGTGTTCAATCATTCTGATACAAGGCTTGTATGACATTCTGAGCTGGATGGATCAACCCAGAGGAACCGGGTATAAGGGGAGGGAAGATACAATAGTCCCAATGTACACCGGTGGTCTGAAAAGTTTCCAACCTCAACATGAAGATTATAATAAAATAAATAAAAGCTAGCGAAATAAAAGCTTTGTTAGGCCGGAAACTTTTCAGACCACCCTCGTACATCTATATAGAGGTGGCGGGGTTCATTAGACCAATGGCCATCGGTGTCCGTCGTTCTGTTCAATTGATACTCACTCAAGTGCTGTAGCTAAAACTCAATTGCCTGTGATTAGTCTTGATTATTTACTCAACATAGAATAAATAATAATTCAATCAGTTTGTCTTTGCACAAATGGATTTATCAACGCAGAAGAGCTGTCTTCAGCTCTCACTGCCATTCTCATATGCTTAAAATACTCTGATCTGTTACTCTCAACATTACCTTTAAAATAATTTTTAACATCTTATTAAAATAAAGTTCTAATCAACATGTTTATTTAAAATAAATAGAAGTTGTAATCAATACTAAATTAGTTACTTAAAATATTAGCATTATTTATTTACAAAATAATTTCACTAAACTTTTTATTTTTCATTATAGTCTGTTAATAGCTCTATGTATTGTGTCTAATTTCTATTTTATGCTTCTTGTTATTATTTTTTTTGATTTACCCTTTCTTGACTAGACAGCTTGTCATTTGTATTATTCATTTACTAGTGTTCCATATTTAAAAATATTTGTATGGGGCACATATTAATAAAACTATTAATAATCTACTGTTTGTTAGCCAACAGCCTTCTATTGATTAGTCTACTACCTGCTATTGGTTAGTCTACAACCTAGTTTTGGTTATGCTACTGCCTACTATTGGTCAGTCTACTAGCTACTATTGGTTAATCTACTAGATAACTATTGGTTAGTTTACTAACTACTATTAGTTAGTTTACTACCTACTATTGGCTATTTACTATCTGCTGTTGGCTGGTCTACTACCTACTATTGCTTAGTCTACTACCTACTATTGCTTAGTCTACTACCTAGTTTTGGTTATTCTACTGCCTACTATTGGTTAGTCTACTAGATACTATTGGTTAGTTTACTACCTACTATTGGTTAGTCTACTATCTGCTATTGGATGGTCTACTACCTACTTTTGCTTAGTCTACTACCAACCACTGTTGGGGACAGAGCTCATTAGGTAGGCCTCAGAGTCGAAAGCCGAGTTTTTTCGATATACAGTCGTGGTCTCGTGAGAAAATCTTTGTATACGACTAGTGGTCAAGCCGGTCGTTGAGACTGTAGCCAGACCAAACAGTGACATTGTTTTTTTGTCAGGGACGATCTGAGTTAGCTAGCTACTAGTAGTAGTTTACACAGCTCGTGGCCGAGGCGCTCCTAGACGCTCCCCATCCTCCCTACCTATGCATTTATGTTTAATATATGACTTAAAAAAAATATTACCTCCTCGTTATCTTCATAAGCATTGATGATATGTAGAAAAAAGAAAGGAAATTGTGATTCATACGTAATGGGTTTTATTTCTCCGCTATTTTTATCTATTAGGATGAACCTATTCTGAAAAAAAATACAAATTACATTACCACAATTACAATTGCCGATATCGTAACATCATATACATAGGGAAGGTGACGTTACCGGCTCCCGAGGAATCCACTCCATGCATTCAAGCAGCGTCCTACCCCTGAGATGAGCAGTCATCAACTTGATGATACTCATGAAGAGAGGCTGCTCGATGTACACTATCCACCTGTCCGTCATGCCGAAGCTGTGGTTGTAGCAGCTGAACTTGGGCAGTCTGTTGTCCAGTGTGGCCAGGGTGTAGCCGTTTTTGTACTCTACATTATATAATAATTGATAATATATATAATTTTTTATTATTTATCGGTATGATGTAATAAAACACCTTAAACAACACGCTTCCTCGATCAGGATAATTTGCAACTTTATTAATAATTATTAATTGTGAACTGTGATCCTAGGATTGTCATTTTTAAAAACATATTGGTTAAATATGAAAAATTAGAGACAGGAGAAGAAAAGATCCCGGGTTTGAGACCGGCTTCAATCCCTTTAACCAGTAATAACAAAATTTGCACCCATGGGATTAAAAGTGATAGTTATTAGTAGATTTAAAATTATTACTATTAGTACAGGAAACTTTGCTAAATGTTAACAAAGAAAAAAAGAAAGAAAACATAATAAAATAATGCACTAAGTGAATATATTGTTCAATGTTCGGTATTTAGCAGGGATAACTGTAATGAGAAGTCCTGCTTACAAATCCGTGTTAGTATTTTTGCTCCTTAAGCACCGATTACTACAAGAGTAACTAGTTTTAAAAGGAAGGCAGCACAGGAATGGGCCAGGCAAAACCTGTATATAATGTAGCGATGCTACAGAAAACACAAAAATAATTTGTAAATAGATTTGCCTGAGGATCTATAATTATCTGTAAATTTAAAAGGGGTAAGTTCTGTTCTACAGCAAGAGTTAACTTATAGAAGTTGATCTATTAAATTGTTCTCTTACTTAAAATTAAACTATTTCTGTATTTGTATGTACGTAGCCACTACTAATAATTCATATTAAATTAATACTTACACTTTCTAAAGTATGAAAATAAAATTGCAAATTTCTTATTAATGAAATACTCTTAATTGATTATTAAAAATATAAGAGCTTTTCTAACGTCATTGTTAAGTAGAACTATTATGATTATGCTAACGATTCTGCCTGAAACATGGACTGCGAACTAGTTTGAAACAATATTTACAGTTTTTTGTAATAGCATATATAATATATTACTCGTTCAATTTATTCACACCCTACAGTAATCATAACGTTTTTGATTTTATTCTATATAATGGAATAGTGAAATATGAACGTTTTTCTCAAAATGGTGTTGTTGGATGTTTGGTGAGTGCCGAAAAGTTACCAAGACGAATAGACGCCTACATGGTTGAGTACACGTCCTTATCTGAGCAAACACTACGTCCTTTGAAGTGCGTGCATTGGAAAAGTGATAGAATATTTATAAACTCGTGAGAGGGGAAAAGAATTTTCACTTAGAGATAAACATCACATCAGCTGCTCCCGCTGAGGGAATTTTTTATGCCGAATCTGAATACTTGTTTATAAAAAATAAAAATATGTATTGGCATAGGGTTATATTTTTTATTATTATTTGATTATATAAATATTATTATAATATTAATGTAACTATTAATTTCTAATTCTTAATAAAAGTAATTTCTATTCGAATCATAAAATCTAACGATTAATTTTCATTTTATTTTGCTATCAATTTTATTTATTTGAACAAAATAATATTAATCTAGTTAAATAAAATTTACTTTAGCTAAGGAAAAAAAAAAAAAAAAAATGTTTTTAGTCTTCTACAACCATCGACTGATTGGAATGTAAGAAATAACTTAAACCAATCAACCTATTGATATTTTTTTCATTTCGAGTATTTAAGTGATTATGATTCCATCTGCCTGTCTATCAGATCTGAACTTTGTGAGTCTCATAATGACCAGAAATTTTACTTGGAGTCTGGAGCACAAATCAAACTGCTAATCATGAAGCCCTGATTAATAAAAAGTAATTTTTTAAATAAATTAAAGAAACCTTCTTAACAGTGTTGGGAACTCTTAACTCAAGTGAAACTAAAAGGCATTAAATTAAGTTAAAATAAAAGCTTCAGACATGTTAAACATAAAATACACCCAACAAAAAATAGTGAAGGGTTGTCAATCAATCAAATTCAATTCCGTTCATATAGAAAATAACCTCCGTAATTACTTATTGACATGTTAAAGGTATGATTAATGATATGTAATATGCGTGGAGACTTAAACTGATTATAATTATACAATGTCATCATAATCGTGCTCACAACTAATTCGCGACCCTTTTTGCTTAGAGGAGTGAATAGTTCTTTGTAATTAGCCTACATATCCCCAAAGATACTAAAAATTAAAGTAGTGCCATAAAATCAATAAAGAGCCATTTATTTGTTACATACTCGGTGATGAAAAAAATAAATATGTTCCCTTCATATTGAGTAGGGTATTCAGTTTTAGATCTGAACGTCTTAATTAATCATGTGAAGTATGCATTGTGACTTTAATGGATTATAATTATAAAAGTCAGGAAACTTTAACTTTAACCATTAGTTGTGTGACACCATTGGTCTTGAATCTTTTGGGCTTCAGAAAACACTGTTTTTTTTTTCAATTGTTTGGTATACGGACCCTCTTCCTTATACCATTAAACTATGCTATATATATTTTTTTAATGAGTTTAAAAACGTTACTTTTATAAGTGATCCCTGGAATGGCCAGTGTTTGGTTTCAAGTGGGAACGAAACTATTATTTTGTCAGTTAAAAAAAGTATTTTTCTGGTTTTATTGAAGGTTAGATTTTTTATCTTTGCGAAAAGTTTAGAATAATTTATAGTTTAGGCTATAATTTATGACAATCTCTCTCCTGGAATGAAGTAGGTTTAGGTTTATGTTTTTCTTTAAGCTAGTAAGGTATTAAGTTTAACAATACCAATTCAATGTTAGCTGGTTGTAACTTTTTTAAATATTTATGATATAATTTTTTGAATACATTTATTACCGTAGCCAGGTGTCTTTGTCGTTTCTGTACTCTTCGGTATTTTGATAACTTGACGTTTGAAGCCGCTAGCGAACGTTGAAGCCATTGTGTATGCAGTGCCATCTTTATCGACACTCACATGGGAACAAACCATGTTCACCTTCAAAAGGGCACCGGCGTCGATCTTGAATGACATAGACATATACAATTAGATATTGCTAAAAGAAAATATAACTAGAAGCAATATATTAGAAGTCGTAGTATTTACTGCTACCTTTTTGTCCGTTGAAAGATCGTAAGGGTCCAGGATCCTTTGGTACGTGGACTCGGTTGACAGATAAATCGTGTTTCCAAATTTGAATATGTTGTTGGAAACATTGTCGGTTAGCTCCGGGATCTAGCGCATATTTTTATATTTTAAATTTATTTAATGTGAGTATGATTGAGAATGTTCAATGTAATTATGTTAAGATATTAGTAACCATGTTTGAGACAATTTTCTGAAATATGTTCTTGCTCGTGTCTGAGTACGCTTTCGTTCCAAGCTCTATGAAGACAGGTTTTCCTACTTCCTGCATTTTCTTATAAGCATCTGATGCAACGCTCCTTTTAGTGTACGTAATCTGAAAAAAATATGGACCGTTTCTTACAGTTGATTCTAGATGAAAAAAATTAATCTAAGTGAAATTAAACCCATTTAAAAGAATTTTTGGATTCTTATTCAATTATTAATTACTGATTAGTAATAACCAGCCAAAGTAAAAATATACTGTTCCCTCCCTTTTAAGGATTGACCCTGTCAGTATATTCTTTCTTCGGCTAATAATTATTAATTAATTCAAAAACCATTCACCACCAAACAAGAATAATAATAATTCAACTGTAAAAAATACACTTTTATCAGTCTTATTGGGTAGAAATTAAAGCTATTGACGTCCAGGCAAAACCAAGGAAACCGTGAAATCGGTCCAATTTACAATTTTTTCTATAGCTGTATTAAAGGTGGTACAGCAAAAAGAAATTCAAAGACATTCCACAAAAAATGATAATTTTTCGCAAGAATCACTGGTTCCAGATGAATTCACTATTTTTCAAAATAGAATTTTCCATTTTTGATATTTGGTTACACTTTTTTTGTTACGTTTTTAAGCCATCAATTCGGAAAAAGCTATCCTATCATATTGAATAGGGGATTTAATTAAAGAGCAGATCGTTCTGAATATTAAAAGTCATACAACAACGTGTGTAGCGACCGCTAACTACATAAGTTTAATCACCCTATACTCTATTGCGTATATATTGTAAGCAAAAGTAAAATAACATGAACTAAATGTATTATAATCAAATGTATATCATTGTAAAAGTGTTAACCAATAAAAGGCGGAAGGATCTCGCGAGTCTCTCGTGGTCTTTACTCGTGACGCTTGCTTGGTTTCCGCTCGAACTCTGAAAACTTGACTAATTCTTTGTGAAACCTCTGTACCTCTTCTCTTGAACATAGTGCATTTTCGGGGCACATAACTATAATACATGGAGTCAGATAGTAACACCGTCATGGAACGATTGTCCATGTTATAAAATAAAATAAAAAATATTTAAAAGAGCGTAATTAATATATGTCCTTTGACTCATCTTGAGAGTACAAGTTGAAAAAAGCTTTAATTCAAACGGATATTAACACATAATTAAACAAAGTGAATGAGGTGTCATTACTTTTTCTGCTCTGATTGATAAAAAAAGGTCACTTGAAACTCCAAAAAAGTGCTGGGACTCTTTTTTATTGTATTCATTTAACAGTTCTTAATTCAAAACGACTTTTTATCAAACTTTTAATATAGCTTTGTCAAAGAATACTTCAAAGTAAAAGGAATGATAAAAAATTCATGACGATTATCTTTTTAATTCGCTCCTTTTTCAAGAAGACAGTTGTTCTGGCATTTTGTTTGTGCACATTTGTTTTTAGGAGGGTTAGTGGTGCCCTTTTATTCTTATACAGTGGCACAATATATAAGAATAAGTAACTAATTAATAAAAAATAAATAGTTAACAAAAAAGTAAGTAAAATATTGATTTTTCTTTATTAAAATGAAGAAAAATAAAGTATTAATTATGTTATGATGATTTGTTCAATCGTACCTCATTGGTAATTTGTATTTATAAAATAATAACTGCTATACGGGTCAATGGTCTATTTTTATCAATATTTTTATTATGATGTCAAGAGTTAAGTTATTTTAGAAATTTTGTCTGACCTTTCCTTTTTTGATTTCGAATTTGTACACAACTGCGAAGCCGTCACACCAGTGATTGACAGTAAAACCTTTTACGTCGAAGATGCCAGGGCCTACTCGAATGTAGCTACCATTTAGCCATTCAGGGAACACACCTGGAATAATAAAATGTTAATGAAGTGGTATTAATATAATAATAATAATAATTATCTATTTATTTAATGGCAATATATTGAGTGTGGATGTGTGCCTCTATGTGTGATTTAAACCCGGATGGTAGTACAAATGAACAATACAATCTGAAATATTAATCTTAAACTTTTTATTTTGACGTTGGATTAGGCAAAATGAATTTAATTTTCAAAAAACTATTATTTGAAAGCCCGGTTTTGATGGTACTTTATTTTTTTACTGAATCCATTATAATAGGTTCTTTTTGTCAATATTATAACTATTCTCATTTTTTTCGAATA
Organism: Acanthosoma haemorrhoidale; assembly: GCA_930367205.1. Classification (NCBI taxonomy): domain Eukaryota; kingdom Metazoa; phylum Arthropoda; class Insecta; order Hemiptera; family Acanthosomatidae; genus Acanthosoma; species Acanthosoma haemorrhoidale. The sequence continues at coordinate 82,978,826 of OV884014.1, read as the reverse complement.
AGCATTTTTTTTTACGATCGGTTTGATTTAACAAATAAATAAACTAATTTGAGTCATAGTGAAGTATTTTTTTGTAAAACGACCAACGTGGAAGCCCCGCCTGCACCTTTCTCTATTTTAATTTCTACGTGCTTTATTTCGTTGATGTACATTTCACAAATTATTTTCATTTTTATCAGTCATCATAATAGGTAATCCAAATTCGCAAATCACCATATCTGTTCTAAATCCGTAAATTATTACAACACACTGTAATGCTTATTCACTTCCATTTATCCACTTCATGCTACTGACTATAACTACCACCATTTCCTGAACCTCTCCCTCTGTTATATACAAACAACCTAGAGTTTCTGCCATGCTCAATCTTCCACAAATTTGGCACCTTGTGATGATTATAGTTCTCCTCAACATTAGTTATTCATAAACATGGGAAGGTATCCCTTGCAACGGTTTATGGGAATAATATTGAAAAAATAAGTCCAGTCTAATTATAGAAGCGAAGCAACAGGATATATTTGATAAATTAGAAAAAAACAAAAAGGATTGGAAAGTATGCTTTATTGAAATGTAACAGTTATTTGTTATATTTGTAACTAACTTAAGATGGTTAAGGTTATGATTTGAAACTTCGTCTGGAATAATGTAGAAGTGCTTGTTTTATTTCCGTTTCTACTCGTGAGTATCCTGCATTAAATCCCCCCCTCCCCTTCGCACAATCAACAAAGTTCTTTGCTCATAAGAAGTGCCAAGACCCATTAGGGCTTAGAAGAGCCCTTGTTTAAGGACTTCATCGAGAAGTTGACATGAAGCGAAATTAAAAGCGTCACTACCTCAAGCATCATCTACCACAATACATCCAGTATTGGTTTAAACAAAAACACCTGTGTTTACACACGTATGTGTAATTACAAAGTACTTTATAAGAGATTCCGTGCCAATTAGTTTATAAAAATTGGACTGCATTTCGTCAATGTTAATGCTATTAAATAAAATAAATACCGATAAAACAACCGAAATACCAATTTAATGACCAAAAGGGACTTTTTTCTCTTGAGATTGTTTTTAAAAATTTTGTAATTCTACCACATATTTCGTAATCTTATCTAAAACCTTAACAGCTGGCTCCTTCAGGCTAAGCCTGATTTCAGGCAGATCGATCAATTTGAAGTACTAATTAAATTTTAATACAATGGTTTCCAAAACTTCTCATCAATACTTCTCAATGGTTCTCTCAATAGCTTCTCCATGTCTGCCCTGATATGTACCGGATGAATTAATCATTCACCGTATTTAAATTCTTATATTATTGCCTTAATATACAATTGAAATTTAAAACCGTAAGTTCAATCGTATGCAAAGTGGATCACATATATTATAGAGGTGGGAGGAAAAACTATATGTTTTTTTTTTGTGTGACGCATAGTGAGGGAATACGGCTGAAGGAATATTGGGATCGGGACAGAGGACATATAGCCCTTTGAAAAAATATTAACTCAATAGATAAAATTGAAATATAAAAAAAAATACTTTGCCAAACAATTATTTTAAACTAGATTTTATATTATTACACTGGCAAAAAGCATTTAAAGGTCTTTACTATACTTGTTAATTTAACAACAAAACTTATGTACGTTTTGAATAAATATGAACTTTAGGACGCCTATTTTAAATTTACTTTTATATTTATGAAAGAATATCAAATCAGCTCACTTTCCACGTTAAAGAAAGACTCAAATATTTAAAATTGAGACCCACTGAAAATATGTGAAGAATCATGGGGCGTCTATGAACCTCAGAAGCCAGAGATAAAAAATATCAGGGAACTTAAAGAAAGGACCACACAAGCTTGGTAGAAAACACACCAGAAAGCTCTTTAATAGGCTTGTTGAAAACTTTTCCCAGAAGGCTGTTGGAGGTGATTGAAAAACGCGGTGGAAGTTATTATTATTAAAAAGTGTTCACACTTTACAGATTCAAAAACATTTTTTTTTATAAACTTTTTACATTAGTTTTTAATATTCAGTTAACTGTCTAACTAATCCAGGCAATGTGATTTAACTTATAATAGAATTGTCTTCAATCTTGCATACCTAGTTCAATTCAATATTTTTATAGTAGTATGTTTTGTTTGATAAATCCCAAAATAAAAGCTTAAAAAAAGTTGAAAAGAATATTTCGTCTTGACCTTATATTTGTTTACAGGACTGTAGTTTGGCGGAGCTGAAAATTTTAGATTTTCTGAAGTCCCCGGGTGTGTCTGTTTGTCCTGATAATTAAAAGTCAGGAAATTAGAGCAAGAAACATGAAATTTCATAGTTTCCACTTGATTGCCTGAAGAAAGAAAAATATTACGTAACCCATTTAATTAAGTAACCCATTGATTCAATAAACACTTACAAGAACCAATCCTTCCATATGTTATTTAGAACTGCCCATTATGGAGTTAGAACTGCACGCTAAAAAATGAGAGCAGATAGAGAAAAATCGATTTCATATTTATATTCAGCGCCCCAAATATAGCTGAAATCAGTTTTAAAATCGTAGGCACCAAAAAAAAAAAAATTTGTTGTAGTCCTGTGCTATGTATGTGGAAGGCTAGTGTAACATTTTGAATTCCTACGAAAATTATGAATACAAAAAGAATTGTAACTAAGGCGCAACAACATATGAAGAGATTTATTTTTCAAATCCAATTATTATTCTTTTGTTACTTATTTAACATGTTAAAGATTCTACAACGATTTGAATCTATTGAATTGAATTGCACTATGTGCTTTCTGTGGATATACAATAATTGCTCTTTTACAAATCTAACAGATCCTTATGATGATTAAACATACTAAAACTTAGTTAAGCTAGGGGTGATCTTCTTCTTGCTATCGATGTGGGAAGAGTGATTGAGTTATAGTGTTAAACATCTGTTTAGTAAAATACTAGAACGAGTAAAAAAACTTGATGTGTCTACGGTGGACAGACATCACGCCAAGCAGCTTGTGCAGGTTGGCGTTTTTTAGCCGAACAAGAGAGGTATGTCTGACCACTTTTCTCATCAGAGCATTCTGAAATCGTCGGAGAACGAAAGTTTTTGCTGTAGCTGTTACTTGTTACCTCTCCGCCTCAATTTCGGTTTTCTAAAACGGATTCACTACTTCTCTGTCCACGTAGTTAATCATTCATCCTTAAGAGGCTCAAAGGACCCCAACCAGTCCCGTTGTCCGAAAAAGAAACCCTTGGAGGAGCTGAGAAACAAATCAGGGTCTCCGCAGTTAGAAGGTATGACGAACGCTACGACCACAGCTATTTTTCATTGTCAGGTGATTACACACTTGTGATTATTAATTGAGGCTGGCTGGAGTTGAGATATTGCATTAACTACACCTACTTTATTGCTGTTTGTTTTTAATTAATCTTTCTCTTTGTTTTTTTTTATTTTGAAAAAAGGTCACAAAAAAAAACAGCGGTGACCTCTCTACCTAACGGTATATCCTCTCCCGCTAAATGTGTCATTTTTTCATCGGGTGACAGGAGCAGTGGACATTGTTCAGAGGGCGCCTGGCAGGGACATCTGATGTCCTGTCAGGACTCGAGGGCCACGCCGTAGGGCCACTCCATTTACCCCACCGTTTCCTTTGTATGTTTGGCGAAGGCCAGCCTATCATAGCGTCCCTTATCCAAAGAGTAATTGCAAGGGTAGTGTTGGTACCCAAGCAAAGGGGTAACTAAGCGGAGATGGGAACGCTCTCCATGATTTTTTCAAGGAATTCAAACAATTTTTTATCCCCTTGTTTGTTCATATAATGGAAAGAAGAAGTATGAAAACCAACAACAAGAAAATAAACAATGATTGTCATTCATCAAATAATTATTGGTTTCATTTAATAACAACGAGACATCTTAATAGTTTTTGTAAAAACGTTTTACCATCATAACATTTCATATAAATTACAAACATTATACCGTTTCATGTCTTACTATAACAATTTTCAGGGAAACTAAAAAAATAATGATTAACTTAAGTAGAAAGTGATTGATATAAGAAAAAATAGTTAATATAACTATGATTATCGAGAAATTTAGCTTGGTACGTTGCACTATTTTAATATAGTAAAATTTATAATTTTAGGAAGTTAAATTGAGTTAGGGCAATTCTAAAAATATACATATATATATATATATATATATAAGTTACGGGTAGCGGTACGGCAATGTTAAGCCTAATACCACGTAGCCTAAGGTAAACAAACCCGTAACGTGTGTATAGAGGATCAGGAGGAGAATAAAGCCAGTTATAAAACAAACCATCACATTATATCATCTACCTCCTTATTAATTTCTTTTTCTCGATCGTCTACAGCTGGGAGACGATTACTGGTGCCGAAACCCGGGACTACGAGTATTCTGGTAAACAACTGTGAGTACAATTTTAATTTTTTTTTTCCTGTTGTTTTATTGGGAAAAAGTGACCTAGTTACATGGTAGAATTACGGCCTGCGGCTTTCGAAGTTCCCGAATTACCTAGGGAAACGATGGCCGAAGCTCATGCAAACTCCCTGGCTTGGATGAAGGTGCGAGCGGCGACGTCACAGGACCTACATCCTAACAATATCGGACCTAGAGAAATTCTCAGGAGAGTTAGGTGAATTAAACCATTTCATCAAAGGTGGTGATAGGATTATGGAAAGGGTAGAGGCGAAGGCAAGTGAGGGTTTACTCGACTCTGGTGACGCAAAATCAATCAAAGCGGACCTAGTGTGTAGGATAAAACGGAACGTACTAAACCTAGTACAGGCCGACGAAGACACCCCATGGGCCGTGGTAAAAGAAAGACTAAAGAAGGCATACGGAGGAGGCAGATGGACACCAGAAGAGGACATCATCCAGATGTTCAGGGAGACCAGACGGCCCAATCAAACGAAAGGGCAGTACGCCGAAGAACTCTTGGCAAAGTTTAACAAAATAACGGAAAAAATGAGAGAAACGGTGAACCTAGTGGAAGTGGAAGGCCGGATGGCATTCCTATCGACCATTCTGAAGGTACAGTTGGCCAGGGATACCGGCAAGAAATATAGTCTACCGGGAGACCGATCGTTTATTGAGTGCGCCCAAGATTTAATGGACGCTAGTGCCCGTGAAGTAGAAGAAAAATTAGAGGCAGACGAGACAGGGTGGTCCAAAGTGATGTACAGGAGGCCGAGAATGCCGCTACAGGCATGGAAGAGGAAGGATCAACGGTATGCGGAGAAAAAAGGGGCGGCGGTTGAAGGAAGGAGTCTTAACCAAAGGATACCGAGACCCAGTGGGAGGAAGGAGGACAGAAGATGTCACGGATGTAGAATAATTGGACACTTAGTTGCGCAGTGCCCGTGAACAAAATGTTTTGGATGCGGAATTGGAGGACACATCGCGAGGCAGTGTCCATACATTTTCCAGCGAACAGAGAGGTATAGGCCGGAACCGATGGAGGTAAACGCACAGAGGGTATGGAGAAGAACCAGAACCTCTTCCGAATCGTTGAAAACTACGGGAACGTTGGAGACAGAAGAAGAAGAAGATGAACCCAGGAGCAGAAGAGGAGAGACTGGAGAGGGCGGTAGGGACAACGGAAGAAGCAGACGACATGGCACGGAAGGAGGAAGGAAACGGCAAGCGGTGGCCTGAGGAGTGGGCTGGCAGAGGGGTGGCCGCACGTTAATAAACTATAGCGTCAGAGGGAATTACGGCGGTATACCCATTATTGGAGTGGCGAGAGGAGTGAGATGCCTGATTGACACGGGTTGTTCCTGTACTATTCTCAGCAGGAAAGCGGCGGACAGATTGTGTGTCGGTGAAGGGTCGTCGCGGATCTGGGCATGCGAGTGCAAGCTTATCACCCTGGGAGGGCCGTGTAAAATCGAAGGCGATTTGACGATGGGATTGGATAGGTGGGCGAAAAACCGGGAATATTTGAAAATACACGTGGTTGGGAAGATGCCGCGCGAGTACGAGGGTGCGATCTCTTGGAAAGGGTAGGAGCAAGAGTGAAGTGCCGTAACGGAATATGGAATATTAGAATGGGAAGAATGTTATACCGGTGTACGAGAACCGTGGGGGACGGGAAGGAGCGAATCGGAGGGATCAATCGGGAGGACAACTGGGAATGCGCTATTCTATTCGGCGAGAGTATGCCGATATATTTTTCAACGAAAGGGAAAAAGTGGGAGAGACGGGAGAAACGGTCCATGAGATCCCACTGAAGCAGGAGAGAGTGATATATATCAAAGAGAGACGATACCCGCAGGCGCTGCGACAGCATATAAGGGACGAAATCGAGGAATTGAAACGACAGGGCATCATAGTAGATAGTACGTCTCCATACAACAGTCCCCTGTGGGCAGTGAAAAAGAAAGGGTCGTCCGGTGACGAAAAATACCGCGTAGTAATAGACTACAGGCAATTAAAAGACAATACTATAGACGAAAAATACCCCTCGCTTTGAAGACATCCTGTACCACCTAAGTGGAGCAAAGGTATTCAGTACACTGCACCTGAAGGCGGGTTACCATCAAATTCGGATGCGTCGTGGAGACCAACACAAAACGGCATTCACGTTCGAGCGGGGACATTACGAATTCGCCATTCTGGTTTGGGCTGAAAAACGCGATAATAACGTTCCAGAGGCTGATGATGGATGAATTTTTAAGAGGGATTGGGTAGTCGCTTTGCCAGATATATATGGACGACCTCCTGGACTTCAGTCGAGATGAGGTAGAACACTAGGACATGTTTTTGACAGAATTAGGCAATTCGGGCTAATACTTTCTGCGGAGAAGTCGCTTTTGGAACAAGAGCAGGTGAAATTTTTAGGCCACATAATTTCCAGAGAGGGAGTGCAACTCGATCGTTGGAAGGTGGAGGCCATTCAGCGGATGACTATCCCGAAAGACGTCAAAGGAATCCGGCACTTACTCGGATCCCTGAACTACTACCGCAGATTTGTTCCAGAAATGGCGGAGTACCTCGTCCCTATTAACAATCTCCTTAAGAAAGGACAAAAAGTCGTCATTACCCCAGTAATAGAGAATAATATAAGACGTTGCATGGAGCGGCTACAGGGGGAGCCTATACTAGCATTTCTAGATGTTGCACTCCCCTTCATGATTACCACAGATGCGGGTGAATACGCGTTGGGGGCGGTACTCTCGCAGGATCGCGACGGGGGGGAACGACCAATAGCATACGCTAGCAGACGCCTTACTGAATCCGAGAGTAGATATAGCGCGCTAGAACGCGAATTACTGGGTATCGTATGGGCGATAGAACACTTCCGGCCCTATGTATTTGGGAGGAAGTTTCGGGTTAAAACAGATCATCGACCCTTCCAATGGGTGGGAAAACTGAAAGAGTCATCAGCGAGGATTACCAGATGGAAGGAGTTCCTCAGTCAATACAACATCGACATTATTTACAAACCGGGGAAGGAGAACGTCGTGGCCGATTGGTTATCCCGCGCGTTAGTCGTGAATGCGATCGAAGAGGAGATTCCGGGACCATCACGTGACACCCGACAATTCGTCCAGAAATGGTCACCCGGCGAGGAAGGGGAGCGGGAGGGGGCTCCAGCCAATGATGTTCCGAGTGACGGGAGTTCATTGGGGGATAGGCCCTCGGACATTGAGGATCTCGACGCCATAATAAATGACAAGAGGCGCCAGATCATTTGGCTCACCAAAACTTCTGGGCTCTTGAAAATGGAATCTGAGAAGTACGGCCACTGCAACATCGTCAAGATCTGGTCGACACCCGGGATAAACGACGATACGATTTGCCGCGCCCTGAAGGACGCATCTACTCAAGGGAAAACGCACCACATGTACGTGGGAAATGCGACCATCTGGGGACGCATCAAACGCCTATGGAGGACGGAGAGGACCGGAGTCGATCGTACGTTCGTCCGATGTACCTTGAAGGTGGAGACAGTAAAACGAGAAACTCGGCAGAGAGAAGTGACCCTTGCATTCCACCAAGGGAAGACCGGGGAATCGACGCTACCCTGCAAGCATTGAAGAGGAGATATTTCTGGTGGGGCATAAAAGACACAATTGCGAGAGTTATTGGTACCTGCGACACATGCCTCACCATGAAATATGATCGCCCCCCCCCCCAGAGCAATACAGGAGGAGACGCCGATGGCAGACCGACCATTGGAGGATTTTCAGGTAGACACGTTCACTTGGAGGGGATACAAATGTGTCACCATTGTTGATAGGTTCAGCAAAACAGCGATGGCCCATCTGATAGCAGAACGATCAGCGGAAGCAGTCCTAAGGGCACTACGCACATGGTGCCAATTTTATGGCGTACCAGACACGATAGCTTCCGACGCTGGTAGGGAGTTTGATAACGCCGAAATAAGGGCTGAGGCGGTGGCCTTAGAGATCCGTTGGCATCTCAACACCCCAGGACACCCGAAGAGTCAAGGAGGCCTAGAGAGGCTGCACAGCACGCTCAGCGACCACCTACGAATTTACCATGGAGAGAAGGGGATAGAACCCAACGTGGCGATGGAGAAGGCAGTCATCGTGTATAACCACTCAATCCATTCTGCCACCGGTTTTTCTCCGGTCGAGACGCTGTTTGGACTTCGAAGATGCCGGTGCGATTGCAGGAGTACGGCGATCGATGAAGAACTGGCCGCACGGGTAGTCAGTAATTGGATAGCGCTAGGGAAACAGTAGGTGGCCGTTTGGGGAAGGCTTGAGGACAAGAAACGGCAACGGGTGGCGCGCGACAACCTCAAAGTCCGCGATATTCTGGGCAAACTTAAACTCGGCGCACTCGTGTACCGGAGAAAAGGGTCGAACAGGGGTAAGGAACTAGTTCGGTACGATGGTCCTTACCGAGTGATCGCTCTCCGCGAACATAACGTGGTCACGGTCGAAAGCATTACAACCCCGATCAAACGGCGGACGGTACATGTGGAACAGCTCAAGTTTCCCGCGGTGGAGCCTGGGAGCCCCGTCGTTGACACATAACTCTGGTGTCTGTCGCAGGAGACGGAGACCAACTTGAGATACGCAACCTCAGCGTACCAGTCCCGAGAGGTCTATATAATTTTTTTTATTGTTTTATTATGTTTTTTTTTGTGTGTTATATGGGTCTGTGCTGTGCTTTTAAACGGACCTGGAAGACATTTTATCTTTTAATATTTTTATCATTAACAGAGTATGCTTTTTGTTTTGTTTTGCTATAAATACATAGCTGATGTCGCATGTTATGAGTTTACGGGGAACGTCCGTAAACTGGTAGGGGGGAGTTACGGCTAGTGGTACGGCAATGTTAAGCCTAATACCACGTAGGCTAAGGTAAACAAACCCGTAACTCAGAATATATAGAACACGATTGGGACAGTATAAAATTAATTGAATATATTGAGAAAAGTGTAATTTGGTATAACTTCACTCTAATGCAATACACTCAGGATTTGATAGAAAAATCAAATCTGTTTGAAGTTGAATAGTTAAATGTCTTTTTCAAGAAATATTTAATTAATCAACTAGAGCGTAAAGGCGTGGTTATTGTGGGTTAGCCAGGTAGATATATAAACGGATATATGTATCCGGAAAAGAGACATCTCTTATATATTACCTGACATTGTGTGTATTCAGATACAGTTGTATATAAGATATGTTAGTATTTAAAGATGCGGCAAGTATCTTTTCAAAATTAAAAGTTAAAATTTCACTTAACGTAGCATCTGTTAAGATAGTCAATACAATTTCACAGCCTAAAATGAGTCTAAGACAAGTCGGTATAATAATTTCTAAAAAATCTAGAACAACCTATCAAATCCTATTCATTTCCACAATCTTTTAGAAGGTTCCGCAGAGTTCCCTTTATTTCTACAATTTCCAGTTCTACCGCCATCTGGTTCTATTCAATTCCATTATGTTTTCCGTAGTTCTGTTCAACTAAACTTGGGCTTAAACGTCATCGGGACTGTCACCAAGCAGCTTAGCACCACAAAACCTATGGAATAATTTTGGAAATTTCAACTTTTTCCCTTCTTACCCCAAGAGCTGATCGAGGCTTAATTTAAACGGCATTTACAGTTTATTGTAGCGACCCAGAAAACTGAGAATCCACCCCTAATTTCGGTCATTTTTGATCTATGCGGGTCATCCCCAAAGCTCTTTTTTTCCAGACTATAAGTAATAGTGCACTAAGCTTGGTTTAAATTGCTTTAGACAAACCAGAGCTACGCTGGAGTATATAAACAATATATACGCGCATGTACGGATTCCTTATACATAATCTCTTATTTAAATAAATCTCAATAATAAAATGTTTGTGTTTAATATGGAGATTACATATCCCCCCTCCCTAACTTGGTGGCGATTCTGGCGAATAACAGTTGAAAGGCCCGATAGAAGCCAGAACGAACGGCTTTTATCGCCGTGAGAAAGTAGGGCTGCAGCGTGATTCGGTCCGACCACATTGGGCTAGGCTCATCCCCGCTAATGTTCATTCGATAAACTAAACTAACCTTCTCTAATTTAAAAAAGATTATCCTTCAGGCATTTGGTTAATTTTACAACATTTACAAATTAGCCTTAAAAAGCAACAACATTAGTCTGGGTTTAAAATTGGGCTTTTTTTTGGTCAATAAATTCAAAAAAGATGGCTCCTGATATCTGAAGACTTATTTCAACATATAATATAATAATAAAAAATGAACAGATAATAAAACTGGTGGATACGAAAATTGAATTAAAATTTAAAAATTAATAATTTTTTTACGGCTACGGGAACGATTTTAGAGACATCGAACAAATGAGTTTTTGTAACAATAGACCAATGAAGCCGCAACACAAATTAAATATTGTTAATAAACACGAGGTGTGTAGTTTTAATTTGATGGCTACCCAATAGATAGGATTTTTTAAAAATTACTTTGCTCTTGTAAATTACTAATGTTCACAGTGCTGTTTTTATTTTTAGTATCATCAGAACCAAAAAATGAAATAGTTCTGTTAAAAAATATCTCGTAGTTTTAATGATTGAGAGCATTCAGTTTTTAATATTGTTACTCTATTATATTATTAATATTGTTTATTCTCTTTTCTACATTTACGCTTTTTTCATACAAGGTCCAGTTCGTAGGCAGGGCTCAGTGTTGAGGGTGGAGCCCTTTCAATCACACAGTCGCACACACAATATACGCTTTGTGGTCAAGACCTAACCGAGTTTTCTCGTTATTCAGTGAGTGCGCCTGGTGGCTTTTCTTACACCTCAAGAGACTTTGTTGTGACGATCTCAGCTTATAGTTGTGCCTGTAGCCTGTGCCTGTGCCTGTGCATGTATGTCAGAAGCGTAAACTAATGAAAACCTCATGACTTTGTTCTCTTTCTTGTTACATGCCCCGAATCTGAAGCTGTCAAGAGTCAAGAGTGGTTTTATTGATACAGCCCATTTCAGCTTTACTGTCCTCACCAGATATTTATCATTTATAGATAATTAATTGGTTTCCTGGTAATGTGATCTGCTGTATGATGTCAGTTTCTGTATAAACTATTTGTCTCTGTTTAGCACCCGAAAGGCCAGTTTCAGATGGTCTCTATTTTGTGTTTGAATAAGTATCTTGGTCTAAGATTCTTAGATGGACGTTAGCGTAGGACGTGTACATTTGCGCCAGAGAGTTTTACCCGTCTTACAGTGCAATGTTCTTTATTTTGTTTGAATGTATTGAAAAAACAAAACAATACTTAATCGATTTAAAACAATTAAAACGATAAATTTTAAAATCTAAACGGCGTGGCTACTGATCTATGGATCGACTACTATATTCTAAAGTTTTTTAGCGCAAGAACATGACAAGGTGTCGAGTGTTTTTGAACTACCGCGATAAAATACCGCGTGGGCTGACAACAGTTTTTTAAATGTATTCATCCACTATATGTTGTATAAGAAGTTTCATTAATTAATTTGGTTTAACCTGGGGAAACCTATCAATGCATCCTTTATATATCATCTTCATTCATGACATCACGTCCATTCGTTCTACTCCTCCATTCAGGCTAGTTCCTCTGTGTAGGCCACTGTGGGCAGCGGGGGAGATAAATGGCTTCTCCGGCCGATCAGATCAGAAATCCATCTCCCACAGGCGACTTCATCAACGAAGGTCTTCCTCAATCAGAACGGATATTACCTATCTAGGAAATAACCCTGCATATTATATGCAATATTTATTACAACTGCATACAATTAGGTTATAAGAAAATTCTTTGAATAAGTATAATACTTTTTTTAAATAATATTTATTTAACACCACATCAGTACCAATTACGACATTATCTATTTAGGTCTGTTGGTAAAGGCCAATTTATCCAAGGAAAATCAGAATATTTTTATGAAATTTCTATTATTGTTATTATTATTATTATAAACTTCTTTATTGTGATAAAATCACAATCTGCCCTATTGGGAAATAATAATTGTGATCAATGTTCTCACTTATGCCATATTTTCAAATCTTTATACAGTATTTATAAACATCCCAGAGACCTCCCAAATCCACATGATGGTCACCTTCTTGCATGCAAAAGAGGAAGCGGAGCCTTGAAAAGTCCTCCACGCTCCCCCGTCAGTCTGGACACGAGCCAGTGGAGGGTGGCCAAGAGCTCGAGAGCCACAGACGCTCAGGATATGATTGAAGAAACTAGTCATTGCCAGGACTCCCACTGTCGCTTATTTATAGTAGGTCACGAGACCAATGCCACTTTAATCTCCGAGGAGAATTATGGGGATGTAGGGATAGAGGTGCAGTGTAATGACTGTGCTAGGGGATTAGGGTTTCAACGGTTCCAATGGAATCTCATGATCTTGGAAGGCCGATATACTGAAAATATTTGTAAAGAAAACATTTTAATTAACCAGCACAGTATCGCTTCCAATTAGACCTTCTTGAGTTGAACAGAATTATGTTAAGACTTAGACACTCTTATTACACCCTTGTTCTCCAGAGATATTTGTAATTCAAAAAATGAATTGTTTTTCCATCATAAATATATATGATTCTCTCATAACATTTATTTAGTTATACATTAATATTGATATTTTTCTCTTCGAAATTAGTTGTTAATTAATACTGACCATATTCTTAAAAAGATAATAAAAACACAGTTATGGTAAATTAATTCATAAGTATGATAATGCATTGATTGTTTATATCTTCGAAAACCAAAATAATTATCATAAAACGTCGATATTTTTCTTTATTTAATTTCTATATGCTCATTTTTATAAATCACAACAGGAAGATATTCTCACAGCCCTCTAACCAGCCAATTTTCACTATGACAAGAAAAGCGCTTTTGGATGGATCTCAGATTTTCATAAAATTTATTTATGGGCAGTGTATGGACATTCTTTGCATGTCTTCTAAAGGTCACGCTTTTCATAGCAGATGGAAGTTACGAACACGGTGTTAATAACAGTTTTAATACCAAACAATTGCTAATCAAGAACTTGGTATCTTTGATATCTAATACACTATATACAACTATTTGTTGAATACCGAATAGTTGATTAATCAAGGGAACTGAAATAAACATTTTTTTTTTCAAATGTCATCTCCCAGTAAAATTTCATGAGGAGGGCTTAAGAGGGTAAAAAGAAGAGAATAAACAGGCAGACACGCTTGTGAAGAGATAAGGGATTCTGTTCTTTTTTTACAAAATCATTACAAAATAATTAAATCATAAACTGTAAATTTATTTAAGCATATCTTTTAGAATGAATTAACAAAAATATACCTCCAACACGAGCAGCGGCAGCACCGGCCTCAGCACGAATGAAAATGGCGGAAAACATCATAAGTTAAACGCTCGTATAGAAAGCAATGAGAAACTGCTCTATAAATTCAGCTGCTGCGTCCCTACGCCTTTTTCACTTGGATTTTATCCCGTGGGACTGAGCTGTATGCAATGGAACAAGCCCGATATTAACGCTCCAATGATGTCCTGAAAAAAAAAAATCCCTCCCTCATCCCCCGAAAGGTTTGGAATCGGATATTGGATTGGAAAACCTCCAAGTCAAAAGTCTGGCGCTGAATCGCTCCAATAAGCAACTTTTCCTCTTTTCACGGCTCACCCTAATCCAAATATCTGTCTATAGTTATAAGACTGAACGTTCATCAGCATTGCAATGAATTATTTATTATAGTTGCCATAAGGAAGGTAACCGTTTTTGTTTCATAGTGGAATGTTTGAAAAACAGTAGATGTTGGTCCCTCCTTGATGAATCTGGTTGTCAATATGGGACCATATTTGCAGGGATCTGCGTTTTGTAAATGTGTCTATGGTTCATAAGCTCCAACACTTTTAAACATGTTTAGACAGTCAATGTATAATGTACATTATACTTTTGTAACAATCTCAAATCGCAAAGTAAAATTATTGAAAATTGTATAAAATGTAGGAAGCTACAGGACATGACCTACTGCAAATAGAATATATACTGGTTTCCATAATTTATAATAACAAGGGGTTATGAAGGCAAATAAAAAAAAAATGTGTAAATCTATACAGTATCTAAAACTTTTCAACAATTCTTGCATGCCTCCGAAAGCATCTGATATCGTAGCCAATATTGAATGTTTATTAATGTTTATGCTATTATTAATCATTTTGTTTTAAACTTCAATTTTCCTGACCAGGAGGATTCGTGATCCCACTAATACGGCCTAAATTTTGCACAAACGCTCATAAACTAAATAACGAAAGTAGAAAGTTGATAATTAATATTAGGAGACCTCCCATCTCTCACCGAAGGCTTCTCGCGAACTTCATTTATTAAATGATAAAAAGTTATATTTAACAAAACTAATTATAATTTGACGTATTAGATAGTATAATTAAGTTTTAAATTTAATAAATGTTCGTACTAAATTTCCAGAAATAAAAATGCTAATTTGCATGTTCAGGCTTATTAGATTAAAAACTTAAATTTTTTCAATTTTATGTAGTAGGTTATACTGGCGGACTGTTCGATGTGTCACGGGTTTTGTTGTTTTTTTTGTGTACATAGTTATTTTTGTAAATTTTAACGCAAGAGAAGCTTATGAAGAGAAACACTAGTATTATTTAAAATCAAAAATTATGAATTTCAGTAGGCAAAGCACACCCCGGCTATTTAATATCCCTTAAGCAATCTTTTGAAACATCTAAAATTTTGACCTATAAGAAACCTATCGAAATCAGTTTAGACAAATGAACGGAACTACTATATTTTTTAGAATCAATATTTGCGCTTTTTTCTTACGTGTGACTTTAGAAATCTTTTTGAAGTTTGAGAAATAAGAATGAATTTTTGATGATAAATCCGGGGTTAAGTATACTTTTTTCCATTGTTCCATTTTTTATATTGAAATAGCATTTAAAGCATTAAACTTAAATTTAGCAGGAAGTAACACAGCTAAGAAGTAACTCATATTTTATTTTTTTTTTTAAATTGTTCTTAAGGGAGATAGACCCAAGATAATTAAGAATTGTTATTGTTACACAAAATTTAAAATGACAACTTTGTTGAATGCAAATACCCAAGGTCGACATTCAGAAGACGTATGAACTGTCCCTGTTTATCTCAAGTCGGACTCAGCAGTAAAATTTTTGATTTGGTTCAGTTGATGAGCTACAGAAGTAAGGCCTGGGTCATTTAGCCCCAACAATGGCAAAACAATTGTGCAAGGTGGTGTTAGCAAAAGGAATCCCAAGCATCAGGACGCTACTACTTACGACAACAACGTTTTTAACATTCAAAAGTGTTGCAGAACGCTCTGAACGCTTTTAATTAATAAATAATTATACTAATTATTTTAGTATAGTAATAATAATAAATACTAATATTAATAAATAATTTTCTAGAAAACATTTTTTAATTTACAACTAAAATTCTGTCTATTCAAGCTGACTGAAGATAAAACAAATAGTTGGTTCGAAAAAACGAATATTGTCTGTTATAAACTAAATTTTTTTTCTCGGTAATATGTACGAACAAAATTTAGGACAGATGGGAGTAGAGTAGAAAGGGATGAGAAACATCGAGAGCTCTCCACCACTGCTCTTAAAAACTAATTAAATGTATTTATGCTCATATGCTGTTTGCTATTGTTTACCAAAAATATTTTATTCAAACGTTTTCTGAGCCAATGTTCAAAAGTTCTCTTGCCCCAGAAACTACTAACATACAAATTTGAAAACAATTTGGACATTTTCAGCCTAAAAGTAGATATGTGCTAAGAAGATTAACGTCAACACTATACAGATTTTTCAATCAAAAGTTCTAAGGCTTATCACCGGTTAACCGTTTTAGGTATGAAATCATGCACTTCACACTGTCCTACATATTCCTGTCTTTCATGACTGGATTAGAACTGTACAACAAGCTGCATGGACGCTCACTCGTGCAAGGACTGCCTGCACCTGACTTAGCTGGTAATATTCAACGACGACTGAGGAAACTTTGGGACATACAATATTAATCGTTAGAAATAAGATATGCTTAAGCATAGCTTCAACAATATATGAACGGTATGATTGGATGTCCTCTGCCTTCATGTTAGACATACCATTTTATCTCACTTACAGATCATTACTGGCTGTGACGCCAGTAACAGTTGTGAATCCATAAATGAAGTGAAAAAAATATATGATAAACCACCGTTATCATTAAAATATAGACATAAATACCAATTGGAACGTATCAAATAAAACACTATACTTTAAAAACTTGATTTTTCGTAATTATTTTTGTGGTATCGTCTTTAATGTGTTAACTTTCAATTCAAGAACTTTGGGTCTAGGGCTTAACAAATCTTAAAAGCCAACTTATAGTTTCATTGCTCTGTTTCTTAACTAATTCTTAATTATTCAAATAATCTTTGGTTAAATCGAGTTCAATTCTAAAATATCAATTAATTTCAGTCAAACCTCGAAGCAGCCATGACAGGGGAGGAGGAAGATTGGAATGCTTTGATCTGCTAGGCTGGAATCTTGAGATCGCAGGACCCCCTGGCATGGGTATATCAATACCCTGTGTGACTACCCTCCCACTGCATCTTACAAGCAATATGACTCGACGAAACTTATCGAGTAAAGTTTTCGTTTACTGATAAAATGTTTTGTAAATAGGTCTAATCAAATGAACCACCAGCTCTTGTAAATTTCCTAAGGACTTAATGATGGTTGTCTCTATTAAGATGGTCTCTATTAAGAACAAATACGGCCATCGCTTATGAGAATGTAGACTGAATAAGTTGTTTGAAGAGTGAATATTTTGTCTTTATTTAGCTAATAATTTAATATTTTTCTATTAACTTATTAAAATGATTATGCAATTAATAAAGCAGTATTTTAACCAGTGCTTAGAACTTGAGTTTATACCGTTGTGTTACTTAATCTGGGAAGAAAGACTCATTAGCCAAAACACTTAAGTTGCCACTTTAGTAGATACCACAGAGCTCACTATAAATAAAACGTTGGAGGAGGTCACGAAACCACTTATGGTGGATTGGTGAACTTGGTCTGAGGTTTATCTTACTTCAATCGTCATGATTAGAGGTGTTTCAGGGTGGCTTGTACTTTCCATGTTGGCGGTTGTGCTTCGGGCGAATGACAAGACAGCCAGTCTCGATTCCACAAACTGTTGGTGTAAATAAGCCGCTGTAGCGAAGCGCTAAATATATGTAAATCACCCTACACTTGGGTTAGTAATGTATTATAATATAATGTAAATCTTTGTAAGCTTCTTTGAATAAATCAGGGTCGCGGCACGTGGTAGAAAGCCAGGCAGACATAGGGGCACCGACAGACGGTCAAATAACCTGAGTGAGTGAGACCCTAGCAGCCATAAAAAACACACCCTTTTATCCCAAAGGCCATATAACTAAGAGGCACTGGCCACCTGCGTATCGTAAAACATACCCCTGTCAGCCAACTGCACCTCTCACGAGGTAGGGGATATGGTATATAAAGTCCAGGGAATTAAGGGCTGAACCCTACTCTCTCTCTCTGCTGTCCTATGAGTCGTCACGCTGTCTCACAGTCTTGAGACCACCTGACGCCTCGCGCCTACCACACCGCCGTGCCCCGTTTGAACTCTGTTTCCTAGTCTCCTGAGCCACACTACTTGTAACTTGACACCAGGGTCACTTGGCCCTGGTAGGCCCACTCTTCACTCTTTTCTAGTCTCTACATACAGATAGCCGCTATCACTCGTCGCGATACGCCTACTCAGCCTTCCGCTAATCTTCTCTCGCTATGCCACACCTCTACGACGGCACGTTGCCACACAGCCTCTAGCAGACCTCTGACGACTTGTACTTATTACGCTGCCGGTCTCTCGCCCGAACTCTGAAAACTGGTCTTATTCTTTATGAACCTCTGAACCTCATCCTGAACACAGTGTCTTGTTGGGACACATTCCTATCAAAAAATGGAGTCAGATATTAACGCCTACATGGAACATGGTCCATGTTATTAACTACAACAATCCGACAATTGTTGACCTCCAACAATTGTTCACCTTTTCCGACAATTGTTCACCTCCGACAATTGTTCAACCTTTCCCGACAGCCGCTATTGTTAATTTATATCGATTGTCCATGAGGCGAAGAAATAGTTTGAATCTTCTGCTAGTTTCTTATCGTTTGGATGTGATGTGGGGATCATGAGAGTCGCTTGTCCATGGCAAGTCTTGGATGAGAGATTGTGGGGGAAATTGACATGAGAGGACTTGTCAGCATTCACTTTGAATCTCCATTTGGAGAAATTTGTTTAGCTATTAAAACCTAACAGTATAGTCATACAACTTTCCCAACAAATTGCAAGAGCAGATAAACTTAATGGAAAAAACTATAGACTTAGTTTTGTATACTCATTGTAAAATAGTTTTATAAATTTCGTGCCCTGGACAAATAGCCCATTGGTGTACATTAAAAATCAATGGGAATTTATAGTATATAGCAAATTACAGTCACAATAGTGATAATTTGTGTCACTTCTTGTTGTCTCTAAGCAATGTTCCTATAACGGACCTTACACGATCAGCTGTCTTCATAAGCCTTTCATCATTAAGCCTTCATCGCTTTTCAACCTACCGATGAAAACTAATGATCGTGCAAGGTTGAAAAGTAATGAAGGAGTAATGATGAAAGACTTATGATGGTAATGAATGACACTACACATAATGAAATTAACACTGAACGTCCAAGGTCCGCTTAAGAAAGAATCTTAACAACTAATACTATTATAATGATAATACGAAAATACTATGCTGAGAAACGACAACAAAGAGTGAAAGAAGTAAAGACACTTTTCCTTTTATTTTATTTGACGATTATAAAACCAAGCACAAGAGTTAACGGTTCCTCGGAGATGCATGTTTTCAAAAATTTGACTATAATTGAAGTATTGGTTACGTCTCGTCATCATTGAAGTATATTCATTCTCTCTCTGATGGTAGGTCAGCGTTATTTATTTTTTTTTTTATAGCCAGTTAAGTAGACTGTGAAATTAAGTACATAATGTTGACTTGTCCGCCAGAGTAATTAAAAATGGGAGTATTATCATCCTCCATACGTTGATCAGAGCCAATAAACAAGCGTTAATTTGAACTTGAATTTTGTGCATTGAAGGTTGTGTGAATATTTGCAAAGAATATGTTGAACCTGATTTTCTCCGAGTGAGTAGACTAAGCAAATACGTACGGGCTTGCTTGCGCCTTATTAACAGCATTACTCGTCAATAATTTCGTGAGATTCTCTTGTATGAACTTGTTACTTCGCATCCGTGTCTGACCCATTTTTATTTAGTGTGATTCGCAAGAGGAACATTGCCTTTTTTTTCTTCTAATGGGTGGTTACCCCCTAATACACTTTTATTGAAAAGGGGGCTTATTTCTCGTGGGACACCCACTTCAATTTACGGAAGTGGATTGTAATTTACAATCTGTTAATGCACGTGAACCGTTATTACAAAAAGAGCTTTTGTAAAAGTAAAACTAACCACTACACCATAAAAAATATAATCACTCTTCAAGTAACAACAAAATACAAATATCTCTGGTGCTTCAAAATAATTTCACAAATCAGGTTTTTTTGTTTTTGGAAAATACATAATATGTAATAAAAAATAGCAGATTTGTGAACATATTTTGATGTTTATTTTATTGTGTTTTCCAAAAGTTTTTAAAAAGTTACTTATCCCCTTTTACCCTATCACTCATAAATTAAAGTAAAATATCAAATATTCCATTAATCTGGAGGTCATTTATGACAGACTAAATGTACGTTTTTAGTAGTTTTTTCTTGTCTCTGTTTTCCTGCATATATATCCGGGAATATTTGAGATTTACGAATTAATTGCATTTCAGATTCTAGTTTAGAGGTGCTATGGCGTACGATCACAATATCCACTGAGGCCATATAACATAAAACGAAATTAGGAAATTCTCTCTAAAAGAAGTGTAATTTAGAATATTTTTAGAGGTGAATGAGCACACTCAGAATGATATAAATGGTTTTAAGTTTTTATTTTTGTTTTTCCTCAAAACCAGAAATTTGTGTTCATCCGTAAGTCCGTTCTATTCATGCTGAAGACAGAATTTTACATGGAAGCCACGTTTGATATGGAGAAAATAGCCATTTGCATAACACACGACTAAATGTCAATAATTATTTATCCACTTGTTATAAGAATACATACTTTCTTAAAGTTTGGAATGGTGCTTCAAATTAAAGATGTTAACTTCTTGATTAACATTTTATGATTTGTATTTTGTTTTATTGCACTATGTGATTTATAGTGCCCAAAACATAGCGATCACAACATGAAATCCCCCTGTTGGGTCGTCACGAGGGGGGTGCCTAGTTACCCTAGCCCTGGTGACGAAGTGAAGGTTGATTAGGCTATGACCTGGACAATTGCTTCATGACGGGCCTTAATACTGTACTATCGTCAGATACGTATTACGGAGTCATCCATATCTGTATGTATGTGGCCCGACAGTGCACTATGTTCAAGAGAAGAGGTATAGGGTAGATATTATAGGCAGTTTATGTGGTCTTGGAATGACCACGAATTCGCCCTCGGTATCTAAGGGTAGGCGAAAACCTTCCGGATCCCAAAGGCGGGTGTGAACCGGAAAGTGTCAGTCTGGATCACTAGGGGATACGTCTAGGTACAACTTCGTAGGGCCCCAGATGACCGTCGTCCGCAAAGAAGAAATCTCCCAAGGAGGTGTTAGTTTTAGCGAGACGAAGGCAGAGAATCCCACTGGGTGTGGGGTCAGACAATGCCGGACTAAAATATAGCGAGGTAAGGAAAGAGAGATGCAGATGTTTTCATAAATGAGAAGGCCTAATCAAGAAACATTAGTGCAGCTGCAAGTATCAGTCCAGAGAGCCGTAGTTAGAATGAATTGTTGGCTAAAGCTAGGGGGTATATATAGCCCAAAGTAGCCAATGAGGTGAGGTTTATTTTGGCCAACCAAATCGCAGGATTAGGTGACGCTAGACTGTTCTAGACTAGGACCCACCCAGGCCCAGAAGCTACCTGACTCCCTCTGAAAGGGCCTCTAAACTAGTTTTTTGCAGCTGTGTCTTTTATTGTTTACAATATTTACACTGGTATGACTTATGGTTTGGTAATATTACTTACATTTGTTTACAACATATTATAAGCAATTTAAAATATACATACAATAGAGTATAGGGTGATTTATCTTATGTAGTTAGCGATCACTACACCACCAGTGATTTTTTTAGAGGTCTAATATTTAGCCATATAGTTCTATATACGTCAATAGTGTTAAAATTAAAAATTGTTTACGTCCTAATTGCCCCTAAAGAAATAACTTGTTTTCATACATTAACCTTGCCTCGTTATTGTGGTGGATACCATGAAATTCTAAGTTATTTCACGATTGGATTTCAAGAAACAACTTTTCACTCCGGAATTATCAGTAAATATGAACACTAAAACCAACTAACCTCTGAGTAGATGAGCAACTGAAACTCGTAGCTTAAAGCTCGTTTGTTCTAAATGTTAGCAAGCATCATTTCTATTCCGGCTGCGAAGAGCAGTGTATGGATGTGTGCTACATCATAACTAGGCGAGAGTAGCCTGGGAGGCCTGCCTTCATGTTTGTTATACAATATGATACCTTTCTAAAATTCAAAACTATTATTTTTCGTAATCATTACATGAAGGTTTCACTTTTTAAAATCTTACATTTTTTATATTACCGTAACTTATTACTACGACACAATATCATGGCGTGTGTGTTTGTGAGAGAGTAATTATGTTTATGTAAGATCCGATTGCATACATTCATTTTATTCAAAAATAAATAACCTGATTCATGATAATAATATACAATATACTATGTTTTATAGACTTTTACTGTTCTAATAACACAGTCTATAGGTGGAATTAGCTTGTAATAAATATTGCATATGTTTTGTCCTCTTGAGAACATATCGTTTATGCAGACACCTGTTTTTTTAGAAGATTTGCTGAGTGGGGGAGTTTAACAAATAAAATAATATAATGTGTGTGTAGTTGTCATTTGTAACACTTACTGTAGCTGTATTTTTAGTGTAGGAGTTATTTTGGAGAAATTGAAGTTCTTTTTTAATTTTAAGTGCTAATTGAATTTTATTACGGGGACGCGTCACTGGTTATTGGTTTGATACCCTTTTTATATACAAATATTAAAACTTGAACGTGTGTCCGGAAGAAGGGCCTATGTCACGATTTTTTCGAAACTCAGGTTTTTGTCGAATAAGGGCCTATGTCAAGTGGTGTACGTATTGCCATGGTTATTAGTTGAAAAGGAAGCCGCTAGAGGTCAAGAGAATCACAATCGTTGAGAGAAATCACAAAACTTGAAGTGGAAGAAGGGCCTATGTTATCAGTATTGAAGCTCTTGTAAAATTAGGAAAACGTGACATAGGCCCTTCTTCCGGACACACATTCACTTGAAGTTTTGTTAAAATTGGGTGATAGTTTATGTTTAGTATTGATTACATTTCATTAAATGTTGTGACACAAAAAAAATCACGTGACCCGTTGGTTGTTTGGTCTACAGAGTTCTAACTTTGAAAAATTGCCTTTTACTCTTAAATGATCCTTTCAGTACATTATGTTATTATACATGTGTTGTACGTAATAGACCTACATACGTACAGTACACAAACTCATGAACGGTCACAAGATAAGTCAATGAGGCACATGCCAACCTAATCACAAAAAACGTAACAGTGCCGCCCTTATCGTTACAACTAAATATAAATCATATAAAACAAGTAATAATATAAATGCGGAATTATACTAATATGAACTATGTTCAATATCAGTCACTTCCGATAGTGGAGCATATGACGGCACTCGTATTTCGAAGCGGGAAAGATACAAATGACATTTATTTGCCTTGGAAAAAGTAGCATTGTCATCAGAATATTAGCAGAAAGGAGGATGATTTCCACACTCCTTCATTGAGAAGTGCAAATATTTGCGGTACTATGCTGATTCCTCTATTGGCTAGTAAAGGTGCAAATCATGGTTAGGTGATGTGGTTTGATTTTGCTTTGTCATTTCATTTTTAAAATGCTGACCATGCACTCGAGGACAGTAAGCAGTTATACGTAATAAGTCCAAGTAATAAGTAAGCTGAACTCAAGAGACAGTCAAGTTAACACTGCTTTCGAT
The DNA here is from genome assembly GCA_930367205.1 of Acanthosoma haemorrhoidale. NCBI lineage: Eukaryota > Metazoa > Arthropoda > Insecta > Hemiptera > Acanthosomatidae > Acanthosoma > Acanthosoma haemorrhoidale. The sequence continues at coordinate 82,955,079 of OV884014.1, read as the reverse complement.
TTAATAATCTTAAGTTTTCACCACATTTTTAGTGGGTTACTTTGGCAAGTCTTACGGCACCTGTTTAATGGTTTTGCTACTTTCCAAAGTCGGGTCCTTGTCATCCAACACTCAGCAATCCCTGGTAAGTGTGGGAGCTTTTATGGCTAGATTATAAGAGATGTTATCACATTTCATTTTATTTCTTAAACACATCATGGTCACTATGATACGTTATTTTTTAAATAAATATATTTTATATATTATATATATATTATTTATAAAATAAAAAAAATGTAAACAGCTAAAATAAACTTTTAAAATCTTCTATGTATTACTTATTAAAAGAATTATTAATAAGAATAATTATTAGTTCCAAACACATTAGTTTTGGTAATCCATTTTTACGCTGTAGTATTTAATTTGTTCAAAATGAAATAAAAATTAATTTTTAATAAGGTTTTTAGCTAACTAATAAATTAGACTCAGCAATCCCTGGTAAGTGTGGGAGCTTTTATGGCTAAATTAGAAATAGATGTTATCACATTTTATTTTATTTCTTAAATACATAATGGCCACTATGATACGTATGATTGTTCAAATATTAAAAAATAAAAATTCACGAAACAATTCTTTTATTTTATTGTTGAGAATGATGATTACTAAGTCATTATTATTGTAATTAATTGCCAATGAAAATATACTGGCGGAGTCAGGACTTAAATCCGGGACCTCCTCAATATTTTTTTGGCTTATAATTATTTATAACAATGGAATCCATACCGCGATGAAACGGGCTATATTATTATTGTTTAATTAGGCCTTAGCGATTCAAGCCCTCGAATTTTCCTAAGGCAAATGACCCAAAGGTATAATATTTAGACTGTACATTACGTTTCCATTCCTCATTATAGTTACCGCTGGACCGCTAACAATAGTTCAGTGTCTGTTTGATGTCGCCACAGTCTTCCTACCCATTATTTATTCACTTGATTAAAGGATTAAAGGAGGGCATCTCCTGTCATTATCCTTTGTGTCTCTCTGCTATTTTTTATCATCGCAATTATCGTTTATCATTAACGAATAAAAATATAAAGGAGGCACAAAAAATTAAAATATTAACAAGAAACCTCTATAAGGAGAAAAGTTGCGTTGTATATTTACAATACTCGCGTTTGAATTACATACGTATCGATTAGTGGTCGGAAAAATGGGTTATTTTAAATGACATTTCAAAGGTCTAATAACCGATATAACAACGAGAAGAATTTAATATTATTTGGAAGTCACATTTTAGATTTAAATTTTTGTATATTTCGTATGAATGGTATTATTTATCACAATTACCCATTTTCCTAACGGGGAAGATTGTAATTTTTCCAATAGAGATTTTTGATGAAAAATGAGGTTTAAAATTATAGTTAAAGTTGAAAATGATTTTCCCCTAAATTAAGGAAATTTTCAAATCCCCAATGGTAGACGACTTCGTACGCCGGAGCATGTCTAGTTATTGAATTCACTAAATCACCTTACACACCGGATCCTTTTCTAACCTTCCCCCATCGATGGCAACAGGCGGTCATTGAGGTAACACACAGGCAAAACCCAACGCTGAGCTTTCACCTTGTAGATTGGTTCCGAATCTCAATAAATGAATTTGACACCTCATTCAAGTGTGCCTTGGACAAATTAAAAGGATTATGTCAAAAAATCCATTTAAGTTGTATTTTTTATAGATAAAAGTTTAAATTTTCGAAAAAGAAACTATAAAAACAATTATTGTCCGCCTTAATAATATAGCATACATATGACCTGCAAATTTATCTAAAACTTATTGCTCTATATAATATAGCACAAGTAACCATTTATAGATATTCCAAAAACAGTATAATTGCTTTCATCACGGAGATTCGTGATCTCGTGATGTTTCAAGAAGAATAATTGCGATTGATAACATCCCTTTTACTAAAAATGAACATCCACATAAACAGAAAGCTGCCGTGACTTCACAACTTATAGTCCTACAACACAGTATAAATTCAATCCTGAGGTCAATCCTTAGATTAGACACGTTCTGGATGGGTAAATATGTCATGTTTTGCCTAGCTTCAAAATCTGAACGGTACCTAAAGAACAACAAAGTCCATTGAGAATATAGCATGACAACAATCAAAGAGAATATTATAGAGCACTTTTCATAATCTGCTGCCAAGAAACATCAGTCAAGATGAGTTGACTCTCTGTTAATTAAAAAGAAATAAGATGAAAGTGTATCACTTATTTATACAAAACTAAAACAAGAAATGACGAACACTCTGATTCTTGCATCGATGCGTTATGCATTGACTAATTTTTTATCTGAGTTCATTTTGGTAGCTTGAATTGCACAAGAGAGAATACTTATCAGTCACCGAATAGGGTACGGGTCATTTCTCTGAAATAAATCCCTGACAGAATAGCAATGGGTTGGCACGTTTGGTTAGGCCCACTACCGCATATATCAGAAGAATAAGTAATTACCTGGGAGTCTTCGGAGATTCCTCAACCCCGGCCGTGCCTACAAAAAGGTCTGAAATTAATTAATGCCCAGGTAAGGAGCCTGAGGGGTATTCCGGCAGCAACCACATGTCTACGGCAACAGACAGCTTAAGTGTAGCCTGTCAGGTTGAGCGTTGTTCGATTTATGCAAGCCTACATATCCCCGCTCCCCCCGCAACGGAACGAAAATCCCACCTTACATTATCGCGAAATTCAGGGTTTCCTATAAGTAACCTTTAGAGAAATAAGTTATTAATATAATTAAATTTTCAATCCTGCTTTCTACATATCAAGCCAAGTTCTTTATGGTTTTCTTTTTTTGTAGGGAATTTCAATCACAAGGTTTGATGATTCACCATTTGATGATGATGTGATGATTTTATTGATTTTGATTTTAAGGTTTGTCAATTTACTTTCATTATTACTTTACAACACAAGAAATTTGCAAACATTTAAATGTTGTATATATACATATGTGTATATTATGGCTTAGAGTGAGCATAGCAAGAACAAAGCCCCAGGCACCCCAGACCGAACAAGTGGCACTCCAGTCCCACCTATCTGGTAGGCCGGACATTATCATTTCGAGGACACGTTCATGCCCTGAGTACCCACATACTGACAATTCAGCTTATTCGGCTTCAATGAACTATACATGTACAAAATCTTTATTGTGATTTAATTAGTCTGTCTTATTGTGCAATAAGTAATTGTGATAAATGTTCTCATTCATACAGTGTTTAGGAACACCCTAGAGCCCTCCTAAACCCTACACGGTTGTCACCTCCCTCCCATGCGAAATAGGATACGGAGTCTTGGGAAGCCCCACGCTCATTCGCCAGGCACGTCACTGGATACGAGCCAGTAGAGACTGACTAAGAGTGCGAGAGCCACAGTAGCTCAGAACATGATTGGAGAAACTGGCCACTGCCCGGTCTCGCGCTGTCGCGTATTTATAGCAGGCCATGAGAAAAAATAAAGATTGTAAGAAAATCCTAAATCTGTACTAATAAGATGATAGAAAATTGCGACTGACGATCTCATTCAAACCATATTATGTGTGCTTGAGTTGAGAAGTTAATTTTGCAAAATAAAACAGTTAGACAGCTGTAAAAGTTGTTCTGTTACATCAGTGTTTGCCCAAGCTAAATCTTCTAGCGTGGTAATCATTGGGCAGAAATGGTATCTTAGGAAGGAAAGAGGTGAGTACTAAGGGGGGATCAGAAACTACTGATAACTGAACACTGAAAATCTAACTTGCGCTTAGTGTTCACCACGTGTTGTTTGGACGGGTGTCTGAACAGCTCAGTATATCCACCGCCACTCTGCTGTTTACTGGCAACTTACCCATACCATAATAAAGTGGTATTTTCCAAAGCACCTAGGGGAAACGCCTTTATGTTATCTGTAAGGCACTACGTTCTCTAAACAGATAATTTCAGGTAGATATTGAAAATTAACCTAATTCTAATAAATTCATTCAATTTGATCATACATCCTGCTGATTATCGCTCCTACAATAAGTACTACAGATTGGTAAATCATCAATTAGCGTCCTTCTGTTTCGATTATTTTAATTCCCACCTTTCCCCTCTGTCTACCAGAGATAAATCTCTGTGGAATGTAACTAAACAATCGTAAAATATCATCCTGTTTCACACCCACTTCGTCATCATGATGAGTCCTGGGCGTGATAGGGATAGGTTGGAAGAATTTGCTCTACATATTTCCCATACTTTCACATCTCACCTTATTCACCAAAACCATACTCACAGCACAACTGTTGAAGATTTTCTCACTTCTCCTATCCCTCTCTAACTTCCACCAAAAGCCGCCTGAGGTCAAATACCATCTGAAAAACTTACCTTACCAAAAATCCCCTTGACATGATCTCCTTACTCCTCAAATTCTCGAACAAATCTCTCCTAAAGCCATAATCTTCCCAACCTACATTTATAATTGCATTATACGAACGACGCACTTTCCTCTCCTCTGGAAACATTCCATTATTGTCCTATTCACCAAATCCGGAAAACCACCCAACGACGCCTCATCCTACCGTCCAATTAGCCTACTCCCTATCCTCTCAAAAATATTTTTAAGACTCCTATTAAAAGTCTACTTCAAATTGTTGAATCCGAAAACCTTTTTCCTACACACCAGTTTGGTTTCCGTCTACGACATTCCACTGCTCAACAAGGCCTTCGCGTTATTGATCACATATCCTCAGCCCTTGAAACCAAACAGTATTGCACTGCTGCTTTTCTGGACATAGCTCAAGTTCAAAACAGACCCTTTTTCCAATTCTACAGTCCTACCTTTCAAACCACTTCTTCCAAGTATGCTGTAGCTTAGAATATTCTAACTGCTATCCCATAAAAGGAGGAGTTCCACAGGGCAGTGTCCTGAGTCCTATCCTCTATAACCTACACACCACTGATGTCCCCTCTACCCCCAATACCTCCTTGGCCACATTTGCAGATGACACTGCAGTCTTGTCATCCCACCCAGACCCCGACATAGCATCCCATAACCTTCAAAAACACCTTGACGAGATCGAGTATTGGTGCAATCAATGGCGGATCAAAGTTAATGAAGCAAAACGCTCCCACATTACCTTCACCCTTTGTCGCAAGTCTTGTCCACTAGTTTATTTTAATTCTATTCCTCTCCCTGTATCCGAGACAGTTCGGTACTTAGGCTTCCATCTTAACAAACGACTGACCTGGAACCCACATACGAGACTAAAAAGACAAGAACTAAACAGACGCTTTGGACAACTGTACAGACTACTTCAAAGGACATCCTATCTCTCAATAGAAAATAAACTACTAATCTACAAAGTTATACTTAAACCAATCTGGACATACGGAATAGAGCTATGGGGGACAGCAAAAAAGTCGAACATCAAGCGTATCCAATCAATGTGCGTGGTGCAACCAATGGCGGATTAAAGTTAATGAAGCCAAATGTTCCCACATTACCTTCACCCACTGCCGCAAGTCTTGTCCACTAGTTCTTTTAAATTCCATTCCTCTCCCTGCATCCGAGTTAGTACGGTACTTCCATCTTAGGCTTCCATCTCGACAAACGGGTGACCTGGAACCCACATACTAGGCCAAAAAGACAAGAACTGAACCGGAGGTACGGAGGTACACTAGTAGTACTAGTTCAAAGGACCTCCCATCTCTCAATATAAAATAAATTAATAATCTACAAAGTTATACGTAAGCCAATCTGGACATATGGAATAGAGATATGGGGGACAGCAAAAAAGTCGAACATCGAGCGTATCCAACCCTTTCAATCAGAAGTTCTGAGAACAATAGTAAATGCCCCTTATTACGTCAGCAACAAAACCATTCATACTGATCTGAATATACCTTACATTCTTGAACTCATCCCTTCCAACTTCCAATTCCACAGTAACCCATCCAACCACCCTAATCACGTAGCACTCACCACTCATTGCACTGCACCACTCATCCCTATAATCCTCTGAACTAAAACGGCATTGGCCTCGTGACCTGCTTAACATGCGTGAAATCCCAAGACTCCGATTCCTCTTTCGCATGCAAGGGATGTGACAACCATGTGGATTAGGGAGGTCTCTGGACTGTTTGTAAATGCTGTATGAATGAACGAGTGAATGGAAAGTTGTGAATATGATATGAATGAGAACATTTATTACAATTACTTATTGCCTGATAGGGAGATTGTAATTTTAGTACAATAAAGAAGTTTCGATACATTTGATCATATAAATACCGTTACAATATAAATGTTTGTGGCTTAAACACCATGTATTCAAAGTAAATTATTAATAAGCCAGCAATTCTGTCCCCCTTTTTTTTTTTTCAAAACCAAGAAGCGGGTTTTTGTGAGTCACCTGGTCAAACTGATGGCATAAAACTTTATATGGGAGTTACTTTTGTTGCTGGTCACAAAAGGTATATTAATCTACGTAAAAATTATTAATTTGATTAACTTGAAGTTCGAAAAAAATTTTCGTCTGTCAAGTCCCAGAAATATGAAAAGAAATTGACCACATAAACTGCGAATGGCTGGAATTAATTTTACTATAAAAATACAAATGTTTTACTATTATATACAAGAGGGGACAAGATCATTATATTGATTAATATATGTCCATATAATAATATGTAACATGCTGAGACATGAATAAAATTCAAGTCATTTAGAATTATGGTGATAGTTACGTTTTGCTGCCAAGTTCATAACTATTTTTTGGGCGATTAACCACACTCAACTCGCATTTCTATCTTGGTTCAAGTATTTATTTCCATGTTGATACAACACATTAATGGTACTCTCCATACGACTAAGTATACGGATGAAATGGGATTGAAAAATGGCTATATATTTTCCAGTGCCGTTTGTATGTAAAAGCTTGTTACTCGACGGCTGACAAAAACGAAATTTTTGGTATAACAACACCTGTATGGAGCTAAAATATTACATCGAATACACCGATTTATGTTCAATTTAACAGCTGTATAAATTTTCCAATCACATCTTAACTGCAGGATAATACAATAACAGAATCTGATATACTTCATTATTTTTAAATATCATTCAATCGAACTAAACGAGGGTAATCACTAGGAGCTCAAACTTCCATTCGCCTGTAATACCAAACATCATGTATTAGTTTGGCTAGGATGTTTAATTTGTGAACTTAGTTTTGGTTATCTGCACCGGATTCTAAAGTCAAACATCGAGTAATTTTGGTCCGAAACTTGGATTCGAACATTTCTGGAAAACACTGAGTATAGTCTGAAATCTAATCCATTCTTAATTCATCATTTATAAGGCTCAAAATTTCCCTAGTACAGATCAATTATTGATATAATTGAAACTTGAATCTCGGTTAAATTATACATCCGAAAAAAAAACATTACTGCCGCTTTGTTGGCTTCCATAATATAAATTTGAATATCTTTCGTCTGAAATTGGAATATAAAAACGAACCAGCCTGACTGACAAGTAATGAGAACAAACAACTCGTCGTTATAAAATTAAATATTGTTTCACCGAAGACGCTCCAGAATCCGGTGAGTTGTAATGGATTGGCCCAATCATCCCCGCGCAATCATCAAACAGCTGAAATATAGAAATGTAGATTTAAACAAACCTCCCTCTAATTAAAAGAAGAGGACTGAGAATTCCAATTATGAATAAATCATTTCTTCTCCTACCTCACTTCAGTTATTCAGTTGAGGCATAACACTTTTTAGTTGACATTTCATAGGTATGCTGATGATGAACTCAGCATTGTTTAAGAAATTCGATTTCAATTCATACATGTGAAAGTATGCACTCCTTCGATTATTTAAATGAATCATGTGTGTTCACATCAGTGAATTTTAACGAAGTCAGGATTGAAAACACACTTTTATTAATCCTGCGACTCTTAAATAAGCAGAATCATCGATATTATTCATAATATATCGATGAATATACATTAAGTTATGTTTAGCTCCCCGTGAATTACAAAATATTGCTAATATACAAAAACCTTTTATTTGTTTACTCACTATCTATAGGTGGTGAGCTCTCTTGCCCTCCCACGCTATACGATGATAGCGAGTTTTTTTGTTTTTTTTGTAATAAAGGAAAATTATTTTGGGCTAATAATTTTTCCCAAATCCTATTTGGGTATAAAAATGGATAGGCATCTCCATTTCTCTACTCATTTTAGTAATAAAATAGAAAAAGTACGACAAAGGTCTTACCGGCTATCGCACTTGTTAACTTCACCTAACCTGTCACTTCATCTCAAATTGATGATCTATAAATGTGTCCTCCGGCCAGCTCTGCTGTACGGTGCCCCGCTATTTACCCACTTGACTGACAATACAGCCAAATGTCTCCAGCACTTCCAGAATGGCATTATGAAAAGTGGTCCGACATACTTCTTTCGAGAGGTTGAAGAACGCTGACCTGCACCCGTTGCTTGGTGTGTCGTCGGTGGGTGAGCGTCCGGGGTCATCCACCGGAGACACATTAAGTTTTTTGACTCGTTGCAGCACCTGACAAACCCAGTGTTTAACACTATGACCCCACCACCCCTCCCGCATCGATGGCAACAGACTGTCGGGGAAAAATTAGGATAAGAATTAGTATGTAAGTTAGTTTTAAGGTTGATCAAAAAAGTGAGCCCCATCACCTTTATTAGTCAGTTTAGTCTAGTCACGTATAATGTATATCATTATGCTTGTTTGTTCGATTATATAATTTCTATAAAATAACATGGATTCACCTCAGGATCTATAATTGTATATAATTGTCTGTAAGTTTAAATGGGCTATGAAGGAAAAAAAAAAAAATATATCAAAACCTGTATATAATGTAGTGATGCTACAGGAAATACAAAATAATTTGTGAATAGATTCACCTGAGGATCTATAATTGTATGTAATTATCTGTAAATTAAAAAGGGGCTATGAAAGAAAAAAAAAAAACTCGCTATCAACTAGTTACTAACGTCATAACAACTGCAGTTTTTTTGCAACGACTCTTGGGATTACACATCGTTGATGTATTTTTGGCGTGTGAACAATAAGAGCATTCGACTGTGAGTGGGGTGTTATCATATGTTTCATATGTAGGCAGTACTACTAGGAGATGTAGATGCGTCAGGTTTGTGCGACCTACCCAGTCTCGTTAAAAAGTTGATGTCTCTTCTTGACAGTGACGATAGGGGTAACCATGGCGTTTTGCTTTCCTCAAATGATTTAAGCTATCACTGTTTTTCATTTTTGCCTCTGGTTTCTCCTAGTTAAAATATCTATCTTTACTTTGACTTCCGGGGAAAGTATGAAGCTTGGTCAAAGTTATTTCTCATCAATTTCGGCTTCTTTTGCAGTTTTGTCAGCTTGTTAATTTTAATTTTCCAACTTTGAAGACTCCTATCTTTTTCTGGTCAACTAATTCATTAGTAATGATTTTAACGAATATTTCGTTGACTAGTTATTTTGTAGTTCCTATGGCACTATGTCAACTTTGACGACTATTTTTGTGTCTTCTGTCAAGGCCCTAATATCTACTGTATTCTAGATTAGTAAATTAATTTTTTTTAACAATGCCACACTAATATTTTGAGCACTCCAGGTAATATGACACGTGGTTCTATATAGAACAGCTATCCAAATTAGCAAGTTGGAATAGGGTTTAAATTTTGCTGATCACAATAACGCAAGTAATTTTTATGCCTTTCCACGCATTCCCTCTCGAAGCACAAATAAAAGAGCCATTGGCTACAATATTTATTGGATTTAAAATCCACTTCTGATTCCCAATAAAACAAGCCAAAACTTAAATAAATTGCTTTATTTTCAGATTAAGCTAACGATGTTATATCCAAGCTTTCATTAAACTGATATAATGGACGCTATCCATAGGGCCTGTTAACGATTAAATGATTTTTTTTTTAAAAAGAGGAAACGGCTTGCTGATAAATAGCAATGACACCGCTTTTTGTAAAGGCTATATGAACTTAGGCTTGAATGTCAGGAGATATTTTCAATTTTAGTTCGGCAATTGAGAATAGGAGGATTGATGCTGGTTATTTTAATAATATTTCAAAAAATGAAAAGAGAAGTTAATATGGACGAAATATCTAGAGGGTAGTAATTGGTAGCGTATTGGAAGGGAGACTCTAGGGGGTTGGGGGTGGGGAAGCTTAAGTTAAATCCCCCGAAGCATGTTTTTACCTTATTTTAAAATAAGACTAATTTATGTAAATAAAATCATTAGGCACGAAGTTAAATAGTCAAAATTGAACGTTTGAAAAACATATACTACAGTTATATTATTATTATTATATATTAATATTGGCTGATGGTGTCCGATAGCGAAGGCATCTGGTTGACGAGGAAAGCGCTAAGACGTCAGAGAAGGCAACGCTGGGGGGGGAGGGGAGCTTGGAGGAAATGAGAGAAGTGGTGAAGTTGCTCGTTGAGGGTTGTCATATGTTCCGCAGACCGGCTACTTCTTGTTCATATCCAAACTTCTACAACCAGATCCCGCCACCAACTTCTATATTTAAAATTCATACCCATTTCCAGCGGCAGCCAAGTTCTTTCTTTTCTTTTTACTTAGTTCCTTCGGGGAGTTTCAAAGGGAAAAATAGGAGGGAGAGAGCGACGACGTTATGATTATCAGTGGGAACCGTCGATCAAAGAAAAAAAACGAACATGACAACTAAAGTAAAAACCAACACCTTCAGACGCTTGTGAATGAAAAACTTATGATGAGATAGAGGAAAGAGGGTCTACTTTTAGTCAGTTTCAGCCCGTTTGGCATGCGAGTGAACTGTAGTCAGTACAATTGAAAAATAAATCTAATAAATAATGTAGAAAAACAAAAAACTGCTGAGGCTACTGATCCATTGATCAACTAGTGCGTATAAGATAACATCCTAGACAAATCAGACTTTTTTTAAGTGCTCTTTGTTGTAAAATGCTGCCGGTATCGCGTAGACTCATCGGTTCTATTCGATGAAGGCATCGGCTGTTAATCACTTCTACAAAAATGGTTTTATTCTCTATTCTGGCTCCAGGTAAAGACCAGAAACACTCGGGCGTGGCCATGGTTCTCCAGGTAAAACAACAGGGGCCGTTCAATGTACTTTAGTTCACCTTCTTTTGTTTATATCCTATTATATTCTGTTAACATTATTATTTAACATAATATTGCTTCATGAGAGGTTGAACGCCTCTCACAATACAATATAAATATTTAAAGTATCTATCAGTATTTGTCTTGAAGATCAGTATTTGTCTTGAAGATCAGTATTTGGCATCCACAGTATATGTGTTGAGAAATCTAAAATTAGAGTTGAACAGATTTTAGCATGATATAAATGAGATCTATCACAATATACCTAATTAAAATACATCTACACGATTGAAAACGGACATATACAGTTACGGACAATTTACCCAATCATCTGAAAATAGAACTTTTCAAATATCCAAGGGCAATTATTCGATCCTCAGGTCCACCTTGTGATTAATACTGAGTACATTATCTATAATATTACGATTTAAGATATCTCTGCCCCTACATGATTACGGCTGATCGCATTGTTAAAGGTTTCAAGATAAATGATTATGTCTTACATGTTTTCAATTATGTACTTCATTTTATGTGACATGAGCTTCAAAGAATTATTTCTGACTGCATGGGGTATTATTGGGTAGTACCCCTCCAATGTCACCCTCTTCCTTTGCCTTCCATCCTGGTCCCTACAAGTTACTGGAAAGGGTTATACGTCGACCAAGCCATCGACGTCGTTCAAACCTTCTTATGTCTCCTATTTCTTCAAGCCAAATCATTTTCTTATTATGTCTTACCCTCCGAAGGTCTATATTTCTGTATATGTCCGTATATTCTGTAGAGAACTTTTCCCAATCTCCTGGAGATAATTGTCTTATTGTTTGATCACTGGGTATCTCTCTGAGGGGTGGGGTGAATAAGATTATTGTACATGTGGATCATAAAGATAAGAATACTTCACGTAATCTTGATAATTGAATAATAAGCAACTATAACCAATGATCTTATTTATCCTATATTTACAGATCAGCACTCACTCATCCATACAATAAATACAAATACACACTCCATAACTCTATTTAATTGTCTCCTTCCTCGGACGCGAAGGGCCAGTGGAGGCTCACCAAGAGATCCACAAACGCTCAGAAATTATTTGGAAAAAGAGAGCACTGCCAGGTCTCCCACTATCATAACTTTATACCAGGACACGAGGTCTCATTCATCCTCGAGAAAGATTACAGTGATGTATGCATAATTACTTTGCTTGGGGATTAGACTGATTCGATAAGTTTTAATGAAATTTAGAGGAGTTAGAAAAACTGGGCTCGAGGATGTAAGGTATATCAAGATCCAAGTGCCCCATAGTTCTAGTTCGTATGTCTATTCATATGGTTATGTATGATTTTGTATAATAGTAGTCCTCATTTTATAGGACAGTAGTTACAATATTATAAACCACAGCGGAGAGATAGGACTCTGTGATTAAGAAATAGGCCAATGGTAAATATGTATTGAGCTTTTAAGGGAGCCGGCGTGCCATTAAAAAGGTTAGATTGACATTGTTAGTGTAGTAGGGATAATGGAATAATAAATACAGATTAAGAGGATTTTTGCTTTAGGAGGATGTTACCGGTGAATTTGATAAGTAAAAATACCTAGGAACGCTTTGGCAAAGTAAGTTTCCCAAAAGATAATTGACCTGAGAGGGGTCGAATGCCTTTATCGGATATGGCGAACACCGGAACTCTTAAACTGTTTCGGTTTGAGTAGAATGAAGGTGACTAAGTAAGGAAATGGCTTCAAATTAAGGAAAATGTACTGTTGGAATTCTCTAGACTTTTCACCACCTAACGCAGCCGTGGATCCATCGTCATGGCGGAGTGGATCTAAAGTTTATATTTAAAGAGTTAAAGATAAAGTTTATCTTTTCATATGGGGTCATATGATCATATCAACATTTATCATAATAACTTATTGCCCAATATTACAGATTGTAATTGTATCACAATAAAGAAGTTTCAAAGGTCATTTCAGTTCCCAAATGCCGCTTTGCCAATCAGAAATAATTGTTCTAAGAACAGTGCTCAACAGATTGGCGGGTTCTTTGCCATGGTGTTCTCAAGCGAATTTGGATTGGAATAACTTTTTGAGAGGCTGAGGTAAATGATATTCTATGCAGATTTTTCGGTGACGGTTTAGCAACGATGTCTCCCAAGCAAGTAGTTTTAAGAAACGCTGAATTCATATTGAGTAAGAAGCTATCGTAAGAGGCTCCAATTGACTGGCCCCTTAATAGACTAAAGAGGAGGCAATTCGTGTATTGGACTAAAGGAAACAGTTTGGGTAGAATTAGGGGAATGCTTAGATCAAAGGGCTTGGGTAGGAGGAGAGGACACCAAGGCTTGTAATTGGATAGTTGCCCCTAAATTGTCGTGGAAGGCGTAGTCAAGAAGGTCAGGGTTAGGTGACCAGGTAGAAGTGCCATCAGAGAGACTAGAGTCATTTTTTCATGTGAATGCAAACCAAAATGAACATCCTCATGCATTGGTAGACCTTGAACCTCACTGGTGCATTGCTTTGAGTTCCACACATACACATACACGAGGAAGTCATGAGTACAGAATGGAGATGGATTAAACTTACAATTGAAGTATCTCTATCAAATTAGCAATTCAACCAAGTTTCGATCATAGTAAACAAATGGCTGTAGTAAAATATCTTCTGAATCGTGGTCACTACATTTTTCTCAACCTAACTGTTCCCTCTTTTACAACATAAACTCTGCACTTAGACTCTGAATAAAGTGTGCAAGAGAGAAAGATGGGCTTGGTAGAAGTGTAAAAAAAGAGAAAATATCTGATCCTCTCAAAGAGACTTATTCGGTAATTGCAAAAATGTAATCACTGAACGGTTTCAAACATCGATCAATAGCTTAAATATGACCTCTTTCATTTCGTATCAGCTCTGATCTTTCTTCTTTAGAGCCGGTTTTTTTAAATTTACGTTCCTGTGCCGCCCCGGGCGGAAAAATGAAATAAATCCCAATTTTCATTTCCTCTCGGGAGGACGATTGTTTGCGCTTAAACATCCCCGCGGAGTTTTATGATGAGAATTTTAATACGAACCCAAGTGCTCATTATGTATTCCTAAGAAAAAGATTGAATATAAAAAGTAGATAAATACTTTCTATTCTCTTCATTAGATTTTATTTTTTAAATATCACCATTGTCTCTGGCTTTTCAAACTAGACTGCCTATCAAACCGCACTGCAACTGCAAATCAAACTGCCGATTCCTCTTTTGATATTTTTATTCGTTCGATTTAATTAACTTTTTAATGAGCAAACATTTCATTCTTTTCAGAACGAATTGAGAATAAAAAGTCATCAAATATAATTTAAACACAAATAAACAGCAAGAGCTATTAAATGTATTTTTAATACAACAAACCAAAGTGAAAATTCTTCCCGAAAAATGATGTTTATTCCTTCAGAATTATTAATTTGAATAAAAAACTCATATATAAATTTTTTTTTCGATATCCTCTTGTTACAAATTTATATGTGTACAAAATATAAATTCTACAAACGACCCTATTTACAATTGCTTCATTGTATTTCCTGTAGTTTGGCTGTATTTTATACAAATTCTAGTATTAATTAAATAAAATATAATGAAGAGAATAGAAAGTATTTATCTAATTTTTATATTCAATATTTTTCATAGCAATACATAATGAGCACTTGGGTTCGAAATTGTGACCTGCATTGTACAAAAGTAAAATGAGGTGTACATTATACATTAATGGGCTGAATTTATTAAAAGTGATGGGGCTAATCTTATTTATCATAGACTTAAAATTAACTTACATGTAAGAATAAAAGCTTAAACCAAATCTGAACCTAATTTTCCCCGACAGTTTGTTGCCATCGATGTGGGAAGGGTGGAGGTGTCATAGTGTTAAACACTGGGATTGTGAGGTGCTGCGACAAGTCAAAAAACTTGATGTGTCTCCGGTGGATGAAGTCACCTCCGACGGCACACCAAGCAGTGTGTACAGGTCGGCGTTCTTTACCTCTCGAGAGAGCTATGCCGCACCACATGTTCCAATTCCATACAATATGTGCATTATTATTGTACGTGCGAGAAGGTAATCACGGTAGATGTGTTGCCTACATTCAAGGTTTTTGCTGAATGTTTTTCAAAAACATCTTGTTCCACCCAATGGTATTATATCTAATCACGATCGCTTTACATTCGAGCTGTTCGCGTGACCAATCGTTCTCAATGTCAATTAATCGGGTGACCAATAAAGCGCCAGCCATAAATAGATTGGACAACGCAGAATCCTAGAGCGCCAACTAACAATTAACAGTTTGCAATATTGTTCATATCGTCAATTATAATCGTAAATAGAATGATTGAGGTTTTAAACCCAATTTAGATGTAAATGACACTAATCTTAAGAACAGTCAAAATCTTTGCGTATTAGTTTTTTTTTTTTTTTAATTTTAACTGATTGTTATATATCTATTTTAGAAATAATGACGTTTGAAAACCATTTACTTACGATAAAAATAAAAGCAACCTTATAATTAAAATTGAAAGGTCAATAATTGAATTAAATTTTTTGCCATTAAAAATAGCTTTTTAAAATCAGAATTAATTAGGGTGTTATCGTTATAAGAACTCAACATCATGAACAATAAATCAACAAACGTGTCGATGAAATCGATTTTGAAACCGTAACAAGACCCATGATTGGGTGATGGATTACACTTATCTCAAAACTTTATTTTCATATTTTTTAGTAATATTACATTTCAAAATGTATTCAATGCATATAATTATAAAATTGTTTCCTTCAGTCCTATTGACATCGTCAATAATAATAAATTTCTATTATTAGAATTCTATTATTATATAATATATTCTATCTTATTATTATTTATCTAAAGATTTATTTTTGTTTCTCTTCTTTTTTCATTCAAAATTTCGAGAATACTTTTCATCTAAAGAAATCTATAAAATAACATTATTGTGTCGGCTAGAAAATGTTCACTGTTACTTTTGGTAATCTAAGTGGGCTATGTCATAGAATAAATATATACTTTTCATCGTGCTCTGATGATAAATAATATATATCGTTTATTCACATTATTCATTATCTCATTTACCAGTATCTTTTTGATACTCTCTAACGTTTATAATGGTATCTCAAAGAGGTTTATCGTTTTTCTTAAATTGCGAAATTCGTAGAAAACATTGATTGCTTTGACATTGATTACGCCGACACATCCAGTAATACACGCACTCATACTCCGGATACCGATATCTCGGAAATATCTCGAGACCTCGGCCCAGTATCTCGAAACGGTCAATTAGTCTACCATAAAAGGGTCATGACCTACATATACTCATGTGGATGTTATATCACACATTTATTTCTTCAGTCGATAATAATCACACATTTACAAACTTTATCAACCAAATTAGCATCTCGTGACAATTCAATATACATGACTACAAAAGATCGACATAATCGTACTACTAACGTTAATGAACGCCCTGACCTACATAAACATAAAATGAAGGCAAAAATATATTAAATTATAAAAATTAGAGATACATAAATAAAAGTCAAGAAAAAAAATGACAAAAATATGGGGAGTTAAATAAACACGGAACAATTAACAATATGGATTAATAAAACAATATTGTTTTACACCAGCCTTATTTGAGGCCTGTTATTCTCAGATCTGTGCTGTTTGTAGTCCCTCTAAGCAGTCTTTAAGCTGTCACCATTTTCTTTTTAAAAAAAAGATGGGAGGGTCTCTTACACAACTACCGACATCTATTGCCGCTCTAGTGTCTCCATCTCATCAGCCATTAGACCGCGTAATTTATAAACTTTTAAATTACATCTGGAAAAGTTTAAAAGCTAACAATACCATCAGTAGCAAAGTGTAGCTATAACTGTTTTAAGAAAATAATAGAATTTCTTAAATAATACTTTATTTTTAAACGATATGCATTTTGCACTTTTGGCCAGTCATAGAACTTGTGGTATAAAAAAAAAAAAAAAATGTTAATTTCCTTTATTGTGCAATAATTACAATCTGCCTTTTATAAGGCAATAAGTAATTAAGATATATGCTCTCATTCATACAATATTTACAGTTCATCATTCACTCGCTCATTCATACAATATTTACAGTTCATCATTCACTCGCTCATTCATACAATATTTACAGTTCATCATTCACTCGCTCATTCATACAATATTTACAGACAGCCCAGAGACCCCCCAAATCCACCGCAAAGAGAAAGCGGAGTCTTGGGAAGTCCCCCACGCTCCTCCTTCAGCCTCGTCACTGGATACTAGCCAGTGGAGGCTGACCAAGAGCGCGAGAGCCACAGACGCTCAGGACACGTGGTATAAAAAAAAAAAAGTTTTTTTTTTAATAAACCATCAAGCGTGATCGCCAAACCACATTAACACGTGTAAGTTCCTTCAAACTCATCAGAAGTTCTTTAAATTTCGCGGAGAAAATCCTTTGCTCGAATTACAACTTTTTCGAATTACAACAAGAAGTTTCTATTTCAGCCATATCAAATCTCGTGGTACATAATCTGTGACTCTATGTACGTTTTTAGGTAATTTGAGACTATGTTCTTTATTTTTATGTTCGTTATTGTTATTATTAAATTATCTTACAGGTCAAACAAGGATCAAACTCCAGAAACAGCTCTGATGATAACACGTGGTCATGGAAGTTTTGGCCAAAAATTAAAGAAATTCTTCATTTGCGGACTCTTAGAGAGGCTGTAACTAAGTTTCTCTGTTCTATGAAAAACTAATTTCTTGGGTGGTATCACACAATTAAGGGTTTCTATTATTTTTCTAATTATTCCCTATTTAATGATTTCCTGAGTTTTATTGAATTATTTTTACAGCACAAACATCCAAAATTAGTTTATCTTACCGATTACAACGCTCAATGGAATTTGTCACAATTGCCATAAAAAGCAGTGTTAAATAAAGTCCTAGACAAAATTAGTGCATCATTTCATTTTTCGTAAGATGCGATAGATAAACAACAACCTCTCCTATTATTCTAGGCTATTTTTTGGTAACCTGGTCAACATTAGAGCAGCAAATAGAAAAATAACAAGATAAAAGGTCCCTTCCTGTTATTGAATGATTACTTTTTTCCATTGTTTTTTTGAAGTTACTGTTGTGTTCCAGTTTTCTAGAGCTTTATTATGGATAGGCCTGAAGAAATTGCAGTTAGAGTACTAACAATCTTAGGAGAATCCTATCACAAAGGAAAATGGCCATGCGCTTGAACGTTGGCCATAAACCAATCGTCGGATACTCCGTTTGGATTTAGGAAGACAGGCAACAACCGTAGCAGACCTAGGTAGGAAGGCCATTTCAGAATGCTTTTGGCCTTAAGATAAAGGTTTCAAACAAGTCTACAACTCCGAAATTAATTTCATTCGACCAGAAAAGTGGTGATTTCAGACAACAATAAGACGGCACCTCCGAAGTGAATGTGACCTCCAAACGCCCGCCGATGGCTCAAATCTCACCAGACAGCATCAAGTAGCCAGACTTGAAGACTTGAATTTTCACGACAGCATGAAAATTGATCAATCGGTTATTGGAGAGTGGTTTTGTTCAGCGATGAGTCAAGGTTTTTCTCCAGGTGGTCGGATAAGGATAAGATGCCCTGGAGATCGGTTTGCTTCCTGTAACATTTTACGAAGAGTAGAGTTTGGAGGTGGTTTGTTGTGGGTTGGCATAAGTTCGGAAGCCCACACAGAGCTTCCACATAACTAACAAGGGCTCACTGATTACAGAAAGGTATTTACGTTCATCCTGGAGGAATATGTAATGCTATTTGCACAATCTATTCAGGAAAATTTCCTTTATCTCCAAGACAATACGAAATATACCGTGCCTATTGTGACTGCCGACTTCCAGGAAAAAGGTATCAATCAAGGGGCAGAAGCCCCTTCCTGCAAGTCCGGACCTTAATCCAATACAGCAAGTGTGGGATATGATGAAGAGGCGTATCAGAGCTCAGAATCATGCACCAACGATACTTGTCGAACTACAAAAACGCACTATTGGAGAAGAGTACATTGTATCATGAATGCCTATATGACTGGGTGCTGTTAGACAAGCAAGTTGAGTTGTTACCAGATACTAAAACTGTAAATATTGAATTAATTCCACTTTTGTGATCCATTCTCACGTCACGACAGTTTGTAACATTTCCCTTGTTTTTTATCTTACTTACCAATCTGATGTTGATCATGTCACCAAAGAAGAGGTTGTTGTTTATCTATTGCATGATATGGAAAATGACGTGATTCTCTAATGCCCAGGAGTTTATAAAAAAAAATCATTAATGTGATTAATTTTTTTTAATTATAGACAACTAAATTCCCCTCATATTACACACGGTCTTTATTAGTGCTTCGAGATCTTTAATTTGATACCTAACACAATATGGTAGGAAACACCTTTTAATTACAAAACTAATATACACGCTGTAATTTGCTATGGGGCTGGTTTTATTTTTAACACTATCCATGTATTAACTGAAAAACTCTTACAAGTAATTAATTAATCGATAATCCTTAGTTTTATGGAGCTAAAAATATTTTTCATGCAATCGAATGGAATATTGATATACAATTTCAGCCAGGCACGAAACCCTAAAAGATCATAAATTATTAAACAATGACTTTTTGAAACAGCATAAATCTCATAAACGGATTTGAATTGAATGAATAAAAGGGATTATGAAGTTTGTTTAGCCGGGAGCAGGTTCATGTGCAGAATGCTCTGCTCCGGAGAGATAAGCCCTGTGACAAAAGCAGAAAACGGAGGCTATTCTAATGGAAAAGGAATTGAAATCTACCCGTCCCGGCATCAATCAATAGACATAGCCTCAGGCTGTTTAGAGGACCAACTTTGTCACAGCTTCGGGATTAGTGGAGAGTCTGTCACAGGGTACATTCTAACTTTTATTCGTTTCACCCTCCCTTGAGATATAATACAAACTGATATCTATAATTGTTCATCCGGACAGACCCTGATCGTACTAATGTATAATAAATAAAATAATAATTAAACAACGAGCAGATGCTCTAAAAAGAGAGAGATTAACAATTTACGCTATGTTTCAAAAACAGCTTTTATATCTTTAAATAAAATTTGAATATTTCCTTTATGTATATATATATATACATCTTTAAATGTTGTGTTTTGTTTCTAAAGATGTCTGATAAAATAGCTGTACTTATGGAATATAGCCTCAGGATGATACAAATATTATTATTATTCTTGATGATTATTTCAATAAAATAAAATGTATATGTAAATATGGTTCCATTGAATATCAGGTAGGAGATGAAAAATCTAAAGAATAAAATTCAAAACGTAACAAAATAAAAATAAGTCAATGAGACACTTAGACTCAATTCTGTACTGCGGTGAATTGAAAATAAAGAGTTTTCGTGTCTCTTTTTGACTTTGATGAAAAATTAAAAGAAATAATTACAGAGACTGGAAGCCTTTTGTAAAAAAATACAATTTTTCCATGTAGTGTACTGCTAAATTGTTAATAGTCAAGGAGGGCTCTCGTGTGGTGTTATGAATAGCGTAACTCCTTCAATCATGATTTGAAGTTTCTGGATTTAAAACCCTAATGGAAAGAGAATTTATTTCATTCTATACCTAGATCGAGATGTCTCCCATGTGCTTTCATCTGTAACTACGATTATATTATTAAAAACACAATAAAGTGTTTAAGGAAGGTATAGTGACCACTAACTACATAAGATAAATCACCCTATACTCTATTGTATACATATTGTAAATTAACTTAAACAAATGTAAATAACATTACCAAACCATAAATCATTGTAAATGTTGTAAACAAGAAAGACGCAACCGCAAGCCAATTAGTTATATGAGCTGTAGCACTCGCTACCCGTAGCAGGTACTAGACGACCCAAATTGCCGAGCCTGCCGTGGGGGCCAGAGACCCTTAACCGGGTCAGGTATCGGACGCAAAGGCCACCAACTGTTAGAGAACAAAAGCCACCACATACTCAACTGGCATTGGGTACAATAAAACCGAAGCTGATTAGCTACTGAGGAAGCCAGCTGGGTATTTAAGACCGGAGGTTTGGGCCTGTAATTCATTATCCTGACGACTGGGTGACTGATGGCTTGTGGCTGCTCTAATGTTTAAAACTTGGCTTCCTCATTTATGAAAACCTCTGCATCTCTCTCTCCTCACTTTGCTACGTTTTAGTCCGGCCTTGTCAGACCCCACACCTTCCTAGTGGGAATCTCTGCCTTCGTCTCGCTAAATCTAGCACCTCCTTGGGAGAGATCTCTCCCTGTGGACAACGGTTGTCGTGGCCCAGCAAGCTTACCAAGCAGTGTTCCCCACGGCGATTCAGTCTGCCTCTCTCCGGTTCACACTCGCTTTTGGGATCGCTTATCATCAGATACCGAGTGTGAATTCGTGGTCATTCCAAGACCACACAAACTACCTATACTACCTGCCCTATACCTCTTCTCCTGAACATAGTGCATTGTCGGGGCACATACATATCAAATATGGAGTCAGATAGTAAGACCGTCATGAAACGATTGTCCAGGTCATAAACATAATCAACCCTCACTTCGTCACCAGGGCTAGGGTAACTAGGCACCTCCCTCGTTACGACCCGACAGAAGGGTTACGAATATTGAAGAACGCCTGCGTGAGGTATAATTTATAAAAGTGTTACTGTTAACGGAGCCAGTCTATTGAATGGTCAATGGGGGAAAATTTATGACTATTACCTCTACAGTATTTTTCAGAAGTTACTTATTAATGAAAGTACAAATATAGCTCAAATACGCCAGTTAATAAAAATTTAAACTATTATTCAGTATTCCCGCTATATATTAGACACGTGGCATGGATGTAATATTTTATCACAACTACTGATTGCACAATTAAGAGAGATTGCAGATTTTTATCAAACCAAGATTTTTCAGGGAAAAAAAAACCAAAACGAAATGTGATTCTGGTATCGTTTGTTGGATATTCGACCAGTCCTCACACACAAAGGAATAAACGACTTTCTTTTGTAATAATTGTTTTATATTAACGAAGTGAATGGTGTTTTACAGATATATAATCTGATTTCTCCTGTGAAATGTTTTGAAGTTGACAACACTCAGAGGCAAATTCATTTCTGGATTTTGATCATTGTTGGATCTCTAAAGGTCGATTTAATTTAACCCTGCAAGTCTTCGTTTCCGGGTATGTTCTGGTGAGTTTAAGTGAAAGTAACTAAATAAATGTTATGGAGATAGGCAAAACCGAGGTACGATCCTCGTCTGTGTTGTGTTTTATTTGGCTAACAACGTTTATATTTAAATTTTCGTGACTTAGTTTTTAAACTTCAGAATCAGGTTCTTCTCCAACGGTTTAGGATGAATGTTCTTTAACAACTAAGATAAATGTATTTTTAATTGTGTTGTGAAATAACCCTGGGGCAAATTTCTAATATTATTTTAGGAAAAGAGTTCCACGGCAGGAACTTGAACACGGCCTTCTTGCTTCGTTACTAGTAAGTGCTCTTCTTACTGACATGGCCGAGTCCTGGCAGATAAAGTTACTTACTAGCTGCTTGGCGATTAGAACTTATACGTAATTCAGATTCGGCCCATTGCGCTATTTGTCAACATCAACAATGAACAGTATGTTTATACAAGGATATCCTGCATGAAAACATTGTGTTAGGAGATCTCGAAATTTAAAGTTTATGATATTTAATTAACAGATAAATTTTATGCAATCAAACCAGTCTACAATATAGATAGATGAAAACTTTTGCTAGGAGCCTTCTAATGCTAATGTTTCTTCTATAAACCTTTTTTCCTGCTTCGAAACTTTGAGCAGAGATTATTAAAAAAATACAAATTAATTAGCTAAAACAATAATAGGGAATGTTTGTATTGTATCTCTCTTATGCCTAAGATGTTATATTCCTAGGTGGATTGCTTGTTTTAATGCAAAACAACTTCAGCAATTCGATAATATTTGTCAGATGTAATCATTATTGGAAAATTAAAACAGCACTTGTGTGTCATATAAAATATAGACACTTAAATGAGAATGATCCTCTTCACCCTTTGAATAAAAATAATCCACTATTAATAATTAAGCCGAGCGCTTTCGGTGAACTTCATTACCATTTTTAAGACTGTTGCATGAAAATAAAAGATAAAACAGTTACATCTTAATAAAACAATTACGCTATACATAAGTAGCGCAGTCAAAGTCAATAAATGTAAAATAAATAAAAAAGGAAAAACATTCCATACAAATTGTAGTCAAATTCACATAAGATATTTTCAAAAATGGTTTGAGGTCCTACAACTACGCCGGCACCTAGGCGTAGCCGATTTTTGAAATTTGAAATTAGTGATATTTTGTTCTTTACCCTGTCTTCGAAGAAAGGATATACTGTTGTCTCTATTTATGGACCGTTTGTTAGAAGCGTACTTCAAAACATAGCATATGCTAATTTTAAGATATGAATTGTGGGGGAGACGTTAAATAATTGTGTTATTTTTTTCATAGCAACAGCCAACAGTCACCACCATTCAATGGAAAGGTGTCAAACATTATTATTTTGATTGGTAGTGGGGGGGGGGGGAGATATGTGTTTTACGACTTTTAAATTAGAACACTTAGTTATTATTTAAAATTCAAGGATTTACAATAACACCGCAAAGGTGAAAAGTCAATTGATAGGAAAAACCGACAGCTTAAGTCTTAGCCATCAACAGTTTAGTGAAGAATTCACCGCAACTAAAGAAATAAATGATATAAATTTACTAATATATTTTTTCTTGATACATTTTATTTGATTCGCTACTCAATAACTTTTGAAAATTTCACATTCACTGCTGCTATAAATTAGCCTAGACCCCATTTGTTTTGACATTGGTCCTATTTTAATTACACTGAAACAGTTTGGATAAATGGCCAAATAGAAATTTGGAGCTTTCTAATTCAAACGACACAATGTTCTTTAAATATCGTTATCTTGACAGAAGCCTTTTGTATTGGGAAGAATGAATAGAAAAAAAATGTATAACATTGTCGTTTCAACCCCCTAAATAAAATTCAGTGGGGAATTCTAGTAAAGAGTCATTGGTTATATATAATATAATTCCAATAAAGAAAACTTTTGTTTATCATATGAGCGTATCGTAGGATGTACGTAGGTAGGAGAAAATGCGTCCTGTTCAAGGAAGGCCCTTTGTTTCGGGTCGGAGTTGGAACAGTTGGAGTGGGAGATACATACATAGTGAAAGATAGCAAAGATAGGTGACATGACTGACCTGTGACCTGTGCTTCGAGAGGCGTGACCTGCTCCTCGGTGGTCCTGAACAGCTTGGCGTACATCACCGTGTCTGACTGAGCGCTGGCCCCCACTTTATCAAACTCCATCGCTGCTGCTGCAACATACAAACCAAACAGAGCTCACTCTTCTGTGCCTCTTGCGTAACGGCGTACATGCGGGGTTTCTAATTGGGAGATAGTGGGAGGCTAAGCAATCTATTATGGGACAGTTCAAGAGTTGGATCAAATATAGAGTGATGAGTCATCTGTCGGAGGTTGTGCCCGTGTTGGCAGCGGCGTCGGGACGCCTGGCTACCGATTATTTTCCATGCGGGACCCAAACTTACTCATGCCTTTCCATATTAAACTACAGTAAAAACTAGTACAAATGACAATTGTGAGAGCTCATATATAAACGAATTCATAAATATTAGAACTTAACATACGTGGAAACCCTATTTGATGCTGATCGAGTTTTTCTCAATTGTGACTAAAAAAATCACCATCACTTCTCCACTGAGCACATCAGCTGTTTCATATTTTTTTAGGCTAATATGAAACAGCTGATGTGCTTTATTTTTTTAGGCTATTTTTTAGGCTATGTCAGATTTATTTTGTATACGTGATATTTTTCTTAACCTATAAACTTATTTTGACTGTCCTGAGAGCATCAATAAATTCTCAGATACTGAAGAGCTTGGACGATGGCTGGAGGTAAGCACTTATGATAATGCAGATAACATTAACAATAAATATATCGCCTATTTTAAAGGCACCGGGTAACTACCAGAACAAATGATCTGTTCTTATGGCTTGACTAACCCAAAGAGTTCTATTTTTGGAGAGGTGCCGTGCTGTCTGTCTGTCACCTAATGTTTCATTTTTTTTTATTCTATTTTTACTGACTAAAATGCGTGCACGCTATAATTATAACTCGTATATACACTTTTTTTTTTAGGTTAAATTACACCAAGTCATTGTGACACTTGATACGACTGCATGAATCACCGATCGTGTCTAAGCAGATCTGAAATTGTTTAATTGTGACAATTTCTCAGTAGTTGGTAACTCAATTTTTGCTGTTATGAGTGAAAAAAAAAACTGTTAAGCATCTTTTAGATGCCTTAGTGGTGACAACCATGCCTAGCACTAAAGCTATGACAACCACGATTGAAACAAGGCAACTAGTGGAAGGTGATGCTGGCAGTCAAGGTTCGGCAACGGGTTATAGAGAAACAACAATGGAGTTAATTAAATTCGCAATATCTATCTTCAAATCATTAGTTTTGGGAATAAATTATAAAATTATATTGTCAGCACTGCCTTGTGCCACAAGTCATAGGAAAAAAAAATTCGAATTATTAGTTATGCTTATTAGCTTTAAAGCTTATCCGGGATCGTTGAAATAACTAGACGATTCTAATCTGTTTGAAATATAATGCTTATTACAAATACATAATGTAAACAAGCTCCACCATACGACCGCAGGAGGGAAAACAACATGCACTAACCTAATCGCTAAAGTTATAAAATATACTGAATTTTTAAGAGAAACCAAGTGGCAAGGTAAAGCCGAAGAAAGAACGTGGAGGGTCTGTTGTTAGAAACAATCCCTGACCGATTCTGAGCCGTGACTTTGGCTTGTTTCCAGCCCATTTCTGATCTTGATTACCTGTGTGGAAACCTTCATCGGATTCGCGTTGTCAACAGCCATCAGTGCCCGCTCTAAAATAAGAGAGAAGGTATGACTGCAGAGAAGCTCCTTAGGTGTTCTGCGGCCCAAAATACAATTTTGGATAATTCATACCAAGAAAGAGTCAACATGTGAGTCAGTATACTTTACATGATACAGTATTTTTCACATTTGTGGTTCTCACTCTTCTAACATTAAATACCGAATTGGAGATGGGGGAGAAGACCTCTCCACAGACTAAAAACCTAGTATTACTTTTATAAGTCTCTTTTTAGAGTGTTGACTCGTTAGAATATTATCTTCAAATAGTGTTTGGTCCCATATTTTTTTTTTATTATTTTTTTTCACTCACGTAATTATAACAATTAATTTTATTTATTTGTTAAAAGAAAAACTAAGATTGTAATATTTTGTTGTATTGAGATGTATAATTAAGAATTAAGGCTGTTTACGTCTAAGCAAATGATATGGTGAACTCTAATGCGATCAGCATCGATTTTGTTTTTGCATTGCGGATCAACTCCGATCGTCAGCGAATTACCGGCTCAGTTCCATGAGATTTGCGAATGAAGAAGGACCCTCAGAAATTTTTATGATGACCCCACATTCACACTACTTCTTCCTCGCTGACTGTACACTGGATATCCACCACCCACCCACGCTACCAATTGTTTGGAGAGTGAACATCGAAAAGAATTTTTTCTTCTCCACTTTGGGATCACCGGTAAGAGGTTATTTTGCTAGTACACACACCAACTATCTCCAGATTCAGCTCACACCATCCTTCTACTTGCAAGAATAGAAGGATATTGACTTTTGGTGATTGACACTATTAAATTTAGTAAATATAGAATTTAATTCATTTTTATTTTTATTAAAGTGAAAAGACATTTATATTTTTGTTATCTATGTTTCTTTCATTTTATTTTTAGATTACTAACCCAGTTGCTAACATTACTTTTTTTTGTTTATATATTCGATTTTGAAAAAAAAGTGTACTTTTAATAATCATTACATATGTATTGCCATTTTATAATTTTAGTTTTATTGTATAATCTTTCCTCGATTATATTTTGTGTACACAATCTTGTTTTTTTTTTTTTTTTTCTCTCTCTCTAGATAACCAAAAGTTTTTTTTTTCTTTTCCTTTTGTTTTTTGTTGTTTTCTGGGAAAATGCAGGCACCCATTCTTGAACTTTTTTGCTGAATTTCACAGCCGGTAATTCGCAAGGGACAGAAGTTCGGCGACGTAATTTTACTAGCCCCTTCTTCCACAAATAGTAAGCGTTATTTCGAGGGGTCATAGAATACACCTTTGAAATTTCTGGTCGATTGAATCATTTTTACGCAGTAGAACATGTTTGTGGCCAATTCTCTTTGGATTGTTGTTTTCTTAATGTTTTTATTGAATATATTCATGCATCGTTGCCACTTAGAGAATGACAAATTGATTTATGATTCAATTCAACGACTTTATAATTCAAAGGAATGCTTTTAGGAGGAACATGATACTACATTCATGGCAATAAATGAATAAATAATAATTCATGAAAAACTATTAGGAGATTTATTATCTAACATTAACTGTACGGAAAAAGATGGGAAATAGCTCAATTGTCTTCCTGTTCTCCTGTACAACCCCTGGAAAATGTATTTAAAACACTTTCATGAAAACTTATTGAACAATGTATGATTTATTCGTGGCATTTATTAACATTTATTATTTGATATTTTTTTTTTTTTAACGTGAAGGGGATAATTGTGACCAATTAAGTTTTACACCGGTAGCGCTCCAAATAAATTTACAGCTCACTTTAAAAGAGTTTCTACAAATAACCAAAGTTTACCGCAACAGATAAAAAGTAAAAGTGTTGAAGTCTTGCAATCCGGGACAACATTTGGAAGAAATTTCTGGACAGTTTTTTCGTCGACTACAAATTGAATACGAGCAATCCAATAAAGTTCTAACATCAGCCACGCCTTAGTGACTGAACCCAATTTATCCAAAAAAAAAAAAAACTAAGGAAATGGAAAAGGAAAAGAAAGGAAATTGGACGTGCGACCCTGTTTGATGGAGGGTGGGCGGTGGGTCTATTTTTCTAAAACGAATTATCACACCATCAGTAAGATGAAGGAAATAAATTATAAGTCATTTTTAATTCAAGAGGGAAAGAATGTTGAATTTTCTCTAAATTTAAAATATTAACTAAAAACAAGTAATATTCGATAAACAGACCAAGTAAGATCACGAGGTAATATTGAAAGCGATAATAAGCCTTAAGACTCAATATAAAAGTTTATAATAATAATATATTGAAGTCGTCACGGTTTTGGGTATCCATAAATCGTGGCGATGATAGAAGACATGGCACGGTTTTGAAGAACAAGTCGACCTGAACGAATGACAGAAGCAAGATGAGTCTAATCAAAGGATCCATTTGGAGGTAGGCATGTATTCTTCATTCATTTTTGTCGAGCTCAGATAACCGAGTATCCCCAAAGTGGGGAGGAGACGCCCGCCTCGGGCTAGGGTCGCTACATCCTCTTAGCCGCCTAGAAAGAGATAAGGCGGGCGGACCTGTGGTCTTTCACCCTGGCTGCCGGCCTAGTCGGCGGGCAGCCTAATTTGTTTTGATCAGACTCCATAAGATCTTAGAAGGTGTGTGCCACGACAAAGCACTATGTTCAGGAGAAGAGGAACAGGGTAGGTTTAGAGGTAGTTTATGTGGTCTTGGAATGACCACGAATTCACACTCGGTGTCTAAGGGTAGGCAAAAACCGTTCGGATCCCAAAGGCGAGTGTGAACTGGAGAGAAGCAGGCTGGATTGCCGTGGGAGACGCTACTTGGTAAGTTTGTAGGGCCACGACAACCGTCGTCCGTGAGGGAGAGGTCTCTCCCAAGAAGGTGCTAGTTTTAGCGAGACGAAGGTGTCCCACTAGGAAGGTGTAGGGTCTGACAACGCCGGACTAAAACAGCGAGGTTATGAGAGAAAAATGCAGAGGTAGTTGAATGAGAAGACCATGGTTTTGAGTAGAGAGCAGCAAGTGCCAGTGCAGAGAGAGAGAGAGAGAGAGAGAGAGAGAGAGTGTTCAAGGTGCCGGTTTGTTTTTTTCTGATTTTCACCCTATGGGGCGTTACTTATATAGGTAGGCTAGCCGTGGTTGGGAGCTTGCCCAGAACAACTGCAACAAATGAAGTCCAGGCTTTTCGCTTAGCCTCGTTCGTCGAATTTACGATAGCAGGATCCTTATTGAGTTGTCTTATTTATGGGCTGTCAAATATTCCTGCTTTAATTTTTATGTACTCAACTGAGGCGTTTTTCCCCCATACATAAAAATCTTGATCAGTTCCGATAAAGGCTCTTGTTAAGCTTTTATTGTTTCATAAGGCCCAGCTTTATATGCAGTTCTTTCCCTGCGCCCGTGTTTTGTCTCTGCTATTCAAGAGGCACAAAAAGTAAGGATATTTGGTGTGATCACTTTGATGTCCAAGGAGAAAGTGTAACATTTTAAAGTCCACCCAAACCGCCCATTGATGTTTGTAATACTTTATTTTCTCCAAGACCAAAGCTATGGTATTATGTTCTTGTCGACAGCAAACTGACAACAGAGCAAATGCACAAGACCCAGCCCTTGTTTAGAACTGCACATTTCGAGTAGAACTGCGAGTTAAACTTTTTTCTTGTAGGCCAAAAAAAAATTCCGATTTTAAGTTTTTTTTTCTACCGTGACAACATTGTGCGCCATTCTATGCATTTGACTATTTTTTTTCACAGTTCAATGAATGTACTTATTTGATTTTAAAATTGCGTAAAAAAAACTTAATAATTTTATTTAGAGTTAAAAATTTAGCCCGAATAAACTCCTGTATTGAAATCATTTGATTTATGGGGCAATTAATATCCTTATTGTAATTAATATTGCTGTAATATGCGGAAAGACAAGAAGCTACAACTTATACAAGCAGCAGCCTGATTAGTTTCGGATTGGGCAACATTGAATAATGTTTGAAAGGGACTCCACAATAGGATTAATCAAGGATCCCACCAACCGATTCAGTGATTGCGAACATCGGCATGGCTTTACCCCGTATGTCTTCGTTTAAGTCTAATCATTGCGTATATTTCTCCTGTTAGCTAAACTGTTACTTTATCTCATACCACAAGCGTAAATTTAATAATATAGTATTGCAAATTATTAAATATTGATAAAATTCCGCTAACACGGATCATAAATATACTTGTCTCTTTTGATGCTAATAAATATATTTAACTAAATTTATAATAATTTTAAAATATTTTCAACGCATATATTTTAAATATAGATAGATGGATAAAAAAAATTATTTGGGCACTAATTCCACTTTGAATAATAACGAATTACAGATAAAAAAATAATTTCTGGCAAATAAAACGAACTATTACATTATAAAGACAAATTACAATGTAAAATAAAGGCTTATATAAAACAAAATTACATACAAGCAAAATATATGTAAAGAAAATGTATTTCTTTAATTTGAATTAGCGCGCGCACCAACGTAGATAATGCACAGGCGTTGAAGAGAATGATACTAGCGTTATCAGCAGGGAGGTTACGTGAGTGTTAGGCAAGCAGTGAAAGCAAGCTAAACTTAATATTTGACTTTAATTATTTGTTATTATAAAACAAACAGAATTGACAGGAGAATAAACATTGAATGTCGTTTCTTTGTTTTACAGGTATGACTTTAGATTTTATTTGTAAACCCGTAAACTAATTATCAATTAAAAGAAAATAAACTTTGTTTTACAGAGCAACACAACCTTGTTTTTCTGACGTCCCTAAGAACCATTATATATATTAAAGTGAAAACCATGGCAGAAGCCAGCCCGACATCTGGGTATATAAAGAGCAAATAATGAAAAAAAAATATGAATGCAAAGAATAAAAGTATTTAAATATAATAAAGTGAATAAACTATTCTCATATTAGGAACCGTTTGTTGCGGATGTTACAGAATGGAAGGTTTTGAAGGATAATTCGTGGTCTATATTATGATTCAGAGAATGCTAGAGAGAGGACTGGAGGAAAGATCGTATGCTGCAGATTCATGGGCAGGAGTAAAGTCTGAGAGACAGGATCTTGTGGTCCGGGAGTTGACTTATTATTTTAATAGTAAACTATTTTATATATAAGGAGGGTGAATCTATTAGCAACTTCAAAGGTCTTTTTAGTAGAGAAACTAGGCATTTTTTTTCGTAAAATCGTTTAAATGCCACAATGATAAGAGTAGAGTAATTTCTGAAAATAAAAGTACAACTGATTGATGTATTGACCTACAATATGTAACCAAATCCAACATTAAAAAATGCAATTAATTTGATGTGGTGGAAAAATTATAATTGTTTTATTTTCAATACTATATCCCTATCAAAAGCTGTATGAAACTTAATAAGTTCAAATTAGAATTGACATTGATTCAGACGTACTAACTAGGCATAGGAACCCATTCAGAAAAGGAATCGGACGGCAGCAACAAATTACACAAAAAATCCGGTGGTAATTACTGGAGACCATGAATCAGGCGATGGGACCAATTAAAATCAGTAATTCGACGTTAGTGCTAC
Organism: Acanthosoma haemorrhoidale; assembly: GCA_930367205.1. NCBI lineage: Eukaryota > Metazoa > Arthropoda > Insecta > Hemiptera > Acanthosomatidae > Acanthosoma > Acanthosoma haemorrhoidale. The sequence goes on along the minus strand of OV884014.1, from coordinate 82,923,241 downwards.
CACAAAACATTCGCAATTAAAAGTTCCGATTCATTGCATGATCTGTGGAAATTTGATATTCATAGTCTTTAAATACATAATCGACATAGGTTATAATTACCGTGTCATGTTGACTAATCCATGCTTTAGTCCCTGTTCAAATTTGGAAGTGTCCATCCGGTTATTAAACCATGGTTAAAATAAAAGCTGTACTTGTGCCTGTGTTCCTAGTCCGTGGTTTACAAATAATTTGGTGAAGTGACCTCACGCCGAGGACAATCGGCCATCCCATATGTTCAACGACTCATCTGTTAAAATAATTCCAATGATTAATTAATTGATTGATTAATAATCTAACCTTCATATTTTCCTAACTGCATTAATAATTACTAGCACATTGGCACTTTGGCGAACGTTCTAGGATCATCGTCGACATTTCAAAGGTTGAAGCAAAATAAAATTTAAATTGTTTCTTTAATGGCCTATTTTCATTTTTGTCTTGGTTGATAAATTTATTTTTAAGTTTAGTTAAGTCCTCCCAGTATCCAATTTTTATCCTATGAACATGTTTTTATTAATTTTAATATACACTTTTTCTGGTCTACCCAAAATTTATTTTACAACGTAAATTTTAAATACTTAAAAATGGCAATAAAACCGCCGAACTACTCATATCCGTTTAAATTAAATTGTTGGCAGACCAAAAGGAGTTCATATTTATTAATATGAATACTCCACCCTTCCAATATATTGTTTTTTATTCTGATATAAGGTTTAAGTTAACCTTGTCTGGTTGTCTGGAAGTTTACATAAAAATAGGCAGTGGTTTTTTATTTAATAACTATCGACCCTAAATGGAGTGTCTTAGGTTTCAATCAGTTATTATGTGTACAATCGGATTCAACAAAATAAATGAATTTATTTATTTGCCCTTAGTGATTGGTAAGCATCACTTGTTATTTTGATAGACTTAGAAAAAGCGGTAAATTGGGGAGTATTCGTAATTCCCAGAGTCACGCTGCATATTCGAGTCTATTATTATTGGGTTGGTTATGCTGTTATCTAACCAGTGTTACATCGTGCTTTATAAAGACTTTTGTAAAGTGTGTTCATTAGTTCAGTTGTAAATAAATAGAGTTCACCAGTCAGTGTAATATGAACAAGCTATCATATTATCGCTCTGTTTGACAGCGTTTTGGTTTTCTCCTGTCAAAGTTGGCAAAATCTCTAGGTACGTCATTTAGAGCGACTAATAGATATTGCATATTTGATACATTCCAAGCTAGTTTTATTAGGTTTTTTCTGTCTCACTATTTGAGCTATTTACAATTTTTGTGTTTGATAAAAGACGGGCTTTAGTAATCAAAAAGGCTTTTGAAAATTTGGTTACATTGCCATATGTTCTAAGCAGGATGTTCAAAGAGGTTTAGTAAGACTAAAACATCGCTCGAAATATACGTTGGAATACTTCAAATGGCCGTAAAAATATTATTTTATGGCGTTGTAACCTAATTTTATTCCGAGGAAATTGAGCGCTGTTGAGGGGATATTTTGAGATAGGGTAGGAGTATTTAGCCTGGGTCCCAAGGCTCCCTTTTGTGGTCCTGTCGACTGAGGCTTGAATACACAGGCTAAAAGGTTTTATTGAGCCTGTATTATGCCTGCTTGGGTCTCCCTTTGCAAATATTATATTTCAGACCAGTACATTTGGGCGGACCATGTTAGTGCTGCTCACTTCTCACGTTGCTCATTTGTCAATTTTATATCGAGTGAGAGATGTAACCTGTGAGCCTCTTGGTTGAGCTGTAAGTTCTTTGGCGAGTGAGTGACACATATGTTGGAGAGTTCTTATTTTTGGTCATTATGTTTTTTTCAAAACTGGAAACTATTTGAGATTACTCATATGTCTACTACTGCTTGACGTATAGATAGACATATTTTTTACGTGAACATATGTTCAGAATGAACACCCTTAATGAATTCACTGGCTAACAGAAAATAAGTAGTGCAACACAAAGAGAAGGGGTATCTTAAGTAAAATAAAGAGTTTACTTCTGTATAAAAAAGAAACACACAACAAAATGATAATATTCTTTCAATAAAATCTTCCAGTAAGTATGGTTACACAATGATACGGAGACTAAGACAGGCAAGAAACATGGAGACTCAAGTGTCGTCACAGGAGAACACAGAAGACTTCACTGCAAGGTGAGGATGGATGATGGAAATGCTCTTAAGCGTGGACCAATTACGTTGCTCAAATATATTCCGTCAAGTTTCCTTTACAGACTAGTCAGCTCAATACCACCTGAGCAGCAACCAGTAAGATGGGAACACTGTGATTTCGAGAGCACCCGATTAAGTAGTACTACACAAAGATAGGGGTGGATCTTAAGTAAAATAAAGAGTTTACTTCTGTATAAAAAACAAACACACAACAAAATGAGAACATTCTTTCAAAAAAATCTTCCAGTAAGTATGGTTACACAATGATACGGAGACTAAGACAGGCAAGAAACATGGAGACTCAAGTCTCATCACAAGAGAACACGGAAGACTTCACTGCAAGGTGAGGATGGATGATGGAAATGCTCTTAAGCGTAGACCAATTACGTTGCTCAAATATATTCCGTCAAGTTTCCTTTACAGACTAGTCAGCTCAATACCACCTGAGCATCAACCAGTAAGATGGGAAAACTGTGATTTCGAGAGCACCCGATTAAGTAATACTACACAAAGATAGGGGTGGATCTTAAGTAAAATAAAGAGTATACTTTAGCAAAAAAAAAAAAAGAAACACACAACAACAAGAGAACATTCTTCCAGTAAGTATGGTTACAATGATGGAGAGTGAAAAAAAAAATGTTAGCATCACAAAATATTCCATTAAAAGATAACCATTAAATATTATAGCGATATATATATATATATAAGTTATCGTCTCCCAGCTGTAGACGATCGAGAAAAAGGAATGAAGAAAGGAGGTAGATGATATAATAAGAAGGTTTGTTTTATAACTGGCTTTATTTTCCTCCTGATCCTCTATACACACGTTACGGGTTTGTTTACCCTAGGCTACAAGGTATTAGGCTTAACATTGCCGTACCGCTAGACGTAACTCCCCCCTACCAGTTTACGGACATTCCCCGTAAACTCCTAACATGTGACATCAGCTATGTATCTATAGCAACACAAAACAAAAAGTATACTCTGTTAATAAAAAAAATTTTGAAAAGAAAAATGTCTTCCAGGTCCATCTAAAATCACAGCACAGACCCATATAACACAAAAAAAACATAATAAACCAACAAAAAATATATATATATAGGCCTCTCGGGACTGGTCACCTGTGACACACACCGGAGTTATGTTTCGACGACGGGGCTCCCAGGCTCCACCGCGGGAAACTTGAGCTGTTCCACATGTACCGTCCGCCGTTTGATCGGGGGTGTAATGCTTTCGACCGTGACCACGTTGTGTTCGCGGAGAGCGATCACTCGGAAAGGACCCTCGTACCGCACTAGTTCCTTACCCCTGTTCGACCCTTTTCTCCGGTACACGAGCGCGCCGAGTTTAAGATTGCCCAGAATATCGCGGACTTTGAGGTTGTCGCGCGCCACCCGTCGCCGTTTCTTATCCTGGAGCCTTCCCCGAACGGCCACCCACTGTTTCTTTAGCGCTATCTGATTACTTACTACCCGTGCGGCCAGTTCTTCATCGATCGCCGTACTCCTGCTATCGCGCCGGCATCTTCGAAGTCCAAACAGCGTCTCGACCGGAGAAAAACCGGTGGCAGAATGGATTGAGTGGTTATACGCGATGACTGCCTTTTCCATCGCCACGTTTGGTTCTAAGCCCTTCTCTCCATGGTAAATTCGTAGGTGGTCGCTAAGCGTGCTGTGCAGCCGCTCTACGTCTCCTCGACTCTTCGGGTGTCCTGGGGTGTTGAGATGCCAACGGATCTCTAAGGCCGCCGCCTCAGCCCTTATTTCGGCGTTATCAAACTCCCTACCAGCGTCGGAAGCTATCGTGTCTGGTACGCCATAAAATTGGCACCATGTGCGTAGTGCCCTTAGGACTGCTTCCGCTGATCGTTCTGCTATCAGATGGGCCATCGCTGTTTTGCTGAACCTATCGACAATGGTGACCCATTTGTATCCCCTCCATGTGAACGTGTCCACCTGCAAATCCTCCAACGGTTGGTCTGCCGTTGGCGTCTCCTCCTGTATTGCTCTGGGGGGGTGGCGATCATATTTCGTGGTGAGGCATGTGTCGCAGGTACCAATAACTCTCGCAATCGTGTCTTTCATACCCAACCAGAAATATCTCCTCTTCAATGCTTGCAGGGTAGCGTCGATTCCCCGGTGGTTTGTCTTCCCTTGGTGGAATGCAAGGGTCACTTCTCTCTGCCGCGTTTCTTCTTTTACTGTCTCCACCTTCAGGGTACATCGGACGAACGTACGATCGACTCCGATCCTCTCCGTCCTCCATAGGCGTTTGATGCGTCCCCAGATGGTCGCATTTCCCACGTACATGTGGTGCGTTTTCCCTGGAGTAGATGCGTCCTTCAGAGCGCGGCAAATCGTATCGTCGTTTATCCCCGGTGTCGACCAGATTTTGACGATGTTGCAGTGGCCGTACTTCTCAGATTCCATCTTGAAGAGCCCAGAAGTTTTGGTAAGCCAAATGATCTGGCGCCTCTTGTCATTTATTATGGCGTCGAGGTCCTCAATGTCCGAGGGTCTATCCCCCACTGAACTCCCGTCACTCGGAACATCATTGGCTGGAGCCCCCTCCCGCTCCCCTTCCTCGCCGGGTGACCATTCCTGGACGAATTGGTGGGTGTCACGTGATGGTCCCGGAATCTCCTCTTCGATCGCATTCACGACCAACGCGCGGGATAACCAATCGGCCACGACGTTCTCCTTCCCCGGTTTGTAAATAATGTCGATGTTGTATTGACTGAGGAACTCCTTCCATCTGGTAATCCGCGCTGATGACTCTTTCATTTTTCCCACCCATTGGAGGGGTCGATGATCTGTTTTAACCCGAAACTTCCTCCCGAATACGTAGGGCCGGAAGTGTTCTATCGCCCATACGATACCCAGTAATTCGCGTTCTAGCGCGCTATATCTACTCTCGGATTCAGTAAGGCGTCTGCTAGCGTATGCTATTGGTCGCTCCCCCCCGTCGCGATCCTGCGAGAGTACCGCCCCCAACGCGTATTCACTCGCATCTGTGGTAATCATGAAGGGGAGTGCAAAATCTGGAAACGCTAGTATAGGCTCTTCCTGTAGCCGCTCCATGCAACGTCTTATATTGTTCTCCATTACCGGGGTAATGACGACTTTTTGTCCTTTTTTAAGGAGATTGTTAATAGGGACCAGGTACTCCGCCATTTCTGGAACGAATCTGCGGTAGTAGTTCAGGGATCCGAGTAAGCGCCGGATTCCTTTTACGTCTTTCGGGATAGTCATCCGCTGGATGGCCTCCACCTTCCCACGATCGGGTTGCACTCCCTCTCTGGAAATTATGTGGCCTAAAAATTTCACCTGCTCTTGTCCCAAAAGCGACTTCTCCGCAGACAATTTCAGCCCGAATTGCTTAATTCTGTCAAAAACCTGTCGCAGATGGTCCTGGTGTTCTACCTCATCTCGACTGAAAACCAGGAGGTCGTCCATATATATCTGGCAAAACGACTCCCCAATCCCTCTTAAAAATTCGTCCATCAGCCTCTGGAACGTTATTGGCGCGTTTTTCAGCCCAAACGGCATTCTGGTGAATTCGTAATGTCCCCGCTCGAACGTGAATGCCGTTTTGTGTTGGTCTCCACGACGCATCCGAATTTGATGGTAACCCGCCTTCAGGTCCAGTGTACTGAATACCTTTGCTCCACTTAGGCGGTCCAGGATGTCTTCAAAGCGAGGTATGGGGTATTTTTCGTCTATAGTATTGTCGTTTAATTGCCTGTAGTCTATTACTACGCGATATTTTTCGTCACCGGACGACCCTTTCTTTTTCACTGCCCACAGGGGACTGTTGTATGGAGACGTACTATCTACTATGATGCCCTGTCGTTTCAATTCCTCGATTTCGTCCCTTATATGCTGTCGCAGCGCCTGCGGGTATCGTCTCTCTTTGATATATATCACTCTCTCCTGCTTCAGTGGGATCTCATGGAACGTTTCCCCCGTCACTCCCAGTTTGTCCCCTTCGTTGAAAAATATATCGGCATACTCTCGCCGAATAGCGCGTTCCCAGTTGTCCTCCCGATCGATCGCTCCGATTCGCTCCTTCCCGTCCCCCACGGTTCCTGTACACCGGCATAACATTCTTCCCAGTCTAATATCCCATATTCCGTTACGGCACTTCACTCTTGCTCCTACCCTTCCCAAGAGATCGCACCCTATGATACCATCGTACTCGCGCGGCATCTTCCTAACCACGTGTATTTTCAAATACTCCCCATTTTTCGCCCACCTATCCAATCCCATCGTCAATTCGCCTTCGATTTTACACGGCCCTCCCAGGGTGATAAGCTTGCACTCGCATGCCTGAATCCGCGACGACCCCTCGCCCACACACAATCTGTCCGCCGCTTTCCTGCTGAGAATAGTACAGGAGCTCCCCGTGTCTATCAAGCATCTCACTCCTCTCGCCACTCCCATAATGGGTATACCGCCGTAATTCCCTCTGACGCTATAGTTTATTAACGTGCGGCCACCCCTCTGCCAGCCCGCTCCTCAGGCCACCGCTTGCCGTTTCCTTCCTCCTTCCGTGCCATATCGTCTGCTTCTTACGTAGTCCCTGTCGTCCTCTGCAGTCTCTCCTCTTCTGCTCCTGGGTTCATCTTCTTCTTCTTCTGTCTCCGACGCTCCCGTAGTTTTTGACGATTCGGAGGGGGTTCTGGTTCTTCTCCATACCCTCTGTGCGTTTACCTCCATCGGTTCCGGCCTATACCTCTCTGTTCGCTGGAAAATGTATGGACACTGCCTCGCGATGTGTCCCTCAATTCCGCATTCAAAACATTTTGTTCGCGGGCACTGCGCTACTAAATGTCCAATTCTTCCACATCCGTGACATTTTCTGTCCTCCTTCCTCCCGCTGGGTCTCGGTCTCCTTTGGCTAAGTCTCCTTCCTTCAACCGCCGCCCCTTTTTTCTCCGCATACCGTTGATCTTTCCTCTTCCATGCCTGTTGCGGCATTCTCGGCCTCCTGTACATCACTTTGGACCACCCTGCCTCGTCTGCCTCTAATTTTTCTTCTTCCTCACGGGCACTAGTGTCCATTAAATCTTGGGCGCACTCAATGAACGATCGGTCTCCCGGTAGACTATCTTTCTTGCCGGTATCCCTGGCCAACTGTACCTTCAGAATGGTCGATAGGAATGCCATCCGGCCTTCCACTTCCGCTAGGTTCACCGTTTCTCTCATTTTTTCCGTTATTTTGTTAAATTTTGCCAAGAGTTCTCCGGCGTACTGCCCTTTCGTTTGATTGGGCCGTCTGGTCTCCCTGAACATCTGGAAGATGTCCTCTTCTGGTGTCCATCTGCCTCCCCCGTATGCCTTCTTTAGTCGTTCTTTTACCACGGTCCATGGGGTGTCTTCGTCGGCCTGTATTAGGTTTAGTACGCTCCGTTTTATTCTACACACTAGGCCCGCTTTGATTGATTTTACGTCACCAGGGTCGAGTAAACCCTCACTTGCCTTCGCCTCTACTCTTTCCATAATCCTATCCCCACCTTTGATGAAATGGTTCAATTCGCCTAACTCTCCTGAGAATTTCTCTAGGTCCGATATTGTTCTCTTCAGGTCCTGTGACGTCGCCGCTCGCACCTTCATCCAAGCCAGGGAGTTTGCATGAGCTTCGGCCATCGTTTCCCTAGGTAATTCGGGCACTTCGAAAGCCGCAGGCCGTAATTCTACCATGTAACTAGGTCACTTTTTCCCAATAAAACAACTGGAAAAAAAAAATTAAAATTTTACTCACAGTTGTTTACCAGAATACTCGTAGTCCCCGGGTTTCGGCACCAGTTATCGTCTCCCAGCTGTAGACGATCGAGAAAAAGGAATGAAGAAAGGAGGTAGATGATATAATAAGAAGGTTTGTTTTATAACTGGCTTTATTTTCCTCCTGATCCTCTATACACACGTTACGGGTTTGTTTACCCTAGGCTACAAGGTATTAGGCTTAACATTGCCGTACCGCTAGACGTAACTTATATATATATATATATATATATATATATATATATATATATATACATATATATATATATAAGTCCAGGCGCCGCTAGTGCCCAGCCTTAATCCCCAAACATATGTTATCTGTATATATGTTGTAGCGTAGCAATAAATATATGTAAACCACCCTACACTCGGGTTAGTAATGTATTATAATATAATGTAAATCTTGTAAGCTTCTTTGGAATAAATCAGGGTCGCGGCACGTGGTAGGAGGCAGGCAGACATTCGGGCACCGACAGACGGCAATAAACCAAGAGAATTAGCCACCTGACTGCCATATAACCGAGGGTAAGGACACTTACCCCTATTAGAATAGACCTTCAGCTCCTGCTAGCAACCATAAAAAACACACCCTTTTATTCCAACGGCCATATAACGAAGAGGCACTGGCTACCTGCATATCGTAAAACATACCCCTGTCAGCAACTGCACCTCTCACGAGGTAAGGGAATATGGTATAAAAAGGCCAGGAAATAAAGGGATGACCCTACTCTCTCTCTGCTGTCCTATGAGTCGCCGGAACAATGGATGGATGGAACAATGGTCCATGTTATAAACTACATCAATCCGCACTTGTCACCAGGGCTAGAGTGATCAGGCACTCCCCTAGTGACGCCCCCGACATATGTTTACATGTAATACCGATAGATAGAGGTATCTTGGAATAAATACAGCAGTCTTGTAACAACGTTCTACCTGTTCTCATTACCAACCTTTCTTTGCTTGTAATTTAATAAACATTAACTGGTGCCGAAAACCGGGAGCCGTGGAGAAAGAGAGTTATCGAGTGCGAGCATAATTTTTTTTTGTGTTTTTTTCTTCTATACTGAAGGAGGAGTGTTGAGACAGCCCGTCTTGAATCTCGTAGAGGGAGCAGATATTAGAAGAGTGGGAACTATGCCAGAAGTTCATGCCACGGCGCTCGCGCTGATGAGGGTAAAAGCGATGAATACCCAGGATCTGAGGAAGGCTGTTTCGGCGCTAGAGAGATTCACTGGGGAACTGGGTGAGCTGAACCATTTTCTAAAAGGAGGAGACCGTTTCACAGCTTCAATTGGAGCTAAAGTAGAAGAAAATTTAATAAATCCCAGAGACGTGGAATCGTTGAAGGCGGCCCTGATATGTCGGGCCAAGAGGAGTATACTGAATCAAATTCAGGCAGATAAAGAAACCCTGTGGGAAGTAATTAAGATGGGTCAAAGAGGGAGAGATGTGTCTGGTGGACACGGGAAGCACCATCATGTCCCACGGAGCACTGGAGAGGCTGTATGGCGGAGAGAGGGCACTCCAAATCCAGGTATGTAATTGTAGTTTAATCACCCTGGGAGGCCCTTGCGAGGTAGTGGGAGAGCTAGTCATAGGGCTAAATAGGTGGGCGAAGAAAGGGGGAGATCTAAAGATACATATCGTAAGAAACATGCCGCGGGAGTACCAGGTGATAGTTGGGTGCGACATGTTGGGGAAGGTAGGCGCGCGTGTGGAGAATATCGGGGAAAAATGGAACATTAAGTTGGGGAAAGTGGAATATAAATGTCAAGGAACTATATGGGACGGAAGAGCGCGGATAGGGGCGGTTAATATAATAGAACGCTGGAGGGAAGGCCTACAGAGGGGGTTTGAGGATGTTTTTTACGTAGAGGGAGACACGCTAGGAGCGACTGGGAAGACGGTCCACGAGATCCAGTTAAAGAAAGAACGCGTGACATACGTGAAAGAGAGACGATATCCACAGGTGCTACGTAGGCATATTAGAGAGGAGCTAGAGAGTCTCAAACGGCAAGGGATTATAATTAATAGCACTTCGCCATATAACAGTCCTCTATGGGCAGTGAGGAAGAAAAATAGACCTGGGGATGAGACGGAGAAATACAGGGTAGTTATCGATTATCGGAAGTTAAACGAGAACACGACGGACGAGAAGTATCCTATCCCCCGATTTGAGGACATATTAGACAGATTGAACGGGGCGACAATATTTAGTACCCTAGATCTAAAGGCAGGCTATCACCAGATCAAGATGAGCGCGAACGACCAAGACAAAACTGCCTTAACATTTGAGAGGGGCATTATCAATTTACCAGGATGCCATTTGGACTGAAAAACGCCCCGATTACCTTTCAACGCTTAATGGATGAATTTTTGAGCGGAATAGACGAGGCGGTATGCCAGGTCTACATGGACGATCTGTTAGTTTTCAGCAGAACGGAGGCAGAACACGTTGAGCACCTAAGAAAGGTATTCCAAAGAGTCCTTATCAATGAAGAAGTCTCTGTTGGGGAAGAAAAAAATCAATTTTTTGGGTCACACCATCTCACAGGAGGGGGTTAAGCCAGACTCTACGAAGGTTGAGGTGATTAGAAGGATGGTGGTGCCCACAGATGTAAAGGGGATCCGGCGACTTCTGGGGACGCTTAATTATTACAGAAGATTTGTTCCGGACACGGTGGCATACCTGGTGCCCATTAATAATTTACTGCGAAAGGGAGCGAGGGTGGTAATTACCCCAATCATGGAGCAGAACATCCGGAAATGTATGTCTAGCTTACAGGAGGAACCAATATTAGCATTTCCCGATTTCCAACATCGCTTCACAATCACCACTGATGTCAGTGAATACGCACTAGGGGCAGTGTGGTCGCAGGAGAGAGACGGTGGGGAGCACCCGGTGGCGTACGCTACTCGACGGCTCACAGAAACTGAAGCGCGGTATAGTGCTCTAGAGAGGGAGCTCCTAGGATCGTGTGGGCTATAGACCATTCCGTCCATATGTCTTCGGCAGAAAATTCCGTGTTCACACCGACCACAGACCCCTACAATGGGTAGGAAAGTTAAAGGAATCCTCGGCACGGGTCGCGAGGTGAAAAGAGTTTTTCTCCCAGTACAATATGGAGATCATATATAAACCCGGGAATGAAAACTTAGTGGCAGACTGGCTGTCCAGAGCCATTACTGTAAATGTTTTTTTTTTTTTTTTTTTTTTTTTTTTTTTTTTTTTTTTCCTTAGCTCTCAAACTTATAAAAATAGGATGTGGGAAAAATAAAAAAAAATTATTTTGGGCTAATGAGTGCCTTTCACTAAGGGGAGTCCCCCATTTGAAGGATGTATGAGAAAGATATAGGGTGTGGAATGCCTAAAAAGGCGGATGGAATCAGGAAGGTAGTGAGAGTCTACCAAGGGTTGAGCCTAGGGGCACCTAGGCAATGGATTGTAGTCGGCCAGGCAAAGCCTGGCCCGCCCCGGCAGGGCCCTGAAATGAGTCAGCCTCTCGGCCGGAAGGTCGACCCTGCTTACACAGGTAGATGGGGTCATTGTGGCTTCGGTTGAGTCGGCTGGGAGATCGGCCTCGATATCTCGGCTGGGTGTAGTTCGTTCAGTCATCGGGTTCAATGACGTTGATCATCCTCCAGGCTTCGGCGGTCCAGCAGTGCTTCCATCTGACGGGCATTGGTGGTGGTTGAAGGTCGGAGAATAGTGGGTTGTGGCTATGTCTGAGTGAGTCAAAAAATTTGATGTGCCTTCTCTTGATAAAATCTTGAATGGTGAGCACTTCAAATTTTTTATGCATCTCGTCTGCCTTCATTCGGTCGAACGGGGTATGTTTAAGGGAAGTGCGGAGAACTCTGTTCTGAAATTGCTGGAGCGTTTGGAGAGTGTTAGGGGTCAGATACTTGAAGAGAGGGGTCCCATACATCAAAGCAGGTCTTAGGACGCTCTGGTATATCAGCAGCTTGAGGCGTACCGATAAAGCCGGGCTGTGTAGTAAGTGTCCGAGGCTGAAGAATTTCTTCCTAACACTCTTTAATTTCTTTCCGAGATGCGTTGTGAACGACAAGTGCCTACCGAGGGTAATCCCGAGGTAGCACAGCTTGTTGCTCACAGGGCACTCTTTGCCGTCTAAGACGAAGGATTTCGGGAGCTTCTTTTTTCCGGATTTGTAACTGAATATAATTCCTTGCGTCTTGGCCGGGTTGACTTGAATGTGGACGGCATCGAGTTTCTCTGCGATCTGTTGGCTGGCGCTCTCAGCGAATTTCAGGGCTCTGGAGGGATTGATGCTAGTGCTGTAAACACCTATATCGTCTGCATACGCGGATACCTCGCAGTTCGGGTACGAGGCTCCTACGATGTGGGCGGTGTAAATGTTGAACAGCAGGGGGCCTAGCACCGATCCTTGGGGGACACCGGCAGTGTAGTTTCTTCGGGTCGTAGACGTAATGCCTATACGAACCGAAAAAGTTCTGCCTGTAAGGTAGGATCTTATCAGGTACTGTGAATGTATTGGAAGAAGGGGAACCATCCAGGGAAATCCAACAGTTTCTCCGGGAATGGACACCCGGGGAGGATGGAAGCATCGGTACGCGAGGAGATAGTGAGGGTGAGGAAACCCTTGAAAAGGAAGGTTCCGCCGCCGAAAGACCGGTTGAAATGGAAGTAATAGAAGGGATCGTGAACGACAAAAACGGCAGATCATTTGGAAATTCAAGACCTCAGGGTGGCTGCAGATCGCATGTGACAGTTATGGGAGAAGTAAAATCGCGACGATTTGGTCGCCACCAGGGGTTAGGAACAACCAAATTTGCCGTGCATTGAAAAATGCCTCGGAACCCGGAAAGACCCATCATGTATTTGTAGGGAATGCCACTATTTGGGAGAAAATTCGTAGACTCTGGTGAACGGAACAACTTGGAGTGGATAGGTTATTTATTCGGTCGATGGTGGAGACACTTAAAGACAGAGAACAGCAGCTGGAAGTGACGCTGGCCTATCACCAAGGAAAAACGAACCACCGTGGAGTTCAGGAAACGTTGCAAGCGTTGCGGCGGATGTACTTTTGGTGGGGAATGAAAAAGCGCATACAAGAAATGATAGGCGCATGTGCAGTTTATCTCACTACGAAGTATGACAGACATCCACTACGGGGGCGACAAGAAGAATCGCCCACCGTCGAGACACCGTTGAGCGACTTACAAGTGGATACCCTCACTTGGAGGGGGTATAAGTGGGTTACCACTATCGACATCTTTAGCAAGGTGGCCATGGCGCACCCGGTGCATGAACGGTCATCAGACGCGGTAATACTGGTATTAAATACCTGGTTCCAGTTTTACGGAGTACCAGACTGGATCTTGTCGGATGGGGGCAGAGAATTCGACAATGCCAACATCCGGAAAGAAATGAAGACTCTCGATGTCTCTTGGTATCTTAATACCCCAGGGCACCCTAAGAGTAGAGGAGGGATAGAAAAATTGCACAGCACCCTGAGTGACCACCTGCGGGTATATCACGCGGAAAACGGTCTGCCGGCGAATGAGGCAATGCCGAAGGCGGTGGCCGTTTACAATCATTCGAGCCACACCGCAACGAGGTTCTCCCCGTTCGAAATCCTCTTTGGGCCGCGCGAAAGACGGAGAAATGGGGCAGAGACGGTAGCAAACCCCCTAAGAAGCGGTGAAATGTCCACATAAAACAATTAAAACCTCCACCAGGGGGGGAGGTTGTAGATCAGGAATGAGCTGGAGTGTCCTCACCCCATACACGCGAGGAACATTGTAAATAGTAATAGTTATGTGATTTTTCCCACAGAAGTATTGTTTTTTTTTAAAAGTCAAAGTTTTCTTTTATGTTTTTTTTTTTACAAGTGACAGTTGGTCTTTACGTTTCATAGGATTAGAGCTTAATGTGAGGGATTACAGGCTGTGTACGGGCGGGGCTGGCCTTTGCTCGTTTGTAACATTAGCGGAGCGTTATTTGAATGGACTAAGACGTCCGAGTGTTGGACTTCAAAGTTGGTGAATAGTTGTTCTTAAACTGGTGGGGGGGAGTTAAGTCCAGGCACCGCTAGCGCCCAGCCTTGATCAACAAACATATGTTATCTGTATATATGTTTACATGTAATACCGATAGATAGAGGTATCTTGGAATAAATAAAGCAGTCTTGTAACAACGTTCTACGTGTTCTTATTACCACCCTTTCTTAGATTGTGATTCAATAAACGTTAACTTACATTTAGATATATATATCTTTCCCTCACTATTATATATATATATATATGAGAGAGAGAGAGAGAGAGAGAGAGAGAGAGAGAGAGAGAGAGAGAGAGAGAGAGAGAGAGAGAGAGAGAGAGAGAGAGAGAGAGAGAGAGAGAGAGAGAGAGAGAGAGAGAGAGAGAGAGAGAGAGAGAGAGAGAGAGAGAGAGAGAGAGAGAGAGTGAGCCATTTTATAAAACGAGATGTTCAACGAAGAATGATATAATACAAAATGATAAAAAAAACCAACATGGCCTACAAAGACAAGACAAGTCGGCTTACCATAAACATACTTCACTTTACTGATGTTAAATGGCCGATTTTCAGATAGAAAAAACGGGGAATTGCCATGGGGTTGGCTTTCACCAATTGAAAGAACAGGACGGTCTCTGATAGGTGACGGGGGCTATAAAGATGATAGGAGGTGCTACCTATACCAGTAGACAAACAATTTGACGGAAATAACGCCGAACACAGAGCTGCCCCTAAACAGGGAAGGTGATAACTTTTGGCATAAACCCCTTTAGATTGGCTCTTAGTATGTCTGCCCCTGCGCTGCTACGGTTGGTCGTACATTATTTCTGGATCAACATCCAGCATACTGAAGACATCAATAATTAAAATTCAAAATTAGGTAAATAAGATCTTTGAGCTCATTAAAATTAACCATTGGAACGGCATTGTGCTATTCATCAGCTATCAATAATATTTTGATATTATTTCACTTTATTTTATTTCAGCGTTCTTTTTTTTTTAATAAATCTTTCCATTGTAAAACTTATTTATTGTTATTATTTCACAATCAGGTATTCCCTATAACAGACATAACAGGTAAATTAAATCAACATTTATTATTATTAAATTTATGCTATATAAATTTGACTTCCCAAAAAAGGCATTATTAATTAAATTCGATGCAAGTATGCTACAGTATATATTAGGCCTGTTACGTTCCAGGGAGGTTGGTACGTTCCAAAGGACCTGTTCCAGGCTTGGAACGGAACAAAGAAGTATTAAGAGGTGCAATTAATCTGGTAGTAGTGTCATTACCGCTTTATTTATTAGTGAAGTAAAATTAGTAAAACTAAACAAGATAAAGCTGACGTAATTTATTCTTAGAATATATGATAATATACATTTAACGTTATAAAACCTACTGCTCCTCACTAAATCTGACAATGAGATAACTATTTATGAGGTGTAAACGAAATCATTCACTGGTGATAGAGCGTTTAGGAGGAGGGGGGGGGGTACAGCCTTTAATTAAGAGTGGACTTAATATAAGCCCAGGGCCCGAGGAGCTGGCTGCTGCTATCATTTTATCCTAGTGCATTCCAGACCCGGCTCCAGACTGAGTGCTTGAAATTCTTAGAACTTTTACCTCGCCGTTTGTAACCACCCCTCACGGCTTCATCCCATCTTCCCGTCATTCCGAGTGCACAATTTACTTCCAAGCAGGGCACCGTCTAAAAATCTCGGCACTTTAAGAGATTTACGATGATTAGAAAGCAGATTCAGTGTTGACTCCGTTGTTGGAGGGCACGAGCCAAAACTTCAGCAATCTCCCAAGGCAGGCAAAGAAACACAGTGTTATTTACCTAAATTAGTTTGTTATTAAGTATAAGTCAGTCTTCACTGAATGGCGTGTACTAGTTAATAATTGATTTTAACATGATTTATTATTGGTTGCAGATACAATAAGATGAATTATTAATATTTTTATTTTAATTAATGGTCAAGACATTTACATTATACTACTTATAAAACTAGAATTTTAAGCGGTTAGAACGTCAATTATTTAAAGTCTTGTTACTTTTTGGAGGAAAAAGGTTTATTAGCAAAAATCACTTAAATAATTAATTCAAGGCTGTGGAATGGTATAATTATGAAACAGTTTTATTGTCTTTGCACAACTTATAACTTCTTTAATGTAATAGTGCTTTTGACATCTCTAAGCTGCCATTTTCAGTTATTTAAAATTAGTTATGTGAGATATATAACTCTTCTAAAGCACTAGTATATTTTTATCTGGTGGTCTAGGATGTAGCAACCTTAGTTAGAAGAGTTATACGAGTATAATAATAAGAAGTTATAAGTTGTGGAAAGACAATAAAAATGTTTTATAAAAATCACTTAACTTGCCTAACTAACTAACTTTAGTAAACACCTCTCTTTGATGCTCACTATAAACGAACTGCTAGTTGGTTTGGAGGGGGTCGCGAGGCCACCTCTGCCTTTGGGGTCACTCTGAGTTGCGGGGATGAGATGGGAGTATATAACATTAGCATACGGATTAGGGTTAGGGGGATTAGGGTTAAGGATAGACAGGGAGGTGGGAATGAAAGTTCTGGTAGCGGGAGGTTCCTAGTCTTGGGCAAATGTTTAAATCAACGTGAAGGTTACGATCGGTGATATAGAAGGGAGCATTGGCTATATAGATGAGAATTCCGTACTAATTGGTGTATCTCATATGTATTAAAAATAAATATAAAATAATATTATGAGGTAGATTCATAAAGTACATATCTTTTATGTCAGTTAAATAGAACTGAGATCTGACAAGTACTAGGAAATTTTATTTAAGTCTTACAGTCCAGATCTGTTTTTTTTCCTTCTTCGAGCCTGTTAATCATAATGGTTAATCACTCATGGTCTGCCAAAATCTGGTTAATAGTGATAGGAATCAAACCGTCCACAGTTAATTAGAAGTTAGAAACGCTGGAAGTTTAAAGTTTCCCTTTCCCAAAAGAGACTATTATGCATTGAGTACGTAAGGGACAATCCTCTTGATCTACGTTTGGAGTTCTACGATAGCAAACGTTCACTTGGCTAATCAAGCTCAAATGTTTAAATGATCTTAAAAAAACACATAATAAACTGTAAATTACAGCGCTCGACCCGAAGATATTATCTTGGTACGAGATTAGTGTTACTAAATACGATAAAAATATTATAATGACATTTAATAAATTTAATTTAAATAAAGAGTAAATAAATCACACAGCTCAGTTATCAAACTGACATTAAAAGTTCAACATTTCCACTATTTACAATTCATTTTGCTTAGTTGTTTTGATTAAAAAACATTTTCTATAACGGAGGAGGTTAAGCAATAAAAAAACAAGTATTTATAGCCATAAGTAAAGAGTAGTCTGTCATTAACCCACCAAAAATCGCTAGGAAACGTGAGATTTTTCTCACATCTCATTTTTTTGCTTTTTTTAACATAAAGAACTTAAATATTGAATAATATCATATTATTTTAAAATATAAAAAGATAAGTTAAAGGATTTTATAAACCAACGGATATTATATTAATGAATATACCGCAAAGTAGGTTTAATTAAATTTTTTGTTAAATGATGGTTCAATCCTAGCCTAGACCATTTGACTTTGTTCCTTCACAAAAGTCCTTTACTTATTTCTTATTTTGCCAAAAAAATGGTTTAATCATTTGTGTAAGAAATAATTTTAATGATCTAATGAAAAAAATGACAATTGACTGATCCAATAAACACCTGCTAAAACTGAATAGTAATTAGCTGGAATATATAAATATACTCGTATTATAACATCAATGGTATCGATATTTGGTATGAATGGGAGCTACTTACTCAACGAGGTAAAAGAATTATAGGAAACTTTTCACAATGTATACTGTGTTTGAAGAATTGATAAATAACTACCTCAACAACATGTATGCATTCCAAAGTAAATATAATGAGCATGGTTAGAAGCCCTTGAAGCGGTTAGTGCAGACTAATGGGCAGTTAAGGAAAGAAGGGTAGGTTATTTGAAGCTGAGGGTTGTTAGCTGCTACTATGTCGTTAGCGTCATGTTCTTCCAGTCCACCCCCTCCCCCTCTCCCCGACGGTTGATGAAGTGTAAGGGATCCGATTAATTATGTTTGAAAAATTCGAACTATTCATGAATTCAATTTGTCAGAAAAATAACAGTGATTTTTTGGATACTGGAAAAATAACAGGAACGCATTGGGATTCGGACGTTGTTAATTTATATCGTTTGGTTTATTCATTTCACGGCAACTCGAGTTGGAATATCTCACCAAAATATTTGTTGAAATCATCCTTGTACCAAGGTACTCTGCATAAAGTCCACAAGGGCCATATGGTAATTCCATAAAAGGCTATGAATGAACAGGAGCAATGATGAACTTACCTGAACTTAACTGATGAAGTTACGGCAATTTCTCATGCCAATTAACGGAAAGTCACTCATGCCTATCAGGTATTAATTCAAAATTAATTAATTGTTCGGGGTAACTTTGTATTCACAAACACTGTGATCCTGATTTCCTAATTCAACTTGAACTCCGTTATAACTTTAGCTAGTTTACAGTTTGACTAGTCTGTAAAATTTATTCATTAAATATAATCAAAATGAGATTATACATCATGTAACAAGCAGTTAAGTAATAACTGACTACTTCATATTGAAGTTTGACCATAATTGTTGCGAATTTTTAGTATTCGATTGTTCTATCGAATGATTTCTGACAAAGATATATTTTACTAAAATCAGATAAATTGAATAATAATAAAAACATGATATGTCAATTTTGGTAGGATTTGAGAAGTAGATTTCTCACGCTATTAAAAATAAGAAAACGACCAATGATCATGTTTTCAAACAATTTATGAAATGTCATCTAAACTCCAAAAGTCTTGAATTCTTTCTTAAACAGGAAAAAACAAACATATTTCGTTACAAAAGTACATAATTTATTTTTTTGAAAAATCTTTATTAAAAAAATTGGACATTTGGTAATTGTGTTGAATGAATAATTGTGATCATTCTTCTGATTCTTACCATATGTCCCTACAATATTTCGTTTCTCTCTCATTCATACTTAACTTTTAATACGCTCACATACAATATAGACATATATGCAAAGCCTAGGAATCCCCCAAAATCATCTGCCATCTCACTAGTCTAGGCGAATTTGTGTGAAAAATGCTGCAGCTACAATACTGCTATATAGTAGCAAGCAGAGAGAGCATGAGAGCCACAGAATCCCCGGACATAAGGCGGGATTACTGGCTAGTGCCGGGACTCCTAATCAATTGTAGGAGATCTTGAAGTTATTAGTCAAATCTTCGAGGAGGATTGTAGGGATGTGTGGCGCTGGGTAGCGAGCTTGTGCAGATAATTTTGTATGTAATTATTAAAAATGTAGAGGAAACGTGGGTTGACAGTGTATAAAGGTAAGTATGAAGGGTTTTATTGGTTACGCAGAATGCGGTATTTACAATTGTTCTTTGGGCATTGGATTGGATGCAATTTCGGAAATGTATTCAAAAAAATTGTTGCAAAGCTCAATCAAGTTGTAAATATCATTAATAAGTCCTTTATTCAATTTTCACCTTAACCCTTAACTACTTACATCCGCCTTTATGGTCCTACTTCATTAGTTCTATCATTTCAGCCTCTTCTTATGTTTCCCTAAATGCTTCACTTTAGCATACTTTACCATGTAAACATCTGTCTTTCATATTTAGCACCTATGTGGAGAACTATAGTATTTGACCAAAGATAACTGCAAGTGTTTGTCGTTTCACTATCACAACTGATAGTTAGTGAACATAAACACCTTTAGCCATTTTTTTGTTAAGATATAATTTTGACATTGGAAGGAACAAAAAAAATAAGGTGAGATATCCCAGGAATTTCTCTCCCAAAGGAATCGAGTAGGGGCAACAAGTTAATTCGGATTCACCAAAGATCTTATTGCTACTGTGTCATGTATATCAGCCAAAACAAGAGCTAGGATTTTTACCACACTGGATGTAAAGATACTGACAATGAAAAAAATATAAACAAGAAGTTATAACTATCTGAAGCAGAACTAAAGGAGTTGGTACTAATGATCAATATTTAAGCACTTACAATAACTATTTAATATACGCCTACTATTTTATGGAATTCTAATGGTACAATAACATTTTTAGTAAACTGCTTCTATGTTTCATGATTGTATTATCAAATCGGTATATATGGGGCCTGAATAGAGCGAGTGTTTTATATTTATGGATGTTAAAATATTCGTAGGCATAAATAATTCAAGAACTTCGTCGAACCAGTATGTAGATGTACCCATAAATCATATGGGTAGCAGTCATTCGAGACTATAACATCATATTTAAAGCATATTGTGGATACTATGAAGACCGTCAATATAAAGGTTAGGAGCAAAGGCAGGGGCTGAGAGCCTTCACAGATATCAGTTTAGGCCCGCCACGCTTCTAAGGAAATCTGAGAGGATGTCTTTCAGGAGACAGGAGAATTCCCTCATAATATCAAGACACTCCAAGGAAGCTGGATGTAATACGGGAAAATTTCCCTCCTCAAACCATCAGCCAAGAGATAGTCTCCCAACAGACTAGTTCCTAATCTTTATTACCAGTATAATAATGAAAATTCTGTGTTTGGTTTTTTGTTTGATCCATGGATTTAACTTAAAATAGTGTAGCGCATATATATTATACTAAAATGTTATATCTTACAAATTTGAGCTCCTAGGCAAAAACTAATGCCATATTTGAATTGTGCCAGTCGAAGTTGACGAAGAGCGCGAGAGAATATGTTATTAAATTATCAATCGCGGATTATGGAAGGGTTCATTAAAATAACACGTTTTTTTCACCACTGTTAAATTTTTTATTTTTTTTAGAAAGCGCTTTCGACAGCTATAAGGTGTCTAATTCTTCAGTTATCTAATTGATTATGTAGGATAATCATAACATTTATATCTCTTGTTTTAAGTTAAAAAATATATTACTGTTTTAAATGTTTGTGTTACTATTGAGTATAAACAATAAAAAAAAATTATGGTAGTTAATCCTTCATTTAAGTCAATCGAACACGGAAGGACTGCTACATCATAGCATATTGACAGTAACATGATCAGTGGCAATAAGCACTAGAAGATGTATTCCATTTTGAAACAAAACTTTTCGTAATACTTGTATATAAACAGGTAGCAAGACAAGTATGAACAAAATTTGACGTACATGAATACTTGACAGAATAAATAAAAAAAAAAAACTGTGCTTTTTTCTCGTGATTTAAAGCTAATTGTGGTGTAGATGGAAATGAGCTATGTGGACACGGATGCTGTAGCTGCAGCTGAAATGCACTGTTCAGTGAAATGACAGTTTCCTCAGTTGGTCTCTTACTACGTAAACAGACTAACAGAAAATGTATCCTACAATGTGCAGGATTTAGGTGTACATACACACAATACATACTAGATAGTGGAACAAGCACAGAAATCAACATAACCAAAATACTACACTTGACCAGGCAAGTAAGAAGCAGAAACTAAGTGCTGGGTGTAAAAAGATCAAATTTATTTTAACCAATAATGATAGTCTGCTCAATCATCATTATAAAGACGTGAATGCATTTAACTCCCTCCATAGATAAGTGTTCCAAATAAAAATTTACTTTATAACTTTATAGTATAAGGCATTTTAAAGGTTTTTTTTTTATTTACTAATGCGCTACTAGTTTTATTATTATTTAAATTTATAATAATGATGTGAATATGAGTTTTCCCCCTCATATCCCCTCGTTATTATGAATAAAAAAGACCACACAAATGAATATACTTACAATAGGTCATCATATATCTTGTAGCTTGGCCACATTTTATACAATTTTTAATAATTTCACATTGCGATTTGTGATTTCTACAAAAGTATAATGTACATTGTACATTCATTGTCTAAACATATTTAAAAGTCATAGGGCACCTTATGAATCATAAACTTAAAACTAACTTGCATCTAACAACAAAATATAATTTTTCCCAACAGTCTGTTGCCACCGATGTGGGAATAGTGGCGGTATTCCTAAGATAAAGATAAGGAATATGAATCCATACACATGATCAAATATCCTTCCTTCATGCATTCTACGAAAGATACCGTGGGCATAGGCCTGCTGTAGGTTGCTGTTTGTAGTTTGGGGGGCCCATCAGGTATTAAGAGCATGTCTGACATCGGAGGCCAGGAGAATTTGGGTTTTTCCATGAAAACAAAACTGTAAACATCAATACCATGTGTTGTGACCACCTCTTGATTATAAATAATTATACGTTACTCTCTTCTCGATCAGACCATATCATATCTATCATTTTTTCCATATGTTTAATAAATTAAGCTTATGACGCCAGTCGGAGAGTGGGGGGATAAGTAGTGGGGATACAGTCGTGGGTGGGGAGTTATCCCCACCCTACTGGTTGGCCTCCTATATAAGCCCGAGCCCCTGAGTTAGAGCTGGTAGTAATACCAAATCCTTGGTAGACTCTCACTACCTTCCTGACTCCTTCCGCCTTTCTAGGCATTCCACACCCTATATCCTTCCCATACATCCTTTAAGTAGGGGTCTCCCCTTAGAGAAAAGCACTCATCAGCCCCAAATAATTTTCCTTTATCTTTCCCACATCCTATTTTTTAGTTTTTAAGTTTGAGAGCTCTGTAAAAAAAAAAAAAAAAAAAAAAGTTAGAGCTGAAGAACCAGGACCTTGAATACTTCTCTCTCTCTGCACAGGCGCCTGCTGCTCTACTCAAAACCATGGACTTCTCATTCAACTACCTCTGCATCTCTGCACCTCTGCGACTCCCTCCTAACCTCGCTATGTTGTAGTCCGGCGTTTGTCAGACCCACACCATCCCAGCGGGAATCTCTACCTTCGTCTCGCTAAAACTAGCACCTCCTTGGGAGAGACCTCTCCCTCGCGGACGACTGTTGCCGTGGCCCTGCAAATTTTACCAGCAGCGTCTCCCATTGCAATCCAGTCTGCCTCTCTCCGGTTCACACTTGCCTTTAGGATCCGGAGGGTTTTCGCCTATCCTAGATACCGAGTGTGAATTCGCGGTCATTCCAAGACCACATAAACTACCTATAAACCTACCCTGTACCTCTTGTCCTGAACACAGTGCACTGTCGGGGCACACACACCTTCTAAAGATCTTATGGAGTCAGATCAAAGTGAAGTAGGCTGCCCTGCCGACTAGGGCGGCGGTCAGGGTGAAAGACTATAGGTCCACCCACCTTATCTCTTTCTGGGCACTCGCCGGACGAAGGCTAAGAGGTTGTAGCGATCCTAGCCCGCGGGCGGGCGTCTCCTCGCCACTGGGTGGATACCCAGGTATACTGAGCCCCCTAGTGACGACCCAACATCTGGTGACCCCGACGTGATCTGAGAGTGTAACAGACTCTATATACCAGCTCACCAATAAATTAAAATCAACGCCATGGTTTAAGTATAGAAACAGGCCCAGTGCAGTGCATAGTAGCAAATAATTTTCCCTATGAGTTACTGTGCAATTAAATAACCGACAAGTATGTTCAAAAATCCGAGTAAATATAATCCTAACTACTTCTCGAAGCAAGACGACCGGTGACTCTTCAAGAACAAATTCACCAACGCAGGAAGCGACAATACATCCACTTGGACTTCATGGGACCGTTACCACCGCCTAAGAAGATGCGATACCAATTCACTAAGATCGACCAAACTTATGATGGCCAGAGCCGTCGAATTTTGGCGACATAGAAGCTAAAACCGTAGCTGGCGCATTCGAAAAATGGCTGGTTAATGACCTTAAAACGACTATCATCTCTTCGAAGTGCCTCGAGTTCGTCCACTAGCTCGAACCTGCCATGAAAGCTAAATGTTTCCCATTAAATGTAACAAGGTAAAACAAAAATAAACACCTAAAAGAAAGTTGAATACTTCATGCATTTTTTCTTTTGTTTTTTAATTTTCTTTAACTGTGAAGAAATGAAAAGAAATCCAGGGTCCATTTTGAATAGAAGCTTTAATTGGAGGGTGAAAAAAAGGGGAAGGGAAAAAAAATAATAAAAAATAAAAACGAGGCAGGCAGGAAAGGGCTAAGTTTGAGAAGGAAATCAACACCTAATTGATGTTGGCCCGTTTTAATTACTGGGATGCTCTGAAAAGTTTTATCGGTAATGAGAAGTTTGTGCGATTGAGTTGGAAAAGTGGCGTGCCTTTCGAGGGGTCATTCATTAACAGTGCCCTATTACTACTAGCGGCAATTTATTTCTATTTACACCTTCCAGCAGATGTAACAAACAGATGCTGTCTGTTTTTGTAGAGTTTAGTTGACTGTTTTTAGTGTTCTGATTCATATTGGATTGCGGCCACATTGAAGGCAACAGAAAAACGCGACATTTTCCTTAAATGTAATGATTACTTGGATGGAGAGTAAGTACTATTGCTTACGTAGGACCTGTAAACGTTTATCTAATATGCATTGCTATTAGGAAAGAAAAAGTTGGTTCAATGTTCTTGTGTGGAATGGTGTGGCCTGAGTAAGTGATGGTAAGTGTTTGCGGGGATGCAGGTATATCGTAGGTGTAAATAATGAAAAGAAGACGATCAAGTATTGACCCCTGTGGAACACCAACTTTTACTGGCCAAAAGGTAGAGATCGATAAGACATCACGGTAACTGAACGAACGGTCATGAACGTCTTTAGTATTGAATAGTTCATATTCGGCGGTAATGGTCAATTTGTTGAGATGTCATAGATGCGAAAGTATGTCAAAGGTTTTAGCAGCTTCCTTCAAAGAGACGAGTGATATGATCTACTACTCTGTGCAATTGGTGAATTGGTGTGACACATGACGAATAGCTGGCATAGAACTCAATAGAATTGTGACCGCTTGTCACTCACATGACTAGAATAGTTCTTGGGATGTTGTTAAGACTTAAGTCCTCCACGGTTATTACACATGTAGCATTGTTTCGTGAGATGATTCAAGATGATTCCCGCTTAAAACATTCCTCAGTGCTCTGTTGGTAGCAAACATATTCTATCAAATAGATTTAAAGCAATTTATCATAAACCACGTCAGACTGAAAGCAATTCGAAAACCTCCCCATCAAAAATGCTGTGAATTTTGTAAAATTAATAAATACATAAATTGCAGAAAAAAGAAAAGTTCTTTCTGCCGAACAGTTTCCTTAACCTTATTGTTTATATATTTTGTGGTAAAAGGGTCGAATAGCATTATAGCATATATAATTTTAATAAGAGTTTCAGTTAGTAAATTATCACTGACGAAAGGAGTAGTCCGTGGAGTTTGTTATGTATGTTTCTGTATAATGTTTTACTACATTCGTTAAAGTCATGAATATTTAGGTCTGTGTGAATGGTTGATTATTAATATCATCTTTCTGTCATAGGATGTTCATTTATCAAAAAAATTCAATATTAATACGTAAAACGGGTCGTCACTAGGGGGGTGCCTGATCACCCTAGCCCTGGTGACAAGTGTGGATTGTTCGAGTTTATAACCTGGACAATCGTTTCATGACGGCGTTACTATCTGACTCCATTTTTGATAGGTATGTGCCCCGACAATGCACTATGTACATGAGAAGAGGTACAGAGGTTTTTCATAAAGAATTAGTCAAGTTTTCAGAAGTCGAGCGGAAACCAAGCGTCACTGAGTAAAGGTCGCGAGAGACTAATTAACAGGGCCAGGAACCTGCCTTAAGTACCCTCTCTACTGGGGGCTGCAAGGGTGCTAGGTCTGCGGTTGGGGGTTACCCACACATGTGGTGATGTACCCACGGCCGACGCCTAATTACCCGACCCCTTGCCCCCCGGAGGTAGAGTGGCCCTAAAAGGGTTGTTATGTTTATGACTGACAGATGTTTACCCTTCTCGAGTTACTTGCACGGTCCCCGTCTTTCATTGCTTGTCCCATTTACAATGATTTATATTTGTTTATTTACATTTGTCTATAATACATTTAGTTCATGTTATTTTACTTTTGCTTACAATATATATGCAATAGAGTATAGGGTGATTTACCTTATGTGGTTAGCGGTCGCTACAACGTCATATTTTTGCTACGTGACTTGAAAACTGTACAGATTTCAAACTAGCCGTGAAAAAAAAATAAACAGTTTTAAGTTCGATATCTAATCTAGAGGCTCAGTTTGCTCCAGTCAATTCGCTCCGGTCTCACTCCATGGAGGAGCAGGTCCACGGTGTAAATGACACACCTTAATGCCAGTTGGTTTAACTCCTTGACCGTCGTGTCTGCCGTGCGTGATTGTCCCTTTGTCGTTGGCTTACAATACATTTGTTGAGGATGTGGACAATGGTAAGCCTCACTCTGCAGGGCACTTCGGTGGAAGGCTTTAAGTCTTCAGATGTTCTATGGAAGTTTGGCCTGTACTCAGGCGAGTCCAATTCAATTCCTCTCTTCGGGACTGGTTTTTTTTTTTTAATTTTACAATCTTTATTGTGCAATAATTACAATCTGCCTTTTATAAGGCAATAATAATACAGATAAATGATCTCATTCATACCATATTTACAGCATCATTCACTCGCTCATTCATACAAAAGGACATGATTGGAGAAACTGGCCATTGTTAGGACTCCCACTGTCGCGCGTTTATAGTAGGTCACGAGGCCACTGCCGTTTCAGTCTCCGAGGAGGATTATAGGGATGAGTGGCGCAGTGCAATGACTGTGCTACAGGATTAGGGTGGTTGGAAAGGCTACTGTGGAATTTCATAAACTTGGAAGGGACGAGTTCTAGAATGTAGGGTATATTAAGATCGTTATGAAGGGTTTTGTTGCTGACATAATAAGGGGCATTTACTATTGTTCTTAGGACTTTGGATTGAAAGGATTGGATACGCTTGATGTTCGACTTTTTGGATTGGTTTTAATGCTTACATCTTAGTGTGATAAGTAATTTAATTGTTAGCTTGTTGCCCCTGAAATCACCGCAATCAAACACGCTTTTCTCCTTAACCACTACATTGTTTTGGCACCAGCTTACCATTTACATAGTTGATATATGTTTTTTACTGGCAATCAATTTAAGATGTTTTCTATATATTGAAACTTCTTTATTGTGCTAAAATTACAATCTTCCTTTTTATTAGGCAATAAGCAATTGTGATAAATGTTCTCATTCAGAGTATTTACAAACAGCCAAGAGGCCTCCTAAATCCACATGGTTGTCAACTCCCTCACATGCGAAAGAGGAAGCAGAGTCTTGGGAAGTTCCCCCACGGTCCTCGGTCAGCCGCGTCACCGGATACTACTCGTAGCTAGTAGAGGCTGACGAAGTGCCTACTACTAACTATTTCAGTATTCTATGTTCTTCGATCGGTTATATATTGCATATACGTCTAGGTAGCACTTTATTTTAATCCCACGGAGTGCAATAAAAATTAAACCAAAAATTTTAAAACAGGTGTGTAAAACATTTTTCTTCCAGGCTAAGTATAGATGGAGCTACAAACAAATTCGTTCCAAGCTCACTAATAACTTTGTAAATAACCAAAAAAAGTTTCTTCAAAATAGAATTCTACAAATCTTGAAGGGTGATAATTACCAGCAATGCTAGCGAGAGTAACATAGCCATTATGATTAAACTACTAAGAAAATAATAAAAATATTCAGATGTAATTATAACGACTAATTACGAAGCCAATTTTATTACTCAGTTTATTATTGTTACTTAACTTATTTTACTAACCATTGTAACGTTTAAAAATATTTCAAAATGTTAAACAGCGAAAAGAAACTGATTAAAACCACTAATAAAACTTAATTTAGTTATTAGAAGTTCCATATTTGCATTTGAACTATTTGACATCTGGTGGAGTGTGGCTGCTTTATCAAGACAGAGGGCGCTTTAACAATGGTTCATCAAGTTACACATGCTACTTCAGAGATACCATTCAGTCCCCAGTCCCTGTTTAGGGGGACTAGTCAAACTTCTCATCTCAACAGTCACTCGAGACGTTCGGGTCTGGCTTACAGATAATACTCACACAATAGGTAAACGTTAGTCAAGTTTTCCCAATGTGTTACACACAATTAAAACATAACATGTTAATTGCTGAAAATAAAAACACATATTTTTTGTTATAGGATATTTATTTTTTTAAAATAACTTTACAAAATATAACAGTGATTGTAAAAATTAAATATATTATATCAATTAAAAAAAAACATAGTTATTAATATAAATAACAATTCTGTCAATCTAAGTTAAAAGGTACAGTTATACAATTTTAAATAGAATAAAACATTAATTTAATAAAATTATGCATCTAACAGAATTAATGTGAGGGAAATAAAAAAAGTGACTAAACAAAACATGATTAACAACAATACATTTGTTGAGGATGTGGACAATGGTAAGCCTCACTCTGCAGGGCACTTCGGTGGAAGGCTTTAAGTCTTCAGATGCTCTATGGAAGTTTGGCCTGTACTCAGGCGAGTCCAAATCAATTCCCTTCTCCGGGACTGGTTGTAATGCTTACATCTTAGTGCGACAAGTAATTCAATTGTTAGCTTGTTGACCCTGAAATCACCGCAATTAGACACGCTTTGCTCCTTAACCACTACATTGTCATGGCACCGGCTTACTAAACTTTTGTGAATCTACGTTAAAAGGTACAGTTATACAATTTTGAATAGAATGAAACATTAATTTAATAAAATTATGCATCTAACAAAATTAATGTGGGGGAAATAAAAAAGTGACTAAACAAAACATAATTCATGGTTATCTGGTTCAAACCCCTCATTTCCGAACAGCTGGTCATCATCCAGACCTGAAAAATTATTTTATTTTATTTCAGGAAGCTTATTTGATAGAATAAAATTCTTTTATGTTTCTCTTCCTTACAGAGATATAATCTTTATTTTATTCAAGTATTTATTTTCTGTTTGCCAATGAATTTATCAATCTGTACCATAATGTTTTTCATTGGGGACATTATCCCGGAATAAACTTTTTTTTCTATTGTTCTAAACAGGGTGGATGTCAGACCTCCCGTTATATTTAGGTTAAGTAGCTTTAAGTCTTAAGGCCATTTGGCTTGCTTAGAAAATTGGCTTTAACTTCAGTAAACTTAATTTCTATATCTCTTGAATATTTCGACGGTCTCGAATTATTGATGCGATACAATGGCCTAATCATCAAGTGGGACACAAACTCTGGTTTTTATTTAGTTAAGTTCTTTCCCACTTACGTGCGTTACTTCGACATTTTTTCTATCCCTACAAAAGTAGACTTGGTATGAAGATACAAAATAAAAAGAAAGGCTTAATGACATATAACTATATAACATATTACATAAGGCGTATGCCTGTTGTAATATCTTACTTAGGCGATATATCTTTAAAGATGCCAAAGAGGAACACCTGAGACTTCTAACTATCTAAAAGACTGAAGCTCTAAGACTTTGTCACACTACTTTACGCACGAACTTGGATAGTACGAGTACGGGCACAGACCTAAAAATTCATTACGATAAACATTATAAAGAAACATACATGACAAACTCCACGGACTATTCCTTTAGTGTTTTTTACTAACTGAAATTCTCATTTAAATTATTTAATGCTATTTCGGCCACTTTACCTCACCATACAAACAATAATGTCAAGGCAACAGTTTGGATGAAACGATTTTTCTTTTTTCTGCAATTCATGTATTTATTAATTTTACAAAATTCACAGCATATTTTGATGGCCCCCTTTTCGAAATAGTCTGACGTGATAAATTGATTTCGGACTACCTATATTGTTTGTAAACAAAGTTACTTATTCTACTCCTGATCAATCCAATCATCCTGCATCGATTTGTTAACAGTTTAGAATCGAATATGACTACAAAAACAATCAAATTAATTTTGCCTATTTTAGTTTCCCTTTACCTGACAAAAAGTTATGTGTTGGCCAAGAGAACCGGTGCAAATATTAAAAAGCTCTCGGAATGGGCTTTCATATTATTCATGGAAAGGGCTTTATCCTGAAGCTTCTCCGTCCCGCATCAGTCCGATCTCGTTATAAAGCCCTTCGTGTATGGAAATAAGGCAGGCCGTAGGACAACAGTGTAGAGGACCCGAGGGACTGGTTTTATAATACCAAGTGGTTTGTTTTCCAGAAATTTACCACCGGGCTGTACCACCTTTTCAGTACAACTCAGATGAAAAATGACATTTACAGAATGAGTGGTAAAATAAAATAAGCTTAAAGGTTTCTGCTATGAACTGTGTACTATAGCCCTATTGTAAGGTTCTACTGATATGATGAAGCGTGATAACTTTTCTATTAACCTCAGTAGATTATTCCTAAATCTTTTTCCTACAGTAAAATCACGCCTTTCAACTCTCAAGCGTAATCACGCCTATTTCTGATGCGTATTAACGCGATGAAGATTAATTGAGATATTGATACCCCATGATGTATCAGGTGATTATATGAAGTACAGTTCTTCTGTATGCACTATGTAATTTGTAACGTACAGAAAAAAACTTATGTAAAAATTACTAAGTCTTTAAAGGGAGATTATTTTAAGAAAAATTACAATCTGTCCCTAATTGGTAAACAGTTATTTTTATAAATCATCACATTCATAAGTAATATTCACTTATATTTAATCATTAAATTTGAGCTGTATACGTACGATAGCTGTATACATCGTAAATTGTTTATAATATGTTGTGAAATAATTTAAAAAAATGTAAATAATATCACCAAACCACAAGCCATATCAGTGTAAATATTGTAAACAATAAAAGACGTAGCTGCAGACGAGTTCAAGCCCAGCAGGGGTCAGGTAGCCACCCCTGGGCCCCGTCCAGGCTTACCAGCCCATGGAGGGGCTGGGTCCTAGTTTAGAACTTACGAGCTCCATCCAGACCTGCAATGCGGTTGACCAGAATAAAACCTCGCCTTATTGGCTGGAATGCGATTGGTCAGAATCAGAAGCTCATTGGCTACTTTGTACTATATATACCCCCTAGTTTTAGCCGATTAATCTCAACGTATACACGTCTGAGATTGTCGGAGCCCGGTACAAAAATACCACAGTTACTGCTTTCGCAGATGACATAGCGGTGTACAGTAGCAGCATGAGCGCCAAGGTAGCTCTAAAACAGGCTAAAGTAGCCTGCAACCAGATCAGTGAGAGATTGGGGAGACTCAATATCTCTGTAAACGCGGGTAAGACTGACTGTGTAATTTTATCTTTTCAAAAGGAAAAAAGCCCACTCCCTACATAGTAGGAACGGAGAAAATTCACCAGCCAACAACCTAGTATATCTGGGAATTAAAATGGACAGACACCTCCATTTTAGTAACCATTTTGCGAAGAAAAGCATACACGCATGAAGTCTTACCGGCTTACGCACTTATTGACTTCCCCCAATCTATCACTGCGTCTCAAGCTACTGATTTACAAGAGTATACTCAGGCCTACTCTGCTGTGCTGGTGCACCGCTATTTCGTTATCTGACGTATACGACATCTAAGAAACTCCAACAATTCAAAACGGTATACTGATGAATGTAGTCAGAGGTACTTCATTCCAGCTGCGGAGCAACAGGGAGCTTCACGATGTCTTTGAGCTGCCTACAATGAATGAATTCATCCAACGTCGACATATCAAATTTTTCGAATCACTGCAATACTTGACAAACCCGGTGTTTAACACGACAACCCCCGCTCCGTCCCCGCATCGATGGCAGGACGTTGTCGTGGCTGGAACGCTTTAGTCTTAGGTTCTAGGTATAGTTTTTTAGTTTGTAAGTTTTTCTCCCATTTTTAAACTGAAGGTGAGCCCCATCACCTAGATTTGTATTCATGTTATTTTACTATTAACCACAACCTGTATTGTTGAGTAACACGAACTCCTTCAAATGCATCTGCGCATAGCAGAATGAGGAAAAATTTGCAAAGTTTCTTATAATATTTGCATTGTATAAATTCAAGGGGTTTAGAAGAAAAAACCCCCCAAAAAACCAAAAAAAAAACCGATTAATAATTTAAGCTATGGCTCGCCTCTGGACTGGTACTACCTCTTTTTCATAACCTCGCTATGTTTTAGTCCGGCGTTGTCAGACCCCACACCTTCCTAGTGGGGTTATCTGCCTTCGTCTCGCTAAAACTAGCACCTCCCTGGAAGAGACCTCTTCCTCGCGGACGACGGCCTCCTGGGGCCCTACAAACTTGACGTAGTTGCGATCCAGTCTGCCTCTCACTCACCTTTAGGAACCGGACGGTTTTTGCCTACCATTATGTACCAAGTGTGAATTCGCGGTCATGCCAAGACCATATATACTACCTTCCCTGTTCCTCTTCTCCTGAACATAGTGCACGGACGGGGTACGTACGTATCAGCTATCGAGTCAGATAGCTCAGTAAGACCCGTCATGAAGCAATCGTCCAGGTCATAGCCTATTCGACTCTCACTTCGTCACTAGGGCTAGGGTAACTAGCCCCTGCAGTGACGACCCGACAACGTACACATAATATGAAGCAGATATCTAATCAACAAGAACCATTTTATCGAGAATAATGAAAATGTCAACCGGCCACCTTAACCTAGAATTTCGTGCCCCTTGAAAATTTTAATAACCCTGTATTTTATTATTACCACTCATAGTTTCCAATATTCAGTTTTTGATACTGATGTTACAATATATGACAAACGAAATACATGAAAATGTTAACGTGATTGTTATATGAAGTAGATATCGAAGTTAAAACAGTGCATGCTTTTGTCAAGGCTGGTACGAGACACTATAGTTTTTAAATCACGTAACAAAAATATGAATTAATTTTATTTAATTTTTATGATAAATAAACATCCCGCTAAGAAAGAAAGATAATACTAAAAATTCATTAAATCAATTAAGATTAAGACTGTTTTTAATCGAAAGCTTTAAGACTTATCACACGTACGTACGACTTATCGTACATTTCCCGTACGAAATCTTGCCCTTTGCACAGAAACATACATAAAAAACTACACGGACTATTCCTTTAGTCAGTGTAATTCTAATAACTGAAACTCTCATTCAAATTAAATATGTTTAAGATACTTCAATTTAAAAAAAAACAACTTGGTGGTCTTGTTATTTTAATTGTGTTTTTTTCGGAATCGTAGTCCTGAAGATAACTGCATACGCGAAACATCATCTGAAGGTGTAATATCAATAATAAAAAATCTGTTGAGAGGCGTTAAGCTTTTTTTTGAAAAACTAATCTTGACACAATATCAATATATTGTTTTTGACTATTACTTTGATAATATTGGCATTTGTAAATACTTTGACAACGAAGTATGCTGGTAAAGACCATAACGGGTTATATTTCATGTTTTTTTTTTAAAATAAAACCCTGTCTTGAACTCAAGTCAATTTTAGATTGACCATTTTTTAAACCGTCATATCAGAACACTCGTGATTCAAAACTATGAGGGTTACTTTCAGTAGGAAATCTTGCTTTTAATTTCCTCCCTGAAAAAAATAAACAAAAATAACGGAACAACAGTTTTAACGAGTTTACCGAATGACGTTATTATTTTTATTTATTGGCTCATAAAACGTTTGAACCTTTCTATGGTCTCACGGTACGATTGAGCAACAAAGTGTCTTGGTCTTTCGTGTATAACAAATAATTCAATAGGTTTCCCATGATTTATAACATTTTTTCTCTTTCAAGCATGAAACTGTATGTTCTGAAGTAAACAATTTTTTCGGTTAAGGGGATTAGTCGATGCAATGTGTAAAAGATCCATTGAAATGGCATAGAGCTCTCTGTATTGCATGAACGATTCTATCTCACTCCGGATACTTTTATTCATTCAGAAATTTCTCACTGAAGTGGAAATGTCCCGACCGACATTTAACAACAGCTCGAGCATAGTCTTTTGCGACTGTGCTTCCTCTTCAGTGATACAGTGACGTTAAAAACTTCGTCAGCCCTTTCCACTTCTATGATTTTATTTTAAAACACCTTAAAATATTCCTCTTAATGCAATTCATAACGGTAGAGAAATTCAAAATAGGATTTTGAGACACCCGTTGAATTTTAATCATGTCATACGAACATGGATTACGCAAGACTTCTAGTTTATAACAAAGCTAACAATATGCATTTCCATCCAGTAGCCTAATAACCTTCTGTGAAAGTACTGTCAGGCTTGTTACTTAAGTATTCTCTAGGGCATCTCACAACCAGAAAATTACTTTAACAAAACTAGTTAGTCCATTGATCAGAAGCCTGGTAATTTATGGACTAAAATTTGATTTTATCGATTACACCTAATGTTTTTTTTTTTTTTTCTTAGCTCTCAAATTTTTAAGATTATAGATAAGGGAAAAATAAAGGAATTTATTTGGGGTGAGCGGATCCTTTTACTAGGAGTACCTGTTTGAAGGTGGAGTGAGGGAATTAAGGAGTGTGGGAAGCCTCGGTAGAAGTGGAAATGTTGCGGTGCAGTGGTGAGAGTCCACTGAAGGCTGAGCCTAGAGTCTCTCTAGGCATGTAGTGGAAGCTCATTCAGTTGGATAGCAGTGATGGGTCCCCGTTAGAGGCTTGTTTTTGGTTGGCCAAGGGCCGTAATGTCCACCATTTGGTCTGCTTTCCCAGATCTAGAGAGTTGCCAACTTGCCGGTAGTGGTGGGGGTGTCAGGTCTTGGAATAGGGGGTTTTGGCAATGTTTCATCGAGTCGAAGAATTTGATGTGTCTTCTTCTGACGGCTTCGGTGTTGGTGGGGACCTCGAACTTTTCGTGGATGTCAGGAGCCTTCATTTCACGAGAAGAGGTATGCCATAGTGCCGTGCGCAGGATGTTGTTCTGGAAGCTCTGGTGTCTCTGGAGTAGTTATGGTGCTCGTATGGGGAAATCGGAAAAGCGGAGTTCCAAACAGGACGCTCTGATATATGAGCAGTTTCAGCCTTAGGGATATAGCCGGGCTTGTGATGAGATGCTGGAGAGAGTAGTAACTTAATTTAAATATTTTTAGATCAAATTAAAATAAGCTAAGTGAAGGAACACACTAGCAAGAATTAGCTTGAGTTTCTTGAAAACGTATTAAATTACTATAAAAAAACAAAACCGGCCTTGAATGTATTAAATACGCAATTTCCATTGATTCTAAACAATTATTTTTTTGGATATACTCGTATGAAGAATTGTTATTCGCATTAATCCTGTTTACTAAGCCCTACAAAAATATACCTTAAAATCTTATCCTAATAGCTTCTAAGCTGATAAATGGGAAATTTCATTCTATTTTTTCCCCTCCACATTTCCTATTATTACAGCAAAGAACTAATTAGAATATATCTGGACGTGGAATTTCTCAAACTTCTGATAATTAGAATTATTTTTACGACCTAGAGTTATCGCTTCAACCGCTTTATCCCAACAATGCCCGGTGTAGAGCAAGCAAGTAAATATTGGATATTAAGCTAACAGGGGGAAACTCTTATCCACGCAAGTTAAGTACTGTTAAAAATTGCTCGGGTATTTACCTAAGACAACACCTTAGACCAACTTAGACTCTACTCCAGAAATGAAATCCTACAGCCTTCCCAATACCTACCAAGCAACTAACAAAGCTTTTAAACTCACCCTGTACTTCAGAGAGAATCAAGCAGGGCTATTTGAACTCTATAAGCCACTCATCTGTAGCTCATTCTTCAACCTCTTGATAGTCCATAACTTTCTTTCTGTCCATTTGTACCCAATCAACCCTCTTGCAAGAAGTCTTTAACTAAAAAATATGCCATTATTGTTAGTTTAAATATAAAGTCTTTAGTGTACTGAGTTATTGATAATTGAAGGACATAATGACAGACAAACTGGTAGGAGGCTCTAATTTCGGGATCGGCAGTAAGCAGGCAAGATACCACCATTGCAGACAAGACTGGCTGTGTAGGAGGAAAGTATAAAGAGTGGAGGGCCGATGACAGATTTAAGGCACCACTAACTGCCCGTTAGTGCTAACGAGGCTCTAATCTGTCAGAGTTATGTTTCGGCTCCAGTGTAACGGGGATCTGGCCGTTAACGCTACCCACTACAACTATAGCGAGGGGAATAGCTCATCTATTTACAATTCAACTTAGCTCCGTTTATTATGAGGTACTTACTAGTGACGTATCAATTAAATAAACTCTCCTCACAAAAGCCTTACTTATACTCCAATTGTATAAAAACATTCTTGATATGTGTTCGATATTTTTAGGCGTTCCAGAGAGTTCTTTGCTAGCAAAGATCTAGGCCAATTTCACTCCACCACTCGGGGTTGATAATGATGAACCCAGAGGCTTTTCTCTATTTCTGACTGGAAGCATTCAGTTTTACTGCAGTAGGCGACAGAGCTCATACTAAGTAGACTTCGGTACTGATATATATGTAATATTTAGTCGTGGTCAAGATGTACTTTGAGTCTGTGGACGACAGAGAGAGGCTTTCTAATAAATGATCTCAGTTTTGCTTGTAGTCCGATTGAAGATTCATGTGTGAGAAGAAAGATGGGAAATCCTTATAATTATAATTTCCTTTCTGGTTACAAATACATGTTTGCTGTATGAAGTTATAAGGTCAAGAGTCGCTTTGTTTATTGTGTTAGTTGCCGTATTTAGCTTCACCAGTTCTCACCAGATATTTCATGTATATGTTCTTGATTAGTTTTATGTTGTTACTAACTGTGTTAATTTACGTTTATCTTTATCTTAGGTTTGTCAACGGAACGTATACTTCCAGAAGGCCTCTATTTGCGTTGTATAAACATTCGGCATCGGTCATTACCGGAAGAATAAATAGGTTTAATCCACGTACAACAAGAGGTAATATCCTATCGCGCGTTGAATAACGAAAAAAATGGCTAATTGACTTGTACTCAACATACGACAACAAACCCAGACAAATCAAGTTATCTCAGAACCATCATATAGACTAAGAGAGGGACATGCAAGACTGACGCATATACGAACATACCCGATTCAAATAACACATAACATAATATTATTTATTGGGCAATAAGTAACTGTGATCAATGTTCTCATTCTTCTTCCATCCACTCTCTCATTCACACAGTATATACAAACAGCCTAGAGATCTCCTAAATCCACATAGTTGTCCCCTCCCTTGCATGGGAAAGAGAAGGTCTTAAAAAGTCAGCCGCGTCACCAGATACCAGCCAGTGAAGGCTGACGAAAAGCGCAAGAGCCACAGACGCTCAGGACATGATTGGAGAATTCGGCCATTTCAAGGACTCCCACTGCCACATATTTATATCACGAGGCCACTGCCACTTTAGTCTCCGAGGAGGATTATAGGGATGTGTGGCGCAGTGCAATGCCTGTGTTCAGGGATTAGGCTGGCTGGATAGGTTTTGGTGGAATTTCATGAACTTGTAACGGATGAGTTCAAGAATGTAGGTTTTTCAAGAATGAGTTTCATAATGTATTAAGATCATTATGAAGGTTCTGTTGCTGACGTAATAAGGGTCATTTAATATTGTTCTCAGGACCAAATCAAAGCTTATTATAGAATTTCCTAAGTTTTTAACTGAATTAATGACAAAAGCCAACTTATTACACGCATATCTGAACCAATATCAATTGTATAATTGATGTTCAGCAAACATCACAAGTGATTCTTTAATTTATTCAGATAACAACCACTAATTTCTAGCACGTTGAATTTCAATTTTATGACCGAACACTTCTATACTTCCTCTTTGTAAAGAATTATTGATCGCTCTTTCTGCCTTAGCTGGAGAACATAAGGGTTGTAGGCAAGAAGAAAATTCTTAATTGTATTTATCTTGCACTATCTATTTAGGTGGGAATTATGAAAAAGACATAACTCACTTCTCAATGTCAAAGTGTTGTCGTGTGTGTAAGTTCACCATTTTGATGATTAATTCTTTATTTGCCCATACAGTAGTGGTCAAAAGCTTCCGAACAATACGATTTTTTATGGTTTTTTTTGGACGTCAGCAACAGATTTCCGCCTTATGACATGATAATTTTTTTGAGTTTTACGAGCCCTTCCACACCTTGGTCGGTCACTCTTACCACCTCCTGAATTAAATTTTTTATAAATCATTTACAGTACTTATAACATTTTAGCGATTTCATGACAAGATTTCCCTTTAAATGAAAAAGTAATAATTCTTTCACGGATGTCTACATTTGTATGACGAACCATTTTCTAACCGAATAAAATATTGTTTTGTTTTACCTTAATAAGGATTAGTGGGGAAACAATATTACTCATAACACAAATAACTCTCTCACTTCAAATATGAATTTGACCAATCAATTATATTTTTAAATTAATTATGCTCTTATTTAATTCTATAAAATAGGTTATATATAATCCTCATGATAGGTTATATATATATAACACAAGGTAATGTTATAGAACAGCTTTATTGTCTTTCAACAACTGATAACTTCTTTTTTACTGTAATAGTGCTTTAGGCCGCTCTAAGCTGTCATCTTGTCAGCTCAATCTAAAATTGAGGAGCGTGGATATGGCAGCCCTTGTCAAAAGATGAAAATATACTATTGTTTTAGATAAGCTATGTATCCCACATAACCAATTGGAGAAAACTGAAGAAGACAGCTTCGAGCTGTCAAAAGTGCTATTACAATAAAGAAGAAATTATCAGTTGTGGAAAGGCAATAAATATAATCACAATCCGGCATTAACAATTTTTTTTTTACGGGGTAATGTTAATTAGTTTTTTGCTTCACGAATACACATTTTTTTTTTTTTTTTCCATAGCCCCTTCAAATTTACAGACAACTCCATACAATTATAGATCCTCAGGTGAATCTATTTACAAATAATTTTTGTATTTCCTGTAGCATCGCTACATTATATACAGGTTTTGTTATTTTATAAAAATTATATAATGAATTAACAAGTATAATGATATACATTATACGTGACTAAACTGACTAATAAAGGTGATGGTGCTCACCTTTTTGATCAACCTTAAAACTAACTTACATACTAATTCTTAACCTAATTTTTCCCCGACAGTCTGTTGCCATCGATGCGGGAGGGGTGGTGGGGTCATAGTGTTAAACAATGGATATGTCAGGTGCTGCAACGAGTCAAAAAACTTAATGTGTCTTCGGCGGATGAACTCACCCACCGACGGCACACCAAGCGTCGGGTACAGGTCAGCGTTCTTCAACCTCTCGAAAGAGGTATGTCGGACCACTTTTCGCATGATCCCATTCTGGGGCTGTATTGTCAGTCAAGTTGGTAAATAGCGGGGTACCGTACAGCGGAGCTGTTCGGAGGACACATTTATGCATCGTCAATTTGAGACGAAGCGACAGGTTAGGTGAAGTTAGCAAGTGCGATAGCCGGTAAGACCTTTGTCGTACTTTTTCTATTTTATTACTAAAATGAGTAGAGAAATGGAGATGCCTATCCATTTTTATACCCAAATAGTGCATTGAGAAAGCTGATGAGTTCTCTTGCCCTCCTATGCTATACGATTTTGGCAAGGATATACTTTTTTTTTTTCCAATATGTCCCGTTAGCTAGAAACAACGACTCGCGATGTCAATCCATGGGGGAAGACTGGCGTCCCGTTAATAATCTGATGAATTCCGGTTTCTAATTATATCAGCGGCCTAATTATTGTGATATTTCCAGAACACAAATGAATGCAATATCAATTCCTGAACATCATTTCAGAATATCATCTCGTCCAATCCACCCATTCCTATTGGCGATTTAAATCGGCTTTTAATTATCATTGATCCTAAGCGTTCGTCACATTTATATTATAAATGTTATAACACACACAGACACACACACACACATACATATATATAAGTTAAGCTCCGGGCAGCATCAGTATTCAATCTTAATCCCTGAACGTCGGGATGTAAACATCCCGAATGTAAATATACAGGGTTATAGACTTGAAATGAACAGTCCAGTTCTAACTTGTATGCGTGTTGTTTCTCTGTACCTTTTTTTCCTTTTTGGTTGAATTCGAAAGCCGACTTTAAACTTTAATGTTTAATGTTTATGCAATTTTATTTGGTAACCTGTTACATTTCAATAATTGGTACCGAGGTTTTCATCTAGACAAAAGAGTAACTTGGACCCTTCACACACAACTTAAAAGGCAAGCATTGAACTCATGGTTTGGACAGTTATAAAGACAACTTAAAAGAAACTAGTCTCACAAACACAAAAAAAACTTCACATATACAGACAGTTTCTAAAGCAATATGGACTAGTGGAACGGAACTATAGGAGACAGTCAAACATCAAACGAATACAAAAATTTCGATCCGAAGTCGAAAGTTCGAACCAACCCAAAAGGCTAACGAAAAACGTTACAAACTTATCATTGGACAGTGATCTCCACGTTCCAACTCCCCTCCACCTTAATGATTTTCCAAATTCCTCAAAAAGCCAATTCCCTTCTACAAATCCACTTCAGAGTCTCCTTATCATGTAATAATCATCCTTATAATCCCCCTCATCACCTAAATGGTGGTTTCCTTGTGACCTATTGTAAATAGATAAGTGTACATAAGTATAAATAAATTCTTACATCCCAATTAATAATGCTGCCTGAAGAAGCAAATTCTAGCTTTTCAAAATATTATATCAATAAAATATAAAAATATCAAAAAAAGGTACAGTGCTTTTAGTACTAGGTCACAGTAGGTGTTACTGTGATCGAAATGCTCCAATGAATTTCAAGTGCCAATCGATTAGCGGGATCATTTCTATCTAAATCTAGTGGGAGAGATGAAACAAAGTCTAACTACTATCTCTCCCACTAATCTTTAATTTCTCTCTGCATTAGCTCACCGTATTACATACACCAGAAATGCCCCAGCGAAAATCTGTAATGTTGTTTGACCTCTACCGAATAAAATTGAACAATTAATTAAAAAAAAGTTCGGTATTAGTCCATATTGAATACAGAATGGAAAAATAAAAGTTTATTATTGATAAATACAAAAAATCTAAGTAATATATTGGTGTTAATTCTGAGCTGCTTCAAAAACAATTAAATTTTTAATATTTTTGTCATTTGAATTCTCTTGTGTTTTAGGTGAACCAGTTTCCTATCCAACACCTGGGAAATTAAAGGATGGTAGCTATTGATTTCAGAGCTTAGTCAGTGCTGATCAAGTGTTTGATTATATATGCTTGGGTTCGCGTTTTAATGAGAAGTATTTCAACATTACGTTGCTTTGAACTACTTCTCATTTTAGAATTTAACTCGAGTTTTACACTACTTGAGTTAAATGCTAAA
The DNA here is from genome assembly GCA_930367205.1 of Acanthosoma haemorrhoidale. NCBI lineage: Eukaryota > Metazoa > Arthropoda > Insecta > Hemiptera > Acanthosomatidae > Acanthosoma > Acanthosoma haemorrhoidale. The sequence continues at coordinate 82,881,831 of OV884014.1, read as the reverse complement.
ATGACGCTGAGAATGATTGCTGATTTACGCAATTTTTCATAAATAATCCAAATCCAGCGATCAAGCATTTTATAAACCAGATATGTGTGTATATTTTATCAGTCTAACCACAGTTTAGTTTGTAATGAAACGAATAATTTCGACTGCCACACTATCATTCTCAAGTATCTAAATATCCAATACAATTATGTTCAATATGCGATGTCGTAAGAATATTCTATACAATGCAAAAACATTCAAACCAATCTGAAAAATAAATTGTGTGGCTGACCAGATGGGGTGTATATTTATTAACATGCCTTCCAATTTAAATTTTAAATGAGTGTTTATTATAAATCAGCTAAGCAAGATGCCGTGTATAGTAAGTGTTTAGGAAACAACTGAATTTTCCCCCACGATGTCAGCCTCCCCTCGGCGAGTTTCGTAGAGCCTCTAAAGCAGAGTTGTTCAGACTTCTTCGAAGCAACACGTGGTAGAATTTCAATACAAGTTTCAGGTATTAATGAGTGAGTTCACATATTATCAGTATCTAATCCTGCTTTAATCCTCACCTCCTTGCTACCTAAAATATCATTTTTAATCGATGATTGCCACAGGGAGAGGATTAAGCTAGAGCATCAGATATTGTGGTAAGCCAAATAATTTGACGGTGTCTGTTTTATTGTTATACCATTTTACTTTATATTTCCAATTAATTCATAAACTAGCGCATAAACCTACAGAGTGAGAAATTAAACCAATACCAAATCTCTCATTTATTCCATATGATGAATCAGTTGTTACATATGATAAAAGATACTTTAACGTGTAAATGTAACATTATTATATTTGTCTCGATTTTATGAAGCAATAATTAATGCTTCATGAAGTAATCAACTACAAAGAAACAAGTGAAAGGTTTTATAGGGCTACATTGACGGTTTAATTTGATCTTGAAGGATTGGCTGACTTCAACTGACGGAGCTCGTGGGAAGTTAATTCGTCTTGGGATCAATCAATGGGCTCCTAATACAATTCTTATCTCTTCCTTGGCCCATTTCCTAGCGGGCTTTTCTACCTCGTGCAAGAAGTAAATGGACAAATTTTCGGCCCTTTTGGTTTAGAACAGTAATGCTTTTGGAGTTGGATACAGACAGGGAATTACGCTTAGATATTACAGCTGAATTTTGATATTGATATGATCAGAGCTGAGGTGAGATGAAAACAAAAATAAAAATTAACCTTTACCATATTTTCCAATAAGAAATAGAAGAGATCATATTCATAATATATTTACGATTTAGCATACACTCCCTCATGCATAGAATTACTCACTGTTCAAAAACGCCATAACCCTGACTTTTCACCGAAAGTGAGAGAGCCACGGACCTCCAACAAATAGTTACTTGATACATCAATTATAATTGGTGAAACAAGTAATTGCCAGGACACTCACAGTCATCAATTTAAAAGAAACCATAACGCCACTGTCACTATAATCTTCAAGGAGGGTTAAAGTTTCTGTGGAGATATACAACGAATGTTTGGTGATCAAAGTAATTAGATTAATTTTTTTGGAATTTGGTGTACTAAATCCAGGATGTAAGGAACATCTTAGGAATATTACATGGTGCTTTAGGATCTGGGCGAAATTACAGAATTCCTCTATTGTCAATAAATGTATCCAGAAAGGGATTGGCAGTATAGAGGGGGGAGGTGCACCGAGGCTAGTGAAAATAAGACCCACTCCCTGCGGAACTCCTGATTTTATGTTATTTAAGTGAGAATGATTTAAACCACATTGGACTCGGAAAAAGGACTGGAGGGTAGTGAAAATAGGGCGTGTTAAATATGTCTTGTAAAGTTTTAAAACCTGGAAAGCTTTTAAAAGTCAAAGAAATGCAACAATACTGCTTGATTTCAATGGCTTACGATTAACTGATGAACGGTTTTTGGATTCCAATATTGTGACCAAAGGTTTCTACATCTCTCTGAAGGAGTTTTTCAAAGGATTTTGAGTGAGTGTATAGTAGGCCAATTGGATGCTGTGGCTGGTCAATCAAATAATTATTACGTTGAAATTATTTCTCAAGGATAAAAATTTACATTCCTTCATGATAACGTGCAAAAGAGAGGTTTTCTTCTTGTCTTAGGAAGTGTGTTCTATTGCCCATTGTTTGGATCCTTTTGTTCAGCTTAGGCCTTTTGTTTCGTCAGTCCTCGTGCCTCCAACGAGTGAGCGGTGGTTTTAAAGGAATTAAAGTACTTAGCTAATACTGTTAGAGGTGAAAAGAATTGTAAATGTGTTGTTAACGGTTCAATTATTACAGAATAAAACAATGTCACCTACCACTGTATTATATTGGTACAGTGGGGTTATAATTATATTGAATAATCACAAACGCACAGTTTATCGCGGATTTTCAGACGCACTTACCTCAAAGCTATCAATACCAAACACCAGCTATTTATTCTGTTCACGGGATTAGTTAACTCTCCGAAAATAATTTTTATATGGCCTATGGTAACTGCTTCTAAACAGTGAACAGAAAGTTCTGTATTCTAGGCAATATTTGTTCTTTTCGATCAATAATTGTGCATGGAAGTGATACATACAAAAAATATCAGTCACATGAAAAACTTATGGAGGTTCATTAATTTATTGTTAATAATATAATAATTGTCTATTACGTTGTTTACAGTAAGGGGTTCTGACCCTGTAACTACGGGCACCATAGCACCCAGTGATAGTTTAACGTATACCCATCAGATGACGACCACGAAAAAAAAAAAATTAATTTTTAAACTATATGTTACATAAATATGTTCAAGCAAGGAAAGAAGAGCTGAAAATTTCGGATTTTCAAAACGACATGGTCCGAAAATCCAATGGATCAGAATTTCTGGGGTGACAGAAAGAAATTTTCCTTCTTCAAAAAGATTTTTTTTAGAGCCACACACTTGGTGTCTACACATCTCGACTTCCTGAAATATCATCATATCTGCTAATTATGAAGCAATGATCAATGGAATGCAGTGTGTCACCTACAGTTAACGTGTAGTTAATTTTCCTATGTAAAATAAAACGATGTTTGCCAGATAGGCTCTGAGATGTATATTTTCAGCAAAAATGTTTATACCATCTAACGTTTTGTATGTATTATTAAATAATTATGTTTTGAGTGTATCAGAACTTTCCGAATCACACCACCGTTGATTCTAATCATTCTACTTCAGCGCCAGCAAGAGGAGTCACTATCGCAAATGTGAAAATTGCTAAAGTTTTACAATATTTAGATCTGAGGGCGCCCGCCGCCATGCATACTATCGGATGAGGGCATCCCCGGTATGTACTGGCGTTATTCCACCGCACGCCCTGGAATTTCATCTGCCCTCAAATTCCTTGGGGAATCCACCCAGAAAGGGCATAACTTGGGCTTATGGCGGCGTGTCTTTTTCCCGAGGATGTATCTGTTTTTGATATAGTATTCACTAAAAACTTCTTTTCCGTCTAGCAATCGAAATTTTCCACACAACTCTGGGTTGAGATATAGAAAAAAATATAAAGATTGTGCGTTATTTCTCAAGGATGGTTTGAGAATTTAATATCTCAGGCATTAATTAAATTTGAACTGTTTAACGCAGATTTAAATTAATTACATTGTTTTTATTTCTTAATTTTGTTTAATGTGTTAAAAAAACAAAGGCTATTGCCTCATATAATTGCGCTAGAATTGTTATTAATCAACACTTATTCGTTTCTTCAATTGAACTAGAATTCGCTACTAGTAATCAACCAGCTCCTTAATAATTCTTCACGAGGTTGAGAAAACCCCAAGCAGACCCCCCTCCGGCCAAAGGTTTCAGAGGAAACCGGAAATCGAAACCGGGGTTAACCTGTTGAGGTCCACAGGTGTGTTAACCGCAAGGCTAAGGGGGGGGGGTTCGATTTCTGTAGTGTAGAATTTTATTTCAGGGCTCTCTGTCAGATATTGTCGTTTGAGTTCTGATAAGATCACCCTATTTCACTTGTACTATTCAACTAGCAATTGAATAACGTACCTCCACCTAATGGTTTTTGATACAGCCCCCACCCCGTTAATGGGTTCCCTCGACCCCATTAGTGGGTCTTGGCCCCGTAAACAATTTAGTTATTAAATAATTAATTTTATTGTATTGGTTAGACAGTAACACAGGTATGTAACTAAAAAGCTGCAAAGGATTTTTTTTTACTTTTTCTTATAGATTTTAACTTGCTAAAACTTCGAAAAATACTAAACAAATTCCTTTGCGTCAAGTTTTTTTGTGAAACTAAATTCAATCTTCATTTAGCGTGAAAATTCTATTTAACCAAAAATATAACAAGTCACCATAAGCCACCATAAAAACTTGGCTTCTCACATTCATTTTATTAATTTATAGATGATCTTGTCTAAACAGGCTTACAGTGAATGGCGAAGGATCTTACTGTCTGGGTTTTCTAGGAAATGTATAATTAGACCTGCGTAAGTTTAGATCATGTTTTAACAAGGTAAATAAGTCAGTATCTCACATGTTATGTAAAGCACACTTAGTTTACATCTGGCATTTAAACGTTGTTAGTGTGCTCTTGTTTTTATTGCTGGATTATGGCTCCCAGAGGTAGGGTTATTTATCCGGACAACTTTTTTTTTAGTTGTAGTGAAGGTCAGTCAAGAATAAGTGATATTTTGAAGAAAGTTTATTTTGCTTACTTCTAATTTCGACTTGGGGTTCATAACAAAGGATGGCCTCCTCATAACGTGCGCAGAAGGTGTGAAAAAGATCTTCGTTCGTAGTTTAAGGGCAAGAAAAACTCATTTTGTTATGGTATTCATATGAATGGCGGGAACAGAGAAACTACACTACTGACCCCGTAGAAAGGGATTTAATATAAAATATGAAAATAAAATATCTTACCCTGAAAAAGTACCGCAAGAACAAGCATCAGGTGAATGTGACAGGGCACAAGAAGCAAAGTGCTCCAACTGTGGGGGACCTCACGTAGCCTAGTACAGAGCGTGCCCCTACCGTGTAAAGCTACAAGCCGCAGCGGACCAGAAGAACAAGCCGAAACAGACGGGGAGAGCGCCGTCAGTCCATCAACGCCAGCAGCCTACTAGGAGCAGGAACCAACAGCCGCCTACCATCACACCGAACTTCAGAACTTCACAAGAGGAGCAACGTACGCAGAAGTCGCCTCTGCAACGCCATCAAGACGCGACACCCCTAGCCTTCCGCCCTGGTTCTCGATTCTCGAGACCATGTTCAGGGAATTTATATCCGGACTACATACCGTATTGACACGCCATGGGTAAGTACAAGACACTTAACTTCAACGTTGACGGTCAGATGACTATACTTGAAGAAGCGGAGGCGCTAATAGCGATCTCCACACAGGACACCGCCGTGCTCACGCTTACGAGAATTGTGAACCAGAACGTGGGACTGCAGGGCTACTCTGTTGTCATCGAACGGACCGATGGCTACGGTGGTGTTCTGGTGGCTATACGACACGGCATCACATGGACGAAAGTAGACACTTACTACATTTGATGTCAGGCTCCATCACTTGACGGTAAGATAAACCTAGGTACACCTATTTATCTCACTACCATGCATAAGAGAGTTCTCAGCCCTTCTTAGGGAGTGCGCTAAGAAAAACAACCACTGGGTTGTTGGAGACCTAAATGCGCGGGATCCCCTGTGGAATAACACCACCGTCAATCCAGCGGGGATAAGATTGGTAAAGGCTCCCTTTACTATCGTTCACCCCTAGAACTACGCCTCTTGCCATAGACGTGACAGTACAATCACCCCCACCCTAGATCTATTACTCATAAAACAGACGCACAGGATAAACAATTATGAGACCCTGGAGTTAGTGACGACTGACCAACTGCCAGTCCTGTATTCCATTGACAGTAGCGTTGTGATCCCGCGTCCCACGAAGTACGACTGTAGTCGAGCCGTCTGGGACCTATATCGATCAGAACTATGCCACCAATTGCATACGGTTCCTGTTCTCCGCACTATAGAGGAAGTGGATCGACAAGTACCTTTCCTGACCGAGGTTGTCGTCGATGCAGCTGACACTGCTATCCTGAAGCCACCCATGCTACAAAAACCACCAGACCATATTATTTGACTTATTGCATTACGCAATAATTGGAAGAATAACTGGTATAGAACAAGGACTCGTCAAGCCAAGACAGTAGTAAACTTACAACGCAAGTTTGTGGCTTGATGAGTAATTGGCTTACATTGCGATTTCCGTAAGTTTTGGAAAACCCTTAAGATTACTACTAGAAGGGACTTAGGTGTCCGTCTTCATGACGGAGACACCCTCTACACAGCGGAAGAACAGGCGAAAACACTAGCCAACCACTATACTGCAGACAATTCCCCTACGACAGGTAACTACTACGTTCCTCAGCAGCTGGAGACAGGTCAGAACTATATGTTTGTCTCTCCAAAGCAGCTCATGGCGATTCTTCACCGGTGTCAGGAAAACCAATCCTTGGGGGGGGGGGGGGCAGGGTGCAAACGGTATTGCTGGAAAAGCCGAGGAGAGCGATTGCCCAACTTGTACTACCTGAAGGTGTTCTGTTCGGAAAATGCTATTATCATTCCGTACGAGCATACAGGTTTTCAGGCTCATCTGAGTACAGAACATCCGCTTGTGAAGGTACAGACGGAAGCCACCCTCGCTATCAACAAGAACACAGCAACTGCTATGATCTCGTTGGACTGCACGCAGGCTTTCGACTCAGTGTCCCACAGGATGCTGTGCCGACAGCTTTGCGACTGGGAATGCCCAGAGCAGCTATACACCATGTTGGTTTCCTTCTTGAAGAGCATATCGGTGAGAGCAAATCATATAGTATAGGAGGGCAAGAGAACTCACCAGCTTTCTCAATGCACTATCTGGGTATAAAAATGGTTAGGCATCTCCAATTCTCTACTCATTTGAGTAATAAAATAGAAAAAGCACGACACAGGTCTTGCCCACATTGAAGGTGGTGGACTTCGGGGAAAAATTAGGTTAAGAATTAGTATGTAAGTTGGTTTTAAGTTTGATAAAAATATGAGCCCCATCAACGTTATTAGTCCGTTCAGTCCAGTCATGTAGAATTTGTATCATTATACTTGCTTATTCCATTATATAATTTTCATAAATAATAAAACCTGTATATAATGTAGATTTGTATATAATTATCTGTAAATTTAAAGGGGATATAAAGAAGAAACAAAAATGAAAAAGTACGGCACAGGTCTTACCGGTTCTGGAGTCGAGAAGACAAAATACACATTACATCCCTAGGACGAATGTAGCTCAAATTTTTCTGTTAATCAGGGACCTCAACACTTTTATCAGAGTGATCTCAATGGCCTTGTTAGAGATTTAGGCCTTTCCAAAGATGCAGAGGAATTGGTTTGATCTAAGCTAAAAAATAATTCCTGCTGGGACCTGGGAGCTCATTTTCATAGTACAGGAATAGAGAGAATGAATTCACTCATTTCTTTTCAAAGACGGAAATCTGTTTTTGTTTTTTTTTATATATTCCTTTATTGTGCTATAATTACAATCTGCCTTATAAGGCAATAAGTAATTAAGATAAATGCTCTCATTCATACTATATTTACATTTCATCATTCACTTGCTCATTCATACAATATTTACAGACAGCTCAGAGACCTCCCAAATCCACACGCGAAGAAAAAGCGGAGTCTTGGGAAGTCCCCCACGCTCCTCTGTCAGCCGCGTCACGGGATACTAGCCAGTGGAGGCTGACCAAGAGCGCGAGAGCCACAGATGATCAGGACATGATTGGAGAAACTGGCCATACCAAGTTGAACACACCGGTTCTCGTCCGATCAAGCATTCTGTTTTTTTTGTAGAGACGTTCAAGGGTTCATGGAGTGCTTTGCATTGGAATCTAATTTATAAAACTACCCTCAAAGCAGTCTCGCAGCACAATGGAAATTTATTTGCATCTCTTCCTATGGGACACTCGGTGCTTATGGAAAAAAAACTATAATAATTTGGCTATGATTTTTGAGATAATTAAATACCAAGAAGATCAATAAATGGTTTCTGGAGACTTTTTTTCTACTAAAACTATTTTTTTGATTAGCGCAGTTCAAATGAATTTAGCAAAAATATTCCATGCAGCTGAAAAGATTTTTTTTTGCAGACCTGTGTAATAAATGACTCAGTTTTGCAGTGGAGATATCTGAACTAGCAGTGAAGGGTATTGATCAAGGGCATTGGAATAAGGCAAGGTAAAACTATATACGGATGTTTTAAGGAGAGTAGGTTACGTATCAAGTCACTAGGTATGCGGAAAAAGATGCTTAGCTTTAATTTACGATGGTAGGATGGTCTAGCCAACAACGTGAAGGCTCTTATGGTGCCCAGGACTGAAAGGTATTGGAACAGGAGGACTAGTATATGCGAACTGAGAGGTGTAGATAGAATCCGGGCGAGTTGGTTTGAATGGGATGGGCGAGGGAGGATCTTTGGAGGATAGGGAGTGCGAAGTTGTGAATGGTTGCTGCTGAAAAAGGCGTGATGGATTCTCTGAGAGCGTCAACTGCACTGATGGCAGCTCTTTCCAAACACTGTCAAAAATAATAAAGGCTAAAATATTAAAAAAAATCGCCGTTGTAAAACTAAAATCAATAAAATGATTGTGCATATGCGGGCACCAATGACTGTTGTGGTTGAGGTCATTACTAAAAACACTCAACTATGTGGTTTATCTATTTATAAAAATAAATGATTTAGGCCTGATAGTAATTTTATTTAATTAATTACTCAAAAACCTGCCATAATATTTTTTTATTAACAGTAATTTATTTGATATTATTTCACAGTATAATGTGGATACGCAAACTAACGCATAACTTCATTCATTCTTTCAAAAAAACAACAACAGTGAAGCTGAAAGAATACTTAAATTAGTGGCTGGTTGTTGTTTTAAAATGTTGAGCACTGGAATTGTGTATTCTGTTTTAGAGTGACACTTAATTGCAGGCGCGTAATTCTTCCCACTCGTTTGCCTCTGTTGTTTAGGCCTCTTTCCATTTAATAATTATCTCAATGGCACTTATTAAAATGGTGGCTGTGTTTTATTATTTTCGGTTTAATAGCCGTGGTCCTCTCTCGTTGTTCAACGGTATCACCCAAAGCGTTCCTATACAATAATACTACTTGTTTGTGTTTTCTCTCTGTGTCTGTGGTCTTCTGAAAATTAAATGAAAGAGATATTATGTCTTAGGTGAATCACATAAGGGGTTAAATGATGCCTTTCTTAATGTTTACATAAAATCACAAACTAACTTTTTTTTCCATTTAAACCACTCAATACCATTAAAATGATCAGAAAAATTTACTTAAAAATTTTCTTTTTAGCCCGCAACATTTGTTGTAAATGTTGCAAAAGAGTGTATAAAAGCAAGACGCTTATCCCTGTTTAAGTTTAATTTATTTGGATTATTCGTATCTTTTCTTTTTCGTTTCCAGTTCTATTACTTTCATTATTAGGTACTTGAATCAGAGGTGTAGCCACCTAATGCACTCGTATGCGTATAAAATAAAATGTGGGTAGACCAGAGAGAGAGCTGTATATTTATTAACATAAATAGCTCACAACCACCTTTCCAATAAAAGTCAATACTAGTTTTCTTACATTTTCTTTTTTCTCAGAGATTCATGTTTCAAGACGTCTAAAGTCCTTGAAAAAAAAATGGAGTTTTCTAGCATGAGGGTGAGTCAATAATCTGTAGGTTAAAAAACAATCTGACTAGGTGCATTTAGTGTATAATTGAAGTAAAGCTTGAGCTACGTATGCTTGTGCGACCTTATATGATGAGTAGTTAATATTATAGATATAATTTATCCCTTTTCCTGTGTAATAGATGACAGGGGTAAATATTTACATGGGCAAAAACCGCTCCACGCCTTTTGAAAATTAATATCTTGAGGTTAATTCTTTTCCAAGACAGGCAGTGAATTAAATTTTACATTTAAAGACGGAAATGGTCTTATTGTGTTAAACTTCACACGCTGGTGAAGCCAACAGTAAAACCTATTGAACAAATAAATTTAAGTCGATTTCGACTGGTAACTTGATTGATCAACATTCATCTTCCGATAATGGATACTTAGATATCTTTAACGACTGACCTGGAACCCACATACGAGACTAAAAAGACAAGAACTAAACAGACGCTTTGGACAACTGTACAGACTACTCCAAAGGACAGCCCATCTCTCAATAGAAAATAAACTACTAATCTACAAAGTTATACTTAAACCAATCTGGACATACGGAATAGAGCTATGGGGGACAGCAAAAAAGTCGAACATCAAGCGTATCCAATCCTTTCAATCCAAAGTCCTAAGAACAATAGTAAATGCCCCTTATTATGTCAGCAACAAAACCCTTCATAACGATCTTAATATACCCTACATTCTAGAACTCATCCCTTCCAAGTTTATGAAATTCCACAGCAGCCTTTCCATCCACCCTAATCCTCTAGCACAGTCATTGCACTGCGCCACTCATCCCTATAATCCTCCTCGGAGACTGAAACGGCAGTGGCCTCGTGACAGTGGGAGTCCTGGCAATGGCCAGTTTCTCCAATCATGTCCTATTGTATGAATGAGCGAGTGAATGATGCTGTAAATATGGTATGAATGAGATCATTTATCTGTATTATTATTGCCTTATAAAAGGCAGATTGTAATTATTGCACAATAAAGATTGTTATATGTAAAAAAAAGATATCTTTGATTATTTATTAATCAATTAGCCAGATAGTAAATTGATTAATGTCTGAGATTGAATAGTACCTACTACATATGTAGTTGGTTAGCCAAGGTATGTTAGACACAGATAACGCTAAGCCCATAAAGGATATACTCTGTAGGTGATCGGGGTGAGTTAATTAATGTTCCATATCTCTAAGCTGCCTAATTAATTCAATTAACATTCACGGTCATTACTCTGATCTCAGTTCATATAGCTGCTTTCTTGAGAGCCTGAGTAGGGAGCTTGTAAGTCATCACTTATGGGTTCATGAATGTAACATAATAAGACGAAGAGGAAGATCAAATAATATAGCAATGAAAGGAAAATTATATTCGGATAATAAGGAAAATTTATTTTTATGGAATGAACGCCCATGTTTTTCTGAGGAGAGTTGTGGACGTGGAGGACTAGAGGACAGTTTTTATCGTGGAAGAAGAGCAGGGGGAACAAAAGTGCACAAATATGTGAGAAACTCAAGAATGATATCTATCATTTATTAATTAGTTCGTAAAAAAAATCAAATTATTTACTGACCTATAGACAAAAAAAAACGAGCCCATCTAAATGGCATGTCTAAACCCTATCAGAATGGAGAAAAGGCCCCTCCGAAACGAGAAAAATGGTGGAATTTCCTTCTGATAACGGATCGCCAACACTACCCTGCCTAAACATCAAACTGGCAAGATCTTCAATTTTGAATATACAATTATTTAGTTAACCTTTCAAGATTATTTAGAAGATTGCTTTTAGTTTTAACATCTTTGAGGCAGCAAGTATACGCAACATACTATTCTTCTATATCCTTTTCTTGGGGTTGCGAAAAAATGCGACACGTTTGAAAGAAATTTTAATGACGTTTCATACTGTGGTTAATAAAAAATACGCACTGTCAATCAGAACGTCTAGATCTTTAATTTGATGCCATATTTTTTTTTTTTTTCCGGTTTCAATCAATTTTATTAAGTTAAAATTACAATCTGCCTTTTATTAGGCAATGAGTAATTGAGATAGATGTCATCATTCATACCATATTTACAATTCCTCATTCACTCGCTCATTCATACAATAATTACAAACAGCCCAGAGGCCCCCCAAGTCCACAAGGTTGTCACCTCCCTCAAATGCGAAGGAGGAAGCGGAGCCTTGGGGAGTCCCCCACGCTTCTACGTCAGCCGCGTCACTGGATAAGAGCCAGCAAGGCTGACCAAGAGCGCGAGAGCCACAAACGCTCAGGACATGATTAGAGAAACTGGCCATTGCCAGAACTCCCACTATTACTTAGTTATAGCAGGTCACGAGGCCACTGCCGTTTTAATCTCCGAAGAGGATTAAAGGGGTGAGTGGTGCAGTGCAATGACTGTGCTAGGGAATTAGGGTGGTAGCTCTATCCAAAGCTCTATTCCGTATGTCCAGATTGGCTTAAGTATAACTTTGTAAATAAGTAGTTTGTTTTCTATTGAGAGGTGGGATGTCCTTCGAAGTAGTCTGTACAGTTGTCCAAAGCGTCTATTTAGTTCTTGTCTTTCTAGCCTCGTGTGTGGGTTCCATGTCAGTCTTTTGTCGAGATGGAAGCCTAAATACCGTACTGTCTCAGACACAGGGAGAGGAATTGAATTTAAGAAGACTGGCGGACAGGACTTGCGGTAGAGGGTAAAGGTTATGTGGGAACATTTTCCTTCATTGACTTTGATTCGCCATTGGTCGCACCAATACTCGATCTCGTCGAGGTGTTTTTGAAGGTTTTGGGATGTTATATCCGGGTCTGGATGGGTTGACAGGACTGCAGTGTCGTCTCCGAATGTTGCCAAGAAGGTATTGGTGGTAGAGGGGACATCAGCGGTGTATAGAGGATAGGACCCAGGACGCTGCCCTGTAGAACTTCTGCTTTAATGGGATAGTAGTTAGAATATTCTAAACCACAGCGGACTTGGAAGAAACGGTTTGAAAGGTAGGATTGTAGGATTAGGAATAGACTTTGAGATAAATGTCCTTTGAGCTTGTAAAGCAAACCTGCGTGCCAGACCCTGTCAAAAGCTTGAGCTATGTCCAGAAAGGCAGCAGTGCAATACTGTTTGGTTTCAAGGGCTGAGGATATGTGATCAACAACGCGAAGGCCTTGTTGAGCTGTGGAATGTCGTTGGCGGAAACCAAACTGGTGAGTAGGGTAAAGGTTTTTGGATTCAACAATTGGAAGTAGGCGTTTTAATAGGAGTTTTTCAAATATTTTTGAGAGGATAGGGAGTAGGCTAATTGGACGGTAAGATGAGGCGTCATTGGGTGGTTTACGGGGTTTCGCGAATAGGACAATAATGGAATGTTTCCAGAGGAGAGGAAAGTGCGTCGTTCGGATAATGCAATTATATATATAGGCTAGGAAGATTATGGCTTTATGAGGAAGCTGTTGGAGGATTCGAGGAGTAAGGAGATCATATCCTGGAGATTTTCGGTAAGGTAATTTTTTTCAGAAGATATTTAACCTCAGAGGGGTTAACGGCTTTTGGTGGTAATGAGAGAGGGATAGGTGAAGTGAGGAAATCTCCAACAGTTGGACGGTGATTATTGTTTTGAGGAGTAAGATGAGGAGTGAAAGTACGGGAAAGATGCAGTGCGAATTCCTCCGCCCTCTCGCCATCCGAAGCCGCCCAGGAACCGTCATCACGACGGAGTGGGTGTGAAACAGGATGATATTTTAGGATTTTCTTAGTTAGATTCCACAAGGAGTTATCCCTGGTAGACAGGGAGGAGAGATAGGAATTGAATGAATCGAAACGGAAGGATGCCAATTGCCGCTTTACCAGCCTGCAGTACTGATTGTATGAGCGACGATCAGCAGGATGTCGGGATCTTTGCCACACTGTTCTTGAGTGGCGTTTGGATTTGATTAGGTCTTTGAGATACTGAGGTAAAGGATTTTGATTGTGAATTTTTAGGTGACGGTGGGGTGACGATGCCTCCCAGGCCGACCTCTGGATCAGAGTAGTGAAGGAATGCACTGCATCATCTAGGTCTTGGGATGTTTTCAGAGGTCTACAGAGTCTGTAAGAATCTGGCGGAAGTGGTCCCAGTCAACTGGGCCCCTAATAAATGAAGGAGGAGGCAGTTTGTGAATTGGATTTAGGGAAATGGTTAATAATAAGGGACTATGGTCGGAGGAGAGGTCATCGAGGCGCTTGAGTGAATAGTTTAGTGTTCCTAAACTATTGTAGAAGAAAAAGTCAAGGAGATCTTGATTCGGTTGGGGTCTGATGTCCAATAGGTGGCTGTGTCAGGAGAGATAGTGGAGCAATGTTTTCATGTGAGTGCAGACAGCAAAGCACGTCCTCGTGTATTTGTGGATCTTGAGCCCCAGTGCTGGTGCTTTGCGTTAAAGTCCCCACCCACAAGGAAACAATGTCCGATGGAATCCAGAAAGGAGATGAATTGGGAATCGGAAATGGATTTATTGGGAGGGCAGTACACTGATGCTAGAGTAAGGGGAAAAGTGAAGGTGGTGATTGACACTGCAGTGGACTAAGGGAAATAGTGTGCTACCAAAGGAACTATGTGGTGGGAAAGGGAGTTATGGACAATGACAGCGGTACCTGCATGAGCTGTTCTATCTGGGTGATCAGTTCGATAAGTCTGGCACTGTCGAACGGTAAATGGTTGTTTGCTAGTAAGTCTTGTTTCAGTAATAAGAGCTACATCGATGTTTTTTTCATGGAGTAGTGCTGTCAGTTCGTTAGTGTGGGTGCGAACACCATTCGCATTCCAAAGGAGAATGGATAAGGAGTCGGAAGGATCCACTTATGGATTTTGTTTAACGGGGATAAGGTAGGAGACAAGATTTGTGAGAAGGGAAATGAGAGGGATAATTAGGGTTCTGATGCCATATTCAAAACTGTTACTAATGGTCTATAGAGAAAGCTATTTTTTTAATGGGGCTCAAAAATTGCACAGCTCACTCTCGTTTTAATAAGTAATTCACATATACTGTGAGTGTAGGGGTTTCAGATCGGTCGCTACTGGGCCATTCAATTTTTCAAAAATATTAACATAAATACAAACTATGTAGACAGTAAATGTTTTATTAAACGTTATGATGCCCAAACTAGGGCGTGAGTGTCCATACCACTTTCTTTAAAGCTTCTATTCAAAAAAGAATAACAAATTGTAAATAGCTAAATTATTGGCAAATAAAAAACCTATTACAACCGTCTCAGGGGGTATTAACACCTGATATTTATTACAAACTTTCAATATTTTTTTAATTTCATTTCTTGAGAATCTTTGAAATTCTTTTTGCATTACCGTCTTTGAAGCATCCTTCCTTAACGAAGAGAAAAATCATACTCAAGCTTCTGAGCTGAGACTTGAGATTTTGGGAATTTTATTTTAACCATTACTTTACATGTTGGAAAAAATTACCTATAAAATATCAGATTAATTGAATCATTTTTACAACCCCATGCATACACACAGACGAATGCCGAAGGTTACACCCTACACATGACCGAAGGTAAAGCCTTCGGGCTAGGGAACACGAGATGAGTAACGATTTTATTATTTATAATATAAATTAATTTATCCAAGAATTTAATAATACCCCTTCTTTACGAGTCCGCAGCGACTCCGCGTATTTACAACACCCTTCCCCTACCACATCTGGGGGCGTACTTAATTAAAAATGTTAGGGTGGTTTTACGGGTGAACCTGTATTGACGGGAAGCGATAAAGAAGGCGAGATTGAAGACGGTCCAGCCAGCATCTGGTGCTCTATAAGAACCCGCTACTTTTTCTACACTGTCGTCCGAAATCATTCATTCCTTGGCGCTCCTCAAACCTTCTCATTTCAGCGAGGAGTTGTCTTATTGGTGGTGTCTCCGGATTTTATTTCGTCCGGTTTTTCTACTTATTCAATCCGAACACAACTCGGATAAATGGAACAAACGGAATTGATGGATCACTTTCTATGAACATGTATTTCATTTATATAAATTAGATACCGATCCTTTATTGCATAGTTCATTTACATATCCTATCACATTATCTATAATAGATAACTTACACTTTTATTTTTGTTCTTAACTGAAATGTTTATAAGAGTGATGAGCCAAACTAAAGAAACAAACCACATACCGAAGTTTTACTCTTAAAACAGGTTTTTTGTTTACGTCTTGTTTTTTTTTTATCTTATATAGTATTTTTGTTTTACGGTAGTGTGGGTCTTAATGAACTATTTATGTTTTATTCTGGAAACTATGATTTTATTTTATAACAATGGCTTTATCGTTCCAATATTGTGTCCAAAATAATGCTGCCACTTTTCTTTTGTTAAAGTGTAGTTTCCCTTAAAAAAAACGTACATTCTTAAATTAATTGTTGTTGTATTGACTATATTTTACGTTACTATAGTAATTCATGATCTTACTAGTGGATAGAAAACATTGATGTATTTTCAATGTTGATATGGCTTACCTCAGTTCTACTATATCTTGAGCTCCTATCTGTGGTAATCATGGGGTGAAAAAAAAAATGTCCTAGCAAGGGCATGACCTTAAAAAAGAATCAGAAGCTGAGAAGTTTCTGATATTTTAAAACAAAAAAAAATATCTAAAACTTGCACTGGGAGCATAAAACATGTACAATTCTCACATCAGATGGCAGCAGCAACCTATTTAACCTATTTATATGGCAGCCAACTTAATTATTTTTCAACCCCAACATATAGAGGGACATAAGACCACCAATGGAATTAGAGAACAGAAGTATTTCTACTCTTCATCTGTAATACCAGAGGACGGTTTCAAGATATACCACCTCCACTGAACACACCTCCTAATCGAGTATGCTCTCAATTTTCTCGATAATAATCACAATTAAATTCAAATCAACTCTTCACTCAAGGGTCATATTCCTAAAGCTGACGACCAAGATAATTAGTAACATGCCTTACAATGTTATTCGCAATACAAAATTATATTAATAAAATAAAATATCGGCAGACAAGAGGCATTCATGTAATAATATTATATTACGCTCCCGTTTATAATGATTTCCCGGATATAACGAACGCTCGTTTTCCCGGGCCCCAGTTTCAGTTGGGAATTTCTCAATGAAAGTTTGTTCCTTGTAGCACTCCAATGTCCCGCTTACATCGCTCTGATGAAAGGATTAAACAGATTTTTTTCAGTTTTTAAATTAGACATTAGAGATTATGTCAAAATTAAGTTAAATTTGTGTAAATAAAATTAGATTGAAACCAGGATGCCACATAAAAAACAAAGGATGTCATGATATAATTCTTCGAAAATAATTTCTATGAGTTTTCTCTCTTCCTTGCAAAATGTTTCAACGAGTTCAATTAACTTGTGCCTTAACAGTACGAAACGCATTTTCCTTTCAGTATTTTATGTACATCGATCCTGATAACGTGGTATAAAATGTTGCGGAAATCTTTTTAAATAAAAGAATAAAGGGAATTAATAAAACACTTTGATTTATCTACATTTAATCAAAACGATTTTGCAACATCCAAGAAACGAAGTGCTTCAACTTTACGACCGAGCTTAAAAAAAAAAAAAAGTGAGCTTTCTTCGGCTTATGAAAGAAGCCTTAAAAAAATACGATCCGCGAAACATGAAGAGTTGAAAACAATTTAAAAACTTTGTTCATGCAGGCCAAGAGCTCTAACGTCCCAATAAGAGGCCCTTTTTTTTGCAAGAAAGGGCTTGGGAAGTGGCAAGCTCCTTGGGGATCACAGACTATACAGCTTGATAGGGTTTAAAAACCGGCATTCGATCCACTTTTAGGATGGTGCATGGATGGACTTAAAGAAAGAGACAATTTTAAACTGTTTCGAGAAAGCTGGTCTTGGGAATTTCACAGGACATTGAGTTTTTCTCTTACTTATTTTTTATTGTAACTTCTTAGCATTTTTTTAATTCGTTTGATTTTATCACAGATGAATGATGAAAGTTGACAAGACCTTTTAGCAGAAGAAAGATTGCCCAAATTAGAAGGATTTGATGGCTTTGACAATCGCCTTGTGACCTATGAGGTTTTAAGCCTTGAAGGCCTAATCGACGAGCATAAGACAGCATCAAACGAGAGAGAAAATGAAGAAGAGGATGAAACAGAATCATCCACAATAAGGCATCTAAAAATAATCAATTTTTTAGATTCATTAAAGACAACTCGTACATTTTATGTGGGCAATACGGATGTAGAAGACTGAGCTTTCAAAAATATCAATCAATTAGGAAACGCTTTTTTTTTAAAAAAAAAAGCTCAGTGTGTTAGACAACAAAATAATAGACGAGTATTTTAAGCCATAGCCTTCTAACACGCAAAATAGTGTATTTTATTCATTTTGAGAGAGAGAGAGAGAGAGAGAGAGAGAGAGAGAGAGAGAGAGAGAGAGAGAGAGAGAGAGAGAGAGAGAGAGAGAGAGAGAGAGAGAGAGAGAGAGAGAGAGAGAGAGAGAGAGAGAGAGAGAGAGAGAGAGAGAGAGAGAGAGAGAGAGAGAGAGAGAGAGAGAGAGAGAGAGAGAGAGAGAGAGAGAGAGAGAGAGAGAGAGAGAGAGAGAGAGAGAGAGAGCCTCTTCAAACAGATTCCAAGTTGACGTTTTCAATCATTCAACTATGACTAGCAGACGCAACAGAAATACCCACTGGTGATAAGCAACAGCCCGCTTTGAAACGCCGTATTTTAATTTACAAAATGACGCTGACACACTGTTTAATTGAGTAAGGCTATCTCGCCAGGGCGAAGGATTTGTCACGCCAGTGAGGACTGGCAAATGAGGCGTGGCTAATCCACACGCTGATAAGAAGCCAACTCCGCCTCCACAGTTCCTCGCCTCCTCCGCTAAAGACCCCAGCAACTTCATCAAATCTCACAGCCCGGGAATGCTTCATTCCCCTTATTAGCTTAAGTTTTTGCAAGCTCAGCTGGGATCGCAAATGATCCAAAAACTTAAAGAGTTTACGTTAAAATTAAAATTCAAAAGCCTATTGTCCGATTCACACTCCCATAATCTTCTTCAGAGGTGACCTGGTTCAATACGTGACAGTGGAAGTCCTGGCAATAACCAGTTTCTGCTATCAGGTTCTGAGCGTCTATGGCTCTCGCGCTCTTGGTAAGCATCTACTGGCTCGTATCCGGTGACGCAATTGATGGAGGAGCGTGGAGGACCAATTTCTTGAATACCGTCGCAGCTACAAGTCAAGTAGCTTCGCTAGGAGGAGAGTGAAGCCCGAGCTCTGCCCCTATTTATAGTTAGTAGTGGCTTGTTAGGCCCAATTATTTCCCTCGTTGTTGTAACCAATAAGATCTAAGTATGCGGTCGGGCTTTGTGTAGGCAGTCGAAGGGCTGACCCAGCAGGGTCGTTACTACCTGCTGTAGGGTAGCGGTTTGCCCCGGTACCCACCCGGCTTGCAGCTGTGACATCTTTATTGTTTACACATTTACAATGACTTATTTATGTTATTTACATTTGTTTAAATTAATTTACAATAGAGTATAGGGTGATTTATATTATGCAGTTAGCGGTCGCTACAAATGAGAACACTGATCACAGTTACTTATCGCCCAATAAAAGGCAGATTTTAATTTTGGGGTGCACGTTAATATGGACTCTTGTCAGTATGGACTGGCACATTGGTCTCGCTCTAGTTCAAAAATGGTAACTCAGTCCACCGTAAGGCAGAAACTTACTAAATACCTGTAAACCTATTATGGTGCTTAAAACCATGTGTATAACTAACTTCAATTTATTAGCAAGCAAGCACATTGTTAAATATTCATCTTAATCGTTTGAATATACTGCATTAATAATTATAGACACAAGAAGCATAGTCCGAACCTTTCACCAGCAAGCCTGTCATGGTGTGACATACATTTATCTCAATTACTTATGGCCTAGTAAGGCAGATTGTAATTTTAGCACTTATTTTCTCAACGTGAAAAACTGTTAGTTATTTCTCCTTCCGCCCTAATGCAACAAGTGTATTATAATGTTGACTCAGAGTATTATCTAAGAAGACATGATAGAGTTTTGCTTCTACAACCTTAAGTGAAAGTAAGTTTGAAAAGTACTTCCATGAAATGGAAATTCAAAAAGGTATCGGGAATATCTAAGAGTCCCTTGGCCATTCAATCAAATTGCATTGATGGACCGTATTCCCGTCCATTTTATTGGGAACATTTCAATTCGAGTGAAATTCCATTAGAGGCCGTTATTTGAAATACTCCTGTAAAACGTCCATGGGAGGGGGATATTAAAGGTATACACTGGAGTAAGAGGATTTGACAAAGGGATGAAAAGATCCGAAGTAGTCCGGAATAAAGGAACAAGTAAAAATAGACAAAAAAAAAGCGGAGGACCGGGAGGGAACAGGCTGGAGTGGATCTGGAGCCATTCAAAGAAACGGTATTACATCCTGAGTAGCTTTTAGTAGAATTATTCACAGAACAAGGAGGATCAAAAGATAAAGGGGTAAATAGTATGGCAATAATCCAGAAAGCTTTCAGCCTCCTGTATCCCTGTGTGCTGTGCGGGTGTATTTTATTTTTGTCTTGTGAGTAGTACTTCAGCCCGTTATGCAACGTGACTTGAATACGTGCTTGAGCGGGATCAGTTCTCTACATGAGTGTTACATGAAATAATTTTCCACAGATTCACATTCGCTTCATAAAATAAAGGATATCAAAAGAAGAAAATCCGTACACCGAATGTAATAACCACAGACAATTATTGAAATATTGAGAGTTTAATTTATCAAAGAGATCGAATTTCCAAACGAAAAAAAAATTCAAATTTCTAAGAGTTTATATCTTTACAAATAAAAACAGTACGTAAACGTGAAAAACAACAAGAGTAGAATTATATATTTTATTGCGTGGTCATGTGTATACATCATTCTGACCGGTGCACCCCATGATATATGAAGAGACTTCATGCATGTAAAAAATTCGTGGAAATTGAGATAAGATAAGTGGCTCCATTCAGAAATATAATAACTCCTTCAAATTTATAATTTTGTAATGCATTTTTAACATCGTAGGATTATTATTGTTCAAAAACTCTACAAAGGAGCTGAAAAATTTAGATAATTAAATGATACTTGTCGGGCTCAGATATGTGAGTTGTGTGCCAAAGGTGGGGAGGAGTCGCTGCCACGGGCTAGGGTCGCTACAACCTCTAGCCACTGTCCTGCGAGCGCCAACAAAGAGATACTAGTGGGTGGACCTGTGGTCTTTCACCCTTGCTGGCAGCATAGTCGGCGGGGAGCTTAATTCGTTTTGATCTAACTCCATAAGATCTTAGAAGGTGTGCCCCGACAAAGCACTATGTTCAGGAGAAGAGGAACAGGGTAGGTTTAGAGGTAGTTTATGTGGTCTTGGAATGACCACGAATTCACACTCGGTGTCTAAGGGGAGGCAAAAACCGTTCGGATACCAAAGGCGAGTGTGAACCTGAGAGAAGCAGACTGGATTTCCGTGGGAAACGCTACTAGGAAAAGTTTGTAGGGCAACGGCAACCTTCGTCCGCGAGGGAGAGATCTCTCCCGAGGAGGTGCTTTAGCAAGACGAAGGCAGAGATTCCCACTTGGAAAGTGTGGGGTCTGACAACGCCGGACTAAAACATAGCGAGGTTAGGAGAGAGAGATGCAGAGGTAGTTAATTGAGAAGGCCATGGTTTAAGTAGAACAGCAAGCGCCAGTGCAGAGAGAGAGAGAGAGAGAGAGAGAGAGAGAGAGAGAGAGAGAGAGAGAGAGAGAGAGAGAGAGAGAGAGAGAGAGAGAGACCTGCGGCTGTTTCTTCCACTTGCTTCTCCCCCCTCTCGGACTAACGTCATAAGCTTTATTATTAAAATATGGAAACATAGATAGATATTTTCTGGGCAGAGAAGAGGGGAACTTCTAATTATTCGTGATTAAGAGGTAGCTACAACAATACTCTTATAACATTATTTATTATGGTTGTCGTCACGAAAAGCGTGAGAACGCACTTTCGCTGCTATGTGTACTACTTCTCATGTGGTCCCTTTACTTCGAGAATGTCAGTCATAAGACAATAAGAAAATTAGTAAGTAACCCCTCCCCTTTGTGGCAACACCACGCCAAGTAGCCCCTTCATCCCAAGTGTCTAATTTGTTGACGGTCAATGTAGGTATGAGTGGTTATATATCATTGTAATCATTATTTGTTATATTACTTACATTTTTTTGATTACATATGAACCTTCCATATGATTACAAACCTTATCTCGAGAATTCGTGATGAGAATGGTATTCAGCAGTATAGCTTAAATGTAAGAGTATCTAACCTTATATTTAATAAAGTTTTAGTAGTATGAAGTAATACTGACTAGTGTCTTTGAGAATAACAATTTTTTTGTTAAATCGCTAAGAGGAATAAAAGTAAATTATCTAGTGATGAGACAGATCTTTTCATTGGAAACCCCTGTGGATATATTGTTAAGGCCACATCCATGTTTTTATTTAACCGTACGTAACCTTCAGGTCTTATTTTTACCTTAGAATATTAATTAATTACGAAGTAATGGCCTTAGGTTGCACTCCCTTCGTTGAGAACATAGCACAGCAATCTCTCGTCAAAGCAAATCGTGGTGTATTCTCACTGCACGTTTTAAAGTGTTATTCGAATATGGTTCTTGGAGATCAGACGTATTTAATCCTTTTCAATACTCCCCTCCTTGCTTTTTAATACTTATCTACCAAATTTAATAACAAATGAAGGATATTAAGATGTAGAAGAAACTAAAAGATGTAGCGAATTGATTTTACAATGTCTAACAGTTTTATAGTTGAAAAGTTTTATTTTACAAAATTAATTGCTCACTAGCAAATAGCCTAGAAGTTGACATGCATGCTTTTTTCAAAGAGGTTGAAGGTGCTTTTGGTTACTTTTTGGATAGCTACCTACTAGTAAAGAGCCTACACTTAAGCTAACAATTTTAACATTAGAAACGCGACAATTCATTACTACTACTGAGTCGTTACTCGTGACTTCCTCACTCGTTAATAATTCTATTGTCTAAGCTCGAGCGAATGCCCCGTAGCGTTGGCAAGTCAAAGAGGGATAGAGTTGCAAAGGACAAATTACCATTTCTCGGAGACCTCAAGAGGAAGTTGTTGATACAAGTGCGGACAGGGTGGATAAAATAAGAGAAAAAAAATCGTGAGGCAGAGCAAGAGGAAGAAGGGTCGTGGGCGTTAAAACGATTATCCGACCCATGAATAATGCCGACTTTGAAGGCCCCAATGTTTAGCCTCTATTTCCATTTAAAAGTTGTCCCTTGGACCCTAACCTCAAACTCAAGTTGTCCGTTTAACCGGCTCTCCCTTAACCGCCCTCCCGCAAAGCCAATCAATTCCCAAATGGCGACGAGTTTCTCTTTTATCCCTCCATTTCGAAATTCTGTTCCGAATTTCCCCACTTATTCACTCTATTGGTCCTATTGTAGTTTTCCATGCTAATAACATACATCAGCTGTATAAGATAAGTAAACGAATCTTTGTTATTTTCTTTTACCTTCCCAGAGATGAACAGTTGAATTAAAATGTAGAAAATGCTTCTTAAAATAACAGGCCAGTTACTTATTTTAAAAACAAGCCTATAAATGTTGTCCGTAAAGTCATAGTAAAGTCATAATCGTGAAGTCAAATGGTTATTACCAAAACACAGCCTGAATAAGTATATATCATAAGAGTGAACTATTTCATATAATATATTGAACGAAGCATGCGGTACAAGCTAATGACAAAAATACACCATAAGGAAGATATGCCGGTTCGTGTTTTGATCATTTTTTCAAGGTGCTGAGAGAGGTCAGCTATGGAAACATAAAAGTCAGGTAGAAGTATGCTTGCTATAAACGGAATTTGATTTTGGTAAATGTTGGGCAATAAATAAATGATATTGGCAGTTTTATAATGCTAAGAATATTATAATGCTAAAATTAGAAAGGGCTCGAGCAGAACTGTATACCTGCCCCGTGGCTTCATGGAAGTCACTGATGGTTCCTGTTATTTTTAAGTAAGCAACCCTCCTTACTTCCGTTACACCCTACTCCCCTATTACCCTTTTCTTATACATATATGCTTCAGCTTTAGTCCCAGAACACACTCATTCCTAGACCTTCCACCCAGTATGTAGTAACGAGCTTTTAATATTTGTATATACTAGTGTTTTGATTGTACTTCAAATTGAAGTTTTTGTTTATTTTCTTTTTAGAAGACTCTTCTCGACAAAGATTATTTAACTGGCGCCCGAATGGGAACCTGGCAGTATACTCAGTAAATTCACGGTAGTACACCATCTAGAGATCCAACGGAGAGTGAGACCACTCCAATAGCGCGAGAAGGCCGATGAAAATACCTCTGTAAAGATACCCCA
Source organism: Acanthosoma haemorrhoidale (assembly GCA_930367205.1). Taxonomy (NCBI): domain Eukaryota; kingdom Metazoa; phylum Arthropoda; class Insecta; order Hemiptera; family Acanthosomatidae; genus Acanthosoma; species Acanthosoma haemorrhoidale. Next base: position 82,857,610 of record OV884014.1, on the reverse strand, counting down.
CAGGACAGGACTTCACCGATATTGGGTACTGATCTATTTCAATAGATTTTCACCAGGTAATACCCTAAAGAAATTCATTATATATCTGAAGAAGTTGAAGGAAGAAAGAAAGCTGGACTTCATTGAAGACATCATTCACTTGGAACCTGCGAACTTCAAGTCAGAAGAGAAGACGGTTCGTCATCAAGCTAGGAAGATCCGAAAAAATATTCTGTGCACCTGTGAGTAATTCCTGAATTATAAGATTGCTTAGATAACAGGATCTGGAATTGTTTGGAAACCACTCTGACGGAGAGGCTTAGAAGGCTCGAGGCAATATTAACAGAGCTGGGACTGTTCACTTGAAGGTGCGTTTCAACGCTTGCATGTTGCATGTTGCCTCGTGCAGGCGTCCCCTTAATGGGGGTGATAGTCTAACTTCTCTGGAGACCAAAACCTACTGGGAAGTGGAGCTCGCGATTTCATTCCATAGTTCTTTCCTTTTTCTTTACCACGAGCAGTTCTCATCCAATTGGGACCAGCGACAGTCTTGAGGACATCTCTCCAGCGCCTGTGTTCCCTTCCTCACCGTCTCTTTAAATTATATGGGATCCATTCGGTAACCTTAAAAGACCATCTGTCATCCTGAATTCTGGCAAGGTGCTCCGCTCATTTCCATTTAATTTTCCTTATATGTAGGCTTATATCCTTAACTCCAGATTCTTTGCGCATAGTTGCACACTCAATTTTATCCTTTTTCTTGTAGGTTATCATGCTTCTTAGAGCAGAATTTTTTCATACTCTTAACTCGGATTCTTGCTGCTTGGTGAGTGCCCAGGTTTGACAGCCATAAGTCGCTGAAGAAAGAACGCAGCTTTCAAACATCACTTTCTTATCTTCCAAGTTAAAGTTACCTTTCATTGCTTCTCTTAAGGACCAGTATTTCTGCCAACCTCTAGTGATTCTTCTTTGTACTTGTTTTATTGCGAGATTAGTAAAAGATACCAGCTGTCCCAAATAAACAAATTCTTCTGCATACTGCAGTGTTACTCCACTTAATCTTATTTCTTCTTTCACACTGTTCGTCATTAACATTGTTTTGGAGTAATTCGGGATTAGTCCTACTTCCACGCTATGAGTTAGGAGATCTTCCAGCAAGCGACAAAATAATGGCAGCGATTAAATAAACGCATCCTGTTCAATTTCCTACGCGACAAGACTGTCGTAAATCCTGGTAGAACGCACAAACCGGGACGATCGTGCGCCCACTCGCAACTCTTCGGTAGCGATCAAGTCCTTGCAGAGAGAGAATAATTTTTTTCAGTAAATTCATATTCTAATAATAATGTCCAAATGTGAATTGCTGGTTGGCAATCTCCCAATTTTTTGTATATAGAAAATTGATATATGAAATTCAAAAACGAGTATTGTGAATCTTGAAATTGGTCATTTGGAATTCTCTAGCAAACGATGGGGTTCAGTCATTATTGCCATTTACGTTTCGTTTTATCATCTGAGTGACAATAAATGCCATCTTATCCAAATCCATTTTGATGCAGAAATAGCCGGGACTATTTGACCGGAATACAATGTGAATTCCATGTGGGTGCCTAGCCTCATCTCAAAACTGTTACACTACCCTTGCTTGCTGAATTTATGTAAGTTTGTTTTTTGCTATCCTCTTAGGACGGCGGTACCTTGAAATTGCTCATGTAAATTAACAGAATGCTTCATATACAATAACTGAGCACTTAAGAAGTAGACCAGAAAAACAGCAGCCGAATAAATAAACCTAGAGAATGAGAAGTCGAAAGAAGTAGAAGAAGGGCGTGTCTGGTTTCTTTGAGCAGAGGTGCTCTGTTACAGGCAGAGACCGCGGGGAGTGCAATAGACAGCTGAGCCCTTGAGGTTAATGAAGGGACCAACGATGAAGTGCAATCGGGATTAGTTGTCTCGCCCAATTAGCACGGCCAATTTCAACACCTCTGAACTAGCTGGCCCGTCCCTTGTCAAGTAGTCACCCTCCTTTCTCTTAATAACTACCTTTTTAATTAACTTAAAAAATGGCGCTATTTTAAATTTGATTTAAAATCCCCCATTCCTAAATTATTTATAAATATTTACTCTACGTTGTCTATTTCAATTATTGCGGTTTCCTCCACATAAAATAATACAGGATGAAAAAAATGCAAGGCAGGGAGTATTATTTTTAGTTGTTACTGTGGTCTGGTTGATGTTCGGAAGATAGCCCTCATCTGCAATATTTGTTTTCGAAACCTTCTTTATTGAATTAGCTACTCATTTACTATAGGATCATAGGGCCGACCGAACCCTGACCCTAACTGTGGGATAAAAAAGCTGTAAGGATGCCAGGAATCTAAATCGTCCTAAGCTAAGGTCCCTCCCCCTTCATATCCCTTTGTTATTAAAAATTATAGAATTTAATAAAGATTCTATATAAATGAATCTATTTACAATAAGACGATATTATATGTCTTGTTGCATGGCTACATTTTATACATTTTTTAATAGTTTTACATTGCGATTAGTGATTGCTACAAAAGTATAATGCACATTATACATTCATTGTCTAAATATGTCCAAAAGTGATGGGGCTTACCACCAAGGTTCTAGTGTAGGCCACTTTAAAACTGCGACAAACGAGTAAGATTTTGGGAGATTGCAACGAAATCACGCTTATATGAAAATAATCTGTGAAACTGAAAACATAATTTAAAAATTGCCGAGATATTATTCATGCCATTGGCCCGGGCATATTCCAATCTTTATTGTGCAATAATTACAATCTTCCTTTTATAAGGCAATAATAATACAGATAAATGATCTCATTCATACCATATTTACAGTCATCATTCACTCGCTCATTCATACAATAGGACATGATTGGAGAAACTGGCCATTGCCAGGACTCCCACTGTCACGCGATTATAGCAGGTCACGAGGCCACTGCCGTTTCAGTCTCCGGGGAGGATTATAGGGATGAGTGGCGCAGTGCAAAGACTGTGCTACAGGATTAGGGTTGTTGGAAAGGCTACTGTGGAATTTCATAAACTTGGAAGGGATGAGTTCTAGAATGAACTCATTCCGCAGCCAATTGTCGCAACGATACGATAAAAACGGGGATTTGATCAAATCCCCGAGAGAGTTGACCACTTCACAGGACATGTTGAAATAGCAGTTCGATATAACATTTCCCTGAACTAATCTAGGGTTTTGGTTTGGTGAAATGATGCACTAAATGTGAAATTAGTGCAAATATACCCTCCGATGTGTTAGTGGGTTCCCCCGTTTTGATTGGCACACTTAAGGTTGGTAGAGGTCCGTCAGATTCTAACTAACTAGCCTGAGCTGTTTAAAGCGCATGGCATTAAAAGATTTTTTATTTTTTATAAAAAGAGAAACGAACAATTGATGTTATTTAAAATGTATATTAAACCATATCATTCTAGTCTAATACAAATCTATTAAGTATTTGATAATCAATGTTTAAAAATACTTCACTTTTACTCTTATCATAACCCGCTACTAATAATGAAACGAAATGGAAGGCTATTTGTTATTAAATATACGCACATGATGGTACTTGCGAGAGGTCACAGGTGATAGGCCCGCACCTGTAGCAGGGATCGCCTCCCGGATGAGCAGTCGTGAATTATAAAAACACCTTCGCCTCAACAGGTCGTACAAACAATGCGGCCGCTCCAGCAGTATTGCGTCAATAATTGAGCGAGTTTTCTTCTTTTTTTTTTCAGTCTATTTTTCCTCTCATTATTATAGAGATGTTTTTCCATCAGTTGCCTGAGAAACTGACGTCCCGGATGCGGTCTGTAAATTGCGACACAAATTGCTATCTTTACCTTATGATCTCATCAATCTTCTCTAAGGTCATGTAGATATGCGCGGTCTCGTATCAAGCATTCTCAGACTGTGATATTACTGACATGTTCGTTCATACAATTTCTTTTTCACTTTGAGGAATCATTTATTATTCGCAGAGGATAAACGTGATGTTTACATATTTCAATAATACGATTTTGTTGAATTTTAGAATAGTTACGGTGTCAATTTGAAAAACAATGTGTATTTATTTTATAAGTTTATTAATTGATTTTACTCAGCGACTAGTGTCACAATCATTTGGGTTGGTTACGTTGCGATACCAATGGATGTATACCCGAGAAAATGTGTCATTTTTACTTACTTTCAATATAAAATGTGAATTTGCAAACGAAATAAAGGTTATTGTGTACATTATTACACAGATTTCAAATTTTCAGTAGGAAGGTTGTATACCTCTTTTGCAGATTTGTGAGAAAATTTTTTTCAATTACTTCCGGATGAGATTTAAATAATTTGACAAGCTTGAAGTAAAAAGCGCAGGCATCATTAAGTCTCAAGATACTTGGATGATGCCCTCACTACCGGATCAATTGCCTACTTAATAGACTAAGAGATGTGACATCGTCGCGGTGTGTTGGGGAATGCTAGGAAAAAACTACCACAAAATGGACTTACTTCAAGCCGTATTTGCAGCACCGCAGCGGCAAACACCAGACCTTATTATTATAAACTTAGACGAACTCTATTCTCCTCAGTCTTGGTCGAATGTAACCAGGTAAGTCATGGGTAGATAAATTTGGATCAGTGGTTTTGGGTTTCTCCTGTTAGTTTCTGTTCTAATGCAGTCGTCAACGCAAGGAATGTTCAGGTAAGGGTAAAAGGTACGATTTCGTACGTATAGAAGTGAATTGGCAGACAAAACTCACTTTCACTAGACCCATAGCCAGATTATTTTTTTCAAAGCACAACGAAAATGAGCTGTGGTTATGGAAAATACCACATTCAATCATGTTGTTGTGGTTGTGGACAATCTCTAATGTCTGTGAGTTCCTTCCAATTTTGATAAATAAGAAATGAACGTATTTCCTACCTCAGCCGTGCTCAAAACCTTTGGAACTCTGAACTTTTATTCATTGGTTACTTTTCTTCCCTCGCAATTTTGAGTTATCCCGATATCAACGGGGGATCAATCCCATTGAGTTCATTGTCTATTATTATTATTAGTTTATTGTCTAGTACCAGATTAATCATTAAATTGTCATTAAATTTAATACAGCAACTGTTATTATACACGCAGGCTTTTGACTCAGTGTCCCACGGGATGCTGTGCCGACAGCTTTGTGACTAGGAATGCCCAGAGCAGCTATATACCATGTTGGTTTCCTTCTTGAAGAACAGATCGGTGAGGGTACGGGTGGGTGATTGCCTCTCTAACCCTTTCCCTCTGACTTGTGGAGTCCCTCAAGGAGCGGTTCTGTCTCCGGTTCTTTTCAGTATGTACACATATGAAATTGTTGGGACAAATTATCAGAAAGCTACTGTAATCGCTTTCGCCGACGACATCGTGGTTTACAGCAGCAGCATGAGTGCACAAAGAGCTCTTACACACGCCGAGTCAGTTTGTAGCGTTATCAGTGACAGACTGGGCATGTTAAACATCAGCGTAAACGCCGGGAAGACCGACTGCGTAATCTTCTCCCTCCAAAAGGGCTCAACAGCTTACTCAATGTACTATTTGGGTATAAAAATGGATAGGCATCTCCATTTCTCTACTCATTTTAGTAATAAAATAGAAAAAGTACGACAAAGGTCTTACCGGCTATCGCACTTGCTAACTTCACCTAACCTGTCGCTTCGTCTTAAATTGATGATATATAAATGTCTCCTCCGGCCAGCTCTGCTGTAAGGTGCCCCGCTATTTACCCACTTGACTGACAATACAGCCAAATGTCTCTAACACTTCCAGAATTGAATCATGCGAAAAGTGGTCCGACATACCTCTTTCGAGAGGTTGAAGAACGCTGCTTGGTGTGCCGTCGGTGGGTGAGTTCATCCGCCGGAGACACATTAAGTTTTTTGACTCGTTGCAGCACCTGACAAATCCAGTGTTTAACACTATGACCCCACCACCCCTCCCATATCGATGGCAACAGACTGTTGGGGAAAAAATAGGATAAGAATTAGTATGTAAGTTAGTTTTAAGGTTGATCAAAAAGGCGAGCCCCATCACCTTATTAGTCAGTTTAGTCTAGTCACGTATAATGTATATCATTATGCTTGTTTATTCGATTATATAATTTCTATAAAATAACAAAACCTGTATATAATGTAGTGATGCTACAGGAAAAACAAAATAATTTGTAAATGGATTCACCTGAGGATCTATAATTGTATATAATTATCTGTAAATTTAAAGGGGCTATGAAAAAAAAAAAAAAAAAAAAAAAAAAAAAATTAATCATTTATTATGTTTGTTTGTTTATTCTATGGTATATTTGAAATACATGCAGACATTAGCGCTCTTAATGGTAAACCTTGTTTGTGTCTTTTTTTATTATGTTTCTCTTCCAAAACATAATAGTCTGTATTACGATGTGTATTTAAAGGCCTGACTGCAGCCCTTTATAGTTTTTACAAATTTTTATCTATACTTCCCCCAAATCCATATTAACTAATAATTACTATGTACAATGTCTGAAGGTCTTGGAAATATTTATTTAAAATTATAGGTTGATAAAATCATTTTTTAGTTTCACTACTGTATAAGGTACATAGATGTATTCGAACTAATAGGCTGATGAACAAATTAACTTGAGTACTTCTCGAACAAATCACTACGAGTGTCGAGCCTCTCCTCTTGCATAACTATTATTGAAACTGTGGAATGTAATAATGGTATGCGCCTTTTGAGACTTAAATAACTTCCAAACAACCTGTTTTATTTGATGGTGAATTTCATCACTTTAAGATCTGCAGAACAAAAATCTTTATTTGACGAACGCCTTTTAATTAATACGTGAAACCCTCACAGAAAATGTACTCTCCGAAAGTTTTAAACTTTAAAATGTAATTTTGACCTGGAGGCCGCGGTAACTGGAGTTAGATCAATGAAATGGGATATCCTTTTATTCCTGTTTAGAGCTTTTTCATGTATTGCAGTTCGGTTTTAAAATTTTTAAAAAATAATGGCAATTTGAGGTTTTAGCTGCCATACAATTTAAATGAAGAGACTATGACTTTGGAGGTTATTTCTACCTAAACAGTCGATTACTTGAGTTCATACTGTTGTTTAATTGACACTATATTTAAACTAGTTAAATTATCTGTAACATCATTTAATGATCACTAACATACCTCTCCTCCTATTCGAGATTAGCGTGTTGTTGAAAAAGAAAATAAATTATTAACTTACAAAGTTATACTAAAGCCATACGGAATAGAGCTATAGGGGACATAAAAAAAGTCGAACATCAAGTGCATCGAACCATTTCAATCAAAAGTCCTGAGAACAATAGTCAATTCCCCTTATAATGTCAGCAACAAAACCTTTCATAACGATCTTAATATACCCTACAGTCTTGAACTCATCCCTTCGAAGTTCATGAAATTCCATAGTAACCTATCCAACCACCCTAATCCTCTTAAATAGTCATTACACTGCGCCACACATACCTACAATCTTCCTTGGAGACGACCTGCTATCAATACGTGACAGTAAGTCCTGGCAATGGGCAGTTTCTCCTATCATATCCTGAGGGTCTATGGCTCATGGTAAACTGGCTCCGTTGGCTCGTATCCGGTGACGCGTGATGATGGAGGAGCGTGGGGGGACTACCCAAGATTCCGTTTCATCTTTCACATGCGTGGGAGGTCACAACCGTGGGGATTTGGGAGGTTTCTGGGCTGTTTCTAAATACTGTATGAATGAACGAGTGACCGAAGAACTGTAAATATGGTATGAATGAGAACATTGAACACAATTACATATTGACCAATAACATGTGGATTGTAATTTTGTCACAATAAAGATTCTGTACTAAGTCAAGTTGTTGAAATCCAGAGTGAAAAAAATAATGAACTAAAATTACATTGTATACGGTTGGTGCCGGCTTTGGAAGGATATAATGAAATAGTATTGCAAACAAGAAGTCTACAGGAATTATTAATTTACTCATAGGATAACCGATTTAAAAAAAATACATTTAATTTACATTTTTACATTTATTGAATTAATGTAGCAATGTGATCAACACATAAAAAATAAAACAGTTAAGGGTGTGAGAAACGAAATCGGAACAGAGGAACGGAATGGAACTCGTTCAACTAGTCTACATCGATCGACCTTTATGGCTAATCGAAAACCAAAAGGTGTACCAAGTACATCACTATAAGCAGTGCGAAATTCAATTAAAGTGCATTGTAATGATTTAGTGGTTCTTATACCATTAAATATAAATAATAATAATAATAATTGCTACTTGGTTCCGGAATAATTTATAATTTACAAGAATCTTTAATGAAGTATAGAATATACATTATACATACATTAGGTCAATGTAACCTTCAATGGGTGACGTAAAATTTAACAATTGAGTTTAAACCCGTGACCATGTTGAGAATAGTTCATGTCATAATTATAAGTTATAATCTGATTTTCCTTATGAAATATATCGAAATTGACTATACAGAAGCTAATATATTATTTGAGCTCAATCATTGCTCCTTGACCTCTTAATTTATTATATATATATATAAGTAATCGTCTCCCAGCTGTAGACGATCGAGAAAAAGGAATGAATGAGGTAGAAGATATAATAAGAAGGTTTGTTTTATAACTGGCTTTATTTTCCTCCCGATCCTCTATACACACGTTACGGGTTTGTTTACCCTAGGCTACAAGGTATTAGGCTTAACATTGCCGTACCGCTAGACGTAACTCCCCCCTACCAGTTTACGGACATTCCCCGTAAACTCCTAACATGCGACATCAGCTATGTATCTATAGCAACACAAAACAAAAAGCATACTCTGTTAATAAAAAAATTTGAAAAGAAAAATGTCTTCCAGGTCCATCTAAAGTCACAGCACAGACCCATATAACACAAAAAAAACATAATAAACCAAAAAAAAAATATATATATAGGCCTCTCGGGACTGGTCACCTGTGACACACACCGGAGTTATGTTTCGACGACGGGGCTCCCAGGCTCCACCGCGGGAAACTTGAGCTGTTCCACATGTATCGTCCGCCGTTTGATCGGGGGTGTAATGCTTTCGACCGTGACCACGTTGTGTTCGCGGAGAGCGATCACTCGGAAAGGACCCTCGTACCGCACAAGTTCCTTACCCCTGTTCGACCCTTTTCTCCGGTACACGAGCGCGCCGAGTTTAAGATTGCCCAGAGTATCGCGGACTTTGAGGTTGTCGCGCGCCACCCGTCGCCACTTCTTATTCTGGAGCCTTCCCCGAACGGCCACCCACTGTTTCTTTAGCGCTATCTGATTACTGACTACCCTTGCGGCCGGTTCTTCATCGATCGCCGTACTCCTGTTATCGCACCGGCATCTTCGAAGTCCAAACAGCGTCTCGACCGGAGAAAAACCGGTGGCAGAATGGATTGAGTGGTTATACGCGATGACTGCCTTTTCCATCGCCACGTTTGGTTCTAAGCCCTTCTCTCCATGGTAAATTCGTAGGTGGTCGCTAAGCGTGCTGTGCAGCCGCTCTACGTCTCCTCGACTCTTCGGGTGTCCTGGGGTGTTGAGATGCAAACGGATCTCTAAGGCCCCCGCCTCAGCCCTTATTTCGGCGTTATCAAACTCCCTACCAGCGTCGGAAGCTATCGTGTCTGGTACGCCATAAAATTGGAACCATGTGCGTAGTGCCCTTAGGACTGCTTCCGCTGATCGTTCTGCTATCAGATGGGCCATCGCTGTTTTGCTGAACCTATCGACAATGGTGACCCATTTATATCCCCTCCATGTGAACGTGTCCACATGCAAATCCTCCAACGGTTGGTCTGCCGTTGGCGTCTCCTCCTGTATTGCTCTGGGGGGGGGTGGCGATCATATTTCGTGGTGAGGCATGTGTCGCAGGTACCAATAACTCTCGCAATCGTGTGTTTCGTGCCCAACCAGAAATATCTCCTCTTCAATGCTTGCAGGGTAGCGTCGATTCCCCGGTGGTTTGTCTTCCCTTGGTGGAATGCAAGGGTCACTTCTTTCTGCCGCGTTTCTTCTTTAACTGTCTCCACCTTCAGGGTACATCGGACGAACGTACGATCGACTCCGATCCTCTCCGTCCTCCATAGGCGTTTGATGCGTCCCCAGATGGTCGCATTTCCCACGTACATGTGGTGCGTTTTCCCTGGAGTAGATGCGTCCTTCAGGGCGTGGCAAATCGTATCGTCGTTTATCCCGGGTGTCGACCAGATCTTGACGATGTTGCAGTGGCCGTACTTCTCAGATTCCATTTTGAAGAGCCCAGAAGTTTTGGTGAGCCAAATGATCTGGCGCCTCTCGTCATTTATTATGGCGTCGAGGTCCTCAATGTCCGAGGGCCTATCCCCCACTGAACTCCCGTCACTCGGAACATCATTGGCTGGAGCCCCCTCCAGCTCCCCTTCCTCGCCGGGTGACCATTCCTGGACGAATTGGTGGGTGTCACGTGATGGTCCCGGAATCTCCTCTTCGATCGCATTCACGACCAACGCGCGGGATAACCAATCGGCCACGACGTTCTCCTTCCCCGGTTTGTAAATAATGTCGATGTTGTATTGACTGAGGAACTCCTTCCATCTGGTAATCCTCGCTGATGACTCTTTCAGTTTTCCCACCCATTGGAGGGGTCGATGATCTGTTTTAACCCGAAACTTCCTCCCAAATACGTAGGGCCGGAAGTGTTCTATTGCCCATACGATACCCAGTAATTCGCGTTCTAACGCGCTATATCTACTCTCGGATTCAGTAAGGCGTCTGCTAGCGTATGCTATTGGTCGCTCCCCCCCGTCGCGATCCTGCGAGAGTACCGCCCCCAACGCGTATTCACTCGCATCTGTGGTAATCTTGAAGGGGAGTGCAAAATGTGGAAACGCTAGTATAGGCTCTTCCTGTAGCCGCTCCATGCAACGTCTTATATTGTTCTCCATTACCGGGGTAATGACGACTTTTTGTCCTTTTTTAAGGAGATTGTTAATAGGGACCAGGTACTCCGCCATTTCTGGAACGAATCTGCGGTAGTAGTTCAGGGATCCGAGTAAGCGCCGGATTCCTTTTACGTCTTTCGGGATAGTCATCCGCTGGATGGCCTCCACCTTCCCACGATCGGGTTGCACTCCCTCTCTGGAAATTATGTGGCCTAAAAATTTCACCTGCTCTTGTCCCAAAAGCGACTTCTCCGCAGACAATTTCAGCCCGAATTGCTTAATTCTGTCAAAAACCTGTCGCAGATGGTCCTGGTGTTCTACCTCATCTCGACTGAAAACCAGGAGGTCGTCCATATATATCTGGCAAAACGACTCCCCAATCCCTCTTAAAAATTCGTCCATCAGCCTCTGGAACGTTATTAGCGCGTTTTTCAGCCCAAACGGCATTCTGGTGAATTCGTAATGTCCCCGCTCGAACGTGAATGCCGTTTTGTGTTGGTCTCCACGACGCATCCGAATTTGATGGTAACCCGCCTTCAGATCCAGTGTACTGAATACCTTTGCTCCACTTAGGCGGTCCAGGATGTCTTCAAAGCGAGGAATGGGGTATTTTTCGTCTATAGTATTGTCGTTTAATTGCCTGTAGTCTATTACTACGCGGTATTTTTCGTCACCGGACGACCCTTTCTTTTTCACTGCCCACAGGGGACTGTTGTATGGAGACGTACTATCTACTATGATGCCCTGTCGTTTCAATTCTTCGATTTCGTCCCTTATATGCTGTCGCAGCGCCTGCGGGTATCGTCTCTCTTTGATATATATCACTCTCTCCTGCTTCAGTGGGATCTCATGGACCGTTTCCCCCGTTACTCCCAGTTTGTCCCCTTCGTTGAAAAATATATCGGCATACTCTCGCCGAATAGCGCGTTCCCAGTTGTCCTCCCGATCGATCGCTCCGATTCGCTCCTTCCCGCCCCCCACGGTTCCTGTACACCGGTATAACATTCTTCCCAGTCTAATATCCCATATTCCGTTACGGCACTTCACTCTTGCTCCTACCCTCCCCGAGAGATCGCACCCTATGATACCATCGTACTCGCGCGGCATCTTCCTAGCCACGTGTATTTTCAAATATTCCCCCTTTTTCGCCCACCTATCCAATCCCATTGTCAATTCGCCTTCGATTATACACGGACCTCCCAGGGTGATAACCTTGCACTCGCATGCCTGAATCCGCGACGACCCCTCGCCCACACACAATCTGTCCGCCGCTTTCCTGCTGAGAATAGTACAGGAACTCCCCGTGTCTATCAAGCATCTCACTCCTCTCGCCACTCCAATAATGGGTATACCACCGTAATTCCCTCTGACGCTATAGTTTATTAACGTGCGGCCACCCCTCTGCCAGCCCGCTCCTCAGGCCACCGCTTGCCGTTTCCTTCCTCCTTCCGTGCCATATCGTCTGCTTCTTACGTAGTCCCTGTCGTTCTCTCCAGTCTCTCCTCTTCTGCTCCTGGGTTCATCTTCTTCTTCTGTCTCCGACGCTCCCGTAGTTTTTGACGATTCAGAGGGGGTTCTGGTTCTTCTCCATACCCTCTGTGCGTTTACCTCCATCGGTTCCGGCCTATACCTCTCTGTTCGCTGGAAAATGTATGGACACTGCCTCGCGATGTGTCCCTCAATTCCGCATTCAAAACATTTTGTTCGCGGGCACTGCGCCACTAAATGTCCAATTCTTCCACATCCGTGACATTTCCTGTCCTCCTTTCTCCCGCTGGGTCTCGGTATCCTTTGGTTAAGACTCCTTCCTTCAACCGCCGCCCCTTTTTTCTCCGCATACCGTTGATCCTTCCTCTTCCATGCCTGTTGCGGCATTCTCGGCCTGCTGTACATCACTTTGGACCACCCTGCCTCGTCTGCCTCTAATTTTTCTTCTTCCTCACGGGCACTAGTGTCCATTGAATCTTGGGCGCACTCAATGAACGATCGGTCTCCCGGTAGACTATCTTTCTTGCCGGTATCCCTGGCCATTGTACCTTCAGAATGGTCGATAGGAATGCCATCCGGCCTTCCACTTCCACTAGGTTCACCGTTTCTCTCATTTTTTCCGTTATTTTGTTAAACTTTGCCAAGAGTTCTCCGGCGTACTGCCCTTTCGTTTGATTGGGCCGTCTGGTCTCCCTGAACATCTGGAAGATGTCCTCTTCTGGTGTCCATCTGCCTCCCCCGTATGCCTTCTTTAGTCTTTCTTTTACCACGGTCCATGGGGTGTCTTCGTCGGCCTGTATTAGGTTTAGTACGCTCCGTTTTATTCTACACACTAGGTCCGCTTTGATTGATTTTGCGTTACCAGAGTCGAGTAAACCCTCACTTGCCTTCGTCTCTACTCTTTCCATAATCCTATCCCCACCTTTGATGAAATGGTTCAATTCGCCTAACTCTCCTGAGAATTTCTCTAGGTCCGATATTGTTCTCCTCAGGTCCTGTGACGTCGCCGCTCGCACCTTCATCCAATCCAGGGAGTTTGCATGAGCTTCGGCCATCGTTTCCCTAGGTAATTCGGGCACTTCGAAAGCCGCAGGCCGTAATTCTACCATGTAACTAGGTCACTTTTTTCCAATAAAACAACAGGAAAAAAAAAATTAAAATTTTACTCACAGTTGTTTACCAGAATACTCGTAGTTCCCGGGTTTCGGCACCAGTAATCGTCTCCCAGCTGTAGACGATCGAGAAAAAGGAATGAATGAGGTAGATGATATAATAAGAAGGTTTGTTTTATAACTGGCTTTATTTTCCTCCTGATCCTCTATACACACGTTACGGGTTTGTTTACCCTAGGCTACAAGGTATTAGGCTTAACATTGCCGTACCGCTAGACGTAACTTATATATATATATATTGAAACCTACCTCATTTTCTACCATTTTATTTTCTAATTTATTATATCAATTGACCTTAACTAATTTGGCAGGTCCGTCATGAGATCTTTAATTCAACTTGTTTTTATGTCTTCGACATAGGAACTTATCCCGATTGAATCGCCCGATCTCAAGGCTAATGTTCTAGTTATTAATAAATTGAGAAACTGGGAATTGTGAAATATATACAAGTAAAATGGTTATAACAAATAATTATAATTATAAATAGTGCTGACATTAATTATATAAAAAAATATTCAATTCCTTTTGAACAAGGATAGTTACTACTAATTAGTTATATAAAAAAATGAAAATTGAAAATTGAGCTCAATCTCTTTTTAATGGATCCATAATAATAAAAAAAAAACAATATCTATATCACCCAATCGATGATCTCCGTTTAATCCAATCAACGTTACTGTTGATCTCCTCTTCTTCTTCTTCTTCTTCTTCTTCTTCTCCTCTTCTTCTGTTGGATACCGCCAAGTCGGGGTCTTGCTCTTGTTCGCCCTCTGGCTGTTAGGCTAAGACTGACTAAGACTCGCCCTTCATCTCATCCCCACTCCTAAGAGCACAAAGGGATGATGCTTACCAGCTGGAAGGGTTGCAGGCCATGATATTCTCAAATATCATGAATGTTACAATATATATATATATATATATATATATATATATATAAGTTATGGCTAATGGTACGGCAATGTTAAGTCTAATACCACATAGCCTAAGGTAAACAAACCCGTAACGTGTGTATAGAGGATCAGGACGAGAATAAAGCCAGTTATAAACCAAACCATCACGTTCTATCATTAACCTCCTTATTCATTTTTTTTTCTTGATCGTCCCGGATGTAGGGAGACGATAACTTATATATTATATGTTTATTTAAATTAAGTCAATTTATAGATTCGCCTAAGGATCTATAATTATCAGTAAATTTAAAGGGGCTATGAAAAAAAAAAAGAAAAAGGGAACTGCTTTTTTAACAATTAAAATGAGCTCCACAGTCTAAAGTGGCAAAAATTAGTTTTTATGGGAACAAGTCTTTACCGTATGAACTGATATACTAGAAAATCATTCTTGACCGGAATTTGACCCAAAGGGTTTGCTCTGGAATATTTGAGGAATTTATGACGAGTTGAGAGGGCTATAAAGTAATTAATTGATGGATAGATCAATCTATCTATTACGGCTAATTATCGCATATTATTAATCATACGATATTTATAATCAATTGCAGGGTTGGGAATCGGACCGGGGACCTCCCCAACATCCAGTCTAGAGCGTTAAATATAGATTCCTCATTATTATATTAGACCGTCAATTTAATATCTACATTAAATGAAGTTATTGAAAATTGAGAATTCATTACTCTTTCGAGGAATAAGTTTTCAATATTTAAATTCTAAAGCGAGTGAGTCCTTTCAATGGAACAATCGATATCCCCCGGCCTTAATTGGTTTTCGAGAAGGATTTTTAATTTCCAAGTCATGACAGAAGAGGGCTTTAAAAAAAAAAAAAATTGTCAGCTCTAATAAGATGGAACCATTACATTTTAATTAAAACGAAGAGATCAAGCATCCAGAATTCAATACGGAGATTTTTCAATTGAACAGGATTTTCCTATGGGGTTCCTCTGAAAAGGGTATGCATGCTACAGTGGTCCTACCACTGCTTTGGTGAACAAACAGATAATGAAAATTACTGTCCGATTTCAAATCCTTCAATATATCATGTATTAAAAAATATTCTAGAATAAAAATGTGCACGTGAGTAAAATTCAGTAACAGGATATTATTAAATTATAAATATCCATTATTCATATTTATTTCCGTTACTAACTTTCGTCATGAGTTACCCTAACTAAGTCGCTGGTAACCTGACGTTGAGCACGCAGATAATGAGCCGGGGCTAATGCTGATTTAGGATTAGTGAAAAAACGGCCAATTTGCACATTATCCCACAAATACCTGCTTTCATTCAATATTCAAATATAATAAAGGGCCAATGCCATTGGTTTTGAAAAAAACTGTTCTTAATCATGGCGACCTAACTTTGGGCCGATGTGAGTCCATTACCTGAACAAACTTGCCACCTGTGGATTTCATTCAGTTTTTGTGTGAATTTGTACCATTTAGTTAGAATTTTGAACTGTTGGGTTATAGTTTTGTAAATAGAGTCAAGAGGAAAATAGTTAGTTAAAATGGTGCGGGAATCAATGAATCACTCAATTTAAATGCTTACAAAAGGAAAAACGAAGATAAATAAAAATCCTAAGTGCGTAACTGCCTCGTTAGAACTTCTGTGTGTAACCTATCAGTCGGTCACACAAGCCTCTTGAATTCAACTGTTGTCGGAAGTCCCTACTTCCAGAGCTCCAGTTGTAAAGCGACTCCTCTTTTGGCTAGAACAAAAATGTCTATATGGTTGCTATAGTGTGTTATTTAATGATGGAAATGAAAAAAAGACATATTCATAAGAAATATTCATCATTTTATCGAAGCAGGTGATATCCACATGAAAGCCAAAACAATTCACGCTTGGGTTGAGAGGGTGTAAAATACGGACCAATGCCTATATCAAAGTAGCCCACGACTGCTGGATTTTTACCAAATCTATACCAAGATCACCTATACTGAATGTAATTGAAGTGCTTTATGTGAGTTTTCAAGATTTCCGTACCTTGATTCGTTCTGTGCTAGTGAATAGAAAAACTAATGAGGATTCAGATACAGTAAAGTGGGCCGACTTAAGGCAGCTAAAATTTGATCAAGATCATGCATGAGTACCAGCATCACTATAAATCAATAGATGAAGAGGAGTTTAAAAAGGTATTCGAGAAATGGTTTCTCACGGAAAAGACTGAGCACAATCCTGACGACTTTATCATACAATAGGCCGTTACCCTTGGATGAAGTGAAAATCCCTTCCATTCATTAGTCTGTAATATCAGCCCTTTTATAGTAATTCGAGTTCTTCTGAAAATTAAGAAGTAAAAGTTTTACCGTACTGGGCTTGAAGGTAAAAAGAAGACTAATAACATTCAATGAATAAAAAGTAGTTCAATCCGTAACTAAGTTTGCCCATTTTGTTTGTAATTTTTATTTTATTTTTTAAGCTTTGTTGAATGTATCTTTAATAATTGCTTTTCAAAGGAGGAATGTTGGATAAATGAAAAAGGAATCGAAATAAATGTAACACTAGAATGTAGGCAAAATACTTATACACAAACCGTTAGTAAGATTTGTAAAATTTCTTAAACTGAAATTGATATTCTCTGACATTTGATTAAAATGGACTTTGACTCTTTTTGTACCAAGGTACTTATTTAACCCCAAGGTTTTATCATGAGGCAAATGAGGTCCCCCGCTTTCTGAGCGTGGAAAAGAAGGTTTCTTTTAATTGAAACTCAGACTTGAAGAAACTTGAGCACTGAAACCCGATTGCCCATTGAATAATTCTTGCACATGAGAAACACGAATGGATTCATTTTTGAGCAGAAATAAAATTCCACACGGACGATAACACAAATGATCCACTTCCTATTTAAAAATCTGACCCTATCACCCTTACACATCGCAGGGAAGCGGTCCGTGGCTGGCAGCGCCCGAAATCTCCATAACAACCCTTTTTATCCTTCGGGCGTTCGCCATATCTAGGTAAATATTACCACTGGGGGTCTGGGATGGGATGTTTTATTCATAGTTGACAAAGACTAGGAACAGTGGCTCGCTAGCGCCCCACCGTGAATTAATAATAAACCTGTGGGGGTTACCTACCCCTGCTAATGTAAATATGTACAAGGAACTAATCAGAGCCAGGTTAGTTGGGGCAAGCCCTAGCCTCCCTCCGTCGTACCTGCCGACATTCATCTCGCTCTAGAGTCAACAAATCGCTCTGGGTAGCGGGGACTGTAGTGGCCAGCGCTGGCAATATTTTCACTTAATATTCACATTTGTATATACGCAATTTTCATTGTACCATTTAAATAAGTGCGATAAATCAATAGTTGATAATTGAGGAGTAATTTTGCAATGAAAACTTTAACGAAGCAGTAATAAAAAAGTGAGGGAATGCTACATTAGTTCACGTAACGTAGTATCTAAGGCTCTTCCTGCTACCTGTTAACATAGGATAGAAGGATATTTAGGGAGCATAGAGGTGAGTATTAAAACAGGATTATATATGTCTGATGTTTAAAGACCACTCCAAAATTAAACACTCAAATCTTGTACTGAGAGCATTGTATGTATTTCTGGATGGAGGTCTGGTCTATGATGATCGAGAGGGAAAGTACGGTTTGAGCAAAAAATGTTCCTAACAAAGCGCCAGACAATTCAAGTGACACTCCGTAGAAGTGATCATAATCAAAAACACCCTCCCTTAAAATCAACGTAATTCTAATTTTTATATAACTTCTTTATTGTGATAAAATTACAATCTGCCTTACTAGGCATTAAGTAATTGAGATAAATGTTCTTATTCATGCCATATTTACAATTCATCATTTACTAAACAGCCCAGAGGCCTCCCAAATACACATGGTTGTCACCTCCCTCGCATGCGAAAGAGGGAGCGGAGTCTAGGAAAGTCCCCCACGCTCCTTCGTCAGCCGCGTCACCGGATACGAGCCAGTGGAGGCTGATTAAGAACGCGAGAGCCACAGACTCTCAGAAAATGATTGGAGAAACTGGCCATAACCAGAACTCCCACTGTCACGCATTTATAGTAGGTCACGAGGCCATTCCCGCTTTAGTCTCCGAGGAGGATCAAAGGGACGAGTGGTGACGTGCAATGGTTGTTGGATAGGTTACTATGGAATTTCATGAACTTGATTAAGATCATTAAGAAGGGTTTTGTTGTTGACGTAATAAGGGACATTTACTATTGTTCTCAGGACTTTCGATTGAGAGGATTGGATACGCTTGATGTTCAACTTTTTTGCTGTCCCCTATAGCTCTATTCCGTATGTCCAGATTGGGTTAAGTATAACTTTGTATATTAGTAATTTATTTCATATTGAGAGATGGGAATGTCCTTCGAAGTAGTTTGTTGTACAGTTGTCCAAAGCTTTTGTTTAGTTCTTTTCTTTTTAGCCTTGTGTGTGGGTTCGATGTCAATCTTTTGTCGAGATGGACGCTTAAATACCGTACTGTCTCAAACACAGGGAGGAATCGAATTAAAAAAAACTAGAGGACAGGACTTGCGGCCGAGAGTAAAGGTTTTGTGGGAACATTTTCCTTCAACGTAATTCTAATAAATAAATTTCGTTTGTTCCAATAAATCTATTATAATATATGTGGCTGTGAAAATATTCCATTGGCAGTTTTAATGACATTTTGTGAAATTTCACACTAATATTTATTAATCGAGACATTTTGTGAAGTAACATCACTTGATATTTTTATCATAATTTAAATGTTTCGTGTCTTCAAGCAGGGAGCTTTCCTGATAATAATCCATATGAAATAGTTCTGATTCGCTGACTTGTTCGATCACTTTTTCTCCCGTTCAGCTTAGCGTGGTCTAAGACAATCATTTTCCTTGAACAACTACAGGTGGAAATGTATGCAATCCTAAGTTCAGTAACCTTAGACAATGCCATAAAATTCCGTAGCTTTAACTTCTTCGAATTATTTTCGCCAGGTCTCCTAGGAAATTCACATAAATTTCAAATGACAAAGATTTCCATTACGCCGTTTTCAACTTGACTGGTCCCTTTAAAAAAATAATTGGATTTTAGTTCATGAGAGAGACTAGCGCGACTACAATTGTCGACTTTGGTCACAGATGGAGCCACGAATAAGTAAAAGGTACGCCGAGGTAGTTGACACAGTCCGCTAACAAGGAGATTTGAGTGACACCAACAACTGCTGACCGGCCTCCGGTAGTAGTAGTTCTGTAACATGACCTGTGATGGGCTCTTGCTATCTAATAATCGCAGCTCCTGTTGCTAGTTAGTAGTTGTCCTCTCCGCCCTATAACTAATGGGCCAAGTTTAAACTGCCACCATATGTAAACAAGTTTGTCACGCCCCAAATGACCAAAGTCTCCTTACTTACCACGATCGCGACCGCCCCTTCCCACGCACTAATTCATTACCCCGCTGTATCAGGCAACTTGCCACAGTCTAGATCAGAGATAAATAGTCCATTAGGCCGTCTTACTGGCCAAAGCCGATGATTATACCATACTTGAGCATACTCCGTGCTTATAAGCTACTACTTGTGACTTTTTATATTCAAATATATTTTAGACTGTCGTCCTTGGTTGAGAAACTTTTTTTGTGTTTTATGAAGCAGCATTTTATTTATTTCACTTTATTCTGGTTTTGAACGGAGCTGAAGTAAAAACTCAAAGGATTTGAACTGAGAACATTTGTACATTCTCTGCAACACTTCATAAATGTCTTCCCTAGGAAATTAATTATTTCAATATAGTTGGTTTGGGTTTCTTCTATGATCCCCACGTATTATATACTGCTACAACATACACCATGTTTATAAGTTTATAGGTCACTTGTGACTTTTTGTATTCAAATATTTGAAAGAAATTTTGGGAAGATTTATTATATTTTTGTCATCGTGGTGTTGTTCAAGGATAACATTTTAGGCATGATAATTATATATATATATATCTTTTTTCCGGGTTTCGTGTATATGTAATTTAATATAATATGTACTTTAAAATAAGCTCTTTCTCCAATTGTATTCTACTATCCTCTTAAGCCAAAAAGCTATCGATGGTGGTTTGTGCTCCAAGGTATCTGAACAAGTTCATATTTGCTTAGCAGATGATCCCTGCTTGGGTCCCACCCTCTGCATGAATTTTCTTAATTGCAATTAAATATTCGGACACTTCAAGACATAGTTTTTATCTCTGAAATAGCTTTTATCAATTCTAGGGGATTCCAAAGGTATATTGTTCTCCACATGGAAGGGATCCCTTCAAAGGATGTGGTAGTTTTAGCGAGGTGAAGGCAGAGGATCCCACTAGATGTGAAGGTGTGAGACCAGTGTTCACTTGAAGTGTCGGGTTCCGAGTGACTGAAAAAGCTCAGAATTTCTGCGTTATATAGGAACGTCAGAAGCCGTGCTATGCCCACGCCCCCTAGTGAGCTGCGGCCGTGTCGTGATCGTAAATTAGTCTCCTCTCTCTATACGGATGCCGAAGTTTTTTTGTTTTTTTTTTTGGTTTTTTTCCTTACCTCTCAAACTCATAAAAATAGGATGTGGGAAAAATAAAGAAAAACTACTTTGGGCTAATGAGTGCCTTTCACTAAGGGGAGTCCCCCATTTGAAGGATGTATGAGAAGGATATAGGGTGTGGAATGCCTAAAAAGGCGGATGGAATCAGGAAGGTAGTGAGAGTCTACCAAGGGTTTTTTTTAATATGGATGCCTTAAAAGGATGCCGAAGGTTTATTGATAAAAATAATGAATCGTATGCGTGTGTTTTCTGGTACGAGAAGAGGATAACTTATATTTATTCGTGGTGAAGTATTTGGCACAACACTGACCTTCGTCTCATCTTCCCTAACATTCAATCAATGGACCAACATCATTTAATAGAGTTGCTACATTCTTCCAGAATGATTTAGATTTCTTGAAAATGGCTGTGTCCAGCTGGCGGCCTCAAGGAGTCTCTCCTTTATTGTTCTCTGCCTGTCTGGATATTGTATTGTTCTAACTCCAGGTATGGGGCAGGTATCATAATGAAA
This sequence comes from Acanthosoma haemorrhoidale, assembly GCA_930367205.1. Taxonomy (NCBI): domain Eukaryota; kingdom Metazoa; phylum Arthropoda; class Insecta; order Hemiptera; family Acanthosomatidae; genus Acanthosoma; species Acanthosoma haemorrhoidale. The sequence goes on along the minus strand of OV884014.1, from coordinate 82,835,989 downwards.
CAGCCTAAAAGTCCCTTATTATTATTTATACTTGTAATGCAACGATGCTATAATACGTCAAACATGAATAACATGCCCCTATGCTATTAAAACAATCTACAACAAAAGTGATAATTATAATTGAAAACTTTAGTCAGTTACTTTTACCAACTAATAATCTTACAACGATGAAGTAGAAAGACAGTTTAATGTTGCAGGCACAAGAAATATATTGACAATTCCATGGAAAACAGGACATAAAAAAAATTGAGTTTTTTTGAATACATGATTTTTATCCTGGCACGCGGGGCTGGGGTGCTCCTAGGCCCCGGCCGGTTCCGAGGAGCCTGGGCTCTGGTCTCATCCTTGTATTATTTCAGACTCTCATCGGTGGACTCCCCAAAATGAGTTTGAATAAACAAACAACATCGTTGATGCTGAAAACTCGAATGCTCGAAGGCTAAAAACTGCCCTAAAAATTTACATATTACATATTAAAATACAACGACTTACATGCAAAGTTACAGTAGTAACAATTTCCGTTTTTACTACAAATTAAATAAATAAATTATAAAAAAATATAGTTATAAATGATAATATAAATATTTATTCAGTAAATAAATTTCACAAATATTAATAATTAACTTATGTACAGTAGTTTATATCACGCATTCAATAATAAAACTGAAAAAAGCTGGATCTGCACCGGTAGGTCTGATTTTTTTTTTTTGATTTTGCAAGAGGTTTCTGTTTTTATTGTTATTTTTTGATGTATTAATAACATGTAATTACTATGTATTTAGGTAATCAAATACAGTACAAACTCTCCGGGACCTGCTAAGTACTAATGAGATATGTACCCAATAGCATGTAATTAGAGGCTTTGTCGTGGTGAGTATCTGCTACGGTATAACAGGTTATTAACCATCCTTCTAACCCCCACAATATTATTCTGTAACGGACGTGAGGTAAATTTGAACAGGCCGGCTGCAATGAATCAGATACAGCCACACTGGCGATGCAAATTTAGCTGGAAGTTGTTCAGTAAATGCATGTACGGTTTGACTACTGTTGTTGTTGTATAGTCGGGGTTTCACCGGACCTTCCAGTTCCGAATCGAGCTTTAACTTTGACAATGATCGATAGAATACAACTGATACTGTACAATGGAGAAATTTAGTCGTACTCAGGAGTATATGAAATATTTTTTCAACTCAACTTCTTTCTTCATTCGGTGGTGTGGTATTTTTTTTTATTTGAGCACCTTATGTGTACAACGTTGCACGGTGACTGGTAAACTAACGTTTGCCACAGTTTTGTAATGAAACATTGCTCTTATAGAGAATAAGACCGCCTCCTAGACCTATTGACAAGTTGAAGCCGGGCAACTCCAGCTCTCCTCTTGATCTTAAGTACAGTTTAAGCTACACCCGATTTAAACCGTGGCACTACTAGTTACAAGGTTTATTAGCCTCACCAAGTTTTTCAGTATATTTTATAAACCATTTCACTGAAATTAACCTTTTCTACTAATATAAAAAATTATAAATAACTAAAATGTATAACTAAACTGGATCCAGAATGAATCCATTGAATGAAGAAATGAATGAATCCACCTCAAAGAAAACAAGAGAGAAAAGAAAGGAGACTCAAAAAAAATCTTACGAATTGACTGGTTGGGAGCAAATCATTGGATACTATTACACATGAGAGCAATGTTAGCATGGATAGAATCATAAATTGTGCTTACCAAAAGTAGAGAAGCTCTGAGGTCTGTGACAGAAGACGAGGTAAATATTGGAAAAGGTCGAGGAAGAAAGCATAGATGGAAAAAAGGTTCCTTATGGCAACCGAGACGAACTCTCGTGTTCAGATACTGAATGAACATACAGCAACACTCGTGGATTTTCTAGGCACAATATCTAATGAAGTGAGAAAACTTGGATAAAGGCACAGACCAAACGTTTGAGCGTTATTTCGCGATGATAGTATAAAACTGTTAGCAGAAGATGAAAACGGCTAAGTAATATTGTTTGACTGTTGGCCAGACTGAAGATGTCAATACCACCTCATGGGTTAATGAGAGAGCAAAAAAGGTAAGGTTGGTCAAGAGTGGACTTTTGGACCTCTGCGGAGGGACACGGCGTAGGTGTATTGCTGACGTCACCGCTTTTGTGATTACCATATAACGAAAACTGTTTTTTTATTGTCGTATACCAAGAATTTTTCTAATTTATATTTGCCTAATTTTTTATCTTTGTTAAGAGATAGAAAAAATATAAAACGTTAAATCATACATTGATTTTGAACATTGAACTAGGATCAATTCATTAATAAATTAAGTTTAGGCTTAATTAGAACGAAGCAGGTTAGTGAACACAGACAAAGAGACGTTTAACGTTTGTTAACATGTTTTCTGTTATCATATATCGACCAAAACATATACGATATAACCAGGTTTGAATACATATTAAAGATGCCTAATCCATTGTATCGTGTTTTGCTTGATTGAAGTGGAGGTTGCAGACGATGGATAAACAAAAGAGGTTTAATTTCGAAGGAACAGCCTCTTACTCTGGCCATATAAAATCTTTCACTCACGTGAATGCTGTCTTTATATGGTACGATGCGCACACACGTTTCATTCTGACAGAGTACCGTTGAGTCGTTAGGTGAGACCTTATCGTGATCTGGTTTCAGTTTTGACTTGAGTCGGAGTGACAGTGCACTCTACGGCTGTGGTGTCTGGCCCGGTGAGAAACGCCCAATCTGCATTTATTACCTCTCTACGCTGAAATGTGATATTAATTTTACCCTTTTCAATATTTCATTTCCAAACCGGATATGAAATATACCGGGACCTAAATATAATATTATCCCAAATGACTTAACACCTACTTATGTGTTATATACCCCCTCCTAGTTTAAAATATGTTTGAATAAGTAACCAACAATACATTCTGCAATAATCCTCCCAATGACGCCTTATCTTACCGTCCAAGTAGCCTACTCCTTATCCTCTCAAAAATATTTGAAAAACTCCTATTAAAACGCCTACTTCCAATTATTGAATCCAAAACCATTTACCCTACTTACCAGTTTGGTTTCCGTCAACGACATTCCACTGCTCAACAATGACTTCGCGTTGTTGATCACATATCCTCAGCCCTTGAAACCAAACAATACTGCACGGAAGCCTTTCTGGACATAGTTCAAGCTTTTGACAGGGTTTGGCACGCAGGTTTGCTTTACAAGCTCAAAAGATATTTACCGCAGACCCTATTCTTAATCCTACAATCCTACCTTTCAAACCGCATCTTCCAAGTCCGCTGTGGTTTAGAATATTCTAACTACTATCCCATTAAATCAGGAGTTCCACAGGGCAGCGTCCTGGGTTCCATCCTCTATAATCTATACACCGGTAATGTCCCCTCTACCACCAATAGCTTCTTAGCTACATTTGTAGATGACACTGCAGTTCTGTCATCCCATTCCGACCCTGATATAGCATCCCAAAACCCTCAAAAGCACCTTGATGAGATCGAGTATTGGTGCAACCAATGGCAAATCAAAGTCAATAAAGCAAAATGTTACCCTCTGCCACAAGTCCTGTCCGCTAGTTTTTTTTAATTCCATTCCACTCCCTGTGTCTGAGACAGTACAGTATTTAAGCGTCCATCTCGACAAAAGACTGACATGGAACCCACACACGAGGCTAAAATGACAAGAACTAAACAGAAGCCTTGAACAACTGTACAGACTACTTCTAAGGACATCCCATCTCTCAATAGAAAATAAACTAGTAATCTACAAAGCTATACCTAAGCCAATCTGGACATACGGAATAGAGCTATGAGGGACAGCAAACAAGTCGAACTTGGAGGGATGAGCCCCAGGATATATTGGAGGTCTCCATATGCTGACTGTCGAACGTTTCCAAGATTTTCCTAATGCCTAACCCTATGCGCTCATGATTGAAACAAGCCGTTTCCTGAGGATGTACAGGTATCAGACATAAACGGTGTAGCACCATCAATTATACAAATCGGAAGGTTAATACGCACATCTTTCAATTATAATAATAATTGTTAATAACGATACGTCAGCTTTTTCAATTTTTAAATAGCAAAATTAACCGTTTTCAAATACAATTAGGTTCTGGCAACTCAGGCTGCTCTGCTTCTTGGATGAATATTGTTGGAGATATTTATAATTTCCACAAAGCTGCTGATGGCATGATCTCACCTCTGTTGTTCTAATATTCACCTTTCAAGTAGCTTACACATAATCTTCTTTAGAACCTAAGAGCCCCTTAGAGACTTGTGGCTATAGTAACCGAAAAGTAAATGCTAGAAAAACATAAGAAGGTAGATAAATAAACGCTTAAAATAACAGCTGGAAGAAAAAATTATCTTATTACACTGGGGATCAAAAAAAGAGTTTTGTTTTCATTTAAAAAAAACAAAAACAACGTAATTATGATAGTATTTTACTCTCGAGAATTTAAATATGGTATCCGTGTTTTCTCATCATGCAAGGTTTCCGGGAGACAGACATTTATGATTTCAAATATTTTAATACTTTTTGCATTCTTAAGCAGACAATATTAAAACATAGGACTCATCTAGAAAGTGAGAAAATATGATGTTGTGTCGTCACGAGGGGGTTGCCTAGTTTCCCTAGCCCTGGTGACAAGTGAGGATTGTTTGAGTTTATAACCTGGACAATCGTTCCATGACGGCGTTACTATCTGACTCCATTTTTTTGATAGGTACGTGCCCCGACAGTGCACTATGTTCAGGAGAAGAGGTACAGGGTAGGTTATAGGTAGTTTATGTGGTCTTGGAACGACCACGAATTCACACTCGGTATCTGAGGGTAGGTGAAAACCGTCCGGATCCCAAAGGCGAGTGTGAACTGGAGAGAGGATGACTGGATTGCAATGGGAGACACTGCTGGTAAAATTTGCCGTCGTCCGCGAGGGAGAGGTCTCTCCCAAGGAGGTGCTAGTTTTAGCGAGACGAAGGGAAGGCAGGGATTCCCACTAGGAAGGTGTGAGGTCTGACAAACGCCGGACTACAACATAGCGAGGTTAGGATAGAGAGATGTAGAGGTTTTTCGTAAAGAAGCAGTCAGGTTTTTAGAGTTCCAGCGGGAGCCACGAGCCAGTGATTAGGTGCCAGGAGTTGCCAGGAAAGAATGAATTACAGGGCCTAGGGGGCCGCCTTAAGTACCCGGCAATTATTGCCCTTATCCAATAGAGGTCGATATTTGGTACAATGGGGTTCGACCTCTTTGTCCTCTGGGAGGCTGGCAAGGCTTGCTTAGGGTCTGCGGTCGGTCCCCTCATATGGTGAGGTACCTGTGACTGACAGCTGGTGACCCATCTCATGTAACTAGTTGGCCCCCGCATTTTTTATTGCTTAACACATTTATAATGATTTATATTTAGTTCATGTTATTTACATTTGTCTACAATTTATATACAATAGAGTATAGGGTGATTTATCTGATGTAGTTAGCGGTCGCTACATATGATTTATGATTTTCTGCTACTCTTTCCCCTGTGGAGCACCCTTAATAATTATCAACGCTTCAGAAAATTACTATTGATATACACATATGAAAGAAAAATTATTCAACAATTAACAATATAAAATCAAAGAAGTGTAAAAAAACACAATAATAATGTGTCCTCATGCTTTCGATAATAATGGATACTTCAAGTTACTAAAGTGATCAGTGTCCCGTTCTATCACCCAGGTTTTGCCTAATTATCCATAAATAACAACAAATCAGACGTTCATTTACACCGAACCCGCTGCCGAAAATCGGTGGACCCCATATCCTTACCTTAAAACTACAAAACTCCTTCGCTTTTCCCTACCCCCTCCATTCATCACTCTCCTATATTCAATTTTATCAAAACTGAAGTCCTGAGAACAATAGTAAATGCTCCTTATTACGTCAGCAACAAAACCCTTCATAATGATCTGAATATACCCTACATTCTGGAACTCATCCCTTCCAAGTTCATAAAATTCCGTGGAACCTATCCAACCACCCTAATTCCCTAGCACAGTCATTCCACTGCACCCCTCATCACTATAATCCTCCTCGGAGACTAAAACGGCAGTGGCCTCGTGACCTGCTATAAATAAGTGACAGTAGGAGTTCTGGCAATGGGCAGTTTCTCTAATCATGTCCTGAGCGTCTGTGGCTCTCTCGCTCTTGGTCAGCATCCGCTGGCTCTTATCCGGTGACGCGGCTGGCGTAGGAGCGTGGGGAACTTCGCTTCCTCATTCGCACGTGAGGGAAGTGACAACCATGTGAACTTGGGGGGCCTCTAGGCTGTTTGTATATATAGTATGAATGTGTAAGTGAATGAAAATTGTAAATTGGTATGAATGAGATCATTTATCACAACTACTTATATCCCAATCAGGCAGATTGTAATTTTATCACAATAAAGTTGTTGTTGAGATAAAAAAAAAATTTGATCAAAACAAGACTATTTAGTTATTTGCTATCAAAACATATGAGTAATTTCATCTAGTGATAACTAATAAAAGAGCGTTGATTTCTGTAACATTTATTTATATAGTGTAGGCTACTATTATGAATTGCATATCTGCATATCTGCTTAGGGTATTCTTTTTTATTATTGTGGAAATATAGGCATATCTTTATTGTTATGAGTGAATACAAAATTGTGAATTAGTATGTTAGGGTGGGTATTTTATTTTTATTTTCATGGTAAGTTCTTGTTTTGTTTTCTATATATTGTCTTACCTGACATTTATTTTTGTTTATATTTTTAATTCTTGAAGAATATCTGTCATGTATTTCTATGCATACATTTTTCATTTTATCTTTTCTAATTTTTTTTATTTTTACATATTTTATTTCTCTGCAAATTTTAAATATTAATAGGAATTGATTCTGTCAGAGATCCCCCTTAACAGTAAATAAACGTTTGGCTTTTAGGGAAAAAAGTCCCAGGATGATAAAGATGCTACTATTAATAATCAATATTTTTAGAGAGTTTATTTGCCTTAGTGTACTGCACATGTAGTTGTTAACAAGAACAGGAGAAGGTTATTTCACTGGTCAAATAACTCAGGATTGGCCCAAGGGTAGGGGGCTCCACCAAATAGATGACTAACACGGGTTCGAGTCCCAATCTTACCAGTAATCTTTTCTTTGGATACTAATTATCAATAACTATAAGATATTGACCAAAAACACAATCACAATTTCTCATTTTAACCCCTAATAATTGGGAACTATGGGGTTATAGTTGTACCCAACCATCATGTCTGTTATGCTGTGCGGGTTAATCGACCCTCGAAGACCGGGTGTTTCTTTTAGTGCTATTATTACAAAGTCATTTTTAACAACGTAGGGGACTCCAAGCTATTATCTCAGTAAATATGAGCTACCTAATATATTCAAATATTTTGTTTATGCCATTTTTATGTTGTCTTACATTTTCATCCCTCTTCTTCTCTTTCCTGGATATTGTAAGCCAACTTATCTATTAATATGAAGTTTTACAATGTGGTCCTGTTTCCTTGACAACATACAAACTTCGAACTACCTAAAAATAGAATAAAAGTCTCAAATTAATAAATAATTTGGTAATAAAAACGTTTATACAAATCAATACACCGTAGGGTTTCCTATTAAAGATAGCCACTTACTGGTTTTATAATGTGTAATGTGTTGTATTTTAACCTGTAATCACCCAATAAAAGTCCTTAAAAATCATAAAAATTGAGTTCAAAGCTTTAGCTCAGCCGGGTTTCACTTAATTATATTTTTCATTTCGAAATTAAAGCAATCCTATAAAAAATATTAAAGGGTCATTAATTACAGAGAAATAAGTACATTTTTCCCCGTAATATTACGTAGGATATTTGAATAAAATCAAAAAACTCGTCACTCTGATTCATAGTGTTTACTATGTTTTTGGACTTAGTAGACTATATAAGAAAACAATTATATAATTATAATTTAATTACAATAATTTAATTTAATAATTTAATTACACTGGTGTGAAAAACCGTTGATTGTGTAATTTTTTTGAATAATCTTTCGTTAGTCTTTGAATTGTCATAGGTTTGATTTCCACAATTGTTGTGTTGTGATTGATAGGGTGGCCCTTTCAAAAATTTAGTTCCCACTTTTTTTTTTGTCATAATTATTGAAAAAACAACCTTTGCCAAATTTTTCAGATAATATTTTTTTAGTGAAATAATTTTGTCAAAAACAATAAAAAAATTTAAACCTATTTTGATTGGATGAATATGTCAGAATTTATATAAATGGGACAGGGAACTTTCAAATGAAGTGGCAGAAGAGCGGATGTGTAGAGAAATTACCTATTTTCCACCGTCTTCCGCATTTGTAAATAAAAATAATTTTACCTGTATTAAATTGTAAGCAACCGTTTTTCCCCATGTTATGTTGGTAGCTCTGAAAAATATGGAAAGTCAAGTTTATAACTCTTTTGTAAAGTCATGAACTTCGATAATGACATTGATGTCTAATTCTTTATTTTTTCTTGTAGGACTGCTTGGGATTGCATAAATTGGTTTTTGTGGCATGTTCATCCTAGACATGTAATTATGCTATTTTACTTCTTCAGGTACACTACCACGCTTAATCAATGAGACATTATATGCATATACATATAAATTAATGTTTATCGAACGAAAAACTCAAAAGAAGGAAAAAGGTTGGTAATAAGAACAGTTAGAAAGTTGTCACTTTTTTACACTTTTTGTACACTTTGTTCAATCCAATAATCCTCTATACCTATGTTCGGAATGTTTACATCCCGAAGTTTGGGGATTAAGGCTGGACACTAGCGGTGCTTGGACTTAACTTATTTATATATAAGTTAATCGCCGGTGGTTACGATTGAGGTAGATAGAGGCAAATGCACCGACACACTCATACTCCAGTAAAAGACTGCTTTATTGTGGAAGATAATCCGACATACATAGGATCATGGTTGTTTACATTCCATGATCGTATTAATATTCGACTAAGTCATGCGTCAGGCTTTAACTCCCCCCTGACAGTTCCTGACCATCCGTCGGGAACTCCAATTTACCACTTATATGCACTTAAAGCATATAATGATTACCTATAAGACGGAAAATAATGATTCGGTGCTCACCCAGAACAGCACAACAATGCCTTACAGTCATAAGAAATAAAACAGAAACCTTATGGAATTTCGTAAAAAATTGAAGATAATACAAGTGAATAAAAGAATAACAATAAAACAAAAATATCCTGGTAAAAGTATATACAAAAAAACAAAACCAATTATGACCCCAATGAGATGTGTGGAGGCGCAAGGGTACTAGTGCCAAACTACCTCGGAAGGCTTCCCCACAGAAAGCTTTAACTGCTATACATGTACAGTCCTACGCTTCTCGGGTTCACGAACACTTTGTATGGTAACTAAATTGTGTTCGCGAATCGCGATCACCCTGAAGGGTCCCTCATAACGGGGCAATTCTGTAGTCCGATTGGAGCCGATCCTTCGATACACGATGGTGCCTATCGTGACGCGTCCTGCTATCGGTTTGATGCCCGCATTCTCCTTGACCACCCTCCTAGTATTTTTGGCTGTAATTTTCACGTAGACTTTCCTCTACAGTCTTCCCAACTCCACGCGGTTGTCAGCGAGCTGTGCTGACGACTCATCTTCCACCACCGTTCTACTAGTGTCTTGGTGACGGCCATCAGAACCGAAAACGATTTCAAACGGTGAGAACCCTGTGGTCGTTTGAACGGAGTGATTATAGGCTATCACCGCCTTACGCATTGCCTCTGCCGGCTCCAACCCTTTGTCGGCATGGTGAACCCGGAGATGATCTCCCAAGGTGGCGTGGAGACGCTCAATTCCCCCTCTGCTCTTTGGATGCCCTGGGGTATTGACATGCCATATTAAGTCCAGAACTTTCATGACTTCTCTCACGATAGCGTTATTAAACTCCCTTACGCCGTCCGACGCTATACAATCGGGGACGCCGTAAAATTCAACCACCTCCTCAGCACTCCTACACCGCCTCCATAGACTTTTCCCAAACGGGGTATGCCATGGCCGTTTTGCTAAACAGGTCGACCACCGGACGCACTTGTGTCCCTTCCAGGTAAAGGTGTCCACTTGAAGGTGAGTTAGTGGTGTTTGCGCCGTGGGGGTCTCAACTTGTAGCTCTATTGGTGAGTGCCTGTCATATTTTGTACGGACGCAGACCTCGCATGCCCCTAGCGTCTTCTGGATGGTCTTTCGCATCTCCAACAGAAATACTTGCGCTTCAACGCCTGAGCCGTCTTGTTTTCCCCCCTTTTGCCCTGATGGTACGCCAGTGCTAACTCCTTTTGAGTTGTCTCGTCCGTGATGGTTTCTACTATCATGGTACACCGCACAAATGTTCAATCCACCCCAATCTGTTCTGTCCGCAACAGCCGCCTAATCTTTTCCCAGATGGCCGTGTTTCCCACGTACAGATAGTGAGGCTTCCCTGGTTTGAAAGCATCCCTGAGGGCACGACGAATTTGGTCATTGTTCACCCCTTCGTCTTCCAGACTATCTGGTGGCGCTTATCATTTATGATTTCTTCGGGTTCTTCCATGTCCGCAGGCCTGTCATGTATCGAGCTCCCCCCTCCTGCCGACTGTTCCTCCTCAGCAGACTCGTGTTGCCTTCCCTCTCCTGCATCAATTTTTGCAAGAACTCCCGTACTTTCTGGATGATTCCACCTGATCTTCTTCTAGTGCGTTGACTGTCATCGCCCGGGACAGCCAGTTCACCACGACGTTCTCTTTACCGGGCTTATATACTACCTCCAAGTTATGTTGACCGAGTGACACTCACCGACGATTTTTTCAGTTTACTGACCCACTGTAGCGGTCGGTGGTCTGTGTGCAACCGGATGCTAAAGGGATACGACAGACGGAACCTCCGTCTTCTGGATTAGGCCACCTACGGCATCTGGTCGGAATCCTTCTTTGGATATCGTGTGCTCCAAAAAACTGATGACCTCCTTACCCAGATGGGACTTTATCTGCGATAATTTCAGACCAAATTGTCGCTACCGGACATAAACCGTCCTGAAGTGATCCACCTGTTGGACTTTGGTCACGCTAAATACTAAGAGAATGAATCCATGTATATCTGGCCAAAGGGCTCATTTACTTCCCGTAGCAACTCATCCATGAGCCTTCGATGTGATAGGTGCATTTATCAATCCAAATGGCATCCTCGTGAACTCGTAGTGACCTCTCTCAGAAGTGAAGGCTGTCTTATGTCGGTCCCTAGGATGCAACCGTATATGATGATACCCCGCTTTGAGATCCAGGGTGCTGAAGATCCTGGGCCCACTCAGCCTGTCTATAATGTCATTAAACCTGGGAATTAGGAACTTCTCGTCCACCTTATTCTCATTGAGTCTCCTGTAATCTACTACGACCCTATACTTATCTGGCTTTCTGCCTTCGTTAGGCGTTTACTGGCATACTATACTGGTATTCACTAGTATCCGTCGTAATTCCGAACTGCTTACTAAAATCGGGAAATGCGAACACCGGGTGTTCCTGCAAACGGCTCATGCATTTTCGGATTTTCGCCTCTAGATCACCTTCCATCCCTTTTTCAGGAGATCGTTGAGAGATACTAAATACGCCACCATTTCCGGGACGAATCTTCTATAGAAATTTAGCGTTCCTAGAAGGCGTCGGATTCCTTTGACATCGGATGGGACCGCCATCTTTTGGATGGCTGCTATCTTCCCAGCATCTGGTCGCACTCCCTCTTTGGAGATTGTGTGTCCCAAAAATATTTTATATTAAAAAAGTTTTCAGGTGTATCTACAAATATAGATGTTATCTAGCTTTCCTGTATCCTTCAATTGTTCCTTCTAATCTTGTTTTCAAACAACATGTTCAATTGTATCCTCTCATTACTCTAATGACTAGTAATTTTACTACTACAAGGTCAGTCAACAACTACAGCTCCACACTGTCCGTCAGTATAGTCCTCCTTGAACAGTATCCAACATCCAATGATTGTTTTTATTTCACTAATTGTGAGCGAAATTTAAACAAAACGTTATGATTATGCTGCATGTGCCTTAAAGAGTTATTAAAGTATTAACACAATTACTTAAGAAAACTATTATTTCCTCATTTTTTCATCTTACTCGATAAAGTTTCAAATTAACTATTTGTAAATTTGATTCAGAACGTCTGTGTTCTAATATTGTTGGAATTTTCTGGTTGTGCGCACATAAATTCCAAAAAGAACAAATAGAAAGATTGCCGAGTTAGTTAATAGCTTCCCGCTTTTGAACAGAATTAATTGTTGCGTATTTTTTTTCCAAATTACTTACTCCTAATGGCGGGCTTCCCCCGGGTGGTAGTATTATCGTTATATATAATACGGATTAAGGAAATCAATCACACTAAAATTAATTTTTTACTTAAAATGAACAGCTTAAAAAAGTGGAAAAGTTAATTTTAATGTAATTGAAATCTCCTTAATCCGTGTGAACTGTATCAATAATACTCTCTTTCATAATTCACGCCCCGTGGGAACCCGGCAAGACTTACAACCATACTTCGATTAAATGTAATGAATTTCGGTCATAGTTTAAAACATACTGTTATTCTTTACAGAAATGTATTAATTTTTTTAAGTGTTCGTGGGTTTTAATATGTCTTCGAAATAACAGTGGCTTCTGAAAATCCGTTGATACGGGAGATTTGTAATTAAAGTAATACTTCTCTCAAACAAAAAGTCTATTGTTAAATTAAAATTTTATGTTTTTATTAAGCTGGGACTTAGTGTTTCTTTTTTTTACTGATTTCACATTCCAAATGGTGTAATTGCTGCTACAAATATTTTCAATAGCGAAAATAATTTCATTATATATAGTATATAGATATCAGTTCTGTACTGTAAATAGGTAAATTAAAATCTCAATTTTGGACGAGCTTGAAGAATAATTTTCTTTTAATTCATAATTATTTTTCTCATTATAATTTTGTAATTGAGTGAGTATTTATTAATTTTTTTGACTGTCACAATTTTTTTGTAAAAATTCAGCCTGCACTATAGTCTGACCATACGAAATAATATGAAAAATGTTATCGAAGAAAATACAAATAAGGTTTTATTTTATAATATTATATTTAGTAGTATATTTATAGAGGTACAGGTGCTTTCAAGGGTTGTTCATCTATAGTATTTTTTTAATTCTTTTATTGTCACAATACCATCGAACTTTCAACGTTTCGCCTGTTCAAAAATCATCAAGGACATAATGTTATTTATGTGTTAGTGAATGGGTGGCGGTAATTATATCATTCTGAACTGAGTGATACTTGTCGTAAAACCCTTATTAGACCAAAAATAGTCTTTACTTTGATGAGACAGTGAAGAAGCATTGAGAAGCGAACCTCTGCTAGAAGGCAGCTGATACTAACTGATACTCGCCTCAGAGGTCCGCTGCCTCCCTCCGGCCTAGTGATTGATCACCACTCGCCTATTGCTCACCAGCCTGTACTGCACCTTCCCCTATATCTTCCCGAATCAGCGTCCCTCTTTACCTCCCAACACATATACTACTATCTCAAGGCTCTATCTTAAGGCTAAATAATCTTGCAAGGCTTTGGAAATACCGGCTGTTCAAGTTTAAAAAAACAATCTAAGCTTGATTCGGGAAAATTTTTCATTTGTAATACGTTTTAAATTGTATCATTATTTACTGTTTTCATACGTAAAGTTTTTCTCGTGAGTAATACTATTCTTTACAATATATTATTAAATTTATGTTCAATAATTTATTTTAATTCTTAAACATTCTTATTAGACTTTATTTATAGATTAACAACTGTCACTAGCATTATGACCACCGAATGTGCTGTAAATATGATAAAATGACATGTGTGACATAAAAGCAGAGGACATCTAGTAAGTGATACCTTACCAATATTGCTAAAGCAAAGTTTAAATATATTTTTGTTGATTAATTAATTTCTCTACCGATTTAAGAACAAAATAGAAAATGTTCAACACAAGTCTTACCGGCCTAATACAGTCGTGAACGTAAGGTATGTTAATGTCAGTATGAAGGTTATAATATTGTATGTATTATGGTGGACCTTATTACATAAAAAAAAACCCATAAAACCCTATAAAATATAAGCATGGTTAATACTATGCGGTCATCTCTTGACTCATTTTCTTTTTTTGGCGTTCCGTGCCAGATTAGCTGTTTATTCATTCATTAGTGGTCGGGTAATCGACTACTCATCCATAGTATATGAAGGTTTTAAATATTAAACTGCCTATCAATTCATATTCCCAGATCATTGTTCAATCATTGAGCTATCTCACTGAGGCATTGATTACATCGCCACCAGTTTTGAAGGTAAAATTGCTAGGGTAATTCTTATCTTTTGAATGTCTTGAAAGCATTAGACATACAGTAGCACTCTAGGATTGCTATTATATATTATATTTTTTTATTCTTTTTTTTTTCTTCATAGCCCCTTTAAATTTACAGATAATTATATATAATTATAGATCCTCAGGCGAATCTATTTACAAATTATTTTGTATTTCCTGTAGCATCACTACATTATATACAGGTTTTGTTATTTTATAGAAATTATATAATGAATAAACAAGTATAATGATATACATTATACGTGACTTGACTAAACTGACTAATAAGGTGATGGGGCTCACCTTTTTGATCAACCTTAAAACTAACTTACATACTAATTCTTATCCTAATTTTTCCCCGACTATATTATATGTATATATATTGTTGTGATATTGGATATTGTAAAATTTATTTATCAAGAACTTGAAATGAAAAGATTTAATCGAACCATGTATCAAGAAGGCGATAAAAACAAAAGAGTGAAGGTTATAAAAAGCAAGAGGGCTGTAGTTCTGAGGGAAATCAGTACGTTAGCGTCACTCTAGTTGTGGGATCAGCCCGTGATACATATTAGCTTTAATTTATGAGTAAGAAAAACTTAAAAACCTCTTTTAGTTAATGGTTGTTGGACTTAAAGCAGAACGGAAGAGAAAAATACATGAAAATTATTAATTTGATTGAAGATGAATAACGAGCATTAAAGAAAAAGAGGAAGCTAATTTATAAATAAGTATTTATATAATTAATTTAAGTTTTTTTTTTATTTGTAATATTAAATTCACTTTTTTGCCAGAACTATTTATTTATTAGCAGAACCTTGAATCCTCAG
The DNA here is from genome assembly GCA_930367205.1 of Acanthosoma haemorrhoidale. Taxonomy (NCBI): domain Eukaryota; kingdom Metazoa; phylum Arthropoda; class Insecta; order Hemiptera; family Acanthosomatidae; genus Acanthosoma; species Acanthosoma haemorrhoidale. The sequence continues at coordinate 82,820,710 of OV884014.1, read as the reverse complement.
ATAAGAAAAATTTTTAACAACAAATCAGAACTTTATTGTGAAATAATTACAATCTGCCTTTTATAAGGCAATAATAATACAGATAAATGATCTCATTCATACCATATTTACAGTCATCATTCACTCGCTCATTCATACTAGGACATGATTGGAGAAATTGGCCATTGCCAGGACTCCCACTGTCACGCGATTATAGCAGGTCACGAGGCCACTGCCGTTTCAGTCTCCGAGGAGGATTATAGGGATGAGTGGCGCAGTGCAAAGACTGTGCTACAGGATTAGGGTGGTTGGAAAGGCTACTGTGGAATTTCATAAACTTGGAAGGGATGAGTTCTAGAATGTAGGGTATATTAAGGTCGTTATGAAGGGTTTTGTTGCTGACATAATAAGGGGCATTTACTATTGTTCTCAGGACTTTGGATTGAAAGGATTGGATACGCTTGATGTTCGACTTTTTTGCTGTCCCCCATAGCTCTATTCCGTATGTCCAGATTGGTTTAAGTATAACTTTGTAGATTAGTAGTTTATTTTCTATTGAGAGATGGGATGTCCTTTGAAGTAGTCTGTACAGTTGTCCAAAGCGTCTGTTTAGTTCTTGTCTTTTTAGTCTCGTATGTGGGTTCCAGGTCAGTCGTTTGTCGAGATGGAAGCCTAAGTACCGTACTGTCTCGGTTACTGGGAGAGGAATAGAATTAAAATAAACTAATGGACAAGTCTTGCGACAAAGGGTGAAGGTAATGTGGGAGCATTTTGCTTCATTAACTTTGATCCGCCATTGATTGCACCAATACTCGATCTCGTCAAGATGTTTTTGAAGGTTATGGGATGCTATGTCAGGGTCTGGGTGGGATGACAAGACTGCAGTGTCATCTGCAAATGTAGCCAAGAAGGTGTTGGAAGTAGAAGGGACATCAGCGGTGTATAGGTTATAGAGGTTGGGGCCTAGGACACTGCCCTGTGGAACTCCTGCATTTATGGGATAGTAGTTAGAGTATTCTAAGCCACAGCGGACTTGGAAGAAGCGATTTGAAAGGTAGGACTGTAGGATTAGGAAAAGGGTCTGTGGTAAATGTCTTTTGAGCTTGTAGAGCAAACCTGCGTGCCAAACCCTGTCAAAAGCTTGAGCTATATCGAGAAAGGCAGCAGTGCAATACTTTTTGGTTTCAAGGGCTGAGGAGATGCGATCAACAACGCGAAGGCCTTGTTGAGCAGTGGAATGTCGTTGGCGGAAACCAAACTGGTGTGTGGGAAAAAGGTTTTTGGATTCAACAATTGGAAGTAGACGTTTTAGTAGGAGTTTCTGAAATATTTTTGAGAGGATAGGGAGTAGGCTAATTGGACGGTAAGATGAGGCGTCATTGGGTGGTTTACCGGGTTTGGCGAATAGGACAATAATGGAATGTTTCCAGAGGAGAGGAAAGTGTGTCGTTCGGATAATGCAATTATATATGTAGGTTAGGAAGGTTATGGCTTTAGGAGGAAGTTGTTTGAGAATTTGAGGAGTTAGACTGATAGTTAGACTTCTAGACTGACAGCGAAGTTAAATTTAGGTTTTATTCAGTGAATTATGGTGGAAGGTCCTCATTTCACAGAAAGGGTCTTACAGTTACCAGACTAGACAGCCACATCAGTGCAAATTGAGTTTTGGATCTGGTGAATTTCAATAATTAAGTATAATCCGTAAAATACAAGATTAGGCTTCCTGCCTTGGGAAGCTGGCGAGGTCAAAAAGTTCAGTTGAAACTCAAGTTGAGTCGTAACTGTCAGGGAAGGGACGAGTTTCCCTCGTTTATTTTTAACTAGCCGGCAAGGTTAGACCTACCTCGCTTCTTGTAAATTTTATGGACGTGTTTAACATCAACGTCGTTTTTTTTTTCAACAGCAACTGTTGCTATTTCTCCTAGTTGCCTCATGTCTTGGAAATGAATCTCATCTTTAATTCAGGCAAAAATTTATATTTTCAAAGGTACACCATATAACTTAGAAACCAACGAGTGACGTCAAAAGTTTACAAACTCAAATGATTCCACGTAAAAAGTTTTCTTCTCTATGAATATAAAATGTTTTTTTTTAATAATTCATAACTGTGAAATAATAATGCGACCTGTGAATGTCAATGACACAATAAAACAGGAATGACATGACGGCAAAGTACATCCAGGAACTCTTCCCATAATTGCATTTAGTCACTCATTTTAACCAGTTCCTGTTTTAGCTTCTCTCAAATCATCGTTGATCACAGTTGAAAGTTCTTGTTCATTTTCAAATTGCTTTGCACCGACATGCAGGCAGAGGGCATCAGTGATACTTTCTCAATATTGTCGAAGGAAAGTTTCAATATGTCCTATTTTTATTAATTTATATTCTCTATTCTCTCCTGTATATTCTAGCCAGCCATCGTTATATGGTAACAGGTAAGACAGGTGACTGCCTTTGTATCTGTGGGTTTTGATGTCCATGCAGTTTGTCCTGAAAGTTTCTGTATAATATACAAATGGAGTAATGAGCGTAAGGAATGTTTAGGGCAGTGCGAAGGATATAATCTTGTACTTAGATGGTGCACTTTATTAAATATAAAAAAACAACATGAAACTCTAAACCCCTGTATTCCAGTGTGGAATGTTCTTGTATTGGTGCGTTTGATTGGCCCGATTGTTCCTTTTGAATGCGCATGTCTAATTATTCATAATTGTACGTATGAAACATGTAGTTGTGAGTCTTTGATTGTATGTCTGTTTGTCAGACTTAACTAATCATATCAGGAAACTAGGTATAATAGCTTTTAACGCTATAATTTGAAATATAAAGATTCCAGAACGAAAAAAGTTCCTTGAATATTGTCGGGTTGCCACTAGGTGAGGGCCTAATCACCCTAGCCCTGGTGACAAGTGCGGATTGTTGTAGTTTATAACATGGACTATTGTTCCATGTCGGCGTTAATATCTGACTCCATTTATGATAGGTATGCACCCTGACAATGCACTATGTTCAAGAGAAGAGGTACAGAGGTTTCATAAAGAATAAGGAAAGTTTTTTTCAGAGTTCGAGCGGAAGCGAAACAAGCATAGTTACAGGTCGCCAGAGAGTCTGCCAGGAGACGGGTGAGGAGACTAAGAGACTGACGGGGAGCCTAAGAGACTGACTTCCAGGGCCAGTGGCCCTGGCGTAAAGCGTCATCGAGTAATAGCGGATGAGGAGACTCAGAAGCTGATGAGGAGACTAGACTAGACTTACAGGGTGAAACGCCCTGGTTTAAATATCGTTCCTGCTTGGGGGGGGGGAAGGGCCTTGGCCGGCATGAGAACATGTGAACGCTGACCAATTACGTGACCCCTCGACCCCTAAAAGAACTGTTTATGACGGCCAGGTAGTACCCCTTTCTCTTAGGCCGATGGGTACCTGGCTTGTTTATGGCTTGATTTGCTTCCGAGTTTTATTACTTAGCACCTTGCAATTTTTAGAGCATATACTCGTAGCACTTGTAATGGATTAAAATTCTGGTAGTTTATCTGAAAAACACATATTTGGTTTTACTCTAATGCACTTTTGTAATGATTTGTGGGTCAATATTATTTATGCTTTGGCTATTCAAACTCTTTCCCCCCCCCCCTATAGCTCTCAGACCTCTAAAAAATGGGATGTGGGAAAAATAATGATTTACAATACACTTAGTTCATTTTACTTTTGCTTATAATATATATGCACCAGAGTATAGGGTGATTTAACTTATGTAGTTAGCGGTCGCTACAAACATAAATAGAATATTGCATTATACTGGCAAACATAACTCTACAATACAGTGAGAAAGAATTTTTAAACCAAAGGCTCTTTAAGGGATAGTATGTGGTGACAAATACATAAATTTGTAATAATATAATTTAGTATATGGTAATTCCAATGATTTGTTTTTTTACTTGCCATGGTATATTGGTAGTATATTAACATAAATTCTCTAAAGAAGTGGGGTGCCGATAGATCACTCGCTTGAAGGTTAAATTCAAAGATATTTAAGAACCAAAGGTAAGATACTTTTGAGGTTGTGTTTATCGTTTTACTTGCTAAGGGACACCAGGCTCAGCTATAAGTACTTACTTGTCATCTTAAAATATTCATAAATATGAGTCAAAACGCCAACCCTAAAAGCCCTCCATTACTTCCTGTTTATTCACCTCCACCGTAACTTCTATGAAAGCTGCTTAAGTGTCTATTTCATTCATGGGCATAAATCAAAAATGTCATTAAAAATGGCGTTGATTCATCACAAAGGTTGATACGTTTTCTTGAATGGCATTCACTCCGGTCTTGTGTCTAAACTATTAAATAACTAAAATCAAATCATTTAGAAATGACTTTGTGACACTGAAATGTTTTTTTTTATTTTTTCATAACATTTCAACTTTTACTCGGCAAACACGATGACATTTACTAAAACTAGAAAATGAACTAACGGGCATAGCAAAAATAAAATAATCCTTTATATATTTGATTTATTAGGGCTTCTTCGGTCTATTTTAAACTTGTTAGCTCAATCAAAATAAACTGCCAACACAAAAGAGAAATTTAAATAGCACAAATTTGATTTACTAACGAAATGAGAAGTTTTAAACCAATAACATGAAACAGAAAAAAAAACAATTTTTAGAGCATATACTCGTAGCAATTGTAATCGATTAAAATTCTGGCAGTTTATCTGAAAAACACATATTTGGTTTCACTCTAATGAACTTTTGTAATGATTTGTGGGTCAATATTATGCTTTGGCTATTCAAACTTTTTTTTTTTTTTTCCCCTATAGCTCTCAGACCTCTAAAAAATAGGATGTGGGAAAAATAAAAGGAAAATCACTTTGGATGGATTGGTGCCTTTCACTAAGGGGAGTCCTATTTGAAGGATGTATGAGATGAATATGGGTTGTGGGATGCCTAAAGGAGGCGGGTGGGTTCGGGAAGGTAGTGAGAGTCTACCTGTGGTGGAGCCTACGGGTAATAGGCATTGGTTTGTAGTCGGCCAGGTCACACCTGGCCCCGCCTCTGAAGGGGGCTGCACTGTGTCGGCCTATTGGCCGGTAGATCGACCCACCCTGAGCAGGTAGAAGGGGTCATGGTGCTTCGGTTGAGTCGACCGGAAGATAGACCTCGATCTCTCGGCTGGGTGTGGATCGTTCAGTCCCCGTCAGGGCTCTATGAAGTCTATCTGTCTCCAGGCTTCGGCGGTCCAGTAGTGCTTCCATCGGACGGGCATTGGTGGTGGTTGAAGGTCGGAGAATAGTGGGTTGTGGCTGTGTCGAAGTGAATCGAAAAATTTGATGCGCCATCTCTTGATAAAATCTTGGATGGTGAGCACTTCACATTTTTCGTGGATGTCGTTTGCCTTTATTCGGTGGAACTGGGTATGTGTGAGGGAGGTGCGGAGAACTCTGTTCTGGAATTGCTGGAGCGTTTTTAGAGTGTTAGGAGTTAGATACTTGAATAGCGGGGTCCCGTACATCAAAGCAGGACTCAGGACGCTCTGGTAAATCAGCAGCTTGAGGCGTACTGACAAAGCCGGGCTGTGAGGTAGGTGTCCTAGGCTGTAGAACTTTTTCCTAACACTCTTTAACTTCTTGCTGAGATGTGTCGTGAAGGACAAGTGTCTACCGAGGGTAATCCCAAGGTAGCATAGCTTGTTGCTCACGGAGCACTCTTTGCATACTAAGGCGAAGGATTTAGGTAACTTCTTTCTTCCAGATTTATAACTAAATATAATTCCTTGCGTCTTGGCTGGGCTGACTTTGATATTGACGGCGTCGAGTTTCTCAGCAATGTGTTGACTGGCGCTCTCAGCAAATTTCAGGGCTCTGGTGGGATTGATGCTAGTGCTGTAAACACCTATGTCGTCTGCATATGCCGATACCTCGCAGTTGGGGTACGAGGCTCCTACGATGTGGGTGGTGTAGATGTTGAACAGCAGGGGGCCTAGCACTGATCCTTGGGGGACACCGGCAGTGTATTAAAAAAGAAAAATATTCACTTCATATCTACTTAATAAGTGAGAATCGAATTGCGATTCATTCTGTAAACTGTAACAACTTCAACAACTCGAAAATCTGCTCTTTCATTCAGTTCTATGTATGTAATATACATCGCTGCATGAAAGTGCTTTGTTTATTTAATTTACGTTAACATGAACAGGTCTCGAAAATCAGATGTATGGAGCAGCTTTACATCATCTATGCCTAATCAACCACCCAACATTGTACCAATAAAATTATAATTATCAGCAAGGTCGATTCACTAATCCCATTTAAAGTCACTACACGCAAAGCAAAAGCTGCTAACTAAGTCTCGTATTCAATTCTCTATTCAGCTCAAAGCCTAAGGGTTAGAGACACTTGCTTAGCCTCTAAGCAAGGGTTTAATCGTTAGCACCTGCCGCAAAGACCGGTTGATTGCTATTCGTTGAGTCGGCATTCACTGGGCTCAAAGCATCCCTTAAGGCCAGCAGCTCCTATTGCATATGTGCTAAATCATCTACGTGACCTTCCGTTACTATGTCTTAGGGTACTCATTAAGTATTGTCGGTTATATAAATAGTCTTTTTATGTTATAATAAATATCAATTTATATGCGTAATTGTATTTTTTATATAACAGCATACTTTTATATTAAATAGTGAATAAAAAAATATTCTCTATTTTTCATCATTTTGGAATAACTAATGATTATAATTATCAGGTGCTCGGTATAAGTATATTAATAATTATTAATATCTTTATAGTCACCGGTTTTCTAAGCGGTTTTTGCCATGATTTTTTTATATGTTTTAAATACTCACTTTGATTTGAATATCTTCAAAAAACTGAAAAAAAAAAACCCCTTAAACTTTGAGTAAAATTAAAAATCGGTTACCAGGCATGAACTTGGCTGTTTTTTTCGTGTGCAGTCACTGTAAAAGGGATCAGTGAATCGATCATGCTACTAATTATACATTTTTAAGGATTGTTTAGTCATAATTGCTTTAAATTTTAAAAAAATTATATACATGATTTCTTATGACTCCATGTTCACATTAATCATTCTAAACACATACATCTATTTGGATTCTTAATCCATCTTGGATATCCTCTCCCACGAACATACCTCTGCCGAGGTGATATGTTTTCTTGGTCTCCTTACCCAAGGGTCATGATTATAGCACTATATTTTTATATAAAGTAATTATTTCAACATCATTATGTCCTAATGAAATGTAAAAGCTGGTATTTTACTGTACATGGAATCACATAAAGAACGGAATATCAAGAAATAAAATTACCTTATACCTTAATCAATTTATAAAATCCATACATAATCAACATCACCTTATTGAGGATGGGGTTCGGGGACAGCATAGACGAGTGGGAAGACTCACTGCTCGTAGGCTAACAACACATTAGTATGGACTCCAGATATGGACTGGTGGTTTGGACTCAAGGTCCTAAAGCACTATAAGCCGTTGTATGGATTAAGGATCCTATTTATTTGCCAATAACTTAAGTAATAAAATAAACACGACCTCACATTAGCAAACTCAATAATATATCACCACAGCCTACACTAAACAGTCCAAATCATACTTTATGCTTAAGTATATTCCTACTTCCAAAAAGAGTATGTGTATGGTATTGTTTGATAAAACTTTCTGTAATACAAGTAATATAGTACCAAACAAAATAATTTTTTAGGAAGCATATTTGGACGATAGTCAACCTCAGTTCTCTCCTCCGTTTCAGCTAGTGTTGGAGCTCTTGGAAGGAATTCATTTTTTTATAGTTGAATGAATAGATTCATTTATTTCTGACTCATTTTAATTTCTAAAATTTTATTTTTTCCTGTAATATAACTTAGTCAATCGACTCTCACCACTCTTTTACCACAATTACCATCCTGTTATTTTGAAGGTTTTTCCTGTATCAGACATATGTGTGTATATATGTTTATAAAACTTTTCTTTTTCGTAAGTTACTCATACATTTCAGACCTGGATGATTAAATTCTAGTCCACATGTCATTGTTGGCAGTAGGCCTGAGCTAGGAAAGCCTGTCTATTTTGTACATGGTGTGACATTTGTTACTTTACTTACAATGCCAAACAACTAATATATTGGAATACCTCCACTTTATTGTAACATAATGATTTTCAATAATTCTATACTTTTTATATTTAAAGTCATCTTTCATGCAATTCTTCATTAATTCTAAATTATACCTTGAAATTCGTTTAAAACTCTATGGAGTTATTTAAGAAACTTTATCCATCTGTCTAAAATATTATTTAATTTTCAAAATGTATTGTTTAACCCACCCTTTGATAACATGAGGATTGAAAAAGTTTCATTTTCTGTTATATTTTTCTTCAGGCTTTTCTCTTTTCTCTTATGAAATATTAATAAAAGAATATAATATAGAAGAGTAGTCGGTTTTTCCCTTTTGAAATATTACTCTGGCGGAGGTTCATTAATTTTTTTTATCTCATTATTCAGGCAAGAGAATTAATTGAAAATGCTATCCTCGATAAGTCACCCTGGCGGGGCTGGCTCCAGTATCCCCGAAGATCGATAATTATCAACTAGAATATTTATCGCCTCGGTGTTGAATGACCCAGGACCTATACCATCATGTGAATGTGCGATCTTGTTTCGCATCCAGAAAATATAACTAGTAGATCAGTAGATGAGTTGGAAACGGGTTAATACAACGTAAAATTATTCACACTTTCCTAAACGTTCAGAAAAGGCTATAGTAATAATTACTGTTTCTCACCTGCGGTTAGCCCATCTGACTAGTGACCACACAAATGTGGGATGGATTCTTGGCTTCTCTAAAGATTTAATGGCCAGCTGGATCGGTAGGGTACGAGCACCTTCCATCCTAGCTTAGAAAAATGAGTAGTTAACGTCATTCCTGATAAAAAAAAACAAGAGTTATAAGGGCTGTGAAACGAATTAAATATTAAAAGTACGTGTCATTAATTAATAATGTGAGTTACAATAATAAACAATAAATGTAAGATAAAAATCAAGAAAAACATTATATATATATATATACAGGGGTCAATGATCCTTGTGGTGGACATACCCTAAAACATACAAAGAAAGATAGATTAGAGCAAAGAAGAGAGAATTTCAATAGGATGAAATTCATTAGCTAGCAGCAATGTGGGAAGTATCTGCGCTGATTATGCGCTGTGATTCATTGTACTGTGAGTATACTGTTGAGAGAAACAGCTGAGGAATCCTCCTATATACTGCCAACAGCAGATTAGATTCCGTTCTCTCCTTCTCAGCTGAGGAACAGCACAATAAAACTTAATCAGGGTTTACTCAGCAGTTCTCAACTGGAACTTTTAGAAGTTCAGCGTGCAGGGTGTTGACAGTATATTAATCTCTGGGTTGTGGGTGTTGTTTTTAGGTATGCTTTTAACAAGCAGTACGATAATCGCGTTTTTATACCCAGAAAAATACGCTACTAATCTCAAATAAAAAATATACCCTAAGGTATATAACTACCTAATACGCAATAAATAAATAGAAGATTATTTTTTTTCCAATCCTAATCCACCAAAAACGTCGTTTTTAGAAATATTGAAAATTTATTAACATAATTTAGAAAATATATTGGAGTAACCTAGCAATACCTCTAAGATGTAGGTTGTGCCGACGTTCATAAACGACTATGACAGCTATTGCCTGTGGCTACTTAACATGTATGTCCATGTAAATGTAATATACTATTAAGTAAATCAGGCTTATACAACGGCTGCCGGTCGTTTTCCCCGTGCAAGTTCTGGTATGATCCTCGAAGAACTATCAGTTTTCTTAAAGTTTCAACATATTCTTATATTTGTGTTTGGCTTATTGGTTTATCGCAGTGTGTCTTTCATGTGTATTATAATTTCAATAGGATGAAATTGTAACCTGGTGTTATCTTTTATTCACCAGAGGTCCCAAGATATGATGTTATTTCTTAGTAGACTCCATCGGACATCGTTTCCTTCTGGGTGGGGACTTTAATGCGAAACGCCAACTCTAGGGGTCAAGATCCACGAATACTTTGGACTTGCTTTGCTGTCTGCACGCACACGGAAACATTACTCCACGATCTATCCTGACACAGCCACCTATTGGCCATCAGATCCCAACCGAAATCCAGATCTTGTCTTCTTCATCTACAATAGTTTAGAAACACAAAACTATTCACTCACGCGCCTTGACAACCTTTCCTCCGATCATGGCCCTTTATTATTAACCATTTCCCTCAGACCAATTCACAAACTGCCTCCTCCTTCATTTATTAGGAACCCAGTCGATTAGGACACTTCCGCCAGCTTCTTACAGGTTCTGTTGACCTCAAAGTGTCCCTGAAAACATCCCAAAACCTAGAAGATGCAGTGTGTTCTTTCACTACTCTGTTCCAGAGGTCGGCTTGGAAGCCACCGTCATCCAAAAATACACAAACAAAAGTCGTTTACCTCAGCATCTCAAAGACCTAAACCAATCTAAACGCCACTCCAGAACAGTGTGGAAAAGATCCCGACATCCTGCTGATCGCCGCTCGTACAATCAGTACTGCAGATCGGTAAAGCGGCAATCCGAATACCTTCCGTTCCGATTTTTTCAATTCATACCTCTCCTCTCTCTCTACCAGGGATAACCCTCTGTGGAATGTAACTAAAAAAATCCTAAAGGATCATCCTGTTTCACACCCACTCCGTCGTGATGTTGGGTCCTGGGCAGCTTCAGATGGGGATAGGTCGGAAGAATTCACTCCCATACTTTCACACCTCACATTTCTCATAAAAACCATAATCATAGCACAACTGTTGAAGATTTCCTCACTTCTACCAAAAGCCGTTAACCCCTCTGAGGTTACTACTACCCTTCTAACCTTCCTAACCTACATCTACAATTGCATTATCCGAACGACGCACTTTCCTCTCCTCTGGAAACACTCCATTATTGTCCTATTCGCCAAGCCCGGTAAACCACCCTATAGACGCCTCATGTTACCGTCCAATTAGCCAACTCCCTATCCTCTGAAAAATATTTGAAAAACCCCTATAAAACGCCTTTCTTTTTCCTACACACCAGTTTGGTTTCCGTCAACGACATCCCACTACTCAACAAGGCCTCTGCCTTGTTGATTACATTTCCTCAGCCCTTGAATCCAAACATTATTGTACTGCTGCATTTCTGGGCATAGGTCAAGCTTTTGACAGGGTTTGGCACGCAGGTTTCTTTACAAGCTCAAAAGATATTTACCGCAGACCCTATTCCTAATCCTAAAGTCCTACCTTTCAAACCGCTTCTTCCAAGTTGTGGTTTAGAATATTCTAACTACTATCCCATAAAAGCAGAAGTTCCACAGGGCAGTGTCCTGGGCCCCATCCTCTATAACCTTTACACCGCTGATGTCCTCTCTACCCCCAATACCTTCTTGGCCACATTTGCAGAAGACACTGCAGTCTTGTCATCCCACCCAGACCCCGACATAGCATCCCATAACCTTCAAAAACAACTTGATGAGATCGAGTATTGGTGCAATCAATGGCGGATCAAAGTTAATGAAGCAAATGTTCCCACATTACCTTCACCCTCCTTCACAAGCCTTGCCCAATAGTTTATTTTAATACTATTCCTCTCCTTGTATCTGAAACAGAACGGTACTTAGGCTTCCATCTCGACAAACGAATGACCTGGAACCCACATACGAGGCAAAAAAACAAGATCTAAACAGGCGCTTTGGAAAACTGTACAGACTACTTCAAAGGACATCCTATTTCTCAATAGCAAATAAATTACTAATCTATTTCTTAGTGAGCTTGGCTTGCTACTTAAAAAAAACTCTTTGGATATATTGTAGTACTGAAAATTTGTATTTGTGGTCTTAAATCCCGCTGTACTTATAATTAATTCATTAAGTTATTTTATGTAATGCACAGGAACATGGCAGTTTTGTACCACTTTCCTTTGTAACCACTTTCCCGTTCAAGTTTAACTCTTCAAGGCCGAGAGATTAATGGGACTGTAAATATAGATTACTCAATTTTATGTGAATTGAATATAAGTTTTTCATCATTTACCTGTCAAAGGATTAAGAGATATGAGCTTTGTATCTCTCAGGCTAGGATTGTAACCAGAGAGTAACCTTTGTGTTTAGATGAATACACAGTTACTGTTAAATGGATTCACCTGAGGATCTATAATTGTATGTAAGTTTAAAGGGGCTATGAAAAAAAAAAATACACAGTTACTATTAGCAGATGAATTATCCTTTTCCTAGTTCTTCCAAGTTATAATTAATTAACTTATTGATATGGTGCCGAAACTAAAATTTAATTAGTAGTCTTTTTACTGGGTCATTGAATCGCTGTAGCCTCTTGTAGCCACTTGGCTATAATCTTTTTCTGCCGGACTCAGGGATCTTGAACTAAAAGCACCCAACTGATCGTGACAGACCAACAGATGGTGAACCTCAATTCAACTGCTTCCAGTTTAAGCAATTCACCAATGCCTGGAAAATACATGATCAAATGTCCAGTCCACGTTTTCCAAGATCCAATGGTTTTTTCGAACGATATCTCCAAGAGGCCAAAACGCTATTGAAGAAATGTAGTCAGGAGAAATACCAACCATAAGCATATAAGCAGTAAATATAAGATATCATACGCTAAACATATTAGATCCACTTTAGATGTTCCATGATACCCGAATTACTATATATAATCAAGTGCAATAAGTGGGGCAACGTTCCAATGTTCCTTCCTTCCAAGGAATTATTAATCAGTTAACGTTTTGCCTGGAAAGTTATTTTTTGCTTTATTTATGGTAAGTAGGTATTGGTGACTATACACAGCTTTAAAAGTTGTTTTCCACCACACTATGCCGAAGGCCCTTTTAATATCTAAAGAAAAATCTGAGTTATAACCTCTTTAAATACTTGTAGAAGGTATTCTTTCTTGTCCTTGGGCTCCTCTTTTGTCTCCATCAATAACATTTTTGTTGGGCTAATAATTATTTAAATCATAGAAATCCATACCACGACTAATAATTGTTGATATTATTTATACTTGTTAACGATTTTTAAAAGTTTACTAAAACATGGTATTAAACGATGTAAAAGGATTTGCGGATGTACATTACTTTCTAAATTTCACTTTAATTTACTGCTGCGCTAAAATTTATTTCCTTATACATTACGGAAAGAATATATTCATTGAAACGGTTGAACATACTTGAATAAGAAGTAGGAGAAGTGAGTTTGTTTTCGGATCGAAGGCTGGGATTTTCGGAAAATCCGAATACGTAAGTGACAGTGTAAAGAAGCCGGGAGCGGCCAGAAAATTCAAAGGGTGAGAGGGAATCGGAAAGTCTGCCATGCCCAACAGATCCGACACGGAAAAGCACTTGGTTTAGAAAGTCACTCAAACAATATCACTTGCTCAAATTCACACTGAAGAAGATCGGATTACCCATAAGTGAATTTTTCGCTACCCCCTAAACAATTTCAAATCGTTATTATTTATAAAACAATAATGTTTCCAACCAATATTTTCATCTGTAACGATCAAGTACAGTTCCAGAATTGTTTTCCTATTCACAAATTAGCGAGTTATTCAAAATAACAAAAAACAAAAGTGTTAATTTTTTTGTATTTAGCAGAATTAATTTGTAATAAAGATGACATTAAATGTTTTTAAGCGCATTTTTTATACATAGTTTTTAGGGTTAATCAATTCTTTACTTGTTTGAAAGTTTTGTGTTGGTATTTATACTATGTTAGAAAAAAAGCATGGAGTCTCTCTAAATATATCTTTTTTAATTGACATACGTTGATAAGTCAACGTTTTCCCAATTCAGGAATCCCCAGCAACTACAATGTCCAGCGTAAATAAGTATGTAAACGAAAATTTACATATTTAAATGAAAATCGTATACAAAACCCTTAGTTTAATAAATAAAGTAATACCACTGAAGCCAAAAAAAATTTATATAATAACACGTGAACGTGTATGTATTATATTAATATATGTAATGTATTATATTGAGGTACGGTTACTTAAAGAAAAAATTGATTTATTGAATATATGGCGTTTTAATTTTTTAGTTTTCGTCAGTTAATGATGATTAAGCATTGACCGTGTCAAATTTATTTTGTCTTTTTGGGAATTTCCAGTTTATTATCAAAGACCTGGCGCTTTCGAAAGTACTTCGGTCATATTCAGGCTCAGCGCATTTAAAAATGTATGATGGTTGTGAAGTCCTAAATAATTACACAATTGAAGAATTTTTAGTTTCACATTTTTTCATTCAGTGAGTCTGCAAATGACGTAACTAAGCCGAAAGCTCATAGATAATAAAGATTTTGAGATATCCATAGCCCACTGTAACTTTCTGTAACAACGAATTTATCGGTTTATAACGCCAGACTACCATGTCTGAATAAGTGTTTAAAAGAAAAGTGGGTTTTCAATACGCAATATAAGCATTCCCAGAGGAAGATACCCGTAAAAGGATATAAAAAAGGGAGAAGATATAAATCCGTGGAATTAGAAATGTAAAACTTCCTCTCCCGCCTCTAACATAAATGCTCATGGCCTAGAAAATTTAGATCGCTATAAATAGTTTTCCCTAAGGGGCAAGGATGAATAGTGCTATTTGAATAAGTTTACGTTCTTAAGAGGTCCTTCCTCGCCAGAGCTGGTCCAACTTAACTGCTGGTGGACTTGAAAGCCAAGGGAAATCTATGGGTGCCCTAGGATTTGTAATTCAATGGCCCTTCATGGCTCATTGCCGAGCCCAACAGTGTTTTCACTTACAGGCTTGAAATATAGCTCTTAATCTAAAAACTATCCGTTGAGACGTTAGAAGTTTACTGAACCTCTATCCTTTACTGTTCATGTTCAATACTTTTACGTGATGCTACGCCATTGCCAACAACACGTACCCGTGTGGATATACACGAATGTAAAAAAAATTTATTTGAAAACTTTAACACCCAAGAAAAATGATTGGATAAAAACCTACATTCTGCCAAATATACAAAAATATTCATTAGAATGTGTATGTGCTAGTTGAAGTGTTAATTTTTCAATATAAAATAAAACAGTAAGATATTGTAAAATTACTTTTTTTTTTTTTCAAAACTCCTTTATTGATTAGCTTTTTTGACAATTTACTATTTACAATGTTCTCCTCGTGCTGCATACGCAGATGCATTCGAAGGAGGGTAGAATTACAATAACAATATCGTTTTGAAGTTAAAAGGTCAAATAACATATATACGATACTAGGTGATGGGGCTCACCTACTTAAAATATTTCAGTGCTGCTACAGTTAATATCCCACCAGTGGAAATCTTCGGGTAGAGAGGGTGTATTTGGAAGCAAGGGGGTGAGTATTATAGGAGGGTTAGAAACTTCCAATATCTTAACGCCAGACTCTAATTACCTAGAAAATTCAATAAAATGTTTTTATGAAGGTTGACAAATTTCTGGGCAGTGGTCCAAGCTTGACTAGTAAACATGCATTTGAGGAATTGAAGATAGACCTAACTCTCTAGAACATTACGATGGATTTTTGAATTTCCTAATGCAGCTACTTAAATCAGGGCATCCATTCTACAACGCTCAGAAATCTAACAAATGTAAATTTTACTAAATTAATAACAACCTGCTAAGCTCGTTTACAAAACAAAATGATTAATTTCAATCCTCACGACCATTATTGGAAGATAATTTGCGAGAGAAAAATGATTCTTAAACTAACCTGGGACTGACGTATCCAAAATCTCAAATTCAGCCAATTGCTAAGCTTCATTACTCTGCACTACATTAGAGACCCAAAAATGTACTTAAGAAAATAAACGTCGACACAATAGCTTACTATAAACATACATTGACAGATTAATCAAGGATAAATGCTCTTGGCATATACTTAGAAGGACAATATAACCTCATCTTACTGCCGCTTTAATTCTTAACTCTTCCCACCAGCCCACAACAATGAATCGATGAAACTTGGACCTGGTAAGGACCATATGATAGAATAAAATGTCATAAAACGATAGGTATTATAGGTATTGTACGTGCTAGTTAAGGAAGTATAAAATAAAACGATACAACAATAAAACAGTTTTTAAACAGGAATTGTAAATGACGACGTGCCTCGGTGCTTAATCTCCTAACTGTAGTTATATTTTGGGTGAAAAGGATATTTTAGGAAGCAAGCGGTAAGTATTACAAGGGCATTAGAATCTTCTGGTATCTGGAAACCACCATATCATAATAAATAATAATTTAGCTTGCATCTAGAATACAACACGCGTTGCTTTGATGATATTTTATATTCATCCCCGGCTATTAAATATAGGTCAATGGGGTGCTAAATAAGATATGAATAAAATATTTAAAAAAAAAACAAAAAAAACAAGAAGAAAATAAATTATATATTTTTTTATTTAATTGGTTTTGGTTTAACCAGATGTAGTTCTACAGCATTGTTTTTTAGTTTACCTTGTTCGTGGTAAACAGATTCATGTTGATCCCTTCCACGAAACTATAGGTGGTATTCTATATAATATTCTGTTCTATATAATTAAATTATTATTATTAGGTGACTAAGCAATTCTTATGTCTAAGCATTTATTCAATAACAACTTTAGTCGCTGAAAAAATATTAAATAGTTCAGTTAGGAACTCTGTACATTTTTGAAAGAAATTGAGATCTTTTTCGGTAGTTTCAATGAAGAAAAATTCGACTTAAGTGTAAAAGTGCTCACCCATAAGCCAATTAGAAATTATTCAGCATAATTGAAATAGTTATAGCAGTAACTGCTGTGGGCAGTTGTTAGTTTTGAACCAATCCACTTACAAGTAACCTTCAACATGGCCGGAGTTAAGTTGTGCCTGGTCCCCACACTCACGGCAGCCAATTGCAGGCAATGTCAAACTTAAATTATATATATGTGTAATATAATATGTAAATATTAATTATAAATAATGCCAACAGGAGTATCAGTGCAAAAGATCCTGGATAGCTACTCAGATCTACTGAACTCCTATTTATAAGAGTATTGACTACATACATAAAAGAGTCGGATCGTATGTGGGTCCTCTATGCAAACCTTGCGCGTTTGTAGGAAAAAATTGGTACAAATGTTATTGTCGAAAGTAAAAATACGTGGTACTTTTTTTGTTCTTTTCTCCCGATTTCTGAACGGAGAGAGCTCCGATGTTCGTTTGTTAGGGATTTTGGTTGTTTTTAACAGATATATGTAATTAATATGTTTCTGCTGCTAACACAAAGAAATTTAAATTGTTTGTGCTCCGAGAATAATCAACGTTTAATTTAAAAAAGAAAAAAAATATCTGCGAAATAAGTGAGATACAAGTATTTTAAACAATAATAAAAAGTGATTCTAATGGTATTTTAAAACTAATTACTTTTGTTATATATTTATTAAAACTTTATGCACAGAGGAAGAGAAAGCAGTAAATAAGATAACAATAAACTAGGCATGCGGACATCTAGTGATACTTCTTTATATGGAGGATGAAAATTGATGCCAGTTAATTTAGACTTCATTTAAGGAGACGTTCTGTGTATGTAAGGCTTTATTTAATTGGATTTTCTGCCCGAAGTCTTGATGTAGGTACGCAAGAATGGGATCGTAAAGTTATTATGATTGAAATTTCTGTACTGTTGCTAAGTTTTGTTTTTGGGTGTCTCGTAAATCTGCACACTTTGCCCAGTGGATCTTAGTAGGTGATTGCATGTCTTCAGTTTTTTTAAGCTTTTAGCTCGTTAAGTGTTGCATCATCTGTTATTGTTATATATTAGTTTTCATCTTTGGCTTTTAGAATTCTCGTTAGACGCTTCGCAACTTTCATTCAAGAGCGCTGCTGCCAGGTGCCAATCATCGCAAATGTACCGAATGAAAAAGATCTGCAAAAGATCACCAAACACAGTAACCATATCTACGGCTTATACGGCATTAGCTTTACTTTCAAGACTGTAAGTAAAAATTTAGTTCGTGCAAAAAAATGTTATAGTTTCGAATCATTATGAATTATTTTTTTATTTACATTTCGCAATATTGATTATTTTGTTTCTATTCCAGTCTATTATTAAAGGTTTGTACGTTACAAATACTTAAGAAAAAATGTCGAAACTTCGAAGGGGATATGTCCTCACGACGTGGCCGTTTCTCAGAATATCAAATATTTTGCATTCCACCGCGGCTCTTACATATAGGTCAATGAGGCAATAAAGCAGACATAAATAAAATATCTAAAAAAAACAAGAACGAAATCCCGTCAGATGGAAGCACTGCACTATTTGGGTATAAAAATGGATAGGCATCTCCATTTCTCTACTCATTTTAGTAATAAAATAGAAAAAGTACGACAAAGGTCTTACCGGCTATCGCACTTGCTAACTTCACCTAACCTGTCGCTTCGTCTTAAATTGATGATATATAAATGTGTCCTCCGGCCAGCTCTGCTGTACGGTGCCCCGCTATTTACCCACTTGACTGACAATACAGCCAAATGTCTCCAACACTTCCAGAATGGAATCATGTGAAAAGTGGTCCGACATAACTCTTTCGAGAGGTTGAAGAACGCTGACCTGCACCCGTTGCTTGGTGTGCCGTCGGTGGGTGAGTTCATCCGCCGGAGACACATTAAGTTTTTTGACTCGTTGCAGCACCTGACAAATCCAGTGTTTAACACTATGACCCCGCCACCCCTCCCACATCGATGGCAACAGACTGTCGGGGAAAAATTATGATAAGAATTAGTATGTAAGTTAGTTTTAAGGTTGATCAAAAAGGTGAGCCCCATCACCTTATTAGTCAGTTTCGTCAAGTCACGTATAATTTATGTCATTATACTTGTTTATACATTATATAATTTCTATAAAATAACAAAACCTGTATATAATGTAGTGATGCTACAGGACATACAAAATAATTTGTAAATAGATTCGCATGAGGATCTATAATTATATATAATTATCTGTAAATTTAAAGGGGCTATGAAGAAAAAAAAAAAAAGAACGAAATCGTTCACCTCCGTGGTTAGTTTAACCACATATAACTATTATTATTTCTACTTTCAATAGGTATATCTTTTGTTGGTTATTTTCTTTTTCTTTTGCGTCGGTCTGTCTATGAGTTTATATTCTAAATGATATTAACTAATTTTACGTTATGATTATTAATTTTATTTTATTGTTATTATTAAATTTTTTTTTGTTTTGTAAACAGACGTTTAAATTCAATATTACATTGCTCTTATTGTTGCTATATGAACATGTTGTTGCTCACGGGGTACTTTGCCGAGGAAAAAAATATTCTGATGTGCAAACGCGAAACGGAGCGCTAGCTA
Source organism: Acanthosoma haemorrhoidale (assembly GCA_930367205.1). Lineage (NCBI taxonomy): Eukaryota > Metazoa > Arthropoda > Insecta > Hemiptera > Acanthosomatidae > Acanthosoma > Acanthosoma haemorrhoidale. The sequence goes on along the minus strand of OV884014.1, from coordinate 82,801,303 downwards.
AATACACACAGACGGTAGAATTAATTGGTTAAATTAATTGGCTTTAATTTAACCAGAAGTTCAACAGCATAAGCTGAGAGATTAGCTATGCTTCGGTGATTAATTGTTAGTTTACCTTTTTTATGTTGAACACATTTTTGTAGATCTTTTCTAGGAACTATAAATGGTTTTCTATGGCTAAGGAATTCTTTGGTGTAAGTATGTTTTCAATAACCATTTAAGTCACTGCAAAATTATTGAATAATTCAGTTAGGAATTCTGTACATTTTTGAAAGAAATTAAGATCATTTTCGGTTGTCCCAATGAAGAAAAATTCCAGTTAAGTGTAAAAGTGCTCATCCACAAGCCAAACTTGGCTTTAAGGCAAACTTCATAATAACGAAATTCGCTTCATTCGCAGGAAGTTTTTATGCCCACCAGGGATCCACTTGGAAGAGCATCCAAACTACGGGAAGTCCTGAGAAGAAACGAAGCAGGTCCCTGATTCTTCTGCTAAACAAGTTATTGTCCGACATGTTTGCCCAGCAGCTGGTCCAAGCAGTCGGCCCGTGATTGCTTCTGTCTCGAACTACTATCGCTCTTATTAGATTCTCCTTAATCCACTACTTCACACTCGTCGTTTTGTTTTTCCCTGTTTTGTTATAGATTTGATATTCCTTATCAGCTAATATAAGTTAAACAAACATTATTGTACAGCCAAGATAAGATGAAATATGTATGGTGACTTTCGAGTTGATTTTACCATGTTAACGTAAATTCGTTATTTAATAATTTCGTTTTTTCCTTAATAACTCCTCGTTATTAAAAATTATATAATTCAATATAAATTCTATAGAAATGAATCTATATACAATAGGTCATTAATATATGTTCTGAAGCTTGGCCCAATATTTTATAATTTCACACTATCGATTGTTACAAAAGTATTATTAAAATTATGTAATCATTGCCTAAACATGTTTAAAAAGTGATGGGGCTCACCTTATGAATCATAAAACTTAAAACTAACAAATAAAACCTTAACCTAATTTTCCCCGACAGTCTTTTGCCATCAGTGCGGGAAGGGTGGCAAGATCATAGTGTTAAACACTGGGTTTGTCAAGTGCTGCAACGAGTCAAAAAAGTTAATGTAAGAAAAACTTGACACGTGACTGTTTAACCAGGCCTTGTGATAAACTCATAATTAAAGCATACTTTTACTAAACCCAAACCAATTCCAGCAGCATCTTTTGCAGATAGATTGCAGGAGGAAAAAACAAAACAGTTACCGTTTAATGAAAATATATAATTAATTTTATTTCAGATATTTTTGGTGGTTTAACTCGATTGGATGAAATACGCCATCTTCAATTTCCCAAAAAGTATATATTCTTATTAAAGAGTGCTATTAACACATGCTACCATTTTCAAGTATTGATAATATCATATACCTGCTAGGGTTTTAATTTATTTTATATAAATTTATATTATTTATTTATATAACAATACATTTCAAAATCAGATAGTGTATTCTACTTTCAACAGTTCTAGCTGCAGTAACTAACCAAAAGTTGTTACTTTATGGCATCGGACAAAATTGTAAAATTTAATTGGATTTATTATTATTTCACCTAAAATTCAAAGATAAATTTTGTTTTAAGGATGGTTGAAATACTTATAAATTACTAAATGAGTGCTTTGATATTTTTGCCTTGATGTGTGCAGTGAAATAGTGAGATGAAGGCCTGTGAAAAAAACACCCTTTAAAAAATGCTGCCTGTTGTATCTCAATGCATTCTAGCTATGCGGGTTCAATCGGTCTGATTGCATGACGGCGCACTGTTTCGGACGTTTTCGTCAATAATTATTTTTAACGAACTTTTTGTGAAGCATTAATACAACCACGATCGTGACTGAATATTTAAAGTCGGTTTGTAAATACAACCATAAGGTGAAATTCAACAATTTGCTTTCACAGACCTAGCTTCAATTTAATACCATTTCATTCATTTATATTTAATGAATATAATCATTAAATTATATTTATTTATTATTTATGTCATATATTTTTTATTTATTGATCATATTATAAATTACAAGAAAAAAGAAGGACAAGCAGGTAATTGGTTACAATGTTTTATCTACTTATTAACAAACTATAGTCAGTAGAAAATAGGTGCAGTACAGACAGTAAATGCTGTTATACACCAACCATAGGAACCTTATTTAATCCCATGGTTAATAATTCACGCCATAATGGATAATATTATTTACTCAGTAGACCTAGCTTGTTAGTTGCTGCAACCATAGCTATTTCTGAAACTCAGAGAGGCATTATTTGTTACATAATGTTTATGAAGTATTGTTATTGTTACATGATATACATGATGCGATTTATCAAATATGTAAGATTATGCCAATTAAATATAACTGTAGGTAAGTTTTAACTCAGTAGCTGTAGCTTTAACCGGTTTATTTAATTTAAATCATTCATGAAATTATTTTTTTGTAAATGACATTAACGGAATTGAAAATTTCGAAAGTAGTGAAATGGTATCGAGCGAGTTGCAATTTCGGACTTGACTGGCTACAGCCAATGGAAGCTTTGCTAATCCCAGTTTCATAATCACATCATTATACAATTATAATCACAATACAATATTATCATTAGACAATAAATAGCTTTCTATTTTTTTTTTTGTGCTGAGTAGCAAGTCAGACACTGCTAAATATTATTGAATTACTTAAGTACAGACCAGAAAGTATTTCTACTTCAAAGATGTACCAATATTGTCTATGTCATTTCTAGATCAATATTTTAAACGAAAACCTTCTTATGAGTTGAATTGTTTGTTGAGATATCGGCTCGGGCTGATAAAAAAGAGTTGTTTTAATCAAGTTTATGTATTTATTGTATGTGCCTTAAGTTCTTGTGTTAAGAAGATAATTCGTTAAATCTTCAGAAAAAATGAGTAAACTGAAAACATCCAAAATCAAAGAGCTTTTGAAATTAGTTTTTATTACTAAGTGATTAATTATTGAATAACCCTTCATCATTTTAATGGAGTTGAAAATATTTTTCATGTCTTCCGTTCATTAATTGTGAACCTTCACAATTGTAGGGAGAACATTTGATTCGAAATCTCCATAGGAGATAGCTGCTAGGCACGTTGATAAAAACAATCTGTGGCTCTGACTAGAAAAAAAGTCGTCATTCATCTTTGATACGGTGAAATAATTAGCGAGTACAGTCATTCCTAGATATACTAGGATGAGTGACTGTTTTGTTTGAGTTTTCCAGTTCAGAAGTTATAATAGAAAATTAAAGTCATATGTGTGAGCTTATCTGAGTAAAATTACTCCATGGTCGAGCCAATTATCACTTTTTTTTCCAAAGCCAACACCTTTCTCCTTCTAACACAAGGGCCTGATGTATGCATCCATTGCTTGTCGAAACGTTACAAATTAACTTACTGAAAAACATCTCTTTTTCATTACGCAAGCCTATCAAACGCATAAGCTTATTTTTATAACACTTCTACCAATAAACTCACAGTAAAGTATTCTTAAATTTAAAAACGTTGGATTGCAATTTTTCATGTCTAAATTGATTTATACCGTGATCACTAAGGTTAATAACCTAGAAAGCGCCAGTATACAAATATAGTTAATTATGTTTACCGAGGTTAATAAACTGAAAGGGGTGAGGGTTCCTCGAACGTTCCTAAATAAACAGAGGAAAGGAGATAGGGCTTGCAAAAAAACAAAAGGGTTCAAAACCGAAAAAAAAAAGCTTATAGCTGGGCGAGCAGCTAATGGGCAGGGCGTGCTCAAGCCCTACCTGCAGTCCACTTGAGGTAGCCTCCTTTATCGGAGCCCTTACCCAATTGCCGGTCTGTCTAGGGCCTGGGTCGGTACACCGCTTCGAGGGCCCATTGTAGTGTCTGCAGATATAGGTCTCCCACAAATACTGCGGCATAAGTGAAAAAAATAACGGAGCTTATGCGAGAGAGTGCTTACATAGATTTTTGTAAGGCTAGTGAAAATACAAGAGAATAAACTGTCATTGATCAACAGATAATCTAAGTGGTGAAAATAACAAACGAATTTGACTTCTGTGTTTGTGTCTTCAAGGTGTATAATGCATCTGTATTTAGCCCACAACCGTGTATGTTGTTTTAAACCTTATAGGATCAAATATGGTTCATTCATTAGTGTGGAAGAAGGGGCTAGTAAAATTACGTCGCCGAACTTCTGTCCCTTGCAAATTACCTGCTGTGAAATTCAGCAAAAAAGTTCAAGAATGGGTGCCTGCATTTTCCCAGAAAAACAACAAAAAACAAAAGGAAAAGAAAAAAAAAACTATTGGTTATCTAGAGAGAGAGAGAGAAAAAAACAAGATTGTGTACACAAAATATAATCGAGGAAAGATTATACAAAAAAACTAAAATTATAAAATGGCAATACATGCAATGAACATTTAAAGTACGCTTTTTTTCAAAATCGAATATATAAACAAAAAAGTAATGTTAGCAACTGGGTTAGTAATCTAAAAATTAAATGAAAGAAGCATAGATAACAAAAATATAAATGTCTTTTCGCTTTAATAAAAATAAAAATGAATTAAATCCTATATTTACTAAATTTAATAGTGTCAATCACCAAAAGTCAATATCCTTCTATTCTTGCAAGTAGAAGGATGGTGTGAGCTGAATCTGGAGATAACTGGTGTGTGTACTAGCAAAATAACCTCTTACCGGAGATCCCAAAGTGGAGAAGAAAAAATTCTTCTCGATGTTCACTCTCCAAACAATTGGTAGCGTGGGTGGGTGGTGGATATCCGGTGTACAGTCAGCGATGAAGAAGTAGTGTGAATGTGGGGTCATCATCAATCAAAAAATTTCCAAGGGTCCTTCTTCATTCGCAACTTTCAGGGAACTCGCTAGTAATTCGATGACGATCGGAGTTGATCCGCCATGCCAAAACAAATGCCGATCGCATTAGAGGTCACCTTATCACTTGCTTAGACGTAAACAACCTTAATTCCTAATTATACATCTATATACAAAAAAATATTACAATCTTGGTTTTTCTTTTAACAAATAAAATAAAATTAATCGTTAGGTGAGTGAAAAAAATAATAAAAAAAATAGTTGGGACCCAACAATTAGAGTTAGTTCCATTTTAAGGGAGTGAGTATCTCTTGTGAGGTATCATCTGTACAGAGTTTTTGTACCCAGTGTTTAACACTATGACCTCACCAACCTTCTCATATCGATGGCAACAGACTGTCCGGGAAAATAAGATTAACCTTTTGTTTTTTTTGAATTTAAGCTTTACTTTTTAGTTCAAAAGATCCATAAAGTGAGCTCCATCGCCTTTTTATAATACCACCAAATGTTCCATGAACATAGCACTCTAACTTACTACCATATTAATGTTTCAAAATTATATAAAATGTAGGAACGCTACAGTACATATAAGCAATTGTAAATAAAGAGTCTATATTCTGTTAAAATTTTAATTTTCAATAAATGGGATAAGGAAAAGCTGAAGAATCAAGCACTACTAAAGTTAGTGAGTTAATTTTAGACGGTCTACTTTGAAAGTTACATTGTTAAATTTCATATAGGAAAATTACTCCTCAACTAGCGCGTCTAAGGGTTTTTGTTTTTAGATGGAGATTGGTTGTTTGTATTTATATTACCATTTTTTTTTTTATTGTTTTCGAAATCAAAATTTATGTTTACTTCAATCAAGTTTACTCCTAAAAAAGAGCGATAGTGTTAGTTAATTATTATTAAAGATTATTTGATTTGAATTTTCACAGTTTTTTTTTAAGGTTGTTCATAGAAAAACTATAAGGTAACAGGAGATTTCTCTGTTTGCAAGTTATTTATTCTGTGATATTGACTCACCTGCTCGACAGGTGGGGAGGGGGGGGGGCTTAGGCGCAGTTTCTTACTCTCACACTATCTTGGATTGCCTTACTATTTTTGATCGCCTTATTTACCATACCTATTGATTCACTTCTTGTTTAAAAATTTAGTAGTTGAACTTCATATAAGAACTAATTCATAATTTCTGATAATTTTCTAGACTTTATAATTTTATGTTTATTGGAGTCTCGTAGCATACTTTTTACAATCTGTTAGGTATATTCATATAAAGGACTACTATAAAAGGTGATGCCGCTAAACCGGCATAAAAAATAAACTATACTGCACTAAGTATTCTGTAGAATACATTCTTAAGAATAATTACTGATTTTCCTAGCTGTAATGTAGTCTTATAGCTACATGATATTGACTTTGGCCTTATTTAAATGTTCTTTATGGGCAGAGACAGATAGTTGGGAAACGGCATGGGCCCTAAGTAGAATTTTCGAGAACTCAGTTTGCCAATGTTAAACCACTGTATAAAAATGTTTTAACATATCGTTTTCACTAAGAAATTTGTATCGTGGCATTGGTCATTGTCGGGTCGTCACTAAGGGGTGCCTGATCACCCTGGCCCTGGTGCAGATTGTTCGAGTTTAAAACCTGGACAATCGTTCCATGGCGGCGTTACTATCTGACTCCATTTATGATATCTATGTGCCCCGACAATGCACTATGTTCAAGAGAAGAGGTACAGAGGTAAAGAATTAGTCAAGTTTTCAGAGTTCAAGCGGAAACCAAGCCTAACCGAGTAAAGGTCCCGAAAGACCCGCGAGGAGACTGATTAACAGGGCCAGGAGACTGCCTTTAATATCCTCTCTACTTCCTGCCGGGAGGCTGCAAGGTTGCCTAGGCCGGCGGTTGGTTTTCACACCTGTCGCGAGGAACGTGACCGACGCCTAATTACCTACCCCTGGAGGTAGAGAGGCCCCAGGTTGTTATGTTTATGACTGCCAGCTGCTGACCCTCCTCAGGTTACTTGCTTGGTCCCCGTCTTTTATTGCTTAACACATTTACAATGATTTATATTTGTTTATAATACATTTAGTTCATGTTATTTTACTTTGGCTTACAATATATATGCAATAGAGTATAGGGTGATTTATCTTATGTAGTTAGCGGTCGCTACAGTCCTATTATTAATAATTCCAAAGAAAATATTGCAAGATAGATCGGGACTTGAAATATCTGTTTGAGGATTCTACGAACTGAGCTATCCTCATAAATATAATAATATTATCAATCCCTGGAATAGAAACATCGCTGAGAACTGCATTATGACATGACCTGGAAAGGATATTCGTAAGGGCGGATTTTCCAAAGTTGGTGAGCAAAGCGACAGGATCAGAGGCCCGGTAATAGCAGTTTGCTCCTTCAACCCATCCCCTTTTCATTAAACAGCCAGCCATATCTTCGTACAAACATCCCCTCCGCAAACTTGGGCCAACTCCTCTAACTACTCCGAATTACTACATGAAAACTCGATCAACATGCTACCCAGCCGGCATATGCTCCCTAATGAAAGAGGGATCCTGTTCACTGCTGATTAATAACATCGTTTTCATACCCCCCCCCCACCCCCTCACATTTTATTGACCTTTGTAAGTATATAGCGAATTTACTACAGTCTCTATCTATATAAAAGTTTATTTTTATGTTTTTGATGTGGGTGATCGTTCGACTGATCAGGACCGAATTCGGCACGCTGATTAATTAAGTTGAAATGATAAGGCAACACAAAATTACTTCAACATTTCATTTCGTTCTCGTTGAGAATAGAAAGCTTAAAACAGGAGAGAGATTTGACTACATTTTAACTTGAATGAAGAGTCAGATACTTCTTTTACGTACATTACTATTGCCTATGAGATTTTTCAAACCAAGGATTGAAATATCTTGAGTACTAGCTACATAAGATATATATCGTGACAGATATTCCTGGGATTTTATCATTTTTAAAATGCAAATGCAAGAAATTTTCGCCATTAAAAAGTCAGATTTTTCACAGTAGGAAAAGAAGTCAAAAACAAATACATTTATCGGAAGAACACTGGGTAATTCAGCTAACAATAAAATTATTAGTTAATATAGTTACTTTGTTGTAATTTTTTAATTGGGAACCCCTATGTGTCCTTGTGAATGCATCGATCACTAAAGTCATTAATTAATTAAAATTTTGCTTGCCATATATTAATTAAGATTGATTAATTGATTAAGGCTAATGGTGCCTAAATAAGAAAAAAAAATTGCAGTTATGAAATATATATTGTAACGTACCTTGTTACCTGTTGTGTTTGCAGGGCGTCAATAAGTACAATGATCGAGCCAGCTACTAGATTACTTTTAATAGTAATAACATTAATAACTGAAGTGGCACCCACCACCATATTTATAGTGAAACTTTTACTTTTATAAGTGACTAGTTTATACAACAATCCAGTGATTGCTGTTCAAAAACAAACCATTCTTATATCCCAAAAGAAATTGGGAATAGTCAATATAATCACAATTTAATTTACTATAAAATTTACTATAGATAAGTTCTTTTAAATCTAATTGTTAATATAAAAAAAAATGAACGTATCCTCTACAAAATAATTGTATAAACTATTGTTATACAAATGAATTAAATTGAGCTCGATATCGTTAATCTTTACTGCATATTGATTGATACCGTTTATTGGTGCCATCGTTTTCATGCCTTTCATTTGTCAGTTGTCCTATACAAGAAGGGAATTAAGGAAGTCAATCTACGTTCTTAGCTGATATAGATATTCGGGATTTAAGTTTGGAAATTTCTGGTGAAGGAGTCCACCGCTTCTTTTAATTCGTTTTGAGTCTTAAGAGACGTTGGGACTACCCATCTCTCATTTAAAAGATCATCTAAATGTTTCCATCCATCTCTCCATTAATAAGTCCTGTTAAGTCTGAAGGTATTCATTCAACATTTAAATAATACTGGTCAGTTTATCTTTTAACTATGATTCGATACCTTAATTATTGTTCATTGGAAGTTCCTTGAGTAGGGAGGTCGTTTGATGTTTCCTTTTTTATGCCCGTACAAATTATTTTCCTTTGTTGAGTTTCCAGACTGAATCCTTGTTATGTCTTTAATATTTCTTCTATGATCACACTGGATTCTTATTACCACCTGAATTTAAATTTATAACTTCCTTATACTAAACAAAATGAAATAACCATTCAGATTGTAACTGGAGCCAGCTTCCTTCGTTCGGGAGCAGACCTGGACTGACTACTCCTCTCATTCTTTTCGCTGTTTTCAGAGCTATATCTCCTAATGGTCAAAAGAAAGATCACTCCTGAATTGGATTGGCCAGGAAGTCATCCCATGTGGGACATGGGTGAAATAGCCAGGGCGCCCGCGCCGATCTCCCAGCGTCTTCTGAGATCCTTCACCCAACTGACCGGAATACGGTATTCTGTCCATGATCAACAGACCTTTCTCATCTCAAGTATTCAAACCACCTTGCCAACAGATTTTAACTTATTATATTATCAACTAAACATGATTAGCTAAGACTACTGAGGGTAATCTTAGTTAGTATTTATTCAGTTATACTTGTATACGTCTCAATATATATACTAGAAAAATATCTATATCCTAGAGGCCTTTGATTTCAGTATCAAGAAGTATGTGGAAGTATCGGTTGTAGCTTGAAGTCCTGCATGCCAAACTCATTTTCTACATCAAGAAAATGCTCTTGCCACGCAGGGCTTCTTCTTTTCAGTAGTCTTTAACTCCGTGCAGTTGGTATATGGTTGAGTGAAGTGAGTGGATCAGTATTGATGGCTTGTAAGTAAATTTCTTGTCGAAAAAGAGGGAGTTTAAGTTTATATAAAGGATATTTTTCAAAACTTTAGTAAGCGTGAAAAGGAGGCTGAAAGCAAGTGTGAGGGTTTAGTAGGTTTTAAAATCATTCTGATAAGGGGAATTTTCTAATGAATGAGAAATTGTGTTGTGCGCAAGATAGGTTAATAAACTGTTAGCTGCACAAGAGCTTTTCGTGGCAAGTGATGAAGTAGTTCAGATGTAATCAAATCAGGTGATTTCCCATTGGGCAGCCGTTTGATTTCGTGAAGGACTGAAAGCTTTTAGTGGAATCGACAGTGGTAGAGGAGTGTCAAGCACTCTTGGTACTTCATGCCATGTTGAGCGTTAGGCAGGTGAAACTAGGGTTTAAAAATGGATGAGAGGTGTTCAGTGAATCGCTCTGCTTTTTGTTACCCTAGTCCGAATTTGACAATACTCTAAATTCCAATGACACTTTCTTACGTCGTAGGTATTCTCGTGTTTCTATCCATAGACTACCATCTTCGGCCTTAATGAATAATAAGTAATTTTCAAATACGTAAGTTTTCATTCTTGTTGTTTGATTTGTCTTTTAGAGTGTTTTTTACGCGATTATAGATCCGTTTATTGGTGCCATCGTTTTCATGCCTTTCATTTGTCAGTTGTCCTATACAAGAAGGGAATTAAGGAAGTCAATCTACGTTCTTAGCTGATATAGATATTCGGGATTTAAGTTTGGAAATTTCTGGTGAAGGAGTCCACCGCTTCTTTTAATTCGTTTTGAGTCTTAAGAGACGTTGGGACTACCCATCTCTCATTTAAAAGATCATCTAAATGTTTCCATCCATCTCTCCATTAATAAGTGCACACTTATAGTCAGTTGTTTGAGGTTCTTTATTTATTGCTCAATAGACATCTATCATCTGAAGAAAGATCGAATTCGTGTGAATATATTCGTTAGTGGGGTTACAACCTCTACTAAAAAATAGTTCCGGAATATCTGGTTGTTTTCTGTATGATGATGGCCAGTACGTTAGGAGTTGAGTGGAATATAATTTAATTTTAGTTAGTTAGAGAACCACCTCCTGAAATATTCTTCCTCTAGGGTATCACAGTTTACAGCCCTATTGAATGTGCTTTGCATTCCGGTCCCCTCCCGCTAAAAATTCGGGGCTTGATGAAGAGAAATAGCCAGTAAGTCGGGACTGATTTTGACCCAACGGTCAGTACTCCCAAGGGTCAGTACTGGGACCCCTACTCTTCAACATATACACCGCGCATATCGTAGGAGCTACATACTCCAACTGTGAGGTAGCGGCATATGCGGACGACATAGGGGTCTACAGTACCAGCCTCAACCCGACGAGAGCTCTAAAGGCTGCAGAGGGCGCTAGTCAACTGATTGCTGATAGGTTGCGAGCTGTCCACATCCAAGTAAACCCAGCTAAGACTCAGGGGATTATCTTCTCTTTCCAGCATGGGAAAAAGAAGCGGCCGACCAGCTTTACCATTGATGGGACTCCGTGTAAACTAGCCAACAACATCTGCTATCTAGGCATCAACCTAGGTAGGCACATGACGTTCGGCACACATTTACAAAAGAAACTGAAACGGGTCCGCAAAACATATTACTCTCTGCAGCATCTTATCACCAGCCAGGCCATATCCCTCCGACTAAAACTCCTCATATATAAGAGCGTCCTGAGGCCAGCTCTACTGTATGGGACACCACTTTTTCGATTTTTACATACCAGCACCATCACCAGACTCCAGAGCTTTCAGAATAACATCCTGAGAACGGCACTGTGGCACACTCCTTTTCGCGACATGAAGGCATCCGACATGCACGAAAAATTTGAGCTCCCCACCATCACCGAGGCCATCAGACGACGGCACATCAAATTCTTCGACTCGATGAAGCACAGTCTCAACCCGCTCTTCCGAGACATGACACCACCACCGCTACCGGCACGATGGCAACTCGCAAGATCGGGTAGAGCAGAGAAGATGATAGACATCACGACGCCGACCCACTGACAACAAGCCTCTAAGGGGCACCCTCACTCTGACATCAGACTAACAACGTCGACACCACATGCCTAGAGAGACTCTAGGCCCAGCCACCGGTAGACTCTCACTACTGTACTGACTTAACCAACCTCCACCGAGGATTCCCACATCCCTAACTCCTCTCACACCACCTTCAAGCAGGTACGCCTAGTACAAGGTTCCTTTTACCCCAAATATTTTATTTTTTTCGTACATCCTAAATTCGACCTAGAGAGCTTCGAAAAAAAAAAAAGTGATTTTGACAGAACTTACTACTCTCTCCAGCATCTCATCACCAGCCAGGCCATATCCCTTCGACTGAAACTCCTCATATACAAGAGCGTCCTGAGGCCAGCTCTACTGTTTGGGACACCACTCTTTAGATTCCTACATGCCAGCACCATAACTCACCTCCAGAGCTTCCAGAACAACATCCTGCGAACGGCACTGTGGCATACCCCTTTTCGTGAAATGAAGGCTTCCGACATGCACGAAAAGTTTGAGCTCCCTACCATCACCAAAGCCATTCAGACGACGTCACATCAAGTTCTTTGACTCGATGAAGCACAGTCTAAACCCTCTCTTCCGAGACCACCACCGCTACCGGCACGATGGCAACTCACAAGATCGAGTATCACGGTGCCTGGCCCACCAACAACAAGCCTCTAGGGGGCACCCTCACTGATGTCAGACTAACTACGACTGCACTACATGCCTAGAGAAGACTCTGGGCCCAGCCACCAGTGGACTCTCACCACTGTGCCGTAACAATCAACCTCCGAGGATTGCCACACTCCTTACTCCTCTCACACCACCTTCAATCAGGTCCTCTTAGTACAAGGATCCGATCACCCTAAATATTTTATATTTATCCCTCATCCGAAAATTCTAACTAGAGAGCTTAGAAAAAAAAAAAAAAAAAAAGTGATTTTGTGAGTTGGTCCTGAGGGGGGGGGGTGCCCTAGGCATAGACTGAAAAAACTGTTATGGGGCTGTTTTTAAGTTTAAGTCAAGTGTTTGCTGCTTTTATTTTTGAAGTGAAATAAAGTGGTTGGGGGGTCACGTTTCAATGATTGCTGCTCCCCTGCACAGTGGGAAGAAACAGTTTATTCTCTGGACATGAGCCTTACTTGTTTAGGGGTGGTCATAAAATAACCATATTTAGCTCATATTCCTACCTTAGAGAACAGTCTAACGGAGAGAATTCTTACCTAGAACTGCATATATTGCTAATTATATGGATTTTAATAATATGAACACCATATACTAATATAAGTAAAAAAAAAACGAATATTATATTTTTTTTAACTTTTGAATAGTTACGTAAAAGAAAATGTTAATATTAGAAAATAAAATGGAAATAAAACTTATTTGTTATTCTTTAATTGTATTCTTGTATATATTAATCGGTATTAACGAACAAGAAATTTTGGGGTTGGGTAGGATTACTCTCTAGAGTAACAATCCTCTGCAAATTTGTTGCCTGTCAGAGGATTCAACAAAAGACTTGTGTTCTGCTACTTCACGTTCTTCAGATTTTTAAAAACCCTGTGGATACTGGAAAACTCTAGATAGCAATTGTTAGTTATTTTCAGTAAATATTTATTTATTATAGCTACTTTGTGTCTATTTTGTTTTCAAATGACTTCAAAATTCTTTAAATGTATTTCCAAGAAGCTTGATGTTGTGGTGTGTAATGTTTGCAGAAACAAACTCACATCCTTAAGAAACCAAACATTGCTCGGGTCACACGGTTTTTTTTTATAGCTGTGAAACTTTTTGTTTTAAACATTTTATAAAATTCTATTTTTTGAAACTTCTTTATTGTGATAAAATCTGCCTTATTAGGCATTAAGAAATTGTGATAAATGTTCTCATTTATTACATATTTACAATATTCATTCACTCACTCATTCATACAGTATTTACAAACAGACCTCCCAAATCTACAAGTTTGTTCCCCTCCCTCACATGCGAAAGAGGAAGTGGAAGTCCCCACTTTCCACCGTCAGACGCGTCACCGGATACGAGCCAGTGGAGACTGATAAACAGCACGAGAGCCACAGACACTCAAGACATGATGGGTGAATCTGGCCATTGACAGGACTCCCTCTGTCACATATTTCTAGCAGGTCATGAGGACACTGCCGTTTTAGTCTCTGAGGAGGATTATAGAGATGAGTGGCGCAGTGTAATTACTGTGCTACGGGATTAGGGTGATTGGATAGGTTACTATGGAATTTCATGAACTTGGAAGGGATGAGTTCAAGAATGTAATGTATATTAAGATCGTTATGAGAAGTTTTGTTGCTGACGTAATAAGGGGCACTAAACATTGTTCTCAGGACTTTTAATTAGAATATATAACCCCTTTGGTAGTTGTATCAGCTCATATTTTCAAAACTCAAAGTAACTTCTCTAACTTTACTGTTGTACTCACTACATGATTCTCTCCAACCGTACATTTGATCTAATAACATAATGAGTTTAATGGCTATTATGGTTGCTGTATCCTCTACGAAAAGTCGCTGGGCTTATTGAACACAACGCTCCCCAAATCAGAATGGAACCAGGCCAATCCCCTTAACACCGCATTATATACGTTTATATACAATAATAAGAACAAGCTGAATACATCATTTATTTCGTTCTTATTAGATTTTACAATAGATGGATAGTTGAATACTATAAACTTAAATCAACTTCCTTTATTGTGCAATATTTACAATCTGCCTTTATAAGGCAATAAGTAATTAAGATATATGCTCTCATTCATACAATATTTACAGTTCATCATTCACTCGCTCATTCATACAATATTTACAGACAGCCCAGAGACCCCCCAAATCCACCGCAAAGAGAAAGCGGAGTCTTGGGAAGTCCCCCACGCTCCTCCGTCAGCCGCGTCACCGGATACTAGCCAGTGGATGCTGACCAAGAGCGTGAGAGCCACAGACGCTCAGGACATGATTGGAGAGACTGGCCATTGCCAGGACTCCCACTGTCACGCGTTTATAGCAGGTCACGAGGCCACTGCCGTTTCAGTCTCCGAGGAGGATTATAGGGATGAGTGGCGCAGTGCATTGACTGTGCTACAGGATTAGGGTGGTTGGAAAGGCTACTGTGGAATTTCGTAAACTTGGAAGGAATGAGTTCTAGAATGTAGGGTATATTAAGGTCGTTATGAAGGGTTTTGTTGCTGACATAATAAGGGGCATTTACTATTGTTCTCAGGACTTTTGATTGAAAGGATTGGATACGCTTGATGTTAGACTTTTTTGCTGTCCCCCATAGCTCTATTCCGTATGTCCAGATTGGTTTAAGTATAACTTTGTAGATTAGTAGTTTATTTTCTATTGAGAGATGGGATGTCCTTTGAAGTAGTCTGTACAGTTGTCCAAAGCGTCTGTTTAGTTCTTGTCTTTTTAGTCTCGTATGTGGGTTCCAGGTCAGTCGTTTGTCAAGATGGAAGCCTAAGTACCGTACTGTCTCGGATACAGGGAGAGGAATAGAATTAAAATAAACTAGTGGACCAGACTTGCGACAAAGGGTGAAGGTAATGTGGGAACATTTTGCTTCATTAACTTTGATCCGCCATTGGTTGCACCAATACTCAATCTCGTCAAGGTGTTTTTGAAGGTTATGGGATGCTATGTCGGGGTCTGGGTTAGATGACAAGACTGCAGTGTCATCTGCAAATGTGGCCAAGAAGGTATTGGGAGTAGAGGGGACATCAGCGGTGTATAGGTTGTAGAGGATGGGGCCCAGGACACTGCCCTGTGGAACTCCTGATTTAATGGGGTAGTAGTTAGAATATTCTAAACCACAGCGGACTTGGAAGATGCGGTTTGAAAGGTAGGATTGTAGGATTAGGAATAGGGTCTGCGGTAAATATCTTTTGAGCTTGTAAAGCAAACCTGCGAGCCAAACCCTGTCAAAAGCTTGAACTATGTCCAGAAAGGCTTCCGTGCAGTATTGTTTGGCTTCAAGGGCTGAGGATATGTGATCAACAACGCGAAGTCATTGTTGAGCAGTGGAATGTCGTTGACGGAAACCAAACTGGTAAGCAGGGTAAATGGTTTTGGATTCAATAATTGGAAGTAGACGTTTTAGTAGAAGTTTCTCAAATATTTTTGAGAGGATAGGGAGTAGGCTTATTGGACGGTAAGATGAGGCGTCATTGGGTGGTTTACCGGGTTTGGCGAATAGGACAATAATGGAATGTTTCCAGAGGAGTAGAAAGTGCGTCGTTCGGATAATGCAATTATATATATAGGTTAGGAAGATTATGGCTTTAGGAGGAAGTTGTTTGAGAATTTGAGGAGTAAGGAGATCATATCCAGGGGATTTTCGGTAAGGTAAGTTTTTCAGAAGGTATTCGACCTCAGAGGGATTAACGGCTTTTGGTGGAAGAGAGAGAGGAATAGGTGAAGTGAGGAAATCTTCCACATTTGTGCTGTGAGTATGGCTTTGATGAGAAAGGTTAGGTGTGAAAGTATGGGTAAGATGCAGAGCAAATTCCTCCGACCTATCCCCATCCGAAGCCGCCCAGGACCCATCATCACGACGGAGCGGATGTGAAACAGGTTGATACTTTAGGATTTTTTTGGTTACATTCCACAAGGAGTTTTCCCTGGTAGACAGAGAGGAGAGGTAGGAATTGAAAGAATCGGAACGGAAGGATGCCAATCGCCGCTTTACCAATCGGCAGTACTGATTGTACAAGCGGCGATCGGCAGGATGCCGGGATCTTTGCCACACTGTTCTGGAGTGGCGTTTGGATAGGATTAGATCTTTGAGATGCTGAGGTAAACTATTATGATTATGAATTTTTGGGTGACGATGCCTCCCAAGCCGACCTCTGGACCAGAGTAGTGAAAGAATGCACTGCATCGTCTAGGTCTTGGGATGTTTTCAGGGATAATTTGAGGTTTACGGACTCTGTAAGAAGCTGACGGAAGTGGTCCCAATCGACTGGGCCCCTAATAAATGAAGGAGGAGATAGTCTGTGAATTGGTTTTAGGGAAATGGTTAATAATAAAGGGCTATGATCGGAGGAGAGGTCATCGAGGCGCTTGAGTGAAAAGTTTAGTGTTCCTAAACTATTGTAGAAGAAGAAGTCTAGGAGATCTGGATTTCGGTTGGGATCTGATGGCCAATAGGTGGCTGTGTCAGGAGAGATCGTGGAGCAATGTTTCCGTGTGAGTGCAGACAGCAAAGCACGTCCTCGTGTATTTGTGGATCTTGACCCCCAGTGTTGGTGCTTCGCATTAAAGTCCCCACCCACAAGGAAACGATGTCCGATGGAGTCTAGAAAGGAGATGAATTGGGAGTCGGAAATGGATTTATTGGGAGGGCAGTACGTTGATGCAAGTGTAAGAGGAAAAGTGAAGGTGCTGATTGACACTGCAGTGGATTGAAGGAAATCATGTGATACCAAAGGAACTATGTGGTGGGATATGGAGTTATGGACAATGACAGCGGTACCTGCATGAGCTGTTCCATCTGGGTGATCAGTACGATAAGTCTGGTACTGTCGAACGGTAAATGGTCGTTTGCTCGTAAGTCTTGTTTCAGTAATAAGAGCTACGTCGATCTTCTTGTCATGGAGTAGTGCTGTCAGTTCGTTAGTGTGGGTGCGAACACCATTCGCATTCCAAAGGAGAATGGATAAGGAGTCAGAAGGATCCACTTATGGATTTTGTTTAACGGGGATAAGGTAGGAGACAAGATTTGTAAGAAGGGAAATGAGAGGGGTAATTAGGGTTCTGAACTCTGTAAGGAATGATGTTAATAGGCTAGTGAGATCTGAAGAGCTTGGTGGTGAAGGAATATGCGAGATGTGTGGTTGAGGATGGGATTGGGTTTGCTGGTTGGCGGGATGAGCGGAATGCTGGGGAAGAGATACTTGCGGACGAGAAGTGGGCAGTGCCTGTGACTGCTCTCTGTTCCGAACGGCATCAGCAAAAGAGACAGAAGGCCTCAAATTTCTGGTGGGGGCGCTTCTTGAGCTACCTCTTACTGGCTTCTCTTCTTCCGGCCGGCGACGTTGCTCGCTCCTGGACTTGAGGATTCTATAGGCCTCACAGCCCTTGTAGTTGGCCGGATGGTCTTGCTGGCAGAGCATGCATACAGCAGGCGATTTTAGGGGCTTTTTGCACAATTCGCTTTTGTGCTGCCCACTACACTTTACACACCTAGGAGGGTGGTGGCAATACGATTTTGTGTGCCCATATGCCTGGCAATTATGGCATTGGACGATGTCTCTATTGGGGTAAGGTTTTTCGACCTGTATTCTTGTGTAATACAGGGTTGTTAATTCATAAATTTTCTCCACGCCAGGTGTCCGCTCGAGATCTACAAAAAATAACGGTAATGCCGTTTTGGTGGATTCGTTTTGTTGTCTGTCCTCACGTAAAACGTTGGTTATTTGCCGAACTTTGAACCCCAGAGCTGATAGTTCGTCTTCAATTTCATCAGCTGGTGTGGTCGGGTGCAGATTTCTTATCACTACTCGAAGCGATCGTTCTTGTTTCAACTGGTATGTATGGAAGTCTGCATTGGTTTCTTCCAAATACTTAATGATCGCTCGATAAGTATCCGGAGTGTCTGGGGAAATTTTTGTATCCCGAGAGCGATTGAGGCACGTATATTTTCCGGTACCTACAACTTTGCTCATTTGTGAGCACAATAGTTTGAAATTGCTAATATTCCTTACGAATATAGCAGGCGGCTTGGGCTGTGTTGGTGTTTGAATAACTTCCATGTCGTCAGGTTGACTATTTCTCAGTACCTCGAAGCTATTCGGTGTGAAGAATGGAGATTCTGCTACAGTTTCTTCTTTTGAAGTGCTGGCAAGTGGTGGTAGATCTTCCATAGAGCTGGCAGCAGATGAGTTTGTAGGGATGTTCCTATTTGAGCGTCTGGGTTTTCGCTTTACTGGCGACGTTGGTGGAGTTGGGCCTAAGGACCTCGATCTTTTCTTTTTATTTTGTGATATTATCTGCTGATAAAATCTCATTTTGTCATTAGCTAAGATTTTTGTTAGTTAAAAACAAAAGAAAATAATAAATAAAATACGTAGTGCCGGAGGGATTCCAGTGGCGAGTCACCGGTCTTGGCTCTGAGCCACCTATCAGGTCTGGCTCTGAGCCACCTATCAGGTCTGGCTCAGAACGGCTATGTATCGTGAACGACGACTGATGCCTCAGTCAAGATGGCCGACTACTCTCTCCGATGTCACTATTATTTACACTTTACACCAATGTACTAGCGATCTACTCACTTATTGAGGGCTCCCTCGTGGCCACCTCACTTAAGTTGCCAGTTGACACAATCCCAAAGACGAAAAAGGGTCTATAACGGTAGTTATCGGTATTGATTTGGAGAGCGATAGTTGTACGTGGTTGTCAATAGTAGCGCATGCGCAGAAACTATAAACTTAAAAGAAAAACAAACAAAAATAAAAAAAAATTCTAACATAATGATAACATATAGTAAAAGATTATTTTATATTGACTTTTTTCTCTAATAGCTCAATCTACAGGTGGATTTAGTTTGTAATGAATACTTACAAAGGCATTGTCAAGAATATATGTTTTGTTCTTTTATTATAATAACATTTTAATGTATATTTCTCCCTGTCTCCTATTTAGTTTGTTATTTGGTTTGCTCAGTGGTGACATTTAAAAATAAAATAAAAATGATTAATGTTTAATATATAGTTAAATTATCTTATACCGTTAATCAGTTTTTTTTTAATAATAACAATCTTTATTGTTCAATAATTACAATCTGCCTTTTATAAGGCAAGTGATGTGGAAGTGTGTGTCAGGTGATGGCACAACTGAACATTGATCGTACCGATTAGTAATCAGTTTTTAAAAAACAACACTTTATTAGATTTCAAACAAGGTACTATAGACTGTGTCTACACATGGACAAGTCTATAGTACAAAATAACTTTATATTAAAACACAAAAGAATATAGCACTAAGAATATAATAATGAAAAGAATACGAACTGTTAGCGTACATGTTTCCCGGATCCCCGATCACTACTAAAGTGAAAATTCCGAATTAGTGCTCGTCTGGGTATTTATTGAGCCGATCAATTCCAGCTGGTTTGGCCACAAAATCTGTAAAAGTACTGCCGATTTCACTCAAGTAGAAGTAATTCGTCGATAAATCAATATAAGTGTTGGGAAGTACTGTTGACTATTTCCGAATGTAAACACTTCCCCCAATACAACATTTTGACTACACCCCTAAAAAGATCCCCTCGAGCTCTGAAGGGTCGCCTGTCCCAGATTTATTTGTGGTCCGGTGCCTGAAGGAGAAGGGACTCTTTTTTTCTTTTTTTTTTTTTAATTAAAACCGACGGGTAGATTTTCGTTGAGCGCAAATTGCCGAACTCATTATCCACACCAACTCCTAAACATTCCACGGCCTACTCTGTCATTATCGCTCGGTCCTTTTATTTATATATATATATATATAAAATCTCCTTATTTACCTCTTACCCTTTTTTGAGAAACTCAACGTTAACTCACTTCTAATTGTTTAATCTTTATTGAGGGGGACTTCTCCTCGAATCTCATAAATTTATATTAGTTCCGATTAATAAATAAATTAACACTTACTGACTACCTCATTTGTCTGCTTAAATGTATTGTATACGAGATTACTGGAAAGAGAATGTACTTCAAAGAATTGGATTATTGCATTCTTGTCATCCACCTCTTTGTTCCGTTTTCCTTTATTTGTTTCCCTTTTATTTTCCCTGATTCGTACAATTTAATTTCAAGCCTTTTAGAAGTGAATAGCTTTTATTGTAGGCCTACTGATGTCACATCCTATTCGTTGGAAAAGGGTTATTATTTTACGAGTTACCATTTGATACTGTTTAGGACACATACATTACAATGATAATATATTTATATCAAATTTATTTATGAGTATTAGGTTGATTTTAAGAGAGGGACTATTTGCACTTGGAATCATCTGTATAGTGCTAACGACCTTGTCAAGTACTATGGTGTCGACCTTTGGAAAGGGGTGAATACCCTTGATGTTCGACTTTTTTCCTGCCCCCCCCATAGCTCTATTCCGTATGTTCAAATTGGCTTAGGTGTAACTTGTAGATTAGTAATTTATTTTCTGTGGAGAGCTTAGGTGTATTTTGAAGTGGTCTGTACAGTTGTCCAAACCGTATGTTTAGTTCTTGTCTTTTTAGCCTCGTATGTGGGTTCCAGGTCAGTCGTTTATATACAGGGAGAGGAATAGAATTAAAATAAACTAGCGGACAAGACATGCGACAGAGTGTGAAGGTAAAGTGGAAAGATTCTGCTTCAATAACTTTGATCCGCATTAACAGGATAATATTTAAGGATTTCTAGTTACATTCCACAGGGAGTTATTCCTGGTAGACAGAGAGGAGAGGTGGGAATTAAACGAATTGGAACGGAAGGGTACCAATTGCCGCTTTACCAATCTGCTGTACTGATTGTACAATATGGTATGAATGAGAACATACTGCCTAATAAGGCAGATCGCAATTTTAGCTCAATAAAGAAGTGTCAGATATTATGAATTGCTTCTATTGTTTTTTAAATAGAATATGAAATTTAACAAATCAAATGAATTATTTACTGTTCATAAAATTTTAATTACTACCATAATAATATTATATATATGTTTGCCTTAGTTCGTGGTAGCTTAATTCCCTAACTAGAGATCGAGAAGTCGATGGTTCAAAGCCCAGATTTTCACTTCCCTTTAGCTAATAATTACGAATCGGGTAAGAGGTATAAGAGGCATTTATTATATTTTATTACCTATAATACCGGAAACCACCCACGTAGTCATATAAGGAAGTGATATAAATTCACTTTCTATGCAGGATTACGAACCAAGAATCTTTATACCATAAAGCAATTACTCTTACTTGTACACTATACGATAAACCTTTGTATAAATTTATATTTTTAAACTGCATACTATTATGTAAGCTTCTATTGCTTTTATGTTTGTTAATCAGTTACCACCGTGGTACTTGTATTTGTTATTATTGGTTAATAAGTGTCAAATGTCTATCGAATAATAGTTTATATAGCAATTATTTATCAGTGAATAACTCCAAAAATATATGAAATTATTTGGTCTACTAAATAAATAAAAAATGGTCTACTCTTGTGCATAATTTACTCCGTGATTCATTGGTTCTTTACAACCCATCTTTACATAATTATTTGACAGATTAATTGCTGCGTGGAATATTAACTAAAATAGTGGTTATTGACACGGCTGCCTGCTAAGCCCCCCGGAGTATCATTTATCTTGACTTGGCCCCTTCATCGATATTCCTTAGATACACTGGATGATAAATGGAACTGTTTATGACTTATTAGTCTGTCAGTGGGTTAATAAAACACAACAGTGAGCTAGCGGATTGAGCTTGACTGTGAAAATCATGATCTGAATCTGAAATGGCCCAATACTTCGCTCAAAATTTCAATTCACATTTGTATGGCACAGTACTAGTTTTCATGATCCAATGTAGAACTTTGTAAAATGTAAATGTGAAAATGAGAGCAAGAGAATGTAATGATTGATTTTCGTTAAATAATTTGTCAATTTATCCACAATAGTTATTACTCTCAATAGTAATTTTACTAAGAGCTAAATTTTTATATATATGTTCACGAAGAAAGTAGGATTAATTGTTATGATTATTCGTAAACTGGTTATTGTTAATTTTATTACAGCAAATCCGCGTTGTTGATCACATATCCTCAGTTCTCGAAACCAAACAGTATTGTATTGCTGCCTTTCTGGACATAGCTAAAGCCTTTGAAAGGGTTTGGCACACAGGTTTGCTTCACAAGCTCAAAAGATATTTCCCATAGACCTTTTTCCTAATCCGACACTCGTACCTTCCAAACCGCTTCTTCCAAGTCTGCTGTGGTTTAGAATATTTTAACTACTATCCCATAAAAGCAGGAGGTCCACAGGGCAGCGTCCTGGGTCCAATCCTCTATAATCTATACCCCGCTGATGTCCCCTCTACCACCAATATCTTCTTGGCAACATATGCCTATGACACTTAAGTCCTGTCTTACCATCCAGACCTCGATATACCATCCCATAACCTTCAAAAACATTTTGATGAGGTCGAGTATTAGTGCAATCAATGGCAGATCAAAGTTAATGAAGTAAAACGTTCCCTCAGCCGCCTTCTTGTCCAATAATTTTTTAAAATTCCGTTACTCTTCCTGTATCCAAGACAGTACGATATTTAGGCTTCCATCCCGCTTAAGGCAGACATGGAACCCACATATGAGGCTAAAAAGACAAGAACTAAACAGACGCTTCGGACAAATGTACAGAATACTTCGAAAATAAAGTACTCATTTACAAAATTATAATTAAATCCATCGGGACATATGGAATAGAGCCATGGGGGGCAGCAAAAAGTCGAACGATTCCTAATTATGGAGAACAATAGTAAATGTCCCTCATTACATAAGCAACAAAACCTTTCATAATGATCTTAATATGCCATACATTATTAAACTCATCCCTTTAATGAAATTCCATGAAGGTTCATAAAATTCCAAAGTGACCTATCCAACCACCCATTATCCCCTAGTACAGTCATTGAACTGAAACATTCATCCCTATAATCCTCCTTGGAGACTGAAACAGCAATGGCCTCCTGACCTGCTATAAATACGTGACAGTGGAATTCCTGGCTATGTCCAGTTTCTCCAATCATATCCTGAGCGTCTGTGGCTCTTGCGCTCTTGGTCAGCCTCCTTTGGCTCGTAGCCTGTACGCGTCTGCCGGAGGAGCGTGGGGGACTTCCCAAGACTCCGCTTCCTCTTTCGCAAGCAAGGGAGGATCCAACCATGTGGATTTGAAAGGTATCTGGGTTGTAAATGCTGTATGAATGAGCGAGTGAATGAAAATTGTAAATATGGCATGAATGAGAACATTTATAACAATACTTATTGCCTAATAAGGAAGATTGTAATTTTATCAGAAAAAGTATATATATACAGAAGGGTCCAAAAAAATGTATCCACTGTTTAAAAGTCCATAACTTGCAAACTAATTGACGGAGTTGTCTCATTTTTGGTGGTGTAATAGTTTGTAGTTCCGGCAATGTCCATACAAGTGTTTTATTGCGTTGTTTTGTTTTGTCAGATGACAGTCGCCAGATAGTTAGTGTTTTATTGTTAGTTGTACCTTGTTACTCGAGTAAACATGGCTGGCGTAAGGCTTACATTTAATGAAAGGAAGTATGTTTTAAAGTGGCATTTTAAGTACGAAAATATTAATGAGGCAATAGCGAAATGTGAATCAAACAGAGCCACCGACACGTTTAACGATTCGTCGCATTCGAGACAAATTTGAAGCCGAAGGCTGTGTTAAAGATGTACACAAACAACGATCTGGACGACCTGTAACAGTATCAAGTCCATTTAACTCCCATCTTGTGTTACAACAATTCACTCGCTCACCACAGAAGTCTGTGAGACAGTGTTCCCGTGAAACTGGAGTGAGTCGCTCAAGTGTTCGGCGAATTTTGATATCGTTAAGTTGGACTTTAAGCTGCACTTCACCAAAAATGAGACAACTCCGTCAATTAGTTTGCAAGTTATGGACTGTTAACCAGTGGATTTTTGGACCCCTCTGTATAAATATTAACGAATTACAACAAATATTATTGTTGGGTTTAATAAATTCCTTATTGGAATATTCCAGGCCATTTCAAAAATGTTTGAGAAATATAAACCTTTTCTAAAACCGATGGGTGGTAGTGCCGTCATTGAAGACTGAAATTTTTATTGTGTTGGTCCCCCTTTTAACCTAATATAACTTATTATTTAATAAGAAGATAAAGAAAAAATTACGAGATCGGGGACTCGGGTTCAGTTCTTCCCAATGTATAGTCCGGGGTCTTTACCAACTGAGCTAATTTACCTCGAGTGACTGTGAGCTTTAAAATATGAATTCATTTATTTGGCCCAACTCTCGCAACGACTGCAATGTACCGTTGGACGGATAGAGAAGCAGAAATAGAGGACACTGTGTCCCCTAATTTTATTTTGATTATTTGTTAATTTTACGTGAGCTAGTTAGCCAATGTTAAAGCATTTTATGAAAAAATCAACATTTTTTAAAATTTAATGAGGCTTTTATTTCGCTAAATATGTCACACTATTAATTATAATAATTATTGGCTAACATAAAAAAAACAAATTTCTGGCCAAATCTGGAGTTTATGTTTATGTTTATGATTGGGGACAGTTTATGTTGGATGGATCAATCTTGTCTCGCCTGTCTGACTGTCAGTCTTGTTGTTTGCTGACGATAGAAATTGTAAAAACAAGCAAATTATCTTATATTTTCAAAGTGTATTTAGTATCATACATTCGTTCAGGTCAAATTATAAACAACTGCAGAGACCCAGTCTCGCTTATGTGATTCCCAATAACAAGTCCATTCAAATCTTTGTTCTGATTTGTTTCTGTGGATTGTTCCGTAGAACACACTAGTGAGGAAAAACAAAGAAAAATGCTTTAAAAAAATATATGAGAGCCAATTAATTTTCCCCTATCTGATGTTATCCCAAGTATATATTAATTTCTAGATTGCTGTTATCATATAGCACCGGAAAACAGATTAATTTCCATTTAATTTCAGCACGTGAAGAAATATGATATCAACTTAGCTGTGAGATCAGTAGCTTTTCGAACGACTTGGTTTATTCTGTTGATGAAGGCAGGCAAACTGGTCCAAGAATCTAAGGCAGCTTTAGAGGTTTAGACTGAGGTAATTACCCCGACCCACATCCGCAGCTCATCATTATTCATGACGTATAGAGCCTATAGGCGCGTCTTACACCCACATCAAGTTTGGATCTCTTAAAACCCTTCTTACAGGTGAGGCCAGCACGTGCCTCAACCGACGTGTGCCTCAGAATTTAATAAAACTTTTGTATTTTTAATGAAGATAACTTGATTAGGTCCTACCTACCCATGGCATTAGAAGCCATTTCATGACGGTTTCATGTAGGCTGGATCGGTGTAACTAGGCGATCAACGGATCAGCTTTTTATGTTTTCACAGGTATGAATCTCATTCTACTTTTTATGTAATATTGTGTGTTCATGCGGGTGTGTGTGTGAGAGAGAGAGAGAGAGAGAGAGAGAGAGAGAGAGAGACTTTAGAGGATAAACTATAGTTCTTATTACTGATTGTTGTGTATGTCTTAAATTTTGTGTGGTAGTAATCTCTATTCTTAGAGTGCTAACGTTCCAATTTTAGTACACGTACCACCGAAGAGAGTACTAAATAGAAACCTATCCAACCACCCTAATCCTCTGTATAGTCATTACACTGCACCACTCATCCCTATATTCCTCCCCGGAGACTAAACCGGCAGTGGCCTCGTGACCTGCTGTAAATTCGTGAAAGTATGAGTCCTGGCAATGGCCAGATTCTCCAATCATATCCTGAGCGTCAGTGGCTCTTGCGCTCTTGGTCAGCCTCCTCTTCCTCGTATTCGATGACTCGGGTGATGAAGGACCTGCAGGACTTCCCAAGACTCCACTCCATCCTCTGTCGCATGCGGGAAGGTAACAACCATGTTTGATTTGTGAGGTCACTGGAATGTTTTTAAATACATTATGAGTGATCGAGTGGATGAAAATTGTAAATATGGTATTTATCACAATTACTTAATGCCCAAAAAGGCAGGTTTTAATTTAATCACAATAAACAAATATCCATATATAGAATAGTAACATCGGTTTTGAAGTACTTTTTTACTTTTTTTTCTGTAATTTGAAGAAATCATTTAGCTTCAAACATGCTATGCGTAACACATTATCGGTTGAATACACTCTTTATTTATTAAGAGTTTATTTTTGTATTTAAACCAGATATCTCGTTAAAGTAGGGATGTAATCTTGTGGGTCCCTACCGATCTAGAGAAGTAGAAGTTTTACTTAGCAATCAAATGATAATGAAAAAAAAAAGTAGTGTAAAATTTAGTAGATTTATAACCAGGGTGTTTTAAAAGTTAATAATGAAACAGCCATGGTGTCATTTTGCGGTATCACAAACGGCTGACGACACTTTTACCAACAGTCTGAGGCTTGGGGTATATTATCATGTTCAGACGCTTGTTAACCTTTATCTCCAGGAAGCAGGGTATTTGGATCTTCTTCTAGGTAGCTTCCCAACTTCCGTTTTGGCTTCGAATTGTGTGCCCTTGTTTATTATCCCACCAAGTACCTGGCCGTCGGGGCGCAATTTCACATAATACGACCATTCGTGTAAATAAATTTGTTTTATACTTCTTGCTCATTTTTTTTTCAAGGTACTTTATGTTTTATTACGTTTCAGTAAAGTTTTCACTTTTATCCAAGTTATTCAGGTAAATCTTTACCATTTCAATGATAACACAATTTTCCCACCATAAGGAGGCGTAAACAATGTTATGCAAGTACCAAGTGTCGAGGAAATAATCTTGCCAAGGATGTGAAGAATAGCTGTGCATGGAACATACTTATGTGATGTGTTTCTTTCGCTAACAAACCACTTGTGATTCCGGAGATTCAGGTTAATAGTGATATTTTCGATTATTTTCATCTCGTCGTATTAATTAATTCGTTTTTTTTTTGTATATATTATTTTATAAACGTCATATTATAATGTCCAAATTGTTTGTAATCTACTTCGGTTGTTGTACGAAGGACAATTGTCCGAAACCAATAAATGCACTGTAAATTAAGTAATAAATTATTTTTAAAGTTATGTTTGATGTCACACATTACGAAATTATTGTTTAATGTTCTTCATCACACAAAAACAAATTGAAATCAAATTAGAACGTTTGAAATTGACCCACAAACTTTGGCTATGTACCTATGAGGTACGTCAGGATATTGTGTTTGAAAAACGCATGTGACTAACAAAAGGTTCTTTATGTGTTAATCTAACACATATATGTTAAAATCAAATAATTCTTTTGTTATGTTAAGCAAAAACAACACTAAAATCAGGAGATATAATTTCTGGATTACAATGTATATGTTTCTTGTCGTTTGCATCTCCATAACTTTGAAAAAGTATCTCCAATTTCATATTTTAATCAGTATAAAAGAGAATTTGTCTGAGATAAAACAATAGTTGCATGAAATTGCATTCCTTATGTGATCTTTTTTTCTAGTTCGATATGTATGGCTGGGATTTTCCCGGCTCCTCCAGCCAATCTCCTAGAGTATGAAGGATCAAGGCAAGGACCTAACCTATTTTTCTTTTGCTCTTTTCCTTCTCTTGCTGCCAACTGGAAATTGGAAATAAGGTTAGTCAAGAGCAACTTCTACTGCTCTCTTGCTCAAGCTCTGAATGTATAAAATCAAAATCCGTTTGAGATATTTCTGAAATTTTTTCTGCGTTACTAACGTTAACATTTCCGTAACAATGGAACGAAAATCTGAGCTCTGAATATTAATTTTCATCCCAGTATTGGATATTAATTAATAATATTAATTTTCATCCCAGTATTGGATATTAATTAATAATATTAATTAAAACTTACTCAACAACATCAGAAGTACGACTGCGCAAATATTTAAAATATCATTTTCATCCTATTGTTTGTAAGGATTTTAATACATGCAAACAAAAAGTGATAGACGAGGGAATATTCTCCGTACTTTTCTCACCCAACGGGTATATCACAAATTTTTGGTTAAACCACAGTTGCTCTATCCTTACAATAGATTCGATC
This sequence comes from Acanthosoma haemorrhoidale, assembly GCA_930367205.1. NCBI lineage: Eukaryota > Metazoa > Arthropoda > Insecta > Hemiptera > Acanthosomatidae > Acanthosoma > Acanthosoma haemorrhoidale. Next base: position 82,772,720 of record OV884014.1, on the reverse strand, counting down.
ATAATAAAATTCGAAAATAGTAATGTTTTTCATAGAGATGGTTCTGCAAATGTATGATCGTTCCCTTTGTGGATACATAAACATAATTGTTCTGAAGAGCAATATTCATTGTAATGAAGGCATACTTTATATGTTTAACATATAGCAGAACGAGAACATAAAAAAATTTATATTATTAATATATTATGGTTAAAAAAATTTAAGTTTTAATTATGATACTTAATAGTCTACTACACGCCAAACGGTAAATTATATACTTTGTTTACATTATTCATTAATCTATATTATAAATATGGTTTCTTACAAACATTTAGGGTAGAAGTTTTAATCGTTTTTCAGAATTTAGATAAAAAATTTAATTACAATGGTTGGTCTAGTCAGTCACCTAACTTGTATTTAAACCTCAAGTCTGCGATGCATCACACGTTTGAAACGTAACCTATGAAGAATTGATACAAAAAATACCCCACAATTATTATTTCGGTGATGGAACTCATTCTTCAATACAATTATAATTTCATTAAAATGAATATTTCGTTCGATTATGAACGTCATATTATATTGTCCAAGTTGTTTGTATTCTAGTTTAATTATTGTACGAAGGAAAATAGTACTAAACCAATAAATACATCTTAAATCAAGTAATCAATTATTTTTAATATTCTTTAAAATTAATTTTGATGTTGAACTTTTTTAGTGTTCTTGTTCACTCAAAAACCAATTGAATCCCGAGTTAAACACCTGAACAAAAAAGGTATACAATTGTTTTTTAATACAATTATAATTTCATTAAAATGAATATTTCGTTCGATTAAAAGGTCATGCAAGAGGAAATAATACCCAATGTTCTCGAAATGAATGCATTAAATATACACTTTGAGATAAGTGGTTTGCTAATGAAGCGTGGATTCATCCCCTTAACGTATATCAATTTGCTTCAATTCCACACCACAAATACCGTTAAAACATATCAATCAACTTCACTCCCTCAGACTTTCTACTTCATTAGTTAAATGGTCAACTGTAGTTGTTCGTTTTTACCCAGTAAAGGCCACAATTTCTGAAAGGGACCACAGTATGTCAATCTTTCAGAAGAACGAAATTGGGGTAAAGTGGATTTGACGCTTCATTTATCTTGCTCTAAGAATTTCCTACTTTGACTTGGGAATTAGTAGAGTTGGAAATTACAAAGATTATAGGATGTGCCAAAACCTATTCTTTGTTAACGTCTGGCAATTATCATTATTGCGAAAATAAAATTCATAGAAGCGCTCCTATTGATATTTTGTTTAAATTATCCGTTTTATCGAACGAATGGTAAAAAGTTTCAGGAACGCTCAAACGCTTCAGGAACTCAAGAACGCTCATGGATTTTTGCTCTCTATAACTCGAATATAGTGATCTCATTTTAATGCTTTTACGTGTGGAAATATAAAACTATTTTAATTGCTTTTAATCGTATTAGCAGGTTGGTGCAGGTCAATTTTCTAATCTATACATATTGACAGAAAGCAGAATTGCCTATACTAGAAATATTCCAAGCGTACCAGTACCTCTTTAACACGTATGCTTCGTACTATTTCTTTACTTTTTCCCACCTGCAAGACTTTACATTGTAGACTACAAGATTTATAGGTTTAATACTAATTACACTGTGTGAACAAAACATATTTTTTTAAAAAGGCTTTAGCGTCTGTCCAAAAATATTTTATTTATTTTTTCATCAACAGTCTACGGTTTGCCTTTCAGGCATCTAACTATGTTTTTCAAAATCATTGTGTCACTCAGGCAGCATCGGATACCAAAATGGCAAGTTCTCATAAGATAATAACATCTTCTTTTGAAAAAAATTAAAATACTTATTAGTCTATAAAAACTCTCTAACACAGTATTGTTTGTTTTCTTGTTGGGTGAAGAATACAAACCATTATGGAAAATATTTTTTTATTTAGTACAAATTTTAATACACAAATGTCTTTTTTTCAGAGCTTTATCTCTCTAGAATATTATTTAAAATCAGTAAGATAGCAAACAAAACAGAAGGGATTATTTTTCAATTATTAAAATTTCAAGTATCCCCCTGTTCTAAATCCAATGATACGCCTTCGCCGTCTCGAGAATACTCCACGGCTGAGATTATTTCTCCCCCCCCCCCCGACTCCCACTCCCATATTTCTTCTGAATAAAAATAAAGTAGGAATAACCAGGACGGGTAGATGGTCATGTTTCTTGTTTATCCCGGCATACGAGGCCATCCTGTAATCCTACCCGTGGGATTACCCGCAGGGACGTCTACCATGGAAGGCATGTTCTAGCTGGTAATAATACAGCGTCCGTTCCCCCTCTTTCTCTCTCACCCCCCCCACTCTCTGTGTGAATAGGTCCTTTTGAAATACAATATACTTGAAAATACACTCCTTTAGTCCTGTTCCAATAGTTCTAAGGTGGTATATCAGTATTGAACGGGCTTACTTCTAAATTGAAAGGACTATTGTACCATTAAAAACAACACTTGAATGATTACATTTAAGTTATTGATGATTTAAAAAATAAACAGTTGCTAGCTCATTTTAATAGACTATGTGTAATGGCTAAATGCATTTTGGACTCATTAAAGGTTCAGGTAGACCAATTATCTAGCTTGTCCCTCGCTACTATCAAACCAAGAACAGAACACCTCCAATCATCTCTTACTGTTTAATTAAAACAATTCCTTTCGCAAACTGCATTGTATAAAAGAGCTGAAATCTTGTGCGACAAGTGAAGGGAGACTTGTGAATTAAATTGGGGCCATAAGAGCTCAAACAATTGAACTGCAATGCACTGTCGCAGAATATATAAATGTTGGATTCGTCAGCTTCGATAACTGATGTTAGGGTTTGATGAAAAATCAAGCTTGTATTAACTTAAAATGAAGTTTAACGAATTCGATGGTTTCTATGCAGAATTTGATCAATTCCATTCTAGGTTTGAAACTTTAGTTCACAAACCTTCTCATCTGACTGTGAAAAGTTTGAATATGTGCTTAGGCACTTTGAAGGGACAGCTCTATATGTGGTCAAACTTTTAAAGCAGGCAGTTACCCATCGGCACTCAAGGTTTTGAAAGCAAGGTTTTTGATTACCCGGCAGGCAATCGGTCTTCATGGCGATGGAGATGTTACCTTATCAAAGAAGGATCCACAATCAATAAGGACCTTCCTTGATCTGCACCAGGTCCATTTCTTTTCGCTCAAAAATATTTTGAACCACACTAATACCCATATTCAGGATATAATTTTAACTAAGTTTATTTTGACTAATCCTCTGAAATAAGGGATCAGTTCGAGATGTAAGTCTCCAAGAAAATAGAAATCCTGTCCAACTCCCCCCCCCCTTCACACCTAGCTGTCTCCGAGCTACTTATATTTATATATATATATATATATATTCCGAGCTCACCTGGTTGAAGTTTTGAGGGTCTTGTAATCTCTTCGAGATTTTCTCGTTTCCAGTCAAATTTCGTTTGGCTTCATATAATTATTTTAAGTTTTTTTCACTACTAAATTAACTTGCCTTGTTGAGCAGTGGAATGTCGTAGACGGAAATCAAACTGGAGTGAAGGAAAAAGGGTTTTGGATGCAACAATTGGAAGTAGACGTTTTAATAGGAGTTTTTCAAATATTAACTGTATTCTAGTGTAATACATTAGTGTAATACTGGTGTATTAGATTATATATTTTCTCCACTCCAGGTGTTAGCTCGAGATCTACAAAGAGTAAAGGTAACACGTTCGTTATTTGGCAAACTTCGAATCCAATAATTAAGAGTTTGTCTTCTATTTCATCAGCTGGTTTGGTCGGGTGCAGATTTCTAATCACTAGTCGTGCGATCGTTCCTGTTTTAGTTGATAGGTATGGAAGTCGGAATTGGTTTCTTCCAAATATTTGATAATGGCCCGCTATGTATCGGTAGTGCCCTGGGACCGATTAAGGCACGTATATTTTCCCGTACCTACAATCTAACACATTTGTGAGTATAGCCATTTAAAATTGCTTATATTGCGGACGAATATTGCAGGCGGCTTTTGCTGTGTAGGTGTTTAAGATACTTTCATGTCCTCTACTTGGATATATTTCAACGCCTCAAAGCCATACCATATTTACAATTTTCGTTCACTCCCTCATTCATTCAGTAAATACAAACAGCCCAGAGACCACCCATGTCCACATGGTAGCCACCTCCTTCGCATGTGAATGAAACAGCAATCGTAGTCTTGGGAAGTTCCCCACGCTCCTCCGTCAGCCGCGTTACAGGATAAGAGCTAGCGGAGGCTGACCAAGAGCGCGATAATGCAATACTTTAAAACAAAAGTTTTAAAGGGTTGCACTATAGAGACATACATAGTAAATAAGTTTAATTTTAAAATTTATTTGTACAGTAATATAATATTTCATAACAATTACACATATCAGAGTGCACAAATGAACCAAAACTTTGAACTGATAACATACGTACTACAGTCCACCTACTACTAATTTAATAGATAATACTGAATATCTATTCCAAATAAATTTTATTTTACTTTATTTATCATTTTTAATATTTATTATTATTATTATTGTTTTAATTTGGAATTACGCAGCATGTGATTATTAAACAGTTTTTTTACGTTTAGTGAATTCTTGCTGTTTAAGGATAAAGTCGTAATAAGGAAAATAAATTAAAAAAATGTATATATATATATATATATATATGGATATTGTACACAATATTTCAAATATGTCAGTACTGGCGCATAAATAAATACCGTTCACCAATTTGTAATAAAAATAAGCCGTATTTTATTGCTAAAACCCCTGATAATGATTGCATAGTCCTTCGGAAACGCTCAGACGGAAATCAATAGGACTGTAGAGAGAAAGGAGGTGTTTTATTTCTTAATATACACACTCCACACTGACACCGAAACACCAATTGGTAGTATCCGTTGTCTGATTTATCAACAACATTCCACTGGGACATGTCAATGATTCAATATCTACAATGTCATCTACAACAATCTTGAATAACAAAATTATTTGTCATATCCAGTGGTGCGCCTGACTCAATAAGTTGGCGGAATAAAACCAAAATCAAGGATTTTAACAATAATTCAGATTGGTTTTAAGAGAGACGTCTATCAATCATTTTAATAAATAAAAAAAAAACTCGACCCATTCTACCGTTTAGCAGGAAAGTTTTATCACTCATTGAATATAAGTTACTCTTCAATAACTTGAACAAGAGAAGTAAACAAATTGTTTGGAGGTATATTAAAGTATTTGACAAGATCTAGTAGGAAAGACAAGACCCAGGAAGAAACATTTAATCTGTTACGATGTGGTCGAAATTTGACGTGGTATAGCAGGATGAAATATTAGCGCAGTGGTATCATAATAAAATATGGTAATTGGTCCGTTCAGAACCTTTATCAGTCTCTAATTTATTGCAGAGCATTTTCAGTATTGGGCAGATGGTGGTAAAAGAACTACGAACATCGAAGGAAAAATTGCCACCTTTGGCCATTGTGATTCTTGCTGACTCCCATAAGCAACCATTGTCCATATGATCTGATATACATCACTGCCCCGTAGCCTGAAGATCCAATCACCTTATATATTCAGACCTTATGAGAACGTACCGATGTTACAGGACATATAAAATGTAATATGTGAATAGATAGATTCACCTGAAAATCTATAATAAATACTAATTTAAATAATAAAAAAAGCCTGAAGATATTTATAAGGTGAGCTCCATCACCTTGTATCGAAACATGTTCAATGAGCATTTCATTGCAAAATATTAACAATATAACAATAAAAATTATATAAAATATAGGCAACTACACTACATATAAATACGCCGTATAATGATGTAAATATATTCATTGGTTTGAATCTATATTTAAATTGTCAAACAAACTTTGTAACTAGGAGATATGGGGGGGGGGAAACCTGCAGAAAGGCCCAATCTTTAAGACTCACTGCCTTAAAACCCAAATAATTCAATTATTTGTTATCTTCTTTCGAAAAATCGCGTACGTTAGGGTTTTCTTTGTTTGTCTGTTTTAGTCTACGTCACCCACAAGAGTTATGGAGAGAGAGAGGGAGAGAGAGAGAGAGGGGGGGAGAGAGAGAGAGAGGGAGGGAAAGAAAGAGAGAGGGTGAGGGAGAGAGAGAGCGGGAGGGAGGGAGGGAGAGAAAGAGAGAGGGTGAGGGAGAGGGAGAGAGAGAGAGAGAGAGAAAGAGATGGGGGAGGGAGAGAGAGAGGGAGGGAGAGAAAGAGGGAGAGAGAGAGGGAGAGAGAGAGAGAGAGAGAGAGGGGGGGGAGGGAGAGAGAGGGAGGGAGAGAAAGAGAGAGGGTGAGGGAGAGAGAGAGAGGGAGGGAGGGAGGGAGAGAAAGAGAGAGGGTGAGGGAGAGGGAGAGAGAGAGAGAGAGAGAGAGAAAGAGAGGGGGGAGGGAGAGAGAGAATCACCACACAACGACGGCTGATTGAGAATAGCGGAACAGCGAAACGAAGGCAATTGCTGTGAATCAGTGGCGAGTAAGTGGTCCTTCTCTGCTGCTCCGACAACATCCTCTGACCCTTCAGCCTCCTCTAGGAAGGAGTTCGGATATGTGTAGAAATGATCACATAGGCCCTAGGCCTAGAAGGATGGTCTTAGGGAAATACTTGGTGGCCGCACGAAAGCCTATGTTGAAATTAAAATGATCAGGGATTTCATACTAATACACAGAGTATGAATATTACATACCATTACTAAAATAATCAAGCAAACAAATAACAAAATTAGCTAACAGGCATGTTTCATTGAAATAAGGTAATAAAAACTCAACATATTGAACTTATGGAATCGAGGGACTCGCAGGTATCATAGGCAACTGTATTGAAACTCAAAAGCTTAATCCCAAAGCTAAGGTGCGTTTAGCATTGCACTAAGACACATCTCAATGTCCAATTAAAAAGGAAATAATACACACTTACATTCTCCAAACCAGGATATGTTCAATCGTTATGTTTAACGTTGTGTATTTATTACCATAATACAAAATACTATTTACAGTCCTACCTTATACATTAACTTCTTTATTGTGCTAAAATTACAATCTGCCTTATTAGGCAATAAGATATTGAGATAAATGCTCTCATTCATACCATATTTACAATTCATCATTCACTCGCTCATTCATGCAATATTTACAGACAGCCCAGAGGCCTCGCAAATACACATGTTTGTCACCTCCCTCACATGCGAAAGAGGAAGCGGATTCTTGGGAAGTCCCCCATTCTCCTCCGTCAGCCACGTCATGTGCCAGTGGAGGCTGATCAAGAGCGCGAGAGCCACAGACTCTCAGGACATGATTGGAGAAACTGGCCATTGCCAGGACTCCCACTGTCACCCATTAATAGCAGGTCACGAGACCACTGCCGTTTCAGTCTCCGACGAAGATTATAGGGATGAGTGGTGCAATGCAATAACTGTGCTACGGGATTAGGGTGGCTGGATAGGCTACTATGGAATTTCATAAACTTGGAAGGGATGAGTTCAAGAATGTAGGGTATATTAAGATCGTTATGAAGCATTTTGTTGCTGACGTAATACCCTTTTTATTATTATTGTCCCTACATTTGCTATTTATCTCAGGACTTTTGATTGAAAGGATTGAATACGCTTGATGTTTGACTTTTTTCATGTCCCCCATAGTTCTATTCCGTATGTGAAGATTGTCTTAAGTATAACTTGGTAGATTAGTAATTTATTTTCTATGGAAAGATAGGATGTCCTTTGATGTAGTCTGTACAGTTGTCCAAAGCGTCTGTTTACTTGTTGTCTTTTTAGCCACATCGTTTGGAACCCGCATGTGGGTTCCAGGTCATTCGTTTGTCAAGATGGAAGCCTAAGTACCGTACTGTCTCGGATAAAGGGAGAGGAATAGAATTAAAATAAACTAGTGGACAAGACTTGCAACAAAGGGTTAAGGTAACGTGGGAACATTTTGCTTCTTCAGCTGTTGTGATGTGAGTATGGTTTTGATGAGATGTGAGGTGTGAAAGTATGGGAAAGATGCAGAGCAAATTCCTCCGACCTATCCCCATCCGAAACCGCCCAGGACCCAGCATCACGATGGAGTGGGTGAGAAAAGGATGATACTTTAGGATTTTGTTGGTTACATTCCACAGGGAGTTATCCCTGGTAGACAGAGAGGAGATGTGAAGAATCGGAACTGAAGGATGCCAATCGGCAGTACTGATTGTACGAGCGGCGATCAGCAGGATGCCGGATCACTGCCACACTGTTTTGAAGTGGCGTTAGGATTGGATTAGATCTTTGAGATGCTGAGGTAAACGATTATGATTGTGAATTTTCGGATGACGGTGGAGCGACGATGCCTCCCAAGCCGACCCCTAACCAGAGTAGTGAAAGAATGAACTGCATCGTCTAGGTTTTCAGGGGCATTTTGAGGTCGACGGAATCCATAAGAAGCTGTCAGAAGTGGTCCCAGTCAACTGGGCCCCTAATAAATGAAGGAGGAGGTAGTTTGTGAATTGGTCTTCGGGAAATGGTTAATAATAAAGGACTATGATCGGAGGAGAGGTCATCGAGGCGCGTGAGTGAATAGTTTATTGTTCCCAAACTATTGTGGAAGAAAAGGTCAAGGAGATCTGGATTTCGGTTGGGATGTGATGGCTAGTAGATGGCTGTGTCAGGAGAAATAGCGGTGCAATGTTTCCGTGTGAGTGCTGACAACTAAGTCTGGCCCCCAAAATTGGTGCTTCGCATTAAAGTCCCCACCCAGAAGGAAACAATGTCCGACCTTAAACATAAGCTAAATGAACTAATAATCAGTAATATAACCAGTTTACATTAAGATTCATACAGCAAAACTATATACGCATTACATACACTAGTAAATTATAGTGGATCTAATGGAGTTTCCTTTTATGAACCATTCACTGAGCTTATGAAACTATATATTTAATATATTATTTATAATCTCATGTATACGTTATTTAAAACTGAACACCACATTTAATAACAGCTCTTCCCAATTTCACTCCGAAAATTCATCACAAACTCTAGTTGTTTTCCACATCCACCGATTGGTAGATTTCCGTGATTGAGCTACCCACGGTACAGCTCAAGTGCTGGCGGCTCTCATTTTGATTTATAACTGTAAAATGACCTAAATCTACCCATAGTAGAATCCAAAAGTGTTAGTTTTCGTTTGGAACAACGCACCGATACATTATTAACTTGCAATTAGCATACATAATTGCCACAATTAAATGATCAACTAGACCGTCTTCCTTGAATATTAAAATGTCAAACCTTATTGCTGCTATCCCCTCACTCGGAAACGACTTGGTATATTCCGCCACTGCAGTGAAGGTTGTTATTAAAAAACATTTCAAGTCACTGGAAATAAATTGTGAATTCACAGTCTGGCTATCGATAAACATAATAATAATAATGAAAATAAACATAATCCCTTTACGGATTTAATCATAAGATAAAAAAAATTATAATTGTAAAACGATCCTTTCTCTGCTTTGGTTTTACAGTAAGTCCACGAGAAGACGACAGCCAAGTCACAATTTGAAAATGAGTCTTGCTACAAGCTTCGGACTCTGGATAATCTTACGAAAAGAGAAGAAGCAAGAAAAACAGATTAAGGATAAACCTCACCAAGATCACCCGACACATCTTCTTGAGTGGCCATCTTGTTCGCAAACTAAACATACATAATCGTCAATTGACGTCTGTTCCTCCTGGCTAGAAAAAAAAATTTAAATAAAATACAATTTTATAGACGCATTGTCCACCGGTCACAGTTTTTTAAGGTTGTTAGAGTGCTAGTTTGAAATTACTGATAAAATTGATTCGCTTACCTTAAAATGTACAGGTCTGGAGTATTGTTCTACCTGAGGCAATCATTGGACAGAAGGCTAATTTGGGACTAGGAGGTGATTTCTAAAGGAGAGACACTTCTGATGACTGAAAACATAAAAACTAATTAATGTCTAACTTCACGCTATATGGACGTCGTTTTGATGTTATTAATTAATTATTAACTTCATTTGGTATGCTAGATTGGGATAGTGGAGGAGTGGAATCCCCATAGTGCTTAAAAAACAAAACATATACCTGAGGTTCACTACATATTCCCCAAACTCAACTTACTTCTAATAGTTAAAAAATATCATTTCCATATATATGATGACCTAGACAATAAAGAAAGTATAGCCAATAACTAAGTCATTAGCGTCTTTTCAACAACTTTAACTAATTTATCATTCTTTAATTTTCTATTTTTTATTGATCTTATGTAACTTGACATCCAAACACCTAATGCAATATGAACGCCAATGTTGTCTCAGACCATCTACCAGCGCGAGGCACAAAAATTAAATAAATAAAATAGAATAAGGCGTGCCTCAAGAAAGTAATCTTAGCCCCTTTCTTAATTCACTCTATTCATTCAATTACCCACATCTACACAGGGTCCATTCACTACGTCCTTCAATTTAACACAGAAGTATTATAATTTTATAATAACATAACAAGGTGAAATCACATAAACTGCGGATATAATTTAAATAATAAAAATGAGCCTGGCCCTTCGTGGCAGTCAGAATCATTAGAAACGCTATCCTCATTGCTTTCGACATGGAAACCCACTCAAGACCAGTATTCATCCCTTGACGGTGAAATGGGAGCTATTGAATATAAATCCTATCCAATTTACCTCAATTTCTTTCTGCCATTTTCTTAAGGTTGGTATATTGGACTGTTGTGTACTTCGGTTTGAATCTGACTTTCGAGCTGAAGTGTTTTTTGAGGTTTAAATTATTGTTAGCTTTCTTGCTAAAAGAATACATAGTTAATATTGATATATACTAGACTGGTGCATATTTTGTGTGTGTTAACTTAAACCTAATGGTTTTACAATTCCTAGCAGTGATCCTTAGTGTTATAGAATTTCATGAAAAGATATATTTAAAAAAAAAACCTTTTACTCTCTCCTGTATGTAAATTTACTAGGCTAATCTTTCAGAACATGCAAGTATTCATAAAATGTCCAAATAATCGCTTTTAAAAAAATCTATGAAAAAATGTACAAAACGTAAGGATTGCATTCAATGAGATAAAATGATGGAGGGAAATGAAAACAACAACAATACATATGTCACAAAAAAAAAAAGGTGCTCTAGAAGATAAACAGAAGCAGACCGAAATTCAGACATGTCCCTATCTCTGCTGGCTGTATTTTGGGGAGCAGTAAGATATAATTTTCAAGCATAACAAATCATTTCTAATGTGGCATTCGTTTGCATTTTTTTTTTTTTTAAACATCACTCGGCATGTGATTCTTTATGATAGGATAACCACGTGGAACGACGTTAATATTTCATCACAGAAGAAACATAAATAAGCTATACATATTTGTAAATATAGATTAGGTTCACATAATTAAATTATTATTATTTCTTTTTAATTCTAAACTATCATTTCTAAAACTTGCATCATGCCTAACATAGCTAGAAAATTATATTTAAATGTTTTAGAGGCAAATAAGGAATTACTATTCAATTTTTTATTCAAAGAAAGATAACAATGAACAAGGAATTATTTTAAGACGAGAAGCAGGCATTTGACAACTTATGGTACACTTGACTTCATGAGAAGTCATTTGGCAAGTCAGGCTATCAGCTATAAGTGATGATCTAGGAGACACATGTGATCATTTTTCTAGTTCTAGATGTTCTAACACTCCAAAGAGTAAAAAAAGATCGTCCTAGAAGCACATCTAATGTATGTCTAAAGTTGTAACTAGATTACACTTTTACCAACTGGGACATAAAACCGTGAAGCCAAAAAACTGGGAAGATGAAAAAAATAAAAATGATAGTTGTCTGTACTAGTATGTAGTCTGTAAGGATGTAGTGTGTGGTTTATTAGTCTTCCATAATTTAAATTATTATCTTTTAGGATTTGGTTAATTGGCAGCTTACTAATTTTAATTACTCAGTGTATTATTTTGTGTTATAAAGTTTGGTACGGCAATGACAATGAGACCTTGTATTGCTGCTCGGTTAAAAAATATTACAAGGAGCAATTTTTGTAATCTATTTCTGAACGTTTTAATCAACGAGTTACTCGTGGCTGAGTGGGTTTGACCTAGACGACATCACCCATCTGAAAATAACGATTCGCTGGGATTTCAGCTAACTGTTTTTCCAAACCCAAGGAATGAAAGTTAATGTTCGTACGCATTATGTACATATACAACCGTAAGCAGTTTTTGATAACTTTATAATTACAATTAACTCTCAAGTATGTATCTGCCTACTCCGTTCTCTGTTGGGGAACAGCAACTGTCAGGCATTCTTCACCTAATTTTAAATAGGTAGGCAGGAGGGTGTGCACTCCAAAATGTTAACCATTTACTTAACATAAGACGTACATAGAAATGAATAAAAAGTTTATTTGGTTTTGTTTACATAAAATATCAATATTTCTGGCGTACTCAATAACTGTATAGATGGTATGCTGGTTGAAAGCCCGTTCCTCGAAGGGTTGCAAGAAAAATTCAGTTGAATGTGTCACTAGCAACTCAAAATGTCAGATACTGAGGTACATGGCCAGTTTCTTCAATCATGTCCTGGGTGTCTGTGGCTCTCCGCTGGCTCTTATCCAGTGACGTGGCTGGCGAAGGATCGTGGGGTACTTCCCAAGACTCCGCTTCCCCCTTCGCACGCGAGGGAGGTGACAACCATGTAGACTCGGGGGGTTTCTAGGCTGTTTGTATATACAGTATGAACGAGCGAGTGATTGAAAATTGTAAATTGGTATTAATTATAAATTATAATAATAGATGAAGATCGTTTATCACAATTACTTATAGCCCAATGAGGCAGATTGTAATTTTATCATAATAAAGTTGTTGTTAATCAGACCAATTTGAATCGGTAATTACCATAATCGTTCGATTAGGCCTACTTTACTAAATATCATATTGGATGTGCCCGTCACAGTGTACTTATGGGGTTGAATCAATTAGGCATCGTAAAATTGGCATGATTTAACTGGTCAATAGTCTTATCGAGCTTAGAAATAAATTTGTTAATTCATAGTAATTTTTAATATATTTTCATATCGATATTTTATTTTACTAGCACAGAAGAAGGACGAGGAACGATCAAGACTTCATATTCCATTGTAACAATCAATAATTATGTGTGAAATCAGAAAAAAATTGTAAAAGAACATCTCCCCAATCAAACTGAAACCTACATAAACCGATTACAAAAAACCTATCAACGAATATTCGGTTTAGTCAAATATAGCAATTTGCCCAAATCGCATATGATCCATGGGTGGCCAAAATACTAAATTATTATTAAGTCAGAATATCCTTAGTTTTTATGTAAAACGTTTGAGATAAATGTTTTTTTCCCGCACCCTTCATATCCCCTTGTTATTAAAAATTATAGAATTCAATATACATTCTATATAAATAAATCTATTTACAATAGGTCAATGATTGACTACATTTTATACTATTTTTAATACTTTACACTGTGATTCGCGATTGTTACAAAAGTATAATACACATTATACATTCATTGTCTAAATATGTTTAAAAAGTGATGGAGCTCACCTTATGAATCATAAAACGTAAAACTAACTTACATCTAACAGACCATATCCCCGACATATTGTTATCGATGTGGGAAGGGTGGTGTGGTAATAGTGTTAAACACTGGGTTTGTTAGGTGTTGCCACGAATTAAAATAATTGACGTATCCCCAGTGTATGAACTTGCCCACTGACGGCACACCAAGCAACGAGTGCAGGCCAGCGTATTTTAACCTCTCGACAGAGGTATGTCTGACCACTTTTCTCATGATCCAATTATGAAATTGGTGGCGACTTTTAGCAACTTTTAGTATTTAGTCTTAGACTTTTAGTATTTCAGTCGATAAGATGATTCATACTTTTTCTATTATGTTACTAAAATGGGTAGAGAAATGGAGATGCCTATCCATTTTTATACCCAGATAGAGTACATTGAGAAAAAAACCGGTGAGTTCTCTTGCCCTCCTATAGTATAGGATTTTGGCAAGACTTTTTTCTTTTTTTTAGGAAGAATATTACGCAGTCTTTCATTCATTCATTCACAGTGATTTTAACTTATATAATTTAGTATTATTATTATATATTATAATATTATATTACTATATTACTATATTATATAATATAATATTATAATATAGTATTATAAAAATTAGTAAGTTTAACTTACCCAGTCTGTCACTGATTACATTACTACCTGGCTCAGCCTTTGTAAGACCTCTTTATGTAATTAAGCCTAATCATCGCTAGTTATATATATATATACATTTAACATTTTTTTTTATGGAATCATATTTAATTCTACATCAACCGGAATCTTTTAATACATTTTGAACATTATAACATTCCAGAGAACTTATAATTAGCGTCGAGCTTATAATTCCTAATTAGTGAAGGGCGCTGTGTAGAGAAAATATCTGATATGACATTAACGTTTCTGGACTATGTGCAATCATATACCAGATGTGTGCACAGGGCAAACAATCAGATTGAGATTAAATGATTTTGTAGGGACATCACACAGAATGCCCAAGGTAATTGTCATCCTTGTAAGTTAGACACGGGTATCAAAACAGTCCAAACAGTGATGAAGTACAGCTTACCTCCGAATCACTTATTTAACAAAATATTGTCTAAAATCGGGCTATTTGATATTTGTGGCAAATCGTTCTTCAGAAGAAATTATGAATTTTTCATTTAATTTCAAAGATTTAAACATTTCCAATCAATGACCTCCAGAGATATCTGACAATTTTAATCCCAAAATATGCTAGTTAGACTTTTTGACCCTGATTTGTGCCCTAATATATTCTGAAGGGTTTTTGAATGTTGCAATACTGCAAGGACGAAGAGATGCCCAAGAGATCTCTCATTAATGCATTTCCATTGAAAAAGTAATTGCTTGATTTTATTTTTTTTTATTTAAGTCGTGAGTGTTCCATTTTTTGGAAATAACCAAACGAAGAATAATTGACACTAGTACTTCACAACCCCGAAAAGTAATACTTGTTAAAATATATATCAATTTTTTCATTTTTATACTGTTTATAGCAGGTCACGATACCACTGCCGCTTTGGTCTCCAGGAGGATTAGGTTAAGTACAACAAACTTTGATTGCATAGGATATAAAATTATTTCTGACATTGTCCATACTTTTTTATAACTATCTACGTATGTAATGGTTACGTGTTAATTGTACCAAAAATGAATGAATATTTAATTAAAATGAAACGTTTGTTTGCCAATTATTGTCAAATTATTTTTCTTTTTTGTTATTTTATGTTTTTTTCTTAAACCAATTGATTTTCACCGGGTTATTAGCACTTTGTTATATTACCAATAACTTTACAGCATTAACAATTTGTATTTGTGATAGATCACTAAGTAAACTAGTAATAAGTAAACTACACAAAAAAAAAACTATCAAATCCCGTTTTTATAATAAATTTATTTGTAATATTTTATAATGTTAAACACGATTTTATTTTAGGAAAATTAGAGGTAATTACAACTGAAGAACTGCCTGTAATTTAATTTTTCGATGTTGAATAAAAATTTACTTAATGTATTTCATGATAAATTTTTCGCGATAACTGTGTTACCGAAAAATCGCTCGTTTGTGGTACTATTTAATTATGACCAACGAAATGAACACAGCTGTCAGAAAAGTATGCTAATCTTAGATATTATGTCTTTCTCAACCTTGAGATGGATCAATACAGAGTTATTGCAAACACATTAATTTGGAAAATACAACAATATAGAAAACAAAATCTCAGAATATCTATAATTCAAATATTCATTGTAAACTTCATATTCACTGTCCTTCATAAAAAGTAGCGCACTTAAAAAAATTCAAATATTTGCTTCCTAATAGAATAATTTTGGCTTTCAATTCATTTTGAATTGTAATTAAACGGTTTTAGTTATAAGAGGCTAAAAATATGAAGGAAACGCCCTATAAATATTGAATAAATTTATTTTTAAAAAAATATATAGAAATTTCCATTTGTTGTGTAACTTATCTCTAAAAATTTACCAAACAACAATTGTTTTAAGTTTTTTTTTTCAATTAAAAATCGTTTTAATGATCGATCAAGTAGCCCATGTTGTGGCTTTAGTGGATACGGTCGAAGGAAAAGTTTACAGAGGAACTACACGTAGGGAGACAGGTTCAAGTCGGCCGCGAATGCCAGAGCCAAAAGATGACCGATTATTGTACTACACACTCTTCGGAATCGGTATTCAGCTGCTACAGAGACTGCTCAACTTCTTCGTACATCTCAGAACCAACACCTGTTGAAAAAAAGAATTTCTGAAGTAAATTTAAACCTTCTATCAGCATCAGGGGCATTATCAACCACAGAAAATCATCGTAACTCGTTTGGGATTCACTCGGAAACACTTTGTGTGAAAACAAATAGAGCAACGTGCTGTTTTGAGGTGAGTCACGCTCTTCTCATTATACACCAGATCGACAACTGAGAGTAGACCAAGCGCCTGCTGTGCGCTGCACTGAGTGTAGAATTTCTCGAATGGCAGACGCAGGGCTCTACGATGCTCTTTGGTCAACAAGGGCTCTGACGTGCTGGTCTCTGAGGACATAATAAATTCACGTCACAAGTCTTCTTCTAACAGTTTCTGCATATATTGCTACTCCCCGGTTTGTACGAAGAAGTTTAACAGTCTCAGTAGCGGTTGAAAACCGATTCCGAAACGTGTCTAGTAAAATAAACTGGTCATATCTTGACTCTTTCACTCAAAATGAAAAATTAAAGGTTGTAGTTGGCTTTCAATCTCATTGGCGGTTTCTATTCAAGCTATTATTAATTGAAAACCACGAGTCTCGGTCACTAGAGACCTGTATTGCATTTATTAATGTCAAACTAAATCAAATAACCGTAAACTGGGTGTGATGTCAAATATTAAGAAGTAAATTAGCTTTGGATTATTGATATATGATATATTCGTATATATGATAAGATTAACTTTTAGGTGTTGATTCCTGGTTTAATGTCAGCTGAGTAGGTTGTCCTGGTTGCAAAATTACCACCAGAAGATATATTTTTAATATATTTTTTATGATAAATTCAGCCTAATCAACAGACACATAGTGGGACGAAAGTTTTGATTTTATTGCGCATTATTTTATTCTTTAAAAAATATCACGATTTATTCTTTAAAATTACTTATTGCCCAATAAGGCAGATTGTAATTTTATCTGTAATAAAAAAAATATTAATAAATATTTTTCCCCCAAAAAAATGTTGTCTATTTATTTCTTGATCATATAGCTATTAGAGTATATCTATCGATCATCACATTTCTTCTTTTTCATCATCGTGATCTTCTTTTACCCTTTTTTCTTGACTTTTGGCCCTATGCGACTGGTGCAAAATCTTTACCCTTGCTCTTGAAAATGATATCACCAGATCGTAGTTAATGAGCAATTTATTTAACACAACTATGTAACAATCTGTCCTTGACGTTTTAATAGTCTATGCAAGTTTTTACTTTTAAGATTTGCTTTTTGGCATCTTAGGATTTTCCTATTATGTGTTGTTTTGGACCCACGTACTAATATAAAAGGTAACACATACATGTGTACTTTGTTTAACGTTCTAAAATACTAAATTTGTTGACGCTATATAAGAACTAGGAAAAGTAGCCTGGAATATGAAATGATTGCGATTTATTGGCATTGAAGTTATTCCAGTGATTTAGTTGTATGTTTTTTGTTTCGATTTCTTACATATAAATATCCTAATAAGGCAGATTGTAATTTTAGTACAATAAAGAATTAATAAGTAAAGTACATATAAATACTTATATTTACATACAAACAAATACTACTAAATATTTTAGTTTTTACGTATTAATTGTATTTATGTTTTCTGGCAACTGTATGTAATAAGCCAATCCACATGAAGTGGAATATAAAAATTCTCTCCCTCTCTCTCTTTCTCCTTCTATATTTTGATATTTATGGGAAAGCGAAAAATTTCCTGGTTGTGTTGTAATCATTGACCCTAGACACTGATTTAGTCAGTGTACAATCGTTCCCAGTTTGTTTTTAAGCCGTCTTCTAATATCTGTTTCTCTTTCCTCACAATTTGTTTATGTTGAGAAGATTTTACAATCCAAGTCAATCGTATAAGTAATTTGTAGAAGCCTCTAAAAGGTTCTAATTGAATAGGGGATGCAATTTAAAAGAATTAGTACTATTTATTTCCCACATAACTACGATGTTCATATCTTTACATGTTAATATACATGAGCAGCAGCTTCTACGAAGGTGAATTTTTTCAAAGATTTAACATCAACTAGTGTCAAAACTAGCTTAAGTTGATAATTATATTATGAATGGTGTAGGTGCCAACTTGTCAATTTTATCTTTGATTATCCATGTTACTGTATTGTTTGTTTCTTTAGTGAATTGAAATTTATAATGTGACAATCCTAATCTAGTAGAGGGAGGATTATCATTTTACCAGAACACAAGGGTGAAGTCATATAATTTTATAGGGACGATATTACAACTAAGAACACATTTCGACAAAAGGCTGACATGGAACCCACCCACGAGGCTGAAAAGACAAGAACTAAACAACGCTTGGGGCAACTGTACAGACTACTTCAGTTTTATAATGTTCGCTTTATATATAATATTTATAACCTTACTAAGAACAAGTAAAAGGGTCTTGAGCAGAACTGTATACTTGCCCCGTGACTTCATGGAAGTCACTAATGGTTCCTGTTATTTTTAGGTAAGCAGCCCCATCCCTCCAAGACCTCCCTCCCTCTTCCCAGAATCGTATCCTTTTCTTATACGTCACGTGTACATATGTCTCAGCTTTAGCCCCAGACGCCACTTGTGCCTAGACCTTCTACTCAGTATGTAGTAACGTAACTTAATATTTGTATACACCACTGTTTTGATTCTGTTTCATAATAAAGCTTTTCTTTCTTTTCTTTTAAAAAACTCTCCTCTACTAAGATTATTCAACTTTTTATCCCATCTCTCAATAGAAAATAAATTACTAATTTACAAAGTTATACTCAAGCCAATCTGGACAAACGGAATAGACCTGTGGAGGATAGCGAAAAATGGAACATAAAGGGTATCGAATCCTTTCAATCAAAAGTCCTAAGGACAATAGTTAATGTCCCTTATTACATCAGCAATAAAACCCTTCATAAACATCTTAATATACCCTACATTCTTGAACTCATCCCTTCCAAGTTCATAAAACTCTATAGTAACCTAATCCCCTAGCACAGTCATTTCACTGCGAAACTCATCCCTATAATCCTCCTCGGAAACTGAAACGACAGTGGCCTCGTGACCGGCTATAAATGCGTGACAGTGGGAGCCCAGGCAATGACCAGTTTCTTAAATCATGTCCTGAGCGTCTGTAGCTCTCGCGCTCTTCGCCAGCCTGCACTGGCTCGTCTCCCGTGACGCGGCTGTCGGAGGAGCGTGGGGGACTTCCTAAGCCTTCGCTTCCTCTTTCGCATGCGAGGGAGGTGACAAACATGTGGACTTGGGAGGCCTCTGGGCTGTTTGTAAATATTGCATGAATGAGCGAGTGAATGATGAAACTAAGGGAAGTAATCTTGTGGGTCCCTTCATCAATCTAGAGATGGAAGTTTCACTTAGTAATCCAATGATGATGAAAATAAAAACAGTGCATAATTTATTAGTAGATTACCCTTTTTCTAGCCATGTTGTTTTTACACTTGTATCAATGTATCAGCGATGCTGTCCTTTTAGGGTGTCACAGACAGCCAACGGCACTTCTACAGCAGATTTGAGGTACATTATCACGTCATGCTCACACGCTTGTTAATCTTCCTTATCTCCAGGAGGCAGGAGAATTGGATGTTCTTCCAGGTAGCTTTCTACCTTCCGTTGTCGCCACGCATTGTTTGCTCTTGGTTATTGTCCCAAGTCCCTGGCAGTGGGAGTGTAATTTCACTTGTGATCATTCCAGTAAGTAAATTTTTTTTATACATCTTGCTCATTTTCTTCCAGGCACTTTACGTTTGACTGAACCACAGTCAAGTTTTTACTTTTGCCCATGTTATTGACCCACGTAATTCTTTACTGCATCTCTCAAAACATAATTTTCCTAAGGAAGAAAGGCGTAAATAATCCTATGGAAGTACCAAATGTCGGAGAAATACAAAATACTCTTGCCAAAGATGTAGATAATAGCATCGAACATATTTATGTGATGTGTACAATGCGCTAAAAAAACGCTTGTGATTCCGGAGATTCAGGTTAATAGTGATATTTTCGATTATGTTAGTCTCGTTGTTGTGATAAATGAATTCGGGTTTTTTTTTATGAACGTCATTATATTTTATACTAGTTATTGTTCTATTTTGGCTATTCTACGAAAGAAACTTACATAAAACCAATAAATGCATAGTACATTAAGTAATACATTATTTTTAATGTTCTTTAACAGTATGTTTGGTGTTGAACACTAATACGTTATTGTTTAATGTTCTTGTGATTATTTAATAATAGTGTTTAATGTTCTTCAAAAACAAATTAACTCCAAACTTCATTAAAACACTTAAAAAAAAAACACGAAAGTTTGCTCTTTACCTGTGATATACGTGCAATTATTGGTGTTTGAAAAACGCATGTGGCTAACAAATCTTCATAAAATTCTTTATGCTAAGCTAATACAAAACAAGATTCATGAGATATAATTTCTGGATTACAATGTATACGTGAATGTTTCTTGTCATTTGCATCTCCGTAACTACGAAAAATGTATCTCCATTTCATATTTTAATCAGTATAAAAGAGAATTTGTCTAAGATAAAACAATAGTTGCATGAAATTGCATTCCTTATGTGATCTTTTTTTCTGGTTCGATATGTATGGCTGGGATTTTCCCGGCTCCTCCAGCCAATCTCCTAGAGTATGAAGGATCAAGGCAAGGACCTAACCTATTTTTCTTTTGCTCTCTAGCTTCTCTTGCTGCCAACTGGAAATCTGAAATAAGATTAGTCAAGAGCAGCTTCTACTGCTCTCTTGCTCAAGCCCTGAATGTATAAAATCAAAATCCGTTTGAGATACTACTGGCTCTCGCGCTCTTGGTCAGTCTCCACTGGGTTGTATACAGTGAAGCGGCTGACGGAGGAGCGTGGACTTCACCAAGGCTGCTTCCTTATTCGCAAGCGAGGAAGGTGACTACCATGTGGATTTTTCTCACAAAATATAAATATATATAAAAGTTAATCTTATATATATTTAATATTTGAATTATATATATTCTGAGATTTTTGTTCTATTTTCCCATTAATTTGTGTACAATAACTATATTAATCCAACTAAAGATTGGGAACGACGTATTATCTGAAGCTTACCACACTTCTTTGACATCTGTGTTCGATTCGTTGGTCCTCATTAAATAGCATCTCAAACGAGTGATTTTTCAGTAACACGGTTACCAGGAAAAATCTTGAAATACTTTAAGTAAATTTTTAATGAACATTAAAAAAATTAAATTAAAGGCAGACCACCTAGAGGGTGATAATCTCTAATTTCAAATTAACTGGTATATAAAAGAGCTAAGCCCAAGAAAGGAAAAAAAATAACTTCTTAAGGGTAGAGGAAAGTTTTAATGATGCAACAGTAAAAGTTCTTGGAAAAATTTTATAAATATATTCTGAGAAATAAGGAGGAAAAGTTGTTAAAAAAAAAGGATTATTTTTATGGAGTTAAGATGAATTTTTCCTAAACAAAGTCGTGTTTAGCATTTTAAAATATTACAAACTTATTATGAAAATGAGCTTCGATCATTTTTTTTTGTGTAGTTATTATTACTTGTGATCTATCACAAATAAAAATTGTTAATGGTGTAAATTTAATGGTAAAGTTATTGGTATGCTATAAAAAGCATAGTTTAATAAAAAGTGCTAATAACCCGGTGAAAATCGATTGGTTTATGAAAAAACACTTTATCTAGGAAAACATAAAAGAAAAAAAAATAGTAATATCCAGCATCAACTGACAATAATTTGCAAAAAAAGTTTCATTTTAATGAAATATTCAATCATTTTTGGTACAATTAACATAAACCCATTATATACATAGGTAGTTACAATAAAGTATAAACAATGTCAGAAACAGTGTGAAATAACAAATAAACTATATCCTATGCAGTCAAAGTTTGTCGTACTTAATAGAATTGTGTATCAGAGACAATCTGTAAAAGAACACCTCCCCAACCTAACTGAAACCTATATAAACCGATTAAAAAAAATATATATTAACAAATATTCTGTTTAGACAAATTTAGCAATTTACCAAAATCATTTATGATCCATGGGTGGAAAAAGTATAGCAAGCGGTGCAAGTCGTTAACTGTTCATATATTCATTGGTTATTGCAAAAAACTGAATTATTATTAAGTTAGAATATCCTTAGTTCTTCGAAAATGTACTTGTCCTCTGAGTGATAACAGTTTCTTATCCTTTGATGATTTTCCTAAAGAACTAAAAGTTATGTTGCATAGAAAGAATTTCTGATTGACACTATTAGTCCCTGCTGATTTTAAAATAAATGTCAATTAAGTATTAGATCTGAATAATTTAGTATTAGAAAAAAATTGGAAACTTGCGATTAGTTAATTATAAGGGAAGAGAAGTTACGCTCTTTACAAAACAGAGAACACCGCGAGCTCTCAGTAGGGGTGCCGGTGTAGCCGACCCTGATTGTTGTTGCTGTTGAATGGTTGATAGTTAAGTGTGGAACACTCTTATACCATTCAGGGTGAAATTTTGGTGTGGTTTATTAAAAAATTATAAATAAAATTGTCAGTAGGAGTCTTCCTCGTTTAATGGTTGATCTAAAATACACTTCTCCCAATCTTTAAGTCTAGACTTTACCAGTATCAAATATTTTTAACGTTTTCTCCTTTGAATTTTTCAGTGAATGTCATTCACCTCTGCTTATTTATGTTATTTGGTTTAATCTTTTACGAATGACCACATTTCTACCCGTCACCAATAATTCCTTGTATCCTACCTCTTCAATGCTATGACCTTCTTCACTTTTACAATCTCCTTCGATTTCAAATCTTCAATAACATCTTGCGATAATAGATCCTGCCCTTCCAACCTGTATTTCCTATTTTACAAATCTGCTTCCTTTGACCGCTTTTTTCTTGACCGTGCCAAAAACAATTGGGACCATTTAAATCTTGACTTTACCAGTTCCTTAACTACCTTGAATCTACAATTTCTAACACAGGCCTACAAGAAAAAACATTATTTAGGCGCTGTCGGGAAAGGTTGAGCAATTGTCGGAGGTGAACAATTGTCGGAAAAGGTGAACAATTGTCGGATTGTTGTAGTTAATAACATGGACCATTTTCCATGTAGGCGTTAATATCTGACTCCATTTTTTGATAGGAATGTGTCCCGACAAGACACTTTGTTCAGGATGAGGTTCAGAGGTTCATAAAGAATAAGACCAGTTTTCAGAGTTCGGGCGAGAGACCGGCAGCGTAATAAGTACAAGTCGTCAGAGGTCTGCTAGAGGCTGTGTGGCAAAGTGCCGTCGTAGAGGTGTGGCATAGCGAGAGTAGATTAGCGGAAGGCTGAGTGGGCTTACTCCCAGGGGCCCCGGACCCCCTGGTGTAAGTGACCAGTCGTGCGGCTATGGAGACTAAGAGACAGAGTAACGACTCATAGGTGCGGCAGAGAGAGAGTGGGGCTCAGCCCTTAATTTCCTGGTCTTAAATACCATATCCCCTACCTAGTGAAAGGTGGAGTTGGCTGACAGGGGTATGTTTTACGATACCCAGGTGACCAGTTCCTTTTAGTTTTGCGACCGTTGGGATAAAAGGGTGTGTTTTTTATGGCTGCTAGGGTCTCACCCACTTGGGTTATTTGACCACCTATAGGTGCCCCTATGTCTACCTGGCTAGTCAGGTACCGTTTTATGACGGTGCCCCTCTGTTTACCTGCCTTGCTACAACTGCCGCATGGACCCTGGTTTTTATTACAAGAAGCTTACAAAGATTTACATAATATTATAATACACTATTTGCACCAGAGTATAGGGTGATTTACATATATGTTTGGCGCTCGCTACAGGTGCCTACGATTTTAGAAACAATTTTAGCTATATTTGGGGCACTGAATGTTAATGTGAAACCATATTTCTCTGTCTGCTCTACTTTTTTAGATTAATGTGCAGTTCTTCACGAAATTTACGATTCCAACTCTATTTTGTGCAATTCTAAATCACATATGCAAGGATTTGTTCTTGTATATTTTCCCTATTATCAGTCTGCTGTCCAGTTAGTTCCTGGAAAATCCACCAGCATCCGGTGACCTCCAACGCTTCAACTAGAGTTGACGATAGTTTTTGAGTTCTCGCTGTGCAGGGTAGATCGAAGTTGGTTTCGCATGATATTTGTGTTTAGGGAAGAGTTGTTATAAACTTAACCTAAAACGTACTATGTCGTGTTTGTATATTTGAATAGAAAAAAAAAATGATTCCAAATACAAAAAGTTGTGTAAATCATCCTGATGTGTTTTGTTACATATGTGGAGAACTAACGTCAAAGGAAAACAGAAAAACTGTTGGTTAATTTGTAAAGAGAGCTTATCTTGGATACTTTGGTGTTAGGCTGGTAATTAAGACAAAACCTGGGGACCGAATCACCTCTGTGAGGACTAGTGTTGTCCCTCTTATCGCACTTATGGTACGTACTATTGAAGGTATCAGTGATTATGAAGGGATGTCATAAATTCCTCAACGTCTCAACCAAGATTAGTTAAATGATCTCACTAGAGATGTCAGCCAGTCAAAAGAAGCTTCTGAATTAATAGCTTCCAGATGGAACGAAAAAAATCCTGGAACAAGGTACCAAAATCTCCTTTTACCTTACACGAGAAAAGGATCTGATACCCTTCTTCTCTCAACTAGACAATATTATATTTTGTCACAAAATTAGACGACTCCTGGAAAAAAAGGTCTTCCTGATTACTTGATGGAACCTATTTATTGACAGCTCAAAGCGAAGTTAGGAATGTGTCCTTCTATGCAATGGATTAAATATGGTTCAACATCAATTGCCCACTTAGCGAAAATGAAAGAGAATACAACCCCATAGCTTTGGTCTTGGAGCAGATAATGAACATCAATGCGTGATTGATTAGTGTGGACTTTCTCCTTAGGGCAGGAAAGTAGCCACACCAAATATTCTTGCGCCTTGTGCCTCTGGGATAGTAGAGACTATACGCACCACTGGGTTACAAAAGAGTGGTCAATGAGACAAAACATGGACGTTGGGGAAAATAATGTCATTAACAACCCCATAGTTGAACGAGGGCAAATTATCTTTCCTCAACTGCATGTAAAGCTTGCCCTAAAATGTTATATTTTAAATATTTGAGCTCCTAGGCTAAAACTAATGCCATATTTGAATTCAGGGCATCACAAAACTGATGGCCTTTGTAATTCATGTCCCTCTAATCATTAATGTTAATAGTTTCAATCTCATAATGTTGGCTCATTATAGGCATCACACATGTACATAGTTGCTTCATTATTGATAACCTTATCACATAATGTTTTATTTTAGCTAGACATACTTATTTGTTAATTTTTGTTATTCTTAAGTTAAAATGTCCAGGTGGAATAATAACCTCCTGCCCACAGAACTACAATGTGCAATGGTTTCTTCATCGCTCGCTCCACTACTCTCCGGAACTCTCTTGCTCCTAATATCCGACATACTTTATCCTTATCAACCTTCATAACCCTCCTATTCCAAAACCTCCTCACCATCCGGACACACGCTTGCTAGTTTGGAAATGATTTATTCATTATACTATATGTTCATGCTTTTATTCTTTGGATTTGTATTTCTTTGTTTATTATATATATCCAGATGCTTTGCTAGTACCTTCCTTTTAACTATTGTATATTTAGCAAGTTGTTTTATTTTAAGTTTTTCATTTAATGTTGCATTATATTTTACTGGCTTATGCAGACCCAATTGTAGCTTAATTTGATGAAATCAGTTTTATTTTATGTATCTATTAATTTTTTTTTCTTATTGAGGTTCATAGTTTATTTTTCATTATAATTTAATCGGTTTTTTTTGTTTGCCAGAAACAAATGTTGTGTGTGCTGCATTGTTATTCATTGCGGAACTTGTTCCGGAATAATGTTTTTTTTTTTTATTCAACTCTTTTCTATTCTACAGTGTTTTTCATTCCATCTCACTTCCCTCTCTCTAGTGTTGAGGGTGACCTGCCGAAGACACCGTGGAAGACATTGAGCCCAGAGGACGGGGGTGTACGGTTCATGCGCAGTGCTGCCCTCGGTGGCTATATAGCCTGCTTCGGCGGCGGGAGGCGGCACTTCCACCGCCCCCCACGAAGGATGACCACGACACTCTGCGCTCTAGCACTCGCCGTCTTCCTCGTACAGGTAACCCCATCTCACTCGTACTAATTATACCATGCCAGTTTCATATCTTGTCGTTTTATTGCACGTTACTTTAGGAACTGGGTCTTATTAGCGGCCGTAATTTAATGCATGATACTAAAAAAT
This sequence comes from Acanthosoma haemorrhoidale, assembly GCA_930367205.1. Lineage (NCBI taxonomy): Eukaryota > Metazoa > Arthropoda > Insecta > Hemiptera > Acanthosomatidae > Acanthosoma > Acanthosoma haemorrhoidale. Next base: position 82,745,960 of record OV884014.1, on the reverse strand, counting down.
AAAATAAAGAAACTGTTGAAAATTATACCATTCCAATATTTCCTCGTAGATTTCCTTGAAAAGTAAACCCACCACATAAATCCGTTAAGCATGAAAAAAAGTGTTTAGTGCAACTATCAAAATTATGGATACGTGGATGAATGACATCGGAACATGCGGTCCATTTTCCTTTCGGAACAAATTAAAAAACGAGCATTTCAACAAAAGTAAATGCAGATTTTTATTTTAGCACTACGATTTTATGAACAATATTTTAACTTCGTAACCCGGAAACATCTTTTTTGTATATACGGTACGTATAGATAGAAAATAATTTTATTCGCAAAACCATATGCAATGTGAAAAATACTAAGCAAAGGACACAGTTACAAATAAACTTCATCCTCCACAACCAAATTTTGCCAGACCTAATAAAATTTATATGTAACTAGGGAAGAGTAGGGTAAAAAACCCAGTACCTGATTATCTAAATGAAACTATAATAATACATATACTACTTATAACTAATTTATTGTTATCTTAACCTTAAAATTCAGTATAATGGAAATAAAGTATGGAATCAACGTAATCAGGGTACCAGGCTACATTTTTTAAGAATTGTTAAATAAATGCTGTTGTTTTTCCAATCGTTACTAATAAAAGTAAGGCCTTATTAATTTATATTTTTTTTACCAGCACATGCATTTCTATCAGCTTTCCTCATCAAACTTTACAAGTTTATACGGGATACCTGACGGAATTTTCGTTGCGGCGACGATAAATAAGATAGCTGTTAACAGTAATTAAAGCGCAATAATTCTGTGATTTGAAGTGAGGACAACAGATATCTGCATCCATACTCATTGGAACTAATTAAATGCAACATTTTGAAACCAATAATGCTCGGTCTTACTACCGACAATATCAATTTTTATGGCTTGTTTCATTTAAAAAAATAGTTGGGTTTTCCTCACATTACGCCACAGGTTTTACCCAATATGAATTTTTAAAGTGACATATTAATTATTACTCATACATTATTTACTCTAAAATATTTACAAGAGATCTATAGATTGACCGTTGATGCCTACAAGTTATTTGCAAAAACGGGATTTAATCTATTTTATCTATTTTAACTATGTTTGGAAATAACACAACATTATACAAGAAACTTAAGAACAACTATATCTTGACAAGATATGTGAGAGTTGCTTTTAGTTAGAATTGTTGCATAATATGAAAAATGAGAAAGTCATTTGACTTTTTTTTTGTAAGACGTTTCACAAGGAAGAAAAGTCTACCAATCTAACTCAATACACAACAACTATCATTAGCTAGTAAAATTTTGTGAAAAATACCTGAGCGTTTGATGATCAATGATGATAAACTGTCTGAAAATCATCCGAAACACTGGAAGCTGGACGGTGGAGCCTTCATTGAGAGTAGAGGGTCTTAATGTATTTAAAACCGAAGAGATCTAACAATAAGGCACTCTAAAACTTCTGACAGGTCAACATTCCAAAAGTTTTGATCCCACGTCAACGCACTTTTTGCTTTGTATTACCCCTTTTTTTTTGTCGTTGCATTAATGGCATTATCCGTTATTTTATTGTATTACTAATTTAATTGAACTGTTTTACAACTGTCATTATTGTGGAGATATATGGTATGAATGAGATCATTTATCACAATTACTTATAGCCCAATCAGGCAGACTTTAATTTTATCATAATAAAGTTGTTGTATATAAAAAAAAAAAATTATTGTGGAGAGATCGCTGATCGAAAATGGCATCTCATTTCTTCCAGTGATAGTTTCTTAACTGATAAATAATCATTGAAGTCGTTCAATGAACTGAAAACGATTTCATTTGTCATTCATAAACTATTCATATGAATACTATAGAACTTCAATCGATTTTCATCGAATTTCAAATCAATGATTTTATGAAAGATGTAAATAAAAAGAGAAATGTGTAATTCCATTCGGTCCACCGTATACTCGTCACCTCACACAACTTCACAATATGACACACAAATCTCTTCTCTTATATTGCAATCACTATCTTGCTCAAATTGTAAATTTAACTCTCCGAAATATTTTTCAGAGTTATCGTCAATGTGTAACAACGAAAATCTTCAGGACGTATGAATAGCAAAGCTTCAAATCCTCAAATTTATATAACAATTGTTTCAATGGAATTAGGGAAATAAATAGAACAAATTCAAAGGATTTGTTTTTAAGAGTCAAGCTGCTATAATCTTCTAATTCGCTCCATGTACATCAAGTGAAGAAAAACAAATTATTTACTTCATAGCTGTTTAAGTTCTAGTAGAGAATTCATCAACATTGAAGATGTAATAGTAAAATATTATAAAGTAACTAATGCATTTTATGTATATGTTATGAAACATTCTGATTCGCAATGAGCATATAAATTTGTTACTTTCTAATTTAATAACTTTTTATAAAATTAACAACAAATTATATGATATACAACAACAAATTATATATACATACGTCGTTTCTCGCCCTTTTCTGGGATATACAACATTAATATGTAAGTATCTTGCTTAAAAGTCTGATTGAGATAAAAAACACTGTTTAGAAAAAACAAATCTGAGAATCTTGAGATCCAGCACCTCTTTAATTCAGCTATCCTGAAAATTGACCATGTTATAAACGGATCACGATAGCAAAACAATTCCCGCGCCACTAAACACTGAACGAATGATTTTTGAATTTTCAGCGTGTGTGGTTTTTAAAAATTGAAAACACTATCAAACTGTAACAATCGGACATTTCTTACTGTCTATTATATGAAACATTAATTATAAGATTAATAATAATGCTACTGAGCACATTACGTTTCGCAATGTTAATTCGCTTGCATGAACAATCCATCTGTCATTCTTAACCTGGTAATGCTTAAAAAGGTATCAGAAACGTCATAAGGTTTACCTCGGCCGCTTTCTGAAATTAATATTATGCTTGCGATTATTTGCTGAAGATGAAGACGATGGGATCATGAAAAAAAAAAAAAATTTAAAGATAAAATTTCTGCTTAAAGTAAAGTAAATTTTATTCTTATTTAAAAAATTATAAATATGGAACTAATAATTTGTGGGATTTAGGGATTAATTTGTATTATCGCTTTGGTGTTAAAGCATTGCAAGTTCCATACCACCACGATCCGGGCTTTGGTAGCCGTTACAATTAATCTCGGAATTTCATTGTAGTATCACCTGTCAGCTGTTATCCTAAAACGTAGTTTGGCTAGAGCCTTATGTATATTTTTTGTTTACTTTATTCATTAATTGAAAGCTGTCAATAGCGTCACAGCAAGCGAATGTGATTTAAAAATGATAATAAATGACATACTCCTTAGTATAGATACTCCTCTGTCTAGTCCTGTTTCAGAGGGTTTAAGGGTCCACACAGTTTGTCGTAAAAGTTTTTCTATAATGTTCTAATGCAGTAGTGAACGTAAGAAATTTCCAGGATTTTGTAAGTAAAACGGTGCGCCTGTGATAATTCTTAGAGCTTTGATAGGAAAATCTTTATGGTTATGATGTCTTTTTATGCATTTGAGCTCTATGTGTCTAAATTGGTTTCAGTAAATGTTTCTGGGACAGCGTTTTGAACGTTGGCCCAATGACTGCTTCAATACCTTTAGCGTTGGTCGTTTCATTTTCTTATGCGGTTTCCAAGTCAGTCTCTTATCTAATGTAAGTCCTAAGTATTTAACTGTTAAACTCAATATGTCAAAAAGTTTTTACAATATATTTTACTCTTAGTTGCTCAGGTTGAAAACATAACGTATACTGTTCATAAGATTCCTATAGCCTACAGCCGCATCAAAATTATTCTTGACTCTTGTAGGCCCATACGAGGCACAAAGTGAACGAGAACCTGTTGCTCCACTGATAAAACCGTATTACTATTTGTTGGTGGGGATATGAAATTTACAAGCGGGCTTCTCCTATTAGCTGAGCAAAAATCTCGGTATATTTTCATATTCCGTATATCCAATCCTATATTAGTATCGTAGATTAATTTAATTTATAATAAGTAATATTTTAATCATGTATACTGATAATTACGAGATTTTTTGCATAGCATTTATGACTAATACCAATGGCAGCATGATAGCTTTGCTAAATGGAATGATGATGTTAGATTTTCGTTAAAATCATAAATGAATTCTTACATCCTTAATTTTATACGTTAAAAACAAACTGCAATCTCTTAAATAAACATCTACCAGTATATTTTAATGAAATGTATCAAGAAATAGCATAGTTTTCTTCAAATAGAAACGATTTATTCACCAATAAATTTTATGAGAATCTAACATTTTGCAACATAGTTTCTTTTATAAACTGAACTCCACAGGATGCTATAGTCGTATCCTGAGAATGATGTGAGCTGTTGAAAGCTAACTAAGGAATAGCTTTTGAAACGAAACGAACATTAGTACTATTTAAAGCCTAAACCGTATACCTTACTCGGCGATAACAAATATTTATCAGTCTGTATCTTTATTAAAATGTGTAATGCCATTTGTATTCGAAATAGTTGTAAAACATTATAAACGAATTCGCATTACAATTGAATAATTCTGAAGGCAAACAAAGAGGTTCCCGAATATTATAGGACACCTTAAGCCCCCTAACAAATGTAGTCCTAAAACTGAAAGAAGAGCAAAAGTTACACGGGCTGAGACTTTTTACAACTGAAAACTTCATAATGTTTAAATCAAGAGGTTGCTTTCCGAAGTATTCCCCCGCTCCAACTAGCCCCTTTTCATTCGCTTCCTTCGTAAAATAACCTGGATTATCACTTTTACTATTTGCATTACCTGGGAATTTATTTCCTTTCGCAGTTGTAAGGAAAACATTTTGTAAATGGAATTCCTATGGAAGGATGGTTTTTTTTTCTCTCGACTTATTACATCTTTGGCTCCTAATGTAATTTTAGACCACAAGTCTTCTCTTCTTACGTAGCAGTGTTGTATGAATCACTATCATTTTGTCTTTTTTGGAATTTTCGAAAGGACATTTTTGAGTCTTTTTGCATTCACATACTGTTTATGGCGTTAGTGGGACTACTCTTGTTCGGCTACTTTATTTAAACGAAAATTTTGCCTCTAATCTCTCTAATCTTATAGAAGCATTCTTGACAAGATCCGTAGCTTGTTTTATTTTACCCGAAGTACACAACTCTTTGTTTTTTTTTGGTTCTCTCTATTCATGTATCTACGAGGCACAAGCACGTGTTGTGGACCAATGAAGCACATTTCCTTATATCCTTATATATAGTTATATATAATTACGATTTTCTTTCCACTTTTGTGTTTTCGTTCGTATGTATGTACGTATATTATACGATATTGGTTGTAAATCTTATTCAATCGTTCTGAAAATTTAAAGGTATACTGCTATTAGTTTTCGGGTAAAATACAATTCATAGTCGTAAAAATACAATTTGCGATTTGTCGAAGAAAATCTTACGATTTTTTTTTGATAAACCTAACCAATCTCAAATAACATAGGACCTGTTCATAAAAAAAAATCTAAGCAACCATAACAAGGAGTATAAAGGGTCACTCGTATGGACATTTTTCGTGGAAGAAGTTAAGCGTAGGGAAGTTAGGTTAGGTGTAGATAGTTAGATAATTACTTCACAATAGTTAAAATACTGTGCATGTTCTATGATGAGATAATCTGCATTTACATAGTAAAATGGACAGTTTGAAACTGAAGAAAATGAATGAACCCCGTACAGTACTTTTAGCGTGACACTGACGCCGACTTAGACATAACTAATGTTTGAAAAATAATAGAACCATTAAATTTGTAGCACCAAACGAAAATTGGATGTAAGACCAATCAAATTAAGAATTTTTCTGTTTGGGGCTGACGTAAAGGTGATAATTTGGTTTTATTAAACATAAATTGATAATATTCTTGGTGTGGCTATTTGGCACTGTTATGTTGAAACCACAAATACTTTATTTCTGGTCTATTCTGTTCAAACTCGTGACAGGTGAGGTGTTATATTGCGTTAGTAAATTAATTCGTTGGGCCAGTATGACGAATCACCATACTAATATGGATGTTATGATGAGGTCAGATATTTTTTTAATGGAATTTTTCAAATGCAATGAGCTTTTCAAATTTCGTGAAAACATTAATTCATCTCTGTCAGCCGTTTAATGGAATTTCCCAAACACCCAGTGTCCTTCCATCTGCCCACATGGAATTTCCATTAACCACCAGTCCGATGTTGTGAATATTAGATCACGAGTCACTATGAATTGTTTCATCCACCTCTTCCGACGTTTTGTTTTTAATTTTTCATATTTCTGTTTTATTTTAATTTTAAACCTCTATAAATTCAAGAGTGGATGTTCACCACTTACATCCCCCGTTTCGCACTCTCCTTTATTAAAAAATGATACCTAAAAAAAAACCATAAAGGGGAAGGAAGTTATAAAGGAAATTAAATGTTGTTTATCATGACCCACCTCTTCAATTTTATAAAACATAATACATTTGGTTTGTCAACCCCCTCTCTCTCTTTCTCTCTCTCTCTCTCTCTCTCTCTCTCTCTCTCTCTCTCTCTCTCTCTCTCTCTCTCTCTCTCTCTCTCTCTCTCTCTCTCTCTCTCTCTCTCTCTCTCTCTCTCTCTCATCATCATCATCAGCCTCCGCTGGTTCGTATCCGGTGACGTGGTTTATGAAGGAGCGTGGGGCACTTCCCAAGACTCCACTTCCTCTTTCGCATGCGAGGAAGGTAACAGTAATGTGGATTTTGTAGGTCTCTGGGCTGTGTTCAAATACTGTATAAATGAGCAAGTGAATGGCGAAATGTAAATATTCTATGGATCAAGATATTATTGTTGTTTAATTTTAACAGCTTACATCCATTACAAATAAAAACGCTGGCTAGTCCATGTGCTGATTATTGACCAAACCATTTGTTTTCTCCTTTGAATTACTAATTATTCTTTTGAGGTATGGTGTATTTACCTTCTAACCATCAGATGAGTTGAGATAATTTTCTACTTTCACTGCCGTATGACTTGCAGATGAAAGACATACCTTACCTGTTTAAAACCTTACCAGGCTTGGAAATTAATACTCATTATTAGCATTGAAAGTCAATTTTTTATGAGGTACTCGCGTCTAGTTCTGTAAACCTGAAATCACAAAATCACATTATTTCTTAATTCGTACCCAGGGTTAGGCAGCATACATACAGCATATCCCAAGGTGTGAAATATTTGAGATTTTTAATCAGCTTATTGGTCTAGATAATCAGTAATCAAATCCCTGAATGAGTGTACAATTTTTCTCCCAATATTTACTACATCCTTTCAAATAAGAAGTAGGTAATTAAATCAGAAATTGTATCACCACCCAAATGCTTCAGCAAGATCAATTTCGACCGTCACTCTACAATACTCCAAAATGATTGAAACTGAAGCTGCCCAAATAACTTTGTTATTGAGTAACTGGGAGTTGAAGCGCCAATCAGTTTTAGTGAGCGTCTGCGGCTCTCCTTCTGTCTTTACTAACAGTATGTTACCGAGATGGGGCTACAGGAGTAGCGTGGGAGATTTCCACGAGATCCTTGCCTCCTCCTCTATATTCAGGAAGGTGACATTGTGCGTTGTGAGTTGTGCGTATGAATGGAGGGATATAATATATTTGTTATGATTGGATGAAAATTTGTAAATATGGTATTAACAAGATCATTTATCACAATTCTCTGTTTCCCTTTTATGGCAAATGGTAATTTCCTTCACATAAATATTTATTAACGTTATGTGTATATAAAAAAATAGTAGTTAATATCCCCCCTCTCTACAAGATATGAAAGTCTTCCTAAAATAAGGGAGGGAATCAAACCAACAAAACAAACGAACTGAGCTGTATGATAATCCTGACATCTGAAAATCGTGGGGTTTCGGGGAGAACAATTGTTTTACTTAGGAGGGGCGAATAAAGACTTCCGGCCGAGCAAGTCGACAAAGTTCCGTATCCGCTAAGAGGATTAACCACGGTTTTACGGCTTAGGGATGCTTTACGTTCGGCTACTTCATTGTCACGTAAATTATGCAGGGATCCCGCAAAGTAGCGTCTGAATCAACCGCAATATTCGACCAAGTTGCTAACACACAGCGGGGCATCGGACCTGCTCCCTCTTTCCTCCAAGATTGTGCCGAGATATAGCTATCTCTGCTCCGATTCAATTAAAACTTTCCCATTCCGCAAGATTAGGCAGACAAAAATGTTATCCGCCTCCTTTTATTGGAGGCACCACCTTAATTCGACAAAACCTAATAATATAGAATGAAGAAGTATTATAAGAATAAATCTGTAGGAATCGGAATCGGGTGGAAAATGGTCAATTAATACTTTAGCCATTACAGGAACAGCCCATAGATCGAATAATTCATTAATTGAAAAGAATATTTCTCCGTATCGCAGGGTTTGACATTTTCAAATTTCATTGTTTTCTAAATCGCGATAAAGGATAATATGGATGTTATGATGAGGTCAGATATTTTTTTAATGGAATTTTTCAAATGCAATGAGCTTTTCAAATTTCGTGAAAACATTAATTCATCTCTGTCAGCCGTTTAATGGAATTTCCCAAACACCCAGTGTCCTTCCATCTGCCCACATGGAATTTCCATTAACCACCAGTCCGATGTTGTGAATATTAGATCACGAGTCACTATGAATTGTTTCATCCACCTCTTCCGACGTTTTGTTTTTAATTTTTCATATTTCTGTTTTATTTTAATTTTAAACCTCTATAAATTCAAGAGTGGATGTTCACCACTTACATCCCCCGTTTCGCACTCTCCTTTATTAAAAAATGATACCTAAAAAAAAACCATAAAGGGGAAGGAAGTTATAAAGGAAATTAAATGTTGTTTATAAAACATAATACATTTGGTTTGTCAACCCCCTCTCTCTCTTTCCCTCTCTCTCTCTCTCTCTCTCTCTCTCTCTCTCTCTCTCTCTCTCACTCACTCTCTCTCTCTCTCTCTCTCTCTCTCTCTCTCTCTCTCTCTCTCTCTCTCTCTCTCTCTCTCTCTCTCTCTCTCTCATCATCATCATCAGCCTCCGCTGGTTCGTATCCGGTGACGTGGTTTATGAAGGAGCGTGGGGCACTTCCCAAGACTCCACTTCCTCTTTGGCTATTTGGCACTGTTATGTTGAAACCACAAATACTTTATTTCTGGTCTATTCTGTTCAAACTCGTGACAGGTGAGGTGTTATATTGCGTTAGTAAATTAATTCGTTGGGCCAGTATGACGAATCACCATACTAATATGGATGTTATGATGAGGTCAGATATTTTTTTAATGGAATTTTTCAAATGCAATGAGCTTTTCAAATTTCGTGAAAACATTAATTCATCTCTGTCAGCCGTTTAATGGAATTTCCCAAACACCCAGTGTCCTTCCATCTGCCCACATGGAATTTCCATTAACCACCAGTCCGATGTTGTGAATATTAGATCACGAGTCACTATGAATTGTTTCATCCACCTCTTCCGACGTTTTGTTTTTAATTTTTCATATTTCTGTTTTATTTTAATTTTAAACCTCTATAAATTCAAGAGTGGATGTTCACCACTTACATCCCCCGTTTCGCACTCTCCTTTATTAAAAAATGATACCTAAAAAAAAACCATAAAGGGGAAGGAAGTTATAAAGGAAATTAAATGTTGTTTATAAAACATAATACATTTGGTTTGTCAACCCCCTCTCTCTCTTTCCCTCTCTCTCTCTCTCTCTCTCTCTCTCTCTCTCTCTCTCTCTCTCTCACTCACTCTCTCTCTCTCTCTCTCTCTCTCTCTCTCTCTCTCTCTCTCTCTCTCCTCTCTCTCTCTCTCTCTCTCTCTCTCTCTCTCATCATCATCATCAGCCTCCGCTGGTTCGTATCCGGTGACGTGGTTTATGAAGGAGCGTGGGGCACTTCCCAAGACTCCACTTCCTCTTTCGCATGCGAGGAAGGTAACAGTAATGTGGATTTTGTAGGTCTCTGGGCTGTGTTCAAATACTGTATAAATGAGCAAGTGAATGGCGAAATGTAAATATTCTATGGATCAAGATATTATTGTTGTTTAATTTTAACAGCTTACATCCATTACAAATAAAAACGCTGGTTAGTCCATGTGCTGATTATTGACCAAACCATTTGTTTTCTCCTTTGAATTACTAATTATTCTTTTGAGGTATGGTGTATTTACCTTCTAACCATCAGATGAGTTGAGATAATTTTCTACTTTCACTGCCGTATGACTTGCAGATGAAAGACATACCTTACCTGTTTAAAACCTTACCAGGCTTGGAAATTAATACTCATTATTAGCATTGAAAGTCAATTTTTTATGAGGTACTCGCGTATAGTTCTGTAAACCTGAAATCACAAAATCACATTATTTCTTAATTCGTACCCAGGGTTAGGCAGCATACATACAGCATATCCCAAGGTGTGAAATATTTGAGATTTTTAATCAGCTTATTGGTCTAGATAATCAGTAATCAAATCCCTGAATGAGTGTACAATTTTTCTCCCAATATTTACTACATCCTTTCAAATGAGAAGTAGGTAATTAAATCAGAAATTGTATCACCACCCAAATGCTTCAGCAAGATCACTTTCGACCGTCACTCTACAATACTCCAAAATGATTGAAACTGAAGCTGCCCAAATAACTTTGTTATTGAGTAACTGGGAGTTGAAGCGCCAATCAGTTTTAGTGAGCGTCTGCGGCTCTCCTTCTGTCTTTACTAACAGTATGTTACCGAGATGGGGCTACAGGAGTAGCGTGGGAGATTTCCACGAGATCCTTGCCTCCTCCTCTATATTCAGGAAGGTGACATTGTGCGTTGTGAGTTGTGCGTATGAATGGAGGGATATAATATATTTGTTATGATTGGATGAAAATTTGTAAATATGGTATTAACAAGATCATTTATCACAATTCTCTGTTTCCCTTTTATGGCAAATGGTAATTTCCTTCACATAAATATTTATTAACGTTATGTGTATATAAAAAAATAGTAGTTAATATCCCCCCTCTCTACAAGATATGAAAGTCTTCCTAAAATAAGGGAGGGAATCAAACCAACAAAACAAACGAACTGAGCTGTATGATAATCCTGACATCTGAAAATCGTGGGGTTTCGGGGAGAACAATTGTTTTACTTAGGAGGGGCGAATAAAGACTTCCGGCCGAGCAAGTCGACAAAGTTCCGTATCCGCTAAGAGGATTAACCACGGTTTTACGGCTTAGGGATGCTTTACGTTCGGCTACTTCATTGTCACGTAAATTATGCAGGGATCCCGCAAAGTAGCGTCTGAATCAACCGCAATATTCGACCAAGTTGCTAACACACAGCGGGGCATCGGACCTGCTCCCTCTTTCCTCCAAGATTGTGCCGAGATATAGCTATCTCTGCTCCGATTCAATTAAAACTTTCCCATTCCGCAAGATTAGGCAGACAAAAATGTTATCCGCCTCCTTTTATTGGAGGCACCACCTTAATTCGACAAAACCTAATAATATAGAATGAAGAAGTATTATAAGAATAAATCTGTAGGAATCGGAATCGGGTGGAAAATGGTCAATTAATACTTTAGCCATTACAGGAACAGCCCATAGATCGAATAATTCATTAATTGAAAAGAATATTTCTCCGTATCGCAGGGTTTGACATTTTCCAATTTCATTGTTTTCTAAATCGCGATAAAGTGAGATATTACATCTGCCAACTTGCGTTTAACACAGCCTTACTTAGGGAGAACTCGGACCGTTTGAAGAAAATCACTAGTTGTTCCGAAGCAGGGTTGTTGGGGTGATTGGGCTTCCGGTTCGCTGTCTCAATAGCCTTTGTTTACATGTTTATCGTCCTCGCTCCATGTTTCATCGTATTCAGTCGTAGCATAAGACAATTTGTGTAGAAAAAGTGAGTATCGAGACCCTCTCATGTGTTCACATAACGTTTTCGTAAGTACCGCAATTTGATTTTAGTATCTTGTATAAGCATAGAATGTGCGCCAAAATGATTAAAGATGAGCCGATTTACGAAAAGAGAGGGTGTAAAAGACGTTTTATGCGCATTATCTCCTCGAAGGAGAAATGAAATAACGAAAAAAGTGCGGAAAATGCGACATATTTACACCTCACACACTAATTCTACGTGCCAGAAATGTTTTGACCATTGATCACTTTTGTTATACGTACTTGAAATGTGTTGATGATTGTTCACTCTTATAATATCGCTTTAATGTGCAATGCTTATTATTGTTATTATTATTATTATTATGCTTATTATAATGCACCCTCGGTGGACTCTCACTACCTTCCCGATTCCACCCCCTCCTTTAGGCTTTCCACACCCTATATCCTTCTCATACATCCTTCAAATGGGGGACTCCCCTTAGTGAAAGGCACTCATTAGCCCAAAATAATTTTCCTTTATTTTTCCCACATCCTATTTTTATAAGTTTGAGAGCTAAGAAATAGAAAAAAACAAAAAAAAAAAAACAATGCTTATTTAATTATACGGTCTTTCTAAAATGAATCTAAACTATGTTTTTGTTAAGCTTACTTCGTGATTTTTTGATTAATATAAAATTTGTTAGTTCATTAAATCCTTTTACTAATTCCTTTAACTTTTAAAAATACTGCAACACTTTTATTTTGGCATTTAAAAATTCATTATATTATGAAAAAAGCAAAAATGTGAGAGAAAGTTTCATGCGCTAAATGCCACACTTGTCTCACTTTTCCTAGAAAGTTCTCGCTTATTTAATTGCAATGAAGTGAGTATGATATGTACAATATGACATGTACAATTATGTCAACTTGCATTTAACGTATACTTATTCAGCCTTAAGCTGGCGTATTCAAGGGCATTGAACGAAAAACTAGTAACAATATGCAGTTCGCTGACCCCTAAAGTGAACTCAAGCTGGACGGTTCAAACTTTATATGAATCCTGAAAGAGGGTAGAATATGATAGAAACTGAACTATTTCCATAAAATAGAGTGGAGAGCGGAAGAATAAAAAAAAACCTTCTAAATATTATTCGAAGAGATCCATCCACTTCAAGGGTTTATACAGATTCGGTAGGGTTCTTCTATAAAAAAACTACTTGCTTTCAACCACTGCTAAGTTAATATTTTTTGCTTCGTTCTGTTAGTACGGTATTATTTATTATCCAAATTTCAATCGATTACTAGAAACTATACAAGATCATAAATGCTACGTAAGTTGGGCCTACAAACGATATATGTTCACAGCAACCCCATCATCTGAAAAAAAAAAAAAAAAATTATGAATTGAGTTGACAAAATAAGGGAACTGCATTTGTTTAAAGACATAACAGCTCAAATTTTATTAATCTGAACGGTGCTGGTCAATTTTATGCTCTAATTTCCTCTTCAAAGGTGTCAAAGCAATTGATTGAGCACAAGCTCAATACAGTCATTGGAATGATTATTTAATGACAAGATGAAGTTTTTTCTAGCGAAAAAAGTATTGATAGGTTGTCAAACAAAATAAAAATGAACGTTCTCAATAAAAAGAAAACTATCGTTAATAATAAAATTAAAGAAAATAATTCAGTAAGAAAGAGAAAATTCAAATATAAATTTGAACAATAAAGACAAATAAACAATCAATCATTGTTTACACACCAGATTTATTAAAAGTTACAAGTTGACGAAGAATAGGCAAGTTTGCAAACAAGTAGCTCAACAAATCAAAGTCTGCCACACGCCGCTAACTGTTAAGGTTCTACTCATAGGCTGCTTAAAAATTTTACGGAAAAATGATTACAAAAAAGCCCGGCGTAAACATATAAAAAATCACCTATATATCGAACACTCATTTATTCATTATTGAACAATTTTGATAGAAATAAGATTAAGTTAAACTTTAATTGCAGTATGTACCAAATTATTGTGGGCAAATATCACTATTTCTTGTGGCTTGCTATATCACTAATAAGTAATGAAATGTGTGAACCAATAGCATACGATTGAAACAATAAACTAAATTAGTTCTCTCAATGCATTGTGTGTTACTTTGTCAATTCTTTAACAAATTTTGCTATAGTGTTTTTTCTTTAATGAGATGCTAAAACTTTGGTCTATTTGGATCATCGTTAAGTGCATGGAAATGTCAATAATAATTTAACAATAGTTTTATTTAAATTAATATTTTAATGTGACACATAAAATATGGCTATTTATGTTATTTACGTGATAACTTCTTAAGACAGTTTTCATTTAGCAAATAAAAATATTGATTTGCTGTATGATAGTCAAATAGTTCCGTACATTCGTCCCAAATTCCACAATTGGTTAATCCCTAAAATCCTTAAAAATCCCTCAGTTGGTAGGGGTAGGGTTTTGAATAACAGAACTAATACATTTATGAGCTGTATATTGTTTCACGTACGAGCACGTATTGCTGGTCAGCTATCTCACATGGTGAAGGGAGAGTGTTTGGAGCAGACAGTTGTTGGTTTCTTTTTTCTACAGCTCCCACCCCGCAGAAACAACAAGCAGACACCTGTTGGTCAAAACTGCTCTGAGTTGGTGTAACACCTGTCACTGTGTCTGACATTAATAATTCTCCAAGTCTTGCCCTCGGAGAAAATACAATGAGAGAAACTTCTACAGCGGGCCGATTCAGTTCTTTCGCCTTGGATGTTACAAACCGAGTGATTCCGCCCTTTATATCGCGGCGAATCCCTAGGCTTTCCCTTATCGTTTTACCATGTACAATTATATACACCAAGCTATCAACGATATTATCGAATAAGTTTTAATATTATAATAAATATTAATTATTATACAACAATTATCTAAGGCAAAAAACTCGATCATTCATACACGAACAAGCTTTCCACTTATAGCTCCTTGAACCATACAACACTTTATGGATTTGTATTATGGTGGGATATAAAATAAATAATTATAAAAAATATGAAAACAATAATTAAGTTATCTAACAAGACAAACAATATATTACATTTTTGAACCTAAATCATAAATTTACATGACTTATAGTAATAATCAGGCAATATTTTGCGCAGGGTGTATCGTTAAGTCTGTTATTTATTCCATCTCCCACTCAAAATTTTCGCATTATTTTAGGCTTGAAGTTGACCGGTACAGTTGAAATGTAACAAAAATTAGTCGTATTTCCTTGTCACGTGTTCCTGGTATCTCGCTCTGAGAATTCTATATTTCCTGCTCATATCTGTCGTATAAAATACTAATGTTTATGTAAAAATTGACAGGCAACAAAATTGAATATTCGTTTCATTTAATTATAGTGTGTCATCGTGTCATTCTTGTTTTGTTTTACATTTAGCTATAATTAAATTAACGAATGCAAGCTATCTTGTTCCCGCTGCGCAAGCCCACAAAGAGAGGCGACCACCCAACCCACTATTGCCCGATCAGTCTCCTCCCTCACATGGGGAAGATACTCGAAAAGATAATACTAAACTACCTGAAAGAGTTCTGTTCGGAAAATGCTATTATTCCGTACGAGCAGACAGGTTTTCAGGCTCATCTGAGTACAGAACATCTGCTTGTGAGCCACCCTCGGTATCAACAAGAATACAGCAACTGCTATGATCTGGTTGGACTGCACGCAGGCTTTCGACTCCCACGGGGAATGCCTAGAGCAGCTATATACCATGTTGGTTTCGTTCTTGAAGAACAGATCGGTGGAGAGGTACGATTGCCTCTCTAACCCATTCCCTCTGACTTGTGGAGTTCCTCAAGGTGCGGTTCTGTCTCCGGTTGTTTTCACCATGTACGCATCTGAAATCGTTGGGGCAAACTATAAGAAAGCTACTGTAATCGCTTTCGCCGACGACATTGTGGTTTACAGAAGCAGCATGAGTGCACAAAGAGCTCTTACACACGCCGAGTCAGTTTGTAGCGTTATCAGTGACAGACTGGGCATGTTAAACATCAGCGTAAACGCTGGGAAGACCGACTACTTAATCTTCTCCCTCCAAAAGGGGAAAAAATCCTTGCCTAAATCGTATTGCATAGGAGGGCAAGAGAACTCACCAGCTTCCTCAATGCACTATTTGGGTATAAAAATTGATAGGCATCTCCATTTATCTACTCATTTTAGTAATAAAATAGAAAAAGTACGACACAGGTCTTACCGGCTATCGCACTTGCTAACTTCACCCAACCTGTCGCTTCGTCTCACGATGATATATAAATGTATCCTCCGGCCAGCTCTGCTGTACGGTGCCCCGCAATTAACCCACTTGACGGACAATACAGCCAAATGTCTCCAACATTTCCAGAATGGGATCATGCGAAAAGTGGGCCAACATACCTCTTTCGAGAGGTTGAAGAACGCTGACCTGCACCCGTTGCTTGGTGTGCCGTCGGTGGGTGAGTTCATCCGCCGGAGATACTTTAAGTTGTTTGACTCGTTGCAGCACCTGACAAACCCAGTGTTTAACGCTATGACCCCTCCCCCCCCCCCCCGCATCGATGGCAACAAACTGTCGGGGAAAAATTACGATAAGAATTAGTATGTAAGTTAGTTTTAAGATTGATCAAAAAGGTGAGCCCCATCAGCTTTATTAGTCAGTTTAGTCCAGTCACGTATAATGTGTATCATTGTACTTGTTTGTTCATAATATAATTTTTATAAAATAACAAAACCTGAATATAATGTAGCGATGCTACAGGAATAATTTGTGGATGGATTCGCCAGAGGGTCTACAATTATATATGATTGTCTGTAAATATAAAGGGACTATGAAACAAAAAAACGGCCAATTAGTGCTTCTGGAAATTTGTTAAGCATACAAATGAAATTTCTGATTGCATCCTTGAAAATATTTTTAACAAAATACGGGCGTGGAAATGAAGCTTTATTTTGACAGTGTAATAGTCGGAATGCAGAAGATAAGGGCTACATTTTGATTTTTTTTATGAAGTACTAGGAAATTCGATTTGATAATATTTTGAATTTCGTAATAACTAGTTACTTGTTCTAGAATTCACCGCATTGTTATTTCTTCGCGTTAAGATAAAATATTTGTTTAGCGATAAACAATGTTAAAATTGAAAATCTTTTATATAGTTCACGTACCCAGTAATATTCTTGTTTAACTATTTTTCGTACTTTCCGTTAATTAATTCGTCCAAAAACTAATCTGAATATTTCCAGGTTAAAATTTCAGATTGACTGATTTTTACGAGCCCTATTGTAGGTCATAAATAAAGACAGTTAGACAGAAATCCCCGTAGCTCCGTAGAGTGGACCTACTGATAAAAGTAATGTCATTTCAAATGATCATGTTAGGTTGAAATGGAATGAAGAGTGACGATTAACACTGATCGTGCAGCAAAAAAAGGCTGAGCAATGCTTATTACATGTTCCTACGGCAACCTAAATAGTAGCCTGAATCTAAAATTCACTCGTACATTTTTTTTTTTAGATAACGTTTTTTATTGTCAACATAAGTGTATAAAGGTTTAATACCTACATAAATTCAAAGAACATCTGAAGTACGGCCTAAATTGAGTTGACACGAGTTAAAAGTTGAGAGAACTGCTGCACAGGACGCAACACCACTGCATAGCAGATACAAAAACAGTTATTAATATATAATTTATATTTATCTTTTTAAAGAATGTTTGTCAAAATTTCCAATATCATTAATTAACGGGTTTGTGGGTAGTAGTGTGTTTAAAAAAAATTATTGTGGTCCGTTGATGTATGGTCATCATCCTGCTGATTCAAATTCGTTATTCGTGTAGTGTATGAGGGGAGGGTAATCATTTTTGATTCTCAAGCAACAGTTTTGAATGACTTTATTTTTTTTGTAATTGGTTTGAAAAAAGTACCTCCATGCTGGAGGTAAATGCGTAACGGCCGAATGAACGGTTGTTTGGTAGAGGATTAGTTTGTTTTGTTGGGGAAAAGGGTGATTTTATATTAAAATAGGGAAACAACTTGTAAATTAATTTCTTCTCGTTCAAGTTCAGTTTTTTGTGTGTTTTGTGAAATTGAGTGTGTTACTCAAAGTTAATCCTAAATATTTTACCCATGTGAACCAAGTGATGGTGCAATTATTTGATTGGAGGATTTGACTAATGGCCTTCTATTTTGTGAATATGATATTTTCTGTTTTACTTTGATCTTCCATGCATTGAATTTTTTTTTTGTATTCTGTCTATTTGGTCTTGTAGTCTTTTAATAACCAGGGGACTTTTTAAATTTTCATGGATGACATATGATAGTGAATGACAGGGGGTAGGGGGGCGTTTCGGGTTTTTAATCACGCACGGGGTGATTAAATTTATCCGTATCGATCGTTCTGCGCGCTCATACATAATCCGGTGTCGTATCCGAGGGGGAACTTGTACCGGCTATATCCGAACACCCCTGTGCTGTTTCGATTGTGCCTTTGACTACAAAGACATTTATTTCTCTCCTTGTGAAGCCTAGGCAGCTCTAGCTGGCAATCTGTTTGACCTTGGAGCCAAACTGCTGCCACTTAACAGACCCAAGAGGGTCTCCTTTGGAAAATCCCATAGGAGCCGTTGATATCTCCCCGTTCACAGCTTCTTTGAGGCTCTCTACTTTCATACAGGATGGGTTGATCGATCTTTGGCTGTCAGTCTGTGTGAATACGTATGTGTATACCTATAGGAAGTGCAAAACTGATTCAATCGATCTGAAACTTTCAGGATTCATTCCGAGCACAACCTGAAATATACTGGTTAGTTCTTCTTTGGAATTAAATCACATTATAAAAATAAAATATGCTATGTAAGACCAGTTTTAAGATTTCTTTAGTTCCAGCTCACAATTTGATTTAGGACACATTAAGTAACCCCAAAAAATAATGAGCCAAAAGTAAAAATAGCATATTTAATGTTTTTAGGAAGGGTTTCAATAGGGTACCAAGTTAGATGTAAAGTAAAAATGGCAATAAGTAAAATTCAATTGTAAGAAAAAAAAATGTGCATTTTAAGGCCTGGAATCCTAGTGTTTCAAAGTGTCCTGAGCTATAGTGTTGCTGCCTCTAAGCTTTCCGAAAGCTTAGCTAGCCAGTAATCTCATTTATTAATCTGTAGGGATATATAAAAAAAAAATCAGAAACTCTCCATGTTCTTTCTCAATAATTTATATACGGGTTAATCAGTACAGGTATATAAATACCTTTTTAGTTGTAAGATGTGGTTTTTTTCTTTATATGGTGGTCTCGATCTAACATTCTCTATATTTTTATCTCTAAAACTGGTTTAGGTGAATCTACACCTACCTGTAAAGAATAAATCATGTTTAATAGAGCCCTAAACCAATATATTTTCAGTAAATAATTGCTTTTATTATTTTTTACATTAAAACCACTTGATTTTATACTATACGTTTCCTTACGGGGCATTACGGGTGTGCCAGGTGACATTTAGAAAACTCGGAATTCCTACGAATGGAATAAACATTGGGGGTCAAGTGATGCAACATACAATTTGATATCGTTGAACCGACTGTAATTAAGGTTTTGTGGCTTTGACAAACAAATAAAACCGTAAAAAGAAATATTTTTCTCTTCATTTCGTTTTATGTTGCTTGGGCTCATCTAATGCCAGACGCTTGAGTGCCTCTAAACTAAAATATCTAAGGAAAAAAAACTAAAAGGCCTTTCTAGAGGTCTTTAATTACAAAATGAATGTTTTATGTTTCTTCTTTATTGTTGAAACATCACGCACTTAGTACTCATTTATATTTTCTGCTCAAAAACCTTTTTAGTGTTTTCTTTTGCACCGTCGTATTAATTAATGAAATAAAATTTGACAATAAATAGTTTTTATCCCCCCCCCTTTAAATCTTGTAACGAACTTCGATTAGACTGTTTTATATGTATTTTATTGGTATTCCTACATTTTTTATTTTATCTTTTCTTGTATTATTTTTTTTTACATATATTATATTTCTCAGTACATTTTAAATATACTGCTGATACTGACTAAGATCCCAATTTGTGTTAAATAAATGTTTGTTTTCAAAGGACATGGTCCCAGTATAATAAGTATGTTGTACCTATGTGTAATATTCCTATCTCATAACCCTAATCATAATCCCTGGTATGAAATGCAGGAAGTTAACGAGCCTAATGTCACCTACGCTTATCAGACAAAAACAAATGCTCTCCGAAATGAGGGCAACTTTTCAATATTTGAACAGCCAAACCTTTAGCTGCTTGTCCATTCAAATACCCAAAGATACCACAATGGCCCCATAACAAAAGAACATTACATTTAAAACAGGCTCAAAGTGCCATTGTTCTTTTTGCGCGATATATGACAACAATTGAACAGCTTCAGTGTGGGCGCGAACATCATTCTGCGGGTATCAGCGGCACTGTTTATCCTGCCGATATTTTAACTGGACAATGAAACTGGAGTGGAGGGAGGAAATGAATGCACCCATTGTATACACCGACTGTATACCGTTATAGCAGATAATATTGAGAGCGATCCCTCCACAAGTACACTTCAGCTACCGTCCCTAGAGTATTAGTTTTTGTCCTGGAAACACTGTTTCATATCGAAGGATCACACTGTATTGTTTTATACTTATTTTTGAATATTCCTTTTGTCATCGTCTAAAGAAATACGCTGAGAAAGCTAATATAAAACGATTGGGAATCACAAAAAAGAAAATAACTGACAAATAATTCCTTTTACAAATTATATATAGTAGGGCCTCGCTAATCTGAATTTGTTCAGAAAATACTTTTTCTGAAGCCGGTACTTGATTTGAATCTCGCTGACTTTAACCTGCAATTGCACCTGTATCACCATATCTTTTTTTTCTTAGCTCTCTCAGCCACCAGTGGACTCTCACCACTGTACCGTAACAATCATCCTCTACCGAGGATTCCCACACTCCTTACTCCTCTCACACCACCTTCAAGAAGGTCCTCCTAGTACAAGGATCCGATCACCCTAAATATTTTATATTTATCCCTCATCCAAAAATTCTAACTAGAGAGCTTAAAAAAAAAAAAAAAAAAAAAATCTTAGCTCTCAAAATTTTAAGATTATGGATAAGGGAAAAAAAAAGGAATTTATTCGAGGTGAGTGGATCCTTTTACCAGGCGTACTTGTTTGAAGGTGGAGGGAGAGAATTAAGGAGTGTGGGAAGCCTCGGTAGAGGTAGAAATGTTGCGGTGCAGTGGTGAGAGTCCACTGAAGGCTGAGCCTATAGTCTCTCTAGGCATGTAGTGGAAGCTCATTCAGTTGGATAGCAGTGATAGGTGCCCGTCAGAGGCTTGTTGTTGGTTGGTTAAGGGCCGTAATGTCCACCATTTGGTCTGCTTTCGCAGATCTAGAGAGTTCTGGAGTTCTACAAATTTATAGGTCACGAGGCCACTGCCACTTTAGTCTCCAAGGAGGATTGTAGGAATGAGTGGTGCAGTGTAATGACTGTGCTAGGGGATTAGGATGGTTGGATAGGTTACTATGGAATTTCGTCTGACTACAAACTGAGGAGACCGAAGTTCGCCAAATACACTTTTTGTAATCCGAAGGTGAGCTCCATCACCTAGTCCTGTCTATTTTGATACTGTACTTTTAAATTCAAAAATAATTGCTGTTTTTGTAATACTACCCTCCTTCAAAACACAGTGAGCAGCACGAGGAGCTATTATATTGTTAATCTTGTTCATTGTATTTTGATCATATATTGTTAAACAAATGTTAATAAAAGGGGTTTTGAAAAAAAAAAAAAAAAAATCGCCAAATAGGTTCGCCTTGTTTTGGATGTGTGCAGATACTTTATCCATCATAAAAATTTCTCCTTGACCAATACCTTTAGCTCTTTTCATCTTTTATCAACTACTTTCACTTCTAACTTGATTGATTAGAGAGGCTCACTACTTGAGCGAAGGAGGAGCTGGATGATAGAGAAAATTACTAGCCAGCAAAGGACAATTTATGTGTAAGTTCATCATACATACACGTTCATTCGACACCATAGAGCAATGATTAATCAACGTAGAAACGAGGAAGCTATACCCAGCTGACAATAGAACCACTCATCTGGTCAACGCTGCATTCCCGAAGAGTTTAACTTGACTGGATATGTATCTTTAAATTACCTGCCGGGGCGGGCCAGGCTTGACCTGGCCGACTACAAACCATTGCCTAGGTACCCCTAGGCTCCACCCTCGGTAGACTCTCACTACCTTCCCGAATCCACCCGCCTCCTTCAGGCATTCCACACCCTATATCCTTCTCATACACCATTCAAATGGGGGACTCCCCTTAGTGAAAGGCACTCATTAGCCCAAAATAATTTTCCCACATCCTATTTTATAAGTTTGAGAGCTAAGAAAAAAAAAAAAAAAAAAAAAAAAAAAATTTAACTAATTTAGCTTATCCATTAAATCATTCATCCTATCCACAAATACCAATCATACAGTCCACTGTTCAATATCAAAGTTGAATGTTTACATACAGACCCTCCACGATTGAGTAGATATTCAACAGACCTCGACGGGCCCGGCTGTAGATCGGAACGGCTAAAAGGGTGGATTAAGCGGGGATGAAACAAATACGTGTTTTGCATACATGCTTCTTGCTTTACAGGATAATTTTTAATTGAATTAAAAAACAATGATATATATAATTTAAACAACTACTATGGTCGTGAGACGTCTATTACGGTTATTATTCTAATTTATTGCTACTTTTATTGCATATAAAGTGTATGTTTAATGGATGTTTTAATGTCTTTATGTAATTATAGTCTACTCGGATCTCGACGCATATTACATATCATTAGTCACGATGTCTATTTATTTAATATGGTACCCTACTGTCGGGAAAGCTTCTTGTGCACGTCGAGGGTCACCAGATGTCGGGTAACGGTTGAACAATTGTTGGAGGTGAACAATTGTCGGAAAAGGTGAACAATTGTTGGAGGTGAACAATTGTCGGAAAAGGTGAACAATTGTCGGAGGTCAACAATTGTCGGATTGTTGTAGTTAATAACATGGACCATGTTCCATGTAGGCGTTAATATCTGACTCCATTTATTGATAGGAATGTGTCCCGACAAGACACTGTGTTCAGGATGAGGTTCAGAGATTCATAAAGAATAAGACCAGTTTTCAGAGTTCGGGCGAGAGATCGGCAGGGTAATAAGTACAAGTCGTCAGAGGTCTGCTATAGGCTGTGTGGCAAAGTGCCGTTATAGAGGTGCGATCTGCGAGAGTAGATTAGCGGAAGGCTGAGTAGGCGTATCGCGACGGGTGATAGCGGCTATCGGTATGTAGAGACTAGAAAAGAGTGAAGAGTGGGCCTACCAGGGGCCAAGTGCCCCTGGTGACAAGTTACAAGTAGTGTGGCTCAGGAGACTAGGAAACGGAGTGTCTCTTCAGGGCGAAATTTACTGATATAAATATGATAACCCCCTCCCTCGTGGAAGGCTGGGTCTGTCTGCCACGGGTATGTTTTACGATACACAGGTGACCATTTCCTTTTAGTTTTATGACCGTTGGGGTAAAAGGGTGTGTTTTTTATGGCTCCCGGAAGGGACTGAAGGTCTATTCTAATAGGGGTAAGTGTCCTTGCCCTAGGTTATATGGCAGTCAGGTGGCTAATTCTATTAGGTTTATTGCCGTACCCTCGATCCTCTGTTACTTGTTTACGACTTCCAACCTCTCTCTGATTTATTACCAGAAGTTTACACAGATTTGCATTTTCTATTATAATACATTATGAACCAGAGTGTAGGGTAATTTACATATATAGTTAGCGGTCGCTATACCTACTAAACAAAATAGGAAAATGGTTATTGTTTAATTCACATTTCTACTCAAATGCAATGGTTAGGTATTATTTAGCCGGTTCACATCCTGTTTTTTTTTCGAAGTTATACCAATGTTTTATTGGGGAGCAGTTTATAATTTAGGCAGGTTTCGTCGACGTTATAAACTCGCTCAGGAAGGAAGTTATTTTCATACTTCAACCCCAGACAACAACATCAGATGAAAGCTATTCAGCCAAAATCGAAAATTGTCAAATTCCATCGCGATTTTTCCAGCATTGGGGAAACCCTTCTTAGGCAGTAAACCCATCAGCCAAATAATTCTGCTCTCTCCTGAATAATTGAATTTGGTCCCTTCTTTCCGTTCTTGGTTAAACCAAATCAATATCGCGTCGTCTAATACTTCCAGTTTCGGTTTTCGGCCTGATTGGCCATCGTCGACTCCCATTGAAAATGATTCCAATTCCTTTCTACTACTTCAGAACTAGTATTTGTAACATTTTTGGAGAAATTCTCATCGTTAACTCGGTCACCCGAGAATATTGAGCGCGAGGTGATCGAATTATCCGGAGGGTCAGACTAGTGGAATTCGCAATCACCTTAAAAAGAGGTGAGAAAAGATCGAGCACGTACGTTTTTCCGTTGAAGAGCACGTACATAATGTAAACAACATTTTGGTGATCTGGATTACTAAATAAACAAGACCTCGAGTAACTTAGGAATATGAGCAATATTTCCATATACCATCACAATTTGTTACAGAATAGAATCAGGTCAATTGTTGCCAAGTTTCATTCTGACTGCAAAAAAATAGTGAGCCCTGATTTTAATGTCTTTTGTAATTATAGTCTACTCGGATCCCGACGCATATTACATATCATTAATCACAATCTATTTAATTTAATTTGGTACCCTACTAAACAAAATCGGAAAATGGTTATTCTTTTTTGTTAATTCCTTTATTGTGCAATAATTACAATCTGCCTTTTATAAGGCAATAAGTAATTAAGATATATGCTCTCATTCATACAATATTTACAGTTCATCATTCACTTGCTCATTCATACAATATTTACAGTTCATCATTCACTCGCTCATTCATACAATATTTACAGTTCATCATTCACTCGCTCATTCATACAATATTTACAGACAGCCCAGAGACCCCCCAAATCCACCGCAAAGAGAAAGCGGAGTCTTGGGAAGTCCCCCACGCTCCTCCGTCAGCCGCGTCACCGGATACTAGCCAGTGGAGGCTGACCAAGAGCGCGAGGGCCACAGACGCTCAGGACATGATTGGAGGTTATTCTTTAAAGAACGAGGTGGCAGGTTATAATAAGGGTTTCGAATAACACCAATTGCTTTTCATAGAGAAGCGTTTTAAGAGAAACAAAAATTGTTATTTAAAAACCTAGGTTATTTCTTAATCACTTTTAATTGATAATTTTCACCGAATTGGTATAATTATTATTATCTTCCAGAGCATTAATTGAATTGAAGTGTCAAGCAAAACATTATGATTATATCGCAAACTCTGGTTAGAGTTGAAGGGAAATTACCAACTCCATTTGAATTAACGGTTGTTTTTTAAACTTAATAATATATATAACTACATATATAATAATATATAAGTATAAAGTTTAATGAAATAATATATTTTTCTATCTCTCTGTTTGGGACGCTTTGATTGCAGCTTTGGTTGCAAAAAGGCATACTATGACAGGTCAAACTAATTGTTAATAATTAAAATAGTGACCAGTATCAGATCCCATTATTGGCACCGAGGAAAGGGTCTGAACCCCAAAAACAGTCATAACGACAGAGGTGGTGGTATCCAAACCCTTATGGTGTGTTGCAAAGATAAAGTGAGCTTTTTATTAAAACCGAGAAAATTTTAATCCCAATGCACTTGGTTCAGAAAATGATCTATAAATACACACCACTTATAAAATAGAAGTTACAAAATTGTTAGCTATGCTTATGAATAAATTGTGTGAAAAAGGGAATTATAATGAATAAACACTCGCATGTAACTCGAAAAATAACCTCTAATTTTTTTTGTTAGAATTGGGTGAGCTGTAACATTGCTTACCACAGAAATTGACAAATAGGGAAATTATACTAAATGAACTAATAATCAGTAATATCATATATATCTACATTAAAACTAAATAGTAATAGAGGATTTAATAGTGTTTTGTATTACATACCCTGATGTAATCATACACCAGTAAATGATAGTGGATCCACTCCCCTTTCATAAGCTATATTCAACATATACTTAACCTACAAACAATTAATATTTACAAAACGACAATTTTTCCAAGTGCACCCTTTTTAATCGCTTCTAGAATACATCTCTCATCTGGTCGGCCAACCGTTTCCTCCCACTGCTGACGTCCAAGGTGGATTTCCATAACATCAAACTCCTTGTTTCGATAAAAGTACCCAAAGTTACACACTGAGCTCCAACACAAATGTTGGTGTAACTTAATCTTCATCAGGGGAGCAATCGATTTCCCGCTACACGAAAAGCGAACGCCAGGGCGTAAGGGAATTCTCTCATTAGCGCTAAATACAGTGAAGGTAGAGCCAGACAATGGGTGCCAAGCATTTTCCTTCCCTCTTCGGCGTAAAGTGGAGGGAAATCTCGACGCCGGGCCTATAATGGAGGGGTGGGCCGTTAGCGAGGCTCTGAAACAGAGTGGCCGACTCTCAACCACCCTAGATGACTGTGCTCCTGTAATTGAAACTGAGCCTTAAGTTTCTTTCGGCCTAATTACAGCAGATGTAATTGGAATATCATCGCCCCTATCTCCCTGCCCGCTTTTAACACTTCGCAACCGGCAACGGAATTTAACTCCCGATTATATTCAGCTCCAAATGTAGTATCACTCCTACGTAACCGAAATTCTCTGATATTAATGCAAGTCTCAAATTGCTGCTGGGTTAGTGGCGTATACGATAGCTAAGGGGTGAATATTGCAATATAAAATAAAACGATGTAACAATAAAACAGTTAGCAGTTTGTAAGATTAATTCATTCTTATGTCTGTCATATCCCCTACCTGTGGGAAGAAAGATTGCTATAGAAAACAAAGGAGTCGATATTAAAAGAGGAATTAACACTTCTTACACTAAAATCTAACTGGACTGAATACTCCACGTGTTGCTTTAATGGACTTAGAAACAGCTCTGATTCAAGAGGTCTACGCTAATCAAACATAACAACCCAGTACAAGATAATTATTAATATTAAAAGAATGGACACAAATCTACAAAGTATTAAAAATTTGATTTATTTATAGGTATATTGTTACCTCCATTAATTTATGTCATGTTGATGGTTTTGGAGTATTAAAATGAACAATGATACAACCTAAGATTTTGGAGTATTAAAACGAACAATGGTACAACCTAAGATTTTGGAGTATTAAAATGAACAATGGTACAACCTAAAATTTTGGAGTATTAAAATGAACAATGGTACAACCTAAGATTTTGGAGTATTAAAATGAACAATGATACAACCTAAGATTTTGGAGTATTAAAATGAACAATGATACAACCTAAGATTTTGGAGTATTAAAATGAACAATGGTACAACCTAAGATTTTAGATTATTAAAATGAACAATGGTACAACCTAAGATTTTGGAGTATTAAAATGAACAATGGTACAACCTAAGATTTTGGAGTATTAAAATGAACAATGATACAACCTAAGATTTTGGAGTATTAAAATGAACAATGGTACAACCTAAGATTTTGGAGTATTAAAATGAACAATGGTACAACCTAAGATTTTGGAGTATTAAAATGAACAATGGTACAACCTAAGGTTTCTTCCAGGAGAGGGACGGTGAATTTAAGGAGAAATTTCCCAGCATTTTTTTCCATCTAGTTCTGCTTCGAGAAGCGTGGCTACAGATGTGCCTGCCCCGGGGACAGTTAAAAACAAATAAACGTCAACCGCAGACCGATGTCGTAGTTCGTCCTCGGTTTTCTCCCTCGCCCCCCCCCCCCTCTAGTTAGGGGTAGATGTGTAAATAACTTTGGCCGCCATAGCAGTCTCCTTTTTTGGAGTTTATACCTACGCCGGGGGCTAATGGTCGGCGCTTTGCATAATGTCAAAGAACCCCTGGAAGGGATTTGGCTGGCACATTAGTCCGAAATAAGTTTCAATCTCACAGCATTCAGTTGAGTATCGGATAAAACTAAATGTCACCAGAGATAAATGTACGATCTATTGCATTAAAATACTTCTGAATAACTCTATTGCGAAATATGTACGAAAAGCATTATTTATTTCTTGACAGTCTGCATAATATTACATATGTCTTCAATAGCATAAACATCATTATAATCGATGCCGTAAAAAACAGAGAAAACTCATCGCCAGGGTAAAAAAAGAGTGTACGTTGAGTATATATATATATATATATATATCCTAAAATATACATCCGACCTTATATAGTTTATAGTTTATTTTTGTTGACTCGGTTGATGAAATGTGAAGATGGGCATCAAGTATCTTGATTCGTTCAAAAACAAAAAAAAAATAGGTTGAAAATTGTAACCTTAACTATACTAAGAATGAAACCAATTAGAAATTCATGAGCATAAACAGCAATAAAAAATAAGTAAAAATATATTCCTCAAACTCACAAGCTGTATTGGAAACTCAGTTCTGAAAATACGTGAGATAAAGCTTAGCGTTCAAAATGTTCAAAAAACGATATTCTGAAGTAACCAATATATTGCAATAAAATAGATCAGACTTTTCAGAAATACTTCGTAAATTATAAGTGATCTATGCACCCCACAAGTCAATATTTTGGGTATTCTCATAAAGATCTTTCATGACATTCTTATGTTAGGCTAATAAAATAAAATATATACAAGGTATCGAGGAGTTGTTTTGCATTAATAATTGAAAAATTTCCGAGTTCCTGCACAGATCTTATACCTGGTTGATAGCTACAAACCGCATTTCAGATCCTTTGATCGAATCACTCTAAGAAGAATTCTAGAACTGTTGTGGGAATGTGAAGAAGTATACGACATAAAAGACTCTTTTATAGAAAAATCTTATGGAATTGATAGGCGTATTTAATCTTTTATTATTTAAATATCAATTACTTAAACTAGTAATAGAAAAGTTATATCCAATCAACCCAGATCGTAAGCATATTTTGGTTTATTTTGTTTAAAAATTTCTTAGTAAAGACATATGGAAAAGAGTGGCTTAAATATTAACCGTCCTTTCAACTGATTGAACCCGCTTCGACCCGAATCGAAATATCTTCAATTTAATTTGCCTTGCCCTCCTTCCACTGCTATTCACAAAATTTTGTGAGGTCCTGATTTTTTTTTTTTCATTCACCTGAAATAACAACAGGGGAGGGGAAATACAATCGAACTGCGGGCCTCCCGGAATTAAAATATACAATTTCAGCTGGGACGAATAATGAGAAAATGGAAATTTCGTCTGAATCGTTTTGAATAAAACAAATATATGTATTCCTAATGCATATTTATTATAGAATACATAGGGACCTATTGCATTCGTTGTGCGAAATGAAAACCATTAATGCAAATTTTGGAAAGCTATTTTTTTTATTTTCAATTTCGGCCGTTGTATAAATCCTACTGCTATTATTAACTAACATCCAAGAAAAAAGTATACAGCATATATATGTCCAGTTCAAGTCCCGATTAATGGCTGTTTATTATACTGTTCCCATTAAATAACAGACACAACGTCAGCTAAATTTAACAGAAACATTAATTTATTTACGAATATATTATAACAGGTAATTATGAGCAAGCTGATGATGTGTTATTACAATGGATGTCCTCATTATAAATAATTGCTGTCTTGACAGCTCGACATTTTTTTTTTTTTTTTTTTTTTTTTTTTTTTTTTTTTTTTTTTTTTTTTTTTTTTTTTTCCTCCATAGCCCCTTTAAATTTCCAGATAATTATATATAATTATAGATCCTCAGGCGAATCTATTTACAAATTATTTTGTATTTCCTGTAGCATCACTACATTATATACAGGTTTTGTTATTTTATAGAAATTATATAATGTATAAACAAGTATAATGACATAAATTATACGTGACTTGACGAAACTGACTAATAAGGTGATGGGGCTCACCTTTTTGATCAACCTTAAAACTAACTTACATACTAATTCTTATCATAATTTTTCCCCGACAGTCTGTTGCCATCGATGCGGGAGGGGTGGCGGGGTCATAGTGTTAAACACTGGATTTGTCAGGTGCTGCAACGAGTCAAAAAACTTAATGTGTCTCCGGCGGATGAACTCACCCACCGACGGCACACCAAGCAACGGGTGCAGGTCAGCGTTCTTCAACCTCTCGAAAGAGGTGTGTCGGACCACTTTTCGCATGATTCCATTCTG
Source organism: Acanthosoma haemorrhoidale (assembly GCA_930367205.1). Taxonomy (NCBI): domain Eukaryota; kingdom Metazoa; phylum Arthropoda; class Insecta; order Hemiptera; family Acanthosomatidae; genus Acanthosoma; species Acanthosoma haemorrhoidale. The sequence goes on along the minus strand of OV884014.1, from coordinate 82,715,673 downwards.
GAAGTGTTGGAGACATTTGGCTGTATTGTCAGTCAAGTGGGTAAATAGTGGGGCACCGTACAGCAGAGCTGGCCGGAGGACACATTTATATATCATCAATTTAAGACGAAGCGACAGGTTAGGTGAAGTTAGCAAGTGCGATAGCCGGTAAGACCTTTGTCGTACTTTTTCTATTTTATTACTAAAATGAGTAGAGAAATGGAGATGCCTATCCATTTTTATACCCAAATAGTGCATTGAGAAAGCTGGTGAGCTCTCTTGCCCTCCCACGCTATACGATTTTGGCAAGGATTTTTTCCCCTTTTGGAGGGAGAAGATTACGCAGTCGGTCTTCCCGGCGTTTACGCTGATGTTTAACATGCCCAGTCTGTCACTGATAACGTTACAAACTGACTCGGCGTGTGTAAGAGCTCTTTGTGCACTCATGCTGCTGCTGTAAACCGCAATGTCGTCGGCGAAAGCGATTACAGTAGCTTTCCGATAGTTTGTCCCAACAATTTCAGATGTGTACATACTGAAAAGAACCGGAGATAGAACCGCTCCTTGAGGAACTCCACAAGTCAGAGGGAATGGGTTAGAGAGGCAATCAACCACCCGTACCCTCACCGATCTGTTCTTCAAGAACGAAACCAACATGGTATATAGCTGCTCTGGGCATTCCCAGTCACAAAGCTGTCGGCACAGCATCCCGTGGGACACTGAGTCGAAAGCCTGTGTGCAGTCCAACGAGATCATAGCAGTTGCTGTATTCTTGTTGATACCAAGGGTGGCTTCCGTTTGTACCTTCACGAGCGGATGTTCTGTACTCAGATGAGCCTGAAAACCTGTCTGCTCATACGGAATGATAGCATTTTCCGAACAGAACCCCTTCAGGTAGTTTAGTATTATCTTTTCGAGAATCTTCCCCATGTGAGGGAGAAGACTGATCGGGCGATAGTGGGCTGGGTGGTCGCCTCTCTTTGTGGGCTTGCGCAGCGGGAACAATATAGCTTGTTTCCACGCTGTCGGGAAGTATCGCAACCTGATACATGAATTGTACAGGTTAACAAGTTGGGCAATCCCTCTCCTCGGCAGCTGTTTCAGCAATACCGTTTGTATCCCGTCGCCCCCTGGTGCTCGGTTTCCCTGACACCGGCGAAGAATCGCCTTAAGCTGCTTCGGGGAGACAAACATATAGTTCTGACCTGTCCTCAGCTGCTGAGGTTCGTGGTAGTTACCTGTCCTAGCGGTGTTGTCTGCGGTATAGTGGTCGGCCAATATTTTAGCCTGTTCTTCCGATGTGTACAGGGTGTCTCCGTCATGAAGACGGACACCTGAGTCCTTCTTGGTAGTAGTCTTTAGGAGCTTCCAAAACTTACGGAAATCGCCATGTAAGCCATGTAGCCGTTCGTGCCACGTTGCCGTCTTCCAATTCCTCATCAAGCCACGAATTTGTGTTGTAAGAGAGTTTACAACTTTCTTGGCCTGACGATTCCTTGTTCTATACCAGTTATTTTTCCAATTATTGCGTAATGCAATAAGTCGAAGAATATGGTCTGGTGGTTTTTGTAGCATGGGTGGCTTCGGGCTAAACTTTGGGACAGCTGTGTTAGCTGCATCGACGATAACCTCGGTCAGGAAAACTACCTGTCGATCCACTTCCTCTGTACTGCGGAGAACAGGAACCGTATGCAATTGGTGGTAAAGTTGTGATCGATATAGGTCCCAGTCAGCCCGACGATAGTCGTACTTCGTGGGACGCGGGATCACAACTCTACCGTCAATGGAATACAATACTGGTAGGTGGTCGGTCGTTACTAGGTCCAGGGTCTCACAATTGTTTATCCTGTGTGGCTGTTTTGTGAGTAAAAGATCTAGGGTGGAGGTTTGTGCGCTGTTACCTCTATGGCGAAAGGTGTGGTTCTGAGGGTGAACGACAGTAAAGGGCGCCTTTACCAAGGCTCTCCCCGCTGGGTTGGCGGTGGCATTATTCCACAAGGTATGCCGCGCATTTAAGTCTCCGACAACCCAGTGGTTATTTCTCTTGGCACACTCTTTAATAAGAGCTGAGAACTCTTGGAGAGACGCCCTCGGTCTCTTATACATGGCGGTGAGATAAATGGGTGTCCCTAAATTTATTTTCACCGTCAAGTGGTGGAGCCTGACATCAAATGTATTCAGTGGCGGATCCACTTTCATCCATGTGATGCCGTGCCGTATAGCCACCAGAACTCCACCGTAGCCATCGGTCCGTCAGCTCGACAGGAGTCAATTAATGTATATTAGGTGTTATGTGACATAATAATTAAGCGAGATGAAGATTGAAATGGAAATTCATAAATAAACAATTAATAATTAATTGAAAGTGACAGGTTTTATAAACATTAAGTCATTCAACACAAATTGATGTTAAGCAAGAAAGACGTTTTTGTTAATTTTAAACTCGATTTTTAAAAATGGCTTTGCTGAGTTTTTTTCACAATTAATTTTATATATGGCAGTTAGAATACAGCTTAATTAATACGACCCCCATGTATGAATTACATTTGTAATGTGAATTTAAGGATTATTTTAGCTTTAGGGATAAATATCTTTTCTGAAAAAAAAAAAAAAAAAATGTATAAACAGAGTATATTGCGTTAGTAAACTTATCTGGTGTAAAATACTTTGTATTGCAATTTAATTATTACTGACGTTGTTATAGACGGATGTCAACTTGAAAGCATCTTGAATTTATGGTCAATCGGATTCAAAATGTCAGCAATAATAATTAGAGATTAGTTCAATAAATAAATGTTAGTAAGATTTATTATCAATATTAAGCTACTGGTACTTGTCATGTCGTAATAGCTTCACTGGTGCCGCTCTCGGCATTTGTATGTGTTCTAAGTAAGCTAAATGCACATTTGTGATGCCGCAGAAAGGTAGGAAATAGTAAAAAAAAGTTAAATGTTTGTTATAAATATGATCAAGCAATATGCATCATTTCACTCGTTTTATTGGAAAGTTGATTGTCAATAAGCTGTTTCGCGAAATTGATAGAGGTAGAAGAAATAGGCAGAAGGACATATAACAAAATAAATAAACAAAATATTGTCTAAAACTGATGATTTGAATGCTATTGGGATGAGTGGGATGAGTTTGACAGTGAATCAAAAAAAAAAATTAGTTTCAAAACACATCGTTTTTCGCCATTCAACCACAAGGCAACAATTACATACCATAATGCACATGCTACCATAACTTTTTTTTTTTTTTTCCAAAACCTCAAAAAATAATACAATGAACAAAATAAATATATAAAATAATTCCTAATTCCATAACTCTGAGTCTTATTAGAGTCACAGAGAATCCTAAGCATTTTCTTATTCCGAGAGGTAGAATCACAATGTGCCTAGATTGCTGCGAACTAAATAAATTTTTATTAATACTATTTACTTTTTGTTCATAGAAATATAAATTAAAGTATTTACGTTATCAATTTTACCCTGACGACATCTTTGAACCATACGTCAAATGGATAACAATTAGCACATGATGCTATTTGCAATGTGTTCTGGAAATTAATTATTTATGACTAATTTTGCGTATTAAGTACCCAATATCAGACCTTAAAATTGTCAAGGTCTAATAGATCAGGAACATATGAATAAGGTTGTTTTGATGTTTAGGCACAATGATATCACACCCGTTGAAAATTAATATATAGCTTGTTCCAACGAGGAAAAAATAAATGTTTTTATTCAATTTTCTCTGTGATTTTATAGAGCTATTAAATGATTCGCTCTCGCAATAGTCTAAATAACTATAATAAAATAAAGGATACAACAGCAGGATATTAAGCCTATTCAATAGCATGAGAACTTTTCATATATGCAGGGCATGAACGCTACAAGCGAGTAATAAACTGTACCCATAAGGAAGGAAATGTAGGAACAAATAAACAATAGTTTAGCTTCTAAACTATAAACATTTAAGAACTTGACAACTGGTACTACGGTGGCTATTGAATACTAGTGGAATTGGACTGTAACTTTTGAACTCGAGGCAAAGAAACTACTTAAACTCAATTCTACTCCTGAACGAATTACATCTGACGTACAAACCACCTACATTGCTATTTTTTAAAACAATGAAAAATCAAATTTCAATATTTATATTATGAACAAAGGTTGTCATAATAATTATTTTCTATATTCGTTATAGAGGAACTTTATACAATTATATAAATTAAAATAAGTAAAGGGGTCAAATTAAGTGATTTGACTATTAGGCTATCTGCCATAAAGTTATTTTATATTTAGTGAAATTTTCATTCACACATCTTGATTATATTCATCCAACTTTTGAGAAACATCAAGGATCGCCACATGCCATCGTCACTGTCAAGATGATACAGCAGCGTTTTAACGAGGTTGACAATTGGCTAGATCATCCTGTCGATCTTAAACGAACAACGTGTTAGTCTGGTCATTGAAATATTTGATCAAATGCCTAAAATATTAAACGAAACGGAGTAATAACGCTAATAAAAAAACTTCAACTCATATACTCCAGCAATCCAAGCAATAAAAACCAACAAATCCCAATCAGATATTATGATCTATAAGCCTATTAGTCATTACTAGTAACTACTAGAGTTTATATGACGTTAAATATAAAAATTATTAATAATACTGTAAAATAAATTAACGGTCTCGGCGCCAGTGAAAAAAAAAATACCATTCATACTAATTAAATTGGATTAGAAAGTGTTTTTTTTTGTAGTTAGTAATTATATAATAAGAACTAATGGCCAGGCAATAATCTAACGTAAACTGTACAAATCTAAAGGCTTCGGCAACCCAATTAGATTTAATGCTTTGCATCCTTAACATGCCATAAACCTTGCGTCTTTTACATAACGTATATAGTTTTATGGAAGTGTTTCACATTGTAAACCGAAGGTGAGCCCCATCACCTAGTCCTGTACCCATTGCATTGTAATTTTAACTTCAAACAGGATATTGTTATTGTAATTCTACCCACCTTCGAATGCATCTGCGTATGCATGAGGAGAAATTAGTAAATCGAAAATTTGTAAACTGTAAAAACTTTGATAAATAAAGGGGTTTTAGGGGGGGGGGGAAGTGTTTGGATCATTAAGTTAAAAAATCTTCTTTTGGGCTTTTCAAGGGTTTTCGTACGTGTTAATATTTATAGGAGTTTTAAAAAAAAAAATATTTATATAGATAATCAGATGTATGATTAAATATCTGTGTTTAAGACACAGCCACGTATTTATTTTTTTATTTACCTGGAAGGAACGGATCCAGGCCCTGCTTACTTGCGGCAATATTTTTTGCACTATGTCAGATCTCCCCTAATCTGTTGCATAGGTCTTTTTAAGCTTGAGTAATTCAAAAATGCTCTAGAGTAACATGTTGTGTACTCTCAGTGCAAGTTAGAGTTTAGTGTTTATTTTTAAATATCAGAAGCGCATCCATAAATACTTTGCTATTCATATTTTTGCTTTATAAACGTCATTCTATCGAATGATAAGCACTTGTAATTAGCAGCTGGATAATCAGGCCTTAAGCTAAGTGAATTAGATTTACAATGTCTAACTGTTATGCATGCTGTAATGCATCGTTTCATTTTATATTCAAAAACTACTCCTAAACCGGCAGATACAATCAGGTAGATGAGCGAGAAAATTCATATTGGTAAAGTTGCCAACTAGTGCTCAAGTCAAGTCAAGCTTTCTCAGTTAAAACTTGAACAGTTAAACTACTGAGGAGGTCCCGGGTTCAAGTCCCGATCCTGCCAGGATAATTTTACCTCGCCAGTTATTTATTAATAAATAACTAGGTTAAATAACTAGGTACTCTTATAATATATGCTGAGGTACTTATAATATACCTACGCAGCCGAGGCGGGAGGTGCTTACATATTGCAAACAAAGTATGCCTCAGCTGTCCTCAACAGGTCTATGGGTGACACCCAAAACAACTTTTTACAGCCTGCGCAAGCAATAAACACTTATAGAGAGGTTTTCACTTGAAAGCTCAGCCCGATACATCAACCTGATTCTAAAAGATATATTTATATTGATCCTAAAAAAGCCTGATCACTTCATTTGAAATGATAATAAAATATCTATAATTCTGTGCTGCATATTTAAAAAAAAAAATGATGTTTGCTTATACCAACACATGAAAGCGGCGACAGCAGGTAATTTCCCGCAGAGAGAAGACATTTCCAACAGCCACACTTACCGTTCTCCGGCTAGTCAACCTAATTGGACCATTAATTTTCACCGATGTGTCACTGGGACAGGAGGCTACAAACCTCTCTGTTTCGCCCTGAGTCCGGACCACTTTGCCAAGAATAACGGTTCCAGTAATGGGCATTTCACACTGGGCAGATGAATCTTGTGGAAACCACCTCCGCTTTTTTCTTTTATTTCGGTATTCGCGCTAAATACAAAAACTTTAACCAGCTGTAAGGAAATTATATGCTGCAATCTTACCGCTAAATGATGCGCAGAGTTTATTTCTGGTAACAGTCCCGTGTATACACAGTTGAATTCTATTACAGATGAGTTCACCAGAAAGTGTTCCAGAGTTCCCAACCAGAGGTAACTGTCCAACCACCCTAATCCAATAGCACAGTCATTGCACTGCACCACACATCCCTATAATCCTCCTCGGAGACTAAAGTGGCAGTGAACTCATGACCTGTTATAAATACGTGACAGTGAGAGTCATGGCAAATGCCAGTTCCTCGTCGTGTTCTTAGGGTCTATGGCTCTCGCGCTCTTGGTTAGCCTACTCTGGCTCGTATCCGGTTACGTGGCTGATGGGGAAGCTTCCCAAGATTATTACCAAGGTGACAAATATGTGGACTTAGGAGGTATCTTGGCTGTTTGTAAATACTGCATGGATGAGCGAGTGAAAGAAGAATAGTAAATATGGTATGAATGAGAACATTGAACACAATTACTTATTGCCCAATAAGGCAGATTGTAATTTAATCAGAATATATATTTTGTACTTGTATAGTTTATAAGTATATTAATCTACTATATATATATGTTATATATTATTATTTATAATAGGGTAACCGATTAAAGATCTTGGAATCTTGATTAATGATGATTTGTGATATAAGCTGGGCTTTAAGTGAACTATACTTATGTTATCATTAACACTTTAATCAAAAGCTTATTTGCTACTTTTTTACAACCCCGATTTCATATTGCCGCATAATATTTTTATAAAATTTAAATATTTCCTTTTATTAGTGTATACAATTAAAGATCCCACTGTCCTAATAAATAAAATTAATTAAATTAGTAATGTCAGGTGTATATAAATAATTAATTAAACTTATAACATTAGAGTCGCTCCTGCGTCTTGCACCTACTCTATTGAGCCAATAAAACATAAAATTTAATTAAGAAATTATATCTTTATCTCTATCAAAGAAAAAAATGTTTCTTGGAAATTCCGGAATTTGAACCCAAAACCTTTTAATTTGTGATACGGTGTCATTTAACTAGACTGTCATAGCAGATAACCAGTCATGTCAAACTACATTCAAATAGAAGGTCTATTTAATCCTCAGCCTAAATCGCTCAAAAAAAGTCAGAAAATATTTTATAATGTTGGCAACGATTTAATCAATGTATTTTTTTTTTAAATCCTTAAAAATAAACTAATTTCTTATTGTTTTTCTTCTTGACTAATGATAACAAATTTTATAGTAGTGGAATCACTTACCGCAACTAAAGTTATAATATATCTACTAAAACCTCCTCTTTCCAATAAAAAAAAAATTGTATTAGGTAATTTCATTGTATAATTGAATATTATGTGGCATAATTATTTTGCCTTCTGTTTAGACATGTATTAAACACTCGATATTTCTTTTTTGCACCTATTTAACTGTAATCACTTTATCATATTACTAATTAGTTATGTTGATTTATAACATAGTGTCAATCTTGTCTGGTTGTGAAATGTTTACCCGATCCCATGCAGGAGGTTTTGAAAATTACCTCTAGGTTTTTGTTAGGACCGTTCGTCCATAATTATTCAAAGATTGTCAAGATATCAAAATATTTTCATAGGCTTGCAGTCAAATCTTTCTGAAAAAGCTAACTTTAGGCTGACTAAAATTAATTATTTCGTTCGGAATGCAGTGAAATGTTATTTCTAAACGCTTAGCATTCCAATTATGAGCGTCGCTATAAATTACTAATTTACTGAAATTTCATGGAATGTCTTGTTTTGCCTCTTTATTGTCAATAATAACTTCAAAACATAATACCAGCCACCAGTGGACTCTCACCACTGTACCGCAACAACCAACCTTCGTTAAACATAACCGAGGTTCCCACAATTTCTCTCACACCACCTTCCAGCAGGTACTCCTAGTACAAGGATCCGCTCAACCCAAATATTACTTATTTTTCCCTCATCCCTAATCTTTTAACTAGAGAGCTTATTAAAAAAAAAAAAAAAAAAAATTATTCAACGAAAATATAATCACGAAATTTTAAGTCTTGCTAATTTCAATTTTTTTGAAGTAGCATCTCTTATGTATATGTTACACAGTTTGTTATATTTGTCATGAGTATATGAAGGTATCTCTTCATGGCACGAAGTGTCTGCGAGTTGATCCAAAAATAAATAAATTAAACAAGTCCGTTCACAGCTTTATTGTTTTCCATCTGAACTTTTTCGACGACCTATGCCGTAATTCTCAAAGGTTTCAGCAATCTTATGATAGCCGACCCGGCAGAATAGTTACCATCAGTAAAATGAAACGAAATGAAAGTGACGGCATAGTCCGTCGAAAAAGTTCAGATGGAAATCAATAAGCAGTGGAGAGATAAAAAGATTGTCTATAAATTGGAAGTAGGTTCCTATTAGAGAGCCTTAATTAGTTTTAATATTTTTTTTTTTAACTCGTTTTTTCTTTTAGACTTCTCATTGTCCAAAGTATTGAAGTTATAATTGCATCATCGCGTTCTACATTCTTTTAATCTTTTCAAAACTTTAAAAAAAGTTCTGTGATGAATGAATTTTCACAGACTTCCGGACATTTCCATAATAACAGTAGCTGTGAACGAAAATTGTCAGGTCTCAAGAAGAGTGCCCTAGGACTTTCCCCCAGAGAAATAGCTCAAAACGGGATCTTTTCAATTAATAAAAAAAAAAAAATCATCCAACCCAAGTTGTTTTTCTAAAGCCCGGGAGAAGTTTGCCACGGGTGGGAGCAAAGTTGTCGGATCTGGAAGTGGTTTTGGCCCCGGAAGAGCTTATTCGTTTAAAGGGAAGCCCCCGGGTAGGCAGTGTGGATATCAATAAACAGCCGGCGTCTGCAGTTGAGCGGAACTCGCCCAATGCTCCAAGTTTTTTTTTTTACCCCGGCGTCTTACAAAGCGCTCAGCACCCGACGATCAAACTTCACATACGAGTTACTGATGGGGATTCTTCGGCTTACCGGTCCTAAGGCCGGGAAGGAGAACCCGTTTCCAAGTTTCCCGAACTATGTTTTTTTTTTCCGTCATCTTCATCAGGACTGAACAAGCGGCATTACGGCAAAAGTTTTGTTTGCGCCCTCATATTATAGGAGGAGGACAGTTGTTGCATATAAATGTAGTCGAGATCAAAAACACATAATCTTCTTCAGAAGGTACATTGGGTTCATGTTCTAAGTATTTCATACTTAAATTTCGGTTTCATTTTTCAAGAAAAAAGTGAAGAAATTTGTGCTTAAAAAGATGTTTGAAAATAACCTTCATTTATCGTTTCTATATGCCCAAAAATGCCTATTTTGGTTTAGATAATTGACCAATTACATTTTTCTTTCTGTGTCAATAATGGAAAAAAACAAGAAATCTCTGCCTGATCTGGGTGGGTACCTGGTGTGCTGCAGGGATCTCGTCCTTATATAAGCGCTTGTTATTTCGACTGCGTATCCAAAGAAGACAATGGGTTGATCAGTACATTGTTTTACGCTTATAAAAAACAACAAACGACCAGGATGTGATTTGGCTGATTATGACCATTAAATATGCTTCAGCTAATAAAGAGGTGCCATTACTCTATAAGTTTTTTTTATCATTCCTTCCCTCTTGCCAGAAATTTCAAGGGAGATGTCGAGGAAGATCCGAAACCTGTCAATGAGAGCTAAATGAAGAGACATTTTGATTATAAGTGGTGGTTTAAGAACTCACAAAACTTCTTCTAAATGCAAAGTTTCGCTCCACTTATAATAGCTTAGTAAATTCTAATAAGTTTTTTCAAGATAGTTGGGTCTGCCAGAGAATACTACGAAGTTTTCTTATAATACAATGAAATACACTACGAAATGGATGAACAATTAACGTTTTTTTCAGTTTGTGCTCCATTCTCGTAGATATGATCGTTTGACGTTTTGAGTTTATGGAAAGCAAAATAAATTTGTAAGCAATGTGGGCGCTTGGCCCACCAACAACAAGCCTCTAAGGGGCACCCTCACTGATATCAGACTAACTACGACTGCACTACATGCCTAGAGAAGACTCTAGGCCCAGCCACTAGTGGACTCTCACCACTGTACCGCAACTATCAACCTCCACCGAGGATTCCCACACTCCTTACTCCTCTCACAACACCTTCAAGCAGGTCCTCCTAGTACAAGGATCCGATTACCCTAAATATTTTACATTTATCTCTCATCCGAAAATTCTAACTAGAGCTAGGAAAAAAAAAAAAAAAAAAAAAAAAAAAGCAATGGGTGCAAGTAGAATTCCCTTGTAACTATTGCAGTCCTGGAAGACTTCAGTCATCTTATGTCTTATGTAGTCATGAGCTACAGAACATTGTTTATTCATTTCAGACGGATAGAATGAGGCCCTGCTACTTTTGCGATCATGCAAAAAAAAAATATTGTGATTCTTCTGCATACCAGTATTCTGCAATGCAGTATTCTATTTTGTGAGTAGGTAAATAAAAAAAAAAGTAATAACTATACTGGCGATGAGATTTTCCACTAGGCAAACCCTGATTGGATACACCAGTAACGTTTTTTCTGACCCTAACTGCCGGCAAGGGAAGAGGGGGCTATGAAACGATCCCGGAATATGCAGATGGACTGGGTAACATGACCCGTTGTTGCTAGCGGAGATGTTGAGCGCACTAATGGTAATCCTATTCCGGTGGTAAGCTAGATCTGGACGCTCGTAGCCCTCTGATTGTATGCTTTCAGCTTGTCGGAACTGAATTATGTAAACAACATTACATGTCATTTACGAGAAAGATTCATAAAAATCTAGTAAAAAAATAACTAGAGCCTTTCTTAAAATATTGTTAAATATTATCAAATACATATAAACAACAAGAAAGACGTCGAAATCAAAGAAGCAGAGAGACATACTTAATTGATGTAAGAAAGCCACTACCATATTTTAATAAAAAATACTTCATTTAGCCAAAGACTGATCATTTCAACTTTTTAAACAAATTTAAATACTGACCATTAAATTCTTTATAATTTGTTTTTAACCTCAAATAGCTCCTGATGGTAATCCAGGCTGTATTTGAACAATTTTTGAAATTCCAGCTTGAACGGGTACCTTCATTTCCGGAGGAGCAATTATTGCTACATTGCGACATGTACGCATACGCGAAATTTTCCTATCATATTCTTAACACTTCTGTGGCCATGATTTTACTATCCTGTTCGGTCAAACTTAATTATATTTTAAATATTATTTTGGTGATATTCAATCATAAGTGTTTGTAAAATTATCTCCAAATCATTGCTATCATAAACTACGGTAAATTGAGCCGAATAACCGACTTTTTTAAGTCAAGGGGGCAAATGGACTAATTCGATAATCCAGAGAAATGGATGACAAGCGGACCATTTCAGGAAATATTACATAATTAGTCAATGCCTAAGGGATTTTCCATAAGGAAAACTATAGAATGATAGGGCTATAAATTATCATCTGCCCTTTGTTATTCCACTTAAACAAACTAAGCTTCGAATATAAGCACTTTTTCCTTTGAAAGGATGTGCTTTTCATTCTTTTCATTGCCCGTACACAAACCTTTGGAACTCCATTTCCACCAACAATCCTCCTTCAGCACCTCTCCACATTTTTAAAACTAGACTTTTCGTATATACCCATTTGTTTTTATTTTATTAGTCTTTGGGTACAAATTTGTTTTTATTACATTCATCATATATTGGTGGGCTGACCGATGTGACCTAAGGATGATGTGGCTATTGAAAGCGCTTGCCAATCAAAACACTTAAGAAGAGATACAATCATTGGTATTGCTATAAATCTAATTATACCATATCTTCCAATCTCACATTATCTACGCCATATACTTTACATACAAGCGGGTTGTTTTTCCAAATATTCATATCAATCTTGGAACATCTACAAACCTTTACGTCTGTCTAGTGCGATGATTCCAAATGATCGTGAGGTGGCTCACATGTCAACCCTGTGAACATTCTTCTGGAGCATTATATTTGTCAACACACGTTTTTTTTGACCCAGCAGTCACGCCAGTCCTGGGACATGCAATCACATAATCAGCGTTTAATATATTAAGTCTTATCGACAACTAATAAATCAGGTTTTATCTTCATATGTTCATATTCGAATCATTTACTCAATCTTTAAAAATAGTCCCGATTCAGCCGATATTAAGTTGTCTATTTCTTCGATGAAAATTAGCTCGAGCTATACCAGAAACGCCTCTTTAAAATATACGGCAATGAAAAGTAAAAATCTATAGAACCCAAGCAGAATGAAAACAATTCATATATTTTTTCATTACATTTTATGAAATCCTATGGAAAATATTGTTTTTCAGGAAGCCAGGATTCTTTCTTTATTATTGCATTCACCTGCGTCTCTTTGTGGCTCCAAGAGGGAGGGGAAAATCCCTTTGTTTTTGTTTACACCCTCATACAGCTACAATCACCTATGGGGACTTATGGCCATACTTTATAATGGTTATGTTGCAGTAATATTAAGTGATAAAAATTATGGAAACGTGAGTTTCCTTAAATTATAAAAACCTTAACACTTTAAAAATCCGCAAGACTAGTTATATGAAATTCCCTTACTCAAATACTTTTCATCATTGAAACGATGAATACTCTGCCACTCTTGGAATTTTCTTAATCCAAATAATTTCCCTACTTTTAAAAATGTATCTTAAGGGTGGTATAAATATATTTTTTACTCTACTAGTTAATTTACTACTAAATACTAGTTAGTATTTACTAATTTAATAGTTTTTTAAATTATTAAAATTTCAATATATGTCGTTGGGAATAGTATTTTTTTTTTAGTTTGATTCCGATTTAAACAGGAATGTAATGATCTAGACGGTCATTAATTAGTTGCTGTTTTCATCGGGTTTTGGTTTCATCAGATTTATTTGTGAGCAAATATCGACTATAACCTAATTTGAATTATCTTTTGCCAAACTCTCGCAAAGACTTTACGCAATGTCTTGATGGGCACAGATGTTGACACATTATCACATTATATGAACAGTATTTGTTAAAACAGTATCATCATAACTCTTATGCTCCAACACTGCTCTTTGTGAAGGTACTCTCTGAAGATCTCTAATTAAACGGGAACTAGCTTAATGAGGTTAACGATACAGCAATAAGTAACATCTGAGGATTTAGTAAAATCTTCTAGCTTTGTTAATCATATAAAAGGATGTTCAGGGATCATTAATTAGTTGCTTTTTTTCAGCATAACGAGGTGTCGGGTCGTCACGAGGGGAGTGCCTAGTTACCCTAGCCCTGGTGACGAAGTGAGGGTTGATTAGGTTATGACCTGAACAATCGTTTCATGACGGTCTTACTATCCGACTCTATATTTGACAGGCATGTGCCCCGACAATACACTATGTTCAGGAGAAGAGGTATAGGGTAGGTAGTGTAGGTAGTTTGCGTGGTCTTGGAATGACCACCAATTCACACTCGGTATCTGAAGGTAGGTGAAATCCGTCCGGATCCCAAAGGCGAGTGTGAACCGGAGAGAGGCAGAATGGATTGCCGTGGGAGACACTACTCGGTAAATTTGCAGGGCCACGACAACCGTTGTCCGCTAGGGAGAGCTCTCCCAAGGAGCTGCTATTTTTAGCGAGGCGAAGGCAGAGAATCCCACTAGGAGAGTGTGGGGTCCGACAAGGCCGGACTAAAACATAGCGAGGTTAGGAAGAGAGGTCCAGAAGGTTTTATAAAAGTCTTGAACATCAGTGCAGCCGCAAGTCATCAGTTAGAGCGTCGTCGGGAGAATGATTTACAACCCACCCTCTGGGTCTATTTATAGTGGTCTAGCTTCATTAGCGTCCAATCATGGGATTCGTTGTTGTGGCCAATGGCAGCCCAGTATGTGGTGGCCTTTGTTCTTGTGAGCCCTAGGTCTGGCCTGGGCCAGGTCGCTTTACTACCTGCTACGGGTAGCGGGTGACCCAGCTCCTATAACTAATTGACTTGCAGATGCGTCTTTATTGTTTACAACATTTACAATGATTTATGGTTTGGTAATGTTATTTACATTTGTTTAAATTAATTTACAATATATATATACAATAGAGTATATATCTTATGTAGTCGCTATACGAGGGGTTTTGGTTTCATCGAATTTTTTTATGAACAAATATCAGTTACAATCTAGTTTTTATGGAAACTAGTGATGAAGTGAATATTAAGGTGGATAAGACGTTTCAGATTTCGTAAAATCACTCTCAAATAAACGCTAATGTAGTAGGGTGAGCTCGCATAAAGTGCCAAAAAGAATATATACTTGACTACTCTAAAGGCTCTAGATGTGACCCCAAAATACCCGGTGAAGTAATAAACAAGATCAATTGGGAAATGTCACCAGAAAGCCAAATCAATCTATCTCTAATAGATAAATTAAATTTGATTCTAAAACTTGATTTCAATATATATCACTCTGGCGAAAATTCTAGTTATCATCTTTAAAATTTTAAGCATTAGATAATTTGTCATTATTTGTGACTACATTTCATAATGGATAGACTACTCAAACAAAAACAATAGCTTCGGCCGACCTGAAGTACTTATAGGACATTGATAAGGCAAAGACAGAGTACAGGACATCCTATTGTGAGGGTTGAGAGAAGGAGGAGTTAATTAGAAGCCAGAAGTGAGGTAGAGAGCGTGGATTAGCTCCTCTCTGTGAGCAGACTGTGGAGTTGGGGATCAAATCAAACTTCACTCAGCGGTACGTAAGCGACCTCTCACACAGATCCCTCGCAACGAGTATGCAAACAATTTTTTGTCCTAGTTAGCGCGTTCCGATTCTCCTGCAGGGCACAAGCTATGATCCCTCAATCCGTTATCGCTGAGCTGGAATGCTTTTGTAGAGGGAACTTCCAGATTTCGATTACTGCAGGCACCTTCCTTTCATTAAGAAGCAATCAATTTCCAGCACAATCTCTTTTGTGCCTGAGCCTTGCGAATGAATGAGTCTTTATAGAATGTAATGTCAATTTAGGCACTATAAAATATTACATTTTTAATATAAAAATAAGCCTTGAAGGCTAGTTATTATTAACAGAGTCAAAAAATATTTCAATTAAATTTTTAGGATCAAACTAGATTAATTTATTATAATTAGGTTGATTTTACACTCCCATAAAATATTCGGTTAACTTGATCTGTAAAGTGCTGCTCAAGTTTTGCAGGAATCCATGTACCTGTACAGAGCAATCTGACTCAGGACTGGTGACACTACTTTTCGCACTACGAGACCCCCCCCCCCTTCGGCTGCGTAAGCCTTTTGAAGTTATTTGTGAACTATAGCTTGATCAGCTCTACAGTAATTTCAATAGATGTTTGCGAGGGCCCAAATATTTATTAAGATCAAAAATTGAAATAAATTCCTATTAAAGACATGTAACGATATGAATCCCAAACTTGTATGTAAATGTTCCGCTTGAGAGTCGTAAGTGTCCAAATAAGTGGAGAGTTAACTATTCCGTATGCTCCCGTGCCGTTTGTCTTGTCGCGAGCTTTGCGGAAGTTCAAACATCGGGCTTTACAGCTACAGCCCTCGTTGCCCTTAATATCAGTTCCTGGGGTCTGCAGCATGTTTGAACTCGGTGAATTCCTAATAAGTGAGACTCCTAACTTTTATTGAACTTCTAGGAATTAAAAACGGCTCGTTTTTAATTATGCCTCTCATTCCCGGTAAGGGTGGAGTGCTTAGAGCAAAAGAATACTTCAGGGGAAGTTTACCAAAGAAAAAAATTCACCATAAAAGAGCGAAAAGCGTTTAATTTTGAAAATGCGTAGGTAATTCTTCCTCGGAGTTTGTTTTTCTTCATTCCTTTTCAGGTTTAATTAGTTCGTAGCTTGATTTTTTTTCTCTTAATATACACACATACCTTTTTACTTACTGTTTGATAAACTTCAGAGGTTTTTCATCACTTTCTACAAGTAGAAATGAACTTTTTTTTATATTTAATACATTTGACGTTTGAAATATTCTGAGAAACGCCTAACATTGGTACACTTTCAAAACATCCCAACCAAATAAGTAAATAATTATCACTCCTTTATAAAAAGTTGTTCTTGATTTCTTTTTACAATTTAATGCCCACCCTGGATTGAAGGTTGGCCAATCTTTGGTTTTGGCCTAGATAAGTGAATCATCTATTATAGGACCACATGGGCCGTCCTGTAATATCGTGGGTCCCATCATACCCTAAGAAGCCCCAGCAGCCAGCCATACAGAACAGTACAGAGAGAGTGGCCACCCGTTTTTCCTGTCTCGTCATAAGCATTATTGGCTTATATTCAGGCTACCAGCATCACCATTATAGATTAATATATAACAATGATATTACTTCAAATTTTATTGGAGGAATTAAATAGTCAAACAACTAAAATTCTGTAATATTATGAACCCCCGCCTGCTAACAATGTCATAATTTTTATTAAAATCTCTAGATTTAAATCTCAATACGTAGAAAGATGTCTGGAATTACAGAATGATCCATATATATTATTATGGATATTAATTGATCCACCCCACAGACATCTAGAGCACCATTCCTATCAACATTAGAAGGTCTACACCACTCCCAATTTTGAAAACCAGTATTTACCAGTTCCTCTCTTCGCTCTAATTATTTTACATATTATTTATCAATTGTACTGCTGTCACCTCAATTATTATCTCCTGCATTTATTTTATCCGTTTATCTTTTATTATCAATCTTAACAACCACCTACGTGGTATTTCCTATTTTAAAAATATCCAAATCTACTAACATTCATTATCATGTGGCACATTTTAATCCACTTGTACCCGACTCATATGTACATAGACCCAATGTTTGTTTTATATCAGTTTCTCTGAAGACTAAATTATTATGTTGTTTGTTCATTCAAATAGTTGAGTTATTTAAATATATTTATTCACTCGTTAAATCCAATATTTAATAATAATATCTTTATTATCCTAAGACTGCGTCCCTGAAGAACAAAAATGTATCTATCATAACATAGGTTCTATGACAGTATCAGTCCTAGCTAAAATGTACAATTATAAGTATAAAAGAAATTAAAGTAAAATAAGGAATGATATATACACATCAAGGACACAAATTAATCAGTGTAAATAAATGTAAACAAAAACAATAGTTGATATTATTTAAAAAATAAAATATCTACACAGCACAAACAATTCACAATGGGGATATTTATACAATCCTGTTTTGAACACATACCGCATAAACCTCAAAATCTAGTAAAAAGAAGTAAAAAGCAAAGAAAGTAAAAAGCTGTTGTTACTTTTCTCTATTCGTTAATCTTGATCTTTGTTGATGGTCTCGTTAAAATTTAAACCTTTATGACGATTTATAGCATCCCATTATCACGATTCAAGACCAAAACTTCGGACGTGGAGAAAAAGTTTAAAACGGAGACGGTTAAAAGAGTTTAAAAAGCCAGTAACGAGACCTCGATTGTGTTTAACCCAAGTTAATTACGTAGAAGAATGACTGGGTGGATCCTGCCGAAACTTTGCCATTTATAAGTTAGCTGAAGTCAATTAATTAAGAAATAAAGTGAAATGCCACGGGAGACACTCTCCGCCCTTTGTTAAGGGCTTTCTTAGCCCCAGGTAAATTTTTAATAGCGCGCTGGGTCCTTCAACCTCGATACCTCTTGCCCCCAGTGACTAACAACAATCCCTACTGACAATAGCCAGTTTAAAATAATGTTATAGAAGTCGTTATAAACAGAATATGATAATTAATTGGATGGAATTATGTAACAGAAGGTAAAGGTACCCTTTTTGTAATTCGAGATCGAAAAATAATGAGCGATAAAACAGAAAGAGAAAAATTTACATAATTTAATCACAAGTGAATTAAAATGCTCTTTCAGTATAATTTCAAAAGTATTTCCCCCCGGCTTGTTGAAAAGGTGATTTCTCAATATAAAATCAAACGATGAACTGTAAATATGGTAGATAATATAAAACAATTCGCTTACCTTAGTATCAGCGGACCTAGCGTGGTCTCCTATCTGTGGTAATCATTATTTAAAGGATGATCAGGAAGTAAGGATGTGAGTTTTAAAGGACGTTTAGATTCTTATAATGTCTGAAAACCACCCTAAAATCTATGTTGTACCAAAATAACACGAAGTGCTGCTTTCAGGAGTTACTAAATAAATGTTTTTTCTCAGCAATCACATCAAGAATTTCTTTTTTTTTTGAGGCAATCATAAAATAGAATCCTCAGAAAGTGTAAGGGTAGCCTCTTTGTTCCTCTACAGGCCATAAACACTCTATTTATGGGATTTTAACAAAAAATTCAGCCATCAATGTAATTCCAATAAATAAATTTAGTTTGATCCTAGAAATATTATTAAAATATTAATGACTGTGGCCTAAACGTTATTCGTGGCAGTAACACGGGCTAAAGCATACGAGATTTGCTAAAGCTATATAGCAAAGGATGGTTTGTAAAAAAAAAAATTAAACGGGATGAAAAAGGATAAGTGGACTTCGTATCTATTAACTG
This sequence comes from Acanthosoma haemorrhoidale, assembly GCA_930367205.1. Lineage (NCBI taxonomy): Eukaryota > Metazoa > Arthropoda > Insecta > Hemiptera > Acanthosomatidae > Acanthosoma > Acanthosoma haemorrhoidale. Next base: position 82,696,606 of record OV884014.1, on the reverse strand, counting down.
GCCCTCTCTTCTCCGACATTTCAATTTTCTCTAGTCCCCGCTCTGAAGCAATTTAAGATTTAAACTTTTAATTTTCCTTATGGCTAACGACATATTAAAAACGACAAAGCGAAATGAATTACTATGATATTCCAAGAAGAAAAAACTTGAGATAAAACAATAGAAGTCGTATTAGCAAGGTTTTATTTAATTTATTTTTTTTCATTAAAATATGAGTAAAATTTACATAAAATTCTAATCACCATTATTTTATAATTGTTTTTAACTTATATTATTCAGTAAAAAATATAAAATGATGACGCTTTTGATCCATAGATTGACTTGGTAATATTAAAATTAATTTGCTAAAGAGCCGCCTGTTTAATTCTAAAAAAAAAACCATAATATATATTTTGTAAGAGTCCTCCGAGAATTCGATACCAGTACAGAAAAAAATAATTTACTAAATGACTTCTTAAAGTGAGAGCCATCAAGAGAAAAAAAAATAAGGAAACTAATGAAAAAGAAATACGAGCTCCGATGTTGATTTTAGGCCTTTGAAAAACCAGACCTTCAAGGCTGTACCGAATTGGATCACCCTTACAATAGAAGAGCCTTTCCAGAATTGACTGGATGGCCCTGTACAAAGGAAAAAGGCCATACCTTTCTTCAATCAACGTTTTCAAAAAATTTGCTGAGTTCAGTCCTTATACTGTAGCTAACAAATGTCACAAAAAATAAAATAAAATAAAATGAAATTAATTTTTATAGAAAGAAGATTATTCTTACTCATCCTTATCATCCAATTGTTTTTTTTCTAAAAGAAAACAATATCAACACATAAAAAATCTTCTGTCCCTCCACAATACAGGATGTATATATAATATGTATAGTATATATATATATAAATGATACTACGTTTAATAACCAGACAGAGATTATATGACTATAACAATATTACACCTGGACTGCAGTACATAGTTTTAGAGAGAACTGTAAGGGAAACATTCTCAAGTATTAATAAATTTAAATTTGATGTTTTAGTTGGATTTATAAAAAATCTTGTGTTAAAAAAACAATACAGCAGCAATGATTAATATGATAATACATTATACTGCATGATAACCATTGAGAGGAAGACAATACGTGCCAGGACCAGGCAAAGCCCTGTCACCTTATGAGGGTCCTGCGTAAGGGCGCCCTGGAAATACTTGAACAAAGGGCCGGAAAATTCATTCCCACGCTATGTCTTCCGCGATGAGAATAGGATCTGCTCGTATCAATTTCATCAGCCCAGAAATCTTTAAATACATAAAATACTATTCAAAAATACTGTCAAAACCCTAAAAAAATTATTAACAAAACATATAAATGGTTGTTGTTTTGGATAGAACATCTTGTGTAATCGATAGCTGCTAAGTTGTTAAGAGTCCCTGACTGCATATTAGGGAGGTCCTGTGTCCAAGTTTTTTTTTAATAGTTGTAAATTATGAATAATCTTCACGGATATTATTTTACCATTAGTGGTCACGTGAATTTATAAGCATGGGAGTGTTAAGCACTTTGATCATCGATGGTTTAGGAGCAAAAAACAATAAACGATAGATTATTGATATCCTATACCCCTTCTAAGATGTTAAATACCCTCCTAAATATAAATTATTTCTTGCTGTAATAATCACTATGGCCTTGTATTTATCTTAATTCTCTAGAATGGTTTAATTTTAAGAGCCAGAAGTGTACAGTTGTTTCATGCTCGTTTGCCATTATTTCATCTTTACGGATGTCCAAATACCGCTTGAAAGAATTCCTCTTTGTTTAGGGTTTTTTGCGTAATAGTTTCGAAGTGATGTTTTTTAGTCTAGTATAGTAATCTTCCAGACGATTATTTTCGAATCTCCCCTTCCAGGAGATCTCCTTATGTATCACATCAATCTTCGATACACAATTGAAAATTTTACAAATCTTCAAACTCATCTATCAAAATTATCTAAAAATTGTTTTTTGTAAGTTTGATCACTATTGTTCTTACCAGAATTTTTTTGTCTTACACGTAATCCTGTCATCCATTTTTGTAGAGAGGCAAATTCGTTTCGATCCCACTTCTTCTTATATAGCTGCAATTCGTTATGTTATTACTCCAACCGTAAACACCTCATACACTATGATGTGATCTGAGTTATTTAAAATCTTTCATGGTTTTGACAATTTAGTTTAAAATTGCTGTGAAAAAAGAGTTTCACCCTTAATTAATATTTAAAAACTTCGTGATTTAAAAGGGTAAAATAATGAGGCCACTGAGCCATGAATATTTACTAATTAGATGAGCTTGGTTTAAATTAATTAAGCCCAGTTAATTAACTATGAATCGGCTAAAAAGCAGCTGTTGCTAGAAATGTTCTGCTAACGCACAGTAACGTGCAATAAATTGAAGATGACGAAAGAGTACAGCAAGACGAAGACCTGAGTGGTCTGTGACAATGGAATCTCCGGTAAGGGGGCCGTTGATGGTTTAGGAAATGGTAGGTATTGAAAGGTCCGAATGAAGGGGAGAGGGTATATTGGAAGAAGTAGGGGCGGGGGGCGCTGTCAGACCGGCCATGTCGTGTCTGAAGCTCCTGAGAAAAGCATCTAGATTTTAATAAGAGTTCGGCCACCCTGGTCTGAGTCGAGTCGATGATTTCCAAATCGATTTAGTGTCAGAGTTGTCTCCTCGGGGTATTGGTGCCGCTGTCAAAGATATGACGAAAATAGTTTTGTGTTTAATAACAGTCCCGACAGTCGCCTCCTCGTTATTACTGAAGTGAATCACTAATTGAAGTTCCATGAAAACATTTTACAAGATGACTGCATGGTAGTGCGTTTGAATATGATTATTATGGACCTTATATAGAAATAGACTGCTCATACATTAAGTATCACTCTATGGCTGTTCTGGTTCGACTATGTAAGAATGAAAAGATGGTGGGGGGAAACATCGGATATATTTGTTAACCATTAAGTCCAAATTTACTGATTAATCACTTATATTAATAAACTCTTCTGAGCTTACTTAAAGTTAAAAATATCAAATATACGTTGGTTTAGCAATACACAAGTTTTATGCTTTTGCATTCTACTACCTCTTGGAATCGTAACTAGTCGATTGGAATAAAAAATAAATTGTCTCCACTTCAGGTTGGATGGTTAAACAATGGAATGGATGGTTAAAATAATAAACTTTTTTACTCTATTGTTGTAGAATGCGTTCCGAATTATTTAATGCGTTCTGACCTGTCTAATGTCTTCGACACAACAGCGTTCGCCGATTTCGATTTTAAACTACCTCATTTTAATTTTCAGAAACTATTAGTCAAGAATGAGGTATCTCTCAATTAAGCTAGTCCTTGAAAATCTATTTTTATTAAACGTATATTCGTACTCAGAACTCGTTTAGACACAGTAATACCCTTTTTATAAAATTTCAAGACGTCAAATATTTAATTATATAAGAAATAATTATTATTAATGCATCCATGTTTTCAGTAAGTACATTCGTTGGATGTATCTTTACTCTTATTGAATAAACGAATACTTCCTTATACCCTTTTTCAAACAATTTGCAGTTACCTGGATAAAGTGGTAAATTTACCGTTTCATGGCAGTTGAAATTTTCACATAATTGGTAGTAAAATTTCTTTAGTTATTTTAGTGATGTGATGAGAACTTGGGCTGTAAGCCATTTATGGTATTAAGTATCTACTCTAAACAAGTAGTAAAAAGTGATGTTGTTGACCATAACAGTAAACCAGGCTCAAGGTTATCATGTCTTTGTGGGCTAATGTGCAGAATAATTTTAATCGATTGATGGTAAATATTACCTTATATTACTAAAAAAAAAGGTTGGTACATTCCAAGATTCGTTGTAAATCTTATGTAGTTTCATTTAAGACCATAATGCTGTGTGGCTGAATTGAAAGTGTTACCTTACAAAACCAATAAGATCTCCCTGATATGTAACTACATTTGTTTGTATAATCTAACTCTATAACTTATTTAGAATTTCACCAGCTTAAAATTACATTTTAAATCAAGCATCATATGTTCTTCACACGATAAGATATCTTGTAGAACTCCCATGTTTGGTTTCTTTTATTCCCAGCTTTCAGAACAGGCAGATAGACAACGAGAGAGAATATGGCGTATTCCAGATGTATTATAGTGTTGATCATTGTAAATTTACTTGACTTATCTCCGCGAATGATGGTTTAGCTTAATCCTCTCCCTGTGGCAATCGTTCGTTAGGAAGAATGTTTAGGAAAGCAAGGTTAATTTTAAAGCAGGATTAGAAAATTTTGATATCTGAAAACTACTCTCCGATATCCCAATAAATCTAACCAGCACTGATAGTAGCCACTCACGTGTTCGTTTGTTCAGAACAACTCCGATCTCTGCAAAAAAGAAACCAGCTAGCTCGTAAACTAACATAGGGCCTGGAGCTATCTCAAGGTACTTATTAAAATAAATAAATAACTACATATATATGTGTACATGTGGCCTTTTATTATGAACTTTTGATTCTCTATACTATCAAATTTGCTACGTAAGATGACTTTAAGAGGAATTGCGGTGTGTGCCCTTATAAAAATGCCTGACAATGATAGCTAACTCAAAAAAGTTCGTGAGATATGACCCTATCCATACCAAGTTCAATTAAATCGCTCCTCTTGACCGAGAACTTGACGACTGGGCATAGTTAAGATTCAATGGACCACCAGGCTTAAGGTTATCGAAACTGCCGATTGAACGAGCCCACAGCCCGAAGGAAGTTCTCCCTCATATACTCAACGGCGGTGCATTTTCCGCTCGCTTTGTTTTATGTCTGTTGGGAAGGGTCGCTTCCGAAACTTAAGCGTCTCCTTTATTAGCCACGTCTCATTGCTCCCATTTCTGACTCAGGCTTTTTTAGAATTTCTTCTTTTTTTTTCTAAGTAAAAACATATTATCATATTTTCGTTGTTCGTATCAATTCGATTGTCATTTCCCTTTTTTCCTACTTACCAAGGATTTCTTTATCCAGCTTCTCATTTCTTACGAGATATCGATGTCGTTCACCTCTCGGGTTGTTTAATTTTTGGTGTAGCATTTTCATCAATAAAAATGTATCACCAAACATTTATTATTTATTACAGGAATTAGCCCTTTCAATAGCACACACTTTCATTGTCAAGTACTAACGATGTAACCCTTCAGGGTGGTGTCTGATTTCCTACGTCGTCTTTATTTCTCTCGTGGATGCGCATTTAGGATATGCTTCCACTTCAAGGTGATGTTCCCGATCATGCAATTTTCATTCATCGAGCAATTGAAATATTTTTTTTCTGCAACTCAAACCCTTATAACGACTAATCCATGATTGGCTCCCTTAGGAATCGCTAATCCTGATCTTTCTTCTCAACAACCTTCAGAACTCCCCGACTCAACGAGTGCACCGAAACGGAATTTTGTATGTTTTCCAGGCTTTTCTTGCCCCTTGTAAATTTCTGAATCAGGTATGTATCTTGGGCTTCATATATGTTCAATGCAACAACACTGTTTACTAATAAAAAAGGTAGCAAAAGCCTTGTCGTACACATTTTCACTGATGGTAGGATCACCTTGATCCTACCACCTCTATATTTGCTAATTTACTAATTTATTTGCCTTGGAAGTTTCAACCATCAATGGTCAAAGGCATCCAAGTTTCTTTTTCTTCTAACATACTCTAAATTTCTTCTTTTCGTCAATCGTCAGTTAAAGAATGTCAAAGCAGACAAGACTTTTTAAAACGTTTATTATAAATAACAAGAGAGTGTTATGTTAAATTACATCGAATATAATAACGTGACTGTTAAAGGTCTAAGTGTTAAGAAGAGCTAATTATTTTAAAGGAGGGTTTATATAAAGGAGAATAGGCAGGATATGATTCAGTGCTGATACAGGCTGTCAAAATTTGTCATGGAAAATAAGCTGAATTTATTAAATATTTTTGATGTCTTTGTTATTCAGGATACCGGGTCCGCCTTAAGACTGAACATATGGTTTCCTCTCATTGATAAATGTCACACCTACACAAGAGTTTTTTGCGATAAAAACTTCCACGTGTTGTTATCAAAGGTATAGGTTTTGCATGGATCACAAATCTAGGTGTAACGTTCATGTGAACATTTCATAGGGCTTACTCAATTCTTTCACACTCTATCTAGCTAGCTGGGGTTAACCTAGCTCATAAATCAACCAAAACCATGATACAAAACTCACAAAGCTGTGAATTGTTTTGAATAATGAATTCTCAAGTACTACGTAGTAAGTATGAGACATTATTCATTAATGCCTGAGTCAACCAACCGTTCATTAAATGAAATTATATTAAAAAAGTAAAATTTCAAGTAACTCTCTAAAAAATGTAAGCACTTAGTCATTAGCAAAACTAAATCGCCGATGTTGCAATCAGTTTTAATTGACATCTCTTCAGATGGAGTATCATGGTTCGTAATTAACAACGGAATATAAAATAAATTTACTTAAACTCCATCCCTAATTGGAGCTGGCATTCGTCGATTTAGCACCCAAAAAAAAAAAAAATTTTTACAAATTGTATTTCATTTCTAGGTAGTTTGTATGACATCTATTGTTTCAGTCCTAGCATCAGTACTTGTTCTTTTCACTGCTTAAAACTATCCGCTTCCCAGACATTGAACTACTAACTTTTTAAAATGGCGTTATAAGCATTCTGTTAATATCTCATTTGTTAAGTTTAAATGCCCTAATGTGCTCTCGTCAGGACAGGCATTGTTATTTCATCGACAGGACACTTCGGTTATCTAGTCAAAGCAGGAGGTTATTCGGAACACGTTGTCAGGAGCGCACAGGAAGAAACTGATCTTATATTTATAAACAATCTCATTTTTTTTTTGAACGATGAATATTGCAAACTACACTAAAAATAAAATCGGTCTTCTGTGTACACAGCAATTCTTTGGTTTCTCACATAAATTTTTTTCAAATCACAGACAACCCTCACCGAAGATGTCTTTTAATGATTTCAAGAAGTAGAAATTGTTGTTTATTTAGCCCAGTATTGTAGTAGTCTCACTCCAGTCGAAGGTCTACATTTTTCATCTAATAAAAGTCCGCTGTGGTTTAGAATACTCTAACTACTATCCCATAAATGGGAGTTCCACAGGGCAGTGTCCTGGGCCCCATCCTCTATAACCTATACACCGCTGATGTCCCCTCTACTCCCAATACCTTCTTGGCCACATTTGCAGATGACACTGCAGTCTTGTCATCCCACGCAGATCCCGACATAGCATCCCATAACCTTCAAAAACACCTTGAAGAGATCGAGTATTGGTGCAATCAATGGCGGATCAAAGTTAATGAAGCAAAATGCTCCCACATTACCTTCACCCTTTGTCGCAAGACTTGTCCACTAGTTTATTTTAATTCTATTCCTCTCCCTGTATCCGAGACAGTACGGTACTTAGGCTTCCATCTTGACAAACGACTGACCTGGAACCCACATACGAGACTAAAAAGACAAGAACTAAACAGACGCTTTGGACAACTGTACAGACTACTTCAAAGGACATCCCATCTCTCAATAGAAAATAAACTACTAATCTACAAAGTGATACTTAAACCAATCTGGACATACGGAATAGAGCTATGGGGGACAGCAAAAAAGTCGAACATCAAGCGTATTCAATCCTTTCAATCCAAAGTCCTAAGAACAATAGTAAATGCCCCTTATTATGTCAGCAACAAAACCCTTCATAACGATCTTAATATACCCTACATTCTAGAACTCATCCCTTCCAAGTTTATGAAATTCCACAGTAGCCTTTCCAACCACCCTAATCCTGTAGCACAGTCATTGCACTGCGCCACTCATCCCTATAATCCTCCTCGGACACTGAAACGGCAGTGGCCTCGTGACCTACTATAAATGCGTGACAGTGGGAGTCCTGGCAATGGGCAGTTTCTCTAATCATGTCCTATTGTATGAATGAGCGAGTGAATGATGCTGTAAATATGGTATGAATGAGATCATTTATCTGTATTATTATTGCCATATAAAAGGCAGATTGTAATTATTGCACAATAAAGATTGTTATTAATAATAAAAATCCATCTAATAATGTAAGCACCAGTCTCATATCTTTATCATTTTTTATTATTGTCTCTTATAAAAAAAAGTGTTAAGAAACAAATATTTATGTGATTGGATGAAACTAAAACAGGTGAACATACTTACTAAACAAAACATTGTTGAGCTCCCAATTTGCTAACTTGATGAAGAAATGACCCTGGAAAATAAAAAGTAAAACGAGGTGCAGGTATTACAAGGGTGAAAAAGAATCAGACACGAGCTGACAAGTGCTGGGAGTTGCTAACATACTGTTGTATATTTTTTGTGTATCTTTTTATATAATTTTTTTATGGAGAAGGATTCCAAACACTGCATCTGTGGATATATGTGACGAGTTCTTGGAGCCAGGAAGTGTCAATATGATTTATAGGGAAAATAATTTCCAACTACTTTCAAAACAACAATTCATAAATTTTCCACGCGGTAATTTCGGATACTTAGAAAAATATTATATATTTTATGCACCAGTTGAGGAGTAAGTTTACATTAAGCAGCTTGATGACACCTTAAAGGTATGATATTGTAAAGGTAATGACACTCGAGCCTGCCTGTGGTAATCATTGGCCAGAAAGGTGTTTAAGAAAAAAGGAGGTGGGTATCAAAGGAGGACTAGATGTCTTAAAACTCTAAAATAAAAAAATAAAACCTAACTTCTACTGAGGTACACAGCGTGTGGCTTGGGCAGATTTCGGAGAACTTTACCTTTGTCTGACCAATCTTTAGTTTGCAGGCACATTACAAAAAAAGTGGTGTGTGAAGTTCCAAAGTTCCTGGACCTGATTGAGCATTGGCACCTGACAAATTGATACTCTATACAGATGATGTTAACCGGTAACTCACTCTATTAAATACTACCTAACTCCAATAGGAAATTTGATTTGATTACACATTGATACAAATGTGGCCTACATGAATTCAATCACCTTTCTCTTATTAAAAAAATTATTTTTATGTGTTTTTTTGTTATAGCTGGGGTATATATATATCGATGCAACTTGTTTCAATGTATAATATAATATTTTAACTCAAATTTACTTTTGATATGATAAAACTGCTACAGGGTAGATAACGTTGACGAGTATTAAACTGAACAAACAGCGGGGACAATGGGTGCATTATGCGCGGTGATAATAGGTGTGAGAGGTGCTGAATATATAATTAACTGTGGACTTGGAACAGAGAAGAGCGGGCTTTGATCTATGGTCCTGGATATCTATGTGCCTAGATATGTGTGCCTGTTGCAGACGCAGACAGATATCTCGGTCCCCTATCAATAGGCCTCCAGTCGCACAAAGAGCTCCTAACACAATCCCTGCCACGCCACGGCTCCTCTTTTATTCTTTATACCCCAGACATAAAATAACTTTTCGAAACCTTTCCTGTCCTGAGAGGGCGGGCGGAAGTACCTATATTTTTTTTTTATTTTTATGACAAACGTCACCCACCCCCGCTGTCCGAAACACTTTGTCTCCCATTGTGTCGAGCTAAAAGTTTTATGGCCGGATAAATTTTACAATAGATCCCTTCTTCCCGGTTTGTCCCTGTCTCAATTCGCGCTTGGTTTATATCTCACCCCATAATAACAACAATCTACCGAACCTATTTTGAACTCAAAATTGACCAAGAGTAATTAAATCATTTTAGTAAGTATAATGGTCTAAATACAAATTATTGGTGCTATCAGGTATGTAAAGTTTCGTCAATTCTCGGTCAAAAGAAATGACTACAGAATTTGAGGAACATTTTCATAAGTAGTTTAAATAATAATATACAAAGGTTTCCAATATTATACTACTACTTAGACTATTGTAGTCTCTACAAAAATTTATCTTTTTTTTTTAGATTGGTCAACGTTTCGCCTATTTAAGCAGGACTATGCATGATCTAATAACACTTTTTACAAGCATACTTCTTAATCTTTTAACCAAATCTGCAAACTCCAAACATATATATAAAACTTCACTTTTTAAATTTGTTATGAAAAAAGGCATTTTTATCCACCACAAAATAAAGTGATACTAGTTATTTATAGTATTGAAACCAAGTAATGATTGTTCATAGTATTGAGAGTTAACACAATTGGCATGTAACGTTAAGCACAATAATTTTGAAAAAGACTGTAGCATGTATAATACTGAGTATGATTAGGAAAAACGTTGACCAATGTAAAAATAAAAGTTTTAAGAGACTTAAAGCCTTCTAAAAAAATAATTCAGGCATGTCAATTTTTAAACACAGTTTCTTTGTTGAGTGTGAACTTGTTGCAACATTCGGTTATTAAAAAAAGTTCGATCAGTCGAAATCTTCTTAAAATTGTATGAGATGAATTATTATAAATCAACAACTTTATTATGATAAAATTACGATCTGCCTCATTGGGGAATAAGTAATTGTGATTCATACCATATTTACAATTTTCATTCACCCGCTCATTTATACAGTATTTACAAACAGCCCAGAGACCTCCCAAGACCACATGGTTGTCACCTCCCTCGCGTACGAAGGATAAGGCGGAGTCATGGGAAATCCCTCATGCTCCTCCGTTTTTGTTTTTTTTTCCGATCCCCTTAATAATTATTATTCATTCTCAGTCGAATCTATTCACATATCACATTTTATATGCCCTGCAGCGTTGCTACATTCTATACAAGGTCAGAATCGCTACTCCATCAGCTGCGTCACTGGGTAAGAGCCTGTGGAGGCTGACTAAGAGCGCGAGAGCCACAGACGCTCAGGACATGATTGGAGAGACTGACCATTGCCAGGACTCCCACTGTCACGTATTTATAGCTGGTCTCACGGCCACTGTTGTTTTAGTCTCCAAGGAGGATTATAGGGATGAGTGGTGCAGTGCAATGACTGTGCTAGGGGATCAGGGTGGTCGGATAGGCTAAGATGAATTATTAAAATACAAAAACAGCTTATTTAAGCGTAGTGATAAAATCATTTATTACACTTATTTTTTTTTTTACTAATAAAAAAGAATCCAAATAGGACTATAATCTAGCAAAGGCCATCTAACACAAACTTTATCTTTGATCTTTCTTTAAAAATGCTGAATATCCAGCTCATTTATAACACCAACCCCTCAATTCAAATTTGAAAAAAAGTTTCATATTTCATGAAATTGATATTTTCAATAACACGGTCAGGAGTACATTTTCATTTTACTACCTCCAGGTTACAATCACAGTTCAGATTGGTTTATTTATGAATTAAGTCCATTCCCTAGAAGTGTATAATTAACAAAATTATCTCAAAAATCAAAGGGTTGTGGTTTTAGCTTTTAACGATGAACAAATACTAATTGCATTTACATGACCGTAGTATCCCTCCTACGCATCCTAAACAAGTTATTTGTTATTGATAAACTTCCATTTCAATTTTTTTTTTCCAATTATGATGTCCCTGGGAATCGGGATATTGAAAAGTTCCCTGAAGTAAATTAAGTTAAGAACAGAGGCGGTACAATTTGTTTCCGTTTACTACTACTAAAAACTGTCAAAGGATATTAAAATTAAACTGTCCTTTCAGAACTGTCTTAGTGCTTTTAGGACAAAATTGTCTTCATTATGAAACTTTGACTGCCCTCTATCTCTTTAGCTGAGAGTTGAAATTAAAAAGTAATTTATTCAAAATTAAATAATTAAATTATTCAGATGTATAACAGTCGGAAAGAAAAGGTCATCGGAGTGGAAAATCTAACTCTACGGTCTATTACCATCTATCCAGTGACATTTTAGAGATATTACTTTAATTTAATGACACAATATCATTTATAGGATATCTATCGTTTCTAATTCAGGGAATATCATATCAATTCAGCGAATACAGAATCAACGATAAAGCGCGCAGATGATTAGGTATGAGAGAGCCCAATCGTTGCTTTAAGCTTTGTAGAATTCGGTTAAGTACTTGTAAGCTTGCCCTGAAGTGATTGGACTCTTCATGGTATAGTCAAAATCAAATCGTGGTGAAATTTTTTTTATGATCGGTGTCGAAATATCGGACTAGTCACAACTTTTTCTGAGAAAACAAATTCGGCCATCCCAGTGAAACTACTAGTCAATTTCTGAATTTAGTTCGTGTAACCTCTGACAAGTTACCAGAGACACGCTGTTTCGATGGACAGTCTATTTAATTGTACAGAGAGCTTGATTTTCGATTTGTCAGAGAATCGTAGTTGCATTGCTACAATTACAAAATAAACAAACTATATCCTGATTATTATTGTTGGTTATGTTCAAATGATGAAATCTTTAAAAGACTTGCAATTGCTTACAAAATTCTGGTCAAGCGTCATTTCTCCAACCTATACATCGCTTGAGTATGATATATACTATTAAATTCAGTAAATACAGAATAAATTCCTAAGAATAATAACAAAGTCTCCTAGGGCTAAAGTCTCATGGCTAAATGATACCACCGACGTTACCTTTATTTATAAGATAGTAAAAGAAGCTTTCAAAGGTTTCTTATAACTTGTAAGAGTAGCAAGAATAATTTTGTAAAAAGTTTTGGTATAATGTTTCAACTATAAAGAAGATAAAAAAACACATTCATTTTATCCTTGAATATCACCAAAAAAACATCTTTTAGTAGTAGAGTTTTTTGTTTCGGTTTTCCTGCATATAACTGGAGTTTCGTTTTAACTTAGAGACGCTCTGGGCCGTGGCAACTATAATGATGAGCCAAATTAACATAAAATGAAACAAATAAAGAAAAAAAAAACCTTGATGCGATCTTCAACAATAACAGTTACATTACCGGAAATTCTAACTCGAGCGCTACAGGAAATGTAATATTGTACTTTAGAGCAGTGATTTTAAAATTTTGTAGAGTGTAATAGACCAAGTGGGGTCGGAGCAGGGCGTCATGGTGACTATTAGAACATCCTTAGGATCTCTTCTCGTCTCAACTAACTCGTTATGCAACCCTGTTTCGATCCATTTAAGTTATTTAGCCGAGTTAGAATGGAGAAAGGATACCGCTCCGCTTTGTGAATGGGCTGTTGTACAGTGGCTCCCATCACAGCGGATCCGTCAACGGTTGCAATACACCATAACATGACACTATTTCCTTTAACCCAAAATTGAAGATATGTCGAAAATTGATTATAGAATTGACTCCAAAATATCACATTCCGACGTTAATGGATCGACAACTTATTAAATTTTTTATAAGTTATGTGGTATTGTACTGTGTGTGGTATTAAGGAAGCAGTTCAAGTCTATTATTGTATCAACATGGAGGTACAAATGTCCACTATACAATCACGCAGGAATAGTTTATTTATCCAAAGGTTATTTTTTACAAAAGTTACAATTTTTTAAAGAATCATAAATAAAATAGTAAATGCTTAGTCACTGATATCTTATACGTGTGTTGTAAATCTTTAACAATAGGTAAAGCACACTATGTTTACGCCAAAACACCTAACACCCGGGTATTTAGGCTGTACAAATGGACTGTATGATATGAATTGCCACATCGCGGAGATAGAGCAAGAAAATTTGCTTACCTTGGTCCAGCACCTCTGCCAACAACGTTCCTCTCACTTTTAGTTGTGGCTCAGCACACAACCACTTGACACCACTTGACAAGTTCTATAATAACGTCAATACAACGAGAAAAGCGACTAAGGCTCCTAATATGAACCAATAACGATACTTTATTTACGCAAACAAAATGTTTACAGGTGGCTCAGATGTAGACTCGATTTTTCATCTTTACTCTACCCCCCACCAGTTGGCATGGGACTTGACCCAAAATGACGTTGCACTGGCGTGAACACACTAATAGCCTAAATAATAAAAAAAAAAAATAAATAATAACAGGAATAATACTACATAAAAATATAGATCAGTTAACAAAATTAATTAAATAGGCATAAATTTAATTTCCTTATAGTAATGTGGATGTATCTTTTTCGGGTATTCTTATTTCTCTTATTAATGTTTTTGTATTTAGAATTTACAGAGTATAAATTTTCTGGGTGTATGTGAAATTATTGTAGGTCTGTTAGCATGATGGTTATATTAATGTATCACTCCATAGGTTTATTAGTTTATACCCGAACTATTTTGATGGACTAGGATAAAATTTGTTTATTCTCATAATAATCACATTCCAAACAGGTGGTACAACAGCGTCATATTTATAACAACACATACCTATGTTAATAGATGGATATATAAATAATATGTATGTATTAGATTTACATATATGTAGTAATGAATCCTGTAATGAACCAAAAATCAAACTTACTATAAAGATTAATACATGTTAATAGTAAAAAAAAATGCGTTTTAAAAGATCAATCAATGTGTTATTTATATGATGTGGCTATCTATATTTTATGGCTCATTATGTGTTTTGCACAAAGTTCACACAGAATAAAATAAACAGCACATATCTTAATTCTTTTATAAATTGATTAACAACAACTTTATTATTATAAAATTACAATCTGCCTGATTGGGCTATAAGTAATTGTGATAAATGATCTCATTCATAATAATTTACAATTTTCATTCACTCGTTCATTCATACTATATATAAAAACAGCCCAGAGGCCCCCCAAGTCCACATTGTTGTCACCTCCCTCGCGTGCGAAGGAGGAAGTGGAGTCTTGGGAAGTCCCCCACGCTCCTTCGTCAGCCGTGACACTGGATAAGAGCCAGTGGAGGCTGACCAAGAGCGCGAGAGCCACAGACGCTCAGGATATGATTGGAGAAACTGGCCATCGCCAGGACTCCCACTGTATTTATAGCAGGTCACGAGGCCAATGCCGTTTTAGTCTCCGAGGAGGATTATAGGGATGAATGGAGCAGTGGAATGACTGTGCTAGGGAATTAGGGTGGTTGGATAGGTTGCTATGGAATTTTATGAGCTTGGAAGGGATGAGTTCAAGAGTGTAGGGTATATTCAGATCATTATGAAGGGGCTTGTTGCTGACGTAATAAGGGGCATTTACTATTGTTCTCAGGACTTTTGATTGAAAGGATTGGATACGCTTGATGTTCGACTTTTTTGCTCTCCCCCATAGCTCTATTCCGTATGTCCAGATTGGCTTAAGTATGTAGATTAGTAGTTTGTTTTCTATTGAGAGATGGGATGTCCTTCGAAGTAGTACTTACAGTTTTCCAAAGCGTCTGTTTAGTTCTTGTTTTTATAGCCTCGCTTTTATTAATTAAAAAAACAAAAAAGCAACTTTGTATTCCCAGTTTTTAGTTTGTAGTAGATTTCCGCTGTTAGGTAATGACGATAATGATTTTTTTATTGAGAAATAATAAAGTTTATTTCTATAAAATTACGATCTGCCGTACATTGGCTATCTAGCTATACATACAGCTCCAAAGGATTCCCTAATTCGCCCACATTAGCATCACATTCCCGGGATTTTATATTATTTCTAAAAAAATATACAGTTAAATCAATGCACTAAAATTAACTACATTGAATAATTCTTAAATAGTTCTTCCCGAAGAATCCTTTAAAATACTGCTGTCGTGAAACCTCTCTTGAACATTAGCCAATTAATATTGAGTGCCCAGTCTACACCTGAAAAGAGACGGACCCTAAGTTGTGAAAGGGGCCTCGCCATGGCCAACACTGCCAACAATTAATGCTTTCAGACTAATTACATTTCGGCCAGCGAATTCTCCTTGCTCTAATAACTCACCAACGGAATCAAACATTCTTCATAGAAGCGAGTGATTAAATTCCATTTAATTTTCAGTGCTAATGTTATCGGCAAATTTACTGATTTTACGTTTGATTCGTTGGACAGTTTCACAGAAAATCTACCCACACACTAGAACACAAACCTTAAATATACAAACAGTTGCTAAATCCAACTTGGAATTAGGGAATAGAACTTTGGGGGACATCGGCATCCACCTTCAAACTTCAAAATCCAAATATCCCCCAATCAAAAGTCCTCAGAACTGTACTCACTTATAAAATCATCCCTTCAAAGTGATCTCCGTGTGAAAACTGTCCTTGACCTTATACCCTCAAGATTTCACAAATTCCTCAAATACCTTTTTTGTCATACAAATCTTTTTGTCAACTCCTCACTCAGTAAAACTCATTCTTATAATCCTCCTCGTTTCCTTTAAGCCTTGACGCTGTGACTAAGAAATGAAGGTCTTGGTCTCTTTGAACTGGCCTCATGTTCTGAGCGTCTGTGGCTCTCTTCCCCTTTTTGGTCTTCTCTATAAGCCGAAGAGGCCTGCTGTAGTCGGCCCCTCCACCAATTAGGGGAATCTTGTTGGTAGTGGCGGGGGAATGATTCTCCTGGGCAGAATGTGAATGTGAAGGTTGTATGAATGTTGCTATCAATTACCTATGTACTTAAGTTTGAAATCATCCCAATTAATAATACTGAACAACCCAATTGTTTTGTTTTTTTTCAAAAAAAGATCTGATGAATGAAAGTTTAATTACTAGATGTCGGTAAAGGCACATAGTTGAAAATAATCCTTTGTGCAACTAGCGGCTAGCATAGAGCCTGTGAGCAGCAGCGTGAATATTCCAGGCCCAGCTCCCCTGAGAAATGCCTACTAATTATTAACTTTTTGTCCTCGCTCCTGTCCCGGCCACATGTCTAAATGACTTTTTGCCGTACACGGGCACCACCTGCGACGAAATGTACATTTCACCATTTATGCAGTCCTATCTCAATTCGTTTGCAATTTAAATAACGCCTGACAATAATTAATTTTAACTAATAAATATTACGGCATGAATGAGCGAGTGAATGATGAATTGTAAATATGGTATGAATAAGAACATTGATCGCAGTTACTGTGGCCCAATTAGCCAGATTGTAATTTCATTACAATAAAGATTTTTGATTTGAAAACTAATAAATGTGCATGAATATCATGATTGGTGATTTTCCTATGTATAACTGAAAGAAATGAAATATTGTAACATTGCAAATCATATTAAAACATAAGGATTTCCCAAGTTGTTAACATAAAAACATTTTTATAAAATTATTATGTTTGAACATGAATTCAACCTACAATTATAATCGATGTATCATGGATATAATTATGCCGACGAACTTTGATAATTTATATAGCTATTTGGTACAATAGAAATACAAATGACCA
Organism: Acanthosoma haemorrhoidale; assembly: GCA_930367205.1. NCBI lineage: Eukaryota > Metazoa > Arthropoda > Insecta > Hemiptera > Acanthosomatidae > Acanthosoma > Acanthosoma haemorrhoidale. Next base: position 82,679,329 of record OV884014.1, on the reverse strand, counting down.
ATAAACCTGAACCAAGTAAGTTTTTGTAGCCTAATTCACCGTAGATCACTTTGAGCATTATGAAATCATATTAAAAAATTGATATTATTTCCACAAGTTAGCTTCAAAATAGTGACATGTATGACGTTTCAAAAAGTTATGAATGATATACTTTTTTTATCTGCACCATGATGTGTTCAAACAAAAACGAAGATTTCAGAAAAAAGGTACACTTAGGCCTATAGGGCAGTGGGTAATTGTGATTAATGATTTAATTTATGTCGCGTGAGCACTATTGCATATACTTGGTATCAAATTATACTATTTTTGACAAATTGAGTTTTTTTTTTTTTTTAAATCATGTCATATCACTATTGTAACTAAAATAAGAATATTAACAACAAAATATCGTTTAAGCGTTACTTGGAGAAGCTGACGTAGCGACTCCTACTGTTGGTTATCAGAAAATTAATTATAAAAATGTAAATCAGAACATTGAATCTGAAAAAATTGTATGTGCTGTGAGTTTTTGTAAATTTTCAAATTAAGATATTTTACAAATATAAGAAACAGGTAAACATCAAAGTTTTGATGGCTGATAATTCAAAATTTCAACATATTTCCAGATGGATACGTTCTTGGAAAGTTGTCAAAGACGGAAACCCATTTCATTCAATCACCAGAGATTGACTTTCCCGCTTTTCAACGGCTTGTTACTGCCTGAAACACATTTACGAAGTTAATGCAGATGTCAAGCACAGCTCGCGACACACAAGCATACAATAATTCAGGCTTAGATATATTACGAATTCCATCGGCATTAATTATTAGTTAGGCTCCCAATCTAGTTGTGTCAGCGGTATTCGTCAAGGTCTGCTAATAATTTCAGAACTGAATCATTAAGGAATGCTATCGCCGGGTTTTTTTTTCCACGAGGATAAGTTCACCCTGGCACGAATGTGCACGTCTGCACATTGCATGTCAGTAAGCAATCACAGAGTGCAATTTGTGTCAAGGCAAATCTTTCTTTGGCACAAAATGACTAGCACACATTAGCTCCAATAGTTACTAGGTCTAGTAAATATAGATACATTTATTCCAAAGAATTTTTTTTTGAAAAATTACCATTTACTAGTGCAGTATTTACAATTGGGATGCATCAACTTATTCATACTTATGAACAATGTACATTTATTCCAACATTCATAAAGTATATACCTATACGTTCTGCTCAGGAGCCCCCCCCCTCCACTACATCCTAGCAAAGTGGTGGAAGGGCCGTAAAAAGTGGGGCTCCTCCCGGTACCCTCTTCGACCGTTTCACCAAGTAGCGAACGCCCGAAAGGCGCATCGAGCCACAGACACTCAGTGCACTAGTGTGGATCGGATACTTCAGGAGCCGGACATCGTGACATACTTTTCTATGTACAATTGATCTCGAGGCGGTACCATAGTTTTAGTTGACGATGAGGATTGTAATGTTTCTAATTGGAATATTTAGATTCGTTTAGTACAAATAAATGATCCATCACAGTCATTTCTTAAAAGTACCTATAGCGATTACTGCATACGACTTCATGACTTTATATGTAATATTAATAATTCAGTTTACCACCACTCTCATGATCTGAATGTTATTGGTTCAAATAGCGAAATAATATTGACTTTTTACTACAATAAATATAAATTGGTTGCTCCAGACACTATAACCTGGCATTTAGCATTTATATTAAATAGTGGCCTAAATAAATAGCCAACTAACCAAATTTTGATAAATAAATATAGGGGAATTAACAAATAATATGAAAAAGTGGAAAATAAGATTGTTAAAAAATAAACAAAGATTTTGATTTTTACTAACTAAAATTCTGTTTGAAGTCTTGGTTGTGAGTTTTTTATTTTCTTACAATTTTGTTAAATCCATCATAAAGCATTTTTTTAATATAAACAGACAAAATAGAGGAGTAGAAAATGAAGAAACAATAACAAGACTTTTTCGGGTACGTACAGGTACTCCGTGTGAGTGATTGAGATACATCATAAATTATATTGAATGATCTACTTATGGTTAATTGCTTGTCGTGGGTATAAATTAAGTAAATAACGTCCTGTTTTTTTTTTTGTCTTAGCAAAACTTATTTATTTCTTATTCACAACTGCTTTCAGCAGCGCTTATACTGACTGCCATTCTGAGCACTCAGAGAGGCTGCCAGTATATGCTGCTAAAGTCACAAAGATATCAATCGTTTTTGAATAGACGGAAATAAAACGTTATTTCAATAAGCTACTCGGTATTTTTGAACTAAAATACTATAAATGACACCAAAAACTTTTATTTAAATAATTTTTCTTTGGAACGAGAATGGGACGACGGGATATGTCGTTAGATTCAAGTGTACTTCAAATCTCACTGAACACACCAACGAAGTCTGTACGCTCCAGCCTTTCCAGCTAGATGCGCTGGAAATAAAATCAGGGGCCTGCCTGGATATTACTGGGGTTGGCAGAGAGAGGTCCCAGGGGGTCCTGATACTTATTGAATGCTATACAGGAGCACGGGGAGGTGGGATAGAGGCAGAGTTGGCAACAATATCAGGATAATGCAAAATGCATCGGTAATCCTCTATTTGTAATAGGAATTTCAACGTCTATTGTCCGATGCGTTACCAAATGTGTATCCACCTGCTCATAATAATCAACGGCATTTCATTGTTCAACAATCATTTTCATGTTGAAAACCCATTAATATGGCCGAGAGTATTTTTCAAATAACATACTCAAAAACACTTCTGTTCAATGAATGAGAGGGCGGCTGGCAGGAAATTGCATTTGGTGTTGGCTCTTGGCTCCTTGATTCTCTCTTCCTCCCAAAATATCCTACCGACAAAAACGATTCTCTCTAACAGCATCAAATTTCCTTTATAGACATTTTTCCGTTGATTTCAATTAACGATAGTTCACTTATAACTAATCGGAAACAGTTTCTAGACTACAGTCAACGGCTACAGATCCGGTAGCCCTGAAACCGAAAACCGTAATAATTTATAGAAGTGGGAATCATCGAAAATTGCGCTTATGAAAATTCAAGGGGAATAGAGAAGGAAATATGAAGGGAAACTCAAAACAATTAAATACAAATTATCGCCATAGCTACAATTATTTCAATTTAAATCATTATTTAGGGATTGATATAATGCCACAACTTACAAACAAATTAAGTATTATTTAGTGACATAATCTCAAAATAATTTTAAGCGAAAATCAGCTGCTTTAACTGGCTACTGAAAAAATACACTAGATAAGTAGTTCATTTTGTGACATTTTATAAATTATTCGCCAATATACCATAATAAGATAAGATGTTTTAAATGTAGTTCATATACCTAAGCGTTTGCTTTAACGTGATTTCGTACCTGTGTTAATCAATTGTTAAAAAGAAAGTCTTAGGAAACAAGGAGATAAGTGTAAAAAAATTATCAGAAACTTTTGAGCATCTAAAACTTGCAATTAGAGCCCACCATGTGCTGCTTAGGGGAAGGTCTGAACAACTCTGAGCTCTCCAAAGAGAAGGCAAAGAGGTGCCACTAGTCTGTTGCCAAATTAATCAATCTCAGGTAAATATAGAGTATGTAGGCCCAGTTATTTACTCAATGTAAATAATATATATACAGGTGTGGGGGAAACAATGATGAACGAAATACGGTTGGCAATGAAGTGGATCTATCATCATACCATACATTATAACAATCATTGACAGTCTTCTGGGAAGATCTTCCAGGGACTAATATTAAATAAAATGTTACTCAGAACAGTAATTGTAACGAAACAGATAAGTTTTTCGGTGGACGGAGAATTATATATATATTGTTTTTAACGAATCATGTGACTAAAAGCGACAATTTATAGAAATTTACCTACCAGATAGCCGTATGTAAGACAAATTGTGAAAGCAGAAAGAAGAAAGCTAGGAGTGACTTGTTGCTCTCTGGATCGGTATCGGGCCTAGTTATTGCCAGTTAGGACCCGGCATAAAGCCTCGTTGCTTAGCGACCTCCCCAGCCTTTAACCTCACAGTAGACCGCAAGCTTGCTGATTTATCTTTTATTTACTTCCTTATATATATTTATATTTTTTTTGTTGCTCTGTTCCTTGTTGAAATATTTCTTCAGAGCTTTTTTTTTTTTTTTTTTACAACGGCTCGTTCAAGAGGGCTGAAAGAAAGTCGTTTTATCAAGAGCTCGGCCTAATCAATTTACTTTCGATAGATTGAAATCTTTATTTATAGAAGGCCCCTATAGGAGGAGGGGGGCGTAATGGATTGTACCATCCATCAAGATTAAATTCCGTGAATTTCTGAACCGATTTTATTTTTTGGATTTATCATTCTGTTTGCAATGTTTAAATTTTGTAAACTTTCGTTTAATGCATTGGTTTAAATTGAGACTAATTTAAAGACCAATACCTAATTCAATTCAGGAGTAAATAAAATTATTTTAATTAACATGACGATTCCCTGACCAGGAAATATTTTAATGTCTAATTTAATTTATTTATGGTTTTTTTTACGACACAACAGTTGCCTGAGGATGTACTGATGTAAGTCCGAAACATAGCAATAAATGATCGATTAAAAATAAATTAAGAAGGATATTATGCACATTCTTTAAGCATAGTAAACTTTTGCATCCTTTAAAATATCATATATTATTATTATAGGCCTAAATTTGATTTTCTTTTTTTTTTTTTTTAGTCAATCAATCAATTTTATTAGGATAAAATTACAATCTGCCTTTTATTAGGCAATGGGTAATTGAGATAAATGTCATCATTCATACCATATTTACAATTCATCATTCACTCGCTCATTCATACAATATTTACAAACAGTGCAGAGGCCCCACATGCAAGTCCACATGGTATTTTTTTTTTTTCTTCAGAAAATCACACAGGCATCCCATGTGATTTTCTAAAGAAAAAAATACTGTCATGGCTGAGATTCAAGTATGGGGCTTCCTTAACTCCGTTCTTCAAAGTAGGTAATCTAAGGTATTGGTTTTGAATTTTAGGTCTATCACAATTTTTCCGTCAGTTAAAGATTACTCAAATATTGGGATGATATGCTCCAAGCAATAAATACTAATTTTAAAACATTTCAGTAGTTCAAGTTCATATTCTTGCAAGACCAATCCGCAAAAAGTTTGTCATAGCAAAAGTTTTAAAATATCTAGTATAGCAGCGACTACACTAACTTGAATTAATTAGGGATGAAAATTCATGGGAATTTTTCACAACTTTATTATGAAAACAAATTACTTTCAAGAATAGTAAAAGTCATTCACTTAAATTAGTTTGTAATATGCCTTATGTTTAAAAAAATGATAAGAATAAGGTGGGTTAACTTATATTTTTGGATTATCGTTTACTTGCAATTCAATATCTGTGGTTTTTTTGTACATATTTGAACACAGTAAGATCATGTACCATAAAGCAGGTTCGTTTATGCTTACACACTATATCAAAGCACCCACGAAGCTTACATTAAAGACATACTCCACGAATTTAACCAGTTTCATTCTAAAACTAAACATAATTTCATATTTGGTACATTATATACAGCATGTTTATAGCAAACTAGAAACGTTTGATCATTCAAACACAATACTAAGAATATTTAAAAAAAAAAACAGTTAATCGACTGGAGTGTAATAATAGAAATTATATCTTATTTGATAAATCTCTCAACACCGAGATATAACAAAAAGGCAAATAAGATAGGGTAATACATTTCAACCTTACTGAGTGGTGTATAAAATAATTATTAACTCACATAATGAAGCGAAATGTGATAATTTCAATTACTGGGTTTTTCACGAAATTGGGATTTTTATCGAACTTATTCACTTGGTCAGTATCTTGTTTCATCATCCTCTAACCAACCATTGTTTGAATAATAAGATTCATTTCCCCTTCATTTCTGGTATATTTTTGAATATGGTTCTCCCATTTCCCGAGGCTATACACGTTGTTGTGCCGCTTATATAACCCTTCAATGAACACACAGTCCATACTGTGTTTGTACCTGATACATATCAGGTGATGATCAGTCACTGAGTCCTCATTAGCAAAACAAGGAGCTCCCATTTTTTTCACATAGACATTAGAATGTTCTTTACTTGTAGCATTACAATTTACTTATCCAGCAAGAGCTTATTCACGCGTTACATACAATTCCACTCACTCAATTTGTACAGTTTATACGAACAATGTCGGTTCCATTCAACTTTTTAAACATCATTCAACCTTTAAAGATGATTACCGTTGAAGATGACATTATTTCTTCATGAATAACTTCCTGATCTCTTCAAATATTCATGTATGTTTTCTCAAAAGAACCTTTTCTGAGAGACAAGCCACCTACCTAGTCACCTGAATAAAAAGTATGATTCTCTACAGCATATTGATATACTCGTTTTGTTTTTTTTATTTATGATGTTTTACTGAATAAACTAGAATCTTCAAAACCAAGATCATTTATATCTTTCGACCAATACTCGTTTAAGTTATTAAGATTCACAATTCATGTTTGAAATGAAGGCATGGAATGACTATATCTGGTTATGTGTAAGGGGAACGTGGTGTAAGTCTGTAAGCTACTAAATAATGTAATTTGTATTTTTGACCAACTTATTTCAAACCATTTTGCCATGAAAATATTGAAAAAATAAAAGTAATTCATTTCAGTTCACTTTAACAGTTTCTCTTTTTGGCACCTCATTTCATATATTACATCCAAAACTTAAAAAACAAAAACTATTTAGAATAGGTGTTCGATCGCGCCATTTACGACCACTATTGCCATGTATTTATGTCTTATACCATTCTCCCAGTCAGTCTAAATATTGAAAAAAAAAACACTGGTAACTCACTTAGAAGTTCATAGCAAGGAAAAAAATAATGAGCGATTCAAACCAGACCCAGAGCCAGTAACATGATACTCAAGGAATCTACTCACCTGGCTCTGAGATACCTGTGAAAAAGTCCCCTTGCGGGGAAACGTAAATGGGAGAAAAGTCGCAAGTTTACGGCAGGGGCTCAAGTTTACACCCGCAGTTCCGCAGGTCGAAGGAGAGAAATCTCTTTTTCTCCCTCTTCGGGGATTGTATCTATTCGGTAACCCGACTTTTTATTCCGTCGTATTGGCTTGGGGACGCTAAAGGCTATATTTTTTTCTTGTATTTTTATGGAGATGCATGTTATCTTAACGTACTATACATTATTATTTATAAGTATCACTGAAGTCTTTATTGTTCAATACTTAATGCATGATTACAAACTCTGGTATATTCTACACCTTGATTAGATCGAGTATTGGTGCAACAATGGCGGATCAAATTTAATGAAGCATATAGTCCCCATATTGCCTTTACCCTCTGCCGCAAGTCCTGTCCACTAGCTTTTTAATATTCCATTCTTCTTTCTGTATCCGAGACAGTACGGTACTTAGCCTTCCATCTCGACAAAATGCTGACATGGAACCCACTCCATGTACGAGGCTAAAAAGACAAGAGCTAAACAGACGCTTTGGACAACTGTACAGATTACTTCGAAGGACATCCCATCTCTCAATAGAAAATAAATTACTAATCTACAAAGTTACACCTAAGCCAATCTGGACATACGGAATAGAACTAAGGGGGACAGCAAAAAAGTCGAACATCAAGCGTACCCAATTCTTATTACGTCAGCAACAAAACCCGATCTTAATATACCATACATTTCTGAGCTCATCCCTTCCAAGTTCATGAAATACCATCGAAAACTATCCAACCACAGATGACTAAAGCCCTGGCAATGGCCAGTTTCTCCAATCATGTCCTGAGCTGGCTCTTATCCGTTGACGGAGGAGCATAATGGACTTCCCCAGACACCGCTTCCTCTTTTGTATGCGATGGAGGTGATGACAACCATGTGTATACAGGAGGTTTCTGGGCTGTTTTTAAATACTGTATGAAAGAAAATTATAAATATCCTTTTAATGAGAACATTTATTACAATTACTTATTGCCCAGTAAGGTAGATTGTAATTTCATCACAATAAGGAAGCTCATATGGTTTATTCTGAACCAGCTACCCTAGTCCATTAGGAATAAGTAAGAGTGTTTAAAACCACAAAAAGAAATACCTGGTCTGTCTTCAATATTGTTTAACTGTTGAGTCCGAGGAAAAATTGCAATGACACACACGGAAATTAAATCCAGTATATTTTTTTTCAATGTAGAAGTGTAACTACTTGTTGAAAAGTTTGCAACCTACATGTGGAATTCTATGGGGAGGATATATATATATATATATATATATATATATATATATAGATAGATATATGGCACTGGGGTGAACCGCAAGAAATGTAGGTAGTTAGTGTAGGGTGGCTGTGGTCCTTTGCTAGTTTGCAGGACGGATTACTTAATTACTACCGAAATAGGTTTTTCGAATTTTTAAAAGTTAACCCAATTATAAAAATAAATCCCTGAATAATATCCCTTCTGATTGACCGATATTAATTTATGTACAGAATTGAGGTATAAAATTCACTACTGTATATATTCCTTTATTGTGCTATAATTACAATCTGCCCTCTAAGGCAATAAGTAATTAAGACAAATGCTGTCATTCATACCATATTTACAATTCATCATTCACTCGCTCATTCATACAATATTTACAGACAGCCCAGAGACCTCCCAAATACACATGCGAAGAGAAAGCGGAGACTTGGGAAGCCCCCCACGCTCCTCCGTCAGCCGCGTCACTGGATACTAGCCAGTGGAGGCTGACTAAGAGCGCGAGAGCCACAGACGCTCCGGACATGATTGGAGAAACTGCCACTGCCACGCATTTATAGCAGGTCACGAGGCCACTGCCGTTTCAGTCTCCGAGGAGGATTATCGGGATAAGTGGAGCAGTGCAATGACTGTGCTACAGGATTAGGGTGGTTGGAAAGATTACTGTGGAATTTCATAAACTTGGAAGGGATGAGTTCTAGAATGTAGGATATATTAAGGTCGTTATGAAGGGTTTGGTTGCTGACATAATAAGGGGCATTTACTATTGTTTTCAGGACTTTTGTTTGAAAGGATTGGATACGCTTGATGTTCGACTTTTTTGCTGTCCCCTATAGCTCTATTCCGTATGTCCAGATTGGTTTAAGTATAACTTTGTAGATAAGTAGTTTATTTTCTATTGAGAGATGGAATGTCTTTTGAAGAAGTCTGTACAGTTGTCCAAAGCGTCTGTTTAGTTCTTGTCTTTTTAGTCTCGTATGTGGGTTCCAGGTCAGTCGGTTGTCGAGATGGAAGCCTAAGTACCGTACTGTCACGGATACAGGGAGAGAAATAGAATTAAAATAAACTAGTGGACAAGTCTTGTTACAAAGGGTAAAGGTAATGTGGGAGCATTTTGCTTCATTAACTTTGATCCGCCATTGATTCCACCAATGCTCTATCTCGTCAAGGTGTTTTTGAAGGTTATGGGATGCTATGTCGGGGTCTGGGTGAATAAAATTCAATGGATTTTATTTTGCTACTTGGATACCCACTTCGTGTTAATAAAATTTCAGTTTATACGAAAGGAAATTCGTATTTTAAAGCAGTTACACTAACCACTAAGCAATATATAAGAGGCACGAACGAAAATTCAGAAACGGTGTGAGTGTAGCACACTTTGATTTGTGAAAAAAGGATTTTTTTTCTGATAATGAAATAAGCCATGTGAATAACTAACCGGTAAGTTTTCCTCCTGAACTCAACATTGGTTATGTTAAAATAAAAAAAATCCTGACTTTGCTCACGGTGCTTTGTATAATATTAACTGTTATTACTTCGCCTAAGCTCATTACAGCATTCCTCTCAATGGGAACAATTTTACAGATGAAATCAAGACCAATCAAATTAATAAACTTTAATCTGTGAGCGCGTTGAAGCAAAAAGAAAGTATTTCGTGTATTTCTCTGTCATTCTGCCTCTGTTTAACGCAATAGAACTTCGGATAAGACACTTTCACAGAGCACAACGTAAAAATTGGACCGACAAAAATTAATTTACGAGATGTTTCCTTATTTCAGTATAGAGTCACATTTGTCACTAACAATAAAGTATAAATAGAATGCAACAACACATATTTATTACAATTTAAAAATATAAAATGAGATGAATGAAAAACTAATACAATACAGCGAAAATGAAACAAGAGCTTGTGAGAAAAATAAAATATCGAGACATACATTTCTAATTTCCACTTAGATATTCACACATGAATGTAAAGACACGTACCTATTCGGGTTTACAGATTAAAGAAAAAATACTCAACATACTCGTAGATATGTAATATTTTATAATAGCATCCTACGTAATAAAAAAAATATGTAATAAAAATCAACGCAAGTTGGCAGTTCATATTGCTACTCTTAACCAGTGAAAAACTTATGTAATAAACTACATTTAAGTGATAAGAGCGCCATGAGGGTGAATAAAATGGGGTCTCGTCATATAAAACGCTGGAAAAAAATGAGACTCTATTAGCATGGACATAAAACGATTAGCAGAGCTACCGTCAGAACATACGTGCCAGGCCGACAAAGACCTAGATGCCTTATAAAAGATAAGTGCGGGACATGATAAAGTGTTTAATGCAGGAGAGGCCGACAGGAAGGGCACCTGATAAATGTGGGGGGCGTTAGAAAAGATTGATGCGGTCCAGAATCTATTACCTCTAGCATACGTTATAAGTAAAGCTTCTCAGTCAATACACTGCCCCTTCTTCGTAGCATGGCTATGTAGACGGTAATTCATGGAAAATGATTGCGTATTCATTTGAACATGATTGATTTAAGAGTTGATGAACTTTTAATGATGATATTGAAAAAAAACTTTATTCGAAAAAGAAATGACAATCTACTCTAATAGTAATGGGTAGTTGTAATGAATGGTCTCATACCATTATACAATATTACAGCAAATTTCGCATTCCTGCGGTATTTAGAGTAAAGGCATGTATATTCAAAGCACGGGAACCCAAATTTACCTCCCCAGTAAAGGAGAAAGACTCCTGGAGCCACGTTACCGCTAGCGATCAGCCATTCAAACTGAGAGAGAGCCACAGACGATCCAGACATTAGGGAACAAACAATACTGGCCAGTGCCTGGAATCGAAACATTATTTTAATCATGGGAGATCTCGAAGCCAGTACCACTTCATTCTCTGAGGAGGATGCCTAGCATCTAGATAGGTTTTGTAAGAAATTTTTAAAATGTATACGGAATGTGTTAAAGGTAAGTGGGAGGTTTTATTGGTGGCATAGAATGAGGCAAACCCTATTAGACTTAAAACTACGGATTCATAAGGTCGGATGAGCTTTGTGTTTGAGTGTTTTGCAGTACTACATAGTTTAAGTCCAAAAGTACAGATTAGTTTCATGACGGTTCTGTAAATAAATTTTTTTTTTTCATCCAAAAGTAAGAGCTTTTGTTTAACAGAGTGTACGGTTGTTCGTAACATCAGTTTAGCTGTTGTCTTTTATGTCTCGTGTGTAAATTTCAACAAGTTAGTGCTTTGGCGAGGTGAAATCCTAAGGTATCCTACTTTCCAATATGTCGGGTCGTCACGAGGGGGGTGCCGGTTTACCCTAGCCCCTGGTGACAAGTGGGGGTTTGCTTGAGTTTATAACCTGGATAATCGTTTTATGAAGGCGTTACTATCTGACTCCATTTTTGATAGGTATGTGTCCCGGCAATGCACTATGTTCAGGAGAAGAGGTACAGAGGTTTTTCGTAAAGAATTAGTCAAGTTTTCAGAGTTCGAGCGGAAGCCACGCGTTAACGAGTAGAGGTCACGAGAGACTGATTTACAGGGCTAGGAGCCCGCCTTAAGTACCCTAGTTGCTTAGGCCTGCGGTCGGTTCCCTCATGTGGTGAGGTACCCGCGACCGAAGCCTAATTACCCGGCCAGCCCTGTCCCCTGGAAGAGGCTGCAAAGGGTTGCTTAGGAACTTAAAATTGCGGGAAACTTAAAGACTAGGAATAACGGACCAGGATTGTCAGGGCGGAGAATGATATAGAAAAAGACTGAGGGAAGAAGAAATCGAAAAAGGGAGTCGCGTGGACAGAAGAAAGAAAACAAAAGCACGTAGAGATAATGAGGGAAAAATGGAAGGAAAGGAAAAACAAAAACAAGGAAAGAACCAAAAGTAATGATATTCGCGTGGTCTGTAAGGCCTTTCCGTGACCAAAAAAAAAATTAATGTATTAATATTTAGAAGTTTGTTTTTAAAATATAACTTTACATTCAGTTTGAATCCGGTATAAGATCGGTCCCGTTACCCTCTTTTCAATTCATTCATTCTGGTAGATATATCGTTTTAAGATAGGATTGTAAATAGTTTAGAGAATTACAATAAAGACATACCTGGTCAAACAGAACGAACGCTAGTCTGGTGATTGTGAATAATAAGTATTCGTATTTCTTACCTCTACTCCTGTATATCTATTGTAATAACGTATTTGTGTATATAATATAATTTATTGTAGATGCTCATATGTTTCTCCTGTTGTTTTAACAATAATATTATACCTATGGAGTGCTTCGGCACTTCTGTGTTGGATCATTCGTAGATCAGAGTTTATTTATATGCATTGACTGTTCCACTGTTTAATGGCAATCTAAAGTACACCTTAGCAGTTTTAATTTAAACTCACGAGGGTTTTTGGGTTACTGGTCACAGGTTGAGAGTTATTTTGACCTTTTGAGTTCGGTTACTTCCCTCGGTACCATTATAATAATAACCATTATAATGTGGCCTGTACCGTTAAGTTTATTTTGTAGATTATTGTGTTGGTTAGATTAACTTGGTGCTCCAGCTTATGGTTTGTTTTTTTTCGTGAGTTATATTTTCTGTAAACCACTCCAAAGCTTTAATGTGAGCTGACACTGCTCGTTGTAACCTCGTATAACTAAATGATACTTGTAATAAGGAAACTCACCCTAAAGTGATAAAAATGGGGACACTATATTTGTGGTGGTACGTACTTCCAGACGAGTTTTAATATCACCTAGAAGGTATGTAATAGCTTTGTCATTTTTCAAACTGTTCATAAACGGGTGATAAAATATATAAAATGCACACATTTTATATTTTTCACAGATCCCCTAACATAATTCAGGGCCTGAAATAAACCAATGGAAACCTTGTTAGTATAATAAATTGATTGAAACAAAGCCAAAGCAAAAAGAGCGAACCAGAAGTATATTAATTACTAAAATTTAAAAAAAACAACTTACATTTTTTTAGTATCATACAAAATTCAAAGCTTAGATAGAATGAGGAAGAAAAAACGCCTCTGTTATGCTAATTTCGATATCATTAAAGGAACCAAGTTACTTGCAAAGTGGGTTATTTTTCCATAATAAAAAACCTCTCCCCCCACTTTTTTTTTTCCGTCAGCATAGTAATTCTACTTCTTTCTCTTCGGGAATTCAGTTATTTATACCTCTATTAGCCTCATATATGTGACCGTGTTTTCTTTTTATTTTGAATGTTGCTAGGGATTTATGATCATTTTTCTTTTCTGTTGAATTTTTACCACCTCCATCTAGCTTAGATGCATATTATTTTTTATAAGCAGGGCGTTCCGAGATAGTTAACAATTGTTGGAACATCAATTTATTTTTACTGAGAACAGCTTAAGGAATTTTGAAAATATTCAATTGTTTTTGGGGTGAAAGCTTGGTGTTAACTAACCTCTCCTACCACTGAATGTACCAGTCATATATTTCTTTCCAAAAAATCTTCTACAATTATGCCGAAGGGTAATTCTGTGTTGGATCATTCGTAGATCGGAGTTTATTCATATGCATTGACTGTTCCACTGTTTAATGGCAATCTAAAGTACACGCAAGTAGACAATGACAATGGCATTGTATGTCCACTAAAAACATGGTTCTGATGTAACACATATGTATTCTCTTCTTTTCTGGTCTTATAAAATCCATACCAATGCGCTCATATTGAAAATATTTGTCCTTATAAAATTTAATGGAACTTGACTTATAATAAGTTATCCGATCCTCTTTTTAGAATTATTTTCTACTTCGATAAAAAAAACAAAAAAAACTCATAAGCTGATAAAGTCATTTGAATAATAATTTTTGTTGGAAAGATAAGTTAAAATACAAGTGCTCTTCCAAATGTGGAAAGTTAATCAAGACTTCTTTAGATCCTGTCCTGTGTTCTTTTATTACTTTTTTACTATTATATTTTATTGCGACCGGCAACAAACTATATTAAAACTTATGGCTTAGCGCCCCCCTCCCTCTTATAAGTAATAAACCCCCGAACTAACACAAAAGCAAAAACTTTTCCCATAAATCCTCGCCTCCCACCTCCATCTCGTTTAATAATTATGGATAGTCCATAAAATTGTGTTCTCTTCATCCCCAGAATATTACTCATACTTTCGTGAGCAATGAACACTAAACTTTTAAATCGGTGCACTAATTTTAAACAGACCCTGTATAATTCCTATTTTGAAATTGTTAGTGTATTGTACTGATGTATCTACACCCTCCAATCATACTTCGTGTACAAAAAGCACTTATCTATAAACTCCGCATGACATGTGGGAGAGTACCTCCCCCTGGAGTACGACGGGGCCTTAGCCGGTTTCGGGGACTGTGCTCCCCTCTCGTTCTTTTTTTTATTTTCATGGTATCCCATTGGTTGGTTTCCAAATTGAGTTCAAACATGTAGACAACGGCGTTGATGACCTCAGTATTTTACGCCAAAATAAATCTAACAAACAACAATATTCCTCTTTGAAGCTTATCCCCATAGTTCATTTATCGTTGTCAAGAAAGCATTAGACGTGACAATTGTATAAATAAAAGGAATTGAGCTAAAAATTCTATTTATATGTTTTCGAACACAGTTGGAGTATATAAATTCTGACTTGACAAAATGTTTTAGTTCTATGGCCTGTTACAAGCAGAACCTCATATTTCTTTAAGTTATTTTTAACTTTCTTTCCTTCCACCAATCATTAACCAGGGTTACGCATCTTGCCACTCACCTCTATGTCTACTGATGGAACAAACTAAAGGTACCGGCTCATTTTAAGATCCTGGAAGACATCCCAAGAGTCAGAGGAAGCGGAAGGTACTGTCAGAAGTAGACTGTATGATTGGTGAGAACTCCCATGTATCTTTTGTACATCTTGTGGATGAGAGGATTTATGGAAGTTACAAAACACCCAGTTTTGCCCACGAAGCCTTGGTTGGGGAAGAATAAAAAAACAAAAGTTCTAGTGTTGATAATGTTAGTAAATATTCCGTGACCTTCTCTTTTGTTCGCTAAAGGGGTTAATGATAATCAGACACCACACCTTTAGCTGATTTAAAGATTTTCCTTATCTGTATATACAATTTTCATTTGATGCAGTTCAATATAGTATAAGTATAAATTACTAAGAAAAGGCCAGAATTATTCAAACATTACTTACGGTCCAGTAAAAGGGTAAACAGACATGATTATGTGATATGAGAGTATGCTGTGGAATGATATGATTAAAATTCTAAAACTCCTTACGCTGCATAAGGAAGAGTGATGAATGGTGATGAGGGCAAAAGGTCACAATACAGCTGGAGCCAATCCATCATTTCTCCCACCGCCGATATCGGGAGATGCTGATGTAGGTACCTCTAGAGTCAGCGCTAGATCTTGATGCTTGGCAGGAAACACGTTTCCACCTCACTGCTCGGACACAATCGGGAGCGACGAGACAAGGGTGTATCTTGAGAGGATGATTTTGGTTCCTATGCTAGAGTATTCCTATCTCGTTCCATACATGACAGAATATATAATTCAAACATTATTATGTAATGTAATACATTTATACAATCACTTACAGCATTACGCTGAGGTTTTTTGGAGAAAGTTGTTGTGGGGGTTTATATATAACTCTATAATTATTAATATATAAAATTAAAAAAGAAAAAGGTAAAATAAAATATATAATGACTTTTCTGGTAGGTACAAATAAAGAGAGTGAATGAATAAACTTAGTAAAGATTTCGTTTCCGACAAAGCAGATGGTAATAGTGTTAAAATATAGCCATTGAAAGTAATTGAGGAATAGAAAAGGTAGGATATTGATAGGCTGCATAAAAACCGCTTTTATAAACTGATGGAAGTACCCAACGTAAATCTTGGTATAACCCTGAAAATAATGACATGTCAAAGAAGAACTCACCTTCCATCGGGTGGTCATGCCTTGAGGGCGAGAGAAAAAGAGTAGGAACCAGACCGCCATTCGGAACTAATAGAGTGCATGCCTTGTACAAATTCAGGGTCCTTGCCTGCCACCGTCAAACATTCAGATTTCCGAACTTCCAAAAAACAAGTTATATGACATGGGTATCTCTCGACAATCATCAAGCCTTTGACATAGTTTTGAATGAGGGCTATTCTCTATCAAATTATACCGTTACTATCACCAGCCTACAATATGATCCTGACATCCTTTTATCCTGAGGAAATTTTTACATATACCTAGAAGATTAATCTCCAAATATCGTCTAGTAAAAGATGGTGTTCCGCAAGAATCTATACTCATGCCATTCCTTATCTACATTCGATATAACACAACCACCGTAGCACATAATACATAATATTTTGTATGTTTTGAGGTCAATTTAATCATGCTTTTTCAATGCAATTAATCATTTTCAATGCAAGTAAACCAGGGTAGTCATCAACATCAACTACCTAATAAAATAAATGAGAACGGGCACCAGGTCACACTAATGGGACCGAGGGAAATAACTAAAGTCAAAACTTCAACTTTACTCTCAACCTATTGGTCATCGAAAACCCTTGTGCATTTTAATTACAAGCTCTAAAGTATACTTATATATGTACATATATACATACTTATATATATATATACTTATATATATACATCCTACCATCATTAATGATCTAGCACAGAATAATTGTAACCAAAACAGTCCATATGTCCATTATCAATACAATAATAGCGAAAACATATGAGCATCTACAATGTGTTAGATTATATACGCAAATACCTTATTACAGTGGATATACAGTTTGAAAATAAATAATTATAAATTCACAGATAAGAAGCTGCACTCAGTAACATGAGTTGTATAGCTCAGGAATGGAGGAGTCGGCCTATAGCGATAAATCTACTGGCGTGTTTGTGAGAAACCTCTCTCGCCTTAAACGATATCTTCGCCTACCTCACTTTCGAGATACAGAACTTCAGTTTATCAGCTGCATAAACACACAGTGAAGCACTGCTGTAGCAATCATTATCGATCGTCAAACGGTTTACTGTACATCTGTTAATTGAGATTTTGTATAGGAAAAAGCTACGTAGGCCAATGAACTCAGCTTGGAGGAGGCAAATTTTGGCAGTACACAATAATATCGCTTACTTATTCCTGGTATGATGGTTCATTTATTGAAACTTCCTTATTGTCATAAAATTACAATCTGCCTTATCGGACAATAAGTAATTGTGATAAATGCTCTCATTCATACCGTATTTAAAATTTTCATTTACTCGCTCATTTCATTACTCATCATTGTCACCTAAATTACAAGCTTTTTTCACCTAAATTACATGCGAACTAGTAAGCGGAGGATGTGATGAGCTATGAGGAAAAATTCAGCCTTCTCATTAAGACTTGTCAACTAGAGGTAGCTCAAAGCTCACAATTCAGTGAAATGCCCACTATTTCAAAAACATCAGAAAAAACATTGTATGGGGGAATCCCAGCTATGTAAGTTAAATAATAATTTTCAATAGCCAGAATAAACGCAATATCCCTGCCTTATTTTGTCAGCCAGTTGAATGTCGCCCTTAGTTCTTTGAATGGAAGTCATTGTGACCTTTTGACGTGATAGCCCTAATTTTGTTCGGTCAAGCATCAAATAGCAACAGCTTCAAGTGACTGATTATGATAATATATACGCTTATTATCATGTTCAAATATGCATTGTCCTAGGTGACGGTATATACTAACTGAATACATATTGTTACATGTAATGTATATATGGGTACGTAATGTGGTTTAGTGGTTTACTCTATGCACATCTATTATATACTAAAATACCTTCACTGACATGCCTTGCCATTTAATTTCCTAAACAATTGATGATTGGTATGACAATATTCTTCAAGTGGCGATTGGGAAATATATCAGATGTAAAAGTGGTGCGAGAGTGTTCTGATCTAATTAATATAATATTTCTCAAATTTTTTTTTTCTTCTCAGAAACAACGTCATTTAATCCGATGATTACTGTACTATTTTTTTTCCTTAGCTTTCTGATTATAAGATTAAGGATGAGGGAAAAATAAAGGGATATTTGGGTTGAGCGGATCCTTGTACTAGGAGTACCTGCTTGAAGGTGGGGACATTCTCTCCGATTTGATGTGTGAAACTATTCTAATAATCATTAAATTTCAGAGTACAAAGTCTATCATCTCCTTTTTTATGTCAATAAACCAAGAGTTTACGCTAAAATTGAACAGTCTATTGACTGGAACTTCACACCAATACCTACTTTTGTTTTCGAAAAATAAAAAAAATCTAACTCGTGATTCTTTCGATCGGCTCTAAAAGTGGCATTTGCTTTGGGTTAACATTTTTTATTCTCATACAAAATTGGGGAGACAATTATTTCAAATCAAATGGAATTGAGGTACTGTTAAAATATAGAAACGGGACCCAAATTTGTCCAAGTTTAGATATTTGTCATACTTCTTCAAACAAAGCTAAAGCCTTTTTTTTTAATATACGTTTGGAGTATTGAGATCTATAAAAGGATTTTATGATTGCTACCACAGTATGCTCACAAATACAGAGAGGCCAATGCTCGTCCGGGTTTTAAAGTAAAACATCCCCCCTGAGCCCGGGAATTAATAAATAATTTCCTAATCTAGTAGGTCACAGAACAATAAAGACGATTCACATAGCTTTTCATATTTTTGTGGTTAGGGCAATTTGATATACTGTTCCTCCGCCATACAATATTCAGTGTAGTCGGGGTAGTGGGCTGTAGTAGGCTATACCGCCAGACACTGTGGCGTTGAAGGTTTGTAAATAAAGCTCCCGTAGTAAGAATATGAACAACGCAGTAGGCCAGAGGCGTTGACACGTTATTTATTTTAGTTGTACATATTGGGGTCTATAGTTGCCGCCATGAAACTAGACACTTGCGATGAAGGGCGTAATATGGTATTTTAATTTGCTTATTTCTTCATTATTGGCATTAAAGAAGTTAAAAGATCACGTGGGTAGAAGAGAAGCAGGGCTTTCCGTGCAGGTTCTCAAGCTTCTGATTTCGTAACGGCAACTATAGTCTGTAAAGAACCGTATGTAAAGAAACCCCAATAATCTGAATAGAAAGTTAAGAAAGTAATAAAAACACAATATGTGAACCATTAACGACAAAAATTTAATAAATAAAAAAATCTTCATATCTTGATTGAGAAAATGAAAACAATAACATTTGGGAATATGCGTGATATATTCAGTCATTGTTCCCTTCTAACAGATAATATACGAATGAAAATATTTTTATTACACCATAAAAAAATATTGCTGATTAATGATGTTTATAAAAAGATTTATAGCCACTTGGTCATGTCTATTGAATTATTGCAGATGTATATTTAACAGAATAAGAATAATGAAATTAATTTACCATAAAGATGACATTGCATTCACTTAAACTGGCCACGGATGGTGGTACATTAATGATTAATAACTCACTGTGATTTTCAATAACCCATCATCAATAAATAGTCCAGCGGCAGTCATAGTCGTTCAAGAGGTGTCATCTCATCCGTGTCAGGCCAGAAAGTATATTATTCAGCTTGAAATGAAGACGTGAAAGTGGGGGGGGGGGCAACATAGCCTCTATTTTTTTTCTATATACTAGCTTTAATTATTTTTCGGTGTTCATATTTCCTGATTTTATGTACAGATTTTTTTTTTAAATTGTTAAATTATAAGGATATGCATAAGCGAAGGGAGGGAAGTTAATCTGCTATTTAATTTGTTTATAACAGGTAATAATTCCTAATAATATACAGAAAATCGGATTTAACTTTCATTAAAACTTCTCCAGTCCCTTTAAACTTTTCCTTACTGCTATCTTAATAATTTACTAATTTTATTATGGGTATGGAACTGTATAACAATATATTCTGGTAATAACACAACGACAATGAAGGACCTTTGAGCTTACCTTGAATCATAGCGTTAATCTCCAAATAATGAAGGAAGTGTTTAAAATCTAACCTTTAAGTAATAATATGCGATGATCCTAGATAATTAATACAAGTAATATAAAAAAAACAAAAAAACAACTAATTAAACAGGATAAATGATCTCCCTAAATGTTAGATAGCACTATATAGCAATATCCCATTATGTGTATCATTTGTTCTTATGCAATGGTATTAGTACATTCCCAACAATAATTTCAGACAAAATATTATAAACATTAATCATTAATAAAGAGATACGATAACATTTGATTGGTTTACGATTCCTTTTGTATGATTAAACACAAATAGCTGTTTATTCCTTCGCATGATTTTTTGCTGAGGCAGTGATGATAACCGAATTTGTTTTCATGTAATTTTTTCTTCATGTTTACCGACCTTATACGTGGAAAAAAACCCACGTTATTTTCACCAGGGATCAGATATTTTCCGGTATCAGCAAACAAGCACCTCGTCAGCGAACAGTTTAAAAACTTTACCTGGATGATATTCTCGGAATTATAAACTAACAACAATTATTTTATATTTCATAAATGAACATTCATGAACTTTTTAATGTTTTTACATATAGGACAACCCCTTGATCACATATTTTAATTGATTTTAAGCTCTATTCAATTAAACGTCAATATTTGTTTTCGATTTGAGTTTATTCTACCCATGGGTCTACCATACGTTAAAGATAGAAAGTAATTCAATGATATTCTAAAATAATTTTGTCGGTTTTAGTAATAGAAATGCGTTTATTATGATTCACCGAACAACCAAATGAATTAAAAAGGTTCTGTCACGGCTCAAACTACGAAAATATTTACTGGACCAACGTTCAGGCCTTCCTATATCCCAGAAGCCCCCATACAGACTTCTGCCCAAAGCAATTTGGATTGCCCCAAAATTTTCGCATGCCCTAAGAAGTCTAACATCAGAACAATGCAGATTGGTCAATCAAAAACTCTAAGGCTAAGACATTCCTTATGTTCACGACTGCATTAGAACACTGTACAGAAATTTTCACGACACCCACACCTACTGATACGAGTACTGCCTACGCCTGACTTACCTTTGACGTTAGCTGTGACCTTAGCTTCACAATATAGGGGAGCTACGACAGGATGTCCTGCCTTCATCTCTGGCATGCTATTTTATAATAAATACAGCACATGCATTGTCTGTGAATGAACAAATATTGATTTTTTTTTTGGATAAATGATTTTTTCTTTTTTGTTGAAGATTGAATGTTCGGTGACCAGCATTGTAAAACGAACAATTTATGTTATAAAATAAATTTAAGTAAAATAAAACTTTTCTGATTTAGATACTGTTAAACGGTAATACTAATGCAATTTATTACCGAATCAACAAATAAACAAACTACTAATTTTCTCTATCCACAACTTATTTCTTTCTCATTGACGAGGACTTTCGGCACCCTATATTGCCATTATCGAGTGCTAAGAATTTTTCAAAAACAAAAATAGGGCATTATTTATTTGATCTAAACCCACAACCAGCAATTAATGATTTTAATAACACGTAAATTTAAGATATCTAGAGATGATTCAGCTTATCTAATTGTAATGTGAGTTCCTTCGGGCTTGACAACGAATATGTTTGAAAACATTAAGTTATAAATCAACTAAGTATTCATTGACAGCAGAGTAGAAGTTTCACTGTATGGCACAAACCGCCGCTGTATATCAAGTGGTCTTGTCTGCAGCAACGAGGGGTATAGATCACTTCTTCTGCAGACTAATGTGTGGTCACTTATCTTCAACAGCCAGGGTATAGGACCTCTAATGAACCTTACCCGGCGAAACAAGGGCTCGTCAAGCCGACAGATTGAGGGTATTGCCTCCTCTCTGGCCAACTTTCCCTGATACTTAGCGCTAATTAGGCCATTTTCGGCTAGCCACTTTCCCAAATACATTTTGAGATATTAATTGAATATGAAATCGAGATCACCTAAAAAATATCCTCTGTATATTTTCTAAGAAGCTTACACTCCTAAAATAGACAAGTGTATTTTTAAATTTTCACTATGTGAAAAGAAAGAGTGTTAGAGTAACTCAGGCGAAAAACCTTTTTGTGACTTTCCATTCATTTATTGCTACAGTACCATACAACGTTGTACCTATTCACCTTGTTTATGACTATGGATAGTGATACCTTTAATTTCATTATTGCAATCTTCCATTGTTGTGCACTGAATTGGTAACTTTTCCAAGATGTACAAGAACGTTATATTAAACAGGACGCATGTTTATCTTTCCCACTTTTTTTTTCAAAATATACCATTATCTCATATGGATTAAATGTTTACTGTTCATAATTATGTAGAAAAGTATTCATTTTTCGAAATATTTCAATGAAAATCTAAAAAAAATATATAAAGTAAATTATTTCATTTTTTATTCATCGACTAATTTGTTGTCATTCTTTTGTTTCAGGTAAACATCTCAGAGATACATAGATGAGTTTTTTCAGCTGGAATCGGTAGATATAAGCTTAGTTACTCATGTATCCATGGATTAGAAATCTGGCTATATTTCCTTTTAACAATTATTTGTTTTCTGAATTCTGAATCTTTTTTTACATTAAACTTTAAAAGTACACAATAAATATGAACAATTGTATTTTTATAAATATTCATTTACAAAGAAATGTTGTAGTAAGTGAAAAAACACTATCGGTAAACGATCATACTACGTTACTAAAATTTTTTAAATTAATTATAGATGGCAGTGAAAAATGTTTGGTATTTTTGTTTTAGATAACTCCTTAAATGCTATTTTTTTCTTCATCAACTTATAATGTTTTGCTTCATGAATTGGACAATCACTTACAATCTAATATGTTATTGTATGCTTGGTATTTAGTATCCAAATAGTTCATTTCAGGTTTTTGACCATTTCAGTCACCAAATGTGTCATACGGTCACGGAATTGCGTTAAAAAAATTATTAATAAATTAATATAGGTCTTGTTGTGGCAACCTTTTAATTACGAATAATTAGAAATTCCCCTCTTCTCAGTCCAGAAAATATCTATCTATGTTTCCATATGTTTAATAAAGCTGATGACATCAGTCAGAAAGGGGGGAGAAGCTAGTTGGGAAAACAGCCGCGGGTGGGGAACCTTCCCCACCACGGCTGGCCTGTCTTTATAACCCGGCCGTCTTGAGGCGGTTAACAGAACATATATAAACGGCACTTGGAACACTACTCTCTCTCTCTCTCTCCGCACTGGCGCTTGCTGCTCTACTCAAACCATGGCCTTTAACAGATAAAATAATATTATCAAAAGTAACTTTCATTAATTATAATAAACGTTGCTTGATATTTTTTGGAACTAAAATTTTCACGTAGGTAGGCAAGAAGCCTGTATAATAATATATTATGCAGCCAGGTATAAAAATATATTATATATATGTGGCATACACCCTATTACTTCCGATTGGCAACCGCTTTCCTGTTTTGGAACGGCAACGGGAAGGCAGTTCTTTGACGTACTGAGAGGAAACATCTCTTTTATTGAGTAGCTACTTTGGTTGACCCCCATCATTTTATAATAGTTACTTGTATGCCTGCCCATGTCCCTTCTTCCCTTTTCTTCGGTTCCTTCCGAAAGCTCTATTTCACTATATTCTCGCCCATTCCACTCACTCCATTACCAAAAACGTCAAAGTCTTATTACTTCACTATATTTCTTCTCCTTATGTGACATCAACTTCTATAAACGTCTTAACTTATTTTATTTTCTCATTTTATTGTTTTTGAATTTATCGGTATTTTATGAGAGTTATCTCTCATCTTGACCCATCACAGCATAGCGAAGTTTGTAGTTCACTAAATAGACAGTTATGCTGGTAAGCGCCAGTTACTTGGAAACACGTAAAAATGAATTTTACAAGGCCACTAACTTCGGGTAACGATAAATAAAGCCTGCCAACCCGATGTTGTGCATTAAATACACAAGCACCCACACAGCCTCCTAAAGAGACGTGCGTGCCGAGGACCCGAGCATCTTGACTTTAACAATTCCATCATTGGCACGGGAAATATTGCCACTTTGCCCCGTTTCATGCTTAAAGTTACGATACCATTTCCTAGGTTATTCATTTTTCAGGCCCGTTCAACGTTACTTTCGGCCTGGGATATTGTTGGGAAAAAAATGACCCATTAAATCCCAACCGAACATTACGTCTTGCATGAAAGGAGAGAGGGGCATTAGATATTGATGATCTCGTAAAGCCGTTTCTTGCCGCGAATAATGAAACGAGATTCATAGATCCATTCCATCCGTGCCTTCAAAAGTTCCTAAAAGCACTATATAGCGTGGGTCACGTGAAATAATTGGTACACGAATATACTTATCACGAGATTCGCTAATGTAGAAGTTAATGCTGATTTTCTGTTGAGAAAGTTATTGTGTAGTAAAGTTGCTAAACTACTTCTCTACTCAGAGGCACCGCCATTGATCGTTTGAAGCAATTCCTTTTTTATTGCGTATTGCACTTTATACTTTATTGAAAAAATAAAAAAACGAGCCCTAGAAAATAGAAAATGATTTTTCGTTTTATGTTCACCGTAAGGTCCTCTAGGTTATATATAATGAAAATCATCAAAAAATAATAATATAATAACAATACAAAATAATTAGAATGTCAAAATAGAATAAATTAATATTTTGCCAATTCTAATTTAGTTGTTCTTATTGTTTTCACTACAACAAAATGAAAGCTGACCGATTTTTGATCAAGATTAAATTTCGAATATGATTTTAATTAATTATTAATGCTAAGGCACAGCATAAACTCTATTTCTTTTCCAAGTCACCATAATCAAAATGCTCGATTTCTTGAATCGAATTATAGAGACCCAATATTAATTTTCTACACATTTGTTTTTAAAACCTCTATTCACACACTGGAAACTATAAACATGCGCATGTAACATATCAAAGTCGTGGGCCTTACCAATGTTTACTATGCTAATCCTCTACGATGACAAATTTGAGCCTGGAACTAATGTACGCAAGCAACATTACATAGGAAGTTATCTGAACAATTATTATCTAATTAAATTTAAATTGTAACTCTTTTTATCCATTCTTGATAAATAGGAAACATAACGCCAATGGTGTTTTGCGAAGTGAGCCTAGCTAATTCAAATGTTACCTAGCAGGAAAACATAGAACTAAATCCACAGTTTAGTTCCCAGAGCGGCACTCAGATGTCACATAGAGTTTTGCGTGACAAAAACGTTTTTGTATAACAGAAAAATTGTGTGTGTGGCATACCTACTATATAAATATTTATGTCGGGAACCACTATGGTTCTGGTTCGTACACACTATCATTATTATAAATATTGATTTCTAATAATTGACATGCTCTAAGGGGATAATTGGATATTCAATGATAAGAAATTAATATGATGCAATGAAGTAATTTATTATTTATTATTATTAACCTCAAAAAATTAATTTTAATTGAAAAGAAATTTTCAAAATTGACGCTGCGTAAATATAGACTGCAGTAATCGTTTGAATTATTGATTTTATAAGCATAAAAATATTATTTGCCTAATGGCTACTATAGTTGAGGTCTATTCTGTGTTCTTGATTCGTGCAACCATGGCACACCTGAAGGGGCTTACTGCATTCTGGTATTGACAATCTGAGACTGATTAAGAGATCGAGAAAGGCGCAATAATACCTCTTATATATTTATAAAAATATATAAAATTACTGCACCGATGCTCCAATTTAAGGAGATTCTTGAAAATTAACAAACTGCAGGCGCTAAAAATATTTG
Organism: Acanthosoma haemorrhoidale; assembly: GCA_930367205.1. Taxonomy (NCBI): domain Eukaryota; kingdom Metazoa; phylum Arthropoda; class Insecta; order Hemiptera; family Acanthosomatidae; genus Acanthosoma; species Acanthosoma haemorrhoidale. Next base: position 82,653,169 of record OV884014.1, on the reverse strand, counting down.
TGAAATGTATACGTTGGCTTCAGGCAGGTATTTCTGTACCATCTGTGGGGAGGGGGCATCTAGTCCAAAATTAATATTAATATAGATTTACTATAACGTACAAATGTAGCCGTAGTTAATAGTTCTAAATGGTAAGTCATTTGGTTAGTTGCTGGTCTACCGTAACTCCAGTTAGTAATCATCAATTGCTCACTTTCCCCTGGTAATACAGCCAGAGCTTCATTGTCAAACGAGTGTGGATTACTGAACGATATGAGCCTTAATGTAGGGAGATAAAACCTTTATAGCCATTTAAACTACAAGCTCTATCTACACTATTCATCGAACACCATCATTACTAAGCCAGGCCTGGGTTTTAATACATAGGTAGCTTTAACTGTTAAGTATCATTTATATTAGAACAGTGTAGCCAGTATTACGCTGCATTTATTAGGTTCCAATTCATACTTAATAATATAAATCAGGTGGCAACTTATACGTAATGAAGCCTTTATGCACAGCCAATTATTATTTAAGTGATTATACGTTTATATCTGGGTAAACAAGAAAATATTAACTATCAAAAATGGGAATGGAAATCTCATAAAATAAGATCTAATAATGTAATTTTTTTTTCCCCATACCCCCTTTAAATTTACAGATAATTATATAAAGTATAATTATAGATCCTCAGCCGAATCTATTTACAAATTATTTTTGTATTTCCTGTAGCCTCGCTACATTATATACAGGTTCTGTTATTTTATAAAGATTATATAATGAATAAACAAGAATAATGATACACATTATACGTGACTGGACTGAACTGACTAATAAGGGTGATGGGGCTCACCTTTTTGATCAAACTTAAAAGTAACTTACGTACTAATATTAACCTAATTTTTCCCCGACAGTCTGTAGCCATCGATGTGGGAGGGGTGGTGAGGCCATAGTGTTAATAAACACTGGGTTGGTTAACACTATTACATTAAAACTCGGAATCATAGAATAAAGGGAATCGTGCTATGTAAAATGCTTTAAAATCATTATACCATAAATAAACATGGACCACATAAATAGTTCACCCCACTAAAAAAATCAACCTTACTACTGGCCCTTAAAAAATTCTTAAGGGTGAATAATTTATAATGAGCATTTAAACAATAAACCCTTTAAATCAAGACCAAGGTCGAATTTTTATGTCAATTTGTCTTTTATTTTTAGCCTTTGTAGCCACTCTCTAATTTTCCCTTTGTGACTGAATTCTTTTAGTTCACCGAATCATCTTAGTTTCCGGTCCAAGAGTTCTTTTGATAGGTCCTGTTAATGCGTGACAGTTTCATTTACATTTATAATAAACAAACAAAACAAAGGAGATCTGGACCAACTCGACTTTATGTATTCTAACAATAGCAAACTTAACTGAGAGAAGGTTTAATGTCAAACCATCCATTAAAATATTTAATTCATCCTTTAGCCGCTCACTCTCCCTTATTTAACCCTTTAAATGAGGCTTTAGCACCAACATCCCTGAAAAGAGTCAGGACAAAACATGCCAATGCCGAGGGAGAGGACCCAGACGTAAATGTTAATCCTTGCTGCGGACTCCGTATTCATTGACCACTCGCCCCCTGCCCTCGCCCCCCCCCCCCCCAGTGGAAACACAGACCCTCCTTTAAAACCTACTAACCAATCCTCTTAGTCCCATTTAAATTTTCCTCCTCTTCCGTTTTAATTAAACAGACCGGATCCGAGAACAAACAACCCTCCCGACTGATTTATTCCGAGATTATCGAGAATAAAGTCCTCCAGTCCGTTAAATTAGGGTATTTATCAAAGGGTTGCCAGATTTTCTTTTCTTAGCCTATGTCCTCTTTTTATTATTAGTTTACTTCATCCAAACGTTTTTCCAGCAGTTTAAGTTTTTTGTTTTTTTAAGTTTTTTGCTCATACCTTGGATCGTTATACCAAAACTGCATTTACCCATGATGCCGGCACAAGAGGTGGTGCGCATATTCCAGTGCAGTAGGGTTTTTTGTACCGATTAACTCATCCAGCTTTATTCTCTCAGACCGTTTTTAATTTTCAAGTTAAAACAATATTAAAATTAATTTACAACATATAAAAAGGGACAACAGAACCACAGGAGCAAAACGAACAAGTTATAATGCTATTTACAATGTCTCGAAAGTATAGTTATTATAGCCAACTGAATTTCATGCTCTTCTCTAACTAAAACTAACCTATACTATATTCACAGAACTAACTTATTAATATATTTAACAAATAATATGTTTTTTTTAACTAGTATGAATAATTGAACACCATTCATTAAATTTATTCACTCAACTTTTATTATATTCGCCCACACGCCTTCATTAGGGCTGAATGGCAGACTATTGGGAGCCAACAAATTCTTTTTATACAAGTGAAATAAACTAACTTTCGGTCTAGAGATTTAAACAAATAATCTTCGTGTCGTGCTGCAGTTACTCTAACCACTTTACTTAATGAGAACCCCTTCAAATTTTGTTTCTGGATTGATAATCAATTCTTCTTTTCTGATTAAGTTGTACTTAAAAAAAAAAAGAAACATTTGTCAAGGACAGTCAGAAAGACATAAGCTCCGTGTCATCATGATTACTTAAGCCATTAGCAAACCATTCAAGAATGGCTATTGTAAACGTGTGGCCATTGAGACAGATTATCCGTCCATTTATTTAAGAGAAAACTTAATACAAATTAGAAAACAAAACAATGGGAGGGAAATAGACGAGGAAAAAAAAGTAATGAATTTCGTGGTTTGCTCCAATTGATACAATCGATTTCCTTGTTGTATCTGGTAAAGATTTAAGTGAAAGGCTTAAATACAGCTTTTGGAAGTAATTGAGTAATATGTAGAAAGGGGATGTATACTGCGTGGAAGCCGATATTGTAACATGACGCGTAAACACAAGGTAAATGTTGGCATCTATTCGGCACGTCATTAATGAACTGTCATTTTCACGGCTAGTGAGCAGGAGAAAAAACGAGGGAAGCTTCGCGTAATTGTACATTATTATTATTATGCAGAGCTCCAGTGAGAATTATTCGAATTCCTAAGTGTCTATAAAATAACATGATATATTACTTTCCAGTATTACAAGGAAAGAATTTGAGAAAGAAAAGTAAATATATCAGCATGAAATAAAAATCTGGAAAATCTGATATAAAAAATATGAGATAAAGCAGGGTTGGGGTAATGCTACATTGTGAACGCCTGGTAATAATGATGATAAGTGAGTCAACTGATGAAGGAAATAAATCTCACAGGTACGTTAGAACGCCTGCGAATCACAAGTACAAGAAACAATATGCTAACAAACAAAACAAGGTAAAATTTATTGTTAAGAGAAATGTTAAGACTGGTTGTCCAACGGCTGAAATGAAAATTGTATAAAAATGAATTTCCTCTTATTATTTCTGTTTTTAATTGAATTTACTTGACTTTAAGAATCGACCCGCTGAGTAGTCAATAAATTCCGAAAGCACGGGAGCCCTTCTTAAGGGGCCGGTCATAAGACGGGATTATAAGACAATCAAGGCTTAATTACTATTGTAGGTCCTCCTTGGTTAATGGCCAGTTGTGAGAAGGGTATAATAAAATAGTAGGGGCTGTAAAAGGGACCAGTTGGCTGCCAAGGGACGACTAAGACTCTTGTCTAAATGACCTGATATTTTACAACCCCCCGGCTATATCAGAAGCACTTAGCAAGTCTCATCTACTAACGAAGGAGAGGATATGGCATACTATATGGATGTGAATTTGGGAATATACTTATATTACACGTATAAATTAAAACATTCCATAACTAGATTAATTAGAACAAATCGTTCACAAATAATTGAACTATCATTACATTAAATCATTATTCTGTTGTTAAGAAAAAAGAATTAATGAAGTAAAAGATATATATAAAATATGGAGGATCCGTTAGGTCGATCTTGAGATAAAATAAAGATTTCTAACTTAGAATACCGAATTGCATAGTGACTGCTTTCATTTAAAGGGCTGCATTATATTAAAGGAGTATATTTATATGGGTTGTGAATAAAAAGATCCATTGACGGCAATAAGTACTTCTCAGCCTGCATGCTCATCATTTTGATCGTTGCTCCGGTAGACGTAATAATCTCTTGGCAAATTTACGAAATAAGGGCGTTAAGAATTGTTTATTGGAGACATATAAAGAATGGATATTCATCTTTCAACAATAGGTTGAGGTCATTATAACGCACTTTCAAACCAAGAAATTCCCTTGTTTAAGAGTCATATTGTACAGTTGGTGGTGGAATGAATATAGATATGTAACTATCGTCGTGAATGTAATATGTAATTATTCGATCATGCAGTACGTACATAAAAATTTAATACATTCATACACACCTGCCCATGCATAAAAATGAGCATACACCCATTTAAATGCAAACTATATGGAATATGTTGTATACAGAACATATACAAGCATTTAGATGTATACAAGAAGTATACATACACACGTATACACAAGACACACTCAGCATAAACCTCCGTATGCATGCATTTAGGGGTAAAATAATATTCGTAAATTAAAATATTTTTTTGGAGACAAGCTATCATACAGTTCGTAAGTACTTAATATAGTCACAACTGTAATAAAAACAGCAGTGATAGACTATAGCAACACGAAACAAACGTAAATAGTTTGATGTGTAAGGTTATTATGGTTGGCTTGGAGCTGTTGGTTAACATATTCGTATACATAGTTAATAGGTTCATTGATTCCGTAAAAAAATTCAGATACGTTTTAGTAAGGATTATGGCTATTACTATTGGTATAATATGTATTGAATGGGATGAGTTTTTATAAAAAAAAAATTATTTGGGTTCTAAATAAGACGGAATTTTCTTTTCAAAAACTTTTCTTTAAGTTACAAGTGCTTTTTTTTACTACACACGTCTATCATATTCAGCCTTTGAAAATTATACAAAGTAAAAATGAAAAATTAAAAATAAAAACAGTTAAAATTTAAAAGATAAAAATATAAATGTATAAATAATACCTAATATTAAAATACCTATTAAATATTTAAATTGAGAGAAACAATATCATATAATGTCAAGGGCACAGCCAATTATTTTTTTGAGGTCTTACAATCAAAATAAACTCATTGAGTAGAATTAGGTTGATTTTAACAGAATTACTTGTGTTGTACAATTTTTTCAGGTAGTCCCTTGTGTTACCCGATCAGGGTAATCTGACCCGGGAATGGGAGCACTATTTTTTATCAGTAGGAGGCCGTCCTCCCTCGGCATGGTTTATTTTTTTTTGAGTAAGAGTTATTTCAGACCGATTTGCCGCAATACGTTCTCACTCTCCGTATAAAATATATATCAGTATGTTATTTTGAGTGGCGAAGCATCTAATCCTCATTTAATCCGTACATCGCTGCTTCCTAAACATATTTCAAATGATTACCATAGGTAAGATATTGTCTCATGTAAGTAAGCAAATTAATTTTACATAGTAGAGTTTTTGTATTGCTGCTAAAATTGCAATAATTTAAGGGGGGGGGTAACTCACGCCAGAACACAGAGACTGGAAATTATCAGTTTTATTATTCACATTAATGGATATTTTCTCGTATTTCATCTCCAGTCTCTCAAGTACAAGCGTCTTAAATTCATTACCTATTTTAAGCATTAATATAAACATTATTAACCTATTAAAACATTATTGTTTATTTCTGGTTTTTCCCTTTTCCTACTTTCGATATCTGAACTATAATTATCCATTAATTAATAGATTCGGAGTATTCGTTAAATCCGTCTTGTAACGTCTCACAGCCAAAAGCGATTTCAGAATACCCGCCACTGATGAATATGGAATCAAATGAGCGACTGCCTCGCGAAAGCGACCCAGCGGATCTTGTTTAGATTATCTGTCTTCATGGGGAGAGGAGCTGGAGACCATGGAGGAGAAGGAGTTGGGAGTTAGGGAAGAGGAAGAGGTGGTAGTTCAGTGAATGGAGTGGGGGAGAGCTCAAAGGGAGTAATGAAAGTTTTAGTCGTAGGGGATTCATTAAAATATAGGCCAAATGTAAACACTAAACTCGCTGTGTACCTGCATCTTTCTATTACACACTTCGTATTTGATTCTTACCAACCAACTCTTAAAATGGGTTGTGTTTCTTTATTTATAAATTTAAATAAAGGTATTAGGGGTGAAGGGTGAAACTCTTACATTTTGGTAGCCTATTTTAGTTGCTTCGGTGTTCTCATCACCATACACCATATCTTCTAAACCCTGAGAATATGCCTAATGACATAGTGTATATCGATTATCTTATCGTGACTCCGTTATAACTTAATAATTTGCGAGGAGATACTCTGCTTGTACCAGATAAATATTTAAAACTCTATAAGACTGTTCAGTAGAATATTTCTCATAACAAAGATTTATCACTCAATTTCATCACGTTTTTTCAAGCCACTAAAAATTGGTAATGAATTTATTTATGAAAAAGAGAATACATTTCTCTTATCTTTTTGGAAATTTTGTACAAGATGTCGTTGTATTTTAGCTAAGATACGAGAAGGATTTTTTGGGGTAACTAATATAAAAGAACATAAAAATAAATAATATAAAGGAAATAATTAGTTTAGCAAACCGGTTTTGGCTTGTTAATTCTCTAATGCATATTTGTTCAATACATTTACTGTTTCAAAATAAACACGGTTTTCAGCAAAGAAATTTTGTCTTGCAAATTTAATATTGATTTCATTTGCATTTGTATTTACATCAAAGGAGAAAAAATCTATATATGAAATTAAATGGTGGCATAAAGGTCCAGGTTTCAAAAGAGATAAAAAATTGAACAAACAAAAGCACGCGTGTTGAAATATTAATAAAATATTTATATAAGCTGATAATTGAATAAATTATCCAGGTCACGTTGAAATTTTCCGTACCAGTTCTCTGTCACAATTTAGCCCTCTGTTAAAATCTATCTCGAATGTATTTATTTTATATCATAGGGATCGTTAAATTTAATATAACGTTCGTCAACACATTTTTTTTGTTTTCTTAAAATTAATTTTGTATAGCGTAGATGACATGTACTCAGGCCTCTTCAAATATGGCTTCATAGTACCATTAAAATGCATAATTTCTAGATGAATAAACATTTCTTCCCTTAACTACGAACAATAGAAATTCTTCCCTTAAATAAGGCATAGACATGTGAAAAAAACAACTTATTTTATTGTAAAAGCTAAAGACTTTAGGTTATCATCAAATAAACCGAGCAATCAATGAAGCACAAGCGTTGATAATTGATTATGATGCAAGAAGGAGATCAGATATTTCACTTTAAGTAAACAGACTACACTCTTGAATGAACAATTTTGATAGAAAAATATGAGGTTTCTATCTATTCAGAAAATAAAAAAATATATTTTAAATGTACACGCCATTGTTGGGATAACTAACAAGAATACAAATATTTTCCGATGTAATTAGAAACAAATATTTCAGACTTCCAAATTTCTTGCACAGGCCATCTTCTGCTCGTTATTAGCTGATCAAGAAACTGATATTTGAGCTTCCAAATGACCCGACCTTTAAAAACCTGAGAATCAGCAGTCTCTAAAGGTCATAAGGATCGATCCAACATAATAATTGCAGCGAATAAACATTTGAATAGAGAAATATAATAAAAAGTAATAATTAGTAAATAAATAAGTTTAGTGGCAATAACTTAGTGACAAATAAAAACACTGTAATTTTATGGATCACCTCTATTTTTCACTGTGTTATGTCATTGTTCCGTTTTTTGAAATATGCGTTATAAAATGTACCAAAGAACCAAGGATAAACTACTCCACTTATTGGATGTTACGTGTCTTGTAAGAGTAACATTCCACATGTAAGGTAGAAAGTTTTTGAGTGATTGAGAAGTAAGGGGAAGATGAAACAAAAGCACTCAGTCAAATAAAAACTTAAGCAGCCCTAACTTTCTTTATTTAAAAGGACTACGGTAAAATTAAATATTGAAGCATTCTTCTACTACAGATAATGTCAGCTGTTCAATTTTATTTAGGAATCGTGGATCCATTAATAAGGAGCTGACCTGAACCCTATATTATAACTATAACAACATTTACTGTTGTGTAACATATTTTACATGTTAGCGAAATACAAACCACCAAATGTAATACATGTTTCACAGGTCAATTCCTGTTATCGCCACTGGGTATCATTTTAATACGAAATTAACCATTTTGAAAGTAGACAGAAAACATTTTAGTTTAGAATTTACATTGATAGCTTGGATTTTATCTGGACAGCTAACTGTACAGAAACCCACGTACGGAACTCAAAATACACGAGCTGAACAGTCGATTCGGATCAATCCATATAGCACTCCATAGAAAATCTCACCTCGGATCAGACAAATAATTCTCATATTCAAAGCCATTATAAAACTATTTCAAACACCAAAACTATTTAACCAAAGGCACTTACGATCTAAGGTCCTATGAACATCGGTAAATCGTTTTATGTCACAAATGGACCATCAATAATGCACTTTCAATTCCTAGTCAATATGAAAATTTTAAAAATCCCATAAAAATATTTTCCGCAACCGTCAACCAACAGAAACAACATTTTAAGCATTACTCGTTCACACAATACCTCTTCGGAGATTGAAACAAACGTCAACAATCTTAAACATGGGAATACTTGTCACTTTGCCCATTCATGGATTTTTTTTTTTTTTTTCCTCCTCTGTCACTATGGCTGCAGGAGCAGCATGGCAGATCTTCCCAACAGATTCTTCTTCCTTGGTTGATAGTCAGAAAATACCGTCGATTATCGTAACTAATTAGTGAATTGGGGGATCCCTGGGATAATGAAATATTGTAAATATTGTGAGAATGAGATAATTTTTTTCATTGTTTTTACTACGGCAGATTGTAATTTGTTTTAAATAAAGATTTGTACGAAAATACTTTTTTTATGGAAATGTTTTATATTTCTTGGTTTTTTATTAGAGCTAAACTTATCGTAATTACTTATTGATCGTAGCCAAAACAAACTTGACTGCGAAGAATTTGAAAACGCGATGCAATAATTACTGGTAAAGTGATCACGCAAATAGGACAGAAATGTAATCGATATTACTACGATTTTAGCATGATGGTTCTTTTATCAATCAAGATACAGTTAACTTATGTGCAATAAGGCCTAGTTAGGAATGGTATTGGATTCCCATTTCGTGCTTTATAAACAGTGTCCTGGCGTTCTATGTGGCCGGCCTCCAGCTGGATATCTCCAGTCTGGAATGCTCATTTACTTGCCTTGCTCTAATGTCAGGTCGTTATCCTCTCTCCAGGACATAGAACCGGATTATGGAGTTTTAGACTCCAGTGCGGCTCTAGAAGGAAATTTTAAATTCTGCATGTTAGTCTGTTTATCGGCCAATAGGAATACAACTTCTGTGTCTAAATTGGGATCTAAAAAACCCAAATGATTCACCCTTAGAAATAATTCATCCCTAAAAATACTCTATTTTTAATAACTGAAGGTTGAAGCTGCCTCAGATCTCTATAGGTGTTATAATTACTTTTATTACACATGCTAGTTTAAGGAGTAATTTTCCAATACTAAATTATCGACACAACAGTGAAACAAAATGTAGTTTACCTAACTTAATAGCTTACCTAGCTAGGCTATGTAAAATTAATCGCTTAATTAACTAATATTATATAATTAGCTAATAATAATTAAACTATTATATTTTTAGACTAATGTTATAAAATTAGTCCCTTAATATTTGTAGATCTAGTGTAAAATCTTGCAAGTGATTGATTGATTGAAGTGTTGTTGACAGACTTTTCTGATGCCTCATACCATTTTACGTACACGCTAATAGTCTGACTTGATCTATAAGACGGGTGTTGCCTAGAGAATGGCGTCTAATGCTCTCGTCTGAAATGGCTTTTCCGAAAAAAAAAAAAAAAAATCTTACAAGCTGTAACAAAACAGCGTTGAGTATGTACCATTCCGAGAGATTAGATTACCGGCACCGACTGGTATCTGCACTTCCTAGACAGCTGGAAGAGGATAAACGCGTGCCTTTGACATCAGCATTGAAAGAGTAAAAAAATAAGAACACATGATATAACAAAACGAGGAAGGTTATCTCGTATGTGTGTAGCTTCGATTGAATATACGGAGATACCTGTGAGAAATAGTGAGTGTTCTAAAGGAGGAAAGATAGACGGATCTTAGGAAAGGACTGTATTAAAGGTAACTCAAGCAAATTCACTTGGTGTGGGGGACATTAATCCCCGTGGGAGCTTAGGACATTCAATTATTATATCAATATACAATGAGCATTATGTGTTATAAAAATTGTTTAAAATGAGTTATTAACTTTAATAAACCAGTAGTTTTGGCGTAGAAAAAGGATCGTTTTTATTTGTATCTTTCCCAACCAATTCATCCGGTTATAAATTGGTGCAGGCTAGCTGATAAGTCTTCCATAATTCTTTCCAGGTTCCTAACTTCCCGTTCCCTGATTTCTCAACCTCTTCCAAAGGAAAATTTCCTATTTCCCGGTAGGTACGGGGCTGTTACAAAGCAATAAAGATTCTCAAAAGTAACTCCCTGAACTAAACTAACATTGAATTATTTTGATTAAAAAATATTATTGAAATTATATTTATATTTGTAACTGTGGCCTAAACACTTTTCATACTTAATCCATTCATATATCATCGTTTTGAAATTGTATTACTTTTATTTTTCTTGCCCATCAACCTTATTTTTTATTCTTCCAAGGTTTAATAGATTTCCGAAAATTTCACCTTTAACCAAATTTTCAATTGAAAATATTGATTCCAATTTTTGGAATTTTGTAACAAACTTATTTTTACTATTCAATTCGGTAGTTTATGTCAAATTATACCAGTACAGTACCTGTAACTTTTTATATGGCTAAAATAAATACAAAAACATTAATAAGAAGGCGTTTCTCTTTGATAATTAATTTGAAAAAAAAAATCTTTACGAAACTTTTCGTGAAGAGTTATTATAGTGTTTGTTATATCTACATGAATAATGTTTTTAAAAGCGAATAAAGTAAAAATGATATAAAATCATGCTATTAACCGTAATAGACAGAAAGTATCATACATTAACCTTTCAAAGTAAACTTAAGGTAGGATTTTATAAGGTAATTTTCTAAATCATTTCAATTTTGATTATAGTCCTCGTGAAAATACTTTTACGTCCCTGGGTATAAAAATAAAAAGTTATATTTTTTACTCGTTTAAGCCAGTAGCTTTACGACGCCAAAATTTTACTGTAGAAGGATTAGTCGGTCAAGTGATCTAAGCCGACTTAAGTGCTAGATTTAATATTTAATTAAAGTAAATTTATTATTACCGTCTACAGAAAAGTTGTTTTTTTCGTTTACTTATATAATAATATTAATGCTGTCCGTAGTATTATTTCATGACATGAATTAATTTATTCTTTAGCATTTTTCTTTACTTAAGAATGTTAGGCTTACTTCAAATCGTATTTTTTTTTAATAATAATCAAATAAGTCAAAGTACTTTGAATAAAATCTGGTCCAATATAAGTAAGCAACCGTAGGCTTTGAGATTTCTTTACATGACTTTCAGACATTTTACTAACTCTTTTATGGCAAACTATTCCGGTCTCTGGAACACACATACATAAAGTGCATAACTAATTATTAAACATACATAAAAAATTGTCATATAACCAAAACTAAAATGTATGGTAATTATTCAAGTATTCATTAAATGTATCAGTTTTAATGTAAATAACCCAGAAGGCATATACTTTGACGGAGAAGGGAAAATCATTTATTCCGAAATTGCTCATTGGTAGTGAATGAAATGAACGGATCCAAGCAGAGAAAGAACAGTGAATGAAATGAACGGATCTAAGAAGAGAAAGAACGGTGAATGAAATGAACGGATATAAGCTGAGAAAGAACGGTGAATGAATGAATGAAAGAGCTCTAGTTCAAACCCTCCAACGCTTCTTATGATGTGAATTTCAATATTGAATGCTTTTTCCTTTTAAGTATAGGTTTTCCTCGCTACTTCTCTCTCTCTCCTATGGCGGGCCAAATGTTGGTAGTCAGTCTGATTCATTAGCCATGAATAAGTCTTTAACACATTTCTGTACGATATTAAAGAGTATAGATACTCGAATGAGGGTTAAATAAAATTACCTTAGAATTTTATTCGATATAATATAAGCCAAACTGAAGTCACTTACTAATCCATGACTCAGTGCGTTTGCTTATCTAGGTAGCTACTAACAATCTATAGGGGATTTTGTACTTTTCTATTTTGACTGCAGCGTTTGTAGAGACTAGATGATGTCACACGTAAGGGTCTGGAGGTAGTTTGATTCACTAACCAAATTTTTACTAAATTAAAAACGATTTTAAAACAACTAGATGGTCCGGATCGCTCGGTCTGTCATTGTCCTATAATTTTATCCTTCTATAATGTTTGCAATGGGTGTGCTCAGTTATTGTGTCATAAATCAAAAACATATCGAACAAGGTCCTGTAATTGAACCCATTTTACAACCATGCCTATACGATTTACCTCTCCTGGATACAGCTATGTACACCCATAGATGTGATAAGTAAAACGTTGAAGTAAAAGTAAGAGATACAACTCTACCTTGCCCTGACACCTTTATAAGGGCAAGTTCAGTGTTTGCTGTCCACTTTTAAAAATTCATTCCACAGGGACGGATGTTCCTACCTGCTGTCAGTGAAAAGCCGCTTAGACGAACAAAAAGGAAATGCCAGCTGAAGAGATGAAGGGGCGACGAGGGGAGAAGTTTATCAGGAGCCATTGAAGAGCGCTGTTGATAACGGCAGCGGTTTATTCACCGGCGGTGAGTCTGAGATTAGAGATGAAGAACTTTTCCAGGAGATAAGCTCTCTCTTGAGGAGATTAATGCTGTCGCTGAGGACTCAGGTGTCTGCAGTTGGAGAGCCTCAGCTATCTGTCCCAGTTCAACCACGCTTCACTGCCCCTCTCATCTATCTGGCTGCAGTGAGGTTTTTCTGATAAATATCACGTCAGCTAAATGTACTGACAAAGGCTAGCGAAAATTAGTGCATTGGCCCCCTTGAATTTAAGAGACGCTTATCACATTGCTGCTGAGTGAATGAGTTCGAATTTCTAAATGTCACCCTTTTTAAAGCACATTTGACCGTTTGAATACCTATTACCAGGATGATGATGGAACACCCATTACACCTTTTGTACAATATTTCAATTTAATGGCAATGGATGGGAGACGGATAAACTATCTTGAGGAAACGAATAATCATTCGACTAGAACGATCAGAAGAATATACCCTTATTATGTTATAATCGATTACAAAATAAATGAAAAATACAAAGTATAAAAAATAAAAATGGTCATTGATAATTTTTAAAAACTATGACGATATAGATCTATAAAAGTCAGATCTCAAATATCCACTGAGCTATGACTTGAGAAATTCACATCAAAAATTTACAAAACGTTTTATTGTATTTTCACGTGTTACTTTTTTAAGCCAATATATGTTTTCGAGTACCTTCCGTTAGACCTCTGGACACCACTCCTGCTTTTATATCCTGCATCCATTATTTCCTATCTTTCACCTATGGTCATAATAACCAGTGAGTAAGTATTAACTCTTTTCTCCAGTCATAAGGTATTGCTACAATTTTTTCACAAGCCTATACAATGCATTGCTTTTCGTGTGTTTTTTTTACCTGTTTTACTCGGTACTGTTTTACTACGGGTTTTGCTGTTTTAAGTTCTAAGCAATATCTATTCATAGGGATCTTGGTGGCATTGCATATTTTTAATGAGTTCTTTATCTATAAACCAAATAAACCATAGCACTTCCAGTGATATCCCGAATATTTTATTAGTTTTTGCAGTCTCGTCCCGGTGGACCTGCCAATACACCATAAATACAATGTATATGAATTATCGGTAATATGAGTATTCTAATTTAATGTGTTTAACGGTAAACTAATGTGTTTTTGTGAGGCATGCCTGGTGATTATTTGTTGCAATTGTTATAGGCGTTTATTAGCCTCTTGCTAGGTCAGTCGTTTGTGTCTAAATATAGTCCAAAATAATCTTTTAATTGTTTTGCCGATGCGCCGTCAATCTATGTTCTAAATAAGCCTTAGTCATGCGTGAAAAGTTTTATTTCATAATTCAAAAGATTAAGTTGATTAACTTCCTTATTTTTTAACATGTGGCCAATATCGGACCTATCCTACCATAAAAGGTAGTCTCCATTAAAACTACCGGTCCCTTCCTGCTGCCTGGAAGTATCAGGGGTACCCAGAGGAACTGGGAAAGCAGATCACCCATGTGATCCAGAACTCACCGAACTCAAGCTACTTTGTAACAGCAGTGTCTAATTAGCCACGGGGATTTGTACTTTCCCATGCGAATGAAAATGTAAACATTAGTGGATTGTACTGATGTATTTACGTTATGGGAATACATTAGTGGATTGTACTGATGTATTTACGTTATGGGAATACATTAGTGGATTGTACTGATGTATTTACGTTATGGGAATACACGGATTTTATCCACATCCACTAATCATACCTCGCGTCCTATAAAACAATAACTATAACCATCAGGAAGGTACTCTGGGTCCCGGCCGGTTCTCTCGTGATATTTTGGCCTCACATCGGTGGGCTTCCCAAATGAGTTAAAATAAACAGACGCCCAAAAAATATCCTCCAAAACCAAACCATTATAATTAAAGCTTTTTTATGTTTTATCTTAGTTTCAGTTTTAGGCTTTGCCCTTACTTTGCTTCTAGTTTTTTTTATTTTCTGTTGCGTCACTGATAATAAGTAAAACAGGACACAGAAGTATGAGTTCAATACTTACAGGCACTGTAAGACAATCGCTTTAAATAATGAAAACACTCGTGACTAGGAATACTAATTAATTCAATCTAAAAGGGAAGGGGGCGCGTAAGGAATGCTTAATTGAACATCACACATCCAACCTACATTGAAAATTTAAGCCAGTCAATAGACAGGAAATAATTAGCGGTCCTTTGAACAAAGTGCACTTTCTCTTCGAAGACTACCCACAATTGAATCCCGGCTTCAAAGCACCCTCTGTCGGAGTTTCAATGAAGCTGTGGTTCTTTTATTAACATCGTCTCCTAGAACCAATTTTCTTCGCGAAAGCATTCGGCTTTGTTAAGGAACACTTAAGAGGAACGAATTCCTCCCTTTAAGATTCAAAGGAAGTATTTTGAAGCTTCCCGGGGCCGACCGATCGACAACGTTATATTTTACTCAAAGGAGTCCAACCAATTCCCCTTGGCTACGTTCTGAATTACGCCAAGTTTATATTGATATGGGAAATAATTTTAAACTAAACTATTGTAAAGGCGTTGGAATATATATTTTCCAATATAACCCGTTGTAATTCAATTTACATGTATTTAATGCGATAATAACATCAGTGGTTTTATCAGCTCTGCGACATCCAATAAGTTTGTGTATCATAGATAACATTATATCTTATTTTTGGAAATTTCGTTATTTCTCCTGGCACGTGTGGAATTATTATTTGATGTATACTACAACACAAAGTCCCCTTGGTTCAACATTATCAACCTTAATTATCTGTACAAATGACTTTGACTTAACAAATTAAATTCGCTTATCATTTTCGAGGGAAGAGTGCACCCTGATATTTCTTTAAAACAAAAAAAAAAAGTATTAAATCCGGCTTTTAGTCTCAAACCTTGTTTTGTATGTTTAAAGCCGGCAGACAACTAGCCTGTATAATAATGCTGTAATTGTGCATGCTCAATTGGTTCTGCTTGGGTGTCGTCTTTCAAGGCTTTTTTTGCTTCCCTCCAGTCCAAGGCAAATCCAGTTATTCTTTGAAGTGCTGAGTGGAAACGTCTCTGTTTCTTAGGTTATGCCAACTTCTACCTTGGATCATTTTGTAATAGCGGTTTGTATCCAGCTTATCTATAACGTTTCTCTATTATTCCTCAACTCCTTCCAAAATCAGCATTTTAACCCATTCATCTTCTGCTTAACTGGATGGACCAATGTACGGCTTATTACCTTGTTATATCTAGCCAACACGAAATGTCAAAACTTATTTTATTTGCCTCTTTTTTTGGACTCTATTTTTTAAATAGTTACCTCTTGTCAGGATTGAATTGAATTTATGGAATAGCGGATAGGAATAGGAGGTACACATTAGCTCAAAGGTTTAGAGCTCATCATAACAAGTCGGAATGCGAGAAAATTTATAATAATAAAATAAAATATTCTATCAGGCCATATGTAAGAGCCTGCCTAAACTATGGCATTGGAATGCTACCTGTTAATAATTTAATAGTTTCGGTTGTATACTGCATAATGAACACATAGCCAATTGTATTGCCCCAAGTAGCAGAGCTATCGTTTTCATTATTCAACCATTCATTGAAGTATGGTGTTCAATGGTTGTACTTCCACTGCACCAAAAGTAGTTGAGCGAAAGTTATAGATAACATAACTATTCCTTGCTGGAATTATGAATTTAGCAAGTCAGGTGTAGTTTTTTCCTTTCCCTGCTCAATGTGTTTTAAATTCCTACAATTATTTAAGTAATACAAGCGATGCCGCTGGTGCATAAATTGCGCAAAGTATTTATAGAATAAATTTCTACCTAAAATGGCTTAAACGTTGCTACACTATTTCTTTATTTTTATTTATATAATAACTTATTCATTACAAATACAATAAAAAGGGGGTGAATGAAAGATGTAAATATACATTAGAAAGGTAACAAACGATCCGGTAAAGGAGATTAGACGTCAGGTTTGGTAAAAGACAAGGGGTCGCTGAATACATTATTCAGGTAGGAAAGCAGCGGACTCATTGGTATACCAAGCGGAACCCAATAGACCTGGCACCTTTATTTTGCATCGTCCGTCTTTAATGTCTTCTCCTATCGTAATATATCATTTTGACCCTCCTCTGAGAATATCTCAGGCCCTCTAAAATATCTCAATTTTGTCCATACCGCATATGCCGGTCTTTCAAAAGTCATCAATTTGACGAACCGAAATAACATATGCCGTGGTGTTTGTTACTAAAATTGATAAATTACGAAAATCTTTACTGCATTCTATAATGACTAGTAACCAATTTATATCAAGGCTTTCCGGATTATCTTAGCTTTAAAATGTCCATTAAATCTGCAGTAGTCAACGTGATAGTTGAGGACTTGACTGATCTGAATCTGAAACCCCTGAGGCACTGTATAGAAAATATCTATCTGTTTCCATATTTTAATAATACAGCTTATGACGTCAGTCAGGGAGGGGGTAGAAGCTAGTGGAGGAAACAGCCGCAGATGGGAGAACCATCCCCCCCACGGCTGGCTTGCCTATATAACCCGGCCGTCTTGAAGCGGTTAACAGAACATATATAAACGGCACTTGGAACACATATCTCTCTCAGAATGCAGAAAGAGGAGAAACATGTAATCCAAAATGCAGAAAGAGGAGAAACATGTAATCCAAATATTTTGTTATTTTTCTTTTTTGTACATTGTATTGTTTTGTTGAGGTTTTGAAATAAAAAAAAAATCTCTCTCTCTCTCTCTCTCTCTCTCTCTCTCTCTCTCTCTGCACGGGCACTTGCTGCTATACTCAAACCACGGTTCTCATTCAACTACCTCTGCATCTCTCTCTCTCTCTCTCTCCTAGCCCTGCTATGTTTTAGTCCTGAGTTGTCAGACCCCACACCTTCCTTGTGGGAATCTCTGCCTTCGTCTGGCTAAAACTAGCACCTCCTTGGGAGAGCCCTCTCCCTCGCGGACGACGGTTGCCGTGGCCCTACAAACTTTACCTAGTAACGTCTCCCCCGGCAATCCAGTCTGCTTCTCCCCAGTTCACACTCGCCTTTGGGATCCGGACGGTTTTCGCTTACCCTTAGATACCGAGTGTGAATTCGTGGTCGATCCAAGACCACATAAACTACCTATAAGCCTACCCTGTTTCTCTTCTCCTGAACATAGTGCACTGTCGGGGCACACCTTCTAAGATCTTATGGAGTCAGATCAAAATGAATTAAGCTGCCCTCTGACTAGGCCGCCAGCCAGGGTAAAAGATCACAGGTCCACCCGTCTTATCTCTTTCTAGGCGCTCGCCAGACGGCGGCTAGAGGTTGTAGCGACCCTAGCCCGTGGAGAGCGGCTTGCCCCCCCCCCCTCAGATGAATGGATAAGGGCGTATAACTTCAATTAATGAAAACGCATCTCAAAGCTAGTTAGACTTTAGTCGATAGTTAACTGTTAACACCTTAACACTTTTCGCCACCGAGATCATATTTCACCTGATTCCCTGGTTTTCTGAGCTTTTCTCCAATTTTGGACTTCCAATAGACATCTAACATTACGCGCTGCTCCATCCTGCCATCCCACAAATTTCTCCTGGCAATATTTATCATCCTTCTGAGACATATCTACAATTATACATTTGGGGTTGTTAGTCAATTGTAGACCTTGTATGAAAAGTCTGTCACTCAGAGATGTAAGCGCTGAGGCACGAGAAGAACATATTTTCCGTGGCAAGTAATATTGTGATAAGTAATAATAATTAACTCGTCTATATGAAAGCAGATATGCAACCCAACAAAAGACTTTCCAGGACCCCTCATCTGTATGCATTCTAGAAACATGAACCCGTATTTATGGTCAGTGAGCTTTCATGTGCATCACTAAGTCCAGGCTCCCTTAGACCAGTCTGTGCACAATGAACTCTTCTGAAAATTCGTCATTGGACGTTTCTTTTAAATCTAACGCTACAAACCTACGAATCATATATTAAAACCTAGGAGTACATTATTTTTTACCACGAAGGCTACAAGAAACTAGGGTCTTTGGTATTAGGTGCTAGCCTGAGGAGAAATTTTGAAATGTAAAGTTAGTGGTACGACAATAAAAAAAATCAGACAATGTATAATTAATTTGCATACTTTCTCAGCATTTGAGGATCTATCCTAATCTTCTATCTGTAGCAAGTATGTTTAGGGAGCAGTGAATATTAGGCAGGGTTAGATGCGTTTGATGTCTGAAGGCAACTCTAGAATCGCATAGTGCAAAAAGGTATACTTACCACCCCAGGAGTCTTCAGAGTCCTCAAAGATACCTTCACGTGCAAAAAAAACACCTTT
Source organism: Acanthosoma haemorrhoidale (assembly GCA_930367205.1). Lineage (NCBI taxonomy): Eukaryota > Metazoa > Arthropoda > Insecta > Hemiptera > Acanthosomatidae > Acanthosoma > Acanthosoma haemorrhoidale. The sequence goes on along the minus strand of OV884014.1, from coordinate 82,633,872 downwards.
TTACAGGAGTTTTTACCAGGTAGCTTACTCCTATAAATCAGCATATTTCTTATCAATAAATTAAGTTTGATTATAAGATAGCATTACAGTATATATTAAAGGGACCTAAACAAGGCCATAAGATATACGCACATACTTGAATTTTTAATAAGTGATATGACCGAAAATGTAGTTTTAGCCTTGCTGGTGGTAAAAATTAACACGATGCTTCGCCCTGGAAAAGGATAGTAGGACCCTTCAAAGGGGGCCCCTGTAAAAGCTCGGGGATGATGGTTGAAAGATCAGTCAGCCCAGAAGGAAACGACCTGTAAGAATTATTCACTGAAGTGGGTTTTGCCAAAGAGCGCACCCGCCCGCAGACCGCAGCACTGCAATTAGTATACATCTTCCGATATTTCCTCTTTGCCATTTCACTCTTAGGTGGGACGTCTGTTCGCCCATTCAGCCTCTGCCCTCTACCACTTCATCTAATCCTCAAAGCCCAGTATGGGATAATGCCGACTTGGTATGAGATGACAAAATGAAGCAAATCAAATTCCATGACGTACAAGAGCATTTTATGATCTTCTGATGAAAGAAATAAAAAATTCTTTCTCGATTTTCTGGACTTTATACGAGGGCGGTCTGAACAGTTTCCGACTTAACAAAGCTTTTATTTTAGCTTTTATTTATTTTATTATCATTTTCATGTTGAGGTCGGAAACTTTTCAGACCACCTGTGTAGTAACCCTTTAAGAACAATAAAATAAATTAAATAAGAAAAACGATTGTAATAATTGTCTTTAAAGTTATAGATCTAATAATTAGCAGCCTTACCGTTAGGCTCCAAAGCATGGTTTGTTTGTCTTTGATTCAACTGTAAATGTCCGTATCTATTAAGTTCCATCATTTTATGGTTTAATTGCTTGTTGCGGGTTCAGATTAAATAAATAACGTCTAATTTTTTTGATCAATATTGGACTCCATTTACGATATTTGGCTTCTTTTTTTTTATAGTTTGTCTAGAATTAGATCTGCAATGCTATCAGGGGAATTACTGTCCTCTGTGTGCTTCTAATGACTGAGTCTCGTGTAATTTTGCATTAAAAGCCACTCTGCCAGGTCACCTGTCTGTTGAATAATTGGAAATGGAAATGTACTTTTCTCTCAAGCAATTAATTGGTTATAACGTCGGGAGATTGATCACTGCAGGGATTATCAAATGTTTCCTATAATATCAGTGAGATAGTGACTGTGTGGTTTTTGTTTTTACAGAGTGCTTCTTTAACGAATATAAATGAAATTGATCTTTGTAGGACTAATTAGGTGCCTAGACAAATTGTTTTCTCAATTAATTTAAATGAAGACGATATGATATTCAATGATCTACAAAATTTCGCAAAATAGGTTCCATAAATGTATTTATCAACATACTGGTCAAGTGTCACTCAGTATCAAAATCTCAGTCTATTCCTATTCATCTGCTTAGATAATGCCCCAGAATACTTCATGGGAATCTAGTTACAAAATTAAAGTGAAAATTCTAAAAACTATCAAAACATTTGAGAAGAATTCATACTTGATTTTGAATGTATCGATCTCAAATTTGGAGAGGTTTCTATTGGGAATACTCTTGTTAGAAACAAAAAACCCTTTACCCCCAAAAAGAACAAATAAGTCCACGTGCCCCTTTTTCCACCCACTTGTACCCCAACTGATCGTTTGAAATGTAGTAATTGGCTATTATCAGAAACACACTGGAACCTGAACAGCGTTGGCAGCAAACAGGACATTGTTTGAAGAGCAGGGGTTAACTTGCGACCCGCGCCCTCACTCCCTTTGGCAGAGATAATGAACAGCGACAATACAAAGATGTTATTACCGATGGCTGAAAGAGTTGATGTACGGTGTATGTTTGAGGAGGGCACAATGCTGTTTGCTCCAGCCTGTTTGATACCTAGATTACAGCTCTCGTACTTGCGAACACACGGTGGGTGGAGGGGGGATCATTATTAGCACAGCTCTGATTGCGTCTGGGTAACCGTAGCGACATCTTGGCTACACGATTAAACCAGGCTCTGTTGTACCTGATGGGGACTACTGGTGATAAATGACACTTACAACACTCCGTTTTCTACAAAAAACGAACAGCAAAAAGAAAAGATAGCGATGTGGAGGGTAGGAAGGCGATGATAATTGACAACGGATTCCTTTATAAGCACCAACAATTGCAACGACAAGTGTCCGCCGGTAACCAAGAGATCAAATTTATACCAATATTTTGTCTTTCTCCTCTATTTTCATCAGAGAAGGGATCATTATTGAACAAATGATGGAATTTCTTCCCACATTTCATCAAGACAGAGACCTCAATGCTTAAAAAGTATGGAACTTGATTTATTGTAAATCTTTAACTGCTACCAGTTCATCCAAAGAATGAGTTATAAGCCTAAAACCTCTTTTAAAATACCTTTAGAATGCGAAACTATCATTTTCTAGCACCAATAAATAAAAGGATTTTTCAGTTTAAATTCTATTTTCTATTTAATAAAACATCTATCTCACTGCCAACCATCATCGTCTAGATTTGTATAAAGGGAAACAATTAAGATTTTACTAGTGTTCTATTTAGCAAATTTATGATGTTTCAGGCAATTGAAATTTTGATTGTAAAGTCGAGTCATTGAAACAGGTATGCATGAAATGAATCATTTCAGTTTTTTCTTTTATGTAAGTATGTGATTCTGTAATGGAACGATTATCCAATCGTCTGCTTCGGGTTATGATGTCTGCGTATATAAAAGATAAAAAATACATAAAATGAAATGTTGATGATTGAACCTCTCTCAATTCTCACTCTCCAGTAATGAAGTTACTATTTGTGGTGCTGGTTGTAAATGGACACGCTTAAATAAATACTGTACAATATACTGTGGAGAGACCGAGATCCATTTAAGTGTGAAAGTTGCTAATTTTCTTTTGACCATTGAAAATGAACAATTGGTAGACTGGTCGCAATATTATGACAGTTAATTGGACACAGAAAAAATATCCAAGGGCGTATTCAGTGACATTCGATCCCAGGTTGGGTGCTAAATCCACAGAGCCCTGTTCAAGTACTAGTTCGATTCGATCACACATTGCTCAAAAAAACATGGCCTCAAGAGAAGTATCACAAAGGATGAAATGTAGTCCTTCAGCATAAAATTTCCGATAGTTGTTATTCCGTTTCCGGCTTTACAGTATCAAATTTGAACATAAGTCAACATTTTATTGACGACTATTAATATAATAACGAACATGTAATTATCATAAAAGATATAGATAGTGACAGAGATAAGGCAGCCAACCATTATTTAAATAGTGAGATTAAAAACTACAAGTAATGATTATTTATGGATCCAACTGTTACAAAACCAAATTATATTTAAAAAAAAAATAAGGTATGGAGAGCGTGAAGATTGGTAAAGCTAAAATTAATTCCATGATGCATAAGACAAACACTCATCATGGAACTTTAAAACTTAAATTTATTTCTCGTCCTATAAGCGGTGCGGTTCACTCACCCGAAAACCGATAAACTGCTGAAGTGGGATTGAATAATTTTTAACAAAGTTGCAGTAAATTGCTTATCTTCGTCCGAGAGAGGAGAGGCTTAGTGAACCGAAGGCCACCAGGCGCAAGTTAGTTAATTAAATTTAATAAAGTTTAATTACTAGTTTGTTGACGTTTAATTGGGGGATAGGAAAGAGATAAAGATATTATTGGACCGCTTTGTTCGATGTCGGCGAAGATCGATAGGTCTAATCGTGTGTGGACCGGTCCATCACTCTAATGAAACCGAGGTTACAACCCTCTTAGCGTTATTAGGATTTCAAAGCTACATGTTTATGTTCACTGACTTGTATTGACGTCCATATGTTTGCCGGGTCACACGGACTTGTATATTGGTAAATGCATCCATAAGCATGTTAAATTATAATAGTAATGGTTTTTTATGATTTTCAGGGGTTTTTTTCTTCGAATGTAAGAGAAAGTAAAAAAATATCAATTTCTAGGATCACAACCAAGGATATTAAAATATTATGTAATTGAATTAGATGTAATTCGTTAGAATACAGTGATTTATCAAATGGATGTATCATTGAAAATGAATTGAATGAATGAAACATTTTATTCTGGGACATTGTTCCCTTATGTTTTAATTTGTTAGAATACAGTGATTTATCAAATGGATGTATCATTGAAAATGAATTGAATGAATGAAACATTTTATTCTGGGACATTGTTCCCTTATGTTTTAATTTGTTAGAATACAGTGATTTATCAAATGGATGTATCATTGAAAATGAATTGAATGAATGAAACATTTTATTCTGGGACATTGTTCCCTTATGTTTTAATTTGTTAGAATACAGTGATTTATCAAATGGATGTATTATTGAAAATGAATTGAATGGATGAAACATTTTATCCTGCGACATTGTTCCCTGAAACAAAAAGAATAAATAAATAAGTCTAGCTGACAGAAATAAATAAGGTCCCCCCTCCTCTTTTTTAATGACTTCCCTTCATATAAGTAATAAAATTTTGATAACCAGTAATGAAAATAATTTTCACGGAAGTGTTTTAAATCGATCTTAACATTAAAGGAGCATTTGATGTTAATATGAGGTTGATTAAGTGGATATTGGTGAACACTAACATAGTTTGAAACCAGAACCTCAATCATCGGGCGCCCGAGTGGAGGGGAGATACTCGGGAAATAGGCGATTCATACGTGGGAAATGATGTAGCGATGGGAAATAGGATTGGGGAGGGTAAGGAATGGCCTGGTCAAGATAGCCAATGGATAGGATTTCCGAGGGGACAAATGAACTATTGCCGGTCGAAGGGGCATTTTTTCCCACTTCCCCATTCGGAGGACAATACACCATATCTCCACCTCCTTCATCTTCTCCCGATTCGTCCCTGTCCGTCCATTCATGAAGTTGTAGCCAATCGTCGTACTAAATCAATGTTTTCAAATTTTCGGATTATCGGAATGTTTGTAGCGTACGTATTAATCATAAGATAGATGCTTAGATGCGACCCACCGTTGTCTTTTAGCATCTATAGAATAACGTCGACCATATCACAAGTAATAAAACATGTAAATCGGTAAAAAAATAGTTAGTAGAACAATTGAGATTTGAAAATAAGTAGATGGATTGAATGAGTTGTAACTAGACTAGGTTAACAAGCAGGAATGCCATGCCAGTGTAAGCGCAATAGCTGTGATGTGTTATACATTAAAAAAGGGTTTTGAGCGTGACAGCGTCTGAACACGTCACGTTGACCCAAGTGTCTTCTGTCTTCCTGTTCTGGTTTTAGTGAACCCTAGAAATATGAAATTTGTCATGACCGTACATAATGCAATAAGTAAAATAAAGCCATCTACGTAAATTTGACAGAGCCAATAATTAATTAGTTCGTTTTAAAAAAAAAAAATCAATAATTTCGAGTAGGGTATCGAATGAAAGGGCCGATCTATATGTCCGGATTAATGATATTTAATATGAGTTGAGGCTTCAGTTTTATGTGAAGTCATTAAAAGGGTTCTTTATGGATCTTTGACTAAACATGCACCGGTGTGGAGTGTGTATATTATATAATAAAGCACCATCTGTCTCTCCACGGTTTTATTGTTATATACTCGAACGTTAAATTCGCACTTAAGTGTCTTCTTGGAGGGCTCGAGCTGATGGAAACTATATTAGTTATGGGCCAGACTTAACATGATAGCATACACGGCCAATACTATTACCTACACTTCAGAAGATGCTTTAGTCCGTCAACATATGGGGCCTCACCATGCGAAATTTCATGTCTCCAGTTTACACAGGGAGGGGGATATGTGTGTATAAACAAAGAGCATATAATGAAGAAGTTATATCGTAGGCCTCTGGATGACTTAGAAACTCAATTACATGATGCTGAAAATACTACTCACTAACATAAATCAAAATAAAAATCTTTATAATTGTTTTAAAAACTATATATACATAATGTATGTAGTAATATCCTAAAAATGAAATACCACCCACAAACTGTTCGCTATTACGCTGATAAGCGGTTTGAGACGAATAGTTTTAATTTTGGGAAAACTCACATAAGCCCAACAAAATAATGATTAACTTGGATAGAGAGTACAAAATAAATGAGAAAAAAAAATATACCTATAAAAATAAGTAAGATTATGGTTAATGTTAGCTTGATATGTTATATGATAACAAAATATGTTTGTTCGTCTTATGGATATTAAATTCGGGTGTAAATTTAGTGCGATTTCCTATTTATTTAATTAGTGGATTTATGGGGGTTTGCTGATTGTAAATAAGAAACTTAGTTTAAACTACAAGAATTGTTCAATGAAGAGAATATTTAACACCTCATGCATCTATTTAATTATGGCTTAGAGAGAGTAATTATTTATGATTTTGAGACATTTTTATGGAATTTATGTTTAATGTGTCATGCTCACTAAAAATTTTCTTTTAAACAAATTAAAAATTTACAACTAACTAAAAGATTAATATAAAAAACCTTTTAAGCCACTCTTTTTATTTACTAATATTTTAAAAATCACTTTTACCTTACCATTTTAACCTTGTAAAATGAATCGTAACACGAGAGCATAAATACCTTTCTAGCAGGGGCAAATATTCACTCGTAATTTATTTTTTTATGCTCAGACATGAGGGATGAGTGCTTAATGTAAAGTTTCACCAAAAGATCCCCTTACCACTGTCAAAGAGGAAATTCTGAATAAATTTAAATATCCGGGCAACGGATCAAATGATATAGAAACATAAAAGGAAATTCATCATTCACTCGCTCATTCATACAATATTTACAAACATCCAAGAGGCCCCCCAAGTCCACAAGGTTGTCACCTCCCTCGCTTGCGAAGGAGGAAGCGGAGTCTTGGGAAGTCCCCCACGCTCCTACGTCAGCCACGTCAATGGATAAGAGCAAGCGGAGTCTGACATAGAGCACGAGAGCCACAGACGCTCAGGACATGATTAGAGAAACTTGCCATTGCCAGGATTCCCACTATCACTTAATTATAGCAGGTCACGAGGCCACTACCGTTTTAATCTCCGAGGAGGATTATAGGGGGGAGTGGTGCAGTGCAATGACTGTGCTACGGGATTAGGGTGGTTGTGTAGGTTACTATGGAATTTTATGAACTTGAAAGGGATGAGTTCAAGAATATAGGTTATATTTAGATCATTGTGAAGGGTTTTGTTGCTGGCGTAATAAGGGGCATTTACTATTGTTCTCAGAACGTTTGATTGAAAGGATTGGATGCGCTTTATGTTCGACTTTTTTGCTGTCCCCCATAGCTCTATTCCGTATGTCTAGATTGGCTTAAGTATAACTTTGTAAATAAGTAGTTTATTTTCTATTGAGATATGGGATGTCCTTCGAAGTAGTCTGTACAGTTGTCCAAAGCGTCTGTTTAGTTCTTGTCTTTTTAGCCTCGTGTATGGGTTCCATGTCAGTCTTTTGTCGAGATGGAAGCCTAAATACCGTACTGTCTCAGACCCAGGGTGAGGAATGGAATTTAAAAAGACTGGTGGACAGGACTTGCGGCAGAGGGTAAAGGTTATGTGGGAATATTTTCCTTAATTGACTTTGATTCGCCATTGGTTGGACCAATACTCGATCTCTTCAAGGTCTTTTTGAAGGTTTTGGGATGATATATCAGGGTCTGGATGGGTTGACAGGACTGCAGTGTCATCTGCGAATGTTGCCAAGAAGGTATTGGTGGTAGAGGGGACATCAGCGGTGTATAGATTATTGAGGATGGGACCCAGGACGGTGCCCTGTGGAACTCATGCTTTAATGGGATAGTGATACGTAGAGATGGAAGCCTAAGTACCGTATTGTCTCGGATACAGGGAGAGGAATGAAATTAAAATAAACTAGTGGACAAGACTTGCAACCGAGGGTGAAGGTAATGTGGGATTTTTGGATGACGATGAGGAACGATGCCTCCCAAGCCGACCTCTGGACCAGAGTATTGAAAGAATTCACTGCATCGTCAAGGTCTTGGGATGTTTTCAGGGACACTTTAAGGTCAACGGAATCTGTAAGAAGCTCGTGAAACTGGCCCCAGTCAACTGGGCCCCTAATAAATGAAGAAGGTGGCAGTTTGTCAATTGGTGTTAGGGAAATGATTAATAATAAAGGACTATGATCGGAGGAGAGGTCGTCGAGGCGCGTGAGTGAATAGTTTAGTGTTCCTAAACTATTGTAGAAGAAAACGTGTAGGAGATCTGGATTTCGGTCGGGATCTGATGGCCAGGAGGTGGCTGTGTCAGGAGAGATAGTGGAGCAATGTTTCTATGTGAGTGCAGACAGCAAAGCACGTCCTCGTGGATCTTGACCCCTAATTTTATAGGATGTTAGAAATAATACTTCATGTAAGAGCCGAACGTTTAAATCTAAATTATCCAATCCATAGAGAAGAAGATGCATTATGCTGCTAGATATGTTTTTATATGTAGGATGTGTCTTTTCATGGTAACTTTTCACTTTTAAAAACGTTTTCTCGGTGCTTTTTGAATACTGTTTCACTCTTTGCACTTCAGAAAAAGCTTATTTTTTATTTTTAAAACTTACTAACGTAACTTAATGGAAAATGATTGTCCAAGCTAAACGATTTTTTTTCCAAAACAGAAAAATAAAGACTATCTTTTGTAATGGTTGTGACATACGTCATGTTTTGATATATATGAATGTAACTCAAAGAATTTTTGATTAATATACAAGCAATAATAGATCAAAAGACTATCAAAGTTTAGGCATAAAAAGGAATGAAATTTAACAAAGAAAAGACTATAACCAAATTCGTAAGGAATCAAAACAAAAAGTTACTTTTTTTCTAAAGTTTGTATTTTGTAGTGAATAAAAACCGTCAAGCTCTAACCATGAATAACGACAAAAAAGTTTTGAGTTGAGATGTTGACAACAGAGGTGGGTAATAAGTTACGATTACACCGAAAAAAAACTCAAGAACTTCTGAGTTTTTCCTTAGCTTCATCATTTTTGAAATATGCATTTAAATTTTAAGTATCAATATATTAATTTGTGAAACGTCAAGAGAAAATAATAGCAGTGTAATGTGGACGTAACCTTATTAAAAGTTTCTTTTGAATGCGGGAAAGGAGACAAAAAAAATCACACAGCTAACTTGTTACCGTTATGGATATTCTACAATTTAAATTTAAGAGCTGATGAACGTTCATGGGGTTTAATAAAATTCATTTTTTTGATTCTGTCTTAGGTTGGTAAAATTAAAGTTTAGGGTTTTTACTAAAGCGCCCGCTCTTCTAGTTTAGTCATTGATGATGAAGGAAACTGAATGTGATCATTTTTATAATGCTTATTAAAATAGCCTAATGCCTTCAACATATTACATATACTTTGGTAGAAAAAGTTTGAGTTTCACGGGCACTAACAAGTACTCAAGAACAAAGCTAATATGTTTCAACTGACTATATTGGGTTACAGCACCTTTAGAATAATAGATTTATGCTACTCACCTGCGTATGAATATTTTGTATACATTCCAATCCTGTCCAAAAAATTAACCTGAAACTAAACATCTCTTCCTGTTCTAAGTTTCACAAGATCTTATAAAACAAAATAAACTAACATAAAACTGTGATCTCATGTCACATTAAAATTCCTTAAATATATATAATCTAAAATTAGGTGATTCAGAGTATAAGTCATATTTGTCACTTCAGACTTGATCAAAATTGTCTCTACTTAATACAACTGTCTACATAATAGAATATTAGGTTAAACATGTCAAATTATTCATGTTTTGCAATTAATATTGCCAGCTAGATTTGTTGGTACATACTTCCGGCAATAAGTGTCGAGTAGTTTTTAAAAAACAATTTATTCTCTAAAGCATCTCGATCAATGAAATTTTATTATATTTACATGAAATATACTCATCAAAACCATTTCCAATGCTGGATTTTATAAATATTTTTACAGGTGTGCAATGCATTAGTGTGCTATTAACCAGGAGGAAAACGTATAACTTGGAATGTTAATTATTAAGATGAGACATCGTTTAGTTTTTTGGAATGTTATTATAACCAAAATATAATTACCATATTTGTTTTTTTGTAAATACAATGTGGCTATGTGTGTTATCAATGGTTGGCTTGGCATAAAGCATAGAAGTTTGACAAGTAGTGCCCCTTTAGCAATGCCATTTATCTAATTTCCTTGTGATGTGGAAATTCGACATTGAATTAACCCCAGGAGGCAATGCCGACCCGAGTATTTCCCCAGGTATTTACCTTAGACTCCCCTTGTCTAAGGATTGAAGCAAGTAGTAGTGAACTCTATCCCCTGTACTTCAGGTAGAATCAAGCAGATTTTTTTTTTAAATCTGTAAAACGCTGATCTGAGTCTGCACCTATCAGCTGCAATATGACACAGTTTCTTAGACGTAATCGCAGAACCCTTAAGGAACTCTCTTACCCCCTTCGTCCGCGAGGCTTCATTAAATGCTTTTAAAATGAGATTTTCTAGTTATTTGCTATCACAAAAAAAGTAGTTGCATATAGTGTTAATTAATGGAAGAGTGTTACTATTATGTGTATCTATTTACGGTATTTTTCTAAATGAAAATGTAGGTATGTTTGTATTTACATATTTATGTTCGAATAACCAATTAGGAATTAGTGTGTGAACGTTTTTGTAGGTATTATTGTTTGTTTTTTAAACCGAATTCCTGTTGCGTTTACTTCATGGAACGCCTTTTATGTTCATATGCACATTTTTTATTATATTTTTTCTTATTAACTTTTTTATATCTTATTCCTACATACATTTTAAATTTAGCGAGGACTTCTACTTAATTATAGAACAAAGACTCCCGAGGCGAATGAAATAAGTCAATAGAAGTAAGGTCTCCCTTCGGCCTCAGCAATTAGGGTACCAAATGCAAGTATGCTATATACTATACGAGTAGAATACCTTGTAAAAGAGGACAGATAAATAAGACGGCGGAGATAGGGGGGGGGGTGAATGTAGGTGGGGGAAGGAGGCAGTTAGGCAGAGATTGGACCGCCACCGGAATCACAATTACACAATTTGTATTTATGTATTCAAACCTGACCCTCTTAATATCGATCTAATCCAGCGGATGTTATAAGATGTAAGCGGTCCAGGTGGTCGAGGCTGCATTTGAATAAAAACAGTCCTCCTATCCAATATCTGTTGTCTAAGCTGTTCTCTTGGATCGATCGGTCGAAAGGAGATGAATTGTCCTCGCCATCCGGAGTATGATTTGTGCCTCGGCAATCCGGTTTTAACCTATTTACATTTTCCATTAAGTGGTCCCTTCCTAGTCAAAAGAAGGCCATCTGTCTTATCGGTGTAATTTATCAGTTACGGATAAAGAAAGCTATTTGTTTAAATGACTGTCCGGTCCCATAAAGAACCATTTAACCAAAAACCTTCTTGTGTTAAATATACGGTATACTTACACACATACAGCGTAAAAAAATTAAAGTTTTGTTACCAATCGATTTCTGGACAAGTGACATGGCTATTTTTATGGACATTCCGAAATTTCATATTTTTTCACATCTCTCTTTTATTTAAAAAAAGTTTTTGTCTAGTAACGCTAAGCTATTATAAGTACGTGTTTTAATAATCAGACAATTTCAACAGAATATAAATGGTTACAATTAATAACCTAAACACGCAACAAAAATTTAAACAATTGATGGAGGGTGAGTCGCATATGAACATATCAGTGAGCTACGTGCCTCCCCCTCTCCACTATAAGCACAAAGAGGGAAAGGGAAGCATCGAACTATATAGCTTTATTTCATAGAGAAGTAGGAAGTGGAAAAGTAGTATTTAATGATGGTCTAAAAGCTTTTGTGATTAAATATTATTAATTAAAAATTTTTAAATAGTATTATTATATACTCTAAAGTTGGTTCGATTGCTGACCACCTGTCACCTGTTGTAAGGATTATATTCGTTATATCAAGTTGCTCATCAAAAGAAATATCTCGACAGTACTTACTGAGTAATCTTTTAAATTTAGCACTATGAGAACGTACATCAAGAATCGTACATTAAAATCCTCCTTGAGCAAAGTAAAATTTGACTACTTTATAACAATGTTGAAATAAAAATAAAAATATTTTCTAATAAGTAATCACGAGTAAATTAAAAGGCAATTTGCAGTCTACTTACAGTTAATTAGAAAAAATAGATGCGCAATATCGATCAATACAAACCAAAAACACAGTTTAATCAATGATTAGAAAAAAGTTCAAAAAGTAGCAACGGTTAGATTAAATATTTGAGATTTAACAATTATTGTGAAAAGAACCTCGTTCCTATTGTCGATCAAAAGTATTTGGTTTTATTTCTTAAACCAACCATTTTCCTAGACATTACTTTTTCGACTAATAAAAATAAGTTATAAATTGTTAAACCATTAATGGATTTTTTACGCTGTGTTATATTTTAGCAGTCAATCATTAATTTACGGAATACGGCTTAATTTACTATGTGCTGTTAAACAACATTTATTTCTTATTGAAGTTTACACTTTTTCTCTAAGATGTAAGAGTTCATTTTTTTTTCTATGAATGAATTCGTTATTCTGGACTAAAATTGTTTTTCAATACCATTCAAATATGAAAAAATGTGTTGTTTTTGGCAGGAATGTATTACAATTGCGATTACTATTCTTAGATGATATTATTAGCGCTTACTTATTCTTCTGATGTTGTTATAATTATTGCTACGTAATCTCCTAGGTTAAGTAAACGCCAATATGCAGCGTCTATCGCTGAACAAGGGGCTCATTATATGTGCGGAGAATGCACTTTATTCGAGCCTGTGTGGTGGGGATAAGGAAGGCACAGATAAGTGTTGCAGCAGAGGCAATTATTGGCCGAAGGTTCGGACAGGGCGGTAACGATGGAGCATTACCCATGCGGGGCCCGCCCGCCCATTTCGGTGCTACATATGCCGGAGTCACGGATGTGCGGCTAACGACCCATTTGTCTGCAGACGCTAACGGCACGGATCGGACCCGTATCGGCCGTTCGGGCTGCAATATGCCCTAATAAAAGCTATCTCCAGCTTATAGCGTCATCATTTACTGCTTTATCATGATTCGACCTATCACGGCATTAAAAGATCAACCAGGCACGTCCGCGCTCAGGTGACAGCTTGATTAGAGACATGATGCCAATTGAAATTATACAAAGACATTTCTCTGTCTGTTTTTTTTTTTGTGAAATACGTTCCCTGGAAAAAACGTGACGCTCGTGGCATTTTGAGACAGTAAGCACCGTTATCATTATGCATATCCATTATCTGTTATCTTAAGCATTCAATTATCAAATTGTCCGTTAGTCGTTAAGACCATAAGGGAGTGGTGCCAGTCAAGAGTGTGATTAATGAATGAAAAAAAAAACCTGTGCCTCCACATTGACTTACATACCAGAAAGTTTTCGAGGGACTGGGCCATCGTCCACAACAGTTCGACGTGATGGTAACAACAGCACTTACCGGGTAGCTTTACAACCTGAGATTTGAATATTGTGAATATTCTGCGAGTGGTGAAAAGTATTCTATTACTAGGATCAGATAAAATATTAAGTCTTGAAGAGACCGGTGTCTGCTGGTTTAAGTAATTTTGTTCATTTAAGTAATACAAATAAACATTCTTTCAACTAAAAAAAAGTTTAACAAAGTTCTCAATGTATACTAACTATCTTACCATCCCTCCCAGCAGTTGTGGTCACAGTCAATTAATTGGACACAGGAAGTAAAATATTTTACTGCCCTGAAAGTTGATACTTCTTGTCTAGTTAGATTATAAAAAATATGTGGCAGTTCATGATGGAAAACAACATAGATCATCTAGTCAGTTATTTGCATTGCCACAGGGTAGATTTAAAATTTTAATTTTAAATGTTTAACCACAAAACCGTTTAATATGTATATATGTGTACATATATACGGTTTTATTTAGCCATAATATGAACCAAGATGCTACCATGTACCACATCTCTACCTCAAATTAAGGTGGTTCTTTTCCTCCCTAAGAAGGCAATACTTCCTAGTTCGTACATTTTCTGAATTATTTACACAATCGCTCTTATATTTACTATATAGTAAAAGTTAAATCTTCACTACCAGCTCACAAGATCAAGCCTTTCTTAACTTTACACGAAGGGTTGTAACAGAGAACTCCATCCCTTTTTGCCCTTCCCACTACTCTTTGGAATTCTCTCCCTTTCAGTATCTGCAATGGTTCATACTTGCGTACCTTTCAAACCCTCCTATTCCCACTCCTCTCCAACATCCAGACAAGAGCTAGCTTAGGCTACGTTTATTTCTACTATCAGCTCATTTTTTACTAAGCGGATCCAGACTAGCATCTTTCTTATTCTTTAAGTTTTATTTGTCTCGTATGTCTACTCCAAGGTTTTCATTTATATTAAATCTGTAAATCACTTACTGTTTTTAAAGTCTTATATTTTTATAGCATTCAATCAACAAATTTATTTACTGGATTGCTTTTAATTTTTTAATTGAAGGCCACTCTTCACTCATTGTTGTGATCCTTTGACATGTGATTTTTATTTGTTGTTAACCAGAATTGATTTTTATTTATCCGTACTCTATTATTAATCATAGAAAACTCGGTCACAGAATAAAGGTTTTCTTTATCTATCAACCTGATATTTTTCAAATTTCCACCAAAGGCTTAGTCCAATAATTATAGAAATTATAATACAACTCTGCCCCAATTTTATAGGCAATAAAATGGCTTATGACAGATGAACTAACAGTATCATATATAAATATATTTATGTATATTTAACGGGCACATGGTGGTGCCATGGTCGTGGTGTCGCCCTCTCTTAAATATTGACGACCCCTGTGCCGGTCAGATAAGCCGGCCAATATTAACTGGTGATTGGATTATCTCATGGCAGGGGAAATATTTCGTCACTCCCGGTCTGGCGATTAACAGCTTCGGAAATCGGCTCTGAGGCGACGGGCTCATTTCTGGCTTATATAACTCTCACATTCACTGACATCCAAAATCATTTCATTTCACTCACAAAATTATTTCGAATATAATCACTTGAATATGATTGTGACAAAAAATAATGTGTTTCTTAAAACAAACTTTGTATCGCCGTCTGCCAATCACATAAACTGATGTATAAAAAGGTTTAGAAGAAATCGTCTACATTGAAATAATAGCATCGTAACTGAAAGAGTTCACAAGCTTACAATGAGACCGTGTAATACATATCGTCATACAATGGTCAAATAATTTTAGCCTAATAATCTCACATAATAAAAAAAAAAACATGTCACATTCATGACTTAATTTAAAGTAAAGATTATTAATAAAGGAGAGGTACAAGGTGGATAGAGATAGATGTAAACAGTAGCTGAGAGGCTGAGGAATATTTCAGATCAGAGTTCTACAGATTTTACTCTGTTGAGTTTTCGTCCCTACAAAAAAAAAAGGCCATAATTTAAACTTTGTTAGGTAAAGATGAAAAAAAAATTTATAATGTATTTTATTTATTTTATATCAGCCATTTCAAAAGTTACTAATTTTCCGTTACCTTACTTCAATTACACTACGAGAATTCCAATAAATAATTTTTTTTTTTTTCCATAGCCCCTTTAAATTTACAGATAATTATATATAATTATAGATCCTCAGGCAAATCTATTTACAATTCATTTTTGTATTTCCTGTCATCGCTACATTATTTTATAAAAATTATATAACGAATAAACAAGTATAATTATATACATTATACGTGGCTGGACTAAACTAACTAATAAAGGTGATGGGGCTCACCTTTTTGATCAACCTTAAAACTAGCTTACATACTAATTCTTAACCTAATTTTTCCCCGACAGTCTGTTACCGGGATGGGGTGGTAAGCGGGAGGGGTGGTGGGGTCATAGTGTTAAACACTGGGTTTGTCAGGTGCTGCAACGAGTCAAAAAACTTAATGTGTCTCCGGCGGATGAACTCACCCACCGACGGCACACCAAGCAACGGGTGCCGGACAAAGGTATGTCGGACCACTTTTCGCATGATCCCATTCTGGAAATGTTGGAGACATTTGGCTGTATTGTCAGTCAAGTGGGTAATTAGCGGGGCACCGTACAGCAGAGCTGGCCGGAGGATACATTTGTATGTCATTTGAGACGAAGCGACAGGTTAGGTGAAGTTGGCAAGTGCGATAACCGGTTAGACCTTTGTCGTACTTTTTCTATTTTATTACTAAAATGAGTAGAGAAATGGAGATGCCTATCCATATGCCTATCAAATAAAAATTAATCTCCATATTCTTATTGTTATAAACTTGTTGGGTAGGAACACGTTAGTCTCTGTAAAACATCTTGATCTTTAAAAAAACACGGTATTTTTGACCAAAACGAATCCATTTACTTGTAGAACCAAATCTTTTACTTAAGTCCTACCTTTTCAACAAATTAAAAAAGTTGTGATAGCTAAAATATTGACTAAAAAAATTCCAATGAAACTGGCTTTGAGAAAAAACTTTGATTATCACAGAACTTAGATAAATACAAACAGGCTAAATGAAACATGAGCACCCTGAACTTAAAGGACAACGGAGTCGCTCTATCCGGGCCCTGCCATAATTTAGATTGTCGTCCTCATTTCAAATATTACATTCCTCATTTCAATGTTCATACCCGTAAATAATCTATGATAGTGGAAATTCCACAAATAACCATGGCATTCACACTGGCTAGCCAGTGCCCTCTTTCTGACTATGATATGAGTTGGTATGGGGAAAAACAAAAGCATTTGTCACAGTGGAATGTTGACTGCTGTGCATGCATCGTGAAATTTCTTGAAGAGAAATCCAAAAGTCCAGGGTACACAAAGCCTACTTCAGAAGTACTGCCATGTGCCCAAAGCACATTCCTAAGTCTGGTTAATGCATAACGCGACCACTGTCTGCGACCACAGTCACAGGCCTACTTAAGTACTTGCCTCGTATTAAGAAATAATTTTAGCTTTTGAAGCTGTTCATAATCCATCTAGTGCAACGCAAAGTAGGAAAAAAACTCAATTCAGGTGCGATGGATCGCCACGCAATTAATTGTTTCATTTCGGCAAAAAAGACAATTTTAATGACAGTAATAATGACTTTTAGTATATAAAATTTCCTATGTATATGCACTATAGCCTGCATACATACTGCTAATAATGATCAGTTTCAATCAATTTGATAACCCCACTTCACATGATTGAGCACTAAATATATTTAGGCACTTAATTATTTTTGTGTTTGTTATCATAAGCAATATTGGGGCGTCAAATGGAGCTGATGTGAAACTTATCAATTGTGTTGAATCACAATCATGTCTCAACCTCAAACAAGGTACTCCATGGAAGTCCATGATAGGCAGACAATTGGACAGATACAGGAATCGATATATAGGGATGTCTGGCTTAAATATATTTATAATTTCTAAAAACCCTGCTTCAGCAATCCAAGAGTTTACACGCCGGTAAAAGGCAGGCGGAACTCTACCCTCTTAAAAGGATGATTCGCCAAAGTGGTTGACGCTAGTATCGAACCCCTGGTAAATTCCTCCCCACAATCAAAGAAAATATTACATGCCATTAAATTCAACAGGTCAGAAGCTAATCAAATCAAAAGTATAATCCGTTACAAAAAAAATATTAAATGAAAAAATACAACTGGATTAAAACAATGCCAATAAATTTGAAGTGACAAATGGGGGAGCGTGGGAGTGCATGGTGCAAACCATCGGTTGGTTAACGGTTTTTGTGAAGGCCTACTAAAGGTAGATTAAAATTTTCATCTGAAGTGCTTCGGTGGGCTATGTAGTTTGGAAAACAGAAAAGCTATCAAAATCAGTGGGACCCACATTTTATGTCGCATAAACGATACAATTCTGTCGTTTGAGTGAATACTAATTATGTTTCAGTTTCTCGTTTATTACTTTAACATATTTAAATAAATATTACTTTGGACTTTACTAGACTGGGTATACCAAGACATTTTGGCGTTGATGACCGCTTGGTCAATAAAAAACATCAACCGGCTCTTTTAGCATTCCAAAATATTCTTTTTGGCCAACTTATATAGTTTTGTCCGTTGTTTTATTTACAAAATGGCTACCCTTTGCGGTATTTATTCTGTGAATGAATTGTCTTGGTACATCCAAATGTCGTTGGGCTGGTCTCAAACCCACAGCACCAAAGCGGATTTTGAAAGTATGAATTCCAAACGGGCTAGAAAAGCGAAGACTAACAGCGACTGGCCCTGATAAATAGTGGGTGGTTAAAGTGGATATATTAAACGTTTTATGACTAGCTAATGGCTGACATAACTCACAACCGTGGGCAGGTCACCTACTGTAATCTGACAGCATGAGGACATTCGTTTCATAACAGTGGACGTATTCAGGTAATCCGTCAGGTCTACCCGGCCCGAGGGAGCTATCTAGTTGGAGCCTTATTGGTATACCAGATTTATTGCCTTATTGGATTTTTGCTTTTCATAACAAAAAAAAAATATGATTCTATGATGTATACTTGACAATTTCAACCCTCTAAAACATGTAGTCCTTATCGGCCACGCCTTCTTTCTGTGCCACTATAATATTACACTTTACTATTAATTACTATTAATTAGACTATACTGTTATGTCGGAAGTCTAGTAAACTTTTCTCTGTTCTACCCACGATTTTTCATACTCTGATAAACTACAAATATACAAGTATCTTGTGATTAAAAGTATAGGATAGGACATTACATCTTAAGAAATTAAATGAATTTTTTTAATAATGTTTCCCAACTCTAACGCAGTCAGATCTGTTAAACAACCTTGTTAAACAAAAAAAAATTTGTGGGTAGACCAGTGAGAAAGGTACATTTATTAAGACTAAACTACTTAAGTTAAGTTAAAAATATATAACTAAACTACTAACAGACTATTGCAGACACTAACCATGTTGTCTTTCCATTCCATTTTATATGAGAATACTTAATAATGACTATTATAACTATTTTCTTCAATTTTTCTTTTATCACATTACATTCTTAATGCGGCGGATAAAATGGCTACGTCAAAGGATTTATGCCAATGTTCAGTTAATAAAAGAATAGAGGGGAGCTTGAAGAAAGTAAACACGATTATCCCTAAGTTGAGCTGAAACCACTTCCAATTGTTGGGAAAGGGTAATATTTTAGCGACAAGGCTTCCGTTTAGATGCTATGAATTTCCAAGTTGGGGTACACCACGGTCGATGAGAATTTCCCCAGCTGGAAAAATCCTTAATGTGCTTTTCAGTGGAGAGAAAGAAGGGCAATTCTCTCCTTACTATTTTTTTTTCTCCCTTCTAAGAAATAAAATAACGAATTGTTCCTGAGCAAGAGAGCTTGAAAGCTGTCGATGGGTGTCTGCAGAAATACCCGACGGCGTTGCGGTTTAATATAAGTAATTCTTCGCAGCTCTTTGGTTTATAAAGGATCTTGACGTAGCTTGTAGGAAGGTCGAAAAATGTATTGTGTCATTATTTCCTGGAAATGAAAAATTGTGAGACCTTAGAGATAGATTTTTTCTCATAACAGTATCATTGCCTCTTTGATGTATATGAAATTTGTCCCGTTATAAATATATTTGCTTTTGAAGTATTATTGAATGATTTCAAAAGGAGAGAAAAAACTTTCTCACGTCATGTTTTATAAATTACAATTTCATTTTCATAAAACAGGAAACAAGAGCGGAGAGCGAACTGACACTGCGCCTTTGTTGACTCCGCAGTAGCTTTTGTCTCCCCCGAATCCTTTACAACTGTTTCATCGAGATAACATTTAATATACTTCAGAAAATCAATATAATGATTGCAGTTTTGATTTCCTGTTCCTGTTATATTTCAAATTGATGTCAACAATGCGAATCCCGAACCACCATCGCTCTGTATAAATTATCATTGGCATCTCGTGGATTGAATTTTAAACAACGAGTTAATTAAACGTTTCATAATTAATCAGCCGGACATATATTTGTCACCATATCTAAATCAACGTCAATTGATTTTAATTATACAGGCGTGAGTTTGACTTGAAGGAATATTCAACATGGCAGGGATTGAACCCAAATGTCCATTGTGTAGAATAAATTCCCAACATTGACTAATAGAGCGATAAATCATGTATTCATAAATTCCCCACTCGATCCGGTCATTCCAATTGGTTCACTATACTTTTTGTCCTATATTTAAATTTTAATAAAAATACCTTACAAAATGGATGGTGGATGCGTTCACGATTTTCAATTAAACGAGTGCAGAGGAGAGAAATTTCATTACAGTTGGATCAAAGCACACGATATACTATTGTGAGCAAATCAATATTAGGATGAAGTGTTTAGTGCTGATCAATTATTTGAATGCATTTTAAAAATCCTTACACGGCCTTTGGGAAGTTAAATGCTTATGATCCTTCTAAAGATTCAATAAATGCGTAATAGTGATGAGGTGTCCAGTAAAATCATACATTTTCACCAAGTTGTTCCTTAAAGCTGTGAAGCTAGTCATTTTAATGTTTTACCCCTTACAACCTTTTCATTCTCGCGGTTGTCTGGATTCAATCAACGGCTTGACCTGGCCGACTACAAACCATTTCCTAGGTACCCCTAGGCTCCACCCTCGGTAGACTCTCACTAATTCCTTGGTATTCCACCCGCCTCCTTTAGGCATTCCACACCCTATACCCTTCTCATACATCCTTCAAATGGGGGACTCCCCTTAGTGAAAGGCACTCATTAGCCCAAAATAATTTTCCTTTATTTTTCCCACATCCTATTTTTATAAGTTTAAGAGCTAAGAAAAAAAAAAATAACGTACAAATTATTATTGTTAGCTCGTAATGGCTTCCATAGAAAAAAACGTAGCCATAATTCATTGTTGACATCAAATTTCTTGAACATGTTTGTGGTTGATCCAACGCAGTAGAAGGTTTTCTTATGACAGAATGCTCATTAATGAGGTGAATACCGCCGATTTATACTCAGTCTAGTCAGAGCTGTTTACCCTCTTCTTATTTTTTACATGGGACTGTAACTTTTTTAAGTCAATTTTAATGTCATTTTTCTGTTCTTGCATTGACCACAATTTCATATTCAATCCGGTAAGCCTTTTCGTTCCCTTTAACGCCTACATTCATCTGTTCATTAATGTGCTAGAACAAATGACAATATCAAATGCAGTACCTCCATCTAATGCATGATTTTTAAGATAGGGTGATTTCCAGTGAGCAACTGTTTGTAAATCGTATATTTATGCGCTAGTTGAAGAGTTCATTTTTCAGTATAAATAAATAAAACGATGCATCAATTCACTTACCCAAGTGCCTAGTTGTTTTATTACCTACCTCTGGTAATCACTAGGTAGAAACTATGTTCAAAAAGCAAGAAGATGAGTATTAGAATTTTTTATGTCTGAAAACCGCACTTTAGTAACACACTAAAGCTTAAAATAACAGCACACTATATGTTCCTTTGGTGAAGGCTTTACATCTCGGCCTTCGTTTCGTCAATCTTCTATTTACTGGCAACAAACCCCGTACAAATTGAAAGTGATTTTTTTTTTACAAACGGTCCCAGGGCAATCCCTTTGTACCTTACCAGGTTTTGAACTCTATAAAGAACATTTCAACCGATTCACTCATTTAAAATCAACCTAACTCTAATAAGTAAATTTAATTGTATCATAAAAATGCAAATTATTATGTACCAGAATATAATATACAGGGTAATAATAATATACATGGACCTATTGGCTATGACAAGCATTGTATGGGCGATTAGCATCCTCACGAGTATTATCTACGAATTTCAGCAATCAGATTTTAAATATTAACTATCTTAAATAACACTGTTAGGAAAGTATTCCCTTCATCGAAGCCTATTTTCAAGAAAAATAAGCACTGGTCCCATAAATTCCAAATATTCTCAGCTGATAAATGATGTAGTTGGAGGTAAAACCTAAGTATTGAACCGATGAAACCAGTGCATGACTGCCATCGACAAACTAAATGCCCGGATTCGTTAATTAGTTCGCTGGTAATTGTAATTCCAGGTCACCGACATGGCTGTTGTTTACCATTAGCTTCAGTTCCGAACATTGAGTGGAATTGTTTATGACTCAGATGAGGAAATTGGGAAATCATTTCCCCTGCGTTTTCCATCCCCATTTTTAATTAATAGAATACAAAAAATAAGGAAAGAATTTATATTAAACTTCACGGATATCGTTTTATTGTCTTATTTCAGTTACTCATTAAAAAAAGTTTTATTTTCAATGGATGCGATGACATTAATACTTGTTATTTACTTAGCCGACCACAATAAAAGATGCAAGAGGCAACGACCACTTGGTATCTGACAAGTCCCAAACCACATTATACAGACGATTTCAACTCAAAACTCACTCCCTTAAAATGTTAAAAAACTAATTCTATAATAAATGAAATTTGATCAAAAAAATATCATTATAAGATTCGGTATTTCTCTAGATTGGAACCAAATTATTTGTTTCCGTACTGTGGAAATGAAATTTTTTCTCCATAGGGAATGGTTATTAATTTTTTCTTTCATTAAAATGTCGTTAACCCTGAAGATATAAAAAAAAAATATCGTAAAACCTCCCACTGGTGGGAATGTCCCGCAGTGCGCACCGTTCCTTATTCAAATAGGGCCGACTGAAGAAATCCGTGGACAGCCGCGCAGATCCTAATTGCCTCAGGGCTGGGGTAATTCGGGGCGAAATTACGGCAGAAATTAAAAAGGTAAAAAGTCATTATAAAGCAAGGTGGACGGGTCTCCGTGTAATTCAATTCTAACTGCCGGCAGCCCTCGACTCCTTAAGCCCTTGTTAGCCCTTTACGATTGCTGTCCTGTGTAATTAATGGCTGCAGGGCTAAGGGCGTGTTCTACCCAGCAACTTCACCTGCACCAGAACCCCCAAAGTTGAAAGATGTGGCTCGCAGCGGAGCTTGCCGTGTTGGGAAAACTCTTCATAAGGACACAACAGTTCTAAGATCCTACATTATGTCGAAAATTGAGTTAAATTTGAGCACATGAGCAAGATAATTCAAAAACTGTTCTTTCCAGCCCATGTAGTATGCATGTAATTATAGTTAACAGGCTCAACTTTGAATGGATCCTCTCGCTCATTTAATCATAATTTTGAACTCATTACTGATCAAATTACCAATCTTTCTCTCCTCAATATCGTTTCTTAAAAACGTTATCGACAGTTCTAAGCTGTCATCTTTAGTTGCCAAAGTGAAAAGTCATACAATAAAAAGACCTTCTTTGCATACGGAGATAAACAAAATCCATTACTAAAAGCAACAAAAAATAAAACCTATCGAAAAATTAAAAAGAGCTGAATACCCTCAGTCCGAAATATTATATCCTATTTATGCATATAATATGAAAAATTTAGGACATAAATAAATAAAAACCCCAATAATTGGTATTAAAAATTTACATGTTATTCGTATTTAAATTGTATTTGAGCTGTCCCTACTAACTTTGTTAATTTTATAATATCCAACCATCTTAATGCTTACTATAGTTCATTCGAACCTTATAGGATTTAAATCATAATGAAAAATTCTAAACGGTGGTGAGGTCCATCAATTAAAAAAAGTAATATTAAGCAAATTAAAATGACTTGATACATTTAGTCCTTGTCTGGTTCGACAGGATTTGGCATCTTGCAATATTGGCTTGAGTGATTTCTGAACAATTTCACTTGTTTAGTAGTTTTTCTCCGCAGTGTCGATTATAGTTATACAAATTAGAAAATAAATATTGATCAAACTGGATAGATAATGTAAAATGAAACCTCTTTACATAAAGTTTATCTGATCTAAGTCAATATCACATTATAATAAGCACCGCCTTTTGAGTTGATATCCTTTTTCCCTCTAGCCTATGTGCCAGCGCTAAAAAAGAACGCTGATGGAAAAACATATAATTAAGAAATTCAAAGCTCAGATGAATCTTTGGCCTACTATCGCTTCATAACAATGGTCATAATTGTTACCTGATTAGTTAATTGAGAGTATAATTTCATACTATATTGTCAGAAAGTTTTTTATTTCTAAAATTACGATTTGTTTATTCGGCAATAATAATTGTTATTTATAAGCCTATTCATGCTTTGTACACAATTCCATTCAAACAAAAGGTACTGTTCACGCTATTACCAACATTCATACAATATGTACAAACATAATCTGCTCAGGAGGCATCCAGGGTTCCCCCCAGTAAAGGGGGTCGAGAAAATCAGGGCAACAAAGGTCCCCCGCCTCACACTCCAACCGTTTCGCAATGTGCTGAAGTCCTATTAATAATTTTTTTCTAAGCAAGGCTTGGTGACCAGAAGGGGTACGTTGGAACATCGACATAACTTCTCATACACCAGGTCACTGGAAGCTCTAAACAATCGGTCCTCCAGTAGAGTATAGTTTTGACTACACTCGTCGCCTTCTTCTTCCTCTAAATCTGGAGAGTCTTCTGCTTTCCTAGCTATGTTCAGATGAGCAGGTCTTCTTGGACAAAGATGGGGAATGTCTTGTAACTATCTTAATGGTCTACCAAAGTAGACAGATCATTTCCGAAATGCTCGTTTTCCGCATGAGATTGGTTCCTGTTCAAGGCGAAACATGTAAGCACAACGTGACTGTACAAGCTATCTGCATCTCCTGAAGATATGAGGTTTTCCACGTAAAACCCACATCTCCAGTAAAAGCCCTTAATAATATTTTTATTATCACATCTGAATAAATGTCAGCACATCGATATTTTCCTGAACGATCAGCCAGGCAGACATGTTGGTGAAATGCCCCACCCATCAGTTATATATACATCAAGACAACAGGCCTCCTTAGGTTAAGATGTTGGGTACGGTGAAGACATAGTCAAAGTTGGTGGGTTCATGGTAGGAAAATTGAGAACATGGTTGGGCAGGGTTGTTCGATTCGATAAGTATTTATCTTTTCCATTGTATTGCAAACATTAAATCTTCCCTACATTAGTTCATAAACTGAATTTCAGATTTAAAAAAAAGTTATTGCGCTCAATTCTAGGCAAGGAGATGTTTGAAGTCATATCACCTTCGTGACTTCTGACCACCATGGTAGCAGGAATAAAGTTAATCCATACTTCACAATTACTGAATTCTAACCAAAGCTAAATTCTAGCATAAGCCGCTTAATTATCATAAATAAAAGCTAAAATGTATTACAGTAATGTGATGCTGTTTAGCACTGGTTCATGTCCCTCACGAGAAAAAATTTTGGGGGGCAATCAGGCGTTTAGAACTGATACTGAGGGGTGTACTTTTCTGAACGAAAAATCAATTGTGAAATTATTTAACCTATATGACATTTAGGCCGTGAAAAAATAAATGATCAATCATAGCAGTCATTTGTATTCTCCTTCCCTTTGACGTGCGATTTATCTGTCTTTTAATAAAACCAATTTTCATCAATTCCCATCGCTGTTCATTTTTTTTCTCTTTTAATGAAACCTTTAATTACTTCTTATCTGTCTGAGTCAGTCGCTCTGGAGACTACTGGAGTACCCAGCTTCTTACCGGACGTGGGGTATTTCAAAACAACATTTGAGCCAATACTTCAGATTCCGTGCTTACATCCATGGCTTGAAGGCTGAGAGCATTAATGCGCAGCATCGTCCAAGCCTGAGTGATTTCTTAGACCCCAAATTCCGTTTTGGTTACGAAACACAAGCAGGAGGGGATTGAAAAAGATTGAACCTTTATCTAATTAGTATTAGTT
Source organism: Acanthosoma haemorrhoidale (assembly GCA_930367205.1). Lineage (NCBI taxonomy): Eukaryota > Metazoa > Arthropoda > Insecta > Hemiptera > Acanthosomatidae > Acanthosoma > Acanthosoma haemorrhoidale. The sequence goes on along the minus strand of OV884014.1, from coordinate 82,607,917 downwards.
TCATCGAGTTTATGATAATTATTTTGAGCGGACAACCCGTGGGTTTGTGGAGTCAGTGATTAACTACTCAAGGCGGAAAATGAAACGGCCTCAATAAATACAAAGGGAGAACAGATAATCTTCGCATAAATTACGATGAGAGATGATTTTTTTTTTTAAAGAAGGGGTGGTAGAGGAATTTTTCATTGTCTTCAGATTATCTTTATTTTATAACCTCCCTTCATTATGTATAAAAGAATTAATTAACAATTCAACTGGAAAATATTGAACGTGTTCATCATTCCGTGGCAAAAAAAAACTACCCTGCTCCACAAACAATGAGGCGAATATTCGCTTCCTAATAAACTTATTTCGGCTTTGAATTCGTTTTTAATTAATATTGAACGTTTTCAGTGATGAGGGGCTATAAATATGAAGTAAACCCCCAATATACATTCAAAAAATTTATTTGAAAAATATTATACAGAAATTTTTTCAGAATTAAAAAAAATTCTTCTGATTTAAAAAAAAATAAATTCATTTTAGTACCGGATAATTCCTTCTTTGGCTTAAATCACAGCCTCGAGTCTTTGAGGCATGCTTCTTACCAGGTATGCTTCAACCTCTTCATATCCTCCCACGTCTTTACTAAAGAAGATCTTAACTCGTGTACGTTATAGTTTGGGGGGGGGGGGGGTTGGCCTGCCATCGTACACGTCTGCCAAGCTCGACCTACATGGCAGTGTATGTACCCTGTACTATGACTGTACCTGTGGTACATAGGATTTAAATCTGGGCAACGAATTGGCTACCTTAAAGCCTGTATTCCCACATCATTGAGGCATTGCAAAACAAACCTTGCCTTGTGTGGTCGCGGATCCTGCATTAAAAATGAAATTTTCGTCAATAAATCTTGCAAAAACAAATCATAATTACTCCTGAATATTTTTCGTGGCATACTAATCGCCACTAAGCAAAGGCCACCCCACACTATCACGGAACCAGTTCCAAATTAAGTTCTTCAAGTGACATTTCCCTCAGCGTATTACTCTACCAAGTCTTCGGTAGACAACTACAAACTCTCATCCGTCCAAAAGGTGTATTAAGAGGAAAACATAACTCATCTGAAAACGGCACGCTGCTCTATTCATTTTCAGTCAACATCAGTTGTTCCCGACCGAATTCCAAACGAGATCTACGGTGTTCTCTGGCCAATAATAGTCCTGGCTGCTGGTCTCCGAGTCTTCAAACTCACTTCACTAACTCTTCTTCTAAGATTTTCGGCACATATTGCTACTCCCCCAGTTATATGAACAAGTTTCAGTTGTAGTTGAGAACCGATTCCGAAGCGTGTGTAGTACAATAAACCAGTCATCTCTTGGCTTTGTCACTGGTGGCCGACCTTAATAGCTCTCCGGATACTAGTTCAGGTGTCCCCTATGTACGGGCTGCATATAGCTTCGACGATCTTCCACTAAAGCAACAACACAGGCTACTTGTTCGACCGTCAAACCCCTGTTTTAATACATGAATGAAAAAATAACTAAAAAAAAACGTTTAGCAACATTAAAAAAAAATAGTTGCACAACAAATCACAGTAAAGGATGAAGATAAAAGTTTTAGTTTTTGTTTAGCCAATAACAAGGTAAAAAAAAAGTTATATTAAAAAAACGAAGCCACTTCGCTTCGAAAATTATTTTTAAATATTCTTATTATTAAAGAACGAACTTTTCATTGTGTATTTGCGTCGTGAATTTGTCTTAGTGCGCCACATTTATTGCGGGAAAGTGATCCCAACAACTGCCACTCTACCGATGAAGCAATCTGTTTTATGAGATACACCTAAAAGAAATGGGAAAACAATGAAGCAAAAAAGCTCTGAAAGGAATGAATCTAACATATTTTTATTTTTTGACCGCAATCAAAACGGTCTTAAAGTGCATATGAAAAAATGATCTGTAGAAAAGAGTTTCGAGAAGGATACTGGAGTAACAGGAAATATTGGTACGGACATGTTAAGGAGTATTTGGCACGTATGCATGTAAATATGTAGGGCCAAAATGTAAGCGTGGATATATGTATTGCCTCGCAAATTGCTTCAGAAATAGACATTCGATGGAATAATTACTAAAATAAATAAATTAAATACCAAATAAAACCTCTTTAAATTTAGACTCTAAATCCATCACGAGGGTGTCTTCTGATTATAATAATAATTTATTAAAACAGCAAATAAATTTCAAAATCAATTAATTAAAGGCGGCAGTGGCAATTTTCTGCGTGGAGAAATGTAGATAAAAATAGTTCTATACTTAGAATCTATATCTAGATAAAATATATTTCAATATAAAAAATTAAATTTTTTATTTAGTTTTTGCAGGCCAGTATTTTTTACAACTGGTCCATAAACCTATAATTAACAGTATAACGAACCAGTGTGGTATTCGTTAAGTTTATTCAGGTATTCGCTTGCGGTATTCGGGTTAATTAATATTGTAAATTATAGGTTAACAAACTGGCCAATCGTAATTGTGTTCCTATCAGTCCATAAAAAATAACCCTTTCATCTAAAACGATACAATATTTCCTTTTCATCCAAGAGAATCGAAATTGCAAGCTCAATTTTCTAGAATCGTCCCTAGAATCCCAAAAGATTTTTCACGCTAGAAATATACTTGCAGAATTTTTTTTTTTCATAGCCCCTTTAAATTTCTAGATAATTATAGATCCTCAGGTGAATCTATTTACAAATTATTTTGTATTTCCTGTAGCATCGCTACATTATATACAGATTTTGTTATTTTATAGAAATTATATAATGAATAAACAAGTATAATGATATACATTATACGTGACTGGACTAAACTGACTAATAAAGGTGATGGGGCTCACCTTTTTGATCAACCTTAAAACTAACTTACATACTAATTCTTATCCTAATTTTTCCCCGACAGTTTGTTGCCATCGATGCGGGGGGGGGAGGGGTCATAGCGTTAAACACTGGGTTTGTCAGGTGCTGCAACGAGTCAAAAAACTTAATGTGTCTCCGGCGGATGAACTCACCCACCGACGGCACACCAAGCAACGGGTGCAAGTCAGCGTTCTTCAACCTCTCGAAAGAGGTATGTCGGACCACTTTTCGCATGATTCCATTCTGGAAGTGTTGGAGACATTTGGCTGTATTGTCAGTCAAGTGGGTAAATAGCGGGGCACCGTACAGCAGAGCTGGCCGGAGGACACATTTATATATCATCAATTTGAGACGAAGCGACAGGTTAGGTGAAGCAAGTGCGATAGCCGGTAAGACCTTTGTCTTACTTTTTCTATTTTATTAACTCTGGTCTCCCTTCAAAGCGAATAAATCTTTCGCCTTTTACTAAAGTTAAAAAAAATGAGAAAATACTTAAAATAAAAATGTGCAGTGATAAACTAACTCGATGGAAAGGTAAAAAAAAAAGGCAAATGTTTTACAAATAAATGAATATAATTACATAATATAATGACATTACGTGTAATTTTCTTTTTAATATAAAAGAATTCATCATGAGAAACACATTTCCCTTCAAATCTTGAAGATGGTTCTCAGAGACGTCTCGAGACTCGGAGTACAATCCCTAATGCAAAACACCAATCCCATCTAGAATAAAAAGGAATTCGCGACGAGATCTTTGTAGGTCAACTCATAACCATTCGCATATCATTCGCATGAAAATTTTTGAAATGTGTGTTTCTTCCTGTATGTCTGTCTGATTAGGTTCAGGCATAGGTCCTCGCCCTTTCAAGTATTATAATACATAAGGGGCTAACTAAAGGTTAGTGTATTGAATGCAGTTAGTTAATTAATTACAATTTAGAAAACTCAATAATTTTGAGAATGTTTTCAATTAAAAAATAATTTAAACAGTAATAAACTTAAATTATTTTTTAAATAAATTTACTAATTTATTTTATTTTATAAATTTTACGTTATTAAGAATAAAACATATAATGTTAGGGTAATTCAAAGTGAAATTAGACAATTTTTCATTCGTTCCATTATTTTCTTTTATCATTCAAATCACCCTTAGTTTACTCACTACATATTTAGTTGGCCTATTTTTAGTTTTTCTCAACACTTAATGCTATTTTTAAATCTTTTAAGAATGCAATATTGACCACTGTATTTGTGGTAAGTCGACTGAACTATTTTAAAAAAAATTAACGAAGTTTTAAAATTACAACAAAAAAATGTTTTTTTTAGTTGAAATTTAAAATTTAGTTGAAACATTGAGTTACGATGCTAAAATCCTACGGTGAAAATCCTACCACCCTGGTTCAAATGGTCTGTCAAATAAATATTTTCAATCAAACTGAGTAGAGTTTCAAATTAAATATATTGGCCATTTAATTAATTATACGGAACATGTTTTAGTGGAACAGGCTTTAGTGGAAAATAGCTACAAAAATTCACTAACTGTAATTAAAATGTTTTTTATTTTTGCGATAATCTTATGCGTTCAAACATTTTTTATAAAAACTTCAATTTTTTCAACATTTGTGTACTCTGTCCAAGCTAGAGAGATATGTATACATACATTATGCAATGTACATTAAGTAAATTACCGTAATTAATAGATGGTATTAAACATTTTTTTTCAGAAATGATATGATATTTTGCATTTCAGTTTTATTTGAGGCCTCAATGAAAATAGAAATACAAGCCCCGTGAAAAATATTGTGTTTTTTTTGTTTTTTTTTCTAAACCCCTTGAATTTATACAATGTGAAAATATGAACAATCAATGAACAAGAACTAACAAATTTTTCTCCTTATTCTGCTATGCGCAGATGCATTTGAAGGAGGTTGGGTTACATATATAATATTATATTTATTATAAATTATATATATTATAATATTATATATATAAGTTAAAAGGATTATTGAGTTATTAAAAATGTAATGTTTAATACAAAAATAGATATACATATAATATCGAGTAGAGCATCAAATTAAAAATAGTGACGTCCTTATAATTTTATTATTATTATTATAGGTCTCAACATTCTAATAACGTTTCTGTGACTTAAATATTATTGCTACTATTATAAAGTAAAGTCATTGATACTGCCTTTAAAATCGTTTTTAAATTTCAGTCTATTTCTTCTTTTCCTTTTTGTTCAAATCTATAAATTGATTATATAAGTATGAAGCATTTTTGCAGAACGAACAAAGTGGATGTCTAACAAATATATCCACATAACTCATAATTAAAATTATATATCATAATTAAAAATAAAATACAAAAATGTTTCATTAAATGGGTACAAAACTGAAGTAATAATTTACATGAAAGGGAGAACACCAAATCAACTACCATATAATTAATAACAATCTCATCCACTGGTCTAGATCTACCAAGTATCATTTGAGAACATATTAGCAATAAAAATAAACACCCCAAAAAGGCTCATTTAAAATTGTTCCAATATTTAAATAAAAAATGAAAACATTCACCTAAAAATAGACTAATTTAACACAAATTAGTAATTCCTTTTCTTACTGACATGTGGCCAATCAAATAATTCGAAGTCTGTTATTGAGATTACTAACTAGAAATCCGCATTACACAAGAATATCTTAATTGTCATGTTACTTTCAATTGCCAACATTACAACAGCATACATACAAACACCGAAACAGGAAAATTCATTGATTATACAATTTCATCAGACAATGCCTTCATTCAGGAAATAAGAAATTACGACAAACACTTGTCAAGGTGATATAAAAGAACAAAACACGTATTGCTTCACTGCCTAGCACAGTGACAGAGCTAGATGCTAATATTTTTGGATCTTGTACCAGCATAGTTTTTGGGGGAAATAGGAATGGATTATTTGCAACATAGTTTTTACACATGTTGTCGGGATATTGGTTGAACAATTGTCGGAGGTGCACAATTGTCGGAAAAGGTGAACAACTGTCTGAGGTCAACAATTGTCGGATTGTTGTAGTTAATAACATGGACCATGTTCCATGTAGGCGTTAATATCTGACTCCATATATGATTAGGAATGTGTCCCGACAAGACACTGTGTTCAGGATGAGGTTCAGAGGTTCATAAAGAATAAGACCAGTTTTAGAGTTCGGGCGAGAGATCGGCAGCGTAATAAGTACAAGTCGTCAGAGGTCTGTTATAGGCTGTGAGGCAAAGTGCCGTCGTAGAGGTCGGCCTAGCGAGAGTAGATTAGCGGAAGGCTGAGTAGGCGTATCGCGACGGTGGTAGCGGCTATCGGTATGTCGAAACTAGAAAAGAATGAAGAGTGGGCCGACCAGGGGCCAAGTGCCCCTGGTGTCAATTTACCAGTCGTGTGGCTCGGAAGACTAAGGGACAGAGTGTCGACTCATAGGACAGCAGAGAAAGAGTAGGGTGAAGAGTGAAATTTACTGGTATAAATATGATAACCCCCTCCCTCGTGGAAGGCTAGGTAATTGCCCGGAGTAAGTTTTACGATACACAGGTAGTCTCTCCCTTGGGTTATTTGATAGCACTATTGTACCTATAGCAAGGTTATTATCCCATGGGTCCCAAAAGGGTTCCTAGCATGATTTATTGACCGTGGGAACGTGACTGAAGGTCTATTTTAATAGGGGTAAGTGTCCTTTGCCCAGGTTTTATGGTACCAGGTGGCTAATTCTCTTGGTTTATTGCCACACCCTTTTAGTTACCTGTCTACGACTTCCGACCTCTCTATGATTTATTACCAGAAGTTACATAATGAAGTTACATGACATTTTCTATTATAATACATTAATTATGAACCAGAGTGTAGGGTAATTTACATATATAGTTAGCAGTCGCTACAGAGCTCCCCCAAATTGCCCTACACTCGGTAATTAGTGACAGTTTTTTGTTTACAGTGACTTACATTACATAATACGTACATGATACAAACAGATTTTTACCAATTTTTCTTAAATGCTTACACTTGTGTGTATATTGGAAGTTATTTGTCGAACAATCATTACTAATAAACAATTAAATATATGTTATACTACAAAAAACAATTATCTTTCACATGGGTGACAATAAAAGAATTCATATTTTACTTGATTAAGTACCAAGTTAGCTCATTACAATGTAACAATTACAAACAGTTAAAAGTATTAAGATACACATATTTACGTACACGTTTGACTGACATTAGTTTACAATTGTTGTGGTCTATTGATCGCTGTTAACATTTACGACGAGAAAAACAAAAAAACATATGCGCAAGTGCGAACTTTCGGTCTTGATAAAAATTATTATAGCGTATCTTTTGAAACAACCTACAACAGAGAATAGAAAAATTAATTTATATTTGATCAGTGAGTTTACTTTATATTTACCGTCGCGTTCCAACTTCTCGTGCAGATGCATAGTGGTGGCTGGTAGACCCGGGGCAGCGATGTGGCTGCGGCAGGCGCGTTTCCGGCTCCCCCAGTTGTAGCGCCAATCCGGATGAACTCGTTCGCAGGGTTGTTCGGTCAGGTGTCGATTCGTCTTGAGTTGATTTCTGCGTCTTGTCGTTGTATCATCTCCCGGGTGTCGCGGGTCGTCTCTATGCAGTGAGTAGTTCCCCGGGGTTTCGTGTGTCCTGTCGAAGTCGATTAGCAGGCGTCCGGGCAGGTTCGAGCTAGTGGATGAACTCGAGGCACTTCGAAGAGATGATAGTCGTTTTACGGTGTTACGGTCGTTAACCAGCCAGTTTTTAGAATGCGACAGCTACGGTGTAGCTTCTATGACGCCGAGGTTCGACGGCTCTGGCCATCTAAAGTCAGTCGATCTTAGTGAGTTTTATCGCATCCTCGCAGGCGGTGGCAACGGTCCCATGAAGTCCAAGTGGATGTATTGTGTCTTCCTGCGTTGGCGAATTGTTGTTGAAGAGTCATCGGATGTCTTGCTTCGTGAAGTGGTAGCGATTAGGTTTACTCGGATTTTCGAAAATACTGGTCGGCTATTAAATTTGACGGTAGCTTACGGGGAAAATTAACCGTGACGTTCATTTGAATTTCGTTCGGTGTGCTAGAATGAGGTCTTCTTCGTGAACTCTGGTGGTATGCACGTCCGAGAGTTGGCGTGTACGGTTGTACAGCATGCTTCGTCGGACGGAGTTGGTGAGTTGGCCATCGTAAGAAAAGGTTTCTTCTGAGATCACGGCGGTTTCTCGCGGCGGGTTCACCAGTTGTCGGATTTCTCGTTCACATCAAGTTCACCAATTGTCGCGGTGTCTTGATCATGTTGAGCTTCTCATTCACGTCGAAGGTTACCAGATGTCGGGTAAGCTTCTTGTGCACGTCGTGGGTCACCAGATGTCGGGATAACCTCTTGTGCACGTCGAGGGTCACCAGATGTCGGGATATTGGTTGAACAATTGTCGGAGGTGCACAATTGTCGGAAAAGGTGAACAACTGTCTGAGGTCAACAATTGTCGGATTGTTGTAGTTAATAACATGGACCATGTTCCATGTAGGCGTTAATATCTGACTCCATATATGATTAGGAATGTGTCCCGACAAGACACTGTGTTCAGGATGAGGTTCAGAGGTTCATAAAGAATAAGACCAGTTTTAGAGTTCGGGCGAGAGATCGGCAGCGTAATAAGTACAAGTCGTCAGAGGTCTGTTATAGGCTGTGAGGCAAAGTGCCGTCGTAGAGGTCGGCCTAGCGAGAGTAGATTAGCGGAAGGCTGAGTAGGCGTATCGCGACGGTGGTAGCGGCTATCGGTATGTCGAAACTAGAAAAGAATGAAGAGTGGGCCGACCAGGGGCCAAGTGCCCCTGGTGTCAATTTACCAGTCGTGTGGCTCGGAAGACTAAGGGACAGAGTGTCGACTCATAGGACAGCAGAGAAAGAGTAGGGTGAAGAGTGAAATTTACTGGTATAAATATGATAACCCCCTCCCTCGTGGAAGGCTAGGTAATTGCCCGGAGTAAGTTTTACGATACACAGGTAGTCTCTCCCTTGGGTTATTTGATAGCACTATTGTACCTATAGCAAGGTTATTATCCCATGGGTCCCAAAAGGGTTCCTAGCATGATTTATTGACCGTGGGAACGTGACTGAAGGTCTATTTTAATAGGGGTAAGTGTCCTTTGCCCAGGTTTTATGGTACCAGGTGGCTAATTCTCTTGGTTTATTGCCACACCCTTTTAGTTACCTGTCTACGACTTCCGACCTCTCTATGATTTATTACCAGAAGTTACATAATGAAGTTACATGACATTTTCTATTATAATACATTAATTATGAACCAGAGTGTAGGGTAATTTACATATATAGTTAGCAGTCGCTACACATGTCTTGAAGAATAATTTATTAAGTTTTTCTAAATAAGTTTATTTATTTATTTTGTTATTATTATTTTATCTTGTAATTGAGTTGCTTTTTAATTACTCTTGGTATTAGAAAATGCAACTGTGTCAAATCTATAAAAAATATAACTTAAAAATGAATGTATATAAATTCATCTTCAAAAAATATGTGAGGAATTAAAATAAACTTTTTATGTGTGTACCCGATTAAAATTTACAAGTTACACTATAGCTTATATAAATTATTATTATCCAGTACGGTCTCCTTAGGTAACGGAGTTGTTATTTTAACTTAATAAGTTAGACGGAAACTTTTAAATTTATCCAACGTTTAATAATGTTATGAATACTATGTCGTTTTAATCGAGACGTGAGAGTGGCAAGTTGATGCTAGCAAAGTTGAGGGCTATCCGTCATACTTGGTGTCAGGACCAAGTTGGCACAGCTAAAACGCTGACTGACGCGGCAACAAGTTGCCCGCAGTAATTTGCGGCGGAACACTTAGCACGGGTCGAATCCGGCCCCGGTGCGTATCGTGGCTGATTCTTGAGCGGGTCACCGCATAATGGCAGACCGATGGTACTCAATATCTCCTGGGCAAGAGACAGCCTGGCGTCAACGGAATTGTCCACTTTATCGCCAGATTCAAGAAACCGCTATTGAAAGCTAATCTAAGATATTACTAGTTGATATATTGACCATTTTTAACTATAGAATATACAGAAATATTAATTTTAAAAATGCATTTGTCAAAAAATCATGGTAACTGACAACTACGAGATAAAATACTAAGAGATAAAGCATTGGCAAAACGAATCCCTGATTAATGCTTTATTATGAATAAGTGTACTTGCCTTTCTATTCCACCCAGCATTCTTTTTATACTTAAGCGCATTTGGTGGCTATACGACCATTTTCAAGTATCAACAAAAGCAATACAATTGTGTTAGATATAACATGTAATCTAAATTTTATTACAATATAAAATAAATTAGGATTTCACCGTGTAGAGGTGTGAATTAATTGATATGAACAGCAAATGGCCCCAACCTTCCAACATCAAGCGATATCATCAAACTAATATAATAATAGGTTAATCAGATGAATAAAATATCATAAAACCAGCCTGTGAACAAGCGATCGATTGGCTGTTTTATTTAGATGATCAATATTTTTTTATTAATTATTACTTGCGCTTAAAAAGTACATTTTCAGTGCTATTTAAAGGAGTTTAGCTGAGTTCAACAAACGTTTCCCTTACTAATATAATTTGTTTTAATTAACATAAATTTGAACCAGTGAAGTTTTTATGGCCTAATTAAGAAACGATTAAAGTATACTCAAAACATTTTTACGAAGATTTTTAATGTGCGCTAGTTTTATGAGTAATTTTTCACTATGAAACGAAACTATCAACAATAAAAAAGTTAGACAATTAATATTAATTTACTTTTTTGACGCTCTGAGGTAATCGTCGGATATAAGGACGTATAGAAAGCAAGGAGGTGAGAATGAAACGAGGTTTAGAAGCTTCTATTTCTAAAAATCCCTCCACAATAATCACTAAAATCTAACTCGTACTGAGGGCACGCAAAATGTTGCTTTGGTGACTCTATTTGCACCTATCCCCAGCATCATAAAATTGTGTCGAAAGCGGACCTTAAACGGACAGTGTTAGTGTCATTACCTGTAATGTCATCACTACCCCTTAATTTTTCTTTCAAAATGATGAATAGTAATGTCATTCTAAATGATTGTGTAAGGTTGAAAACTTATAAAGGACGTAATGACATTAACACTGATAGAGCAAGGTCCACCCGTTTGTACCAGCACAGGCCAACGAGCCCTCAATCCAAGGATTTCAATAGAAAACTCACTCCCTTGAAACCTGCCTACTTCTAATAAATATACGTATATATCATTGTTGCCTAAATTGATTTCTAATTGAAAGTGTATTTATACATATAGCGACCGCTAACTATATATGTAAATTACCCTACACTCTGGTTCATAATGTATTATAATATAAATGCAAATCTGTTTAAACTTCTGGTAATAAATCATAGAGAGGTCGGAAGTCGTAGACAAGTAGCCCAGAAAGCCCCACCATAAAACCTAGGCCAAGCACACCTGCCCCTAATAAAATAGACCGTCAGTCACGTTCCCACGGTCAATAAATCATGCTAGGAACCCTTTTGGGACCCATGGGATAATAACCTTGCTATAGGTGGTCAAATAACCCAAGGGGGTGAGGCCCTAGCAGCCTTATAAAACACACCCTTGTACCCCAACGGTCAATAAACTAAAAGGAAGTGACTACCTGTGTATCGTAAAACTTACTCCGGGCAGACAAACCGGCCTTCCACGAGGGAGGGGGTTATCATATTTATATCAGTAAAATTTCACTCTTCACCCTACTCTGTTTTCCTTAGTCTTCCGAGCCACACTACTGGTAAATTGACACCAGGGGCACTTGGCCCCTGGTCGGCCCACTCTTCATTCTTTTCTAGTCTCTACATACAGATAGCCGCTATCACTCGTCGCGATACGCCTACTCAGCCTTCCGCTAATCTACTCTCGCTAGGCCGACCTCTACGACGGCACTTTGCCTCACAGCCTATAGCAGACCTCTGACGACTTGTACTTATTACGCTGCCGATCTCTCGCCCGAACTCTGAAAACTGGTCTTATTCTTTATGAACCTCTGAACCTCATCCTGAACACAGTGTCTCGTCGGGACACATCCCTATCAATAAAATGGAGTCAGATATTAACGCCTACATGGAACATGGTCCATGTTATTAACTACAGCAATCCGACAATTGTTGACCTCCGACAATTGTTCACCTTTTCCGACAATTGTTCACCTCCGACAATTGTTCAACCAATACCCGACATCTGGTGACCCACGACGTGCACAAGAAGCTTACCCGACATCTGGTAACCTTCGACGTGAATGAGAAGCTCAACATGATCAAGACACCGTGACAATTGGTGAACTTGATGTGAACGAGAAATCCGACAACTGGTGAACCCGCCGCGAGAAACCGCCGTGATCTCAGAAGAAACCTTTTCTTACGATGGCCAACTCACCAGCTCCGTCCGACGAAGCATGCTGTACAACCGTACACGCCAACTCTCGGACGTGCATACCACCAGAGTTCACGAAGAAGACCCCATTCTAGCACACCGAACAAAATTCAAATCAAGGTCACGGTTAATTTTCCCCGTAAGCTACCGTCAAATTTAATAGCCGCCAGTATTTTCGAAAATCCAAGTAAACCTAATCGCTACCACTTCACGAAGCAAGACATCCGATGACTTCTCAACAACAATTCGCCAACGCAGGAAGACACAATACATCCACTAGGACTTCATGGGACCGTTGCCACCGCCTGCGAGGATGCGATAAAACTCACTAAGATCGACTGACTTTAGATGGCCAGAGCCGTCGAACCTCGGCGTCATAGAAGCTACACCGTAGCTGTCGCATTCTAAAAACTGGCTGGTTAACGACCGTAACACCGTAAAACGACTATCATCTCTTCGAAGTGCCTCGAGTTCATCCACTAGCTCGAACCTGCCCGGACGCCTGCTAATTGACTTCGACAGGACACACGAAACCCCGGCGAACTACTCACTGCATAGAGACGACCCGCGACACCCGGGAGATGATACAACGACAAGACGCGGAAATCAACTCAAGACGAATCGACACCTGACCGAACAACCCTGCGAACGAGTTCATCCGGATGGGCGCTACAACTGGGGGAGCCGGAAACGCGCCTGCCGCAGCCACATCGCTACCCCGGGTCTACAAGCCATCACATAGAGAGGTCGGAAGTCGTAGACAAGTAACTCAAAGGGTACGGCAATAAACCTACGCGAATTAGCCACCTGACTGCCATAAAACCCGAAAGCAAGGACACTTACCCTTATTATAATAGACCTTGAGTCACTTCCCTTGGTCATAAAAGCATGCTAGGAACCCTTTTGGACCCATGGGATAATAACCTTGCTATAGGTGGTCAAATAACCCAAGGGGGTGAGGCCCTAGCAGCCATATGAAACACACCCTTGTACCCCAACGGTCATAAAACTAAAAGGAAGTGACTACCTGTGTATCGTAAAACTTACTCCGGGCAGACAGACCCAGCCTTCCACGAGGGAGGGGGTTATCATATTTATATCAGTAAATTTCACTCTTCACTCCCACTCTGTCTCTTAGTCTTCCGAGTAACTTGACACCAGGGGCACTTGGCCCCTGGTAGGCCCACTCTTCATTATTTTCTAGTTTCTACATACCGATAGCCGCTATCACCGTCGCGATATGCCTACTCAGCCTTCCGCTACTCTACGACGGCACTTGCCACACAGCCTATAGCAGACCTCTGACGACTTGTACTTATTACGCTGCCGATCTCTCGCCCGAACTCTGAAAACTGGTCTTATTCTTTATGAACCTCTGAACCTCATCCTGAACACAGTGTCTCGTCGGGACACATCCCTATCAATAAAATGGAGTCAGATATTAACGCCTACATGGAACATGGTCCATGTTATTAACTACAGCAATCCGACAATTGTTGACCTCCGATAATTGTTCACCTTTTCCGACAATTGTTCAACCAATACCCGACAATACATTTAAAACGAAAAGAAGCACTCGAATCAAAACCCGTTGGAACGAAAAATAATATTCCTACTCTCATTCAACCGGTGCAATCGATACTTCGCAAAAAGAGAAAACACATATACATGCTCGTAGAATTGAAGTATTATTAAAACTCAACCGATGAAAAATAAGCTGGTTTGGGTTTCAATCTCAGTTTTCGCCCCGATGGCAGACCCTCAATGAATGAGCAAGCCCTAGAGGGAACATAAATGGAATTTAATATCCACGTACTCCTGTAAACAAGTGGCCATTTAAAACAGAGTAAATATTAAAGTTTGTTCTGGAGTACATAGCACTTTTCCCTGGAGGATGAGAACCTTCTCACGGGAGTCTCCTATATCTCATATAATATTTTGCTATCCCAAATCGCAAAGGTTTTATACTGTTATTTGATTTTTGTATTGTATGGTCAAAAGAGATATTACACGTAAATAATGTGTTAGCGGTTCATCCTATGGGGAAAATGGGGATTCTAACCGTTACAGGTGTTTTCAATTTTGATTCAGACTTTTTTTTCATTTTAATACGGTTTATATATCGCTGTAATGGTTAATTTGAGCAAAATAAATAGTATCCTTCCCTTTCTCATTGGGATGTCGGTCCGTGCTTGAAAAGTATTTTGTAAATTCCTGTAAAGGTTGAAAACATCTTTTAAAAGGTGGTTTAAAAAAAGCTACACTGAAATAAACCTAGAATCACTCATGATGAATATATTAAATAGATTTATACATTCAAAGAAAAGGTCAAAAAACTGCCTTACCTAAGCCGAATTTCAATTACTCGGCATAACATAGATAGTTTTTTAAGAAATCTTTCTTATTCCCTACTGATTTAGTTCTCCTCGTATCTATTCTAAAATGAACTCTGTTGGAGTTGTCACAGTTTAAAATAAACATGGGTTTACAATAACATTACAGCTACAAAATAAAATAATCGATCCGAAACTTTAAACTCATATTCCACAGATCAGTTTATATGATTACTCGAAAAAGTGACAAAATACGAAAAATGTTTCAAACGTATATTCAATTAACTAAGATATGATATTCTTGTTCTTAGGTGTCACCGGGGATTGAAGGAGTTGTTTAGATCAAAACACAGTTAAACAAGTCACTGCATGATTCCAAACAGTACGGGAACCTATTATCACTTCTTGTGACCAATAACATCTATGACCCAATGTGGTGATCAGGGTTAAGCGCGATCATAGGTGAAGTTAAGGCAGTTAGAGCATTATCAATGGCAGTAGAAGTAGAACGGGGCCGAGTAGGTGAGGGGCCTCCGTAGAGATTAAAGCGACTGGCTGCGGTCGGAAGTTGCACGGAGGTAGCCTATGGCAGAAAGTTAGCGCCTGTTCTGCCTTTGTCTGCTCCGTCCATTAGTAACTGTTTGATTAATAGTATTATCGTGGTCCAACTGCTGCTGACCAGCCCTATATATAGTCACTAGTCTACCGGCAGGAATCTAGTTAGTGATTCCATGGCCGACCACTCCCAGTACCCTTAGTGGAAACCTCAGCAATGTGATATGTGGCGCTGGGATTTTTTTTTTTTTTTTTTAAAACCTCAAAAAGTAATACAATGGACAAAAAAAAATTTGTATAGAGTTACAAGTTGCTCCTCGTACTGCGATGCACTTATGCATTCGAAGGAGTGCATAAATATAATACATTTTGTTTGTGGTAAAAATTTCATAGTGTGATGACTAGGTGATGAGGCTCATCTTCAGCTTGTTACCGACACTAAACACTAAAACACTAAAAACAAAACAAACTAAAACCTATACCTAGAACCTAAGACTAAAGTGTTCCAGCCGTGACAGCGTCCTGCCATCGATGGGGGGATGAAGCGGGGGTGATAGTGTTAAACACCGGGTTCGTTAAATATTGTAAGAAGTCGAAAAATTTGATATGTCTACGCTGGATGAATTCATCCACCGTAGGCAGCTCAAATATCTCATGAAGCTCACTGTTGCTTCGCTGCTCGAATGAAGTACCTCTGACCACTTTCATCAGTATACCGTTTTGGAATTGTTGGAGTATCTTAGCTGTCGTATACGTCAGATAACGAAATAGCGGTGCACCATACAGCAGAGTAGGCCTTAGTATGCTCTTGTGTATCAACAGCTTGAAACGCAGTGATAGATTGGGGGAAGTCAATAAATGCGTAAGCCGGTAAGACTTCGTGCGAGTATGCTTAAACTTCTTCGCGAAATGGTTACTAAAATGGAGGTGTCCATTTTAATTCCCAGATATACTAGGATACTTCAGTAAGTCACTTATCCAGAAGTCATGCGCGATCCCTCCTAACCTTATTTAGTCTAAGAAATGCAATGTTATATCATCACAAGTGTTAGTACTGATCTTGATGAAGTAAAGGCATTGTAGTTAAATTCGTGATGGACACGCACCAACCTAGAACCGAGCGCTCTCAGTTGGCAAGCACGATAACCTAGACTCCATGTGCCCAAGCGCTCTCTAGCATGATGATGGGAATTTAAGCCACGACAGAGCTGAACGTACCTTTAAACATAATATATACCTAAATACAGTGTCTATAAGTGAGTGTGTACACTGTAAAATATTTATGTTCACATTTGAATACACTGTATTAATAATCATAGACACGAGAGGTATGGGTCTAAACTACGATCTAGCAATTATGGTATGACATAAATTTACTAACTGACAAACCTGAATAAACCAGTCATTCTTTGCACTGGCACATGTTTCTGCTAATTTGCTATACATTGTATAACGATCCGTAAATTGTAATCACATACCTATACAAAATAAACAATGTTATAGAGAAGTCAAATGTATGCCTAAATAATAAATCATTTTCCTAATTCATTTAGCAGTGTTTTATTCGGATATTATCGACTTCGTGATCCCTTTTTCATTCGCCCAGAATTTTCCTGTCTCATTTCTCAGGAAATGCGGTGGGTAATTTATGAGCGATCTCTCCCGACACTTCTACCTGTCTGCAAATAGCTTAGCTTGGCATTTTTATGACTATCGGCTCAAAATATGATAACGATTCTCACTTATTCGTGACTAATTTTAAAAGCACAACCCAAGGGTTCTGTGAAGTACTTATAAATCATACATTTTATAAACAAAATGCCCATTTTAATCGGACTTCGTTCTTCGTCAGGGATCGATAACCCCAATAGAATTTGTTGGGATAACTTTAGTTCCCCAAAATGTTTTAAGCAATCAAGGCTATATATGATTTCGTATAAGGACCTGATGCAGACATAAATTGTAGGTCAAAAGTATAGCCATCAATATATTTGATACCTAAGCTGATATTTGAACAAAATTCATTAACTAAAGTTAATTATTAGTATTTTTTACTATAAAAATTTATTAAGGACACTAGGTAGATGTAGATGAAATATACAGCTACTAACGATGTAGAGCTAATTAATATGAAGTAGGGACAGGGTGGTTACCAGCAAACATACGGCTTCAGGAAAGTGACAGAAATGATGTGAAAATTTCGAACAGCAATAAACGCACATGTTGCCTCACTAGTAATAAAATCAACGCATAAATGCAAATAAAAATTACTTTATCACACATCCAAATAATACCATATGATTACAAGCCTGGGGCATTATTGAAAAACCCCAAAAATACCACCCAGGGCTACCAAACACGTTAAAAGAGCTTGAATGCCTTATTATTGAAGAATGGAAGGATATTCCGTACAAATTTTGTTTCTTCATTACCTAAGAGATTCATTGAGAGATCAGTACAATAGTTGAGATAATAGGATACTGTTAAAACGACGTAAATGGCCAATATTTTTATTTAGGCCACTCCAAGGGGTGAACACGTAAAGAGAATGAATAGGACGAAAGTGTATGGAGAAAGTTTTCATGGAGATTAGCAAGCTCGTAAGCCACATAGAGTGGTTGAGGAATGGAGTGAAAAAAGAAGATGGCTTAGCAAGTGCTGAAGATTAGACTAATGGTAATAGTAGATCTCGTTTTTATTTTATGTGGCGTATAGGGTGGGGTTGGATATAGTGATAAGTATATGGGAAATGAATATGGATTAAAGGGAGAGATTACAAGACCAAAGATATAAGTGCGAAAATTTTTATGTATATATTTGATTAAGGATACGAGATTTGGAAAGTGTGGTCAGAATGGATAGCGTGATTGGAAACAGAAAGGAGGTTTGGAGGTTTGGGCTGAAGGGGTGGGAGTTATTTGAATGTTCTGCTGGTCCTCTATAGTAACTAGTTGACGAGTTTCGTCTGGTAGTTCTAATTTGTTTGTTCTGCAGATATTTAAGTGATTGTGACTGAGCGGGCGTCCGCATCAGCGAAATTACCATTTTGGCTAGGAACAAGGGCAAAACATTAAAGGCTGTATCTCTTCAATCGTTTTTGTGGCTTCCACATCTGTAGCAATACTTTTTTCTGTTTCCAGAAGGGGCGTCTGACCCGTTAGCAGCTGCTGGTGAGCAAAAATACGATGGCGTTCCTTGGTATAAATTAATTTTCGTCAATTTCTTAGCCAAGGATAATGAAAAATGTCTCCTCAATAAACTATTTGGGTTGTTGGAAATAAGTATTTTTTTGGGCATTGGCCCAAATTGATGTCAAGCAAACACTTGTGGCTGTTGTATAGGTGTGCGGGTACACTTGATATTTTGCAGTATTAGGGCCGCAAATACAGTTACAATACCGGGCGCGCTGTGGTGTTTGGACCGCAACTTTTAACTTTTCTCCCTTGACCCGACCTTGACATAGGCTGAGGGGTCAGAGGTGGGCGAAGCTGCACGTGTTAGGAGGGGAGTACTTGGTTCGAGAATTCATGGAAGGACGACACTCATAGTCAAATTTCAAAGGAAGCACACGCTCTAGTGCGGTCGTAATGCCACAGCGCACCCACCCGAGGTTTAACTTCAGAATTCTTTCGCCTAAAAATACAACTATAAGTATAGATGAAATGACTTCATTTAGGATTTCATGAATTATATGAAACGTTTGAGGAACTAGGATTACATCCGTTTTCCGTTACCATAAATATTTCCCAATGTCAATACCCAGTTGGAAAATTAATCCCAGCTCTTAGATCCCTACTTTCTTTATCCCCTTACAACCTTCATTTCGGGATTACATCAAATCCCCAACTCCTGCTTGGAAATAATCCTATTACACTCCTAATCCGTTACTTTCCGTGGGCGAATGATCATGTATTAAGAGACAAAAAAAAGTATATATATTGAATAAGTTTTAGGAACGCCTTCACTTCTCCTTCAGGCCACCAAGAATAAAATAAAATTGATTTTTAAGGACATTTTTTGGCTAATGATTTTTTTTAGCTATTATAACTTATTGGTAGTATTCAGTTCAAAGCCTCTTTCAATTATGTAAATTTAAATCAAATTTTTATGGGTAATGTTTATTGGGAGTTCATCTAGAAGCCAACAAATAAACGCGGCAATAATCCTGACAATTCGGTCAAATAACATGTTAATGAAACTTTTGTCATTGCTATATTAACAGGAAGACCATGTACATTTATTTGTGCTGTTTTCTCATTTTTTCCTTCAAGGAGAGCGTCATTTACTACATGTACCATAGAAACACTGCAGGCAATTCAAGTCTGTCGTGACTGTAACTTACATGGTATATTCCTAAAAGAAAGTTGAACCTGTAATAACTTGGTTAAGAAAATTTAATGAAGTAATAAATCTAACTATGTACTTATCGTAGTATGATGTGTTCTGACGATTATGTCGTTATTAATATTAAATCTAAATCAATAAATGCTGTTGAGCTAATTTCCGAAAACTAATTCATGCGTTGTTTTCTTTCAGGTGAATATGAATAATCCAACTATAGACTAGCTTAGTTACATGATATTTATGGCAAGTCTTTATCTGTTCAAAGGTAAGATCACAATTTATTTAACACTTATAATAAAATAGATGTTTTATTCTGTTGAGTTGAGTTACTTAATCCACGTGATTGAGTGAACACCATTTTTGAGTCAAATGTTTTCATTCTGTACTTCAAACAGTCACCAACGTAATCGTCAAACTACTATTCCATATTTATTAGTCAATTTAGATACGAGTTGATGTTTTATGTTGATGAAAGAACTGTGATCAATTTATTAATAAATTAATCCCGATGGAAATCTAGTGTGCTTCTTACATCAATAATATATCTCTTTTGTTACATACACAATCGGAAAACATTTATTTTTATTGACTGAGCAATCATGATTTTTCATGGGATAGCTGTTACTTTTAGTTTTATGGAATCAAATTCAACTGCCCATGGCCCATGTCACATAATTTAGGTGCCAGGGATGAGTTTAAGTTGCAAAACAATTCTAATAACATTTTTAGTGACTTCATTTAATTATAATCAGATAAAGTGCACTAACAAACGTTGGTAGCCTTGATTTTATGCCTTACTTAATATTATATTTTTAACTAATTAATTAATGACACTAATCATACATCATAAGGCAGAATTTTTCATGTCTTTGCAACATGAAATGGGACCGTTAAATATGATTCCATGTTTTTATGTTGAAAAGAGTAGTTACAAAGACCAGAAAAGATAGTCAGGCCGACAAAAGAATAAAGACATAAAACGATGTTATTTTGAGTAATAAAACCATGAAAGTATTTCTTACTCAGGAAATTGTCACTTAATGCGGACCGTATTTACCAATTATTCGTCTGAAATTGCTTGTTTAAAACAAAGACAAACCTAATAGAAACTTAATAACCGAACATGTACGACACATATATATATTTATAATTCATAGGGACGTGTCCTGAAACATTTTCCTGAAATAATCCTTGCTCAAATCCATGCAGGATTCGTTCTGCTCGAAGTAGGCGTACTTGGTGTGGTACTTGTCGTAGTCATTATAGACGTCCCTGTGTTTTTCGCACATGATATTGAAGTTCTCCATCCTTGCGTTGTCAGAAGCGGAGAAGAGGCGAGGCTTGACCACCCTGGGCTGTGCCAGGCGCCTGAGGTACTCCCTCTGCTGGTACCTCGAGTTGACCATCGCATCCGAAGAGAGTGGTGACAGGGTCATGTTCGGCTCGTACTTAGGAGTCATCACTTCCCGCAGCCAGCGGTACTCCCGCTCTTGCAGGAGGCGGATATTGCCCTCGTAGCTCCGCTTCCTCTTTAGCTCAGTGTTGTTGAACTGACTGGGCAGCAAGGAGTCCATGTAGCGGCCGAACTGACCGCCCAGGAAGTCTATGCGGTACACCGACCTGAACGGGAGATTCTCCATAGTCCCAGTGGAGAGTTACTAACAAAGCTCTAAAGTGTGTTAGCAATCATGTCGGAAATTTAAACGCAATAATTGTTCATAGTTTGTATAGTTCATCTGTATTTAATTTCATATGTTTTAGATAATAATTAGATGACCTTTTTTTTTTTAAATATGATTTCAACGTAAGCCTTTAAGTACTACAATTTAATCGTGATCTTGCAGGAGCAACCAAACTTTCAGGCCAAACTAATGTGGGCATGCAAAACCTGAAGTGATGTGGTACCAGGATATGCTCAGGAAATGGTACCCCCTTCTGGTAAATTAGGTTATAAAATATGTTATTTTGCATTAAATTAAATTGTTAATATACGAACGAAATCCAACGTTCCAAAAATAATCACACAAAAGATTATAAAAATATAATATATATATATATATATATATATACGGCTGTCTCCTACAAACTCATAATATTCGATTCTGCATTTTAATGGCTTTTTGTGAATGCCTTTTACTTTTATATCGTGTTTTTTTTTAGGTTTAAACATTATTTTACTTGGTCGTTAACGTTATTCCTTTTTTGTGGCCGAAGTAATTGATTTTTCTTTATCTTTACTTTATTACTTTTCATAGATAACTTGGTTCTGGAGTACAGTTTTTTTTTTTTTACTCTTATCTATCCATCTATCTAGATGGCTTAGATGGCTTATCTTGAATTTAGGCAATACTAAATTCAATTACTGTTAGCGTGACCTTCCTACCCGTGGCATTGGAGCCACCCTCTCTCCGCGGAGCTGGCCCATATCTCATTCAGTAGCTTATTCATAAGCTCATAAGTCTAACATGGGCGGCTGAGAAAAATACGATAGAGGCGGTTTTGTTTTGAACCAGCCACCGTAAATAATCCAATGATAAAGAGCGCTGCCTCCTGCC
Source organism: Acanthosoma haemorrhoidale (assembly GCA_930367205.1). Classification (NCBI taxonomy): domain Eukaryota; kingdom Metazoa; phylum Arthropoda; class Insecta; order Hemiptera; family Acanthosomatidae; genus Acanthosoma; species Acanthosoma haemorrhoidale. The sequence continues at coordinate 82,585,725 of OV884014.1, read as the reverse complement.
GCGGCCCGACAGACCCAGCCAGAGAGAGGGGAATTTTTCAAATCGGGTTACCCCCCTCCCAACCACCACCACCTAGTGGCCCGTGAAATATACAACTCGTCAATATGATTAATGAAAACATGAACCGAGCGCTGCTACGACGAAATCATCCCATTTACTCACTGTGTAAAAACTTGCATTCATCTTTCAACATTAAAACTCAAGTGCTGTTTATTATTTATTACAAATAAGAACAAGCGTGTACCCTAGTTTCCGAGGACCCTTGGTACCTGTTTTTTACAACAATTTGATTTGATATAATAAAATGTCCTTATTCTCTTAATTGAATATACGTTTTACCATTATTTACACTGACCAATCCTTTATTCAAAGTTATTATTATTATTCACAATTCGACAGGGCCTTGGTTCAAACGCTTCAATGCAGAGTATACCATTCTTCATGACGCGCATCATCAGTCCACCCTTCAATTGTCAATGATGATGAATTACAAGTGATATCAAGCCAAGATTTGTATATGATTACTAAGGATAATGGCATCAGATACATACTTCAGTATAAATTACTTATTGCCTAATAACGCAGATTGTAATTTTACCACAATTAAAAAGGTTCAATAAAAAAAAAATTAGTATTTAAATTTTTAAAAATGAACTAGTTTTATTCACAAAATATTTTTTAAATACCTACTACTTTTTTGTTATCTTCAGTATACTTTGTCGGTATGTTTCTTCGTTGTTTGGATTGCTTATTTCAGTCTCCTCTTTTGTTTATTAACATTTACGACCTTGTCAATATACTGATTGTCATTACATACATGTCATCATTTTTTTTCTTTTTTAAAACATATCTCTCTTCCACGCGCAAAGGAAGGACATATTGTAATTTTATCGCAATAAAACTTGTTGAATTTGAAAACATACTAATTTTCCTTTTACCTATCGGCTTTAATTGCGTTGGGCTCACGGCTCATTACCTTACTGTACCTTTAAACTCATTGGTCATAAAAACCTGTACCTATACCGTTTTATATGTTTCATGTCATTTGATGTTCGGTGTATTGGCAGATAATGGTAATCTTCTATTCGTTTTGTGCGAAACAATCTGTGAAAATCCATTTTATTCCTAAAGACAGGGAAGAATAAATAATGTACGCGCTCTAGTTTGAGCAGTAATTTCTCAATATGAAATGAACGATGCAACAATAAAAAAAAGTTAGGCAGTGTAAAACTAATTTCCTTACTTCAACATCTGAGTATCTAGTCTTATCTCATACCTGTGGTAATTATTGGATAGAAGGATGTTTAGGGAGAACGAAGTGAATACTAACCCTCTTTAGTATTAGTAATTTGCTTCCGGTTATGTAAAAATAACTCTAAAATTAACTCCAAAGTGAGCCCAATCAATATGTTTCTCGAAGATAGTTTGATTCTAAAGTTTCATTACTGCTTATATTACTCTGGCCAGTTGGCTTTTTCCAGAAATTTAGCACAGTAACATTATTTTATAAAGAATATTTATAATTATTTTGGGAAGTGTACATATATACTTGACTACATAGAAAAATCATACATGGCAAAGAAGTGTACTTTGAGAACAATACTCAGTATTCCGACTGTGCTATCAAACTCACAGATGAAGGCGGTCCATTCGTCAGGCCAGGGGTTTAACTGCAGTTTCTTATGTATATGTGCCCGCTCTTCGCCCAGAATACAAAACAGCTCGAGAATAGATGTCCTGTCTGCTATACAGGTAGGACTGGGGCGCCTGCCTGTTACCTTGTTCTCGCTGAAGTAGTCAATCGAATTCATAAGATATGTAGCAGAATACAAAACAGACCGTTGAAAAATATTTCGATAAATGCTGGAACCTATACCTCACTATAGAACAATATCTATACCTTAGTGTTTGTGGGGAAAGAGAAAACTACTGAATGCTTCAGTAAAATTAGGGATTGAAGATACATACGAATCTCTTCAGTTGAGTTTTTCCCGTCATGTAACTGTTAAATTGAACTATTGACTTGACACTTGGTATACATTTGGTACAATTTTTTTTCAGTAAAATAACTCAAAGAGCGAATTGTCCATCTGAGGATAACCGTCCTTAAAATGAGAATAGATGCCCTGTCTACCGTACAGGAAGTACTGGGGTGCCTGCCTGTTACTTTGTTCTCGCTTAAGTACTTAATCAAATTCATAAGATAGTCAGGAGCTCTGTTTAATGGCATAAAACCCACGTGACACTTACAAACATAAATTTAAATTTCTGTCGTGAAATCAAAATCCAGTAAACGGTCGTAACTATGCGGGCATCGATGACCCTTGTGGTTGACAAGCCATAAAAAAAAGTAATTTTTTTAATAAGGAAAGTTGTGCTGTTAACATTATTAGATCCCAATTTCGAGCCCCTGTCCTCAGTATATTTTTTTACCATTAATTAATTATTATATTAGTGAGATCTATTCCACAACTAGAAAAATTTAGTTAATAAAACCGACAAAACGAGTTACAAAATACTTATCAGTTCATTACAACGCATGTGTTCACGTAGGTAGATACAATATTAAAAATGTTTACCATTAAAAAATAAATGAATAAAAATCAACAGTTTACGATCAGAAACATAACTAATCATTTTCTCAGTCCAAAAATTCTCAAGTATACCAAGTGAAATCCATAATTAATGCATATGCCAAACACTGCGGTAAACCATTAACCTTTCACGTTCACAATCATGAGTCAAGAGCTGCATTTTTAAAATTCGATTACGCAGGTTTCCGCAAATTACTAGCCAGCCAAATGGTAGCTTGTCGAAACTCGGGCTAAACAGTTTTGTTACTTTTTGGGAGGAAAATGCCCATTATCAAAACCAATTAACTTATCACTTTCATAGTCACCACAGGGCTCACTTATAAATATAATGCTCATATAAAAAGTTTGTTTGAGGACGGCAAGACTACCTCCACCTTATGCGGCGCTGGTGAGTTAGCAGCGCGAACGGTTGTCCGTATAGAATTACACTCAATAAGTTTTTATTTATGGAACTTTATTGTGCACTAATTACAATCTGCCTTTTATAAGGCAATAATAATACAGTTAAATGATCTCATTCATACCATATTTACAGTCATCATTCACTCGCTCATTCATACAATAGGACATGGTTGGAGAAACTGGCCATTGCCAGGACTCCCACTGTCACGCGATTATAGCAGATCACGAGGCCACTGCCGTTTCAGTCTCCAAGGAGGATTATAGGGATGAGTGGCGCAGTGCAAAGACTGTGCTACAGGATTAGGGTGGTTGGAAAGGCTACTGTGGAATTTCATAAACTTGGAAGGGATGAGTTCTAGAATGTAGGGTATATTAAGGTCGTTATGAAGGGTTTTGTTGCTGACATAATAAGGGGCATTTACTATTGTTCTCAGGACTTTGGATTGAAAGGATTGGATACGCTTGATGTTCGACTTTTTTGCTGTCCCCCACAGCTCTATTCCGTATGTCCAGATTGGTTTAAGAATAACTTTGTAGATTAGTAGTTTATTTTCTATTGAGAGATGGGATGTCCTTTGAAGTAGTCTGTACAGTTGTCCAAAGCGTCTGTTTAGTTCTTGTCTTTTTAGTCTCGTATGTGGGTTCCAGGTCAGTCGTTTGTCGAGATGGAAGCCTAAGTACCGTACTGTCTCGACACTCAATAAGTAAGGATACTTTCTTAAAATCCAGAAACTACCCAGGAAATAAAATATGGACAAATTGCCCTCACTCAATCCTTTAAACAGATAACATATCAAATAGTTGCGTAGGCTACTACTGCTATTCAAGCCATCCTTCCAAATCAGCTTGGGAAAGACACGTTCCACTTTGTGATGACACTTTCAAATACATTGTAGGAATGACAAAGCAAACAAGAACAGACACGGTGGGCAATGCCATAAAAATATTGTATTCATCTGTAATTATTATTAAACCCTATTAGTTTAACAGTTTCTGTTGTCTGTGATTGAAGAATATGCTTAGATTAAAACGAATAGCATAACCAGATGGATGTATAATGCCACTCAAACCCGGGGCGCTATGATCACAGGTGTTTGGTTGGGATGGGAGTATAGAGCATTAGCATACGGATTAGGGTAGCCAGGGAGACGGGAATGGAATTCCTGGTAGCAGGAGGTGGCAAGATCTTGGATGAACAGGATGCGGAAATCGGTGTGAAGGGTACCGTTCCTGATGTAGAAAGTGGCATATTGTTTCTTTGGCTGTCAATTTATGTTAACCGTTAACATTAGTTGGAATTATACCACAATACAAAATTGCTGTTATCCGACGGAAAACGTCGATATTAATTCTCACTCTAAGTACTATCAATCCTCAGGTCTGCTCCAAAGCCAATTACCAAAACACTACAGAGGAAAAATGAAGGAGGCGCCCATCGGAAATGAGAAGTAAATGGGCAAGAGATATTGGGCGAATGAAAAACTGCCACGCTGTTTATCTTGTCTGTAGCTCTCACAGGCACCATCGGTAACCGATTGTTTTATCGTTCCCTCCTACCTATCACAAAGTATAATTCAATATTCCCTTCTGTTATCTGCTTCCTGTTTCAGGCGTACTCTTTGTTCTTCTTTCGGGGCTCACGGGCTTCACTGGAGAACAGAAGCATTACCACGGCCAATCATGTTATTTTTTACCGCGTTTCAAACTCGTAAGCCATAAAACAACATTCATGCTAGTACAATTGAAAAAAAAATGTTTTTTTTTAATTTATTAAAAAATAAGATTCCTCTATTTGAATAATGAAAATAATTGTATGCTAGTATGCAATGCATCTAGTCTAAAAACAAAAGACTAGCATAATCCCTTATTTGAGCATAAATCTCAACTGAATTACATACAAATTTTAATTCAGCTAAGATAAATAAAACTAGCAACATAAAAACCTATATAGTAATTTTTTTTATATATAACCACTTTACTATGATAAAATTACAATCTACCTGATTAGGCTATAAGTAATTGTGCTATATGACCTCGTTCATACCAATTTATAATTTTCATTCGCTCGCTCATTCATACTATATATACAAACAGCCCAGAGGCCCCCTAAGTCCACATGGTTGTCACCTCCCTCGCGTGCGAAGGACTGACCCAAGACTCCGGGAAGTCCCCCACGCTCCTACGTCAGCCGGACTGGATAAGAGCCAGCGAAGGCTGACCAAGAGCGCGAGAGCCACAGACGCTCAGGACATGATTAGAGAAACTGGCCATTGCCAGGACTCCCACTGTCACTTATTTATAACAGGTCACGAGTCCACTACCGTTTTAGTCTCCGAAGAGGATTATCGTGATGAGTGGTGCAGTGAAATGACTGTGGGTACTATGGGGTAGGTAACTATGGAATTTTATGAACTTGGAAGCGATGAGCTCAACAATGTAGGGTATATTCAGATCATTATGAAGGGTTTTGTTGCTGACGTAATAAGGGGCATTTACTATTGTTCTCGGGACTTTTGGTTGAAAGGATTGGATGCGCTTGATGTTCGACTTTTTTTATGTCCCCCATAGCTCTATTCCGTATGTCCAGAGTGGCTTAGGTATAACTTTGTAAATAAGTAGTTTATTTTCTATTAAGAGATGGGATGTCCTTCCAAGTAGTCTGTACAGTTGCCGAAAGCGTCTGTTTAGTTCTTGTCTTTTCAGCCTCGTGTGTGGGTTCCATGTCAGTCTTTTGTCGAGGACTGTCCAAAGGAGAAAGGACAAAGAGTCAGGAGGATCCACTTATGGATTTTGTTTAACGGGAATAAGGTAAGAGGCAAGATTTGTCAGAAGGAAAATGAGAGGGGTAATTAGGATTCTGAACTGTGTAAGGAATGAGGTTAAAAGGCTGGTGAGATCTGAAGAGCTTGAAGGTGGCGGGATATCCGAGATGTGTGGTTGAGGATGGGATTGAGTTTGCTGGTTGCTGGGATGAACGGAGTGCTTGGAAAAAAGAACTTGTGGAGGAGGAGTGGGCAATGCCTGTGACTGCTCTCTGTTCCGAACGGCATCAGCAAAAGAGACTGAAGGCCTCAAATTGCTGGTGGGAGCGCTTCTCGAAGTACCTTTGACTGGCTTCTCTTCTTCTGGCCGACGACGTTGCTCGCTCCTGGACTTGAAAATTCTATAAGCTTCGTAGCCCTTGTAGTTGGCCAGATGGCCTTGCTGGCAGAGCACGCATACAGCAGGGGATTTCAGGGGCTTTTTGCACAATTTACATTTGTGCTGCCCACTACACTTTACACACCAGGGAGGGTATTGACAGTACGATTTTGTGTGCCCATATGCATGGCAATTATGGAATTGGACGATGTCTCGTTTGGGGTAAAGTTTTTCTCAATTTTTCTCAGGTTCAATAATTTTGCTCAATTGAGTACATAGTAATTTAAAATTACTGATATTGCGTATAGATCTCGCTGGTGGCTTGGGCTGTGTGGGTGTTTGTGTAGAGGCCTCTACTTCAATATTTTTCAACGCCTGGTAACTATTGGGCGTGAAAAATGGAGACTCATGAGTTATTGTTGTTTTTTTTAGATGTGCTGGGTTGTGATGGTATTTCTTTCATAGAGCTGCTGGGTGCTGAAAAATTTACTGGGACGGTATTTCTTCTATTAGATCGCCGTGGCTTACGTTTGACCGGCGACGGAGGGGGTGGGCGTAGGTCCCAAGGACCTTGAGCGTTTTTCTTATTTTCTGACATAACCTGCTGATAGAAACGCATGTTTCATACTTAGCAGCACTTTTCTGAATAAGTAAGAATTTTTAATTTAATAAAAAATATATAGTATAAAGCAGCCTCGAACGCACGTATTTATATTAAGAGCCTGCGACGCTGCCGGGGGCTACAGAGAGTGTAATGAGGGTCAGCCGGAATCCCCACTCCTATCCCCACTCTTAGCACAGCTGACTACTGCCTTGCAATATGGCCGCTATCTGTATAAATTGTGAAGTGAAAACTTACGTTTGGCAATAATGCCCACAGCTTCTCTTTCCACTACGAACTAGGCACTTCCTACGAACGGTAATAAAAAACAGTTTGTTGCAGAGTGATATGAAAACGACTTTATATAGTTAGCGAAGGCGCAGTACTTTTATTGTATTTTTTATAGGGGAACGTTAACGGTTACGTCGACGTTCCCTGACGAAAATCGCTTCCATTGTGCTCACATGCTACAGTTTTACGTGCACTGCATAAGAACACAAGGAAGCACATAACAAGAATGTTAGGTGAGACATGTTCTGTTTAAAGACTGAATTATATAGTAATAGAAAACCATTTATTCATACTAAATATATTATGCCATAATCCTTTATGCGCCGGTAATTTATTTATGTTAGCAATTTAATTTAGACATGAACCCACGTGGTATTAGGACTCTGATAATTTTACACAAGTACTATATATTACAAACATTAATTTAATAACTTATTACAGACAAAAGAGTTAGTATGTTATAATATATGTTATATTGTGAAAGTAAAACTTTTTATTATAATAATAAAAAAAATATGTTTTCTTCAAATAGGCCAATCAACTTTGGGCAACAGCAATTAATCTGTCATCAGGTTAAATTTTTTTTTATAGTTTTGTTTTATAAATGATTATTTTATTGATCCTGCAAACCAATTAGGGTAATGTATTTCGTACTATGTATAGATAGTGTCCAAATAAAATTCCTAAAGGACGAAAAGATGAGCAATAAAAAAAAAAAATTATAGGTTTTACAAGTGGTTGAGCTCAATAATAAAATAATGATCATCAGCTAAACATTAACTATATACTAAGGCAAAAAAAGATCATTATAAAACGTAGTACTGGTTATATAGCAACAAAATATTTGTTAAAGTAGTATTAAAGATGCAGAATTTATTTATAATGGATCATGCCTTAAGAGGAAGCTCATTAACCCCTGATCCAAAAAAAAAAACGTAGCATCTGCATTCTACATTTTGTTCAGCGGATGGATGTACCATTTAAAACACATCATGATTATACATATTTTATCAATACCATAGAAATCAAGAGATATTGATATTTATGAATTTCTCTATTCCGTCAAATCTCCCGGTAGTGAAGAGCCATATTTTTTCCACATTCAGAAAAAGCATTGTTTAGACGCACTGTAAACAATAATAATCCTTAAAAAATAGTTTACGATTCTTTCCAAAATTGTTGATATAATTACTTTTTATTTCAAAGAAACGAAGTTTTATTAGTCGAAGTAATGTTACTCCAACATTCAAAGAAAGGTTTTTCTCTATGAAGACTCATTATAATACTGCTGAAAACAAGCTAAGCGACAAAATATTGCTAAATAGTGTTTTTGATCAATTATTTAGTGAAGTTGCTGTTTAAATGCATAGTTGCCAATTTCATTTACGATATTATTATACATTTATTTTTTAACACTAATGCTGAGATTTATATCATAACACTAGAGCGTAATTGATTTTAAAATTTTTAACAGTCACTATGTTATACCGATGCATTAAAACGCATTATGTATGTAAATTCATGAATTTATACTCTGCGATAAACCTCGAGCTCAGACAAATGTTCCAAAACACTAGGATCCGGTCACCCGTTACCATATCAACCCAGGTCCGGGATTCAAAAAGACAAGGCATTTGTGGATAAATAACTTATACAACAGAACGGCTTAACGAACCCATTACATGTAGCAAGTAGCAAAGGTGCATTAAGGCTTGTGTTCATCTGTGTACGTAGACGTTAAGAGAATCATCAATCCGTCCATTAACAGCAGCGAGGGATAGGATTTGTTGACGCTAATAGGACGGCAATGTTGTAGGGATTGACTCGGAATCAATGTTATCACTGCTCGATATTTATGCAAATCCCTTGTGGTTTTGATTTAACAGAGCTGCCTGATGAACATAGGCAGATAAGAGGGTCTGAGGACTACAAAATAACGATTCGTAATCGTTCCGCAATAACAGTTATAGGGCCATTTAAATTTTAACTAATAGAAACTAAAGTTTCTATAATTTATAAGCCGGAAATAACTGGTCTGGTTCCGGTTTACCAGTGGTAAGTGGGTATACCTGGTGGTGACATGCTGAAAACCTTACTGTGAAAAAGTTGACAAATGTACAGTCCACTAATGGGTACTCGAGCTAAATGAGCTCGGAAATGACGTGGGTGGGTTTTTTATATTAAACGACTTCATTGTCCTTGTTCTTGAAATAAATTATTTCAATTCCTTTAATGTTCTTTGACTTTTGTGATTTATTTTTAGGACACCTGAACACCACACTGCCCAAACCCAGTCAGATATGTAAGGTCCGGACTAAATTGCAGTGTTCATTTCGAAGTCTGAATTCTGTATCTCCAAAGCCGGCTTAATCATCTCGTCTAACACTCTAGCAGTAGTTTCCAACATACGTAATTCCGTTTCCAGTGAACTTCTGGCGATGATTAGTATTTATATGCCTTTTTATAGTTTTCCATGATTGAATGACACCCAGAGTCACAAAGGATAGAACAAATAGAGATGCATGAATGTTCACATGTAAGTGTAAACATAAATGTTTCTGGTTTGGAGAAAAAACAAAGAAAGCCTTAAAAAACATAAGACATTACACTAAACTTTTTTTGATCTTTCTTTTTATAGGCTTTAGGAGAATTGTGTGAGTCATGAATATTAAATATGCATTATATGTTATATACACACACTTACAGTGTAATTGTTACGTTGACATTAAAATGTTACATTTTTTTTTTTATACAAATTATTAATTAATAAGCCAATGGCTTAAAAATATTTTGTTTAAACTCATAATCTCGCTCTCTAATAGAACATTCTAAATATGATCGGTCATTTCAATTTCATGGCCCCACTGGCTTTAAGTCATATGCTGACTTCTTAAAGGCAGGGAGGCATCTACTCTAGGTCATTCTCCCATTCCGAGGTAGATGTCAACATTATCAGACAGGAATCGAACTCACTCCACTCTCCAATCTTAGTTGGAGTCTGATCGGCTGTGAATTTATATTGTTATTCCTTGCCATCAATTAACATATAATGGCTATATCCATTAACTATCCTCCATGAACAACTGCTGGTAATGATCTAATTTTGCGGACATGAGCACTTCCATTGCAAGAGTCACATGCTCCCATTAAAGGAAAATCTCTTTGATAATATTGACTCTTTTGGAATGAATTATAAATTCATATTTTCTAAGTGACCTCAGAGTTTAATATTCAACTGAGCTGTTACCGAGTAGAAAGGGCAGTGAAACTTTTACATCTCGTTAATTGAGCGGGCTACTTAGTAAGTTTCTTGGTAGATGAGCGCCCCTTCAACTGTTAGTAAACAATTACCACTTACTTTTCTTTTTCCCTAAAGATAGTTCATTTCCTCTTTAATATTGTGATAAAGCATTATAATATCAATGTTACAATTATAAACATTTTACAGATCCAACGTTTTTTTTCTTTTGCTTATAAGTCATTTTATCTCACCCTTCTAAAGCCTGGTTCCCCAAAGCGTATGACGGGGCAAACCTTCAGTTACTCCAGATTCGTACTTGCAGACTTGTGGCCGGTTAAATTCATATTGAATTGAATTGTTCCTTCAGCTGTTTCATTTGTTTCGTAGTTTAAAAAGAATAAAACTTATGAATCGGACAGTTTCTTGAAATACAACTTGAATAAATGTAAAGTTAAACAATATAAATAAAAACCTTTTTTTAATTGTATATATTAATTAGAAATTTATGTTTCGTCTCTCCACGTCAGTCAATAAAAAAATGTGCTTTAAAGAACAGGACACTAATAATATTTGAAAACGTTTCCTGGTTTCTATCAAATTGTTCTTGATTTTGTGGTCATCCCTCTTACGAATCCAAAAACTCTATTTATTTTCTCCATTATGAAATATTTGAAAATTACTTCTATAAAATTAAATCTGTTATGGGAACGGGTGCCTGAACCGTACTGGCTTTTCATCTGCGTGATACACAAGCTTCTGATGTCCGAAGCATTTAGGACTTTTAACGGAAAAGAGGAGCCAGGCCGAATCTTCGCTAGGAAGTTGTGAAGGCCAACAGCACCGGGACTAGATCTAATGGGTAAGGAGTAGAGAGTTTCGGAAGTAATTAAATAAAACCATTATTCGAGTTATTCAACCCAAGGGTATCATTCCGATTGAATAAACAATTGGAATTTCTGCTTTATATAGCCTGGTAGAATTATCTAACAACGTTTCTTCGGCCAATGAGAGGCCTGATAATCTCGACCAATCAGGAAGGCCGTTTTCTAACCAATCAGGGTCTACTACACCAGTGCCCCTGTGTGTTCCCACCCAGTTTATAGATATATAAAATTGTAGAAAAGTAGGTGTGTGTTTTCTGGTCTGTGAAGACGTTAACTTCAACTTGTTAGTGGTAAAGTTTGCACAACAAACACATTTTGCGTTAATAATTTTCTGAACAAGGTAATTTATTGAAAACCTTGTAATGTTTAGTTAGCTTTACGCCAGTCTTTGCCCTTATTTTGAGCTGAAAAGGAGGTTATTGGTACCCACCCAAATTAATTAAATGAATTCGCTTCCCATCAAGAGATATGAACCCAATCTCTTTGTATCATTAGACGAGTATGCTAAGGCCAACTTAAAGTTTGCGTAGGACACTATGAATGTCCACTCAGAGAGTTGGAGGGGCGTATAAAACAGAGGCGTAATGGTCTTCAGACAAAAAAAAAAACAAACATTAAATATACAATTGTTTGCAGTTGTATAAATAAGCAGCTAAGGGGGAGTAAGGAATTTGTCATTAAGCAGAAAAGGGCTTTAAATTAAATCTTCGGGTCACAGTAAATTAAATACCGCAGTACGGAATCCGTTATACATAAAATACTTAAAGGGAATCTCATGAAAATTTTAATGATACGCCAATATTTTAAAGTCGTTATTTTAGAAATACTGCTTGATGATTGAATTAACAGTGGCGCTCGTTTATTAAAGATTATCTCGAAAATGAAAAGTGGTAGGGGGTTATAAAAAAAGTTGCCCGGTAATTATCTTATCTTTCATAACACCATTTCCTTTTGCCGTTTATTTCTGTCAGAGCCGGTTTCATCTCCATCCCTGCAAAGTTACTTTTACAACTCGTGAGGTATTAAATTAATGGAAGATCCTTTTCTACTTTAAAGGTTGTCGGCCAATGTTAAGTCTCCCTCTGAAATGTTTAATACAAAACAACTTCCTTCCTGAGTGTAGATCAATAAAGCTAATGCTAATTAATAAACTGATAAATATAATAACAATATCACCAGATGAAAATGTATTATAAGTAACAAAAAATGAAGTTTTAGGGAGCAATTGAAAACGTAGAACATTGTTCTTGAACTTTTGTACTCTCTTGAGTGTGTGGTTAAACCTAAGCAATATCCCATCATTAGTAAGTAATGTCCTTTATATTCCGTTGTAATTCTCTTTTACACTAATTAAAACAAGCATCAGGCCACTAAATTAAATCGGTCACTTCCGATATCAAAGTATGAAATTTAGGCACCTTTGTCGGAAGTGCAATGAACAAACATGACTCTTCATGTCTTAGAAAGTTTGTAAATTGCTGCTCTTTGGATGAGATTCTTATTAAATAAAAAGGAAATATCTAAATTAATCAGTTAAATATCTCGTATTACAATTATATTATTCATATAATAAAAAATTAACCAACAAACTTTTGATTGATCATTTATTTTTAATTTTCCTTTGTAAATAGTCGTCTCTCCATTCTGCTGCATTTGACCAGGTGAACAACTTTGATTGAAAGAGGATTGTTAATACTGGTAAAATACGGAACCGAACATGTCAGATTGTAACCAGTAATGATATATAGTCACATGATTTAAATTGAATTTACTTGAGGAACAGGTCGTAACATTGGCAGGGAGTGCAAAGATAAAATTCAAGAACTTCCCCGTTCCTGCAGCCCACCAGATTGTGGGAAAAACTGTATATTTTGACAGTTAATGACAACAATAATATCTTATTATCCTTAGATCACGTCTCTTAGGAACACACATTTATTTAACATGAAGTGGTTTATTTAACTGTGAAGTATCTGTCCCAAAAATTTACAACGCACACATAAAATAAAGAAATAAAATTAACATAGTTATCAGAAATGTAAAACTAAACAATATAAAGAAAATAAAACAAGAAGATGCTGGAAAAAAATTCTATATAAATCCAATCACTAATTCACAATTAGCTATTCATACATAAATATGTAAAGAAATTCATACCAAGATTTACACATTAAAAAAACAAATTAATTAATTTTTCATTTTTTTTGTGATATTACTATTATTTTAAATTGATTTAAAAATTAATTAAGGTAAATGTTAAGCATAAAATAACAAAAAACGATTTGATTTGAAGATACTTAAGAGCTTGATATATTATATATGTTTTGTCATCTTGGGACTAATTTAATGCTCATTTATCTTCCCTTCGTTCTGGATCCAGTGACACTCTAGGACATTAATCCCATTAATTTTTAATAATAATTTAGTCTCTTATGATTGCACTTTTTTCTACTTTTTATACATCACAGATTAATTTCAAAGTATATTCGTTGAGCGAAATATAGTGGTCCAATCTGTATACTTGGTGTTAAATAATATATTGAATTTCTACCGTTATTTTTTTCAAAAACGAGGAATTGCACTTAGTATTATATTGACTGAGCTACTACGTTCATTCATGAATAAGCTCTGAGCACCCATTGATATATAACATCCTCCCACCCAAAGTGAGCGGGTCTGATTTCCTCCTATTACGACTTTAATAAAGTGACAGGCCGACGTGACAGGCGGAGTACAATTGGACAAAGGCCAGTCCCATTGGCACAACGAGTTGCCAAATTAAATTCCCTATCCTGTCATGAGTTTACGGGTCTCTATGGGCTACAATTGATAAGGCAAACAGCCTTTTGTCTAATTCCCCAAGTCCTCATTTTCCAAGCTTAGCTCTTTTCAATTATTTTTGTTTAATTGTGGTAATTAATCCAAAGTTTCTACGCTTTTTTTTCATCAAAAAATCAAAACTTTATAATAAAATATAATAGAATACAATTTTTTGTTATCAATGATGAATTAGATTCTATTTGCAAAATATATATGAATAAATGAAGTATAAATATGCACGCTAGTTTGATATTAAACGGCGCCATATTAAAAAGGTTAGACATGCATTCGCTTACCTTGTGTGACATTCTAGTTTTATCTCTTATCTGTAGTATTCATTGGGTAAAAGGATGTTTAGAGTGCAGAGAAGTGTATATTAAAGGAGGAACAGAATATTCTTACAACTAACCCCCTCCCTCAAATAAACAAGTCTAACTTGTATTGTGTTATTAATGGAGCTATTGTGTAAATATAATGTAGAGAAATGATAAAATGTTGGACGCCCGCTGTGAAAGGCAGCGGCAAGAAGAGAAGGGTCACAGTAATTTATTGTTTTGACATGAGTAAGGGTTGAAAATAAGGTGCAGGATTAGGTAAATAGTCGTTTGCCAGATGGCCCCGAAAAAAAAAAGTATGAATGATATATATCTCCCGATTGCTTAAAAGTCTAATTGTTTAATTAGGGAAGGGGGCTTATAGGATCATACTCCTAACTTTGAAAAAGGAGATACCCCAAGCCTGGCCATGAGACGATCGGAGGAGGAAAACGAGGGTGGTTAAATATACAAGGAAAAACGCCTCAAGCTCACTTTTTTGACGGCTCCTAGATAGACAGCATGCTTGCGTATCACGAAGGCGGAAACCACCTCTGAGACATGAACCTGGCACTAAATGACATCTTGGCTTCTTGAGAGCTGTCCGGAAGGTGCCTTAATGCTGGCGTTGGTTAGTGAATAAGCAGTTTCAATTCATATTGTGCCATAGGCATGACCAATTCATTTCAACTACCGTGCCATATTTTGAGCTTAATTGGTTCAGTAGTTAAAATCGCACATTCATAAATATTTTTCAGTCTTATCATTACTTAAGTGTACTTTTTGTTTGATGCGATAAATAATTTTTTTTTTTTTTTTTTTTATTCTCTAGTACTCATCCCTTCCAAGTTCATAAAATTCCATGGTAACCTATCCAACCACCCTAATTCCCTAGCACACTCATCCCTATAATCCTCCTCGGAGACTTAAACGGCAGTGGCCTCGTGACCTGCTATAAATAAGTGACAGTGGGAGTCCTGGCAATGGCCAGTTTCTCTAATCATGTCCTGAGCGTCTGTGGCTCTCGCGCTCTTGGTCATCCTCCGCTGGCTCTTATCCAGGGACGCGGCTGACGTAGGAGCGTGGGGGACTTCCCAAGACTCTGCTTCCTCCTTCGTACGCGAGGGAGGTGACAACCATGTGGACTTGGGGGGCCTCTGGGCTGTTTGTAAATATTGTATGAATGAGCGAGTGAATGATGAATTGTAAATATGGTATGAATGATGACACTTATCTCAATTACTCATTGCCTAATAAAAGGCAGATTGTAATTTTATCTTAATAAATTGTTGTTGACTGACATACTATTCTCTAGTAAAAGAAATAATTGATATATCTATTATGTATTCTCGTTATTTTGTTATGTTCATTTTCTTCATTTTTTATATTCCTCCTGTACTTATTATTATGATCCTTGAAATCTGATTGTCATGGTTCTTCCCAATTTCTAGTTTATTTCTCAAGTACTATCATTCATATTAATGTCTTATCATCCCAATATCTAGAAATCCTAAAACGTAAGCTTTAATTTTTTTATTCTCAATTGAGGATACCTAATAAATTCTTTTTTATTTATTCTATCTGACAAGAATTACTTATGGCGAACGAAGGTGGGCTAACTTATCGAACCCAATCAGACATATTTCCTTTTGATCTTAATCTTTCCACAACTAAAGGAAATTTCAATATAAACCTTAAAACAATATACTTCTAATAATAATTTATTTATTTAACTCAGTCACAAAAAAATCTCAAAAAATAAAAAGTCCTAAATATTATAAAAATATGAAAACAGGCTTGAAATGTATTTAATATATCTCCTCTATGGTTCCTTTTAAGCCTCTTTAATGAATATTTAACCATTTTGAAAGGAGCATAACCTTAAATCTTTAACAGCTTCGGGGAAGGGATGAGAAATGTTTTGAGCGTTTTCCCGCTTGTTTACCGTTATTCCGCTTTAGTCAAAAACCAAAAACATATTTTGTGGTTTCGCAGATTACCCCTTTTAAACTTCATATGGATTAAATCATTTGCCCATCCTTAATCGTCAAACTTACTGGCTGACAAACGAAAGACCTTGGCTTGGATTTGGCAATAATTTATTAAGATTGTTATGTTCATTATCGCTCGTTCTAATAGAAACCCGTCGTAACAAGGATATGGATCACATACTTGTACAATTTAAAACAAAGACTATTATATTTGATCAATTGTGCAAATATTGAAATGGGATTTTTTCAGAGTATGACTATTACAAAATTGATGTTATGTTGAGATGCAACACCCTCAAGTTCTCTTTCTAATTCACACAGGCAGCTCGTGACTAAAGTGAGTGAAATTAAATCCATTTTACTTCTTTGGATTTGAACTGTTACCTTCCTATCATTGAATCACCATAAATTATATGAGAGCTATTAAGGACTTATCAATTGCTAGAGGTAATCAAAACTAAGTGCGTTGTTAAACGCATCTGTCTAATTGTCCCTATCTCAGATATAGAATCGCACTTAGTTCAAAATTTTACTCATTCAGCTAAGGATGTCTCACGCAGAAATTTTAGAATTAGCGAAAACGAAGCTGGAATCATACCAATAGATATTAAACTAAAATATACTAATTAAGTTTTTGTGAACATAAACAGTACGAGTTATTTATAATTATAAGCTAAAAAAACCTTTATGGAATTAATAATTATCAATAATACCACAACAAAAATTTTCAATATAAATATTACCTGACATTATTCAGAGCCACTTTCTAATTTTGATGCCAAATATAATATTAGTGATGTTATGAGTAAAATCATTGTAATTATTGTTTAATAATTTTATCAAGTAAACTATCTATAATTAAAATTAGGAAGATGCTTTGGAATAGAATCGAGAATAATATTTCCGTACATTGCTTTCTTTGATAATCTGGACGTTATGCTTCCGACTCAAAGTTCAAAATACGTCAAATGTCACTTCTCTTTTCGGATTCGTCAACTAAATTCTTCCACTATTTCTAAGGACTGCCTCTAGTCCTTACCAGTTCAAGCTTTAAACCCACATCTTCAAATTTTTTTAACGTAGACACTGTATTAGCAGATTTCAATTCATCAAGGAATTTTGTTTAATTTAACCAAAATCTTTTATTGTATTACATATCCGATTTTGGTATAACCAGTATAGCAGTTTTCAGATTTATCCTTTAAATCCAATAAATTGGGCCAATAACGAATGATTTAGTTTTAATTTGTTGTATCATACACACTATAACATAACACATATACAGATACTATAACACATAAACACACTATCTGTCGAAAAAGAGAAACGAAGTTTCTAGTCTTTTAAACTATTATATAGAATATTGTGGCATAGAATGTCTTGCTGAGAACTGAGAAAATGTACAGGCAATTGAAAAAACTAAAAAAATAAAATAAGAATCAGCCCTACAGTGAAAATGGACTGGATATCGGCTGCCATCAATAAGGCCTACTTCACAGAGAGCAGGAAAGCGCCAATATTGCTGACAAGGAGCCGAGCCTGCTCAGAATACTGAACACGGACGGTCCGAAAACAAAATAGCTCAGGGGATCCACAAATTTATATCTACCCTACAACTTCTAAATCGTTAAGTTTGTCCCTTGTTCTAATAAATGTTCCTCCAGTCATTGAACCCGTTCAATAGTATAAGATCATTTGTATGAGTTATTAAGATTTAAATAATTTCAATTTTCAATTGGCGCTCAAGTATATTATATTTACTTTCAAAGGGTTTTCAAATAGACTATCCTACTTATTAGCATAAATTAACTGCAAAAAAAAAAACAGCTAATGTGTTATCATTTGATTTGTCACGTAAGCTTATCGCAATTTATATCACAAAAGCTCTTTACCCAAACAACGATCAGATCGGTGAAAATCAATAAAATAACACTGTGTACCAAAATTCCTTTAACTGTAGTAATGTGCGTACCTTTTGTTAGCCATAGGGGACAAAGCCGACCCAAGCATTTCCTCAGGCATGTACCTAAGACCCTTGTGTATAGACTCTTTTTCAGATCGAGTCAAGCAGACCTATTTAAACTCTTTAGAATACTGATCCGTAGATCATTCCTCGGCCCCTCAGCTACAATCCATAAATCTATCCGCCTCAAACAGTCACAGCCACTTTATAAAGTCTTATTCTGTAAACAGTGGCATTATTGTGAGTTTATTTTTTTTAATGAATGAAGTGTTTTAAATCTTGTGTGACGTCTTTCATTATGTTAAAAGTACACAATTATTTAATGGATTACTCTTTTACCATCTTCGAGTGTGTAAACATTAAATTCACCGACAAAAATGAGCCTATAACATTCAATAACTTTGCAGATACTGGGCGCTTTCAAAATGAAATAGTAATTCTTAGAGACTGGGGAGTGTGGTCATTAGAACGAAGACTTACAAGTGCCTTAAATAACATGAAATAAATAAATCAAATTAAATTCACTTATTTGAATCACGTTGATGTTTATGGGGCTGGGTTTTCGGTTAAAATCGTCTGCTTAATGTGACCTCGGACCCTTCGGGAACGCCAATTTAAGGATGATCTGGGTGTGAGCCGATTAACTGCAGTTTGTTAAGAGAAAGGTGGTTATTCAGAAATTCACATAAGTAAGACGTTGTGTCCTCTGTGTACAGGTTAGATTTTTTCGTTTAATTTGGAGTGGTTTTAAGATATCACAAGCATCCATTAACGGAGGTTAATACCTCTTTATATCTATCCTGTGAATTCTGCATGTAGCACATTAAGCTAGAAGCCCACACCAACTGTTATAGTCGCATCGTTATTTATCATAAAATTATCCCTCAACTAGCGCTTACACAACTTAAAAAAACAATAAAAATAATAGTGAACGTATAAAAATTGCGCATTGGTTTTTGCATATTTATCAAAGCAGGATCTCGGCTAAAAAGCTATCTTTTAATAACAGCCCTACCTTGAGAGGAGTCTATAAATTAGCGAGTAGACGCTAACTAAACCATTGCAGGCAATGGGAAGGGGTTCGCCCCAGTTGCAGCTCAGAGATAAACAGGGCCACGAGTAGTTAAGAGCACATGAAATATTTTATAGCGGAAACTGTAAATCTGTCAAGGGTCTATCCTCGCGAATGGTTTTCCTTTGGCTGAGAGAACTATTCATTGCCTGCTCATGCAAGGGCCACTTATATCTACAAAGGATGTAAGGGATATAGAATGCAGATGCAATCGTGTTGGAGGGTTATCTAAAAGAAATCCTGCTAACGGCTATATGCCCATAAATATGAGCTAAACTGTGCCGTCAGAATTAGCCCCCTGAATTACAGAAAAAATAAATTTTAAATACAAAAAAATATATTTATTATTCTTTGAAGTAGTTGTACTAAAAAAAAAGACATTTTTATGCCGGTATATTTATACGCGCTAGAAAAAAAACTTGGAAAAAAAAATTTGTTTTATATACCATCCTCAGTAGGGCTAGGCATCTTCATGACCAAATTTGAAACAAGATACATCAATTTACATGTTTTAGCTTTTTTCATGTAATATTTATTATGAGTCGGCATGTAGAAAATGTAATTCGGATCAAGAAAAATGTTTTAAATATTACTTTTCACAGTTATGTAATTATTACTGTTATAATTATTTTCCAATCTGATTATTAAATTAGGTGAAATGGTATTGTGTTCCTATTGTTCTTCTAAATTTATAAATTTGTGTCTCTTATTATAATTTGTAGTACCTATGTTGCTTGAAAATGGTTGACTGAGGATTGCATACAAAGAAAAAAAAAACTTTTTACTAATGTACTAGCTAGTTTTTTTCACTGAAAAAACTATATTTTGTGATGAAATCCATCTCGGTCTTTCTATATTCTATTCTATTCTATTATAAATTCAGTAGTGAATAATAGTTATGTAGACACTAAAATCGATATCAAAAAGGGAGGTGTGTTATTTTACTTGAAAGTTTTCGACAGTCCAGATGAATGCAACTTTATAAAAAAAAAATAACAAATAGTTCAAATCAAACTTTTCGGAAAATATTTTGAGTCTCTCCGAAATTCATTCATTCATTGTTTGTTGTCGATAGTTTGCCTATTCAAACATCCTCAGAACTATGAATGATATCATCTTTTAAATCGTTGTTCAATTCTTCCATTATACCATACTGAATTGGTAAATTCAGTAAGATATGTAAAACTTTTCTACAAACATTTCTACTGTGCATTTCAAAAGAATACTCAGAGTGCTTGTTAGCTAAGAGAGTTGTTCCTTTATCATCTAATGTTGATCTCCCAACAAACAATTCTACTCATTCAAATACCCTACAGATTTATTAGATATATATATACTACTAACTACGTATTAACGTAACTAAGCTAAGATCAGTGCTTAGTGATACTTGCAGCGTTTGTTCAAGTTATCAAGACGCAATGAATAGTAAATCGGTTTAGTTTCTACTTATTCCCCACGAGAATAGAGCCTTTCAAAAAGCCATCCAGAACATGAAAATCCACGATGAAGCCCACTCCAATATTCAAACGAACTGCTATTTCACAGAGGGACTTTGTCAAGATCTCCTTTACTTAACAGCCTAATTATACAGGAAGAAATTAAACCTTTCGTTAGGGAGAAATACTCATACACCGTTTTCCAGTAGTCTCGTCCAATGACTGGCAACAATTTCTCTACGTCACTTACCAAACCAAATCCCACTGCAACCAATTAGTGGGTTATATTTAGGATTCAACGATTCCAATCAGTGCATCCGCCGGGTTGAAGATATGGATTTGTGGGACCGTAATGAGTACAATCCGGTAGGAATTATGCAGACTGTGATATCGGTTGATTTTTTCTGCATCGATGGAGAGCTTCCGAGCTGCTGAAACTTTTGTTAGAGATCACCTAATTATTTTTGGCTGGCTGTGGAGGTCTACCCACGGTATTTATTTATAATTAACTAATCCTTTAGTTCAACTTATGCCAATTAGGCCGAAATTTGAATAGCTCTTTGACCAGTAGTGGGGATTCAAGTATAAAACAAACTGTAACTATGGGCTAGCTACATATTTTGAAAAACGAAATTTTCACCGAATCAGGGAAGCCACTTGAGGAGGTGGGAACTGCCCTGAGATACAGTTTGCTCTCGACAGCTCAAAAACCAAGGGCTAATATGCTAATATAAAATAAGACTAATTAAAACAAAATGCTTTCCTGTCCGATTCGGCTTTATTCTATACCGAGAATCGTCAAAGGCGCTTTCGATATACAAAAAATAATCTGTAGTCAGGCAAAAACAAATCTTCCCTTATGGAAAATTAAACATACAACTACGGATCAGACATTAATGGATTTTATTCGTGGGAAGTAACAAAATTGTAGAGGGGTGGCCTGTATTGACAGTACACATTGACTAAAGAAGTGGCAACAATCTAGAGAGAAATCGGGTCTTTAAGGGTCTAAAAGAATATTTATCCATTCCTGTGTTTTCCTCAGTCGGAGTAGATGTAGACACTAACCCCAAACGAGAAGACAGTCAAATGAGCCCACAATAACTACGGTGTAATATGACAACACAGACAGAATTACCTCCCTAAGACGGAGGGACTTCGGCTGTGTTTAGGGAGGGGGCTTAAACTTCCTAATAAGCCCCACGGATAAGTTCAATTTTCTGCGGCGATGAAAACGGCAAGTTAGTCTGGCAACTTATAACGTATGCGCCGTCTAAATCCGAACGTACGAGAGCTGCCTGCCGGCGGCTGTACCTGCCCCGGGAGATAAGCCAGGCCTGGGGGATCCATTAGAGCGATAAAACAGCGTGTGAACGACCGCTCCCATCTTCATTCTCACTCAAACAATTCATTGCAGGCAAGGGTGCACTATTGTTGGATACACTTCTCACTTCAAGCTTTATTAAACATATTTCATGAATGAAAGTGGCAAACTTCAAGGAAGAAAATGTAGTTCTAGTAAAGCATTTAAAAAACGATATCGAGGTATCTTTAAAAGGAATCCACCTGAGTTTCTCAAATTATTTTAAACCGATTTAAAAAAAAACAGGTGAGTATGCACCAGTCGAGAATGTTCATTACGAAATCTAACGACGCAACTATAATAAGAATTAGATATTGTAAAATGACCCATACATTGTAATTAAATTGTAAAGCTTTGTGTTCACAGTAGAAGTTCCACCCCGCACCAAACACTCCCAGCGATATTGCACTCAGCGCTGCGCTCACCAGGCCTTTCGTAAACTCTCATCAGTCCGCCTGGTTTATAAAAAGAGTAACTCATCTTAAAACAGCGCTTTGCTCCATTCGTTTTCACCCCGAATAAGATGTTCCTGAGCTGATTCAAAACGAGATCTACGATTTTATCTGGTCAACAATGGCCCTGAGGGTCTAAATTCACTTTAGCAGGTCTTTTTCTAAGAGTTTCTGCACATATTGGTAATCCCCGAGTTGTCCGTTGTAAGTTGAGCATTCTTAGTAATGTTGAATCGATTACGAAGCGTGTGTAATACAATGAACCGGTCATCTATTGGCTCTGTCATTCAAGTCAGAGATTCCTCAAACCTGTCTCACGGTAACGTGTAATTACTCTCCAAGCTATAGTTTCAGGTAAACCCAACGCACGGGCTGCATATCTTTGGCTTCGACCTCATTCCACGCGGTTTACTTACCCAACAGTAAAAACCAGTCGTTTAATTAAAATTAAAAAAAAAAAATGGTTTGCAAAATTTTTAGAGGTCACTCATTTTCGTATAATTTTTTTAAATATATTTTTTTATTATTCCATTTGGTTTTCACTTCATATTTATAGTCTCTTATCACTAAACGTGTTGAATATTAATTTAAAAATAATTGAAAACCAAAATAATTCTCTTAGGAAGCAAATACTTAAACTTTTCTAAGCGCCCAACATTTTTTTTGTGAGGTAGTTTAGACATGGGTGTGGCCAAAAGACATTTAAACAAAACACGAAAGACGATATATAAAATATCTATTAAATGTAATTTTTTTTTTATTGATCTCTGGGGTAAAATTAATACTTGAGATATACAAGTATGAGTAATTTACTTACTAAAATGTACTAACTGCATATACTATAGCAAGGTTGATATTCGCTTCATGGCTTATTCACAAGTTATTATATCTTTATAATATCACAAGATAGTTATATATTTATGGATTTTCTTTATTTAAGGCAGATTGTAATGTTATCACAATAAAGAAATTATTACTAAATGGTATCATATTTAATCAATTAATATATGTAAGTGAAATGACAACCGTTGGAAATATTAAATACATTGAAACTGCCACAAATCTATTTGGAATGGTATAGCAAATTGATGTAAACCAGTAGTCTCTTGGTTTTAGAAGATGTGGGCCATAAAACTATTTTTATATAGAAAATGAAGAAATATGTATTTTCTAACTGCTGTATAAATCAGTTTCCAAATAACGATGAGATGTGTAGCTTGTAAAAAAAACGATAGCAATTTAAATGATTTTTAGGAAGTAATATTCCATTAAAGTCCCAAAACTTGTGACGTATTTGAACGACATTGTTCAACTTCGTTTAATGATCGATCTATATCTATTTAGGAGTTACCCGATAGCATAGCAGAAATCACCAACATTGACAAAGAGGATTTCAAAATATATATTTGCTGATCTGTACTAACGTAAGTAGTGCTATCGGAAGCCCACTAAGTATGGAAAATGTACACCACGACCAAATTGGATTTGTACATCGTTGTAATCACTGTTCTAATGACCTTATGTCGTTATGAATCTCTAAAACACCACTAAAATAATAATATTAGTCTGGACGAGTCGATCTTTAAAATTTTAAACCACACTTCACATGACGGAACAGTCGGGTAAAAACGTTCACGGTCACACCACCAAATCAGATAATAAGATTTTGAAAAATCCTAAAAATAATAAAAGTAATGTTAATGAAATATAAAATTAATTTTCTTTTGATCTACTAATCAAATAAATCACACATAAATAATAAATGCATTCATAAGATAAGGTAAATTAAAATAAATATTATATAAGGGCATTATGACATAAAATTTAATATTGTTTCCTCGGGACGTCGTTGATATATTGCGGCTTGGATATCCCCACTTCTATCTGTAATAATGATCGTCCCGGACGTATTTCAAGCACGCCCACCAAGCCCTCCTATTTCTGCCATATATATTTTATAAAAGCAACTTATATCCTTTCCAGCCTTTCCTCCTTGCTAAATTATTAACAACAACGCAACCGGTACTGCAATAAACGTTATTATACTCCCAATTCACACCTTTATCTTGGCGAAATACGATCAAGGAGGAATTGGACCGTACATTGGCCTGAGTTATATATAAAATCTTATTAAGCGAGTAATGATTTCAAATTTGTAAACGTAGATGGTTGTACTAAAAAAAACAATATGAAGATGTCAGTAAAATAAAACATTTAATGATAACCTTGAATTTTTTTTTTTTTTCAGCAACAATTTTTATTCAGTTTTCAAACAATTTTATTAAGATAAAATTACAATCTGCCTTTTATTAGGCAATGAGTAATTGAGATAAATGTCATCATTCATACTATATTTACAATTCATCATTCACTCGCTCATTCATACAATATTTACAAACAGCACAGAGGCCCCCCAAGTCCACAAGGGTCACCTCCCTCGCATGCGAAGGAGGAAGCGGAGTCTTGGGAAGTCCCCCACGCTCCTACGTCAGCCGCGTCACTGGATAAGCCAGCGGAGGCTGACCAAGAGCGCGAGAGCCACAGACGCTCAGGACATGATTAGAGGAACTGGCTATTGCCAGAACTCCCACTATCACTTAGTTATAGCAGGTCACGAGGCCACTGCCGTTTTAATCTCCGAAGAGGATTATAGGGGTGAGTGGTGCAGTGCAATGACTGTGCTAGGGAATTAGGGTGGTTGGATAGGTTACTATGGAATTTTATGAACTTGGAAGGGATGAGTTCAAGAATATAGGGTATATTCAGATCATTGTGAAGGGTTTTGTTGCTGACGTAATAAGGGGCATTTACTATTGTTCTTAGGACTTTTGATTGAAAGGATTGGATGCGCTTGATGTTCGACTTTTTTGCTGTCCCCCATAGCTCTATTCCGTATGTCCAGATTGGCTTAAGTATAACCTTGTAAATAAGTAGTTTGTTTTCTATTGAGAGGTGGGATGTCCTTCGAAGTAGTCTGTACAGTTGTCCAGAGCGTCTGTTTAGTTCTTGTCTTTTTAGCCTCGTGTGTGGGTTCCAAGTCAGTCTTTTGTCGAGATGGAAGCCTAAATACCGTACTGTCTCAGACACAGGGAGAGGAATTGAATTTAAAAAGACTTGTGGACAGGACTTGCGGCAGAGGGTAAAGGTTATGTGGCAACATTTTCCTTCATTGACTTTGATTCGCCATTGGTTGCACCAATACTCGATCTCGTCGAGGTGTTTTTGAAGGTTTTGGGATGCTATATCAGGGTCTGGATGGGTTGACAGGACTGCAGTGTCGTCTGCGAATGTTGCCAAGAAGGTATTGGTGGTAGAGGGGACATCAGCGGTGTATAGATTATAGAGGGTGGGACCCAGGACGCTGCCCTGTGGAACTCCTGCTTTAATGGGATAGTAGTTAGAATATTCTAAACCACAGCGGACTTGGAAGAAACGGTTTAAAGGTAGGATTTTAGGATTAGGAATAGGGTTTGCGGTAAATATCCTTTGAGCTTGTAAAGCAAGCCTGCGTGCCAGACCCTGTCAAAAGCTTGAGCTATGTCCAGAAAGGCAGCAGTGCAATACTGTTTGGTTTCAAGGGCTGAGGATATGTGATCAACAACGCGAATGCCTTGTTGAGCTGTGGAATGTCGTTGGCGGAAACCAAACTGATGAGTAGGGTAAAGGTTTTTGGATTCAACAATTGGAAGTAGGCGTTTTAATAGGAGTTTTTCAAATATTTTTGAGAGGATAGGGAGTAAGCTAATTGGACGGTAAGATGAGGCGTCATTGGGTGGTTTACCGGGTTTGGCGAATAAGACAATAATGGAATGTTTCCAGAGGAGAGGAAAGTGTGTCGTTCGGATAATGCAATTATATATATAGGTTAGGAAGATTATGGGTTTAGGAGGAAGTTGTTGGAAGATTCGAGGAGTAAGGAGATCATATCCTGGAGATTTTTGGTAAGGTATTTTTTTCAGAAGATATTTAACCTCGGAGGGGTTAACGGCTTTTGGTGGTAGTGAGAGAGGGATAGGTGAAGTGAGGAAATCTTCAACAGTTGGACGGTGATTATTGTTTTGAGGAGTAAGATGAGGAGTGAAAGTATGGGAAAGATGCAGTGCAAATTCTTCCGCCCTCTCGCCATCCGAAGCCACCCAGGACCCATCATCACGACGGAGTGGGTGTGAAACAGGATGGTATTTTAGGATTTTCTTAGTTAGATTCCACAAGGAGTTGTCCCTGGTAGACAGGGAGGAGAGATAGGAATTGAAAGAATCGGAACGGAAGGATGCCAATTGCCACTTTACCAGCCTGCAGTACTGATTGTATGAGCGACGATCAGCAGGATGTCGGGATCTTTGCCACACTGTTCTTGAGTGGCGTTTGGATTTGATTAGGTCTTTGAGATACTGAGGTAAAGGATTTTGATTGTGAATTTTTAGGTGACGGTGGGGTGACGATGCCTCCCAGGCCGACCTCTGGATCAGAGTAGTGAAGGAATGCACTGCATCGTCTAGGTCTTGGGATGTTTTCAGAGGTACTTTGAGGTCTACAGAGTCTGTAAGAATCTGGCGGAAGTGGTCCCAGTCCACTGGGCCCCTAATAAATGAAGGAGGAGGCAGTTTGTGAATTGGATTTAGGGAAATGGTTAATAATAAAGGGCTATGGTCGGAGGAGAGGTCATCGAGGCGCTTGAGTGAATAGTTTAGTGTTCCTAAACTATTGTAGAAAAAGAAGTCAAGGAGATCAGGATTTCGGTTGGGATCAGATGGCCAATAGGTGGCTGTGTCAGGAGAGATAGTGGAGCAATGTCTCCGTGTGAGTGCAGACAGCAAAGCACGTCCTCGTGTATTTGTGGATCTTGAGCCCCAGTGCTGGTGCTTTGCGTTAAAGTCCCCACCCATAAGGAAACGATGCCCGATGGAGTCTAGAAAGGAGATGAATTGGGAATCGGTAATGGATTTATTGGGAGGGCAGTACACTGATGCTAGAGTAAGGGGAAAAGTGAGGGTGGTGATTGACACTGCAGTGGATTGAAGGAAATCATGTGCTACCAAAGGAACTATGTGGTGGGATATGGAGTTATGGACAATGACAGCGGTAACTGCATGAGCTCTTCCATCAGGGTGATCAGTTCGATAAGTCTGGTACTGTCGAACCGTAAATGGTCGTTTACTTGTAAGTCTTGTTTCAGTAATTAGAGCTACGTCGTTTTTGTCATGGAGTAATGCTGTCAGTTCGTTAGTGTGGGTGCGAACACCATTCGCATTCCAAAGGAGAATGGATAAGGAGTCAGAAGGATCCACTTATGGAATTTGTTTAACGGGGATAAGGTAGGAGACAAGATTTGTAAGAAGGGAAATGAGAGGGGTAATTAGGGTTCTGAACTCTGTAAGGAATGAGGTTAAAAGGCTGGTGAGATCTGAAGAGCTTGTAGGTGGTGGGATATGCGAGATGTGTGGTTGAGGATGGGATTGAGTTTGCTGGTTGACGGGATGAACGGAGTGCTGGGGAAGAAGAACTTGCGGAGGAGGAGTGGGCAATGCCTGTGACTGCTCTCTGTTCCGAACAGCGTCAGCAAAAGATACTGAAGGCCTCAAACTTCTGGCGGGGGCGCTTCTTGGGCTGCCTGTGGCTGGCGTTTCTTCTTCAGGACGACTACGTTGTTCGCTTCTGGACTTCAGAATTCTATATGCCGCACAGCCTTTATAGTTTGCCGGGTGGCCTTGTTGACAGAGCACGCATACAGCAGGTGATTTTAGGGGCTTCTTGCACAATTCACTTTTGTGCTGCCCACTGCACTTTACACACCTGGGAGGGTGGTAGCAGTATGATTTTGTATGCCCATATGCTTGACAATTATGACATTGAACTATATCGCGTTTCGGGTAAGGCTTTTCGACCTGGACTCTTGTGTAATACAAGTGGGTGACCTCGTAGATTTTTTCCACTCCAGGTGTTCGCTCTAGTTCCACAAAGAATAAGGGCAGTGGTGTCTTGATTTAATTTTTATTAAGATAAAATTACAATCTGCATTTATTAAGCAATAAGTAATTGAGATAAATGTTACCATCATACCATACCATATTTACAATTCATCAATCACTCGCTCATTCTTACAATACTTACAAACAGCCCAGAGGCCCCCCAAGTCCACATGGTTGTCACCTCCCTCGCGTACGAAGGAGGAAGCAGAGTCTTGGGAAGTCCCCCACGCTCCTACGTCGGCCGCGTCCCTGGATAAGAGCCAGCGGAGGATGACCAAGAGCGCGAGAGCCACAGACGCTCAGGACATGATTAGAGAAACTGGCCATTGCCAGGACTCCCACTATCACTTAATTATAGCAGGTCATGAGGCCACTGCTGTTTTAATCTCCGAGGAGGATTAAAGGGATGAGTGGTGCAGCGCAATGACTGTGCGAGTGAATTAGGGTGGTTGGGTAGGTTACTATGGAATTTTATGAACTTGGAAGGCATGAGTCAAGAATATAGGGTATATTCACATCATTGTGAAGGGTTTAGTTGCTGACGTAATAAAGGGCATTTACTATTGTTCTCAGGACTTTTGATTGAAAGGATTGGATGTTCGACTTTTTTGCTGTGCCTCATAGCTCTATTCCGTATGTCCAGATTGGCTTGAGTATAACTTTGTAAATAAGTAGTTTATTTTTTATTGAGAGATGGTGTGTCCTTCGAAGTAGTCTGTACAGTAGTCCAAAGTGTCTGTTTAGTTCTAGTCTTTTTAGCCTCGTGTAGGGGTTCCATGTCAGTCTTTTGTCGAGATGAAAGCCTAAATGCCGTACTGTCTCAGACACAGAGAGAGGAATCGAATTTAAAAAGACTAGCGGACAGGACTTGCGGCAGAGGGTAAAGGTTATGTAGGAGCAATTTGCTTCATTGACCTTGATTCGCCATTGGTCTCACCAATACTCGATCTCATCAAGGTGTTAACCTTTATTAAGCATTAAAATTAACATGCAGGCTAAACGTACATTAGTAAAACCCAAGAAAAGTGCTAGCCAAACATCTGGATATTTATAGTAAACTAAAAAAATAAAAATATAAATGAGAAGGATAAAAGTTTATTAGTTTAAAAGTTATTATAATGTATAAAAAGTTCCTGAACTAGCAAGTGAGTGGATAGCAAGGTTAGTGAGGATGAGCCATGGTGGATATTAGGAGGTAGAGAGTTCCAGAGAGTAGTGCAGTGATCCGGGAAGAAACGATCGATTGTGGGCAGGAGTTGAAGGGTCAGAAAGATTGAATTATGTGTCCCGAGAGTAGACTGAGGAATTTAACTGTAAAATGTTGTCTATGTCAGGAGGGTGATTTATGCCATATGCAGTCTAAGGATTGTGATGTTACGTTGAAATTTTTGGAAAACGTAAAATGGAAATAATCGGAAGTGTATTAGGAGATTACTAAAAGTAAGACAAATCGGAATTGATTTTGTTTTAAATTTTAATAAACGGAAACAAAAATAAAGAAAATCACAGAGGCTTGCTGAGAAATAATTTGTTTTGCAACTCTTATTTAAATAATCTGTGTTTTTTTTTGTTTTTTTTTCTTAGCTCTCAAACTTATAAAATAGGATGTGGGAAAATTATTTTGGACTAATGAATGCCTTTCACTAAGGGGAGTCCCCCATTTGAAGGATGTATGAGAAAGATATAGGGTGGGGTATGCCTAAAGGAGGCGGGTGGAATCAGGAAGGTAGTGAGAGTCTACCGAGGGTGGAGCCTAGGGGTACTAGGCAAGGGTTTGTAGTCTGGCCTGGCCAGCCCCGGCAGGGGCCTGAAATAAGTCGGCCTCTCGGCCGGAAGGTCGACCCTGCTTAAACAGATAGATGGGGTCTTGTAGCTTCGGAGATCGGCCTCGATCTCTTGGCTGGGTGTAGATCTTCAGTCTCCGTCAGGGGGCTAGGGTTCGATCACGTCCATCTGTCTCCAGGCTTTGGCGGTCCAGCAGTGCTTCCATCTGACGGGCATTGGTGGTGGTTGAAGGTCGGAGAATAGTGGGTTGTGGCTGTGTCGGAGTGAGTCGAAAAATTTGATGTGTCTTCTCTTGATGAAATCTTGAATGGTGAGCACTTCAAATTTTTTATGCATCTCGTCTGCCTTCATTCGGTCGAACGGGGTATAATCTGTGATGTGAATTAAAGGCAAGACATTGAATTGTTTTATGAAACACGAGTGGGAAGAGGAGCGAGGGAGGGCAAGCTTCAAAAAAGGGGCTTGTAGATGTGAGCCTGGTTATCCAGTAGATGAGGTGTGGTGTAGTCCCGGTTCCAACACGCTCCCCGGATAGTAAGTCGAGATACCAAACATTCTCTGTGACATGAGTGAAAAGCGAAGTTTCCAGGAAGAAGATATTGGATGGACTTCACTGGATAATTGGGATAAACCTCCAGAATAGTGGAGAGAAGCGGCCCGGCCGCCCCAAATATTCATCATGGCGCTGTTGAAGTAACAAATGTAATATATTAAGTTATTCGTTTTCTCTTCTCTGTTTTCTTAGTTTAAGTAAAGGTGCACCTAGAACTGATGATGGATATTAAATAAATTTTGATAACGAGGGTGAATCAAAAGAAAAGACCTCCTAGTTCGGTGCAAATTTAATTATTTTCTTCTTTGGAGGGTTGAGAACAGTTCAAAATATTTTTTTATCACTAATAAAATTATAGATTAATAAATTCCAGGTCGTATTGCTAAGCATTTGGTTTTGTAAATTAGTCAGAATTAATAAACTAAGTATTTATGTTGATTTTATTTTAAAACGTTTTTGATCTCTTTTATTTAGCATATTCTTTCATTATTCTTCCATTTTAGGTTAATTATGGTAATGAGGTGAGTAGGTAATTTTGAAGTTTAAATTGTAAATCTTGCTTTTCTGGAAGGATACAGTGAATGAAACCAACAACCGGAAGCCATGATAGGCTAATGGTTAGCGCCAGCCTATCACGCTGAGGTCTTGTGATCAATTCTGTCTCCAGTGGCTAATGTTATTCAATCAATTTTATTTCTTTTATTCTTTTGCTGGTTGAAGGACGATTAGGAAACGATCTGGTATTAAGGATTAAATTTTATATATTTGAATATTTCATTTATATGGAGGTTTTTTTTATTTTTTAGGATTTCACTATTTTCCTTTTATACCAAATAGTGTGGCTCCTGAGGTTTTTTTTTTGTTTGAACCTTAGCATCGCGATTGGACTCAAGGCGCCATAATTCACACTCCCATCTAAAGAAGGTTCGTGGTAGCAGTGAAATATAATTTGTAACAAAAACATCCACCGACATCTCTCCGCACACTGCGAAACTCAGGAAATCGTCTAACCCTAGCAGACCGGCTCCAGACAAGGCTTAAGCGCAGACTGTAGTTTGGTAAGACTACAACAACGCGTCGTGACGAACATCTCTTTGGACTGCTTAGAATCCTTTGAGTCAGTGGAACATTACACCTTGCAGTAACGTCTGAATCCATGGAACAGCTTCAGAATATCTCAAAGGCTCAATATTCTCGGTTCGAATAGGTACCACCACCACCAGAAGGGAAATTACTGCAGGTGTCCCCCAAGGGTCGGTGGTGTGCCCTCTTTTTTTTAATATATACACCTCACACATCTTAGGAGCCTCATACCACTGTAGTTGAAGAATCATGGGACCTACCGACGACCAAAGAAAACGAGCCATTATTCTTCAACGCCACCTGGCTCACTCTCATTAACCAAGGAGTGACCTCTCCTTCGGTTCGGAATTAATCAAAATTAAAATTAAAGGTGGTCAATTTTGGAAAGTCAATGATCCAGGACATCTTAATATATATATATATATATATATATATATATATATATATATATATATATATATATATTATATACCCAAACAATAATTTAACCATTATTTCAAAGAATTGTTTTATATTTAATTTTTAAACCTTATAAATCCGACGGTTTTACATTCGTTTATATAAATGATATTAGTAATAAAACATTAAATATACAATTATTGCAAGTTTGTGTTTTAATATTTTGTGTGTTAGTCGGACCAGCTGACTAAGACTAGGATTATGATCTCCGAAGTAGTAAATAATAAACATAATAAATAATTTCTTCGAATCATATAGCTTATATTAATAGACTCCTCTATGAAATGCTATAGGCATTACAGGCGAAGATAGCGTAAGCAAACTTTCAGATTTAAATTTACGGTCTGGCGAAGAAAACAATTCGTCTCCCCCCCCCCTTCTAAAGGGTTGCCAAAAGACCTATCCGTTTTCGAGTAAGTGATGGATGTATTTTTTACGGCTTCCCGTCCGTCTGAATTGTATGTTTTGACGTGCGACTCTTTATCTTTGCCGTTCCGCTACACTTTTCTCAGACGCCAGTACTCTCTTTTGAGGAAAAATACTAGTAATGCTCCCCTGTACTTTCATGGGGAAATCAGACTTCATGACTATTCAGATAATGTACCCGGTAAAGGGATGATGATATGTATCAAGGGATGTTATTCTTCATTTGCCTAAAACAGTTTTACAGAATATTACAATTATAGAACAGCTTTATTGTTTCCACCCCTGGTAATTTTTTCTTTATTGAAATAGCGCTTATTATCTCTACAACAAACAAAATAAAAAGTAACATGATAAAAAAGCATTTACCTGCGCATATGGAGACCAACTAATTATAATTATTACACGTAGCAATGCCCACAGTCATTAAGTCAAATATAAAATATAATCCACTATTAGTGCTGAATTGTACATACTTTAAAATTGTCCTTCGATTCTACTGCAATAAAAAAATCTAAAATACAACATGTATGCAGTAAATAATTAAAATTAGAAAAAATATATAAAATTGAAATTAATTAACATGTTATATTGGTACAACAAATTAAAATTATTGCTTCCCCATTCCACCTAATGGTGTAAAAGCGTGAAGTATATTGAAAAGGTCAGTCCTGTTAATAAATATACATTTTTTTGTTGTACAAACTATCTATTTTATGGCGGTTGTACCATTCTTCGAGCAGCCCAACAAATTCGGACATAGCAACATATTTTCTGATTTCGAAAGAATAGGAAAAATAATTTTATTTTTAAACTTCGATGTTCTATTTTATACGGTAATTGAGAATGGTGGTATAGCCACCAAAATGCATTTGTGCCATTGTAGAATAAATTGTGGGTGGAACAGACAGAGGTATATTTATTACTGTTAATAGCCCACAACCAGCCTTCCAGTATTAATAATCAGTCTTCGAGTTAAATAATAAAAAAATATTTGTGATTTGCAAAATAATCAGTTAATAAAGTAGTAATAATAATAAGAAAATATATATTATAAATATATTGTTTTAGTCTTTATGTCATACTAAAACTATTTGTTGCATCTAATTAGTTCCAAGCATGAGTTAAATTTACTCAATGAATTGAAAGTATTTAATTATTTCTATTCCATAATTCCATAAGATGCTTGAGGAGGGAAAACACGAACTTGTTTGTAATGTGCATTAATTATAAATATGCATATTAGAAACACACGAAGCACAACAATCGATATCTTCTTGAATTCTACTTTGTGAAATATATCATTTATATTTCACCTTCTTTATATAATATTACATGATATTATACTATATCAAATTTCTCCCAACGCATTTATTTTCTTATTTCTTATTCTTATTTGTTTTATTTTATCTTATTTCATTTGCTAAGGTCCCAAACAATATCTTTCCATCGTCTGAGCTCTTTTTAATTTTCATGATTGCAGTTTTCAATCATATCCAAGCTCCATCTCAACCACAATGAAGTTATTCTCAAACAAAGTGAGTGGTGACTTATAACAATATCATTACAATGCGGATTCTTCGAAATAAAAGAAAAGAGAAGAGATTTAGTTATGAAAAAATGAACTTGGCCAGGATTTAAAAACTGAGTTTAATATTATTCTTTGAAAAAATCAGATAGACCTATCTAATCAAAATTACAACTTGACAATGAGAATCTACTCACATGTTGTGAAGGGTAAAGACTCCCGAGAGGCGAAGATACTGTCGGATGTCGTTTCTACCTCAGTGCCTTGTTCGTACTTCGCCTTGTTATCAACTTGACAATAGCATGTTACAACCTTTGTTCTCCACTTTTGATTGTCATCGAGGAATACAGTTCAGTTACAACTGTGTTCTTTAACAATTAGTATTGAACAGACAACTTAACTGCTTTCCTAAAAGACACTTTCTAAAAGACTCATAATTTTATTAACTCATGGTGCAACATACGAAACAACCCTAGTAGATATTCAAAACATACAGAAGCGAAGTTCCTGAGTAGTTTCGATTATCTGACACCTTTTTCTTTTTATGTTTATCGGAATCATTTTCGTACTCTAATGTTACTACACGGATAACCATGTTGTCGGTGACCTTAATCAGTTGAGTTCACCGCCAAAATTTTAAAATAGTTCCAAAATTTCTGAAAGTCGGCGTATTATACAAAATCGATCGCAAAAAGAAAGTGGATTACGCTGTATATTTACGACATAGTGTTAATTATGCGTAAAGAATTAAATTTAATAAAAGTCAGATCTTCTTTAAGATTTTTCGATTAGCCATTAAGAAGCTATTCAATACGTACAGTTCTAATTGTATATCCTATTGTTAAGTACTCATTAAATAATTTAACGTGAAATTAACTCAAACCATATGCATACACTGTCACTAATTATAATTGATTTATTTGTTAAGTATTTGCATTCTAAACATTGAAAAACTTTAAATCACATGACAACGAATTACCTCAAGGTTATTCGTGTAAAATAATTTGATAGGACAAATGCCAATCTTAGTTCATACAATTTACTACCATCCACTTATTCAACTCCACTTTCTTGTTCTGTACAGACCAAATGCTAATTCCTATAATTGTTATAAAACAATTAAAGGTGATACTAACAGGACAGCGCCTAGAAATTCCATACGTGATAACTTCGCTAAGCCCGCATAACTTAACAGACGTGATGGTGGGGTATAGCTGTGACGCCGGCTTCTTTACAATTGCAGGAAAATATATATTGGCTAAAATAATCTAGATAGTATATATCTTAGAGGTAAACTAAAGAAATGAAATTACTTTTTTCATAGGATTTGAAAAGTCATTTTGAAAAAAAAACTTCTAAATTAGAAACAATTACATAATAAACCATAAATACTCAGAATACTGAGAATTCTTCACTGGGCAGCTTTTGAGGAAGTTTCTCGTGACACAAGCTTTATAAAAATAATACCTTCACAAAAATCATTAACAATTCGATATTGAGCCTGTTTGACTTTTATTTGCAGAGTTTCACATCCTTTTCAATCGTCATTCTTTTCTTAGCTGAAATCTCGTATTTCCTGTGATGAAAAACACACTCTTCTATTTCATTTTCGAACTAAGGGCATAACAAAATTTTTATTGAATGCTTGACTTGTTAGTATCACTGTTAATTTTAACCAATCAAGATACTTTTTTTGCAGTCAGCCGGCATTAAAGGTACTTTGTAGCTTTAATAATACATTATCTGATACTGTTCACTCAAAATGAACTTATCTAAAACGGTTTAGAACCAAAAAAAAACCTATAACAAAAACTGATCATTCGATCCTACATTCCATTGCTTTATTCATACATACGGATTTACTTTGTGCAACATCAAATTATGCGAGCTGTATAGTTTCCGTGCACACCTGAGTAAATTTCATTAACTTGCTTTCAGACGGGAATGAACACTGTAGTACTATCGACCAGATCGGCAAGCAAGTAATAAACTGCCAGTATGGCTAACACAAACTTACTAAGTACACTCAGTGGTGGCAGTTAATGGCTACCTCCGCACACACATTGAAATTGAAGTACCTACGATTTTACACCGATATTAACTTGCCCGAGGGTAGTTTCCACAAAACGGTCCTGGCTTTAAAAAAAACAGCTTTGAATAACCTCAACTACGGAAACATTTGATACATGGATCAGTTAGTTTTTCAAGTCGATTATGAACTAAATAGCTGTTTTAAATGTATATATCAATGAATATAAGTTAATGTTTATCGGCTTTTGAATTAAAAAAAAAAGGAAAAAAGGTACAGAGAAACCACACGCATGAAAGTTAGAACTAGACTGTTTATTTCGAGTCTATAGCCCTGTATATTTACATTCGGGATGTTTACATCCCGACGTTCGGGGATTAAGGTTGAATACTGATGCTGCCCGGAGCTTAACTTATATATATATAAAATTGAATGAGAAACATAAAGAGATTCAGGGCAAAGCCTCCTCGTCTAAAAATATATTCAATGAAAATCAAAAATACTTCAGTTTGTTTCTTGGTCGTTGAAAAAAATAAATTCTAAGCAGATAGAAAAAAAAATTTCCAAAACATAAGAATGAGTATCTACCAATAACCTTCGCCATACTGAAATAACTAAAATGCTCGACGACTTAACCCACAATGAGAGAACATTTTACTATTTCTCTAACGTCATATTTTAACAAAAAAATAACTTGGAAAATCCATTACAACCAGAGATTGGCAACTACAGTCAAGCGTCACTCACTAAAATTGTGTTTAATTTTAAATTAAATTTAAATTTTGTGTTTTATTTGGGTAGCGGATGATCTAAGTAATAAAACCGGTTAAAAATATTTTCTCTACCCGAAAAATTGTTGATTATGTGAAGCAATCGTGAACAAGTACGCATTCGTAAATAAAAATCTTTGATACTGACGACATTAAAGATTAATTTAATTTTAATATGAGAATATAAATATCTACTATGTTTATATGTAAATATTTTCATGTAATTTGTAAAAAAGTTTTTTTGTAACTGATTTATTTTTTCTGCTATTTGAAAATTTTCTTAATACGTTATTGTGGTGTAACTGTACAAGATAAAAGAAAAGTATTACCAAATCATGTAACACAAGTAATGTGAAAGAAAAATTTAAATAAAGTATTATTTATCTTTGAATACATTTGCGTTATTTTTTTTTGAAGTGTCTTCAATCATGCAGAAAAGAACATCAAACTGTCAAAGCCTTTTGAGCAGTGACTTCCGCATTACTGAGAAGTCGGGAAAATAAGGATGAAATAAATGATATGAGGGCGACTATTTTCATGTTTAGCTGGTATTAAATGTAACCTACACAAAATTGGATCATTTCTACGGCCACTATGGTGGAACATACAAGGACCATCAGACAGCCAATAGACGATGCCTGTTTTAAAACTTCCTTCAGGGATGAATTCAGGAAAACAAATGTATTTATTCATTTTTAAAACATAAAAACTAAAGTAGTTTTTCCATCATGACCTGTGGTTGAGTGTGATTGGCTCTTTTTGAGCTTCGTTTATTTCAAAGAATTGAAAAAACTTACTTATTTAAACAATAGAGGAAAATCCCCTTATATTAAAATAGGTAAAAATCAATTACTGTTACAGTATAAAGTCAAAACAACGTCCCCTTACCACTCAAATTGTTTAAATTAACTGTTTCCTTAACATTAGACATTCAATAAATTCTAACAAGATCTAATTTTTACAAACGCTTAACTGTTATATTCCCCTGCTCCTACTACGATAGCAAATCAAAGTTAGAATTATCTTATCTTTTATCGGGATTCTCTCAAAAGTCGGTAGATAGGAACAATTGCGATAATTTCCTTCACTCAATGAAGTTGCAAATTATCGGCCGACTGGAAAAACTTCTATTGGCCACCAATTTTAGCATAATTATCTTTTTTTTCTACCCGCCCCCTCCAATAGAGTGGGGCCATTAGAACTTAAAATTCAACCCCCCAACTCTGAAAGGCACCCTCAAAATAAGGAGACTTTTCTTCCTTTTTTCTTTTGGAGTTCACGAGCCAGTTCAAAACTGTCCTATTCTTCTGTGGTCATCCGGGTCTGAAGGCACGACCATTTTTCATCATTTATTTATAGCTCAAATTGTATTTGTTGAAGCTTCGGTTTGATGTCATAATCGAACTGGCTTTATGTTTTATTTTTTCGTAAATGAATTTAAGCATTCTACAGCTCATATAGCAAGTATCAAAAACTGCAGTTTTACTGAGCCTACAACATATTACAGGTCGGTTATTTCTTAGATTTAAAAACACTTTTAAATTGGGGTGAATTTATTTGGTAGGCACACAATGAAAAAAAAAATAAGCTCACCCAAGTGTTAATCAGATTCATGTTCGATTATTATTATTGCCAAGCCCAATAAACGAAGAGACTCTACTTTCAGACATGTACAGCTTCTCATCTTCAGTATGTTTGTGAATTAAACGGTAGTGACCATAAAGATGTTCAAATCTGCAAAAAACATCAAAAGGAAAAAATCAACAAGCCCTATGTTATGATCTTTGCTTAAAGTATAATAACAGATATAATACGTAAAATCATCTTTAGCTTTTAATTTTTTTAAGCTGATGCTAGTTATTACATTTTATTTTTCCCCAAGGAAATAACCAATAAGGAAGCAAAAAACTCAATTTAATGTTAAAAAGAGAGTGACAAATTATTCATAAATATATATCAGTAACAAACATAAATCAGCCAATATGGATAAATGTACTTTTGGTCAAAAATTGTAATTTATTTACAAACAATTATTCAGATTTCTTGTTAAAAGAACAGTTTTGGAGACTGCCAGCTGTATGTATTTTCCTTCCCGTCTTATGTTTTTAATCGCATTTATAAATTGCACCGATGGTTGCCTAGTTAATTCACTGTGATTATAGGATAATTAGCCACCTCTGTTTTTTCTAAGCAAATACATTAACAATGGAGGAATCAACGTCCCGCTGACTATAATAATAGATGAGTTCATGGTTGGTAGGAGCTGGCCGGTAATTAGTTACAGGATCATTAGGGAAGCCTCTTGAGATCGATTAAGTTAGTCAATGAAATTGTATTTAAAATAAGAATATAGAATTTAATAATCATTAACATGACTGATGTTTGATAATTGTGTCTAGACCAAATAATTATCTTCTCATTTAGCTATTATATTATGACTAAATATGAAATATCTAATCTACCTGGTACCAGGATGTTATCTATGCGAGCTGCAATGGTGTTTGGATGTTTTGTTGTTGTCAATCTATTGTATTAGGGTAAATATCTATCCAAGATACGTCATCATGAAGTTTGGATACCATTGCAATGTTCCTCATAGAGATTGGCCTGGTCCACCAGCTCTGTTTGCGGCACAGTGGAGGTCAGAGAATTTACTGGGTGTCGGAAAAGGATTTCTTCAATTATCTTGTAACTGGGCGGAGTATCTTGTATTCTCTTCTCTGGTGGGAAATTTCCTCACAAGCTTTCTTGAAGCATAAGAGGCCTAGGTAGAAGTAGGCTTTTGGCCAATGCGTATTCCATCAACCATGCTTCGGTTGAATTACTCCCCCATGCTCAACAAGTCCTTTATCGGATTTATATGAAAAAATGCTATATTTTATAATTAATGTAAAGGTGCTATCTGGACGATGCCAGCTTATGAACATCTCCTGTTCGAATGTCCAGCCTAGGCCCGGAAAACTAACATTTCTGAAACCCTGCTTAAAGCAACTACTACGAGTAAAATAAAAAACAGGAGAAAAAAAATCCTAAAATAAATTCGTTAAGTCAAGAGAGCTGTTCAAACAAATTCTTGTTCGTTGTCCTAGACGGGCAAAGAACACCTGATAAAGTGGCGAGTAATTAATTAACAAATAAATAAATAATATGAACAAATTGTAAACAAAAATAAAGGTTTTTAGGTTAGCTCTCAAAACATAATTGTTTTAAAGACAAGCTACTGTGCTTCAAATCACTGCAGGGTTTATAAGGTGCATAATTCAGGAATTATAATCAAAGGTTCGTCGCAGTCTTTTTTAAGGGATTTTATTTTTGACCCTCCTAGAGCTGTAACTTTGCCGGCTTTTTTAATCCACTCTTACTTATGTGTAAGACAGCGTTTTTGTTCTTTCGCATCCCTATGAACATTTGTTACAAACACAGGCCAACCATAAGTCAGAAGGGACAGCCCTAATGGCTGCCCTCTCTCTCTCTCTTACCTCCGTCCTTGCCACTTACTAATGACTAGATGGTCGGGGGGAGGGTTGTTCTTCCCCCCCCTAGACCCCCTGTAATATGGAAATGCTCAGGTGGCCCCTGTCACTGCGGATGTCAGCCGAGATCTAGTGTTCACAGCCACGCTAATGCCCAACAGCTGAGAGCACAAGCCCCTATTGTGTCCTCTCAGAGCCAGCCAGTCCCAACCCTTCCATCTCGTGCAGTTTTTATCGTCGTGTTGCTTGCAAAACATTTAATGCTAGTGAT
This sequence comes from Acanthosoma haemorrhoidale, assembly GCA_930367205.1. Classification (NCBI taxonomy): domain Eukaryota; kingdom Metazoa; phylum Arthropoda; class Insecta; order Hemiptera; family Acanthosomatidae; genus Acanthosoma; species Acanthosoma haemorrhoidale. The sequence continues at coordinate 82,544,817 of OV884014.1, read as the reverse complement.
TCATAGGCATTGTAATATACACTTTACCCAATATTCTTAGTATAGATACTGACAAATAAACCTGCGATAAATTGCATCGAATTTTAATTATATATCACATACAGGTGAGGATAAATTTTGGACAAAAAGAAATCTTGAGGTTACACTCAATAAAGTTCAATTTATCGCATATAATGAATCTCATGCTTTTAATCACATTAATGGACATCTGGTTATGAGGTCTATAACCATAGTAAAATGATCTAAGGATCAAAAATCTTTTTTCAAAAATTTCTTTTGGGTAATAATAATAACACAACAAATGAGACCTTAAATTAGTTTATTAACGCTATGAATAAATCAAGCGAGAAGAGAGTGGGTGATTGTTGCTTGCAACTTATCCTACTTATCAACCAGTGAACTCACGTGCAACTCCATCACCAGTTCTTTGTGTTTAACTGGATTAAGTTCCATGTCTGTTAGTGCTGCATGTGCGGTGGGTGTACTGTTTCATGAAATCCACAACAACTCCCTATATAAATTGCACCAAAGTTTCGACAAAACCCTAAGCTATATAACCTAAGTCTAGAATGGGGGAAAAAACTAGAATTTTCGGAATTGAAAATTTAATAAAGACGTCATAGAATTCAGCCTCTACAGTTTTATCGAGCAAAATCTACCACTCAACTACTCACAAAAGGGACCATTCAGTTGTTGGCATGTTCCTGTGACGGTTGACATAATACTGTGCAGCCGTTTTTCCAGACACTGACTGTCGAGTGACCCCTCTCACGGTTATCGTGATAAAACAAACAGGGGTCGCCACACTTTGTCACCACACTGCTTTCCACCACTATATTCTCTAGAAGTAAGCTAACACCATTCAAGTTCATTTTAGTTCGGTACATTTTTATTTTATAATTTTAATATAAATTTCTCAGTGCGATTTGTTTCCCTTTTAAATATAGCGTAGCCAAGTCCATTTTTTTCATCTCAATGGTAATAAATTAGGCTCCTATTTTGAAAATTCATAAAAATTAAGTACAATTTTCATAGCCGAACTTGCAGACTTCATTTAGTTAACAATAGGGTCAGCTTGACAGTTTTTATTGGTGAATACTTGCCCGTCATCGCTTACACTTGCAATATTGGAACCATACATGGACAATGTTTTGCTCAAGCTTGTGTAATTTCTATTACAATTTATCTTAACACGTCCTAGCCAATAGATATTGCTCAGTCCCAGGTTCTTGCCCAAGATTAAATTTGCACTAATAGCAGAAACGCCTTCAAGCAACACAGATAATATTTTTAAAACTTTTCTCAATACTTCATACTTTTATATTAACAATTGATTTTAAACGATATTCAATCTTGATTAGCTTCTTAGCTAAATATTCAGAAAGGTAAAATGAGAAAGAAAAATTTTGTTTCGTACTAACGAATCTTATCATGTTCTACCAAATTACATAAATAGAGACATATTTGAAAGTAAATGGTTTCATTTTGAGTCTTGATGGTAACCAAATTGAACTTTTTCCAGATTAACATTTTTTTTTCCTGTCGCATCCAAAACTAACAAAATCAAGTTTAAAATATGTCAAATTATAGAGCATGGTTTTTCTGCCCCTGTTCGCTACAATTAATTCCTAAGTAGGGGCTGTATGAAGCTCCCATATTCACTCTCATTCTGAGAACAGTAATAACCGAACCCATTTTTCTCTCCCTTAAACCCCCAAGCCCGCTTTAGAAAAAGTGGACCATGGGGATGATCATCCCTCAGCCAGTGCTAAGGCATCAATCCCACCCCCGATGAGAGGGACACCGCACACTTACTTTATACCGGCTAATGCCACCCTGATTGATAGTAACCGATTACTTCCGTCTGTCTCGCACACGACTTAGAAGAAAATCCACTCCTGGAGAACATTCCCTTTTTTCCCTCAGGCTTTCCCGTTCAATTTAATAATCTCTGCCCCGCTGAGTGGACCCCAAGTAGTGTATAACTGCTCAGCCGATTAATCTTGAAAGAGAAAAAAGTTAAATACCTTAACCACCGTGTACTACCATGCCATCTAAGCCACATGCAGACCTTGTACTAATTTTTCATCTGCTGAATCTCGGCCCAAAGGGGATCTATGTGTCTGAACCCGAAGTGTGAAGATCATTCTGTCATTCAGGCACGTTTGTATGTGCATATATTATGATGCGTTCTACCATTAAATATTGTTTTCATCCATCATTTGGGTGACAAGAACTATTTTGCCTTCATACTTGCAATAAATGATTTAAGTAGTTTTTATTTCATTTAAAAGGTTTTTTTCCCAACTGTTTAAATAAGTTAATTTCTGAAAGTTTTGTCGTTCAAAAATAGGCGAATTACTCTCAACCCTAGAGTTATGACTCAAAAACTAGGAAAGGAATCACGACTACATAAGTCTATACGCTTCAAAAATGAGTAAACACATGTTTCAGTATGTTGGTAACATATTTTATATTCATTGATCGAAGAGAGCTTTGAAACAGGCACAGTCTTAGGGCTGTCTGTCAGAGTGTTGGCCCCTGAGGATTCTACGACACTGGGCGTAAAAATGACCCAATTTCCTGAAAGTTCCATTTAAGCCGAGCTAAACATAAAAATAGCCTCAGATCTACGTATCAGCTGACAACCTTTTCTCTGAACTCTCAATAATGTGGACGTCACTTCTCAGAATTTATTTATGATTCCACACGATGAGGTACATTTCTGTGAAAACGACGCAATAAGAATTTCAAAGATGTTTTAATCAATTTTTTTTTTAAATTCACATAACTACGTTACACATATGTAATTAATACTTTCCAACTAGTTTTCACACAAATAATAACCCACATATAATTACTTTTATATTTTTTTAATATCTAATCTTATTAACAGAAATCCAGTCAAAGTAGGGTTTAACAGAGAGTATTAACTCCGAACTACAGGGATGATTAGGACTTTTCCATGTTTTGTGCTGATATATCTATGTTAGGTGGTTTACATGGCTTTACATGCACCCGTGTCTTATAGAGCAATAGCTATAATCACCACCTGACATGGGGGTGAATCCTGGGCCCAGCGGGTTCCGGAGAGCCTGGGCTTAGCTTTCGTCCTGGCACTCCCTTGGGCTCGCATAGGTACGCTCCCCAAATGACTCTAAATACTCAAACAAGTCACGTTGATGACCTGAGGTACTTACGCCGAAAAAACACAGTCTGTAAAAATACATTAAGTACTTAAATCAAATAAAATATTTAATAACGAACCAAAAAGGATTTAGTGTGAAAATACAGTACACGTGGAATCTCGTTTTGAAGGACCATTCACTCATGTTATGAAGGGGGTATAAATAAAGATGTAGGTTAAGCTGGGGGAGATGAATCCTGCCCGGTGTAAATGGGACAGGAGGAGCAAGGAGCTGCGAGAACCCGAGCTCTGAGTGTGTGCTTACTTCGAAGTCCCGCGGGATATGAGCTCCGGGCCAATACCGACGAGAGGGTCCACTTTAATAAACAGGACTCCAGCTCCTAAGGAGTTTTCGAGCAGTTCATTTTGAATAAAGCGTCTCTTGAAGAAGCTAGAGATTTACAACACTTCCGCTACTGGTTTCTCTCACTGCTGGCATCTGCTTACGTAATGGAAAACAAGTTCATTTCAATATTATAGCAAAAAGCTTATAAGAAATCATCTTCTTTAGGCCACATTTATATATATTTTTATGATCAAATTAAATTTATTTATTAGAGTTTTATTGATTTTAAGAGTGATCATTTTCAATTCAAATCATTTAGATAGAGTGTTTATGACCTGTTCAAATACTACGCTTTAGTTATCCCCAGTAAATAACAGATTTAGGATTACTTCGGTAATTAAATTTACAATCATTAATACATTTATAGATTTCATGTTATGTTAGTTTCGGTATCAGAGTATTTGTAAAGCTGTAGAGAGCTGGGGAATCTAATGTCTAAAACTTCAAGGGTCTAATGTTGTAATAATAATAATACTAATAATCTCCAGAAAAAATCAGTGTTCGCTGTGGACAAAAGGGACTTAAAAGCTACATATAAATCCAAATTTAAATAATTCATAATTTGTCTTGGACAACATCTTTTCATTACATTATGATGCTGAGCAAAGACGGAAGACAGATTGACAGATGTAATGAATCAAGATAAAAATTTATCGGTCTGACAACTAGGCCTATGACCCTTTTTATCGCCCTCAGTATTATATCCATCTCAATCTACTGTTCCTGCTGGAATCAACCTATCGTCCAAATGAAGTCCATTTAGTAGATTTGTGGTCTTCTAGATGAGATTCAAGCCTTAGTTCTTTGATTTTTAGTTCTTCTCTAGCTAAGAGCGATTTTGGTCCAGTAGACTAGCTTACGGACGGAGTTCCAAAAGTCAAATTACAAACTTACACTAGTACTTACGGAATACGTACTGTAGTAAGTCTGTAAAGATTTAAACTACTTATCAAGTACTTTTTACCTGTGAAATACTAGACAGACCACGACTTAATCTTATAAAACTAATAATGTTTAGAGTAGAAAAATAGCTGGTATTAAAAACCATCTTTAGTAAGTGTCAGGGAAATGTTTAATCATGTATATTGATGTACTTTATAAGTTTAGTATTTCAGTCTATTTTTGTAATTTTAATTACATTTTTAAAATTCCATCCTAGCCCCGGGGTGCTGTTATTTAAAAAAGAGGCGATAGTATTATAATTTATTAGTAATATAAGGGAATTTTTTTGATAAGTGATTACGGGATAATGTTTTGAAAACATTGCGCTTTTCCAAGCACCTTCATTGTCCTTTCTCGTACGACATAAGAGCCAAATAGGTAAAATAAATAACGGAATAATTGTCTATTTGTATTGACCACTTATATTATTTGACCTGATACTAACTGCATTAGTCAATAATGTGATCACCTAATCTCGGCTGCTGACCTGTGTCAATTAATGCCCAGGAGGAATCAATAATATATTCAAGGTTATTGCGATATTCTTGTGTCTCAGGCACAAGATGTGTATATTTTGTGCTATGGAGCTAAATTACATTATCCTATATGGCAGGATGGTACATCCGGTCTGATGAGAGGGAAACAAAATACAGGAAGGTCATTTTGACTGTGCTTACTAATTACGTTTTTAATTATTATAAATCACCATCGTTTATAATTTGCCATTCCTATATTGAGATAGTTATAATTAACTAAGAAGTTAGTTATTAAAACATCACCGAATCAATTAATAATTATAAATATGTGAGCAAGAAGCTCCAAACATTATAAGCCTTTATTGACAGTGGGATATTTTTAGATGCTAACTAACAATTTATTGGATCTTCAAACTTTGTTATTAGCTCCGAAAATAAATTTTGTTGACGATGGTTTTGCGAGTATTGACCGGATTTCTTGTTTATTTATTCGAATTCAAAACTCTACAGAAACGGGTTAGAGCTAGTAATCTGGTCCGACGTGGCAAAACCTTTTTCCCTTCTCGGGCAAGATTTATAGCAAAGGATGACACGGGGGTGGTTCAGACAGCTTACAGAAGGGGTGTAATCCCAGTTAATACACAGTTCTATTAACTTTATTATATTTTTTTGCGGAAGGACGGGGGGTCCCGTTTTTTGTGACAACCCTTATTTAAATAGAAAAAATAATAAGGCTGGCATGGTGAAAGAAACCGAAAAAATTAGGGTTAGCCACAAACAACTAGATGATGAAAGTATTACGTAAAGTAGTGCCTGGAACGAAACATCTCCCTTTTTATATCAGTTGAAAAGTAATCCCAACAAGGAGTACACCTTGCACATATTTCGTTACGTTCACATCAAAATTACAAAAAAACATCCAATTTCTTTTCACAAATAATACTTTGGATAACATAATAAATTAGAATAACACATGTGAAAAAAAAACTTTTCAATGAAGACTTCACAGTCTCTCTAATTGTTTATATCTATTTTAACATAATAATGATATCAGTTGACGTTTCGCCTGTTCATATCTACAAATCAAACACATTACATGTAAAACAACATGAAAATATTAAGTTTCTTATGAATACAAAATATTGAATAACAAAATTGACAACAATCCAAAGAATAAAACATCAGACATATGATTTAATTTTTCTCGATTGTTTGATATTTTTCTACCGTTACATACCTCCTCCAAAGTTTAGTGAAAATTTAAAACAGGTAACTAGATATTACTAGTGTTTGTCAAAAGTATGCCCTTTTAATTGACTATGGCCAGCCCTCTTAACCAGCTACCATTTTACAAAAATAAGGTTTTTATGTCTTCTTGACCAAAACCTTCTGTTTTTTCAACAGAAACACATTAAGTCTCAGATGAGTCTATTTACAATACACATATTACATATACCATAGTCATATTACATTGAAAGGTAACTTCGGTAATTATAATAATCACTCACAAACTCCATAATCATTTATAGAAATATATATATTTTTTTTATTATTTCAATGATAAGAACATTTCTGTCAACCAAATTCAACTTAAAAACTATAAGCCCTTCTTAGAAAAATTTGTTTTTTCACACTCTTTTATTTTAAATAAAATTATCACTTTAATTCTTAAATTTACGTTAAAAGTAAACCTTTTAGATACAAATCAGTTCTGAAACCAATCTTTTAAAAATGTATTCATAGTGATACATAGCATTTCTTTTCACTTTTTAGGTCAATTTGACAATTTCAACGACAAGTATATAATTAATCTTATAAATATAATTAACAGGAAAAAAAATGAGATTCATTGTACCTCAAGCAAAGTATCCGTATCCAAATTATAAATTAACTCATAGGCTAAGATTTTATTGACAGAACATAAACGTCTATATGTTTCAAAATATAAACCATTTAGAACAAAAAAATGACATTTCCTCGTACTTTTCCAAGTTATTAATGATACCCTATTTAATCCTTGCACAAAAAAAAACTTCAAGAGGTTGAGAATACTTATACAAATAGTTATTGATTAAATAATGTATTCCCTCACCACTACCACAGAAATCGCAATTATAAAATAATCGCCAACAGCTCTTCCGACCGTAAGTGAAGACTGAAACGAGCATTAATCAGTTTCAGAGTACTATTTAAAAGCCCATTTAAGCCAAAATCCCATTATTTAAGTCCCATTATTCCCGAGTAAGGAGAACTTTGAGAATTGAATTATAATTCGAACAAGTCCGATTTGGCTCCTATGTCCTTTGAGAAAGCACAATGAAGCTTGGGAAGCCGCTTTGTTTTCAAACCGCCATCAAGTTATCACTTATCAATATTTTCTAATATCTATTATTCAAGAGAAATTATAATCTTAAATAATATTAAATAAATGTAATAGTAAGACATCGATAGTTTTTTTATCTGAGATCACCCAGCTGTTAAGTTGTATTAGATTTCCTTTGCATTCTCTCAACTCCGATTCCAGGTATCGAGTTTGAAACAGGTCATAAAAATTGCAAACGAGTAATCGACTTTTCCAGAGATGCGGACAATAATTCAACTATTGTTGTCTTTTTGTTCCTCCTTGTCCTGTAATTACTTGTGTATGCTTGTAATTTGACAATGGTAATGTCCATTAATGACGCGATGTCATAATGTAATGAAAAGATGTTGACTAAGTCAAAATATATCGTTAGTTAAGATGTATTTTAGTGTAGATTGTATGTTATCTTTTTGTTCTTAGAGCAATGACCCTACCTGATATTTATCAAAAGTAATTATTATTGAAGATCAGACCCTTGACGTTTTAAATATTAGATTACGCACCCTTATATAGCATTCCACAAACTTTAACTCCAAATATGACAGGCAAGGAATTAACAAGTTTATTAGGGCTTGTAAATTTAAATAATGCTTCAGACTTATTGAATTTTCGTTGGACTGGGTTCAATCGGTCATTATAGGTCAATTATAATGCCCAGCAAGACTTTGCAACGAGCTTTTGGTATTGAAGTACGCCATCTACTACATCAGATTGACGGACTTAGCATCCAGACTAATTTCAAAATCCCACAACAATCACTAAACTACGATGGCAATTGAAAAATAATTATGAAGCAATTTATTAATGATTCGTATTTTTTTGGAATAAATTTATAGGGCCATAACCTTTCCACACAATAATAGAGTTGGCTGATATTGGTATTTGCAGCACATTTCACATTTTTTCTATCATTAATACACGTTAACACCCAATCAAGTGTGTACGCGTTAATACGTAATTAATTGTACTCAAATTACATACATCGTCGCATAATTAAATTTGTTAGATTATATTCAGTGGAAACTTTCCAATAGAATTTTAATCCCTTTCGGAAGTGTGCCGAATTAATTAATTTAGTGATACCCATCATTTGTAACGGATACTCGAATCGATAGAACAGCCTTAAAAACAGTTAACTTAAAAATAAGAATGCACCACTTCTCTTTTGGCAGACATAAGCACAAAAACTGACCTGCAGGATGACCTGAAAATCAATTATGAACTATTCACAATGTTCATAACATGTCAAGTACGCCAAAGTGATCATTGTGAGTTTTGATTCTCATTAAAAAAAAATATTTAAGTAAACACTGAAATCTATGACTGACTAGCGGTAATATTGATTTATAAAATAAGAACAAGTTTATTGGGAGGAGTATTGTCAGGAAATCTGTTTAGCGGGATTAGCAGTCAGTGACCATTTATAGTAAGTTTGTGTTTTTTTATGTCCATTTCGAATGCAAATCCAATATTACCAACGTTAAGGGAGTGTATATCAATAAATAAATATTCAAAATAACACTTTTTTTTTTGTCAAATGATGGTTTTGTAGTCTCTCCAAATAATTGTTATTATTTTTTTTTACACGGTCCAACGTTTCGCCTATTTAGGCATCCTGAGGACTGTGCATAACATAACATTTTTACACTCGTCATTCTCATTCTTCTGACATCGTATACGGAATTGGCACACTCCAAATATGTGTCAATAAATTTTTCTATTACAAATCTTGATGAGAAAATACATTGAAATGAATTTAAATTGACGTATATACCATGAAATCAATCAATACTGTACATCATAGAAGTGTCTTTTCTCATCGGGATCTGCTAAAGAATTTTTTGTTAACTTTTACTTCCTAAATAACGAGCCTTTTTTAAGCTCTCTTGAAAGTATACAAATCATAAAGTATTTAATGTGTAATCCAATGATCTTTAAACTTGATAAAGTATTTTAAAAGTTACTCTTTTATATTTTTCAACTTGAAAAGATGGTAAACTACCTTAGCTACTAATAGATAACTCGTTGGAATATCGATAAACATCAATCTATACTTTGAAAATAAATAAGTAAGTAAATAAAGGTTTCACTCTTGTTTAGGAAAACTTAAGAGAAATCCGTCATTTTTAGCTTTCCCAGTGTACTGTTTCAGATTTAAAAATTCGATTTTCCACCGTGTTGGAAACATAAATTCGAAGAGATTCACGAAGTTAATTTTTGCAAAAACAATACAATATAAATCGCGTAATTACTACCGAAATGTGCATTAGTTATTTTGATCAATTTTTTTAGCTATTAGCGTTATTATTACGGTTTCAAAAATAAAATAAACTATTTTTTACCAACAAGTCCAAATATTTTCCGCGATAATTTTACAAGTTTTCAAGAAACTCATGCTTCGTCATGTAAAAATTGATCGATACTATTTTTTTTTCCAATTTTAGCATTTATTATTGTGTATAAATATAATTTTAAAATTACGATATTGTTTATAATCGATATAACAAATTATCAGTCGGTCGATTTTTGTTTTAATATTCTGTGATCAACTAGTAGTATTACTAACTGCCTCTTAAGCCTTGTTAAGTTTCTATTAAACAATATAGCAAAAGTATCATTCGTAAGCATACAATTTGTTAGAAAATCGGCTTGATTTCACTAAGTAGATATGTTAATTAAGTTTTCAAGAAGTTTATTTGTGGACAAGGTTTCAACGTATTATTTGCGTCTACATCAGGTTCTTGCAAAAATAAAGGAATGAAGGGAGGTTAAACGCGATTGGTAATAATTACTGAGAAGTTAGGTGCAATAAAAAAAGAAGGAGGTGAATATAAGTACAAGTAGCTGATGAATTGTTATTTTCAAGTTTAAAAAAAATATATATATATGCACCAAAGCTCATAACTTGTTATTTATTAATTAAAGTATGCTACTTTTATTTTACTAAAGGACAGAATTATGAATGACAATTAAATATAAATAATTAAACTAAACCAAAATAAACAGAAATATTTTAGAAAAAAAAAGAGTTATTTTGAACAAAATAAGTATACGTCGCGTACCCTAGTACATTAATGATCTAAATTCACAGCAATAACTATATAATAACTGCAAAAAAAAGGATTTTTTTGTTCCCCAGAGTAATAGAGATAAATGTGGGGAGTTTTTCCATTTAATCTCTCTAAAAATTATATCATTATATCTGTGTATTTTACATCTTTTTTATTATCCTTTTTCATCATCATCTATATTCTATATATATTTTATTAATTCAAACCTACCATCCACTAACCCATCAACTACCCACACATCATTTATGTACATTTCCTTTTTGTTTAGTTTCTATTGGACCCAACACTTGTTGCTAATTATTACCAGTAATGGTTAACCCTACATTCTTTTCTTGCTATCAGGACCTTGATGAAAACCAACTTCTCTTTTTTTTTTTTTTTTTTTTATCACCCAACAAACGCTGCAACTCATTTGTAAGGCATCTAGAATGCGAACTCATTCCACTGTCGAGTAAGGAAATTCAGAGGCAAACTCGAACAAACAGAACAAAAATAAAACCACACGAAACTGAGTCTATTGAGAGAAGAAGGGCTGAGGGAAATGGAGGAAATAAAGAGACGGTGAAGACAGAGTAAATAAGACGATTCGGTGAGTTTACAACAGCGTATCTGTGTGTTGGTGTGTGTGTACCTACTCGCCTGTTCGTATGCACGTGTGTGTGCCTGGGTGAGAAATGTGTTAATAGATCTACCAACCCACCCCTAGCTCTTTCTAATTCCATCCCTTCCTTCGAATTGAACAACTTATATGTCCTGAATAGCGAACCTTTTTTTAAGATTCATTCAAGCACTCTCAAATGTATACCACATACAAAGTATTTAACAAGAATTTTATTTTGACTTTGAGAGCGTTTTTCTTATATTTATAAAGCTTTTGTTACAGCGAATATTTAGTATCAGGCGCTTTCAAATATTTTAATGACAGCATCAAAAATTTTCACAAACTAAATTCATTGTTTCTTTGATGTGTATTACACAGCCTTAGGTTATCTATTAATCCAAGGTTTCAAAACTAGAACTTTCATGTCATAAAGAAGTTTGCTAATTACCATACGAATGCCCCTAAATACCGTTTTAACATAAAAAAAACTTAATAACTATCTCATCTTAAGTATCAGTGCTTTGCAATATGCTTTTTATTATTAACGATGAGTTTTCTGTTTCAAACGCATAATCACTGAGATAACCGGAAACCTCTCAATACTTAAATATATGATAATTTGTAATTTAAATTAATTTCACCAGCATGTTTTAAAACTTAATGATTTCAGGGAAAACAGTATAACACCTTTTTTCAACATTTTTAAGAGGATTAAAGTAAGATTCGCTTATATTGTTTAAACGTTAATTGTAGATATTCCAGAAAATCGTATATAATATACAAACTAAATGAGAGGGGGTTTATTCACGTACACCGAATGAAGAGTTAGACAGTTCTCCAAACAAACAATTGTTTGTATCCATGACCACCTAATATTTTTCTAAAGCAGATTCCAGTTTGAACCCGAAGATATTGCATGACTTTTATAGTTGGCATTTGTTTCTCTACTGCATCATTATCCAACATGAGTGAGTAGATTTCATTTAACCTCCAGGCGGAGGATGGAGAGAAGAACAGAATGCTGGCCAGTAACATCAACACATTATCTGACATGAAATTACCACTTTTATCAATGCATCTAATTCCAAGTAAGTCTACCTAAACTTCAAGTCAACCTTGGCTTCATTCATCACTTCAGATTCATCTTTTCTTCAGTCACTCTATAAATCCATTTATTTTTATCATGCCTGAAGACATTGAGTTGTAACTTACATATAACCTTCCTGTCATTAATCATGTACTTTCCAGCATTATATTTCGTTATCAACTTGTATCTCAGTGTTTTTCTTCATTTCTTCCAATTACAGTTCACTTAACCATTAATATACAGTCTACTCAATCATTATTGTCAGTTCTCATATTTCACATAACTTACCTTCACCTAAAACTCACTTTTTAGATCTTTGGGTAACATTTAGCTCTGAATTACCGAGAACTAACAGATGAGATACATGAATACATGTTTGGAAGTCATTCGTTCTTTTTTGGTATTTGCTGATAATGAAATGAGAGTTATTTGAAAATCACAGTTCATCATAGCTTATTTTAAGTTTTATAAAAAACAAACAATACATGATGCTTCTTAATTTGCCAAGCCTACATTTTTTAACTCAATTCTGAGAGAGACAATTTCTTTATTGCATTTTCTGTGCGAGGGCTCGTTTCATATTGTTTATATATGCTAGAGCGAGTAAAACTAAAATATAACCAATACGTAAAAACTAAAATCACTGATTTGTATGTAAGAAAACCGGAACAAAAAATCTATAACAAAACTTTTCTAGTGGCCCTTAAGGATAGAATGAATGTATTTACGTTTCTTCGTCCTAGTTGAAACCTTACGCACAACACTTTATGCTAAATTGTTGTTGCAACTCTTGGAATTATCAAGAAGTCTTTAGTCCGTTTTGTTAATAATTTATAAATAAAGTCAATAGAAGATGTATTATGTAATCGGATAGGAGGCCTAGGTGAAATTGTAATTACTCTTACAAATTTATTCTGTATTCTCTACAGTTTAAGGAAATCACTGGTACAGATCCATACTCCAGAATGGCGAGGCTCTCAGCTCTATTGGTTATCCAAAGTAGCAATGCTGCAGAAGGCGATGGAATCCTTTCACCCCCATTCGACCATTAAATTGACGATTTGGAAAATATATACTTATCCCAAATCATGCACAAATGACAAATTTTCTAACCGAGCGATCATACAAGGCCTCTTTGAGGGATAGCAACCTAAGACCGGGTCACAATGGGATCCAAGAGGCTTAGGCACTAGTATTCTAATTGCTCGGATAAACCTTCCCTATAATCTCCCTTCTCAGGCAGGATTGAGTCTCGTCCTTCATCCACCTTGATATTTCACTTTTAGACCTTTCTTCCGGGATAATCCTTCTCTTTTTTTTTTCCACTTAAATTTCGATAATAGCTTTTCTAAGTAGCTCTTCATTAACAGGATCCTTTGTGGACTGTGGTAATATTTTCCTTAAGTTTCACTCCACCCTATCATTCAATTCTAATTTGCGTACTAGATATCTGTCATAAACACATCGCCTGATCTGAAGTATTACTAGACTGAGTAAATACTATTAGTTATCTGGGATGGTAGAATAGAACTGTCAATTAGTAACAGGGTCCTGAAAGCAAATAGAGTGTGCTGTCAAATCAATAACACCTTTATTAGTAATATTCCTGTTGAAATGTATGGATCTGAACATCGGATTGCTTTAGAGAAATACTTTTTTCAGATTAGCATCAGATGAGATGAAATTGCATTGAGAGCACAAATTTATGCATGAGTTAGGCCTGTAAACACAAACTGAGGACATGACGCTTAAATTGTGGCCACATGCACCATTTTGATTTTAACCTCCCAGCATGTTAAAAGTGCAAGTATTATGAACATTACAGAATGGAAAAACAATATTCCATGACGGAAGAAATCGGTTAACATAAGTCTGTAAGTACAAGAACCTATATCCAATTGTCAGCTTCTTATGTTTAGCAAATTAAAATCCAAGTAGATATATCAGTTTTGTTTTCAAAAGGTTTGAAAAAAAATTATTTATCGACCTCCACCCATCAATTGAATGACGCGTTTGCTTGTTACTGCGTAACAAACAGATTTTAATTGAAATGGAACCGTTAAAACGACCGCCGTTTCTGACTTCAAGGAACATTCCTGCCAAATTTTAATAAAATCGAATGAACGTTTGGTCGTAATCGCATCTGAAAATCACTTATTTACTAATGATTCTGATTGAGGATGATATTTGCAGTTTACAGGTAATTTTCACTAAAATTGTTGATGTAACATTTCTTGGCGTGTAGTGGGAGTCATTAAATATTTTTTACGAATCTTGTAGAAAATTAAGTCCTCTATAAGATTGATTATTATGCATTGTGTACTAAACTGCACAAAAAATGTTGTTAGGGTGAAACCATTGATGTACCTAACTTTTTGCTAACCAGTCAAAGCTACTCCACCTTTTGTAAACCAATCCCTTTTTTTAGCTATGTCGGGTCGTCATGAGGGGGGTTCCTGGTTACCCCAGCCCTGGTGATAAAGTGAGGGTTGTTTGAGCTTACAACCTGAACAATCGTTTCATGACGGCTTTACTATCTGACTCCATTTTTGTATAATCTGATAATCTGAGGGTAGGGGAATTCCGTCCGGATCCCAAAGGCGAGTGTGAACCGGAGAGAGAGACAGACTGAATTGTCGCGGGAGACACTGCTTGGTAAGTTTGCAGGGTAACGACCACCGTTGTCCACTAGGGAGAGGTCTCTCCCAAGGTGGTGCTAGATTTAGCGAGACGAAGGCAGAGGTTCCCACTAGGAAGGTGTGGGGTCTGACAACGCCGGACTAAAACGTAGCGAGGTGAGGAGAGGAAGAGAGGCAGAGGTTTTTTATAAAGAAGCAGCAGTTTCAGAGTTTCAAACAGGACCCAATATACAGGACCCAAATCGTCGGGCTTAAATATCCAGTTGCCTTGCCAATAGCCAATAAGCATCGCTAATGAAGTACCCAATGATGTGGCTTTCGTTTGTTCCCTGACACAGCCTGTAAGGGTCTCCCGGCGGTTTGGGCCTTATACCTGACTGACAGCTGGTATCCCAGCTCATATAACTAATTGGCCCTGGCAGCATGTTTTGTTTAACATATTTACAAAAGTTTTATATTTGGGTAATGTTATTTACATTTGTTTACAATATATGTACAATAGAGTATAGGGGGATTTCTCTTATGTAGTTAGCGGTCGCTACAAGCTAGTTCTAATCGGCTATAAAGGATGGTTCAGAGTAGCAAAGCGCGATGAAGAGTATGTTACAGATTGCACCGAAACAGCATTAGTTCGGTTCTATACCAGGTAATAAGATTTTGTCGTGTTGCCACACTTGGATACATTCCAACTCAAAGGAAATGGTGAAACGTTCCTTAAGTTAGTGTGCATAAATATTCCATATACCTGATCATATAAACAAGTTGAAAATGTTTATTAGTTACTCTCTTTCATGAATTTCGCAGTGTTTGTACTTTTAAAAGCTTCGAATGGAGACAATGTTAATTTTAAATATTGAAACAATATGAAAAAAAAACATGCAGAGAAACCTCACAATCATCTCATTGTTCAGCGAGTTGATTATTTTAAACCCACTATAGAGTCAACCGACCCAAAAGACAAAAGAATCATTTCAATCGTTCATGGTCCATAAATAAAAAAAAACGGAGCAGACAAAATAACAAACATTGTGAACTACACGAGCCGCGCTGGTGTTTTGTTTTGTTGATCAACAGAATAACCATTAATGGGTACTGTACAATTTATTTATTTACGCCATCACGCGCCCTCATTCAGCTTAACAAAGCTAGTGTATATACAAAATAAAACAATACACAAAGAAATATTTAATTAAAAAAATAAGATACAACTTGTTTGTGGTTAATGTTAAAATCTGAAACTCTAAGGTAAATAATCGTCTTTAATTTGTTTCTGTACTTTAAGTTGTTATAATACTGTAAAATGGCTGTAACATGTTCAATTCAGCAGTAAAATTGATTGATTTTATTTGTATATTGATTGATTAAACTTGCCAAACAATTCAAAAGAAAATTAGAACTAATGACACGGAAAAAATGGAACGAAGAATGTGAAAGACTGAGCTTAAATTGTTGGTGAGCTTTAATCAACGCAACACACCATAGAAAACTCCAATGTCACTATCGAGAAGAGGCAGCAGGGTGTCACCGAGACTTAGGATTTGCCACGCCAAGGACGTATCTACAACTCCATGCCGATCTACATGTATCGTGTGATAACATCCAACTCACAGTCAAAAATGAGTTCACATGCCAAAAATGCATGAAGGAACAGAGGAATAACGATAAAAACTATAAGCCTATTTTGTCAAGCGATCCAAACAACGAACACCATTCATTTCCAAAACGAGATCAAGATCATCAATGATTTATGAATCAAAGAGTCGTCGTCAATAACCATTATAGTTGAATATAACAAATTAAAACATAAAAGTAAATAATCTGTGGTCAAACGACAAGACCCCCCTGGTAATATAAATTTAACTAATATTAAATAATGTGATTATATAAATTGGCGATTACCAGCATTAATCTAATCAGCTGTTTCCCTGGGTAAGATGGAACCTTTCAACCTAATAGGATATAGTGTGGTAATCTGTCAAGCCAAGTGAAAAAATAGAAAGTATATTGCAAAGTTGATATTGTAAAATGAAAAGCATTGATAATATATTTCTAAGGAGGTTACTTAAACTTAATTATGTATGTCAAACGTTTAATATGTGTAAGAAAAATTTTAGTTTATTTTGGCTTTTAGTTACAAATAGAAGTTAAAAGAAAATGTCTCGATTTAAATGGATTCAACGCAGAGAAAAACTTTGGGATCCTTTATGACTTTCATGTTATTGATTTCACATCAGGGAACAATAAAGCTTGGCCGTTCCTTCAGAACAGCTTGGTCAAGGAACAAAGCGCTGCCTTACAAAACCCTGATGTTTGTGAGGTTCACTTTCGGCTTTTATGGGTCATTCTCGTAAAAAGTAACAGCCTTAGAAGCAATAAAGGAGATGAAACTGAAGAGAGTTTACAAGTAAGTCTGGCAGCCGAGAAGCCATAGGGCTTGCTACACATGTGTAAATGTTTTTAAAGTTTGTAGCATTCACAGCTGCTTGGTGTAATAGCACTCAATAAAACAAGCGTACTAAGCAATTATTTGCTCAGGATTCCAGAAGCTTCCACTTTATGTGATTACATTAAATCCGTTTATCAGTTATTTAACTTTATATACAATAAACAATGTATCATAGTTAGAGAAAATATAAGACGCGCCATGTGCGATTTTTATAATATATACTTCCTTACAGATTCTAAATATTAATAATTGCACACTTCTCTCTGTTAACACGAATATCTCAAATAAACCTTCCAATATAATCTAAATATTTGAAATCCAAATATATAAAAATTAGGAGATTTCGAAAAAACAAAATTATTTGCTAGTAATGTTTTTCATTACTCATAAATATTATAAACTCAAATCCAATATTACTGAAACTTTTCAATACATAAAGTTTATTTAAATATACTAATAATTGTACAATAGCAGCTAAACTAAATAATAGTTCTTGGTATAACATTGGTGGCGCGGGGATGGAGTGGGGTACTACACTGATGGGGTATACCACAGAGCGTAAATAAAATTGGTGTGGTCTAGTCTTCAAGCTAATTTCACTGTCCTCTCAAGTCACAGGGATCGAAATGTGCGCTTCCGCGCAACGCTTCTTTTTCGGGAGATCTCGGAAAATAATTAAAGTGATTATCATCGACGTATAACATCTGTAATATTGCGCCGTTGCAAGTTATATGTGGCTGCGAGGCATACAGAACGCTGAAGTCCAGGACAGAACAACGTCGTCAGCCAGAAGAGAAAAAACTTGCAGCAAGAAGCGGCCCAGCCAGAAATTTGAGGCCTTTTGTCTCTTTTGCCGATGCCGTTTGTAACAGAGAGCAGTCACAGGGACCGCCCACTCCCTGTCCGCAAGATCACCTTTCCCAGCATTCCATTCATCCCGTTAACCCTCAAGCTCAATCCCATCCTCAACCACACATCTCGCATATTCCTCCACCTTCAAGTTCTTCGGATCTCACTAGCCTATTAACCTCATTCCTTACAGAGTTCAGAACCCTAATTACCCCTCTCATTTCCCTTCTTACAAATCTTGTCTCCTACCTTATCCCCGTTAAACAAAATCCATAAGTGGATCCTTCCGACTCCTTATCCATTCTCCTTTGGAATGCGAATGGTGTTCGCACCCACACTAACGAACTGACAGCACTACTCCACGACAAGAACATCGACGTAGCTCTCATTACTGAAACAAGACTAATGAGTAAACGACCATTTACTGTTCGACAGTACAAGACTTATCGAACTGATCACCCAGATGGAACAGCTCATGCAGGTACCGCTGTCATTGTCCATAACTCCATATCCCACCACATAGTTTCTCTGGTAGCACATGATTTCCTTCAATCCACTGCAGTGTCAATCACCACCTTCACTTTTCCCCTTACACTAGCATCAGTGTACTGCCCTCCCAATAATTCAATTTCCGACTCCCAATTTATTATTTTATCCTCAATTTATCCCTCATCTCCTTTCTAGAGTCCATCGGACATCGTTTCCTTGTGGGTGGGGACTTCAATGCGAAGCACCAACACTGGGGGTCAAGATCCACTAATACACGAGGACGTGCTTTGCTGTCTGTACTCACACGGAAACATTGCTCCACTATCACTCCTGACACAGCCACCTATTGGCCATCTGATCTCAACCGAAATCCTGATCTCCTTGACTTCTTTTTTTACAATAGTTTAGGAACACTTAACTATTCACTCACGCGCCTCGATGACCTCTCCTCTGATCATAGTCCTTTATTATTAACCATTTCCCTAAGACCAATTCACAAACTGCCTCCTCCTTCATTTATTAGGGGCCCAGTTGACTGGGACCACTTCCGCCAGCTTCTTACAGAGTCCGTAAACCTCAAATTGTCCCTGAAAACATCCCAAGACCTAGACGATGCAGTGCATTCTTTCACTACTCTGGTCCAGAGGTCGGCTTGGGAGGCATCGTCACCCAAAAATCCATAATCATAATTGTTTACCTCAGCATCTCAAAGACCTAATCCAATCCAAACGCCGCTCCAGAAAAGTGTGGCAAAGATCCCGGCATCCTGCTGATCGCCGCTCGTACAATCAGTAATGCCGATTGGTAAAGCGGCGATTGGCATCCTTCCGTTCCGATTCGTTCAATTCCTACTTCTCCTCTCTGTCTACCAGGGACAACTCCCTGTGGAATGTAACTAAGAAAATCCTAAAGTATCAACCTGTTTCACATCCACTCCGTCGTGATGATGGGTCCTGGGCGGCTTTGGATAGGAATAGGTCGGAAGAATTTGCTCTGCATCTCACCCATACTTTCACACCTAACCTTTCTCATCAAAGCCATACTCACAGCACAACTGTGGAAGATTTCCTCACTTCACCTATTCCTCTCTCTCTTCCACCAAAAGCCGTTAATCCCTCTGAGGTCAAATACCTTCTGAAAAACTTACCTTACCGAAAATCCCCTGGATATGATCTCCTTACTCCTCAAATTCTCAAACAACTTCCTACTAAAGCCATAATCTTCCTAACCTACATATATAATTGCCTAATCCGAACGACGCACTTTCCTCTCCTCTGGAAACATTCCATTATTGTCCAATTCGCCAACCCGGTAAACCACCCAATGACGCCTCATCTTATCGTCCAATTAGCCTACTCCCTATCCTCTCAAAAACATTTGAGAAACTCCTACTAAAACGTCTACTTCCAATTGTTGAATCTAAAAACCTTTTTCCCACACACCAGTTTGGTTTCCGCCAACGACATTCCACTGCTCACCAAGGCCTTCGCGTTGTTGATCACATCTCCTCAGCCCTTGAAACCAAACAGTATTGCACTGCTGCCTTTCTCGATATAGCTCAAGCTTTTGACAGGGTTTGACACGCAGGTTTGCTCTACAAGCTCAAAAGATATTTACCACAGACCCTTTTCCTAATCCTACAGTCCTACCTTTCAAACCGCTTCTTCCAAGTCCGCTGTGGTTTAGAATACTCTTAACTACTATCCCATAAGTGCAGGAGTTCCACAGGGCAGTGTCCTGGGCCCCATCCTCTATAACCTATACACCGCTGATGTCCCCTCTACTCCCAATACCTTCTTGGCCACATTTGCAGATGACACTGCAGTCTTGTCATCCCACCCAGACCCCGACATAGCATCCCATAACCTTCAAAAACACCTTGACGAGTACGAGTATTGGTGCAATCAATGGCGGATCAAAGTTATTGAAGCAAAATGACATGATAACGGTGCTTCTTGTTGAAATTTTCGTAATTGACGTGTGTTTACACGTCGTTGACTTTGAGAACTAAATACTTTCCAAAACAATAAGTTATTACTCAACCTCCTTCACTGTTGTTATAACCATAGGCTTTTAGATATCTTAAATTACATTTTTAATATGAGAGCGTCGGACAAGCATGAGAGCGCTATAACTCACTCAACTCTCACACTCTTACGACGCCTGCTCCCCATCAGCACTCCTGTCGGCAGCCTTCTGAAACTCCATCCAACAAAACTGTTTAGTGGTTCACCCCGTTTTAATCGTGTAAGATAATGAGACCTCGATACATCTCAATATATCGAAGAGTTATCTTGAAAGTGTTTTCAACCGTCCAAAATTCCATTTAAGGCTTTAATTTTAAACTTCATATGTTCATATGTGAGTCTTCAAAGTCTATCCCAACATAGTCGTATTCAGAGAAATGTTTTGTGTTCAGATGCTCAAGTATTCTTCGAAATGAAGAATGTCACTTCTTAATGTACTCGTCGTCGTAACATATCCTTTAAGGTCAAATTTAATATGCTTTCTGCCTATTTTTACAACACATTTAATCTGTGAGCAATTGGACGTTTGTGTGTAGCCGTCAAGATTTGAAATCTCCTGCCGATGTCAAGTTGTAATCGTGAAGCCATACGTGAAACTTCAACTTTTATAAGGACTTCATGCCCATCACGGTACAAATCTTTCACCCTTTGTATGACTTGAAAATCACTGAACATCCTTGGTAGAGAAATATTTTCAATTTTCAGATATTGCCTTGGTGCCTCACTATATCGAAGGCTTAACACAGGAATACAATATTAGTTTCTCTCAAAAAGGAGCTATTCGAAGCATTAGCTTTTGCAGATGCTATACAGGTGGTCTGAAAAGTTTCCAACCTCAACATGAAAATGATAATAAAAAAATAAAAACTAGTGAAATAAAAGCTTTGTCAGGTAGGAAACTTTTCAGACCGCCCTCGTACAATGTTAAATAGTAAAATTCCAGGGCAAGTCTTAAATTATTATAAAATATTCCCTATTAAAACAAATATGTGCACTGTTTAAAATAACATTCACGTCGTAAGTTTATTCTGTTACTAACAGAGCAAATATTCACATATAAAGTAGTCGACTTGTGTCTACATTCGCCATTACTCCCAAGATATGAAGACGGTATTTTCATCCGAAAAGTTCATATCTTGGGCTACAACACCCCCGGTGCAATAACAAAATTATGATTTCCCTGGAAAAGATTATTTTTCACTAATTCTCGCAGCATATCTTTATCTAGCAATTTAAGATAAATAATCATTGGTGAGCCCAAATAGGAAGACATTTGCCCAGTATGTCAGGTCAGTACTTCAGAAAGTAGGTTCGACTGGGAGTGATACTTGTAGACCTAAGTACTCTGTTATGATCAATAATCGTAGTTCATTATTGTTGCAGCCTTAGTCTGTTTATTTGCTATTCAGGTCGCCTATCAATACCCTTGACGATGAAGTCAAGATGTCTTGAAAATCAGTCTAATGCTCGGACACTTTAATACATACTGCCTCTGACGTGGAAGAAGTGCCTCAGTGTGTGCTGTGTTTTTACTAATGAGAATTGCAGCACCCACAGCTCTAGTTTCTCTGACACATCTAAAAATGTCATACCCCCTTATTCTTAACACAACTTCTATCTTGAAGTGAAACAGTATATGTCAAGCCTCTTGGTGAAGTCAGTCTCAGTTGAGTTTGTCTAGGTTTTAAACCACCAGTATTCCAATTAAGGATTGTTAGTTGTTCGAGGAAAAACATTTTAGGGCTGAGCATTTGAGTTTGAAAATATTTGTAAAAAGCGATTTAATTGTTGACGTGAACGGTTTATTTTTACTAAAAAAAAAATAATTGGAAAAGATCTTCTGAGTTGTCAGCTGTTGTGTCGTCATGGTTACTGGGGCCAAGGGTCCGGAAATGCAGTTGGCCTTCCCTCTCTTGGCGGTCTGTTGAACGAAGCGTTAAGCGGTGGCTCAGGGTCCGTAGTTTGGCTGTCTTTTGTTTTGTCAGGGATTTTTTTAATTTAGGGGAAACTCCAAAATGGGCACTGCGTGGCCTCAATTGGCACATATTTGTGCCTCACTACGTGAAGTGCAATATTTTATAACTCTAGGTCCTATCACATATTTTGTAAGGCCTATAAGCTGACAGTTAACACTTGATAGTGACACAAATAATAGATGACACTTGATAGTGAAATTTCGCCCTAGGGTCTACCTAAACTACTGATTATATAACTTGTTCTACTGATACATTTTTTTTACCGTTTTCGTTGTTTTGAAATATCACGGCCAAAAGTAATGTTGGTTGTTTGTTTATCTAGGTTCTTTAGTCATGTGACTTTAGTTACTAGGAAGTTCGGCTGCAATTCAGTACGTTTTCGTTTGTTTCTGAGTAAAAAACTGCCCATGTCATTAGGAAGATGCATTTTTCATCAGTATTTGCATTAGTTAAATATTTGCATCATTAACATCGTAAAGGTTTGCCACTTTTCTAAAATCATTGATACTTACATTTTTTGTATAGTTTATTTGTTTCAAACGGAAATTAGACCATTAATCGTAAACCTTGAGTATTAGTTGGTAATTGTCTTCGTCGCAAATAAACAGGATTAGGGTTTAAATTTTGTGAGTACTGTTGTCCTTTGTCGAGTCAGGAGTTTGTTATTGCCATCTGGTAAGGTTTGTGTACTAAAATGTTTTTATGTACCATGATGATCGTGTATTGGTTTTTCTTACGTTTTGGCCTATCTTCTGTATCTGAAATGTTCCTAGGATTGCTATATGACAGGCCATTGTTAGGAATACTGGTATTTTCACGTATATCCATACCTTTAATACCTGAATGCCTTCTAACTGTATCCCATACTTCCAATTCTTTGTCACCGACGTCTCTTTGTTGTGTGTTAGGATTCCTAGTATCAGAGTTTTTCCTTCGGTGGAATCGTAGTTTTCATCATCCTTCTCAACGAAAGAGATAAAAGTGAACGGTTACAATGAGAATTAGCCACTTTCACAATAATTGTTCTCAGAATGCACAACAAAGTTTTAGACGCTTCCTCAGTAACCAGCGTCAAAATATTCAATTCTATTTCTGACTAATTTATGCTTATATATCATATTTAATCTTACACTCTATTTTACGTAAGTACACTTATAATTTATATTTTAAAAATTTATATAGCCTCAGCTTAAATACTACTAATAAGTTTATTTGTACTTTCTTGACAAGACCAAAAAAATATTGTCTATTTTCTCTTCTAAAATCCCTTGCAAGTGACATGCCAACATCCTCACGCAATATATTGATTTTGGAGTACCAAAGGGAATCAGTTTTCCAGTCTAAAGAATCAATTATGAGTTATTTGCCGTTTAGAATAGTTCGTTAACTCCAGGCAGCACTGGAGAATGTAAGAAACGGAATCCGGATTCCTGGAGAGAACAAATACATCAGGATTATGGGCTATTGAGTTTTTTCTAATGTCAAAATTAAGCCTTTTACATTTTTTTTTTTTAACATTGCTATTATTTAAAAGCTAAAATATTTAATTTAATTTATTGGAGTCACGATACTCACTTTCAGGTATATGAGCCATGTGTTTCCTTTTATTCTTGGTGAAAACCATCGGACTGCTGGAGAATGAAAGGTCTGTGGCGAAAATGACCCCAAATTGTTGTTGCTGAAGCGTGCTGCTGTAATTGTGGCGGCTCTAGGTACAACCTTTATCTACCCCTGCCAGTAATCACCTCAGTCGTAAGTCCTAGGCTTTGTTCGCGTTAGCAAGCCCAGACTCAACGCCTCCAGCTTATGCTTTTATATCTTTTAAGCATAATACTCTTTGAATTTTCATTTCAGCAAGGAACAGCAATAAATATTAATAAAATCATACTAGGCATACAGTCATGCTTTTGTAAACGGGGGCTCATTAGGGTTTGACCATTCATTGATAAATACATTAAAAAACGTATAAGTGTGATGTCTTAAAAACATACGTGGCTGAAGCTGGAAGTATGTCATAAATGAATTTATATTTTGATTTAAAGCAAATAATCTATCAATTATACTTTTTACCAAATCATAGAAATACGAAACTATAAAACAAATATAATCACCTTAACTAGGATAAGGTTTGATAACAGGGATAAATGGTACAACAAAGTGGTACGAGACAAGCATCTAACGATGCATACGAAGTGGGCGTAAGTTGATGTTTCACGTTGATTGCTGAACAAGCATAATTTGTACTGTTCATAGCGTGTGTTAAGGGTCCAAACTACATTGTGGCTAACAAAATGAACACACCCTCACAGTATCTTGGCAATCTAAATGAAATTTGCATACATCATAGTGATCACCGCATAAGTATAATGTAATCCCTAATGCTCAATAAATATTGACGTTACATAAAAAAATCCAAAAAAAAACCTGTGTACTAAACTGTTTTTGTATATTTAAAAATGTAATATTTTTCATCATTTAATCACGTTTTCTTTATTAAAAAATGTTAACACGTTCAATTAAAAATGTTGACCGAAAATTGATTGAGTGTAACTGAATATAACAGCCAAGTAAATTATCCCAAAAATATCTACATTCTGGAAAGTAGGGACACAGTTGTATATATTTTAAATACAAATTATAAAGAACACGATAATTTTCTCGGTATTAAAGAAAAAAGATTCAATTTAAAACTATTTTGGAAATGTATATATATATATAAGTTAATGTTTATTGAATTACAAGCTAAGAAAGGTTGGTAATAAGAACACGTAGAACGTTATAACAAGACTGCTTTATTTAGACCAAGATACCTCTATCTATAGGTATTACCTGTAAACATATACAGATAACATATGTTTGGGGATTAAGGCTGGGCACTAGCGGCGCCTGGACTTAACTCCCCCCCACCAGTTTACGAACACCCATTCGCAAACTTTGAAGTCCAACACTCGGACGTCTTAGTCCATTCAAATAATGCTCCGCTAATGTTACAAAGGAGCAAAGGCCAGCCCCGCCCGTACACAGCCTGTAATCCATCACATTAACCTCTAATCCTATAAAACGTAAAAACCAACTGTCACTTGTAAACAAAAAACATAAAAGAAAACTTTGACTTTTAAAAAAAAACAATACTTCTGTGGGAAAAATCACATAACTATAACTATTTACAATGTTCCTTGCGTGTATGCTGCGAGGACACTCCAGCTCATTCATGATCTACAACCTCCCCCCCTGGTGGAAACTTTAACTGTTCTATGTGGACATTTCGCCGCTTCTTAGGGGGTCGTATACTCTCAATTGTCACGACGTTGTGTTCCCTAATCACGACCACTTTAAATGGGCCCTCATATCGCACCAGCTCTTTGCTCCTATTTGACCCTAGTTTTTTATAGACGATAGTCCCGATTTTAAGTTCCCCCATTCGATCCCGGACTTTGAGGTTTTCCCGTTCCACTCGTCTCGCTTTGTCCCTCGTTATCCTTTCTCTGACTTTGTCGCATATTTTCCTGAAACCGACAGTATTACTCGCCATTTTCTCCGCCATTCCCTTGTCTGCTACCGTCTCTGCCCCATTTCTCCGTCTTTCGCGCAGCCCAAAGAGGATCTCGAACGGGGAGAACCCCGTCGCGGTGTGGATCGAATGATTGTAAGCGGCCACCGCCTTCGGTATTGCCTCATTTGCCGGCAGACCCTTATCCGCGTGATATACCCACAGGTGGTCACTCAGGGTGCTGTGCAATCTTTCTATCCCTCCTCTACTCTTAGGGTGCCCTGGGGTATTAAGATGCCAAGAGACATCGAGAGTCTTCATTTCTTTTCGGATGTTGGCATTGTCAAATTCTCTGCCCCCATCCGACGAGATCCGGTCTGGTACTCTGTAAAACTGGAACCAGGCATTTAATGCCAGCATTACCGCGTCTGATGACCGATCTTGCACCGGGTGCGCCATGGCCACTTTGCTAAAGCTGTCGATTGTGGTAACCCACTTATACCCCCTCCAAGTGAAGGTATCCACTTGTAAGTCACTCAACGGTGTCTCGGCGGTGGGTGATTCTTCTTGTCGCCCCCGTGGCGGATGTCTGTCATACTTCGTAGTGAGCCAAACTGCACATGCCCCTATCATTTCTTGTATGCTCTTTTTCATTCCCCACCAAAAGTACCTCCGCCGCAACGCTTGCAACGTTTCCTGAACTCCACGGTGGTTCGTTTTTCCTTGGTGATAGGCCAGCGTCACTTCCAGCTGCTGTTCTCTGTCTTTGAGTGTCTCCACCATCGACGTGCACCGAATAAATATCCTATCCACTCCAAGTTGTTCCGTTCGCCAGAGTCTACGAATTTTCTCCCAAATAGTGGCATTCCCTACAAATACATGATGGTTCTTTCCGGGTTCCGAGGCATCTTTCAATGCACGGCAAATTTGGTCGTTCCTAACCCCTGGTGGCGACCAAATCGTCGCGATTTTACTTCTCCCATAACTGTCATATGCGATCTGCAGCCGCCCTGAGGTCTTGGATTTCCAAATGATCTGCCGTCTTTTGTCGTTCACGATCCCTTCTGTTACTTCCATTTCAACAGGTCTTTCGGTGGCGGAACCTTCCTCTTCAAGGGTTTCCTCACCTTCGCTATCTCCTCGCGTACCGAGGCTTCCATCCTCCCCGGGTGTCCATTCCCGGAGAAACTGTTGGATTTCCCCGGATGGTTCCCCTTCTTCCAATGCATTCACAGTAATGGCTCTGGACAGCCAGTCTGCCACTACGTTCTCTTTCCCGGGTTTATATATGATCTCCATATTGTACTGGGACAAAAACTCTTTCCACCTCGTGACCCGCGCCGAGGACTCCTTTAACTTTCCTACCCATTGTAGGGGTCTGTGGTCGGTGTGAACACGGAATTTTCTGCCGAAGACATATGGGCGGAAATGGTCTATAGCCCAGACGATACCTAGGAGCTCTCTCTCTAGAGCACTATACCGCGCTTCCGTTTCTGTGAGCCGTCGACTAGCGTACGCCACCGGGCGCTCCCCACCGTCTCTCTCCTGCGACAACACTGCCCCCAGTGCGTATTCGCTGGCATCAGTGGTGATTGTGAAGGGATGTTGGAAATCGGGAAATGCTAATATTGGTTCCTCTTGTAAGCTAGACATACATTTCCGGATGTTCTGCTCCATGATTGGGGTAATTACCACCCTCGCTCCCTTTCGCTGTAAATTATTAATAGGCACCAGGTATGCCGCCATGTCCGGCACAAATCTTCTGTAATAATTAAGCGTCCCCAGAAGTCGACGGATCCCCTTTACATCTGTGGTCACCACCATCCTTCTAATCGCCTCGACCTTCGTAGAGTCTGGCTTAAACCCCTCCTGTGAGATGGTGTGGCCCAAAAAATTGATTTTTTTCTTCCCCAACAGAGACTTCTCCATGGACAATTTTAATCCGAATTCGCGGACTCTTTGAAATACACTTCTTAGGTGCTCAACGTGCTCGCCTCCGTTCTGCTGAAAACTAACAGATCGTCAATGTAGACCTGGCATACCGCTTCGTCTATTCCCCTCAAAAATTCATCCATTAGGCGTTGAAAGGTAATCGGGGCGTTTTTCAGTCCAAATGGCATCCTGGTAAATTGATAATGCCCCCTCTCAAATGTAAAGGCCGTTTTGTCTTGGTCGTTCGCACTCATCTTGATCTGGTGATAGCCTGCCTTTAGATCTAGGGTACTAAATATTGTCGCCCCGTTCAATCTGTCTAATATGTCCTCAAATCGGGGAATAGGATACTTCTCGTCCGTCGTGTTCTCGTTTAACTTCCGATAATCGATAACTACCCTGTATTTCTCCGTCTCGTCCCCAGGTCTATTTTTCTTCCTCACTGCCCATAGAGGACTGTTATATGGCGAAGTGCTATCAATTATAATCCCTTGCCGTTTGAGACTCTCTAGCTCCTCTCTAATATGCCTACGTAGTGCCTGCGGATATCGTCTCTCTTTCACGTATGTGACGCGTTTTTTCTTTAACTGGATCTCGTGGACCGTCTTCCCAGTAGCTCCTATTGTGTCTCCCTCTACGTAAAAAATATCCTCAAACTCCCTCTGTAGGCCTTCCCTCCAGCCCTCTATTTTATTAACCGCCCCTATCCGCGCTCTTCCGTCCCATATAGTCCCTTGACATTTATATTCCACTTTCCCCAACTTAATGTTCCATTTTTCTCCGATATTCTCCACACGCGCACCTACCTTCCCCAACATGTCGCACCCAACTATCACCTGGTACTCCCGCGGCATGTTTCCTACGATATGTATCTTTAGATCTCCCCCTTTCTTCGCCCACCTATTTAGCCCTATGACTAGCTCTCCCACTACCTCGCAAGGGCCTCCCAGGGTGATTAAACTACAATTACATACCTGAATCTGGAGTGCCCTCTCTCCGCCATACAGCCTCTCCAGCGCTCCGCGGGACATGATGGTGTTGGTGCTTCCCGTGTCCACCAGACACATCTCTCCTCCTTTGACCCTAATTATTGGCAACGCACACATCCTCTCCCGAATTGCATTACATCTCAGGATGCGGTCGCCTCTCTGCCAACACGCTCCTCAGGCTTCATAACGTTGCTCCCATCTACGTGACTCGACCTTCTGCCCTGTCTGTCTCCTGTTTCTGCTGCGCCTCGCTTCTTCTCCTTCAGTTCCCAAAGTCCCTGATGACTCATCTTCTGATGATCCACTCTCCCCATGTGTCATGCTCCGTCTCTCTCTTACTTCTTGAGTGTTTACCTCCATTGGTTCTGGTCGTTGGTATTCTCTCCTCCGGAAGATATACGGGCAATGCCTCGCGATGTGTCCTTCCTCGCCACACTCAAAACATTTTGTTCGAGGACACTGTGCCACTAAATGCCTTCCTACATCCGTGGCATTTTCTTTCTTCCCTGGGCGGGGCATACCTCGGTCTCGTTCCTCTAAATCTTCTTTCTCCCGTCGTTCCCTTGTCTCTGCCAATAACGGACGTTTCTGGTCTCCTCCAGGTTGGTTTCAGGGTCCGGGTTCTTTTGTATGCAACTCGGCTCCACTCATTGTCGACGTCTTGCACCCTCACTTCTTCCTCCTTGGCACTAGTGTCGATCATTGATTGTGCACACTCCGAGAACGAGCGCTCATCAGAGAATCCTTCCTTTCTTCCTGTCTCCTTGGCCAGTTGCACTTTTAGAATTGTGAATAAGAATCCCATTCTACCCTCCACCTCTTCTACGCTAATCGACTCTCTCATCTTCTCCGTTATCTTATCGAAACGGACTACTAACCCCGCAGCATATTGCCCGTTACTTTGTCTTGGGGACTTTGTCTCCCTAAACATTTGGAATATGTCCTCCTCGGGAGTCCATCGTCCTCCTCCGTACGCCTTCTTCAATCTCATCTTAATTAATTCCCACGGGGTTTCTTCATCTGCCTGAATTTGATTCAGTATACTTCTCTTGACCCGACATATCAGGGCCGCCTTCAACGATTCCGCGTCTCTGGGATATATTAAATTTTCTTCTGCTTTAGCTCCAATTAAAGCTGTGAGACGGTCTCCTCCTTTTAGGAAATGGTTCAGCTCACCCAGTTCCCCAGTTAATCTCTCCAGCTCCGCAACAGCCTTCCTCAGATCCTGGGTATTCATCGCTTTTACCCTCATCAGCGCGAGCGCCGTGGCATGAACTTCTGGCATAGTTCCCACTCTTCTAATATCTGCTCCCTCTACGAGATTCAAGACGGGCTGTCTCAAAACTCCTCCTTCAGTCATCTTCTCTCTTTCGCGTATAGAAGAAAAAAAAACAAAAAAAAATTACGCTCGCACTCGATAACTCTCTTTCTCCAAGGTTCACGGGTTTCGGCACCAGTTAATGTTTATTGAATTACAAGCTAAGAAAGGTTGGTAATAAGAACACGTAGAACGTTATAACAAGACTGCTTTATTTAGACCAAGATACCTCTATCTATAGGTATTACCTGTAAACATATACAGAACACATATGTTTGGGGATTAAGGCTGGGCACTAGTGGCGCCTGGACTTAACTTATATATATATATAGGATATATATTAACAGCCTAACATAATACGAGCAGAGAACGTTGAGGGAACATCACCCTCATATATGCGTAAATCGTCACAAAATATGCTGTACCAGCCTAGAGACTGTTGTCTACTACTCAACGTATTATTTTTATTAAAGAAGGCAAGCCTTGTGCATGTAAACAAGATGTAAACTAATTATTAATTCTAATTGTTAATAATTGGAAATCCTCATACGCCACAATAATAGAGACCACCTCTAAATCCTCAATAAATTCAAGTATAATGATTTTACAGGAATCTTCTAAATGTAATGCCTCAAATCAGATATGTAAATTTCGTGCTATTCTACTACCGACAATTCAAAGCGGATTTTAAATTTCTCTATGTTATATATTAGCATATTAACGACACTCTAACGTGTTTTTTTTTACGTGGAAATACACATGGAGTTTTCAAAAACATGTTTGAACATGTTCCTTTATAGCATTTATTTCCACCTCACCCCTTTTTTTGTTCTCTCCTAGGACTGGTTACAAAGAGGAAAGGTTTTCCCGATGTCGACCCTTGCTAAAGCAGTGAACTGAAAACTTGGAAAACTTTTACCTCTAACCGAAACCAATGGACTGAGTACGTGATCTTTTTCCGCAATCAACTCCCGGGGAAGCCTGCAGGTTGTCGGTGTAGTTCTTGCAGTGATTCAGGGCGTGACTTAGATGCCTGAAAGTTTGGGGCCTTCAAGCACATATTGTTTTACTTTCGTCGTCTGAGCTGATTTCAATTTCTATGAAACATAAAGGACGTTAAAGCGGTTATAGGATATGATATTGCGTTGAGACTTAGCTTCTCTGCGGCCATAAAACTTCTACAATTTCATGTCATGCCTGATTTAATATTACAGCAGACATGTTAGACATTTTCTTTTCAGATTCACATCCGTGATATTCACATTTCCTTCCTCTTGGAAGTTATTTTTACAACTTTCTGTTATAATTAATACAATATTTCACAGTGTAAAACTCGTCTAAATTGAATCACTTCCGAAAAATATTGTTATTAAGCAATCCTGAAATATGAAACTGTTCGAATTATTATATCGAAAGCGGTGAATTGATTACTTGTTCGATAGTTGTACTAGGCTTTGAAATTGTTTTGTAATTTCACGAACTAAATTTCAAACTTAAATTTCAATTGAATCGAGATTTAAGTTTGTGTGGAGGTGGACAAAAACAACCTTCAGTTGAATCGGCGCTACACTTATACCCCTCCTTCATACCTGTTCAGTCGTGCGGAATAGCCGAACATCAAAACTGGTAATGTCTAGGCGCTGTTCTATTAACGGCATAAAGACTCTTTATAAGAGTTTATTTGTTTGTTTCTTGTGGTATAACGTTTTTTTTTGTATTAATTATAAACTAAAATGTAAAAAAAAAAATAAAATAAACAGAAACTAAATCGTTAATATTTACTATAATACAATATTAATTGCATGAAGTGTTTCTTGGCTATTTAAGGAACAAGGAAAAACTATTTAAAAAGTACATAAATGTTGTAAAAAAAGAAAATACATGATGTTATTATAAAATGTTTACCACCGGACTTACAGTAATTGCATTTATGTTTTTTAATATGTCTGTTAAAACAAATACACACATATTTCACTTTTTTTATTACATATAAATCGCAGCTATATAATTCTTAGGTTGTTGTTGTTTTTTTTTCTAATTTAAGTAACTGTTTGAGTCTAATTAGGAGAAGTTAGAGAAAATAAAAACCTAGTTAAGAAATTCAGTCTTAGAAGTAATAAAAAAAAACCCTAGTAAATTGGAGCAAATTTAAAAAATCATTTTTCTTATTAATTAGAACATGTTTAGCTTTTTTTATATATTTAGTTTGGGGGGAGGTGTCTAATACACCTACAATCCAATGTAGTATATTTTTACATCCAAATACATTAAGACATTTCGATATCTCCACCATCAAAAATAGCTATAAGAAGAAACTCGATGAGCACCATTAGTAAACAACTGGTTGTTACTTTTAGATTCTATAATATAGATATTAACCTGCGAAACAGAAGCTGTGTTGTCAACTATAAAGCGGAAACAATAGATTAAAAATGCACTTTCATGTTATTAAACTTAAGTATTTTTATATTAAAAAGAACTTACAGAAACCAGTAGCCATGACCCATAGCCGAGGCGAATAAACAAGAAAAGAAAAAAAAATGTCACTTCAACAACTTTGTAAATGACCGTATCTGCATGACCAAGTGAACGAAGAAACCATCTTGCCTGTAGCAGCGGGTTTGTCAATTCCAATGACCCTAAACCACCGATAGCTTCGCTACCTGCAAAACATAAATATTTTATTCATCAGTAGATGGGTAATTGTGTTTATTTATACAAACAAAAAAAACATATAGGTATCATTAGGCCTCATAATTTTAAACTATCTGATCACAGAAAAAAAATTGTCCTCCTGTTAGGAACAAGACAATCCAATAGCAGTATTAATTAATAAATAAATTACTCTGGTCTTTAAGCAACTGTTTAAACTACAACATGCAATCGTCAACGTGCCCCCTCATCATCAATTATTATTGTTAAGTAAAATAACTTGGATATTTTCTTTATAATGTAATAGTTCTTTTTTTGCCAGAAATAAGTACGCTATATGACATCATAGTTACTCATTGTGAGACTAGGTTCCGGAATATATATATTTTCTATTCTATTCTGTTGTATGGACTTTATTGCTGTAAAGTACCATAAAACATAAAACGAAAAAGGCGCGAAATGAAATAACAAGGAGAGGAAATAGAAGTAGGAAGAGATAATGGCGGGGTAGAGCAGGAGCACTGTATATCAGAGCCTTATTTCCAGGGGCTCAGCCGGTGAAATACAGTCAGGGCAGGCATAAACCAGGCCAGTTCCTATTTCTCCTCCTCCCCGCTCCCACCTCCTCTTCTGTTTCATGATAAAATTAACGAGATGTACAGCGCGCTGCCTGGGCCGCGCGTCACGCCGTTGAAATATGGCAGTAATAGGTCAGGGTAGGTTAGTAGGTGAGCTCTAGTTCGATAGTCGGTCTGAGCAAGGCCGAATGTTTGTTGTCTGCTACGGCATGCATTCAGACAGATTTACTAAGGAAAAACGCTTCCGTACCTGAATATCGGCTTAGGCTATAAAGTAAATAATGCATTTGATCGGTTCTCTTCATTTCGTTATTCATTGATAAGGCTCGGGTTTATATGTAATAAAAGTAAAATATCATAGTAAAGTAAAGTCCACTAGTCAAAATGGTACTGAAACAACATATACTTTGTTTGTTTACAACATTTATATACACACAATACAATAGTTTTTCCTTAGAATGGTTCATTAGCAAAAAAGTCGAACATCAAGCGTATCCAATCCTTTCAATCAAAAGTCCTGAGAACAATAGTAAATACCAATTATTATGTCAGCAACAAAACCCTTCATAACGACCTTAATATACCCTACATTCTAGAACACTTTCCTTCCAAGTTTATGAAATTCCACAGTAGCCTTTCCAACCACCCTAATCCTGTAGCACAGTCATTGCACTGCGCCACTCATCCCTATAATCCTCCTCGGAGACTGAAACGGCAGTGGCCTCGTGACCTGCTATAAACGCGTGACAGCGGAGGTCCTGGCAATGGCCAGTTACTCCAATCATGTCCTGAGCGTCTGTGGCTCTCGCGCTCTTGGTCAGCCTCCACTGGCTAGTACCCGGTGACGCGGCTGACGGAGGAGCGTGGGGGACTTCCCAAGACTCCGCTTTCTCTTCGCATGTGGATTTGGAAGGTCTCTGGGCTCTCTGTAAATATTGTATGAATGAGTGAGTGAATGATGAATTGTAAATATGGTATGAATGAGAGTGTTTATCGCAATTTCTGATTGCCTTATAAAAGGCAGATTGTAATTATAGTCCAATAAAGAGTATTTATCTATCTATCTATCTATCAGAATGGTTCATTGACGTATTTATTTTCCAGTGCGATTCTTCAATCCCTTAAAACGAGAGTTGTTAATTTTATCAAAGTGGATATCGGTCCTAAATACAGCTCAGTACAAGTCTGTATTCAGAGTTTTCTCCCGTTATGTGGAACCAGTTGAAGATGCAGTTTATGGAAACCTTGACTTTTTTTCCTTGTTTTCTGTATGTTTGTCTGTACCAATATGCTGAACCACCTGGAACCGTTGGCTAGAAGAGACTGGTATATCACAGCGAACAATGTAAAATTCACGAAGGTACTTGGCAACTGGGTCTCTTGTTGCCACCGGGACTTTTGGCATTGTTCGCCGGCCACATTTTCACGTTTACTGTACAAAATCACAACTGAGTTCAAACAAGAGATCGGATTAATTTCAATTTAAAAAAATTATGTGTAACTTCTAAAGAAAAATGAAACAAAATATATTAAAATACTTATGTAAAAACATGTAATATTCTAAAAATTAAAATTTACTTAAAATGCCTTAGAAAGTGTAATGCTAGCTGGTTCAGCTGATATTTCCCTATCGGGAAATATACGAGAATATATATGAATCCAAGCCCTATTCATAATATTTTCTCATTGAATATTAGGAAAGTATTTGTGTACTTCACCTTAGTTTACAATAAAACACATGATATATATGAATTTCAACTGACTTTACACGAATAAATATCGTTGGCAGCACAAGAAATATTGTTGGCTATTTTTTTTCTTCCAAAAGATTTTTTTTTTTTTTTTTTTTTTATGAGCTATCTAGTTAGAATTTTCGGATGAGGGATAAATATAAAACATTTGGGGTGATCAGATCCTTGTACTAGGAGGACCTGCTTGAAGGTGGTGTGAGAGGAGTAAGGAGTGTGGGAAGCCTCGGTAGAGGTTGATTGTTACGGTACAGTGGTGAGAGTCCACTGGTGTTCCAAAAGATTCATTTAACATGAAGTTTTATGTCCAATTGAATATTTCAATTTATCGGAGATTAAGATATTTATAGATGGAAATGAATTGCCAAAAAATGTCTCAGGCAACTTTGGTTTGTTATTTACTAGTATATTATCGCTTAGTATTAGTTTTCTAGTTACTAATTAATAAAAAGCTTCACCTTTGTTTATTTTTTAATATAGAAAATTAATTATAATAGAATTTTATTGTGTGAGCCATTAACTAAATTAAATCTATGATATCTGTAAAAATGATCTATGAAGTTGGTTTCTGGAGTTTCATGAATATTTATTAAACAATTATGGCAGTGGGGTCAATACCACAACTAAAAATTAATAATTGGTTTCAATCTTATTATATCGCCGTCTTAAATGCATCCTTATCCACGGGGGGGGGGACTTGAAACCTAAAATAGCTTATGAATGTGTTAGTTGAGGAGTTAATTTTTTAATATAAAATAAAACTATTCAACTATAAAACAGTGAGGAGAACCCTTTAGGCTCATCTTTGTACTATCTCAGGCACGCATGGGCTCCTCAAATCAGTTGAAATACACAAACATGTAATTTGGGGGCAAATAAACACCAAATAAAAACCATCAGCCACTTTACTTAATTAGAGATTAGAGACAGATAAGCAAAATAAGACCGCCTTTCGTGCTCGGCAAAAATAGACCCATTATCATAAAACAATTTAAGATCGAAAATTCTTTAGAAGATTGCGGAATAAGAAACATGTACATTGGAGAGGGAAAGAATGGGTGCCCACTGACTAGGCTAATCCTTGTGGCAAAACCCTAGGCCTAGGAGGGTGAAGAAAGACCACACGCCGGGACGTCTAATCCGGTCAGGCCAAGAGACGGGGCTTTCCATTTAATTACAGGAAAAGTCAATTATGTTAATTGGAAAGGGCGATTAACTAACCGGACAGAAATAATATTTGAATTGGGTACCCACGGCCTCCTATAATCGGATCATTTCCAAACAGCAGTATTTGCCTTCCCCACTGCAGAGTAACTAACCTGTGCTGAATATATGAAAATAAAGCTACTTCGACAATTATAATAATATCTTTATTATCCTGGAGCAACGTCCGTGCCTTTAGAACACAATAACCCTAATCCTTGCTAAAATTTACAATAATAATAATAAAATATACAAAATATATATTAAAAATGTATAAATGCACATGAAAGACACATATTCTTCAAGAACAATACGAAGAAAATAAAACAAGAAATTACTTGAAAAAAAATAAATAAAATAGCTTCACAAATGCAGACACCCACACGCCCACACTAATTCACAATCGGGTATTCACACATTAATATGTAATAAATACCTATATAACTAGATTTACACATAAAATAATTCTAATTGTACTAATGTATAATGTAATAAAAGTCAACATTCTAACATTAATTAGTACTTAATGCAACTACTTGTCTATTTCAGATAGCAAATAACAATCCTGTTTCGGACCCATTTAATTAAGGAGTGGTACAAATAAAGAGGGTTAAGGGGTTCCAGAAGCAAATTGAGATTATGAAGAAGCAATTGTAGTTCAATGGGACATGAATAATAACAATCCACAAATAAATCCAGCTCTGGCCAACAAAAATGAAGCAATATAATATATGGGACGGAAAAAAAAAAGGGTACTCACATTATCAAAAATAGATTATTAAAAAATATCATCTAAGAATTTATTTAAATAAAAATAAGGAACAAATATTTAAAACACAATTAAATTAAAAGAGATAAACATAATGGTATTGTAAACACTCCAAAAAGGGACACCTGCATACGTTGTGAAAATCAATTTTTTTTTAAAAAAACTTTTGAGACTCTCTAACAATGTCAATATATAAGCAAATAGTGTAACAATTTTCCTATTTTGTTGCAATTTATTAATATAAAAAAAAAAACAAGTTCCATTCACTATGTTTTTAACAAAGTTGGTTTAACAAAAATGTTTTAAATGGTTAGCAGTACCTTTTTTTTTTTTAAAAAGATGTTTTCTTAGTGGTGTGAAGTGGGTCAGAAAAAATTTTGTTCGACTGGTAGAAGACAAGGTGCTCTCTCATTGCCCGCTGATTTAAAATCCTCGCCTGTTTTCATTTTGCTTTCCGGCTTTTCTCGCCCCGACCTTTGCATCGTCGATCGACTTCCACAAAGCCCCCACTTATATTAACTATTTTCACTTAATAAATCTGTACCTCGGAGGGATACAACACTATGTCCATTTTTTCCATATTGACTTTATTACCGTAAAAAAGGTTTTTTTTCATTTTATAACAACTGCATGATGTAAATAACAATAAATTCGCTATTATAAGATATAGATATTGTTTCAACATCTCAATAAATAGCTGTGCCAATAACACTTTTTGTTGAAAAAAAGTTTAAAACTCCTCTCCTGTAAAGTTATGAAAATGGACATAGTGTTGTATCCCTCCGAGGTACAGAAATAATATGTTGTGATATGGCTCAGTCCATATTATTACAATAGTTACATCACCAGTCGGTGTTTCGCCCAAATCAACAAAATTCATACACGTTTAAACATATATATATTTTTTTAACCCATTTTAATTCGAGGTAAAGATGGGAAGATGGGATACATAGGAGCCCAGCAGTGTCCCGTAAACAAATCTAACTTAACTATTAATGACTCACTTTAGCTAATGGTAGGTCCATTGGTAAGTGGCCTCACATTACGTTAGCAATATGTGCCATATTTGTTTTGACGTTTAATTGATTTTTCCATGATATACGTTATATTATTTTCAAGAAACATTCGACATATTTAGAAAATTTGTGAAATATCTCTTAAAAACATCATGACCATCCAATTATTTTTACGGCAACTATCGCAGAACTGCCTGGCAGACAGGCAAAATACAACTATCTCAATCAAAGTAGAACCTCTCCTTAGGGGATAGAAAATTTGATTTCATCTTAGATTATTCTAATTATATTTTTAGGCTACTTAAAAAAATCATTTTAATTATTATGAAATCTTAGATGTGTGATATTTTCAGTTATTAATGTGTGTATTTATAGTTCAGGTCCATTTCACTGAAGTTAATCAACCGGAGGTATATTTAGATAAATACATCGGACTCGAATATTTAAATAATTAAACCTTAAATCAAATTAGGCAAAAACAGTTACCGTATGATTGTCTCTCAACTTCAAACATGTAAATGCACTTTATGCAATATGCTATTCTCGGAATCCTGTTTACTATTAAACCAATATGAGCCGGTAGGCGTTATGATCGTCGTGAAATCTAAAATAGGTTCATATCATATTTATATTATTCAACAATGGCTGACCACAAATCTGTAATTTATTACACGCACTAGAGCTTTCAACGGCTCACTCCGATATTATCAATTGCTATATTGATGCTGCTAATCAGTGTCTGATACTTCTACTCTGAGTATCAAACAGGCGGAATACGAAATGGACTTGGAAAACGAAATGGATATACAGTTACAGCTAATTAAAACAGTAAAAATACAATTAGCTTATCCAAAACTAATAATTTGATTTAATTGCTCAACGTTACCTTATACACAATTTCACAATCCACTCGATGTGTACAGTTTATACTCATACCATATGTACATACAAAATCTGCCGAGTAACCTCCATGCCCTTAAGGGTTGCCCTAGTGAATTAGTTTAGAAGAGATAGTGAGTAATTACAGGTATCTTGGAGTCTCTCTGTTCTAATGTCAAGACTCTCCTTCTTAATCTAAAGACTTGAAATTGTAAACGTTGGTCTTATTATATATATATATATATCATCCCTATTATATTAATGGAAACTTTCCTTATTAAATTTGATTGTTGCGTAAGCGCTGTTATTAATCATATAAAGTCAGCATGACATAAAAATACACTACTTTACTACAGATACTAAGTAATTGATTAATAACTGAATAACCCTTTTGTTGATTGATGAATAACCTTTGAATATTGTTTTGAGGCTCTTTTATTTTTTAGCGTTGTTGTGGAACTACCATAATAATATATATATATATATAGAAAGAGAGAGAGAGGAAGAAAGATTCATATTAGCATGGTAGTTCCACAATAACGCTAAAAAATAAAAGAGCCTCAAAACAATATTCAAAGGTTATTCATCAATCAACAAAAGGGTTATTCAGTTATTAATCAATTACTTAGTATCTGTAGTAAAGTAGTGTATTTTTATGTCATGCTGACTTTATATGATTAATAACAGCGCTTACGCAACAATCAAATTTAATAAGGAAAGTTTCCATTAATATAATAGGGATGATTATTTTATGATGTGCATCACAAACATATGAGGGGTACAATTGAATCGAAGAAATCGAATTGACAATGGAATGTTCATAAAACGATTATTTTTCATTACTTCAACATTTCCCAAACCATATCGTATATAGAGAAACCTATAGAGAAAGCTTCCATTTTAGATGAAAGATTACGAATTAAATTAGCTTAAGGCTTATTATATTAGCTTAGTT
This sequence comes from Acanthosoma haemorrhoidale, assembly GCA_930367205.1. Classification (NCBI taxonomy): domain Eukaryota; kingdom Metazoa; phylum Arthropoda; class Insecta; order Hemiptera; family Acanthosomatidae; genus Acanthosoma; species Acanthosoma haemorrhoidale. Next base: position 82,504,790 of record OV884014.1, on the reverse strand, counting down.
CTTGTTTCTTTTAATTTAGATGATTGAGAAATTAATTTAGTGATCTGCATTGCACAAAAGTATAATGATGTACATATACATTAATGAACTGAATTTATTAAAAGTGATGGGGCTCAGCTTATTTATCATAGACTTAAAACTAACTTACATCTAACAATAAAAATTTAAACTAAATCTTAACCTAATTTTTCCCGACAGTCTGTAGTCATCGATGGGGAAAGGGTGGTCGGGCCATATTGTTGAACACTGGGTTTATGAGGTGCTGCAACGAATAAAAAACTTGATGTGTCTCCGGCAGATGAACTCACCCACTGATGGCACACCAAGCAACTGGTGCAGGTCGGCGTTCTTTAACCTCTCGAGAGAGAGAAGTATGTTGGACCACTTGTCTCACGATCCCATTTTGGAATTGTTGGAGACTTTTACCTGTACTGTCAGTCAAGTGAGTATTTAGCGGGGCACCGTACAGCAGAGGTGACCTGAGGACACATTCATATATCGTTAGTTTGAGACGCAGCGACAAGTTTAGTGAAGTTAGCAAGTGGTGAAGCCGGTAAGACCTGTGTCGAACTTTCTATTTTGTAACTAAAATGAGTAGAGAAATGGAGATGCCTATCCAATCTTATACCTAGATATTACATTGAGAGAATTCTCTTGCCCTCCTGTAGTATAGAATTTTGGCAAGGCTTTTTTCCCCGTTTGGAGAATGAATATTACACAGTGTGTCTTCCCAGCGTTCACACTGATGTTTAACTTGGCCAGTCTGTCACTTATTACGTTAAAAACTGACTCTGCCTGTTTAAGAGCTCTTTGTGCACTCATGCTGCTGCTGTCAACCGCAATGTCGTCGGCGAAAGGGATGAAAGCGTAGTAAAAAAAAAAACTTTTGTAAAGTCAATCTATCAAAGGTTATCGGGATGAGGACATTTTTCACAGCTGTTTTCCTATTAGGATTTTTATTAGTATGTGATAGTTGAGCAGGTAATTTCGCAAGATAAAATAATTTATAAAACTTTTATACATTGTAAAATTAATTCGCTTGCCTCAGTGTCTGATGTCCTAGCTTATTCTCCAACCTGTGGTAGCCGTTAGGTAGAAAGGATGTTTAGGCAGCAAGGAGGTGAGCACTAAAGGAGTATTAGAAGCTTCTGATATCTGAAAACCAAACTCAAATAACATACTCAAATCTTAGAGTACACTACGAGCTGCTTGTACTAAGATCTGAAAAACACTGTCTTTGTTTCTCAAGTCTGCTATTTTACTTACGACATTCCATCACTTAAATAAAAGTGTTTCGCCTAAATTCACTGTGTTTTTTAATATATCCTTAAAATTTATATCGATTAAATATTTTTTGTGGACACTCTCATAGAACGCACCGACTGGCAAAGAGACTGCGACGGGACCTAAAACGTCCAGGTAACGAAAGTCAAAATATTACGATTATAATAAAAAATATTGTAGTTCTGAAATTTAGTACAGTTGTGGGAGGAGTGTCCTGTGCAACACACTAAAAGTTTCCGAGGGTGGGAGATGAGCGTGATGGGAAGGGGGTGCTTTAAAGTTCATTTATTTGGTTTTTCTCTTAAATATCTTGCTAACTAGAGACTTAAGCAAAAATTACTTTATATTACAAATTAAAATACAAAACATTGTCTATAAAAATGGTTTTATTAATTTTTTCCGTTGAGGCAGTGGTTCAGGCGATAGAGAGCGTTAAAACAGGTTTATTAATATAAATTGGTTTATTAATGATCTAAAAAAAATAAAATTAATATTGAACAAATCAAATATTATTAAAAATACATCAATCCTAGTAAAGTGAAAAAGTTTGTATACTTTAATTTTTAATATAAAATACTTTTTGCTAAAATCACAAGTTTGATATTTGAGAAAAACGAAAAAATTAACATTTAACACCCCCCCCACCCTCGCGCTGACCCCCCACCCTCGGAAACTTTTAATATTTTTTACAGTTTTGTGCACTAAAAATTTGTACACTCCCACCAAGAACATTTCGAAATTTCAGTGCCCCATAATATTTTTTTTCTATTTTCCCTTTTTTGCCTGGATTAATAGCCACTATCTCCGGGTTCGACATTAAGTGTTAAAAGCTTACTGGCCTATAAACTTAGTTCTTAAATAATATATTAACATATCATTTCTTCACTCTTACTTAAATTTGAGCGTTTTTTGCATAAAAAATATTGCTCCAATTAAACTCAGTTGCAAAATTGTTTGTCCTAAAGCACCAAAGCAGGACATCAAGTGAGTCCCTCGGGAGCAATATTATAACAAATTGAGCTGATTAAAATTACCCAGCTAACCGTGATAGAATACATTATTAACTGTATGGTGCAATTTGAAACCTATGTGAGGCAGAAGAGTAGAGTATGGTGAAACCACCCCCGAGGTGACAGGTGGTAATTGCCTCAGTAATGTGATCCTTCATCTTCACTTTATTAACACCACAGCTCATCAAGAGCTACACAGCGCAGAGTGGTTATAATGAATTCCCCCAACCACCCTTACACCTGACTATTAAATGAGAATAATCTATACGGATTTTTCGTTTCATAAAATTCATAAATCCTTTGTCTTCTAGCACAAAATAAACAAAAACTTTATATATTACAACAAAAAAAAGTAAACATCTCTGTTGCAAGTAAATTACAATAACCTTCAATCACTATTATTAATATGTAGAAACATAAGCTTTTTAGCATTATATTACTTGTACACTTTATGAGAAACCTTACTGTGTTTGGGAAGACTACATCGTGGGGCTACAAGTAAAACCTACAAAGTCAAAATTATCGATTTTCGGATTTCCAGCTTTTCTTGTCCACAAATAAGAGACATTTCGACTGGTGAAACCCATTAAGTCGTACTTTATTATTTTTCAAAGTTTTCTAATCACCCTATGCATTAAGATATCTATACCGTATCTATATTTCCTGAGAATAATAATATAAAATACTTATATGACATCCAAGAATGGTTCATGGTTAGCAAAAAACTACCAGTGCTCAAATAATATATTATCAAAGAAGTTACGAATCAAATCGAATCTTTATTGTGATAAAATTACAAACTGTCTTATTGGGCAATAGTTTCTCATTCATACCATATTTACAATTCTTCATTTACTCGCTGGAACGCAGAATTTACAAACAGCCCAGAGACCTCCCAAATCGGCATGATTGTTACCCTCTAATGCTCCGAAAGGGGAATTGGAGTCTTGGGAAGTCCCCCATATTCCTCCACCAGCCGCGTCACCGAATACGAGCAAGTCGAGGCTGACCAACAGCCATAAACGTTGAGGGCATGATTGGAGAAACCAGTCACGAGGCCATGGCCTCTTTAGTCCCCAAGGAGGTTTATTGGGATGAGTGTAATGACTGTGCTAAGAGATTAGGGTAGTTGGATAGTTTTTGATGGGATTTCCCGAACTTGGAAGGAATGTTTTCAAGAATGTAAGCAATATTAAGATCGTTATTAAGGGTTTTGTTGGTCACGTAATAAGAGGCATTGACTATTGTTCTTAAGACTTTTGATCGAAAGGATTGGATGCGCTTGATGTTCGACTCTCTTGCTGTCCCTCATAGCTCTATTTCGTATTAGTGATTTATTTTCTATTGAGAGAGAACTTTAAAGGGAAAAAAAATTCTTTGATCGGAGTTTTCTCAAAACCATGTTTTTTTACTTAATGTGTTACAGTTGTAACCCCATGATATGTTACTTTGGAAGAAATACTAACCCTCTCTTATTAGACGAAAAACAATACCTGTCATAAAAATCATAATAGGCAAAAAGCACCAATTTCTCTGTTTTAGCACTAAAACCATATTTAGCGTGAATCCCACGTGGGTTCGAATATCCAACCCCAGAAACACCCGCAGGTTCAATGTAGTAGGTAAATTAATTAAGAGCCCGTCAATAAGTGGGAATAATGTTAACCGAATTTCCTTTTAATAAAATCTTTTCAATTAGACTTACCAGGGCTTATTTTTCGGCTTGTGCCCTGATTGCTGAAACCGCCGGCTGGTCTTAATCTCATTAATCCGGTCGGACCGAGGACCACTTTCAGTTTAATTACGGGAAAAGTCAATTATGGTAATCGTTAAGAGAGGCCACTAGACTAAAGTCTCAAATAATATCTCATTGGGACTCTAAGGCTAGAATGTTATTTAGTGATTCTTCGCCGACTCGGAAGAAATCAAATAAAGTTGATTGTGGGAAGTGATTCTGAGCGAGATCTGTTTAGTACTTCATCGTCAAAAGGTTTAACTTAACCCTGCCTCACCATAGTTGGGTCCAAAACAAAATACTACAGCAAAATATGTTTTCTGAGAAGAATCATTTCCTTAAGAAGAATTTTTTTCCTTAAGGTCAGGCATTACATTGAAATGTTTGAGGAGGAATCTCGTCCGACTTTCTGGGTATAGCGGCTACGAATATAATCCGATCGTGCTGAAATCATAAGTTTACATTCTGCAGAACCTCTCCTTTTTACTTGTGCTCATTATGTATTAAAATCTAACCTAAATAAAATCAAGCCTCAAACTCTACCCTGTTTCTCTAAATATTGTAAACCTTTTCGCTTACCTGCTTATCTAGTCCTTGAAGACTCATTAATACCTTAACAGTTAAGGGTTATGCTAAGAAAAGAAGTATTTAAAACAGATAAAACAAAAACTTATGTCTTCGAGCTAGTTTTAGTAAGGTCAATTACTACTCCATTAAAAACTCGTTTTTATCTGCAAATGAAAATAGACGTCATAAGGACGTACCAAATTGTCTTCAATAAATTCTAATTGAGTGATTTGCAGTCTACCTGGAGTCAAATGTGATTACCTAAATTTATTATGTAAGAGCTATAATCATAAAATATAATCAAGGGACCTGTATAATTCAATCATAAATATAAGAATACTTATATTTTCAGATAGGTTTCGGAAGATGCCATGAATTTCACTAGTCTTTAGCGTATTTCATGGTCTATTTATGAGGAATTTTAGTTAATAAAAATGGATAGGCAACTCTATTTCTCTACTCATTTTAGTAATAAAATAGAAAAAGTACGACACAGGTCTTACCGGCTATCGCACTTGCTAACTTCACCTAACCAACCCAGTGTTTAACTCTATGGCCCCACCACCCCTCCCGCATCGATGGCAACAGACTGTCGAGGAAAAGTTGGGTTAACAATTAGTATGTAAGTTCGTTTTAAGTTTGATCAAAAAGGTGAGCCCCATCACCTTTATTAGTCAGTTTAGTCGAGTCACGTATAATGTGTATCATTATACTTGTTTATTCATTATATAATTTTTATAAAATAACAAAACCTGTATATAATGTAGAGATGCTACATGAAATACAAAAATAATTTGTAAATAGATTCGCCTGAGGATCTATAATTATATATAACTATCTGTAAATTTAAAGGGGATATGAAAGGGGGGAAAAAAAGCATCCTGAGCATGTATGTATACAACGGATAATAAAAATCTTTGTTCAAGTTTTTTTTTTTTTTTGAGAAAGTTTTCATTTATTTTTCCTACTATTTGAAAATTTTGTGAATATATTTTATTGTATAGATGTACAAAATTGCATGAAAGGGATTAGCGTATCAATTGAATACAATAAGTAATGGTATTTAAATTTTAAATGAATTGCATGGGATATCGCGAATAAAGTTTTTTCTTATCACAAAAGGTAATGCGCCTACCGTAATAGCAATAAGTATGTTTTTTTAATAGCCTTTGATATCTTGCAAGAGAGAATATTGTCCTCGTGGCCCTACTACCAAAGCCTGCTCCACAAAATAAGCTAAATACCACGAGGAACAATTTACGACCGCTTTTAATTAAACCGTTTAAATTTTAAAAGACAGGTGGGTAATTGTTTTATTTTAGGCATCCTGCCCTATTTAATGGGGGCCCTGCTTAATCTCAGCCTCCGGTAAAGGGAGAAACAAAAATAAAAAAAGGAGAGAAACAATAAAAAAAAACTAGCCTCAATTATTGAAAAAACCTTAGGTTATCCATAAAGAAAGAAAAGCAATTTCCTCCGGGAGTGTAAGCCCAATAAATTAAGCGGAAAAACAATTGAATTAACTTCTTTACTGCTAAACTGTTTCCTATACTTGTAATTAATTCTGAATCGTAATTCTCTTAATGTATTTCGTTTCACTTAAGGGGGCCTTGGGAACTTATCAATATCCTTGATGACTACGGCATTTTCCGCACTCGAACCAGTCCTAGACGGGCAATAAATAACGATACAATCATACCATAATTACAAATTCACATTCATTCTTTCATTTATACCGTATTTACGATGTACGTTTATACAATATAGTATTTATACATAGCAGCAACAGGGATCCCCCAATTTACCAACATTCCCGTCTTTGGAGAAGGAGTTGAGGAAATTACCTTTTTCAAAATTTAATTTAAGCCGGAGACAAACGATGAAAGAAAACTATGTGAAAATAAATTCACTCTATTAATAATCTAAATCAATGCACTACGTTCCGGACACAAGTGTATTGTATAATACAACAAGGAATGAGTATTCATTGCTGTGGTATAGACTGTTTAGTAAGTTTGTTGCATTTATTGTTTCTCTGAATTTCCTGTGATTTTTTTTTTGTTACTTGGATAACCTTGTTGATGTTTTTCAGTGTGTCTTGTTGTGCTTGGTTAATCCTAAGGAAACACTAGATTTTTCACAACGTAGTGAAGGCCTTGTCGTCCTTCCTTCTGGTACAAGTCAGGTAGAAATGTTTTATCTGTTGGCCCTTTTGTAATCTGTCTTAGCAAGTATTGGTTTCAGTAGTTCCACACAACACAGCACAATTATTTTTTGTATCTATCACAATCACAGCAATATCAGTTGTCCTGCTTGGAATGATTTTATTTGATTTATTTATTGTGGTTACATAGTGTTTCGGAATAGAAGGGTAATTGAGAAACATATATGTGTTAGTTAGCTATGCTTCGACGTTAACATAGTGCACATCCTACTCCCTATAGCACACACGTAGCGAAATAAAAACTGACGTATGTTTTAGACGAAGCACAATGTGTTCGTTGATATTTATTTATATTACCTGCATGGTTTTTGATAATTTTAGAGGTGTTTGCGCAAACTATTTATAGTAAAAAATGGAAAACTAATTCCTTCTATCTTCTGCACAAAACAGAATCGTTACCATGGATCTTACACGCAATGGAAGCTTAATATCTTTCTTGGAGTCTTGGTAAGTGGACTATGATTCCCAAACGTTTGAAAGCAGCAATCTCAAGACCTTTGCGCAATTAGATAGAGGATTGTGTAGCTCAAAAGATTTTAGACAATGTAAAATTAATTCGGTTACCTTGTGTGATGCTCTACTTGAATTTCCTGCCTGCACTAATCATTGGATAAAAGGATGTCTATGAAGCAAGGATGGGGCATTAGACTCTTCTCATGTCTGAAAACTACTCTAAGGTAAACTCTAAAATCTAACTCGTACTTAGACCACGCACATGTCGATTCGGAAAATCATGACTTGCTCTGCTTTATCTGGTCCAACTGAACATTCACCCACCCTCATAAAATGGCTTTCTGAAAAGGTCTAAGGGAAACGCGAAGAGACCTGATTCTGTGCATTTTGATGGTCTGCCACAAACAAGGAATTTCAACAGTATTTTTAGTCATATGATCTGTGGTTTACAACAGAAATTCTATAAAACCTACATTCATGTCCCCTATGAATAATAATAATATGGCAAAAACAACTGCAAGGAATAAAATTCTGTATAGCAAAGAAGAAAAAATACATCACAAAAATAAATAATTCGTACACCATAATAAAAAGAACAATATTTCCAAGCGGTCCAGTAAATAGATATTTAGGTATACAAATATTACTCGTTATAATAAAGATATCGGTAATATACGATTAAATTTAAATTAATATAATTTTAGTATCATTACAGCAGGGATAGATACATAGAAAAGAATTTAATTAACAGCAACAATTTAATTTAGGAAATGGTAAGAAAGGGTGGAAAAACAGTAGGGTAATTCACCAGTTGTCAAACCATTCGTCGAAAACGTTTTGTAGCCGAGAAAATGGAAGGAGGAGTCATGGATAAGTGGGCTGGTTACCCAAGCCCCAACTAGCCTTGTTAAGCATTCCGAGGTCGTACCCACTAACTCCGATTACAGAGCTGAGGAGAAACATTTGTGATGGCAGTTGTGTTGTGCAAGTTAGCACAGCTTTAGATAGAACAATAGCAGCTTGTGTTGAAGCAATTTCATGTAGATGAAAGTTCCAAAAATAAAATAAAGCTGTCTCATCCACCGGGTGGCAATTGGCGTAACTTTCAGTCCCAAAAATCAATATGAAAGGACTAAGTATTTAGTGCTCTCTTTAATTGAAAAAAAAAATACCTGCATGCATTGCCGTTGATGCAATTCACTTGTTTCAAACAAAATAACACCACCTTTTAAAAATAATTGATTGTCATTAATTAATATATTACCTATAAAATAAAAACCCTAATAATCCTCGAATGACGGAAAGAATACGAAACTTAGTACCTTTAAGTTCAGATTGAGGAAATGTAGCATTTGTTTGTTGTTGCTTTTTGTGGCTTTATTTCAGTGAGGATTCCTCAGGTCATAAACGCCATTCTTTGTATGTTCAAACTCATTTGGTTAGCCTGCCGATGCGAGCCAATGGTACATGGACGGCAGGAGGGCCTAAGCTCCCAGGAGCCGGCTGGAGCCCTGTAGGTACCCCAGGCCCACATGCCAGGCGGTGGTTATAGACACTAACCTGGCTGGAATATGTGGATAAAATGTAACTTCTAATATACATCAGTACCATCCACTATGCTCTGTTTTCTTTACTTCAGTTGCTTAGAAGTCTCTTCTCCATTTTTTGTTGTTCGCTCTTCTAGTCTCTGAAATTTTCTACCTCCTAATTTCCATCATGCTTCATCCATCCGAACCTTCAAAGCTCTTCTAAATCCAACACCTCCACACCATTTAAAGAGACGAGTCAGTCTGGGAACGATTCTTTCATTCATATCATATTTTCTGACTTTTATTTTTGTATTAATTATTTAATTGTTTACTATATATAGGTAGATGTTGGCTGCCAGCTTGCATGCCAATTTTTTTTGTATTAGTTTAATGGTTTTTATTTAATGTTAGGCTTCTGCATATTGATGTTGTTTGTTTTTCTTTTTTGGTTTCTTTTTGGATCCATCTATGAATTTATTTGCTAAGAGCAGTTAAACAAATTTCCTATAGATGTTTACGCTTTACTTTACATTGTCTTTTTTTCTTTTTAAATGATGTAATAGTTCCTTTTATTTGACAGATGTGAATTTAATTGTTTTGTTTTTTTCATTTCTATTTAGAAATATTGTATTGATATAACTAATTATTATCAAACATTTTTGGTCCAAAGCAGCCGGTAGCTGTTCCGTGATAATACATCGAAGGAGCCCAGGATCCGGCGGATATTTAGACAGCCATGGAAGGGGAACGGTGATGTTATTGGGCGGGCACTAACGAGGAAGAAGGACAGTGTGTTTCCCAGAGGGCGGCCCTATTCCCTCCCAAACTCTGTTAGGACCGGGGGGGGGGGGGGAGAGTAAGGGCCCATCAGGGACAACTGAGCAAAAATTAACTTAGCCCGGATACTGCGGCGATCCGATTAGACGGGAGGGAGTTAGCAGACCCGCTCAGGTAATGCCAGAGCCGATACTAGCGGCGGTCTCCCCGCTACCATATTATCCGAATGGCCATTACGGATACCGTTCGCTTTAGATTTAGTTTGCAATCTGGCAAAGCAGGTCGATCCGGCAGGGATTAAAACCTATATCTCTCGTATTATTGTGTTGTTCCCCCTTAATTGCTGGGCTCGGAGGGTGGGGGGGGGGAACTCTGGAATAGATACGGGTAATTATGTTTCCCGTTTTTGTACCTTGTGCGTTCTTCAACTGTAAATATAATCCGATACAGATGAATTATTTCAACAAATTTCAATTTGTTTCCTTAAAACGTTGGATTGTGTTAATTAACATTCGGTTTCTGAGGCAGGAAGTATGTAGATTATGTGCTGGTTCAGGAGTTGATTTCGCTATATAAAATTAATAACAAATCTTCTGACTTATGAGAGTCACATGAGAAAAACATCAGCTGTGTATTCGTAGATAACACAACCATTAAAAGCAACAATAAATGAAAAGTATATAAAAATTTCAAAAGTAGTGAACTAAGTCAGAAATGGTCAGTCAGATATGCATTATAAAATTTAAAAAATCTACACAAATAAAAATCACAGTAGTACATTAATCTCACGGCTACTTGCACAAGTCATGGTATGAAAAACTAACATTATTTGAAATTCATTTTGTAAAGTAAAACTGTTAAAATTTCGTTTTTATTTGGCACTATTTACATAGATAGTCAATGAACAATTAATTCACTTATCTCATTGTCTCATGCTCTATTATAATCTCCTACCTGTGGTAATCATTGGGTACAAAGGATGTTTAGGAAACAAATAAGTGCGTATTAAAGAAGGATTAGGAACTTTTAATACCTGAGAACAACACTAAATCTTGCACCGAGAGCACTCCACGTGTTGCTTTGATCAATTTCGGACGGCTCTTCCTTTGTTTCGCCAATCAGCTATTTACCGTACGTACTCCCTAATATATTAAAAGTGTTATTAGTTAAAATGAAAGGTCCAAGGGGTGACCCCTTTCATGTTCTAAACACTCTATGCAGATGATTTCAACGGAAAACTCACTCCCTTAAAATGGACCTAGTTCTAAGAGATACATTTAATTTGATCGTTAAAATACATAAGGCTGTGGCTTAAACACGTGCATATTTATGATAATCATCTTTATCTGTACAATGAACAACAAACAAATCTAGCACTATCTTCTTCTTTTTTTTTTTTTTTTTTTTCCTTAGCTCTCAAATTTTTAAGATTATGGATAAGGGAAAACCAAAGGAATTTATTTGGGGTGAGCGAATCCTTTTACTAGGAGTACCTGTTTGAATATAGGAAATTTTCACTATTAAAATAGGGGTGGGGGCCGCATCAAGTAATAGCACTGGGGCTGAAGAATCATTGGACATACAAACCAGAAGAAAAATAGGAAAACGAGGTATGAAAATCATAAAGAAACAAACCGGCACCTTGAACACTTCTCTCTCTCTCTCTCTCTCTCTCTCTCTCTCTCTCTCTCTCTCTCTCTCTCTCTCTCTCTCTCTCTCTCTCTCTCTCTCTCTCTCTCTCTCTCTCTCTCTCTCTCTCTCTCTCTCTCTCTCTCTCTCTCTCTCTCTCTCTCTCTCTCTCTCTCTCTCTCTCTCTCTGCACTGGCGCTTGCTGCTCTACTGAAACCATGGTCTTCTCATTCAACTACCTCTGCATCTCTATCTCCTAATCTCGCTATGTTTAGTCCGGCGTTGTCAGACCCCACACCTTCCTAGTGGGACTCCTTCGTCTCGCTAAAACTAGCACCTCCTTGGGAGAGACCTCTCCCTCGCGGACGATGGTTGCCGTGGCCATACAAACTTACCAGTAGCGTCTCCCACGGCAATTCAGTCTGCTTCTCTCCAGTTCACTCTCACCTTTGGGATCCAGACGGTTTTCGCCTACCCTTAGACACCGAGTGTGAATTCGTGGTCATTCCTAGACCACATGAACTACCTATAAGCCTACCCTGTTCCTCTTCTCCTAAACATACTGCTTTGTCGGGGCACACACCTTCTAAAGATCTTATGGACTTAGATAAAAACGAATTAGGCTGCCCACCGACTAGGCCGGCAGCCAGGGTGAAGACCACAGGTCCGCCCTCTCTATCTCTTTCTTGGCACTCGCCGGACGGTGGCTCAGAGGTTGTAGCAACCCTAGCCCGCGGCGGGCGTCTCCTACCCACTTTGGGGATACTCAGTTATCTGAGCCCGACAATTATCAATAGTGTTTTGTACTAGAGCAAATAATTTTGCAAGTTTTCATCCCGCTAGAAATTTATTTATTAATTAAAAACTGAAATAAGTAACTATCTATGTTTTTTCCCAATTTTCTAGATTGAAGCATTAATTTCTCAAAAATTACGTAAGTGATGCCTTTAGATGAATTATTCGATTACAATCGTAATATTCAAAGCCCAAATTTACGGACGTACTAAAAAGACTACCATCAAAACTATCCAAATTTGTCAATCAAAAGCTCTAACACTTATCGCATGTACGAACGTAAGCCTGGAAATTTCTTACGTTTACGACAACATTACAACACGGAGAATTTCACGACAACAGCACGAACGCCGAAATCCACTGATATAAGGGCTGTCTACACCTGACTTACCTGCTAAAATTAAACGACGACTGACAGACCTTGTAATAGAGACCCTCTAAACTCACAACAATAAGATATCTTCAAATGTAACTTCAACAATATTGAGAAGACATTAATTACATCCTTCATATCAGACATGGCATTACATCATATTTAAAGCATATTCCCTAGTAATGAATCAATAAATATTCTTTTAAAAAAAAAATCTGGATTAATGTGTTTTGCTTTGGTTAGTGTGACCTTTTGCATGGCTACTTTCAGTGGACTATTATCACCCAAAAACTTATTATTAGAGCGTAGCATACGAGTATATTATCTGTATCTCATATTTTCAGCGTAGAGATTTCAGTCCAGATTTCTGGAGATCTTTTCCCCGTGGTCCCTTTGCGATGTGATAACATCAGGATCCTGGAAAAACTTAAACCCACTAAAAAGGTTACGATGCGTGATCGCTAGACAGATAGGTGTATCACTGATCTGTGACGTACTATACTGTAGGGTCCGCGGTTCTGAGCTGGAGTAGGGTAACCTAATTGATCATCAAAATATATCAAATATACTTGGTTTCATTTGCTACGCCACCTCATTCTCTGAAAATTGCTTGAGAAAAAAATCACCAAAAACTAAACAAGCAAGTTCTATTGTTTACGTTTTATTCGAAACGTTCCTGTTACTATTTCTGAATGAAAACGCCGTTTCGTTATTATGAAGGTTATCGTAGTTCAGACGAAACTCTTATGGCAAGTACAAGTTTGAAATTGAAGCCTCTCCATTGTGTTTAAAATTGATTATTCGCTGATGCGATTATCATGATCCAGCTTACAATAAGAGAAATGAGCTTTGAAATCGAACGGTAATATGTCCAGCAAATGGACCCAATGAATTAAGACAGAGAGATGTAGCGTGGGTAGAGATCAAGCGAGCTTTAACCCTAGGAATTGATCAACCGGAAATGGACATCTTCCATTTCCGGATAATCAAATGACTCCGCTAATGCCCTCGATTCAGACGAGCAATCGCTAATCCCTAAGCCGAGGACTTAGCCCGGTTAACTTGCCCGATAAGACGGAGGGTCTTCATTGACTGTGACAAGTTGCCGGCTGCCAAGTGATTAACCCAAGTCGCGCGGACCCACCACTCAGCGCAAATAGATCCCCGCTCAACTATAGCGTTAACTAAAGTCCTCTATCTGCCAAGTTAAAATTAATTAGCAGCGGCCACCGATCTGGCTCACTAATTCGAGACAGTACTAATGGCAGTCCGGAATCCACCCGCTGCGCGGAGGCAAACAAAGCGGCCGAGGTTCGATCCCGCTCAATTACGTCAATGAGCGGAGATGGGGGAGGGAGATTTTTGCAGCAACTATCTGCATCGTTTCCCCGTCGACAGGACTTGCCGCTGTCCCCGCCCTCGGGCTATCTCGCTCCTTTAAGTGCGTGGGCTATACCAGCTTCGAAATTTGGCAACAAATCAAAACTTGCTCCTGTGTCTCACCGAAAGTTGCGGTAAGAACTGTTACGTGCTGAAGTTAAGCGTTTAATCTGCCGTTTGTTTTCTGTCTGATTTATTTTGCCACGTACTCTAGTACTACGTCGGCATTGAAAAAAAGTATTTATACACTAAGAATAACAAAAAGGTACAACCAAATTTCTCCATGCCATCAATTTAAAATAAAGAGTAGGTTTTATTGATTATGAAAACCAAGGAATAAAACAGAAATATTTCCAATTATAGACAGTTCCATTTTTAAAGAAGTTGGAATTACCAAAATGAAAGAAATGTAATGACTAACAGTTTTTATTTTTGATTAAATAAATTCTTTATAAGGGATGGATCTTTATGAGTCATGGAAATTTCAAGGGTTAAGAGGTTGTAAACAGATCCTGAATATTGAATGTAAACATTACGAGAAAAATTTTGAATTATAAATAGATGTTGCTCCGTTTCAAATTACAGAATGCCCTCTATCCCCTTGTCAAAAAAAAAATTCGAATTACAGAGTGTAAAATGCAGATTTCCTCGATTTATCTGATGAAAAAGCTTAGGGATTCGAATTATTAAGAAATTCCAATTTTGGAGATTGAATTATCAAGATCCGACTGCAAGTCTTATTTTATCATGTGATGGATACAGATGAAGCCACCATCATAATAATAAATAAACTTAACACACAGAATAATAAAAGTGTAACTTCTCACCATAACTGTGCTAAAATAGTATAAGTTGAAAAGTAAAAATAATTACTAGAGGGAAATCCGAAAAAAGAGTGCATGAATAGATTGAATTAGAGTAAGGAAAATGTGTGTGTGTTTTCTTTTTTCCTAGACTAGGGGTTAAAATGACGACGTCAAGTCGGAGCACCGTAGTCAGACCCTGTTTTTGTTAAACTCGATAGTTATTTTAAACGTTGATTACAACATTATTGCCATTTTTATTTTTATATAATTTAGACCAAACTATTAAATAATGCCCCTCTTGGTATGCTACTGAAGACCATCTGCCTTAATTTTTATACAATCGTAAGACGTGCCACAAAAATACAATCGTGATTGATATCTGAATTCACACTTAAGTGGATATAGATCGTTACCTAGTCAAAGTTCGAAAGAAAGCTGCTGAAATTCCGTATAAACGTCTAATTCTAAAGAGAATATTGCATGCGGAGATTTGTACGTGTGTTGCATAGCTCAGTTTCTGAAAATGGCCAAGCCGAAAGTTCCTCTCCGAAAGAAAGGCATCGAGTCGGAACTGTATTGAATAAGAAACTGAAGCCGAACTTTTCAAGGGGAAGACTGGCCAGAAGAAGTTGATATTGCATAATTGTGGCCGGAGGGGGGGGGGGCATATTATTTACTTTAGGCCCAAACTCTCGTTTATTAGAAAACTCAACTCGGAGGAAAGTTCTTTTCCTTCCAAGGTTTTGAATTACTCAGGCACTGCCAACGGGCGAAATGGAAGCATAAACCAACTTCACCACCAAGTAAGCCTAATACAGAGCGGACAAAATAATTCCTAACTTAATCATAGGAACTCGAGATTGTCCTTTAGACCCTAAATCTTACAGTCACAATAAATTATACTCTTTCCATTTATTTATTTTTTAATTAGATACAGGAAGGAACATCCCAGACAAGGTTACGAAATGATCTTTGATAAATTTTTGTATTTCTGCAACTTCTACTTTCTTCTCTAAGCAATAACTTTAAGTACGATCTAATATGGATTTCCATTGCGAATATAAAATATGAAATACAATCAACTATGAAATCATCAGATTCCGATTGATACGCTTGCTACTCAATACTGGAAAATAGAGTAAACAGAATAGATACATCAATAAACGAATACAGGTACTATCGTAAAAATAAATCGTGCATGTCATAGCAAATGTATGTCCATAATTTTTTTATGACTTTTATGATTTACTACCCACTAATATGGTAATGTCTTTTTTGTTTTAGGTGAACGGGGAAGTGGAGAAGCGATCCATTGGAATTACAAGAGAGGGCCAAGTCCCAGAAAAAAGGTACATAGCCGCACTAGCAAAAAATGGTGAGTATCCTAGGCCGTCATGGAACAAAAAATATCATTCATTAGAAGACATGCAGTTTGGACAAGACGACATAGAAGATTCCAAGAGATCCCTGGGAGCGCTGGCAAGAACTGGAGACCTTAGGGTTGTTAGGGAACGTGAAGATAAAAGAGACGAAGTAGACAGTCTTATAAGAGATATTGCTTCGGCTGATGATCTCAGAAGACTTAGGCTGGAAGCATTAAGGGAAGAACTTATGAAGGAACGTGATGAGGAACCGGAACAGGAAGATGAGCCTGATGATGACAAAAGGTCGATGGCTTCAGTAGCAAGAAGTGGTGGGATTCCCGGAAAAAGAAGTGTTGAAGCCCTGGCTAGGATTGGTCTTCTGAAACCAATCACAACTACTCACGACTTCACGGAGGACATTAATGATTATGAAAAGAAAATATCATCAGACGAATTCGAAGATGAAAAAAGAGGCGGGATTTCATCTCTTGCCAGAAATGGTTATTACAACAACAAGAGAACAGTAGACGAGGAATTGGAAGAACTCATGAATGAAGTATATGGCATTGGAGAAAAGAGGAACGTTGCATCTCTTGCCCGAGGTTTCAACTTGCCTCAGAACGGGAAACGCAGTGATGAGATGGAAGACAAAAGAAATCTCCCTTCAATCATGAGAGATCGTACTGGCAAGCGGGATGGATATACTAACAATGCGATTCCATTCGTCAACAATGACAAGAGAAATGTCGGCGCTCTGGCCAAAAACAGAGATTTCCCATACGCATACAGATTCGGCAAAAGAGAAGTTTCACAAGAAGACAATGACGAAATGTCCAAGAGGTATGTTGCAACTCTTTTACGAGACGGCCGTCTTCCGATCGGTCCCGATGCTGCGCATGACCAAGAAGCGAGTAACATCAAAGAAGACAATTCAGCAGCTGAAGGAAAGGAATCCACATCCCAGATAGCAGGAGAGAAAAATCAATCCATGAGGCGAAAAAAAGATGTCTCCGAAGTTGAAAAGGAGGAAAACCACACACGCAGCAAAAGAGAGACGTTCATCGCACCCATAGCGGCGGAAGTGGCACCTCCGACCGGTGACTTGCACTTTGGCGGGATGGCCGCAGAGAACAGATGGGCTGACGAGTCTTCGCCGCTCAACAAACGGTTTTTCGGTAAGTACCTTAAAGCCTCCTTAGCCCTTAATAATGGCCATTATTAGGTTCCACTCCTCGCTGATGAGGTTTGGGCCCTCCTTCCGGTAGATAGGCATGCCTGAGTGTACCCCATGATGTTGTACCGGTAGAGAGCACTGTGTTGTGCATGACGGCGTGATGGTAGATAGAGATGGCTTTGACTCGTGAGTCTGATTTGGGAGGTTTGCAGGTACCGAGGGTTGGCTGATCCCGGACAAGCGGCACATCGGCGCAATGGCCCGCGGCGGGTGGCTGCCCAGGGCCTACTTCCGGTCGGGACGTCAGCCCAGGTCCGTCTGCATGAGGTCTGAACAACACCCTCATACCTCCACCACCCTAATTCCAATATCCTTCATATCGTCTATACACCCTAGAGTTAAGCTAATTTATATTGTTCAATATGGTCTTCATAGTGGTCAATAAACCCAAGGGACAAATTAATAATAAGCAAACTGAAATGTAGGGAGGTTCAGGAGAAATCTGGCATAATTAAAAGGAGTATTCCCCTTACCTGTGTAATAAAAAAAATCATATTAGCATATGCCCAAGATCGCTTCATTGGCAAGATACTGCTGAGGAAATATTCCGCCCAGATTTCAGTGAAATGAGGTCGTACTGAAATTTCTAGGGAGTTAATTAAGTGGAGATATTAGTGATTTCTTATGTTTTTTTACCTGTAAAATTATATGAAATAAGTCCCAGAACCGTATATGCAGTAGTTTTTTAGAAATCTGGGGTAAAAGAGCTAAAATCTGGGCGAAATATCTTCAGCCAAGCGTAACTAGCTAACGAAGCGATTTCTGGCCTAAGCTTATGCAAATCATTTTTCATTAATTTGTTAAGGGGAATAGGCCTTTAAAGCATGATGATTTTCTCCTGCAATGACCAACATAACACTGATTAAGCACGGTCACTATGACAACAGGAATAAGAATTTCTAAGCAATTAAGAACAATAAGAAAAAAAAAGGGAGAAAAAGTAATCACCCCATTTCGTATCCTATTAATCTACTAAAGAGGATGGGGACAGACAAGACAGCGTCCTATCTCAGTT
The DNA here is from genome assembly GCA_930367205.1 of Acanthosoma haemorrhoidale. NCBI lineage: Eukaryota > Metazoa > Arthropoda > Insecta > Hemiptera > Acanthosomatidae > Acanthosoma > Acanthosoma haemorrhoidale. The sequence goes on along the minus strand of OV884014.1, from coordinate 82,486,615 downwards.
TAATTCCAAATAGAAGTCGGAGCATTCTTCCTACGCTCGAACCAATCACTAGCTTAATGGGGCAATCCGGAATTCCAATTCGACTCCAATAAATATCGCACTCTTCCACACTACACATGCTAACTGAAACACATTCTGTACTTTGCAAAGGAACAGACCGTTTCCTTTTTTTTCTTCAGAATAGTGATGGGAAAATTTATCCACTGATCTATTAATTTTATTTGTGTGTTCATTACTGAAAAAACAATAGTTGGTGAAGAAAATAAGGGCACATCTACACGTTAAGCTGGGCAAACTTAATACAATAGGAAAGCTATGTAATTTAGCTGTAGCATTCCTGTAGGGAGGCGATGTTATCCCCCCCCCCCCCCCCGGGTGGCACATATTTTGGGATGGCATTATATAAAAATAATGAATAATGTTGTAATCAACAAAATCAATTGTTTTATAATAAATATGCAATTTAACGAAAATGCGTGCTGGCCCCGCGACCCAACTTGTCGACATTTTTACGCTTATTCAGTGAAAAAATAAAACACCATAACTTTAGAATTGGCAATGACCACATAAAGATACGTCGTCTGGTGGTAAAAATTAGAACTGCTAAAGAAACTAATTTTTAAAGGTTCCTTATAAGCACACTTAGATTTTATCGTCAAGTGTACGATCTGTTTAAACAAAAGAAATTTTTTTTTTATTTAAGTTAAGTAATTGACAAAAAGGGGAGCAAATTGGGACCAATTCGGGTGATAACATTAATTACAAATTACTCACACTTTAAAACATAATCATTGAATTGTCCTCAAACATAATTTAGCTATGTTGACCAGCCATTTCTTGCAGGTCAGCTATATTTTCAAAGAATCGAAACAAAAATTCCAAAATATTTAATATTAGCCTTACGTGCAGATACATATCATGTATCTCCACATGTGGCCCATTTTCATACTGATAAACTAAGTATAAATATGATGCTATATACGTGTAATACAACCTCACTATTGGAAAATACCTCCCTGGGCAAAGTTTATGAGGAGGATACAATCAATTTACATTATTTAAAAGGTATAATATACATATATATTTCAATATTGCATATGGTTAATACACTGCACCATTCACGTAATCAATTGTGCACAAATCTAAAAAAAAAGCACGAATGGTTTGAAGCACCTATTGCACTCACCACGCACCACATGGCACATCATGTTTTTTTTAATTTTTGTGTTATGTATATAGTTCAGCTTGTAAGTAATGAATGGCACAATAAATCCCAATTTTTTTTTTATTAATTTTATAAGAAATTATTTGTCTTGAGGGCTTAACAATGTCCTTTTGTACTGGAGTTAATATCATTTGGACCTGAAATAAACTATTGGTGCTGATTTATAAAAAAAAAAAATAGGTGCCTATTTTCACCCAAGGAACAGAAACCTAAATTTTGAAATAGGCTTGGTGACTCAAACCCAAGACTCAGTAAATAAAAAATAATCAAAGCCGAATGGAACTTGATGTTTTTTCAAAATCAATTTTCATTGGGATCCTGACTTACTGTTTCCGGCAATTTGATGGGAGAGGTCATAGATAGCCATGGATTTAGTTATTAGTGCAAAAATTCTCTGGATGTTGGCTTAGTTGGATGAAAATCTAAAATATTCTTTCATCGACCAAAGCCAATACTCCAGCAAATAATTCAACCATATAACGATTAAAAGTTAAAGACTCTGTTGTTCTTTTGCATATATCTAAAAAATGGTTTAGTAAAAACTTGAATATTTAGCACAACAATCTTCATAGGACATTTTCTAAGTTTTTAATCTGTTAACGGTAAAAAAAAAAATCCCAAAAAAACATTTTGTGAGATAATACGCAACCAATCTAAATCGAAAATTAGAAATAATGTAAAATATATCTTTTAAAATTAAGAAACTCCTTATAGCTCTTTCCAAAATATCAGTCAGATAATGATTTATTTTTGCTAAGGTGTAATAGTTACCGATCATCCGCTGGGCCAATGATATGAGTGCTGTAATTGTAAGGAGAAACGAATAAAGATCTTCTATCTCTCACCTTTTCAACAACCCAACAACTACCCTCTGTAAGATTCCTTGTGTTAAATCAAATTGTTTGGGCAATAAAGGGATCACCTAAATTTTATTGAATTTGAGTTGTCATTTAAGATTTAAGATGAGAGAAATATAAGTTTGCAAAAAAATTCATCATATTCAATAGTGCTGCTGAGTAACCAACCATTATTTATTCCACGACAATCTCCTCAGTGCCAAGCAAACTGATCACTGAACAGTAAAAAATAAGGGATATTAAAATTAAAAAATAAGTAGAGTACGAAGGCTCAGCAGAATAATATTTATCGTACCCGAAAAAGTAGCCAAAATGACATGTAAAATCGGCTTGCTGAGATGATGAGATTCCATGTAGCCATGGCCTCAAGTTGACTGTCAATCAACCTCTCCTAATATCCACCACCTGAGAGGTGACAGTCCCCTTTCACGTGGCATCCCAGTTTAACACTGAAGCAAATATCTCAGGATTTATCATCCATTTACAGACCTGAATTTTTCTGTTTTATTGGTATTATATGTAAAACAGGGTAGCATTTTGATATGATATAGGGTAAATTTAGATAGAAATTCCGATCTAAACTTGTTGGTTTAAAATAAAAGTAAGTTCTGAACAATTCCCAAAACCCATGATCATGAATATAAAAAAAAATTTGATGTGGTCATTATAGATAGTCTCTTATGATAAAGTACCATTTGTTTTGTAATTCTAAATACATAGGACATACATACTACATATTATATATTCTTAATCAGAATAGATTTTTAATGATAGGTAAATATTTATTTTTAAATACTGAGTAATTTATAAGTGACTAGTCTTTATTTCACATGGAGCTGCTTTTATTTTTAGCATCATCAAGGCATCACCTACAATGCAAAACATCACTGGATGAGTACAAGTTACGAAGATTCTATAAATTGATTGATTAAGATTCAAGGTACTTGCTACAAATACATCAACTTCCACAGATCACACAACAAATTTCCAGGGGAAAACTTATTGCTAGTTACCTAAAAATAATTCTCCTTTATTTTACTGCGAGAAAAAATAACAAAATTAATGTAGACTTTTAGAATAGTAATGGCTTGGAAATGTCAGTTTTTAAAATTTTGTATCATCGCTCACACAAGAACTATTAACACAAATCTAACAAATGCATGTTTTTAAAGATGAAAAATAATTTATTAAAAAAAAAACCAAATGATAGAGATGAAATTAAACCACCTTCAATTTGTTTTCCTGTTATGACCAATGGACAGTAGACCAGATCTTCATATAATCCCTTCTTGGGAATCTCATTGATGGATTTTCTTCTTAAGAAAGAAAATTCTCTAACAACGACAATGTCGAAGGTGGGGAGTAAACTTTCTAAGGCATTAAAACTTTAAAACACTTCGAAGAGCTTCGCCTTAATAAGTTAATGTTTGTACAAGAAGTAGCCAAACTTCCCAGCAAAACATAAAACTGGTAATTTAGTTAAATAAGTAGACCAGTAATACCTCTTTTCAAAATTTATAATTTAATTTAAAATTAAAAACTGACTATGATTTAATAGAGAATGGACAAAATTTAAGAAGTGTGTTTCTGTAAGAACAAGTAATTATATGTAACTTTACTTTACTTACAGCTTAGTAACTGAAGTTAAATTAATGAAGTTCTTATTTCTAAACAAAGCAACAGATCCAATAAGCGTTCAATCGCAACAGTAAGCATAACTTAAAATCTTTCACAGAAAAAGTTAAAACATAAGGAGCTAATCGCTCAGACTTTACTCAATATTATTCTATGATGATAAAATCTTCCATTTATTTAAGACGTTGTGATAAAAAATTATGCAAACATTACTACAAAATAGTGACTGACATAGCAAATAAATCAGCCAGTGATTCTTCACTCCACCCAAATAAGGAAAAAGTTGTTCCCTCTTTCTGTCTCTTACAAGATGAAATTAAATTACGTATATAAGTGTTTTTAATAGATTATAACTTAAATTTTATTACCTGAAAGAGTGTTGAGTTGTTGAGTTGTCAAGGCAATCCCTTCTTCATATCATATGTCCACAAGAAAAGTGAAATTTCTCCCAGTAGTCTGCCTATTGTATGAATTAAAGACCCTTAACGGGAAGAGGAAAAAATACAACTTTCCCTTGGCTAGACTATGTCTTTTTAATTTTGTCACTTTTCATGTCTTCTCCACTTCAATTGAATCCTTAGAGAGATCGTGAATTGTATTTCACACAAAACTTTGTGATTGGTAGCCACCTATGTTTCCCTCGATGGAGTCCATAATAGAATAAACGCAAATAAATAAAAAAATTTAAAAGCCTAAGTTAAGAAAAGCTCATAATCAACAGATGAACATAACGTTTATCATGAAAAAATATATACAAGGAATGTCTATAAAATAAGGAAACTGCGATTTCACCTATTAAACAAAACTGTCACAACCAGTTATAATTGCATAGGTAGCCTTAAACCTTAAGTATTAGTAAACTTAAACATATCTGAACTAAAATAACAAGTAGCATGATCTTCAGTTGATAGCGAGTTTGGTTCGATTTTCTGTAGAGTACCAAATAAATTCCAAGTTGAATAAAAACACCAACAGAATGTAACCAGCAGAAATCCTTACTACGGCCTATGGAAATGACTGGCTATTCGGGTACACATTTATTCCGGTGCCATGAAACATTCAACAAGAAATTTTTTGATGATGAATGCCCTGAACAAGCTTGCACTTCAAAAACCCAAGAAAATGCAGAAAAAATAAGTAGAAAGATCATCACTTTGCCGTTCAATTGATAGCTGAATCTGTGAATATTGAGAAAGAATATGGAAAAGTTTGCATGAGGATCTTAACACAGCAAAAGTTTGTTTGTGCAGATTTGTCTCGAAGGGTTTTCACACCAGAAAAAAAAGAACATTACAAGAAATACTTGATAAACAAAGGTTATTAATCAGTATCGTTATTTATTAGACATACTTCCTACAGTCAGGCTTAACGGCTTTTTTTTTTTATCTAAAGGATTTTAGATGACTTGGAACTTGTATGTGTTTATGCCAGAATTTATTGTAATAAAGTTTTGCAATGTTTTTCATAACTGCTTAACAGTTATTTTTATTAATTATAGCCAGTGGTTGAACCATGTTATGAGCAATGTCATTTAGTATATACCATTCCAATTACATTTACCTGGATCTGCTACTGGATTAAGTAGTCAATCACAGTTACTATGCAAACTGTTTAAAATGATTAGTTTTGTTGTTAATTATATGTTTATTGACATAATTTCTAAGTAGGGTAATAAACTAATCTGAAACAAATGATGTGAACCAGTGACCCATCAGGGCAGTGGCCATAACCAAATAAACAATATTGAACATTGGAAACATCATTTACAAGATGATGTATGTATGTAAGTACATTCAGATTTTAATTATTTAATTGCTACCAAGTGACTTGATTAAATTGTAATGGTTTTAAAGAAATTCATATATGGTTTACATATTTTTTAAAATAGAGAATAATAATATCTAATAGAAAGTAGGAGGTTTGGTGTTAAAACTTTAAATATCACACAATATTATCTTTACTTACCCGATTTCCATTATGATTTAGAAATATTATAAGAAAAAAGTTTGAGGTGATTTTTATAAGTAAGAAACTCGAATGATATGATCTCCAGGTCTATTGGTTGATATATAATAAAGTGACATAAGAGAACAAAAATCCATCATGTTTCTCTAACTTCAGTCTTTCCCAAACACTAAGAGTCTATTTAAAGTAAAAAGTTCTAACATTTTTTTTTAAAGTTAAAGGAATAGTGTAGCAAAAATAAGTTCAAGCATGTTTTTCAAAAAAGTTTTGAGAACCAGCAATAGAAATCACTAATTCAGTTCAATTTTAATAGGCTTTTTGTTGTCAATAATCAAAAAATGCCGATTATTTTTTAACAAAAATGTAATTATTAGCTAAGAAAATAAGGCAAGGACATGCACAGTGGGAGGTCACAAGCATTTTTCTTGTCCTTAGTTCAACTTTGAAGTTTGGAAATCACACCTGATAACTTCATTATAATGCCGTTAACTATCCATAGTATAAAGCAAACACACAAACAGTTATTTAGATTTTCTTCAGGCTTTTCAAAATTAAAAACAAAATGAGCTTATGACTTTTCCTCCCATGGGAGCAGAAACTAGAAGTTTTCAAGTCAGAATCGTGTGAAAATTTGAGCACATCTATAAAAACAAGGAAAATTACAAGCTCTTGCTAGACATTTAATAAACACAATATATTCATCTATTAGCTCTTCTAAATTCTCCTGGTGAGTTCTCAGCTTCAGATGGAAAAAAATTTCATTTACGGGTTTCAAGTATATTTGAAAATACTGGGATCACTGTATGTATCAGTAATAATTTCAAAAACTTGAGAAAATCTAAAATTAGTAAATATCTTTGGTTTATCATTTCTACCCACTCCTTTGGTTGTAATAAAGTTTTGAAGGGGCTTCCATTCTTGTGCTGAACTTTCATCTTCGGATTGTCAGAGAATCTTTCAGGTCTGATAATACAATCCATGATGTATATTAAATCGTAATTGTCATAAATTCATGTAATTGAAGCACAATTTTTCTTGTGACTATTTGCAATCTTTGATATAAATCCAGTTTGAAAATGCGGTAAAGTTATGGAATAGTCAATGATTTTCATAAATAACTGAAGTTCAGAGATGTCATTATTTTTTTTTTGTTTTTTATATGTAGCTCTTGAAATTCTTTACTTATACTTTTTATCTAAAAAATATTTATTCTACAAAACTTAGCATTTCATTCATTCAATCCATTTCCATGAAAAAATTACTTTCAGTTTTAACTTCATTTAAAATAATCATGAGCCAAAGAAAAAAAATAATAATACAGGCCGAGATTCAAACCTATGATCAGTCAAGTCAACCTTCAGTCAGACACTCTTCCCACTGAATTGTCCTCGCTCCCTTCGAGACTGGACAATTTTTAATATCTTTATGTTATTTGTTTAACTCTTTATTAGACATCAAAGTGAAAGGATTTCAAAGGATAGTAATAAATCTAGTTTTTTAAGTTATCAATACTAGCAAAGTTTCAATCATAGAACCAGAACCTATCACAACTAATGATAATTCATATAAGATACAGTCAAAGTGTCCGCAATTGACATAGTTTGGGGTCTGCTAAAGTTTAAGGAATTATACTATGAAAAGTAAGCATTAAGTATGAAAAGTACAATGGTCACCAGTTTTAGAGAAAATGAAGTTAGTGACATCTGATATCCTTGAAGTTTATATGACTGATATTCAGGAATATCTTAAATGTAACTAATAATGCAAAATTTTGAGGCTTTTGGGTCAGTCATTGAGACATGCGAACAACATTCGAAAAAATGCTTCTTGCTTCATCTTCTCAGTCATCCGCTTGTTTCTCTATAGATAATATTTTGTCTTCAAATAACATTCCACATAAATCAGCATACATGATTATGTTTATGTTTTCCACTTACCAGTTTATATTTCAAACCAATATCATTAATACTGATATATTATTAATATATTGATCAAAGATAAAAAATAGTGACAGGGCTGGGATTAAAACCTGGGTCCATCTGATTAGGATTTAGCCATTATTTATTCTAAGCAACTTCTGCCAAATACAAGTTATAACACTATTCATTCTATTAGTCTCTATCAAACTTGGCTATGATAAAGTCGTAATTTATTTTATATTTTTCAAGCTTTAAAAAAAATATTTCAATGTCAAAGAATTAATGAGACCCTCTAAAAACTTGGATAGTGCCAAGGCTGGTATTTGACAAGGACAGCCTAGAGATAAGATCGTAACTATATCTTCTTTTCAACGAATAATTATTAAAATCTATGGTAGTGGGATAACATACCACAACTAATACTATGATTTAGTTCATAATCGATATAACAATGGTGGGTTGGAAAATTATTGTAAATATATGATCAACATGTTTCATTATATAATTAATAGTTTTGTTACCATTTCAGCAGTGAGGGGAGGTGGGAAGATGCCTGGTGGTCGACTGCCTAAGGTGTCGTCCCGATCCAGGGGGGGCCGCCACAACGAGAACTCCGGCAGGAGGAGAGGTGGACACCGAATACTCTAAGCTCCACAACCCTAACCGCATCCAATAACCTGACATAAATGTAACCACCATAACTACTTATGGGAACAAGTGCTTCACCCACCTTTGCCCCTGTGTTACAAATTAATAGTAACAAAAAATATATATATTTAAAAGGGGCAAAGCTTTTATCTTTTGTTATTACTGAATAATTAAAAATAGTCTGTCCTAATAATGTATATTTATTGTTTATAAGTACTATTTAATCTAGGTTAAGAAGAAAATACTACTTTTAATAATGACTTAGATTATACTATAATGTGATTTTTAACTATTTTATTTTATTAAAAGGCATTGTTAAAATTTCACAATGTATGCATGTGTGGGCATGTTCCTATTAGTGTCAAACATTTATTAACGTTCTCAACATACAAAAATAAATGATTTATGCGACCAGCTTTCATTGTTGTAACAATATATAAATATTAATTGGTTTAATTAATATCATATGTTTTAAATTATTTTTTTAAGGAATCATTATACTATTTTTAGAGAAAATGTCCTTTATTTAAAAATAGTGTGTATCAGTGTAGAATTGTGCCAAGTTTTATCCATAAATTAATATTTTTTTTTGTACTATGAAAACTGGATAAAATATTTCGTCTGTTTAGTTTTCAATTAAAGCAAGAAATGAATGCCTAATTTTATATATTAATACAAACATACCGAATTGTTCAACATTTTAGCCAGTATTAGACATAATTGTTTTGGTGGTTAAGACAATAAGTATAAACTGTTGAAATACACCTAAACCAATGTTTCTTCCATTGCTGAAATGACTTAAAAAATTAATTAAATTAATGTTCTGTACCTTAAGACAATATATGTGTTGCTGTGAATGACATTAAATTTATGAGTTATTTAGCTAAGCATTATTATCCTCATGTCGTAAATTAATAAATAATAGGGTTCATGTAATGTATGAGCCACATTATCCTGTCATCAATTGCATAGAATATAATTTCCAGTATTAAATAGGTGTATGCTATATGATAAAATATACATGTTATATATGCAGCATTTATGTCCAAGCAGTACCCTTATTTGCCTACCCTAAATTAAGTTATAAGAAAATTTTTATTTTTCATTTTATTCAGTCAAACATTTTAAAATTATTATTAATGTTGTCTCCAGTAAAAATATATTTATTGTCTCTATTAAATCTATTCTTATTTATTTAATGATTGTTTTAAATAAAAATATTGATAAAACTTATGGTTTATATTACCCTAGCAATATCACTAAGAAGTTGAAAGACTTTATTACAATTTGGCTGGCATAAACACACTAAAAGAATAATTATAGGTTTTATAAAACAATTTTACCAAACTAAGCATAGCAGTAATTTATAACATAATGACTTATATAATTCTAACTGTTGTTCAAAACATATCAAGCACTCCTGGTCTGGATATTTAATGTGTGGGCGGGGATACGAGAGCAACAAAAATGATTCAAGCAAAATAAAAATTACCAATAATTGTAGAGTCTATTCAATAGTGCAGAGTGTGCAGCTATCTATAAAGTTGATTTCTTATGAAATTTATTCCTATATTCCTCTGTAATTTAGAAAGATTTAATGGATATAAATTCAACTTGTAATAATTATTCTATAAGAAAGCAACTGTCAAGGGAACCAAAGAAAAACATTAACGACCAAAACCGTTTTTACTTAAAATAAAAGCTACTCATTTTCCGACCCCCTCCCCCCATAGCTAAACCCTGCACAGGTCTGTCCCCTTCCTGAAAAATTCTTAAAAGAGCTTAGTCGAACCTTGATTTCCACAGTTAGTAGACTAATCAGTCATGCTAGCCACGATGGTGGATGATAATTTATGTATGCTTTATATTATTAAGTTCAATAAATCTCTATGGGTGAAACTAAGAAAACATCAATATAATCAGTCTCCATTGGAGTGAATGGAAAAAATCATATTATACATCATTTAATATTTAACTAATATAATAATACTACATTTAATTAACATATTAGTTATTAATGACCCTTTATTATTATATATCATGGGACTGGTTTTGTTTTACCTTTCTCTAAACAAAATTTTGGTTGAATCAAAGTTTCAAACACCATGTTAATGACTATTTTGTAATTATAATTTTACCAAACATATTGTTATTGCTCAGGATGGGAACATCATTAATTTGATACTTGACTCAAAATTATAGAATAATAGTTTATTTAATATAAACTTACTCATGCTTTATGAAGATGCATATATTTTTCATGCCTTCCTTAAGCCAAATGGGACCTCCGTGTTGACTTTTATGTCTCTAGCTTGAGCAGTAGACTCACAAACACTAGAACCAACAGGCACACTAGTGAAAACGTAAGGGTAACGTTTTTTTTTTTCTCAAAACTAGAAACAAATAGTTGATTGCAGCAGAAAACAGAGGTTCAGTTATTTTTGAGTAGCAGCCATATGATCCCAGAACCCTCATATCTAATTGGACCCATATGTAGTGCACCAGTAGTTGCAATTACTTTATTATATGAAGATTCTTAATTATATGAAGAATCCCTAGATGGGCAGTGTTTCAATTCACATTCATAATTAGAGGTGTGTGCTTCTGACAGGACAGTTCGATTTTCCTGACCTCAAAGGGAGTGATAAATGTTCTAGTACTTATCATTTATTCAGGGTTTTTTTTTTTATCATCGAATCAAACGCATGTGTACTCATATTCATTGATTTTTTTGTATGATACTTGAATTGATATTGATATTTTGAAGTGAAATTAAAAAAAAAAAAACATAAAAACGTTAGGGATTCAAATTCCAATTTGATGAAGAATTAAACCTTTATATTAACTATGTTTTATCATTGTTTCCTTTTACTGCATTTCCAGAACAAACTTTAATTTATAAGCAAGTCAAATAAATGTAATGCTTTTGATATCAGTAAATGTTTTTCCTTCATCGTAAGTTTTTGTTTAACAGGATCTAACTTTTTGAGATTTTTTTAACCAATCGTTGATTTTTTTTTATTTTCTTTCAACATTTTTGATGGGAGGCGATAACTATTTTTTCAATACATAAAAATAAATACTAACATTTTATGGGAGGATTTTATCTACACTCTATAAAAAAACAAAAAAACTGAAGCACTAATATTTAATTTATACATTAAATAAATTAAATATTATATTTATATTTAATATTCATTATTATTTTTGTTTATTCACTTTTTTCCTTAAATGTTTTGTATTTTTATTGATTTTTTTGAATTGTTCTATTAACCCAATTAAAATTGTGCACCCTCTCGCTGTTAAGACAAAATAAAGTCTTTCTCTCTCTTCCCTAAATTTAAAGAGAATTTTAATTTACTGAATATGTATATTTTATTATTGCAATAAATGAGTTGAAGAGTTAGTTGAAAGATTGGCCTAAGCCAATCAACCTAAGTTGATGAAAGAGAATTGTTAGGCTTTCATACAATTTATTATTGTACACTATTTTAAAATATAATCATCTCTAAAAATAAATCTTAAATACAGCATTCGTAAGGGAATTATAAAAATAAATAAAAATTAGCCAGGTAATTTTGTATTGACAGGAAGAAGTGACTACAATATACCAGTAACAAGTATGGACAAGTGGGGTACACTTAATGCTGACCCTGAAGATGACAAACTAATTGTTAAACACTAATATCGTGTGAATGCTAGGAAATTTTTATTTACGAAACCAACTAAAGCTTTCGTCCAGTATTATGGTGAAGTTAAATATTTTAAATCAAATTTCACTTAGTTTTATCAAAAATGAGTATTCAATATCATCACACAGCACTGAATACTACGATCATAATAGCTTAGCAATTATATAGAATCATCAATAAGTATGACAACCAAAGAATTATCACTATTCTTCAAATCATTCATCCTCAGCACAAAATACTATCTTTTAATTTTAGGCTAATTAGGCTGTTCTAGGATATTGGCCCAGTATTCAAAATATTTCTCTGAAAATTAGCAGTTTTCATACAATTTGTATTCTACCTATAGATTGAATTGATAGTTATATTATTTGCAAGACAAAAAGATGAACAATTAATAAACTTTACGACAAAGGGATTTCTTTCAAAATTAAAAAAAAATAAAATAACCTTTAGAACTGATTACTTCAGTGCCAAATTTATCTGATGGATTTTGATAAACAATTTGGTTACAGTCATGAAAATAATACCTACATTAAGTGATGTTGGCATTTTCCATTGGCTGAATGAGCCCTGAAGCTTCAAATGTGGATGAGGGGGGGGGGGGGAAAGCTAAACTAAACTGGCAAGCTAAGAGAGGTAATAAATATAAGAACAAGCTTTAATGGTCTAATCCTTGCTGGGGTGAAAAATAATCAGAACTATTCTTGAGTATTTCTCATCTAAATGCAGATTTTAGGTTTTAAAAGTCAAAGCTCGGAAAGAAAGACCTAAAATAGAGCCATTCATTGCCTACACATAACATAACACCAGCAAGGGCAATTGAACTAAGATTATACTTCAATATCAACATTTTTTTTTTTTATTACCTTATTTTGGGCTGAAGCAACCGATTTATAGCTGACTAATTTACTCTTAATTCAAACTTATTTACTATTTACTAATTCACTCTTCTCTAACTTTGAAGTCCTCGTATCAGCTTAACCCTCTGCACTTCTAGTTCTAATGTTTGGCTCTTTAGCCAACCCATCCCTGCTAAATCCCAGACAATCTATCCAGGAGTAATATTAGACAAGGGACACTTGGAGCCTTCATGTCACCACCAAATGACTGTAAACTAACATAAGATGCAGACTACTTCTTTGCCTCCAGGACATATCTTCCAAGCTAAATATGCAAAACATAAGACAGATCTTTGTAACTATACGTGGTCAAACATATCTCTCTACAGAGGTTAAATAACACCGGCCTGCAACTGTTGCCTTGTGTGCCGTCAGTGAGTGAGTTCATCCACCGGAGACAAATCAAGTTTTTTAACTAATTGCAGCACTTAAAAAACCCAGTGGTTAACCCTATGACCCTACCACCATTCCCTCATTGATGGCAACAGACTGCCTGGAAAAATAAGGTTAAGATTTTGTTAGCTAGATATCAGTTAGTATTAAGTTTTATGATTCATAAGGTGAGCCCCATCACATTTGTGAAGTGTAGTACCACAAAATGTTCAATGAACATTGAATTGTAAAATATTAATAATCTTAATAATAAAAAATTATATAAAATCTAGGCAACTACAGTACATATAAATAGACTGTATAATGTACATAGATCCATTGTTGGAATCTATATTTGATTTTATTATTTTGTAACAAGGGGATCTGGGGAAAAATATTATAACTATACGTCAACTTAGCTGCTCCCACAGGATAGAAGTTTAGGGGAGAGCAAAGCCTCCAGTATCCTTCATATCCAGTCCCATCAAGGATAATATGCTAGATGGCCAATGCCAACCACCATATCTTACACTCTGACCTCAACATTCCTTTCCTAAGACAATAGCTACCTCACGTTATCAGAATTTCCATTTCTGGTAGTCCCCCCCCCCAAACCTTATGCGAAAGCTCTACTCCCCCATCTCATTGCCCTCAACCCCGAGTTGACCCATATTAAGGCAGAATTGTATCTGTAGTGAACTTCTCCAACATTTTCTAAAGGAGATATGACCAATCTAGTTTTTGTGTGGCCATCTGGGGGTACCCAAGTACCTTTCTATCATTTTTGTGAATCTGGCATCATGATCTACAAAACAAATAAAACATGAGCTCATAAAGTTACAATTGAATTGGTTAGACTAATGAGCTTTTTACATGGAAATAAACAGAATCCAAAAGCTGCTTATAATAAAAATTGTTTGCAATGTACACAATAATTAATAAAAAAATTGAAGTTACTAATTACTAAGTCCCTTCAAAAATCATTAATTTGCTCTACTCTGCACTAACACACCCATATTCAGAACAGTACAAAAAAAATAGTTACAATTTAGTGAACTAATATTTACTTATAAGTTAAGTAATGTAAAGTTACAAGTCTCTTAAATACCTGGTTAAAAAAGCTAGTTCATTTTAATATCTAAATACAATTATCTGATCCAGTATCATTGGTAAACACTAATGGTTTAATGGTTATTTTAATTTGTAGGATTTACCAATTTATAACTAACTAATCAACTAAAATCTACTAAGAGATGATCGTACAAATAAATTAGATTTTATTTTTCAAAGGAGGTACATAAATGGTCTTAATTTTTTGACTCAGAAACAGCATTGAATACTTAAATAAACACTCATTGGTCTCTCGCATGTTGTTTATGGAGAGAACAGGAGGTGAGCATTGAATACAATTCTAATTTAAGCATTGAATACTTAAAATAACACTTCCTGTTCTCTCCATAAATAACATGTAGAGACCAATGAGTGTTTATTTAAATATTATCCATCTACAACTATCATATAGTATAGTGTAATGAATATCAGTCAGGTAGCCAATAATTACAACTTTGGCCAGAACAGTATTTTTGAGATAAATGCCAAACTCTTCCTTCTTAGGAGCTCTTTGTTCGTTTACAAAACGGCTCCTCTAAGTTCCAGCCGTAAAACTTTCTGTTATTGACAGTATATCATCAAGCATCAAGAATATCAAGGAAGAAATTATCCTTTAGTAATGGGATACAGTTTTCCATGTCTTTGTTTCTTTCATTTTTTTCTTGATCAAAATTGTTTTTGAGGGGGGTATTTCACAATATTTTTTTTATGAACAATTATTTTTTCAGGGAGGAGGTAGGTTGGCAAAATAACATGTCTTTTTGGCTTCCACAATTAAGGAGAATGGGTAAACAAAACAGAATACATAATGTTTCACAACAGCCTCTTTGAATTTTTAGGAAGCACTCAACAAGTTGTTTTTTCCTGTGGTAGGCCAGTTCTCAGCTGTGCTAAATGGAATCTTTAGGCATTTAAACACAAATCTGTTGTAGAATAGAAATACTATTGTAAATGCAGTGGATCTCTGGGGTTGGGGGCATGGGTCCTTGTGGCTTTGGGGGAACTCCTTTGGTCTAGTGGGTTGGAGGCTGTTGTGGACTTGGGTGACCATACCATCATGTCTCTCCCATGTGTAAATATCCAGAGTGAACCTGTTTCTTATTCACAGTGTTTATCTTTATCGCCTCTCGTCCCAATTCAATCAAATCATTTTGTTTTTATTCACAAATTCATAATATATATAGCTATATTTTTCTGAATAGAACATCATAGATTGTAACTGTAGATTGATTACTTTTTAGAAACTGAATCTTTGAGGAAAATTTGTTATATTATGTTGAATTTGAAAATGATTACCGTTTACAATAAACTGTATCATCTAATAATAAAAAATTCATTCTTTAGGGTTTTTTGTATATAAATATAATTTATTTCTAATAATTTGTATCAATGACAGTAAGAAAATTCAATTCATAGTCAATAAAATAATCAATGTAAATTATTGGTATAATATTTACATAATATGTTCCTAAAAAAATGTTCATGTTTTCAGGGGTGAGAGGGCGTGGGAAGATGCCTGGTGGAAGACTACCTAAAGTTCATTCACGCTCTCGAGGAAGACATGAAAACTCTGGTAGAAGAAAACCTGGTCACTTGTAGTTAGGGTAAAATCCCTACCAATTATCCAACCAAATTTGAAATTTATAATTATTGTGACTATGGGAACAAACGCTTTGTTTCTTGTAAATGAAAAATGAAATTAATGTTACAAATAAATGATGAGTGATACAACCTAGAGCTAATTAATTGTTTAACTGTTATCTTATAACTAGCCAAGACATAGTCTAATACATGCTTAGACATTGTAAGCATGTTGATTGTATTATAATACATAAATATTTATATTATGATTAATTCATTTTTAATACATTTATTAGCAAGCAAATGTTTATTCATTTAAAATGTTTAGTATTTAAGATTCTCAAACAGGGCTCCCTACCAACAAACAGCTTTAGTCTTAATACCTTTGCTAATTCCTGATTCCTAAAGTCAATGGCACGATCTTCCTTTGAACAGGAGAATTTCATACTGAAATTGCTTCAGGTTAATAAACTTTTAATTAGGGCTCCCTATTCTTTATGAACAGAGAAATCATTCAATTAGCAATTGATGTAAAAAAGGAAGACTCACATTTTAAATAACTCAACATAACTACTATCATAGTATATATTTTAGAAAATATGTTAGCAATGAATTATTAATAATACAGGTCTTTAAAATAAATTTTGACCGGTATATTCTACAGCTATTTATTTGTAAAATATTTGACAAAACTTAAAATCATAGGTAAGTATGCGGCGACTTACGCCTTCAAATTTTAAGCATAAGTATACTTAACTAGTACATATTTACGATTCTCATTCAAAAAATGCTGTTAAATACAACACTGTAAACAGTTTATAGCACAGATAAACAAGTCATAAAGAATACTTAATCCTATTCTAATATGTCAAACAAAATATAGGTGCCTCTCATTGATGATAGAAAATTAGTAAACATTATAAGCACAAAGGATCCATTTAAAAAAAAACTAACAAAATAAATAATTTATAACAAAGGGATTATTTGCCGGAAAATGGGCAAAGGTCACCAAACATTAAGTAGAGAAAAGAGTAAGCAATATGAAAGCTTATCACTTTTCTAAAACTAATAGGGTTAAGGTTAAGGTAAGAAGCATGATCCTGTTCAAAAATGATATTATTAGAAGTTTTAGTGACTTAGTTATAATAATGTGCTTAATACTAAATATGTATCACATCCTTTTCCATATAATCAAAGCATTGAATTGAGACTTTTCATTATGGCGATATTTATATCTTAATATAGTAGCAGTGTATTTAATTCATAGCTATATCAGTATATTTAATTAAAAACTGTGACCCTCCTGCAAGTAACACAAATCTTTGTTCATAAATATTGTTCTAAGAACCAAGAAAAGCAGCATCCCAATTTGTCTTGAGGATTGAGTTACAATACAATTGTTGTGGAGATAGGACACATTTAAATTTGTTATTGTCTTTGCTGCCTTCATTGATGGCTGAAACACTAAGAAGAATTTTCTTAATCTGATTTATTACATTATTATCATACTGAAGGAAGTTAATTTATCAAATTTTGATTATCCTAAGGGCCGATAACCAACCAGAACAGAGATAGTTGTTTTTTACAGATAGAGCCTAATTTAGTGCAGTTTTCTTATGGTATATAAGAAAGAGTAATATCTATACAAAGACAAATTAAAATAAATTTTACACGACACATTCATCACAGTTGTAATACATTCATTAGTAGTTTCATTGATGGATGTTTTAGTAATCCTCCAGACATGTATTACTGGCTCTTGATTCTGGTTACTAAATAATGGCACAGTCACTAATAATTGTAAATCTATAATAGATAAAGATTTAAAATATATATATTCTACATTTTAATAATCAGTTTATGTTCTTTATTGGTAGTTTTTTTTATACTCTTTAGGCCAGGAGTGAAGTTATTTTTCAACCAAACCATTCTTGCCATATCTACCTAGGACTTATATCTCAAGATCACCTCAAAATGTATGTTCTATTTACTGATTTCATCATTTTCGGCTATTGCTTCTACCCTCATTTTCCAAGTTATTATACACTTCATCATTCCCAAGGGACAAAACATGTAATGATACTTTATAGCTGAGCTCGGACATGAGAAGCATTACTTTCAAACACTTATATTACACTTACAACAGTTATTAATAAAAACTGCTTATGACAGACGTTATGGACTGTAGGTGAGAGGCTGAAGGATGAGTGTTCTATACAGTTTAAATAGGACAGCTTGATTTTAACTGAATCATAGAGAAGGAGAGGTCATCACTACTTGAATTCCCAACTCCACCTTCCTTGCCATTACTTTGAATGGATGTTAATGAATCCAATATGTATTTATTTATTAGCGAAAGAAAACAGGCAAAGATATGGCCAGGACTCTCATTCTGCTTCATTTAATAATTATTAAACATAGTGGGATCAACACCAACACTAATTATTATTAACAGTTTACATTTATTATATCAAACTGAAGAACATACAACAGTTTGACTACCTGCGGCCTAGAGAATAGTTTTATAAGTCAAAAGCCAAACAGCGACTATTGATATGACTCAACCAACTAACTCTTTAAACTAAAAAGTCATTCTAGTTGTAGAAGGTAAGAGTTGTAGTAATCTTGCAATCATTTTAACAATTTTGTTGTTTAGGAGACAAAATGAAACTTAACAAAAAATCTGTTATGTTGCATTTCACAATGATATGAGTTATTTTTTTCAGTTATTTATTGGGATTTACTACTGCTGTACATACAATTGACAATATTCATTAGAATATTTAGGATTAGTAGGTGTAAGTTTAAATATATAGTTAAGTCCTTTCATTTATGAAGTAAAAATGTACGTGTATCACACCCAATATTTAACATGACTTTCGTATTCTCTTTTTTGTATTACTGCAATTAGTGCACGCAGATATATAACTAAAATGTAAAGCAAGATCCCCGTCCAGTGCTTTATAGTGCCAGACCTGTTATTTGTATAAAAATCTATATGGTATGTTTATATTAAATCATTTTTCATACTTACTTCTATTGTTGCATCCACTTTTATTAACAAATTTTCAATCGCAATGAACAAAAAAAAAAAAAAAAAAAACAGCATTCCCTCGAAGAATGATTCATTAATAAATTTTGCATCCACATATATAGACCATTGCAGACTCCTTTCTACTTTCTCTCCATACAAGTCCAATGGGCTTATGGGCCTTAATTAACCTCCACAAAGCAGTCATATATAAATAAATCCAGAAACAAAATAGGCTCAAGTGAGACAAGTAATTGGAGTCAAGACATTTTATTTAAATACATTATCAATGATTGTGTTTATAATCTGGGTACTTAACCAACAGGTCTTAAAATTGTTACACGTCGCCGCTGTTATCATTATGATACAATCAAAATGTTATATTTTCTTTATTCCGGTAAAATAGTATTTAATTTTTCTTGTTCTTGCCCTTACAATGAAATAATGATCCCTCAGTAGTGATAAATAAATATTTATGCTCTAATAGGTAATTCTTTACATGTAGTGTGGTTGATTTTGAATTCATCATTCTTCCAAATAATTCTGTTTCAAGACTTTTAAATTAGTGTTCTCGCTTTAAATAGTGGTACCAGAAAAGATTTTGCTTTTTGAAAAAGATATAAACTACTAGCTGTATGTGTACAATGCTGTATACAAGATGCTGTGTACAATGCTGTAACTGTATTCAAACTACAATGATAATAAAAAAACAAACATACAAAATATACTACAATATACACTGTAAAACTTTTATGTTTGAATATTTTTTAAGACTCAAACAAATAAATAACTTATAATGATTGGTGGATCACCTTACTTGAAATAGTTTTTATATTTAAAAAAAAAAAAAAAAAAAAAAAGCAAGAACCAACTTATAAAAATATAACCAACAGAATAAAAATTTTTTGGCTTTTGGGCTATATACACATACATAAGAATATAATAATAATTATATTGTTTATTTGAAATATAATAACATCCAATGGAGTTATTTAACAAAATATAAGAAGCTTAGTAAGTTTGATCTATAAGGACAAATGGGTGGATTTCCCCATGAAATTGAAAATCTATAGAAATAGCTTAAATAGAAATACAATCAATTACAATAGTAAGTAATATCAATTTCATGAGAAGATAGCACAATATAGATATAAATTTATTTGAAAAACTATAGACAGGAAACTTGTCAGTAGTTCAGATCACGGTTGAATAAATATGTCACAATTCAGTGACGAATGAGCCGCGACCACTGCGATTTGACAAGACAGTATAAGCTTCATTTAATCCCAAAAGTTACCAACATTAAAACACAAACAATTTTAAAAAATACTGAGTTTATTAGCCAAAACTGAAATTGACACTTACCTTTCTAATTTACTGCTATAAGTATAAATTAAATAACTTCATTACAAGTAATAAAATTAAAGCTTTTGATGGCTTCAAGATTTTATGTGATGTCATAATTTAATAAAATAACCGGATTTTGAACTTATTTTTGCTCTCTATTATACAATAAAATGTATTATGAATCCTTAGTGAAAATACTATAGAAGGCATATTACAGTCTTAATCACTATTAATTGAAATAATATTTACAAATTTTAAATATATTCAAACTAATTTCAGTATAGTCGACTGAAATGGAATAACATACAAGACTACAGGTTTTGAAAAAGAAAATTTTAATCGATTGACACTTTTTTGGTAACCTTGCAAGTTACTGACTTTTAATCACAATTCAAGATTATTCTCCATTCATTTAAGCAGTAACACTTATCCATTAATAAAGGATAAGGTTTAACTTTATAATGATCTACACTTCAAAATCCGTGACATTTAATAAATACAAATACATATACATATATATGTGTGTGTATATATCTAAGGTGTTTTCATACATTATAAATGTAATATTAGGAAATACAAGAAGTCTACAGGCTACATTTATCAATATAAATCACTTGCAAAACCACTCAGTACAATACAAAAATATTTCCAATTGGGTAAATCCTGGCAGAATGTAATATCTGCTTCATTTCATATTGTGCTTCTTACTCTTGACGGAATCATCAATTACAAAACATTTCACCTTTAACACTCATATGTGTTTATTATTAAAATAATAAATAAATATGAATCATAATAATATTTTATAAAAACAGTTAGATAAGCTCTACAATGACTAAATCTAGAAAATAAACTTAGACCATTAAGAAATTCAAATAAATCACTTTAAAAATTGATTTTAATTTACAATACAGAAAATATACTATCTTTACCACAGCCTGTATGGCATCACTTTCTATGCTTAAGCACTTCTCACAACAATCTCACTTCCAGTAGTCTCTTTCAAATAACTCAAAAGGTAAAAGCTCTGCATGTTAGGTTTCATACGTATAGATGGGCATAAGAGGATCGACCCCTTAATGAGTAAACAACTAATATAATTGATAGTATCTAAGTAAGGAAGTGCGTTGGAGAGCTTGACATAAAGCACTACAGAACAGGTTAGTTACATATGGGAATAGTTATTTACATTTTGATGCTCAACTCCAGTATTACTGATATCAGATGCAGTGTGGGCCAACTAGATATGCCTGTGGTCTTTTTGCTCTTAAGGTAGATCCTTAAGTAATAAATCGAGCATCTTCAACAAATAAATCATAAAATCACATTTTTTACATTTTTTTTTTTACCTTACATTTTTTTTTTTTCTGAGCTGTGTGATACTGTCTGTCACTTCTTAGCAGAACAAAGCCTTTTCCCTGTAAAGTATGATCACATTACAACAAAAAATAAGCCATTGAAAGTTTAGTTGTGAAAATAACTTGCTTAAAACATAGTTGCCAATATATTAGTTTAAAAGCTAGTATCAATATGATGATTACAACATTCATATACAACTTATTCATATGCATACACATATACCTACAACTAAACATATAATGACACAAGTGTAAGGTAAAAGGGATAGGGGTACATTATAATGGGTACATATAATAATTTTATAAGTTTAAAAAATATCTAGTTAAAATTAAACGTAAAAATGCAAATATCTTTGCTAATTTTATGAATTTATCAACAACACATTTACATAATTAAGAGAAGAAACAGTCAAGAAGATACATATGTGACTAATAGAAAGGTCAACTGATGAAAGTGAATCCATTCTCTTTGACTAGGGCACAGACCAGGTGCAGTAAGCACAACTGTAGAACTTGGCTCCACTAACACATGTGTAACCTGAAACAAGGCAAAGCCAACTAATTAATTTACTCAAAAATTAATTATTGCTTAGTTTATTTACGGACCTTGACATCCGTATTAATTCAGGTGAGCAAAACCTTCAAGTTCAAACTTAAAAAAAATGAACTTAATAAAACTTTGTTAAGTCAAGGATCCGTAGCCTCATTTATGTACTTTCATTACATGAAAAATTACTTATTTTCAAGTTTAACTGACCAAAATCATGTTACATAAATTACAAAGAAGAAGAAGTGGTTTGAGTGAGAGTTTTAAATACTTATTAATAAGTAACAATAAAACCGTTAAGAGAAACTAATTTGTATTCCATCCATGGTTCAATGCAGGGTTTTATTACATATACCTTTAAAATTTCAGTCTAATTGGGACATTTTGACTGGCACTATTGTAGAATTCACACAATGCAGACACACGAAAGGTACTTGTGCTAGTAGAACCTCTCCTTTGGGCTCCGCAAACAACAAATATATTTCGAAGAAAGTTTTACTTATGAGCCTGACATATGAATAATAAATAGTTCTTTCAGTAGTTTTAATAGTTCTTGTTTATGTGTGATACTTGCTGTTCTAGTCTTCCATGGGATTGACGACATAAGTTGGCCAGTTTATACGACTATGTGACTCCATATTATGAACTGCATACAATGAAAAATTGAAAATAAATATTTCCCACTCACAATCATTATTTAAAACAAACCACACTAGCTCCTCTTTAATCATTAATATAACAGCCTGTGAATGGTGGTGTATCCTATTGAACATTAATAATTTCCTGAAAGAGATTCCCTGTACAGCTTCTTTTCAACTTTCTTTGTGGTATGTGTGGTAAGTGTGAAGTCTGCATGTATGTCAGAGATATGAGGGGATTATTGGTACAATTTGTTATATATGCTAGGTGTATGGTATCCATTCACAGATGTTTGTGTACTGAATTAAAGTGTCATGGGGTGGTGCTTAAAAATAGCACCTAATACTTTAGTTTTATTACCTCCAGATTTAAACTTCAACAGAGCAACAAATAAAAGAGCTCTTAAACTTAAGATCAAATTTTTGACCAAACTGTTGTCATTTAAACTTAAATTTTACCATCTCTTCCAACCAACTAACTCTCTCAATTCTAACTCCTCATTATGTAATTCATAATAGCATGAAAACATTCAATACCATATTAAAGTTGCATTCAAAATATGTTATTTTTATCAAACTTAATTATATAGGATGACGGTACCCTACTTAAACAATTCTTAATTCAAAAATTAACAAGATAGGTACTTTGTTATTTTGCTCAACAATGAAAAATATTTGTTCTACTTATGAACAATGGTTTTGGTCATGTTTGTGCAAGCATACCTAAGGATTGGTGGCAGTGGTCTGAGTTGGCGGTGGGAGGAGAGCAAGAGTTTCAGGGGCCGCACCCGCTCTGAGAGTGGCATTTTCGGCCTCCAACTGACCGATCCTTTCCATCAGCTCGGCTATCTTCTCCTTCAGCACCTCAACTTCCTCCCGCACAGCATACATTAGATGAGACTTTACCAAGTCCTGGGAAAACAAAAAATAAATCATATTTTAACTATGCATAATTAAAATATAAAAATATCAATAAAAATATGAGTTAAAAACCAATAAGCAGAGGGAAAAAAATTATATTAGATAACAACATTCAGTAATATAATTTTGTTCAAACCATATTTAAAGTATTTATTTCATGATTAACAATGAATTTTAATTGAAATGGACAAATTTGTTGGTAATTGGCTCAGGTTAAGTTAAAGAAAGGAACATTTATAAATGCACACCTCTGACTGGTTCTCACACATTATTTTATACTCCCACAAGATCTTTCGTTAGCTATCTAAAAAGGCAATGTAACTGTGTTCAATAAAACATGCAGTGAAAATCTTATATAAAAATCAAAAATATATGATTATAACATATAAAATAATAATTATCTATTATTATTTGGCAATATAGCCAAAAATGATTATATCTGTATAAAATTCTTGAAAATAGTGGTATAGAAGCCAAAAGTACAAGATCAGTATAAAATAAATAGTGAGTAGACCATATATAAGTGCACATTTATTAATATTAATAGCCAACAATCAGTATTTTAAGGTAAAGAAAGAGCCCATCAACACTATCAACATCTTCCAACTTTCATCTTCAGACCATCTTATATGAAGAACAACATGGAAAAATTTTGGTTTTAAATAACCTAGTTGGTTCCTATTTAAAATCTTTTACCATCTAACACCTAATAGTATATAAGTATGTGGTAATTTTTTGTTCAAAACGGCATAAATAAATTTAATAATTTTTTTCATAAAAATATACATACATAAGTAGATTTCTAACAAATACATTCACTAAAACTCATTTGAAATAATTACAAATCACACATGTCTTCACTAATAATTTTTTTGGTATTTAAAGATTATTGTTAAATACAAATGAATTTTCATATATTTTATTTTCAGTTAAAAAATAAATAAAAAAATCGTAAAAATAAAATAATTAACTAAGGGAAGAATACATGACTAATGCAAGAAGAAACCAGTGGTTTATTTCATTAAAATTCTATTGTATTTAGGGTAATTAAACAAATTGTTTTGAAATAATGTAATATGGAAGCTCCTACAGTAAATTACCTTCAGCCTCATCTTTGCCCCTTGTTAAATTAAATTCGCGTCATAGTGATAGACGGAGTTGAGTTACCGATAAGATCAATGTTATGGTGTTACCTCCAAACCTTTATTTCGTATTTAAGACAGGATTCACTGAGAATTTATTTAATTAGCAACTCATCTTCCCTCACAATGCTCCTAGTAAATCCTGGCCATGGGAATTGAACCCGATTCTTCATAGTGACTAGTAAAGCACACTGACCATCACAGAAGAGAATTGGGTTTAAACTCGATTTAGTGGGTCTAACTAAATAAACTTAACAAAGAAAGTACATTGCTAAAGGGGTCTCAAATTTAAAAAAAAACGTTAATTCAAGAGTATGCAAGGAGATTATATGCATCCTGACCAATCTGTTTTAATTTATAATCAAAAAATAAATTTAATTGACTTTCAAATATACTTTAGAATTTCAAAGTTAAATAGAAAACTTTAACTCTTTTTAATGTTGCAGTACTATAAGATAAATGTTATCTTAAATACTTTTTAATTATCCTGGACCACCTCAAAGCAAAGGTTCCTTAATCTCCATTGAAAAATAGAGGATGTAACCTCCCGCTACGAGTTTTGAGTTTGACATAAAGATTTAAATTTTGTATGGAAGTTACGACAAAAATAACTAGTCACGCCTAGGATCTGTAAGTTCCATAATTTTTTTTCATTATTCAATAGATTTTTTTTTATTTTGGCCAGCTAAAATTTGTTTACATTAATTATGAGCTACATTAACTTTTTTTAAATATAAACACACAAAATATATGTCTTATAAATGGAAGAAACAATAACGAGAGATTCTTATGGGACTCCACAGAAGTATCCAAGTACTTATTGAATGATTGTGATTAAAATAATCTTCCTACTACTTTCGCGAAAATACTTTGGTTTATTTGTTACTTTAGTCACCGAAAATTTGATTTAAAACAAATTAAAAGCATTATAAATAACTGAAATATTGACAAAAATAAACCTATTGACATTTTGATATTATGATTTCTATTGTTGGCTCCTAAAAATTTGCATTACCCTGATGAAAGAATTGGAACATTAAATACTAAATAGCTTATGATCTATGACTTTAAAAAATAAAAACCCTTTATTGTATTTTAACCAAAAACTAATCTGCATATTTCGAGCTTTGGAGCATTCCTTTGAAATTTCAGATCAAATTAATCATTTACAAAACCATTATCCAAGAACATACATACACACAGACAGGGACAGGCAAATAAAAAAATTGCGTTCAAGTGAGCCTGAACCAAAGTGAGATTCTCCCTGAGGACTTGGGAATGAGGTAATTCGAAAGTATATTATATCAATTTTTGATTAAATTTATTTTCGGATATCATTTTAACTTTCAACGTAAGAATTTTATGAGTACCTAATGCAGACAAGTGTGCATGGAAACATTGTTTGCAAATAAATCTGATAAAAGTGAAATATACACATATACATATATATTTTTTTTTTTCATGGGAACATACCAAAACAAGCTTCGTGAATACTTTAGGATAAATGGTCACTTTCATGCCCCGTATTTGTCTGGGTACAGAGAATGCACAAGAAAGATTAACACATTTTGAGGTGGAAGATTAACAAGCTCGATAGCACATCTTTTAAATATAATTATGATGACAATTTCGCATTTTTTCATACTACAGTATGAAGTGTACACACCCTCCTACTTTCATACTCCCTATGAAACTACTGAAAATTAGAAACTTAGCAACAGAATGCCGTAAAATTATTAAAAACATAATAATAGCCATTATTCTTTTTATTTCAGCCCTTACTTTATGTTTATAATATTTAAATAAAAGCAATAATAATACTTTGTAAAATAAGGTGTGATATGTAAAATAAATACGGTTTGCATGGCCCAATCTGACGACACAACCCTTATTGATGACCAAGTTATTTATATAACTTGATATAATAAAATAACTCGAGGAAGAAGTTTTCCTAGTCAATGACAAGCTGATGGTAAGAGGTCACCCATGGGTACTCCACTTGGAGCTGGTTTCTGAGATAGATGACCAATTTCTATGCACAACATACTCTATGTCTAGCTAAAATCCTATTTGCTATCAAAGGATTCATTTTATTATCTTTTCACAGAACTGGAAGACATTCAAGGATCCCATTACTTGTAGGATTTCAGCCTAGGACAGACATCATTATGAGGACAATACTACCTCACATGTATGAGCAAGAAGGTGGCATATCACATTTATGACTTGAGAAGATAAATTGTAAAAGAAAAAGTGGTTGGTTCAGGTTCGGTTTTTTTCTGGCGAGTTTTTATTATTTACCTATATACTGTACTTACAACGTAAACAAAAATGTATTATACTATATACTTGTTTCACATAACTGATAATGTTTAGATCTATCATTTGTATATTTTCCTCACTATTATCGATACCATTTTACTAAGAAATAATAATTTTTTTATGCATTTTACCCAACCTTTTTGTGGCTTCCACTTTTGAGAAATACAAGGGAGATGTCACCCATTTGAAATTTCCAGCCACCAATTAGATGGTATGGGTGTAATGCTCTAATTCTGCTGCCTCTGTTAGGCTCACTGAGCACCAGAGCATCCCATAGCTTACACAATATGAAATACTTGACTACTAAGAAAATATCACTTACCATTGCCTGCTCAATCTTATTATCAATGGCAACTGCATTAGCCCCGGAAGTGCTGAAACAAATTAAAATAATAATAAATCTTAGTTAAAACAAATAATAAATATGTATTAACAATTAAATTATAAAAATAATCTCTAATAACTAATTTATCAAAATCCATATCCTTCAAAATCAATGCAGCTTAACTATTTTATTCAGCAATAGTATTCACTACAAATAAAGACCATGCATCACGCATAATAAAGTTTAAAACTAAATGATAGTAAATTTATTTTGAAATACTTGCATTGAAGCATTAAAAAGAACACAAAAATAATAATAGGCAACTAACTAAATGAGCTATTAACCAGTGGTGTATCAATAAAACAAAATAAATCATTTTCTAACATTAAAATTTCACTTTGAAAAAGAAACTGCTTTGATTGTGAATCTTTAGACTCCTGTTACTGACTTAAGACTGTTTCAAAACCTCCAATGTCTATAACAAAACAGAGTTGTTTCCATAACTTTTTGTATTTTATTGGTAATAAAATAATAGAACTAGATGAAAAAAGTGTTAAAATTTAATCTGTTTGAAGAAATGAATAATTAATAAAAAAATAATTTTAAAGGTTTAGAGACTAATGACTATAACCTAAATGAACATCATTATGTAAACCATTGATGTAATCTAGGATCTTAAGTATCAAACTTCCTTATAAATATAAATTACACAAATAGATAATATTCTTATGAAAATGAAAAACAACTAAGAAAACATATTTTATTTCTGTCATTACCAAATATGCGAGTTTAAAAAAAAATCTTTCTCTATAAAATTTAATCTTTTGCATATATTAAAATTTATAATTACCAAAATGCCTACAACATTTCCAAATATATAAGTTTTTCACGTTTCGGAGAAACTTGATAAAAAAAATTCAAATTAATAGTCATATAAAGTACTAATAACAAATATTTCTATACCCATTAAAAGCAAACAAGTTTCTCCTATAGGTTAAAGAGAGTAACAGAGAGAGAGTGAGGGAGTGAGTGGGAGAAGTTAACACAAGGCAAACAACTATTATACATTCCGCTGGAATGGCGCATTAGAAAAGACACAGAAAATTTCTCATAAATTTCACTTTAATCCTGTCAAATTAGGACAGACCACAAAACTTTTTAAAGGAAACCACTTTTTTTTCCAATTTTAATAATTGATGCTCTTAACTACTCTAATCGAAACCACAACATACTGATTGTTAGTTTACAACCTTGTCAAGTTTATGAAGTAGTAATTAACTCATGGCAAGAGAAAGAAAACTCATGTTAAACATCCGTTTGTTTCCGTTTAAATAAAAATTAAGTAATGTTCATAATGGTATATTGCCATAGTATATCGTATATGTTAATTTTGCCTAAAAATTAATAATCAAATGCGAATCACTAATAACGCATTTTAAATTTCATAATGATTTGATTTCGGTACTTGAATAGAAATCTTATTTATTCCAATCAATTAATGCAATACATTTAGTTTATTAATTACATTTTGTAAAACAACATGCTTAAATGAGATGTTAGTTAAATTATACTATGCATACAGATACAAACTGTCATACTGACCAGTAATAGACATTGTACAGTTAAGAACACATAACTGATGAACATGATCACAGAAATAAGGGCATAAATTATCGATTTATAAATGAAGTAATGTACGAGTGAACGAAGAAATAATCAATAAATACGCAAAATGAAAAAAAAAATAAACAGATATTTGTTGAAATTGTGAAAATGTTGCTTAAACAAACATAATACAAAAATGAAAATAACAATTTTTCTGAAATTCGTAGATAATACGAATAAAATGTATAAATGCAAGAGGGGATTGATGCATAATTTTTTTTAGCTGGAAAACCAAACAAGGTGATTTCCATGAAAATTTTTGCTTTAAGCATTTGTAATATCATGGAATTGTAATTTCACTTTAAAAAAGAAACCACTTTGATCATGAATCTTTAGACTCCTGTTACAGGCTTAAGACTGTATCAGAACATCCAATGTCTATAACAAAACAGGATTGTTTCTATAACTTTTTGTATTTTATCGGTAATAAATAAGTGTTAAAATTTAATCTGTTCGAAGAAGTTAATAATTAATAAAAAAATTGTATATTTAAAAGAATTTCTAGGGCGATTCTAACAGGGTATTTAATCCGGTTCCAATACATCCAACACGAAACATCTAGAAAAATAAGGAGATAAAAAAAAATAAAGAACTATCCTTTAAACGTTTGAACGATTTTTACAAAATATACAGCACAAACGCAAGTAAAATAAACGAATAATACTCAGGTATTTTGTGATCAGTAAGTTACTCGGTAAAAAGTACAAATTGCAGGGTTAAAAGTCTTTTATTTGCCAGTACGTAGTGAGATAGAGGGGCTACAAATTTTCGGATCAATCTCCCCCCCCCCACCCAGAAAAATTGAATATATTCTACGAAAAGTTGGGCAATTATTCAAAATGCCAAGGGAACATCCCTGCTAACTGAGAAGTCTTTATCATTTATTCAAATCCTAACGATCGATAGCTCGAAATCGCAAATATCGATTATTGGGGCATTGGCCCGGCCTTAGTATCTCCTCTGATCATAAATCGAGCATGATAAACACAGGGTTTTCCGTGATTTATCGTAAATTTTTCTTTGGGGGGGGGTCCAGTACATCACGTCACGCAAAATAATTTATCGCCATATATCAGGGATTAAAAAAATAAAATGATTTCACCTCATGCCAACATTGCTGCCTTTTTAAGAAAACGTTTCAGAACACGTCTTTCGTCTAATTTTCAACAGCAGTAAAAGCAACATTTAAACCATATTGGGCGGGTTTAGTCCGAGTGGGCTTTGGCTCAGTCTATCTTCGGTATGCGTTGAATGAGAAAGAACTACTTATATTGTGTCAGAGATAATCTAATTTTTTTTATATCAATTTTCCGCTTTACACCTTTATGTTTGTAAACCAGCACATTCATTTAGCTAAAGATCCACAAAAGAGAGGAAATTTCAGATCAGGGAATCGACCCCAGAACATTTATATTACGAAAACTTATTACGAGCAGATTTCACAACTAATAATTTACAGATTAAACAAAGCATTTAGTGAAACAGTGGTAGAGATATTAAATGAAAACAGTTTTAGAATGTAAATAGTTTTCAAAACCAAAATAAGTTATTTTATGGGGCTCCTGGGTAGATGCTGTAAGTGCATATTGTATGAATGTTGGCACTTTTGAACTGCACGTATTGAGGGAATGGGATTGTTTATGAAAGGGCTTAATTATTAATCCTGGATAAGCAAATCGTAATTTTATATTTACTAACTACTTTATTTAAAAGAAAAAAAACATATTTCTAATTGTGCTCCATTACTTGGAAATAGACAGAAAGAATTTTCCAATAGTATACAGGCGGT
The DNA here is from genome assembly GCA_930367205.1 of Acanthosoma haemorrhoidale. Lineage (NCBI taxonomy): Eukaryota > Metazoa > Arthropoda > Insecta > Hemiptera > Acanthosomatidae > Acanthosoma > Acanthosoma haemorrhoidale. The sequence goes on along the minus strand of OV884014.1, from coordinate 82,455,627 downwards.
CTGAAAAGTTTCCGACCTCAACATGAAGATGATATTAAAATAAATAAAAGCTTTGTTGGGTCGGAATCTTTTCAGACCACCCTCGTAGGTGTTATTTCAGTAATTAAGATTATTCAGCCGGTGTAAAATTAAAGCAGAGATAAAAATATAAAAAATACCGCCAATAACGGTTCCTTACTCCATTTCCTACATGAGCCCGAAGAGTTAGAGGACCACAGACACGAATTTCCCCTGTGCAACTGAGTCGGGTCGATATGGAATGTTGTCGGAAATACCCGCAAGTCTTTGTTGTTAGGTTCATGTTCGGGGCACTCATTGTTCACATTATATTCCGGCGATCATTCTTCATTCTTTTCAGTCAGTCAATTCAAGACGCGAAAGAGCGATGGCTTGGGTGGTATTGGATGGTTCTTGCGTAACGATGACGTGTAATCGTATTTTATCGGCTTTATTAACTGTGACGATTCAATGATTAAGTAATATAGATAAGTTATTTTAATTTTTTCAAGGGGTCATATTTTTCCAGGTCTGAAGGGAGAGGATCTACTTTGAAATGGGTACGGGGCCATCTTCCTTCCTCTGTGTCTGTCTCTCTGTCTGTGAGGTCTACGATAGCAACTGTAAATATGACCAATTATATCTGCAATGGACGCGTGGCTTACAAAATTCTTAATGTTCGTAAAACTAATCCGACTAAATACCAAAATAATAATTAACTTAAATATAAAGGGAATGATACATGAAAGAATAAAATGTATTAAAGTAAGTAAGATTATCGATAATTTAGCTTGGCATTTTCCACTATTGTGATAAACTGTGTTCGGTTTTCTTATGGATTTCCTATTTCTTCTATAAGTGGATTTATAGAGTAAGGGCAAAGGTCAACAAAATTTTTAGTTTGAGAATGCAAGAATTGTTCAATGAAATATTTAATTCATCGTATAACTTGTTTTGATTCTGGTGTAGTAAGGGTAATTGTTTATGATACTGAGACATTTATTTTGAACAATCTGAATTTTTTTTATATAATTTTTTTTTGAATGGTGAACCTCTTTTCTTGGCGAAACACATACATTAATATCGGACATATTCGTGCAGGACAAATTTATTGTTTAGAGAGAGTTTGAATTTTTGATTAAATATGGGTACATTTTTGTACGATGCCTGAAATCGTAAAGGCATTTTATTTTTATTTCTAAACCCCTTGAATTTATACAATGTGTAAAAAATAAGAATAAGATAATTGGCAATTTTCTCCTCATTCTGCTATACGCAGATGCATTTGAAGTAGGTTGGGTTACTCAACAATACAGTTGTGGTTAAAAATACAATAAAGTGAATACAAAGGTATTTTAAAGAATTAGGGCTAGACTGTATTTATTTTAGTTAAAACACAACTGAGAGAAGTAAACCAGAAAAAAACTAGTTACCTTTATCCCACATATTAGTATACCGGAGTGGAAGACAATTTAATGGTTAACGAGTCTAGAAACAAAACAATAAAGGCGGAATTGAGCTACTCTAGGCGTCCATAAATATGCCTTCCTTTTTAGATATGCCCCTCTTCGCTGGAATAGTCCCGCTGCGTCTAAAAATAGACAAATAACAAGCTCTCTAGACTGGAGGAGGGGGCTTGAGGTAGGGCTTGTCATCGGAGCCCGGCCGGAGTCTCATCTCGCTCTAACTCTGACTTCGACGAGCCTTCGGGCTCAGCAACAGGTTCGAACCCGGTAGCTCCTATAGCCCATCGAATCAGAACTAACAGAACGAGGTCAGCCACACATGCGTCATTCCCAATATGCAATCAGGTGCAGAGCAATGGATTGCTAGGATCATTCTAGCAATCTTTCTTTTGGTTTTCAAAGACACTGAACTTTTTTTTTTAAACTTAGCTCTCGACTGGAAATATAGGATGTAGGAAAAATAAAGGAAATTATTTGGGATGATGGGTGCCTTTCACTAAGGGGAGTTCCAACTTCTACTGTCTGAACTTCTTTTTTTTTTTTTTTTTTCTTAGCTCTCCATTTATAAGATTAAGGATGAGGGAAAAATAAAGGGATATTTGGGTTGAGCGGATCCTTGTACTAGGAGTACCTGCTTGAAGGTGGTGTGAGGGAATTAAGGAGTGTGAGAAGCCTCGGTAGTAGAGGTTGATAGTTGTGGTACAGTGGTGAGAGTCCACAGTCCACTGGTGGCTGGGGGTACTTCTTCGTAAACTTCGTCTATACTTAAATAAGTACATACTTATTTCTTATCGGGAAGCTAAATCGGATCCTTTGTCTTAAGATAGAGATCTGATGCACACTGATACTTACTTTACTCCAATCAACTTCGAAAAAACTGCTAAAAATTGGCGTGTTTTATAACAAATAATAATAATACACAATAATATAACCTAATGAAACGGTTTTAAGTGTTGTTTTTATCCCTATACAAAAAAAACAACAACTTCTTAATTGAATGAAACGTCCCCGTCTAATATTTTTGGACTTACTAACCCCAAAAAAGTTTGAGTGATATGTATTCAACTCAATTTATTCCCAATATTTACGTAATATAAATAATCTATTCTAAAAACGAAATAATCTTATCGCTGTTATACTGCCAGTATGGGAGCTCTACTTATAAGTACATATATGAGCGGATATATGGTACATATACAGAATTAAGGATGTGCCAGTTACATTATAGAGACAAGTTTACCTATTTTTGCTCATAAATTGTCAAACGTTATTTTTATGATATTGCATTCGTGTCCGGTTTTTAAAACTCCTTTAGTAATATATGGTACATTTAACTTATCCACTGGGTAATATCCGTGACAACTAAATATAAATTGTTATTAGTCCGAAAAATAGCCGGCGGGCGGTTGAGAAGCACGCGATTGTAACCGGGCCTGGGCTGTTGGCGAGGACTGATCACCGAATTCGGCCTGATCATTGTACTAAACCGTTCATAAATAGCACGTAGATTCTCACCGAAAATTCATATCAAGGCCGATTAACCTTGGCTTATATCAACATGGTAGCGCCAACTGTGCAGGCCCCTCGACTAGCACTACAAAAGATCAAAGAAGTCCGACAAAAAATAGGACCTAGGCTGCGCACATCTGGCGTCTGTCTGTTCATTCAGAGGTTGAAACATCCGGCTTTCACTTGATAAACTTCGTACATACATCCAGGGCTTTAAACACGGTGTGTGAAAAACGTGGCGGTCGGAGTGTGCCATTGACCACTCCAGTTAAGGGACAAATGGCATCAACAACGTTCTGCTAAAAATATTTTATAACGCTTGATATGCCATTTTATTAAGACAGATACAACAATGGCGGTAATTAACGGATAAAATACCATGTTAAAAAAAAAAAAAATTAGTCCTCAAGGTCTGCAAGCCATAAAAAAGGTCCATAAATCTTATCTACCAGGCGTTAGCTACTTGACTAGGGATTTAGTGAAGGTGCGCTCAAAACTGCTGAAAACAAAAATTTACAACACTAACCAACTTAATAATTAATAGTAATAACGTTAAAGAAACTAATTAGGAAAACACGTTTAAATTCTTCACAATTTTTATTTAAAATCAAGCTTCTCCTCAATACAGTTTTAATTATTAGCCAAAGAAAAAATACAGTGACAGAGCAAGGTTTCAGCTCGCAACTACCCTTTTTCGAAAACAATTTGGAATAGAAGTTTTTAGAACTATTTAAATTTATTAGAACCTAATGCAAATGTTTTAAATAATTATTAAACATGTCAATAAAACATGCATTCTTCAAAGAATATGTAAGAAAAATGTAAATGAAGTTGTATGTATCGATAGATATTATTATTATTATATGTATATATATAATATTATATATAATAATATAATAATTATAATATATATTATAATATTATATATATATATATATATTATAATATTATATATATATATTATATTATATATTATTATAATATTATATTATATATATATATATATAATATAATATATATAATAATATTATATATAATATAATATACGCCTTAATGATATCAAGTATATTTGTATTGGCCAAGGCTCCACTATTGAAAATACTTTTGACAATATTTTTTTTATCTTTTCGAATTGATTCCTGTCTCAAAATTAAAATAAGTGTAAAAGGGTAATCCACTTCATCCAGCTGGATTATATAAAAGAGGCGCATTAGTTGTCATTAGATACTGATATTCGACCCCACGCAACAGTTACATGCAAACATGTAGATAGACGATAAGAAAAAGGTTTCCATGAAACTATGGGAACAAGGAGACGAAGTCTTAATTGACTACAACCGTCAAGAATAAAACCTCCGGTGCGGTAGGATCATTAGTTGGAGTGAAATCAGACCACCAGGTCATGACGGGGAATTCCGTACGATGACAAATCGAACATACTCCCGATGAAAACAAAGAGGCAGCACCGACTCATTCACGTTTTGAGCAACAAGGCTAATTGATCTCTTTAGTCAACAGGGAGAAAGGGAGTAGGTTTTTAGATCTGAACGGTATGTGTTCGATTTTCATCCGGAAAAACGGATTTTATTACCAAAGACAAGGAATAAACACGACAGTTACAGTATGCTCAGAAAAGGGTGTAACCGAGAATGAAACCAATGGATAACACTTACAAAAACGTTAAACTTTAATAACGAGCAGACCAACCTTAGCATAGAAAATATTGAGTGTAGTTTATCAAGAAGTTCAATAGTTCGAATCATCAAAATGAAAGAATGAAAAAAACCGAATTGCTAAGAGCTTATATTTTAAAAAATACTTACAGTACAAAAATGAAAAACTGCAAAAATGACAAATTTCAAATTATGAAGAAATTACGAATACATGTACACCCATACATATATATATATAGTAAATTACAAGTACATTTCGAAATATAGAATGCCCTCTCTCCCTTGCTTACGGAAATGGCTTTGCTAGTGAAAAATACAGAGGGTTTTTTGATTGACTTAAAAGGCCAGCTGCTGAGGAGTTCGAATTATTTAGAGGCGGCTGTACATCAATTGATTACAATAATATTTTAATAACATCGAGGAAGAATTAACAATAAATTATTAAACTCTGGGGAGGGGTAGTCATTATGGGGTAGGTATGCAGAAAAACATCTGCCTGCCTCCTCGGTTGCCAATTGTGTCGCGGTTCACATCGGTCAGGTACCGGTGACCATTTTCCCGTCAGGGACTCGAAAGTTTTGTAGAGTTACAAAAACGAAAATCTCGTGACCTCTTCACTGTGTACCCAGTGTTCGGGAAGCCCCGGACCACCATACCGGCGAGGAAATGTTAATTCAATTGAAACCCTCTCCTAAAATTTCAGACGCGTTCCTTTCTGTTTTATTCCAAACTTGGAAAAATCGACAAGGAATTCTTCAATTTTCGATTTCGGGTAAAAAACTCTATTTCACTTGTAGAAGTACTCATAGAAGTACAAGTATTCATGGATAAGTACAGAAAATAACTTAGTTCTGGAGCAAGTGTGTAACATCGACCAGCCAAAATTATACAAATTGTTTAAACAATAAAATGTTTGTCCGACTTCACCGATCGTCTCAAGACTATGTAGTCGTTTAAATTACATGTTATTTTGTTCAATTCAATTGTACATTATATTCCCAAACAAGAGGCATGGAATAAAGACTTTTAAAATATATGTGAAACACCTATTTGTTTTATATCCAGTTAATCCGACCTTTCCGTCGAAGTCGGATAAGCGAAGATTCTACTGCATAGGTATCGCTACGGAAGCACTGGAAAAACGTACAGCTGCTATAAAATGGTTTAGAATAATACACACAAGTAAGACAGTATTATTATATTCATATGTAACAGGCATTTTGTCTTATCTGATTCCTTTTTTTATCCCTAGGGAAAATTCACTAATTCTTGAATTAAAACGTATCAGAAAATGAAAAGTTATTAACTATAACAAAAATATAACAAGTAATGTAAAAAAGAACGTAGTATCTGAGAAATAGTCAATTAATTCATGAGACAATGAGATACTGTGAATAAATTTTATTAAGATATATTAAGGCGATAATCAAAGATCTCATTCACGTATTTACGATTCCATGTAAACAATTAGATTTACAATGTCGTCTCCCTTGAAGATAAATGATTCGCAACATTGCACTAACCATTCCAACTTTAGTTAGTTAAAGCGCAATAACTTCTGAACTGTTCGCTAAAAAGAATAGAAATATTTCTATTGCCGAAAATCGATGACCTTTTGTAATCACTAAATGGAGCTCGGTGCCTATCTATAACAAAATGTTCCCCTTTTATCTCGAATCAACAATTCGCAAGATATCGTAAATTTTATTTATCTCGCATCATATCGATCCGTATGAGATGGACCCTTTGTCTATGGCTTCAGAGGAGGAACTTTCCGTTCCCCCTGCAAGGTCTACTGGCGATTCGCAACCTTTCACATTGCTGTCATCTTCTTCCTCTTCTTTTAAGTATAAGAACGAGCTAATCTGAAGTGGAAAAAAAGAAAGAACAAATAAACACGAATTCGTCTTCCTAAAATAACCAAGATTTTTTTTAACGATCGTTTAAATATTTTTAAGATACTTATATATGTTAGAATAATAGCTTGGAGCCTCTCATAATTATTATTTTAAAACGTAACATATTACATATACATACATATATAAGAAATACAATACAATAAGACCAAATTTAACAAATAAGATTGAATATATACCTAATTTATATCATTTTTTGTTTTAACATATTTACTTTGTTAAGCAATATTTATTGGCTATCTTAAAAGTTTCAATTTATTTTTATAGTCAGGTTATGAATACACAAAATATAATATTTTTCGGAGGCGTGTTTTATTTTCCCATCTGTCTTATTGTATTTCTTCTATTATGTCATTGTAGCTTCCAAATATGTAAATTTTTATATCATGTTTTAGCTTGTAGTCTTGATGTCTGATAAACGTTTCTATGTTTGTCCACTACTTCTCTGAATAATATTTTGAATATGTACGCAGACTAGTAAATACTTCTAAAATAGATAAAGAGAAGTAAATTGTCAAACAGTCCACTGCTTATGATTCAAGCCTGTTTATTCAGTATGTATAGGTAGATTGGAAAAAAAAATGTAGTTCAAAATTGATAAAAAAAAAAAGCTTTTTGACTTTCTCAAGCGAAACAAACTGACTGAATTTTTCGGGAGCAGTTCAGAGTTTTCCCACCGCTTTCCTTAATCGTTTATTATCATGGAAGCAGGCAGACAAGGCGGGAGTGCTCTAGGATTAAGTAAGTATGTAAGTCTCAATATTTAGTCCGAACGGTAACTGCTTAAAATGCATTGCATTCTAGTAAAAGGGGCCATCTGCAGCCCAGTTTATATTAAATTGCATAGATTAACGTAGGGGTTAAGGGGGATATTTGAACGGTTCACAATCACCCGGTGGCGCGGAGATATACACAAGTTTTTAATTATTATTATTAACATTTAATAGCCTAGGATTCATCTGGCCACTGCGTCGTCGCGAGTAGTGATGTAGTGACCATTAATGCCCCATTCTAAAGTGGTGATTGTCTGACCACCGTTACGTTAGTAAGTGGCCACAGCTAGCCTCTGGCTTATCCATCATAAAAATATCAGTCATCCAGTACCTCTGTGTCATATCAACACAATATCTATGCACATATTATCACAGCTAGCTTGCAAATCCATAAAGACGAACAAAAACAGAACGAATACAAAACATACAGCCCTGGGCCAGGTCGATTCCAGGTAGCTCCCTGCTTGACTTGACGAAGGCCATTGAGGCACGTACGCTTCCAAGAAGCTTCCAGCCTTCCCTAGAGTCCTTGCAACTCTTGGTCACATATTCGCAACCCGCACAAAGGAGAGTTGCCACACAAGTTTATTTTTTGGTACCTGCAACGAACCACTCGGGCAGGAAGGTCCGATACTATCTGGCCGATCAACCCAACTCACCCTTCAAGCCATTTGACGCAGCAGTTCAAAGAACTAGTCGAGGAATGGCCGACAACATGTGAGCATTAGCAACTATAACAGTTACTGTCGTTAGTTCACCAAGGGGTCTTACATGATACCACTCACATTGACTTTGTTTATAACGTGGTAAAAGAAACCTCTGGAAAGTTTCTTGAAAATTGAAAGATTGGCAACAATAATTTAGTAAATAAATGGTGTGGATAATGAACTCCTCAAGGACAACTAGAAATTAGTCTTTAATTATTATTTTATATTAGCCACCACTGTTATAGAACATCCCAATAAATGCTGCTTAGTGATTTTAAACATATTCCATAGGTATTGTTGCTTCTAGCATTATACAATTTTTTTTTTTTTTTTTTTTCTTCATAGCCCCTTCAAATTTACAGACAATCATATATAATTATAGATCCTCTGGCGAATCCATTTACAAATTATTTTGTATTTCCTGTAGCATCACTACATTATATACAGGTTTTGTTATTTTATAGAAATTATATAATGAATAAACAAGTATAATGATATACATTCTACATGACTTGACTTGACTGAGCATTATACAATTTTTTGGCTTAATTGTTTTTAAGGAGAATTCTAAACTATCCTCAGCGGGACAGAAGTGCTCTACTGAAAATATATTAGGTCATGTTTTATTCATTTAATGACATCATTGATTATTTATTATTGACGTCATGCTATCGATAAATATTTATGACTAACTGTGCGTAATCATCTTCGGTGGGCACAATAGCAGCATGTCATTTCATCACATTTTCGGCACCGTCGCCATCGTTATGTAACACTCGTAGGACCACGCCATGCCCATATGTATTTGCTACCCTTTTGACAGAATAATAAGGTAGATTATTGGTTTAAATATTCCTCCATCACAAATCACTCATCTGATAATAAACTGCCAATCATAAAAATCGTCTGATTGAATTAGTGGATGACTGGCTTATGATTACACAGGAATTCACATGTGCGACTAAAGTTCCCTTCCGTGGGTGATTCGTGTAGAAAACTCGCTGGTATTTCCTGAGTTCCTAGATTTTACATTTTTCATCATTGTGCCATTAATTATTACACTTAGTATCCATACATTCCACTGAACTCCAGGCTTGTAATGATAGTCTTTTTTTGTTTGTTTGTTCTAGGGCATGTCCCCCACAAGGTCAATTTGCAAAGAAAATAAGGATTTTATAAAAACTTTAATCCACGGGAAATAAAATGGAAGGAATTTTGAAAATACAACAGTAACTGTTTAGAAAAAAAAAAAATTTTTCCAGAAAAACGTAGTAGTTAAAGAAAATTTTACTATGGATAAATTTTCAGAACGTAATATCAATTTTTTATTAAAGTCATTATTACATCTTTTTATTGACCTGAAATGGATTTTTCAGCCCCCAAGCCGGGTTTTCCCTAAAAAGTATTAGCGCTTCCGAATCAGTCCATTATCCTTCAACTCATACCCTCCTCCTACATCCCATCGTAATCCAGTCATTATGTATACAACATATACACTATAAAAAGTTTATATAAGTTTCCTATTCTACGAAACCTTGCAGCCAAGATGCCAGAATAACATGATAGCATGCAGGATACTCAGCTTCTGACAGAAAATAATACTGAATTATGCGAGTGAACCTTTCTAAATTTCTAAAAACAAATTCTTCCAGGATAGAAAAGGCCGTTAAGTTCTGCGAACAGAGGCCCATTGAATGTACAACAGCTGTTCATGAATATGCAAACAACTATTGGAAGCGAAATTAGGTAATGGGGAGGAGCCTATGGCACAATCGGAATGTATTTGAATGAAATAGGGCTAATTTTAGTTTATTGTACTTTTTTTTTTATCATTCAAATTATTATAATATTTGTAAACCTGCAATTTTCTAATCCTTTATACACAATTCCACTGAGTCCAGGGAGTACAGTTCACACTCATACCGAAATTTCTACAATATGTAAATACGAAACCTGCCATCATATGATATAGTGAAACTAATGGTGAAGTCAGGAGCAAGGAAGCTTTCCCCCACCTCAACCTCCGTTTCTGCGATAATGGCGATTATAAGGGCAAATGAACCACAGACGCTCAGGACATAAGTGGGGATGATGACATACTTATCTATTTCAATAGAGCGCGAGGCCACCACCCCTTATGGTGACGAGGAGAAATGTATAGATGAGTAATACTTCATAATGGCCCTTTTACACGAGTAAAAAGTTTGATCAAGAAATCGTAATTAGAACTTGTATTATTACTCACCAGAGGGAGATCATACAAAAACTGGCTCCCTATTTTACAAGGCTAACATTTGTTTTATCGAAGTCTAGTTGAAATTGACGATTAGTTCCCAGTAGGTATGTCACGAAAGTAACCTTACTTTTGAAACCTTCTTGTTTACTAGTATATTTGGTCGACGCAAGGATCGCTGCTGACTATGATCAAAAATGTCCAACACGTTGGAATATTTTGATCAAGTGAGTTTGTTAAAGTTTTTGATCGAAATTCTTACTTGTGTTAAAGGGCTCTAAGAAGGAGCTGGTTTGGATGCTTTTCAGATTTTTCTATGCACCTAAAATAGAAAAAAGCATTCCAATCATCTGTTTTTACAACAGATACATTGTTTTTTGCCTTCCGGCCAGCTTATCCTTGAATACAAATCAACCCTAAACATATAGACAAACTATAACAAATAAAATTTAATAAATAACAATTTCACTATATTTATACAAATATTATAGTATTGTGTTAATACAGACAATATTGAAACTTTAAGGACCCCAAAGTAGTTACAAGATAACGCAATCACAGTGATAAGTCTGGCAGGGAGAGGAACGAACTTGAGAATAGATAAATCACAACGTTTAGTTTCGTATTTTTTTCGAATAATTTTTTTTTATTCAGCTTGAAATATTCACTGGCACGCCCAAGTCGGCCAAACGGTCGGCATTAATAACACGGAACGCGTTTAATAATAGACCACATTACTTATTTATAAGAACTGATGTCCAAACAGGAAGAATGCAAGTAAGAATTTCTCTATGTAGGTGATTTACAAGCGAGAAATAGTTCTTGCATGAAATAGAAGTACGCCTAAAATAACAAAAAGACCTAAACCCCCCCCCCTCGAAATTTGTCACCTCTTCTATCAGAGACTTTCAAAAAACATTTTCCATCACTTTTGCAATTTTAAGATCCTGTGTCTTTGTACACATTTAAGAGCTTTGCCCTTGGCGGTCCCCAATTTACAACCCTTTCTGAGTAAATCAAAATGGTTGAATAGTTGTTAACAATTACGGAACGTAAATAAATAAAAATTATTTATTTTGTTTAAACAGATTGCGCAAATGAAGATAAAATGTAAGCGTGTTTATGTATTTATCTTTCATGCTTTTTTTATTAAGGAAGTTTTGAATTACAGCGCCAAAATTTATATCATCGGATAGTTATTTTTCTATGGAAAGTATCGCTAGATCTCGATTTTACCATCAGGCGTCCTGTCTTTATGTGACCGTCACCAATTCCAAATTTGCAGCAAACGTGTTTTCTTCTTTCCCTGATTAAGCGTACTTATGTCAACGTCGAGTCAATGAGTCGTAAAAATGCACACTTATTATAACATCCTGTTGATTACAAAATTAATTTGTTTTCATGTAATTTAGATTTAGGTAAACAAAAATCACCCTTGGAAGGAAAATAACGCCAAGACATACTACGACGCTCTACTGATGATGATAGGTTTCGTATTTAAATAATAATTATTAATGATTTATATACAAACAATTATTTAGAGGATGATATGTATCTTTCTTTTCGGTTCATCGGAAGCCATCTAAACTTTCCCACCTACGTATAATTACCACCACCTCGATAATCCCTATCGAGGAAGATTATGATAAATGGAGTGAAATCGTTTAGTCACGTAATAATGAAAGGCGGAGACAACTTTTTATGACTAAGAGAAGAAAAAAATAAAATTCTATTAATTCAGGCTCTCTTCATTTTAATCATGCTCAGCAGAACGGTTTTATTTTTCAATTAATATGCGAACATAAAATTTGTTTATGACTGCAGTAGCGGGAGCACGAAGCATTATCTGCCAAGGCAAACATTATGTAAAGGAATTTTTACCTCCGTTTAATGCCACGTGAATGAAAGGCAATGACGTGCTGGCAAAGATAAAGTTATATTTAAAGGTTTTACGAGCAGAATCCCTAAATTGCCTATAAATCAAATTCTTCAGAGCACTATTTGGCGTATTCCATGCTTTTACCATACGAATCTCCATCACTTATTATCGTTGTCAATGACAAAATAAAGAGGTTTTTTTTTTTTTGAAGCGACGAAAAATACCGACTACAGGAAAAATAAACAAATTAAAAAAGAGGATGATATAAAACGAGATTCTGAGAAATGATATTTTTCACTGTTACGGCACAAAAAAAATGCACTCTAAATTGAGTGGTTAACTGAAGTGTTCAAATAATTGTAATAGAGTAAACTAGCGAAATTAACACGCTTGCGTCAACTGTTCAACAACTTCAAAAGGCTATTGTCATTAGAATTTCTTGAACACTGTTTTTTCTCTCTTTTAGTCAGTGTCACAAAGTGTAGTAGTTAACCACTTGAGCCCTCAATCAACCCCTGGGTAAAATCAATGGCGAAGAATGAATAGGTGAGAAAGGGGATTTTCCTGAATCATTTCAAGTTCTAGTTCAATTTCAAATGATTTTAGATAGCCTGGATAATACACATTAAATGTAATAAAATTCAATGGAAATAATAAGTAGCAACATAAATATATATTCCTTGTCCAGGATGACAAGGAATCTGATTGATTCCTAAGAAAAGCTGTTTATAATTAAAAGAATAATTTCCGAAATTAGGAGGCATAGAAAGGAATAATCTTGATATGGAATAAAAAAGTATACAAAAAAACGAAAAGAAATTGCATTCCATCAAGGTTATAATTTGTAAATAGTCAATAAACATTGGTGCAAAGAAATGAACCCAAGAAGTAGTAGGAGGGGAGGGGGGAGTTCAGAAGTAATCTCAATAGGAATGAAAATTATTTAATTGGAATTATCTCAAGCGTGCAAAGGTGTTTCTACAAAGCCTAAACTTGTGAAGGTGACTTAAAACAAAATGTATAAAATTACCAGAATTTCACATTGTCCATGGAAGAAAAAATACTATTAGGCATTAGTACATGAAATTAATAATAAAATATTTTACGACCGAAGCTGTAACCCTGACACGAGCTTGCGAGGGAATGGAATGGTATCGGCTAGAATATGGCAACAGGTGTTTTCAAATATGGAAGTGGGGCAGCGCCATCTAGACCATCGATCTAATTTTCGAAATGGTTTTCCTCCGAGGAAAACAGGGCTGTATAAAAAAGTAAGATGAGAATGGTAAGTGGTATCTGAACGAGGAGCCTGAAAATATAATTTAATGAATAAGTACGTTTTTTGAAAATAAAAGAACTTTTGTAGTGAGTGGTCGAAAGAAATTATAATTTACTGAGTTAGTATTCAAAATTTTGTTTTCCCTGACTTAAGCTCAACAAAAAAAATAAATTACTTCTCCAAGTGAGTTATTAAATAATGCTCGTACCTTTATCTCACCGGTCTTCGGTATTCTCCTCCCTACTACCCCATATTTGTGATTTATGGATTGGTGGTGAGGGATAAAAGAAAAATAGTGGTCGACTATGTTGGTCTGAAGAGATGCCTGATTCTTCTCAGTTGACCCTTGTCATTGGCACCGATCAAGTCGTCCTAATCAGGCAGGCAGCGAGAATTTTTCACGGAGGGGCGGGCACTTCAGCAATTATTGTACATTGAACACCCGAGGTTAGTTAGTCGATTTAGTCTCAGTAATACTACGGTTGGTGGGCCAGGCTCATTCGGGATGCTTTAGAGTGAGGGTGGCGGACTATGAGTGCACACCAGGCCCATTCAAGTCCCAACAGGGACAGCCCTCTTGCATTACTTAGCTAGGAGATGCTTTCCTGCAATTATGACCGTCGAAGTGGCCTAGGGGTTGGCGTGCCTCACTGGTTACCAACGGAAGATCGAAAAGGCCTCGCTGAACGACCTGAGGAAAAATGGGCCTTTTGAATTATCAATTAGTGATTCCTTCAAAAGACTGCAGGATGACTAAAATCTCGGCCGGTATTCAATTTGTGATCTCAAAGTGTGTGCGTGTGTAAATAATTTTTGTTTATGTACTTTGTTAGAGAGAAATGCTTGAAATGAAGAACGGTCAAGCGTGTCAATTAAAGCAACTTTATTCCGGGAGAATTAAATTGAATTCAGGTGAGTTTTTCCTTCGGAGAAGGATTAAAAACAAATTTCAATTGCACATATTAACAATGATTAGTTATTTATGAATTATACCTTTATCTGGACTAACCACAATTTATTTTATTCTATTACAGTGGCTTTCGGCTGTTATCCCTCCATTCTCAAGTATCTTATAATTAAAATGATAGGATAGGACTTAAAAGATAAAGATATAAAAATTAAAATGTCTCCTAGTCAGATCTGTTACTCAGCCAAGAGTAGAAAGAATATCATGCCCTATTCTATAATTTTAATAAGATACTTGAAAATTATGGTATAAACGCCGAAAGAACTTGTATCGGTATAAAATAAATTGTGGGTAATCCAGAGAGAAGTGTTTATTTATTAATACCCATCAAGCCGTTGTGTAGCCCCCTGGCTACGTCACTGAAATTTAATAAAGGTTAACAGAATCTGTTCTTTCAATAACAGCATTGCACATTTTGAGAGCTTTCGATTTATTAAGACTTCAAATGAGTTATCATAACTAAATTTGTTTTTGCTGAGCAAGAGTTATGACGTGGTAGTAAATAAAACACTAAATCAAAAATAAACGCCCGGGCCAGACGCGTTGTGAAAAAAAAAACTGCCAAGACACAGCCGTGATGCCAGATGTAATCAATTCTTCGCTAAGGACTACGAAACAGGAGCCGGCTGTGGAAATGGTGCCAGAAATGTTCTGTAGTTCGTGCTTTGGCCCATTAAGTTGTGTGCTGTTATTTACCACCGAGGGCCTGCTGTAGGTAAAGGGATGTCGACCTTTGGGTCCTTAGGCTACCCTTTAATGGGCGACCCTCTCATAGTGCCATTGTGCCGTGGTGAAAGAGTAGAGTACCTGTCCTAATTGAGTCGTTAAGCATTTGCATTTTTTTTATTTGTAGGGCTTGTAGATTATAATAATTATTTATATTTTTTTGAAAGTGATAATAGGTAGCAAACAACACATATAAATAAGTATTGAAAAAACTAATGGAATATAACTTATTAAAAATATTATTAAATATAAATATAATTATTATTTTTTTATGTTTTAAAACCCCTTTATTCAACAACATTTTTACAATTTATGATCAAAATTCAATGAACAATATTTACAATGTTCTCGTCCTGCATGCGCAGATGCATTGGAAGGAGGTAATATTTACAAAATCAATTTTCTATTCGAAGTTAAAATTACAATGCTATGTGTACAGGACTAGGCGATGGGGCTCACCTTCAGATTACAATAATATTAATATAACTTACGAAGCGGGGAGCTGGCCTTTGTAATGCCCTTTCTTTTCTTTTAATAAATATAATTATCCTTTACTTTTTATTGTTTTGTTTTTGTATTTTATGGTCACAACTCTGTACCATATAAGCAAAACAACAATAACTGTAGAATTAATAAAAAAATGTTTCATAAAATAAATGAAATAGAATTTTAATGCAAGAAACCAATGTTTTTTTTAAATATTTTTTTATTGAAATGATTAAATTCAATTAATAGAATAGTATTTTAAGCATTGCTTAGAACATTAGTATTTACCGTCCTGTTACTTTTTTTTTGAAGGGGGCTCATTAGCCAAAACAACTTCAGTTGTCCCTTTAGTAATCACCACAGAACCTAAAGATAAACAAAATACTAGTTGGTTTGGAGGAGGTCCCAAGACCACTTTCTCCAATTATTTATTAAAAAACCCACTATTTGACTAATTCGATAATAAAACATTCGTAGCAGGAGAGGTTTCTTTGTACAAAAAATCAAAGCCTCTGTCAATATTTTTCATTTAGTTTGCTTATGTACATCTCAGTAGTGACTTGTGTATGGATATTAAAAAAAATATCCTGTAACTGATGTAATAATATTATACTCACATAAATAGATATAAATAAAAAAAAATAACAATTTTTAATATATTGAGAAATTACTATATTTGACATTGCAATTTTATATTACAAAACTAAACATGATAATGTTATGGTTGATGTGTGAAATACAACAGTCCCTCGCATTGTTTTAAATTTAAACTAAAGAAAGTCCTAACACGTGCGTTGGACTGCCCCCTATATAAAAATAGAGGGTTTACAATCCCTTATGCAACAGATTTCTTCCGTCACATGCCTTGTTCAAATAATATCCTTACAACTGTAACTATTGAAACTTAGACTTAATAGTACAGTTACACAATTTCCGAAATAAAAGCATTTTCCAACGGTAGAAAAGATACCTTAAGCCAAATTGTGTTTGTTTTTCGTTACTCTAAGCCGGTGTTAGTCGAATCCAAGCATAGGCGAAAATATAGTTCAGCGAAAAGAAAACAGTGTGATGAAATGTGATAGGAATGGATCGATGAATAGAAGAAACGAACTGCCAGAGAGATTACAATGATGTCATGTAAGTGTAGTAAATTAGGGTTGGGGGTGTGGGCCAAGGACTAGAGGGTTGGCCTACTCAACTCCCTGTCCAATATTGATCAGCCACCACGAGTCACTCCTGACGTCGGCTAGAGGGGCCACCACTTAGTTTACTAAAAATATAGCTCTATACAAATTATTAGCTATGGTTTAATTGCTGGTTATGGGTCTAGGTTAAGGAAACGATATTCTATGTATTTTTGCCTTCCAAGTTATTTATTTCTTAATCTACCACAAACGGAGTATAACATTCGGACACCGCTGTCATCAAAAAAATTATGAGCAATTGAGAATGACTTTTGAGGCTGCTTGTGAAATAAATAACTTGAGGGAAGACAAAAACAGGATAAACTAATATTCAGATTGTCACAGCTTTATGCACGCCATGTGTATGATAGGTGAAAACGCTCGTGTCTAATGAAATCGAACAAGAAAGTACAAGTCGATTTTTATTCACTCTAGAAGAAAACTATATATAATTCGAACAAAGTGGGACACTCGAAGTGAGATCTCGCTCAGCATCCATAGATAAAAAGTTAAGAGCTGTGAAGAAATGAACAGCATTTCAATAATCGTTGAGAGAAACCGATGCATTGTGTTTGGCTTATGTGAATAATACTGAAAGACGAACCAGAAGTTTTGGTACTTGTGCCTACTTCGGGCTAATTCTTGGAAAGACCAGATGAAGTTTTGGAGAAGTAGCTAGTGAGAGGGTTCATCCAGAAAAATTGGAAATACCAGTGCCTATGGACGAGAGTAGAATTCTATGCTGCAATGCAAAGGACAATTCGAGAAATGTACCAATAAAAGATAGGATTTTGAAGGAATCATCTCTAAACCAAACGGCACCAGTAAGTAATAATGTTAAGCATTTAATAGTTTAATTACCCTCAGCTCGGAAAACTCTATTTCCCAGCTATACTTAACGTAAACATCTTTGAGTACTCCAGCTTCTGACAGAAAGGAGAGTGAGCTTATCTCTGGCCCTGCAACCATGACAGTCGAGGCAGGAGGAAAAGTTGAACCAGAAACTGAGAGAGACGTATACACGAGGATATCAAGTAGTAGTAGTCAAGGCAGATCCAGAAGCGACGATCCACCACGCAAGAGGTTTAGAGTTTCAACGGCAGTCAATCACGAAGCCTTCGTGCAAGGCGAGAGGACCAGCGATTGAAAAATAGGCAGTGTTATAGCGACGGAAACGCCACGTACGTATGCGTGCTCCGGCGGAAATAGTAGTTCAATGAGCCCAGATTATATTTTTTTGACGCGCATACAAGAGAAATTACAATTAGGCCGATACTAGAAGTAATTTGGAGATAACAGAATGGCAATCACATGCTGTAATGACGTAGGGCATCGATTAGAGATAAGAAAAAGCAGCGTTCCCTAAATCTAAAGCAAACGGGCGTTTTAATTTTTTTCGAGAGGGAGAGAATTTCCTTATTGCATTTTATGTTACCTGGGCTCATAACATATTACAGTTGATAATTGCCAGACGTCAGAGCACCTTTAAACTAAAACTGAAATATCCATGTGTAAGAGAAAAAAAACCTAACTAGGAAGATAGTTCTCTTTCATCGGGACCTCAATAAATTAGGTGTGTATATTCTAACGATACGATGCATGCATACATAGTGTCTCTAAGGGTGGACACCCCACCAGTTTGCCCCCTCTTCGCGACAGAGTTACAATTATTATCAAATTACCTGATCCTCAAGTGATTGAACACAGAACCACCAAATCTGGAAGAGGCCATCCACTACATTATATGAATGTCATAAACGAAATAAAGCTGTTGAAATATTCGAGGAATTGGTGGAAATACGTAATGCTTTTTGAGTGTACTGAAGCAGAGCGCGCTTTGCAAAGCGAGTACACTCAAGTATTGATTACAGCTGTCATATCTGATTACGTCTATTCAAAATTGCGACTTATTCGCCTCGAATAAAGGGAGTTTGAGTAGCTATTTGAATATAACAGAAGAGAATCCTGTTTGGATACACAAAATTAAAGACAAACAAGCTTTATCATCATCTTGCCATTCAAGTCGGTGATCTTTAATGGTAAGTAAACTTCGTCCCTACCCCAGATCCCTACATCTAACACTGGCATACATTTTTTTTTATTATCAATTTATTTTCCTGGAATTAACAATTATTGTGTCAGTTAGAAATTTTTTTTTATTAGCTATGAAAATTGACTAGATTTCATACCATTTCAATAATATTTCAACACAATGACAATTGTAATTTTTTATACACAGCTCATTCTTCCAAACAAAGAAATTTTCTAGAATAAAACATTTCATATGAATGGCTTAGGAATATTTAGTTCTCAATTATAGGTCCCATTTAGACAAAAGAGATTTGATTAGAGAAAAAATAGGATTTTTGATATGAAGATTTTCCTTAGATTTTTCATGGACCTTTAGGACTAAAACAAATAAATGATGAAAGTAAATAAAACTTATTGGAAAGTAGGATTGAAGGGCCGAACAGAAAATGTATTTTTTACAAGTGAAAAATTATAATTGGGTATTTAGCGATATTAGGGCGTACGATGTGAAGGCTAAAATGAATGAATGAAAAACTAAAACAAAACAAAACAAATAAAACTTTTAAATAAATAATATATACGGTAAAAAATATAAATCAAAAGATTTTTTAACGATATGCTCACATTGAAATATTATCATATCACATCTCAATCTAGCATTAAATCGGACAATAGACTACTAATTATATAAAAAAGCGAGAGTTCATAAAGTACAGCATTCATATTCATGTTTATTAAATTTTCATACATTATCCGGTCGGAAAACAAAAATTAAATTGATTGTAAATATAGAACATAAAAGAAACACTATCAACACATAAAAATAAAACTTAATAATTCATCAATAGTAACCTATTAAAAAAGGAATAATAAACGGATCATAAGAGATAGACATCGTAATAAATTCAAGACCGTACAGTTAAGAACTATTTCTATTGTCAGGATTGTCATTTGCAATGTTGGCATGTTGTAAGGATCTAACATAAGGACGAAGAAACGTTCAACAAGTGAAAAAGGGATGAAACAACTCACTCTATACAAGTTTGTGAAAATCTTACTTTTTCTAATAAACTTAAGTAGCTAATTCGTTGTGCAATTATTATTAATAATTATGAACAAAAGAAAAAGATATTCAGGCAGGATCCTGACTCTTTATTAGTTATTGTCTAATAATTATAAACGATAATATAAAAAAATCTATTTGAAGTGAATTTGCTACAATAGAAGTGAATCGAATTTCAAAATTGAAATAGTACAAAATAAAACAATAAATTAAAAAAACATTATAGAACTATTGAATTATGTTTTATTTAGCAGGAATAAAATATGAATTGCACTATTTTATATAAAACTATTGCCAATAAATATCTCAAAATCAAAAATTTATTAATAGCATCTTAGAGACATCAAAGACACTAATGATCAATAGAATCAATACAAATAGTGTAGCTTTGAATAATGTCTAATACAGAATACTGTTACCTGGCCAGTTATAGACCCAAGATGGCAGACTAGTTTCTAACTTTTCGGAAGGGTGTGTGGAGTAGACAGGTTTGGTTGACAACCGTCAAAGATCATAGAATGAAGAGTGTTGATAGGAACAAAGTAAGTCATAGAAACTAAACAGTAATTGCAACGAAAAAAAAAAAATGAAGAATGTTCAACATTCAATGATGCCAACAATAAAGTATTTATGGTATCGTGGAATTGGTAGGATATGTTAAGGTGAGGATGACTGAAAACATTGGAGGGATGTAAATCATGTGATCATAGGTAAACATAATGCAAATTATATAGCTTGACACATTGATCTTGAGAGGAATGTGAGGAGGCTTTGACGTTTTTTTTTTGTTTTTTTTGTTTGATAATATAAGTATATTTTCTTTATTCATATTTTTTTTTTTGTAAAGTCATGAATGAAAATTGCACTTCTGACTATTATACGCGATAAAAAAAAAAATGTAGTGATATGCTATACGTCATACATATGTGATGTCGGACGAGACTCAGACCCCTTACCGTATGAAATCCTTGATGAACATGTAAATGGAGAGGAGGCCAGGGTCTAGCCTGTGAACTAAGACTGCGGCGGACATACCGCACTCGCTGCCGTCCGGCCACTTGTGTCAGCGAGAGAGCTGCTGGCTCTTATCGACCCGCGCACCCGCCCTGAGAGCCCTACCCGTCGGCAAGGCACACGCTCTCCTGGGGAACCCGCTGTCCTTCCTCGTCGGGTGTTCCCCGACGGGATAAGAATAAGGAATAAGAATTTAAAAATAATTTAGGGTTTACTATGGGTGAGGCTGTGAGACCCATTAGCAGGGACGTACAATTAACCTTTTTATGCGCCCGAAACACATTTCTGTAACCACGCAAGGTTGGAAGAAACCTCTACATTAGC
Source organism: Acanthosoma haemorrhoidale (assembly GCA_930367205.1). NCBI lineage: Eukaryota > Metazoa > Arthropoda > Insecta > Hemiptera > Acanthosomatidae > Acanthosoma > Acanthosoma haemorrhoidale. Next base: position 82,434,400 of record OV884014.1, on the reverse strand, counting down.
ACTAAATGACCCAGTGTTGAGTCGCTAAATGTGGAATATAACTCATGTGACTGATAACTCAAGTTTTACTCAATTATATTTATTACATTATCGTTCAAAAACAGTCGTATCAGATCGATACTGCACATTTTATTTACCAAGTAATTAATTAATTATGACTCATTGTAATTAACCATAGGCTTGGTGTCCAAATGACACTAACATGCAAAATATATTATCTCGTTTTAAAACAAAGGTAGAGTTAAAATCGCGAAAACAAATTTAATCACAATAAAAGTGTAATTAAAGTGAAAAGTCAACATATTATTAATCGGGACAGCGACATCATTAGGTTATTAATTATTTAATAAAGCTTAGTTATACTACATGGAGTTGAAAATATTTTTCATGTTGTCTGGTAATCAATCTCAATATAAAGTTCCATAGACTCACTTCTTTTAATTTTCTAATTACAGAATATATTTTTTATTTTTTACAATAAAACGAAACAAAACACATAGAAAATAAATGTACATCTAGAGATTATTCATGAGCTGGGACCGAATAAATTTCTTGAAAACTCATTAAATTACTGTGAGAAATCTACTTAGTAGAACGAAAATAATATAATAGAATATGCAACCAAAGAACCAGCAAGAAGGATGTACCGTAAGAGAAAGTAAAAGACGAATGGTTATTTCTAACGAGGTAATTTGGTCAGCAGCACCTTTCAACCGTCAAGTTTCCCCCTAACCAACCTCAAGCGCCTAGTTTATGGACCCCACTTCACTAGGCCCACAACGTTACAAGCACTTATTTTTCTAACCACACCAGGGGTCTATATAGACAGAAAGGAATTTTATTTGTAAACTAACATACAACGAAAGAATCAGTGTCACAAAACAAATGGCACAATAAAAAATAAAATTGATCTTCTGCAACCAATTTTTAGTGTACTTAGCCTCATAAAACCTGAAATGTAATTAGGGAAATTTTTTTTCAAAAAAACTTCAGCATCTGCTAAATATAAATTAACAAATATACTATTTCAAACTAATTTATGATTATGTTAAACTTTAAATTTACTACAACTAAAATAAACGATTCATATTTTTAAAATCTATATACCCTTAGCTGAAAGACTGCCGATAATGTAATTTGTACTTTCTTGAAAAGAAAAAAATATTGACTCTTTTCTGTTATAAAATCACTTATTAGTGGTACTACTGTAATGTACTGATTTTGGAGTACCGCGGGGAATCAGTTACTAATCTTAAGAACTTGTTTTGAATAGTTCGTACTGTAGGTTGAACTGCAGGCAATGCAAATGTAAGAAACGGAAGAATGGCTGCAATTCATTATCAAATGATAAGGAAGATTCCCAGAATAAGAGTGTACAAATTAATTATTATTCTTACGGAAGGGTTTCCCCGAGTCAACCAGGTATTTAACATGCTTGGTGAATGTCGGCCCAACGAGAACTCTAAGCGATGAGTACAAGCTTGGAAATTAATTTTGTCACACAAAACAAAATGAAAAAATTAACAGCAGTACACTATAGCCACCTATGGACTGGAACCAACAAGTTTTACATTAGCTTTATTAGTAAATAATCGAAATCATAGGAAATGTTTTTGTTTTTTTTCAAACTGCCATAAGCTGTGGGGACTCCAAAGGACTCGAATATGTTAGAGGGCTTGACTAGCCTTTGTTATACCTCGGGTCAACCCAGAGGCCAAATATTCTGCATCAAGTTCCCACTTGACACTAGGAATACCAAAATAATTAAATAATAATAAAAAATGAATTATTTTTATATAATTTAGCATTAGTTAATAAGAGAATCTCAATACTCGTTAAATCTGCATATGAAGACCCCAAAGGGATTGTGCAATTCAACGGAGAAGAATCAAAAACATTCCGTTTCTACAACAGGGTGATTGTTTAAGTCCTATTGTTCCTAAAATTCTTATAGTTTTAAGCATTTTATAATATATAACACAAGAAATAAAAATAGATCATTTTCAGTTTTTTTTTGCTTTTAACTGATCGAATCTCGGAAGTTTCTGTGTGATACTGAACTCATTTAATTGCTACCCTGAAAATATTTTAACGACGACGTGAAGTCGTGACTTCAATTGTCAACTCTAAATCTTCGAACTAAAATATTTCGTATAACTAACTACAAGTAAAGCAATCTTTGACATGTCATCATGGGGAGAGGGTCAGGACATTAGTCAAAGTGAGGCAGATATTTATTTCATGCGAGAGAAAGGTGGATTTTTGGCGGATTGGCTAAGAGTATTCGACGCTGATGGATTGGAGGCGAGCGTGATACCTGACACGTCGCATGTCTGAGTCATGGAAGAAGGCACGTAATATAGATAGGCTAGCTACTGATTGCCACGTAACGGGACATTCCACGAACCCTAATGATCGCAATAAAATCATAAGTAATGTGCACACAAGTATTTATGAGTTGAACTCATTTATGTAGTGTACCTTTTAACTACTAGGTTACAGATAAGTGTCTTTAATAATTCAGGTGATAATAATGCCGAAAAAGGAGCAATCCCTACCTGGGAACAAGAACACCATTTGAAAGGTTTAAGGTACTGAATTTATGTCTCCTATATAAAGCAAATAAAGTATTATCTTAATATTCTATGATGAAGGTAACTTTTATTCCACAAAAGGCTGTCGAACCGTTCACATTTTACATCCACAAATAAGTTTCTAACAAAAATAGACAAACCAAAGTACCATACAATATACAATGCTGATTGTACTCTAAATATATTTAAAGGGATAACCACAAAATTCATAGAAAAATGTCAACATAGAAATGGGAACCTATTACTTCAAAATACTGCTAACATCCAAAAATTACCCAAACATCAGGTCTTACATTTTTCCTAAATTAAAATCTAATTCAATGAATACTATATTCATGAGCAAAAGCGATAATGTTAGTATTTTGCTTTTAAACGAGGTGCATTGTACATTAGCACAAGATTATTTTTATTATGTACATTTGGGAGATAAATTGATTTTATTAGGAAATATTACCATCTTCAGATCATTTCATATAGAAAAAATAGATAAATTTCATGAAAATCAAACATATTTCTTTCATCGACATTATTTCAAAGTCAATTATAAAAAGCGTGGTTACGTTCATTAAAATCTAAAATCGTGGATTCGCTATTAACTTAATATTTCATGATTACTCTATTTATGACTGAAAAAAAAAACTGTTCAGGATTTAAACAGACCTAATCTTAATCATAATCTTGCAGGTTTTAAACCTACTTGCGATTGAAGAAATAAATATTATGTATTTCGTAATTAAAAATTCTGGAATTTTCCTATTGTGATTGTACCATAATGTTGTTGTTTTTTATAATTTAATTGATTTCTTGATTTGAATCAATACTCTAGGCGACTTAAATACGGACTAACAAAAAAAAAATGTTTAAAACCTTTTACATTTATTCAAATTATACATATACAATTAAGGGTGGCGAAACAACTTATTGCTTTAAGGACTAGAAATCTTATCAAGAATGTCTAAAATTGTTTTCCCAAACAATCCATGTCAGGCATAAATTAACGTTAAGATTAATTTTTCACACAAATACGAACTTCTTGTGACAGAAATGGAGTTTCGGAGATGAAGGCTGTGTAAGATAAAAGAAAAACGGCGAAAAGATCTTATTGATGAGAATAGACGCAGAGAGACTGGGGCGGTATAACCACAGAATGAAAAGAATGCCATCTGGAAGTGTGCCCAAGAAAGCATGGGATAGAAGTGGGAAGACAGATAGACGTCCACAGAAAACGCGATGAGCCATGGGACTGAGAGTGGAGGATGCAAGATTGAGGAACTACTTGTTAGTTAAATTTAGGTCAAGGATAATAACTTATAGTAGATAAATAATAAAATAGAACAAAACATATTTTAATTATGCTCGTCATTCAAGTGGCGGGACACACACCATTCCGCTTTGGGACCCCACTGGGCTAGGGGGCTAATTAAGTAAGCGCGTAGGAGCATGACGTATTTTACTGCGTCACGCGTAACAGTACATTCCCGTACATAATCACAAAACACACCTAAATTGTTACAATATAATATAAAGTATAATAATATAAAGATTGCTATGGTCAAACTAACAGACTACACTTTTAAATTTAAACGCAGGTTCAGTAACCGCTAACTTTTGATAAAGCGTTATCAAGGTTAACATACCAAGGTGTGATTGGCCTCCACTCATAGCAAAGATTTTACCTTTGTTACGTTATATTTATATACATGTTACACATATATTTATTATCTAAAATATGTATAAACGAAATAAGGTAGGTAGGAATTGAAGGAACAATTTCAAGAGACGTATCTTAATTAGGTTTTTAATAAAAAAAACTTGATTTTATATCTCGAAGTAGGGTTTTAAAACCATTTCAAATAAAAGCCCGCAAAAATGTATTAAATAAGAACAATATTGGACGCATTTAGGCGGTTAACTAAGTGATATAGAACTCACTTTTAATTTATAATTAAATAAAAACATTCAGCGTAACATGAGGTGTTATTGAATGTATGTACTTCGGACTTTTAAGACTACAAAAGTAAAAAAAAACATATCAGTCACGGTCAATAAACAAATACCTAGTTGGGGACCGGAAATAATTGTTTATGATTATATCATTTGGTGTTCAGGGCCAAATAATGAACTCATTCTATGAGTCAAACAGAGTAACAAAACTCAAGAACAAGCAGTGAATGGACCTTTTAATCAAAGTTCCAAATAAGTAGTTTCAGATTTAACCCACACTTCTTTCCTTAGTAGGAGAACTTGAGGGTTTAAAACCCGACCACTGCTATAACCTCTACAAAGATATAACGGGACTAAAAAAGTGAGACAAAAGATTCTTGAATGGGTGCACAATACCGGAATGTAAGTACTCCTGCGTAGGATAAGGAAGGTCGGTAAGACGTTCTGTCATTTGCAGCCCACACGCTCCAATAATAATCAGTTTCTGTTTCATTGAACAACCAGTTCCGCGTGTTTTGCCGATCTCGCAACGCAGCTTATGAATGGCAATAAGAAGAACGCGCAAGTATGACTAGCCTGTTATTTGTTCGCCGTCAATACGTAAACACTATTTCCAAGGCAACATTTAGAAGAATCACCTTCGGTGGTAATTTTCATATTCGTTCAGGTGGGTTGAACTTTAGGGCTATGTTCAGCACATACAAGTAGCACTGGGTATGGTCATACGATGTCATAGATAATTAAGACCCCCTTCATAGCAGGCTCACCTTCCTCTTCGGATAAGACGGTAGTGTACTCCGACATAGTCACGTCTCGGAGGCTTTTTGTTGTACTTGTATCCATGTGATCTCCGTTAAATACGTTTCATAACAAATGTATGAATCCAGAATCCTTCGCAAGGTTCCTTTCTGAACATAACTTCAACGTCCCATTTTTCAAGGTCTAGCCACTCCCACAAGAATTCCTTTCTCGCCTCCCTGACTAACCTAATCCGCATGCTAATACTCGAAACTCCCATCTCATCCCCGGAAACAAAGACCGACCCCTAAGGCGGAGGTGGCCTCGTGTCCTCCTCCAAACCAAATAAAATTTTGTTTATAGTAAGTTCTGTGGTGATTACTAGAGTGGCAAGTGAAGTCGTTCTGGCTAATGAGCCTTTTCCCCAAAAGAAAGCGACCTTATAAACATAAGTTCTAAACATTGCTTAAAATAATATTGCGCTGATTACGTATAATAATTCCAATAAAGTGGTATATATAGGAAATGTTTATAAGTTAGTGCCACATCGTTTCTGCAGTAGTTTTTCGAATATTTATTATTGAAGAACAATTAATTTAGGAAGGTTAACCAAAATAGCTGCTTTATCCGTTTACATTGCCTTCATTGGGTCAAAAAATGTACTTTCGAACGGTCACCTCCACGATCTTATAGATCAGTATCGATTTATTAAAGGAGGATCATATACCCAGGAGGATGGGTATGAACAGGTTGCCGAGGATTTACGGGTTCGAACATGTTCTACAAATTACGTTTATTTCACACACAAGGACTGTCGGAAGTTAACACAGATAATATGTGGGCAAACGATTTTTAGTTATTTTTCCTTTCAACACTTTGGAGATCGGACAGCAGCCAACATTGCACCCCTATCATTTGTTATATATGGTAATGTGAATGTCTTGTGATATTCCTGAAATAAAAAATGAGTCACACTTCACATCAACCAAACGGTTGGCATTGGAGAGGAAAAATCGATCATTAGACATCCACGAAGAAATAATTCTTCATCATATCTGGCCGTCAATCCAAATATGCTTCCAAGTGATGTTGTCAAACATTGGAGTTTTAACTACTGCCAATATAAAATTAAAGGGACGCCCTCAGATAATGGGAGTACATTGACAGCCGAATATTGATGGTCAATTGTAGGTTAATTGAATGGAGCGGGGAGGCGTCCCGGCAGATGCGGCGTTGTGAAATCATCTGCGACAACAATGGAGGACCAGGGCGAGGCTTGGCCCCTCCTCCTCTATACAGGCCTTCGGGGCCACGTGTGGTCACTGGTTCCAAACTAACTTCCAGCACCATTCGAATATCCCTAGAATATAATACTTAAGCGCCGATAAAATCTAGAACCGAACTAATGCATCACCACCATCATTTTCACAACTCACAGTTTTTATATTAGGCCAGTTTTTTTTTTATTCTCTTTGGCACAACACTCCCTAAAAGCCAAGTGTTAATTAGAACTAAACTGAATTTTCTATCCGCACTGGATTCCACTCCATCCCAAAATACAAAATTTGGATCCCAGCAGAATTGAGCTGTTATTGAAGTCTGGTCATTTTAAATACATAAAAAAAGGTTTACTAAAACGCCGATCACTATTACTAATGTTATAATAAAAAACAATCAAGTATAATAAATAAATCCGATGGCTGAAGTCCATCTAAGTCAATGCTAGATTTACCTCGTACCCTACAATTTGTGTTTTATGCATACTTCGTTATATATTGAAGTAGTACATCAGTTTCCCTAACTAAGCAGAATTAAATATCTGATTTTTTTTCCTGCTAAATCCTAATTAAATATATCTTACACTATTACCACCAGTAACACGTCCTTAAAATCCTATAACAATTTATAGTTGAGTTAGTCAAATTACAAAATAATATAAAAAACAGTCGAAAATACAGAAGCTGATAAAACAAATTGACAACACTCGATTTAATTCGCTAATCTATAAGAGGTCATATTGAGCTTATTAATTACTTGATAAGAGAGCACAAAAGTGATAATGACAAAATTATAACTAAAAAAAATAAATAAATCAGTACTCGTCAACATATTTATCAAGCATGAAATAACATTTAAATCACTACTACAATAAAAACGTACGTAGAGTTAATTTTAACAATATTTCAGTGAGGCATCATCAGGAAATGATTATTTAAATAAATCTTCCTTAATTTAGGTCGTAACTAAAATAGTCGTACCACGTAAGTCTCCAACTTTCTAACAATACTCAGTTGCACCCTTAATAGTTTTTTAAATTTTTCGAGAGCGTTATTATCGAGTATTGTTTAATATAAGTAATATAACTATGGCATCCTAAAAACAGCTTAAAGTAGAAAAACTATCCATCTCATCACAAATAATTATCCTAACAATTTTGTAGCGTGTGCTATTTTGAAGGATGCGAAAGTCGATAATGCTTAAAAAAAGTGATTAATATCTTTCTAGCACTTTATTTATTAGTAGCTAGTTGCGACGTTTCAGACGGCCATCACATGTGCTAAGTAAAGATGGTCTGATGTTAACAAGCAAATGAATTAACAATTGATTAACAATCAAGTGAATAACAAAATTATTCACATTTTTTAAGCATTAGGTCCTCAATATTTCAAATAAGTGGAAGCCCTAATGGAAACCGCCGAACGGGGATAGGAATTTCGCCGCAGTTTGCTGACAGAAATGCCAGATGCTTGTCGGAAAGTACGCCGTATAAAGAGGATTGAAGGACAGATCACATTCCGATCACCATAAATTCCTGCCTCAAGTTTATGATTGTCCGCCACTTAGTGTGAGTGCCTCCATACATAAGGGTCTGAAACACTGAAGTATATATGTGTGTAGAATAAACAGCTGGCATGGATCCTACAACGAACGAGTCTAGCGATGCAGCAGGAACGCTCGGTCACATATATCAGTTTTTTTGGGGACCAACCAAGACTCTTCGTAATCAAATCGGTTGACTATCCCAGATGCCTCCTCCTTGTGAAAATATGGCGGGTATAATAATAAATATTTTATCTTAGTTCAACCGACACAACTTAAGTTCCCAAGTAAGTCGGATCGAGGATCGGAACTGAAATACGTGACAGGGCCTATTTTGGTGGGATGAGAAAACGGAAAACGGACTGAGTCACAAACATCCGGTTCAAATTCTCCTGTCTTGTCACGTCCAGTGACTTATACATTCCAGCTGGATATTTTCGGGTTCCACCTCGGATGGAAATAACTCCCTAGGGGAGTAGACTAAACAGGAATGATGACTGGTCTAGGGGAGAGTTTACCCGGGAATTTTTATGTGTTTCCGAGCGGTTTATTTTTTTTTGGTTGGATCTCACCCTGGATCGTTTGAAAGGGTTTATTTGTGTGATGTGAGCAAACAATGGGTCACATATAGTGTAGGCGACTTAGAGCGTACATGCGCATTAAAGAAATAAAGAGAAAACTTTCCCGAACAAGAGACTGCCATGGTTTCATGGCCTATCACCATATTCTGAAAATACTCCTATACAAAAGGCATATCGTCTTCAGAAGTAGATAAGAAAAAATGTTTTTTTATGTTGTTTTCTATTTTTTCTTGAAATATAATTTTCCAAATTAATATCTTTGCCCAACAAATTAGTAATTTAGAACTGAAAATCGAAAAATTTGATCACTAATTTAAAAGATTTTAAAATCTTTTGTACCAGACCTTGTGGAGCTCCAACCACCTCCTTCCTAGGACCAAAAGGAAGGCTAGAGTTCCACAAACGCTCAATACATAAGCGCGGGGATGACCAGTGCTAACTATTTACTAAAGATGTCGAAGCGATCAAAAGATTTGTAATGATGATTATCACAGGGTAAGGAGTTGAGAAAAGGGCTCGGATGAGCGGATAGGTTTTGTGTATTTTTGAAAATCTTGAAGGTATAAAGTAAAGGACAGGTGTTACTGTGAAGGTTTAAGTTTGTACTGTAATGAGGAGTGTTGTCTTTTGATGTATAGAATATATAGAATATTTAGGTTAATCGGATCCTTATACTAGGAGTACCTGCTTGAAGGTGGTGAGAGAGGATTAAGGGGTGTGGGAAGCCTCGGTGGAGGTTGGTTGTTACGGCACAGTGGTGAGAGTCCACTGGTGGCTGGGCCTAGAGTCTCTCTAGGCATGTAGTGTATTCTTATTTAGTCTGATTTCAGTGATGGGTGCCCCTTGGAGGCTTGTTGTTAGCGGGCCTAGTGCTACTAAAGTTAGCAGCATTATATGTTTTTTTTTATTTATTTTTTTTTTCTAAGCTCTCTAGTTAGAATTTTAGGATGAGGGAGAAATATAAAATATTTAGGGTGATCTCATCCTTGTACTAGGAGGACCTGCTTGAAGGTGGTGTGAGAGGAGTAAGGAGTGTGGGAATCCTCGGTGGAGGTTGATTGTTACGGTACAGTGGTGAGAGTCCACTGGCTTCTTTATTATACTTTTTTTTTTTTTTTTTTTTTTTTTTTTTTTTTTTTTTTTTTTTTTTTTTTTTTTTCCCTTAGCTCTCAAACTTATAAAATAGGATGTGGGAAAAATAAAGGAAAATTATTTTGGGCTAATGAGTGCCTTTCACTAAGGGGAGTCCCCCATTTGAAGGGTGTATGAGAAGGATATAGGGTGTGGAATGCCTGAAGGAGGCGGGTGGATTCGGGAAGGTAGTGAGAGTCTACCGAGGGTGGAGCCTAGGGGTACCTAGGCAATGGTTTGTAGTCGGCCAGGTCAAGCCTGGCCCGCCCCGGCAGGGGGCTGAAATAAGTCGGCCACTCGGCCGGAAGGTCTACCCTGCTTAAACAGGTAGATGGGGTCTTGTAGCTTCGGTTGAGTCGGCCGGGAGATCGGCCTTGATATCTCGGCTGGGTGTAGTTCGTTCAGTCATCGGGTTCAATGACGTCGATCATCCTCCAGGCTTCGGCGGTCCAGCAGTGCTTCCATCTGACGGGCATTGGTGGTGGTTGAAGGTCGGAGAATAGTGGGTTGTGGCTATGTCTGAGTGAGTCAAAAAATTTGATGTGCCTTCTCTTGATAAAATCTTGAATGGTGAGCACTTCAAATTTTTTATGCATCTCGTCTGCCTTCATTCGGTCGAACGGGGTATGTTTGAGGGAGGTGCGGAGAACTCTGTTCTGAAATTGCTGGAGCGTTTGGAGAGTGTTAGGAGTCAGATACTTGAAGAGAGGGGTCCCATACATCAAAGCAGGTCTTAGGACGCTCTGGTATATCAGCAGCTTGAGGCGTACCGATAAAGCCGGGCTGTGAAGTAGGTGTCCGAGGCTGAAGAATTTCTTCCTAACACTCTTTAATTTCTTGCCGAGATGCGTTGTGAACGACAAGTGCCTACCGAGGGTAATCCCGAGGTAGCACAGCTTGTTGCTTACAGGGCACTCTTTGCCGCCTAAGACGAAGGATTTCGGGAGCTTCTTTTTTCCGGATTTGTAACTGAATATAATTCCTTGCGTCTTGGCCGGGTTGACTTGAATGTGGACGGCATCGAGTTTCTCGGAGATCCGTTGACTAGCGCTCTCAGCGAATTTCAGGGCTCTGGAGGGATTGATGCTTGTGCTGTAAACACCTATATCGTCTGCATACGCGGATACCTCGCAGTTGGGGTACGAGGCTCCTACGATGTGGGCGGTGTAAATGTTGAACAGCAGGGGGCCTAGCACCGATCCTTGGGGGACACCGGCAGTGTAGTTTCTTCGGGTCGTAGACGTAGTGCCTATACGAACCGAAAAAGTTCTGCCTGTAAGGTAGGATCTTATCAGGTTCTGCAGCTGATCCGAGAATTCGTATTCCCTAAGACGTTGGAGTAGGATGTAGTGGTCCACAGAGTCGAAAGCTTTCGAACAGTCCAGAGAAATCATAGCGGTAGCTCTGTTGCTCCGGACGTTTGATGCGACGTGGTGTTGCAATCTCACCAGGTTGTTGTTCGCGCTTAAGCCTGTGCTGAAACCAGTCTGCTCTGGTGGGATGACTTCTTGTGACTCGCAGTGCCCGGAGAGATGTACGTGGATGATTCTCTCGAACAGCTTCGAGAGTTGAGTCAGTAGACTGATGGGGCGGTAATGAGATGGCTCATAACCGCTTTTTGCTGGTTTCAGAAGGGGGACCACTACAGCGTGCTTCCAGTTCTGGGGGAAATAGTGCAGCCTGAAGCAGGAGTTCATAACGTTCGTTATGAATGAGATTCCTTTCCTCGGCAGCTGCTTGAGCAGGATGTTCTGGATGGAATCCTGACCTGGGGCCTTCTTGCCGGTCGTTCTTCGAATGAATGCAGCGCATTGCCGGTGTGAGGTGTAGATTTCGGTAGTGGTAGGGAGGGTGGGGGAGGGGTGGTCGAGGGCTCCTATTGGCTGTCCCTGGCCATGACTGACTTCCTCATAATGGGCCGCCAAGATGTCCGCTTGTTCGGTGGTGGGAATGAACTGCCCGTTCACGGCCAGCCTTACACCGTTCTTTTTGGACCTGCAGGTCTTCACCAGCTTCCACAATTGCTTGTGGTCACCGTGGAGACTGGTGAGGCGATCTTCCCAAATCGAATTTTTCCACTGGGCCATCAGGGACTTAACTTGGTTTGTGAGAGCATTTAAAACCGGTTTTAAGTCCCTGTTTTTGGTCCTAAACCACCTGTTCTTGATGTTATTACGCTGTCTAATCAGTTTTAGGATGTGATCAGGAGGTTTTCTCAGAGAAGGGGGCTTCGGAGAAAATTTCGGGATCGATGCATCGGCAGCTCGATCGATGACGTCCTGTAGCTGATAGATAGCGTAATCTATGTCCCAAGTGTGTTTCAGGGGCGTGATTGTGGGCAACTCGGTCTTGATGAGATGCTTGTAGAGGTCCCATTTGGCCTCATCGTACCTGTACCTAGAAGCAGGCGGCTCTGGCATGTCGCCTTCTAGTTCATAGAGAACAGGCCGATGGTCGGAGGTGGTGAAATCTAAGGCCGAGCATCCGGTGACCCGGTGTGGCTGTTGTGTCAGGAGCAGGTCAGGCGTGGAGGTTCTGTCTGGGTTAGCGAAATGACGGAAGGTCGGCAATCCTGGGTGGATGACCGTAAATGGAGTTTTAGTGATGTAACGGCCTAGGGCGTTTGCCGTAGTACTGCTCCACCAGCTGTGGTTCGCATTTAGGTCACCCACGATGACGTGCCTTCGGTCATGAGCTATCGTAGTGAGCAGGAGCTTATACGTGTCGCAGACGGCTTTCGGTCTTCTGTAGACTCCTGACACGATGATGTTGTTCGTGAGCCGTAGCTGGAGCGTAACTATGTATTGGTCGGGGCCTAGGCTGACGGGTGGGGGCAGTCTCCTACATGGTATTCCGTTTTTAACTAACACAGCTACTCCTCCAGAGATAGTTTCGGTGTCTTGGCGGTAAGCAGTATAACCCGGGAAGCGGCAGAAGTGTATTTTCTTCAACCGGGTATCGGTGAGAACGACAACGTCTGGCGAATGGCACCGTAGAATTACTTCTACGTCGGCTTGTTTGGGGCGAAGGCCGCAGACGTTGTAATTTAAAATTACGTGCCCCATCATTTAGATGTTTGATTTTTTGAATTCTGACATCATCTGCGTTACCGCCTCGGTGAGTTTATTCATGGCAGCGGTCATGCTGCTCAACATGTTCATCATGCTGCCCAAGATACCCATCAAGGCATCATTATTACTGTTAGTAGGTTGAGGTAGGGGCTCTGGGAGAACTTCAGGAGTCCTGGTGTTTCCGGATGCCATCTGAGCATAGGAGGCAGTCTGTCGTGGTGGAGGGGGGGCAGGCATGTATGTGGTCCTTCTCGGCCCGGCTGTAATATTCTGTGCCTGCTTTTTTATCTCTGCAGTCTCTAGAAGTTTTACCCTGTACGGGCACTGTCGGTACGACGCGACATGATTTCCCCCGCAATTGGCACATTTGAGGGGAATTGAAGCGTCTCTCGGGCAGTCTTTTATGTCGTGAGGCTCGCTGCACCTCACGCACTTGGCCTGCTTGAAACAGTACCGTCTGGTATGGCCGTATTCCTGGCAGTTCAGGCACATCGGGATCCCTCTTTTTTCGTGAAAAGTGCTCACTCGAAAAAGCACATTATTTATATGCCGGAGCTGCTTCAAGGTCTCCGCCTTCAATGTGTGATCCCCTATCACTAGTATCGGTTCGATCTCTGTCTTAGCGCCATTTTGGTCGGAGCGCCGTAATCGATATACATCGATTACGTTGCTACCCACGCTTTTAATGTGGGCTTTTATCTCCTCGATCGGATGAGAGAGATCGAATCCATGAAGTAAGTACTTCTTATTGGGCTTGGTACCACGGGGGGCAAACGTGTGAAATGGGATCTTTAAATCCCTGATTGCAGCAATTGTTTGCTGTTGGTCTAGTATGCAGTTGCAGAACACCTTAGTGTCCTGCTGCGTCTGCACTATTTTGTAGTTTTTAATGTGGTAATCGGCTAATAACCTCGTGAGGTCATAGCTGTTGATGCGCCCTAATATAAGGGGGGGTGGCGATTTAGGGGCAGAAGGGGCGGCGGATGTACTGGCCTCGGACTGGGATGCCGAGTTTAGGGGGGTGAAGGAGTTAGAGGTTTTAACCTCTGGGGCCTGGGGGAGAGTACGCTTGCGGCATACTCTTTTTGGATGTTGAAATTCATCAACTGGGGGGTCCCTACGGCTTGCCATACCCTACAAGTTCCGTGCGACGCACGTCCAGTTAGGGGGGGAGAGCCCCACTTATAATAATCAAAAGCACTCACCTGTCTTCTCGGGAACAAAGTGCCACTGACTAAAATATCAAAATTTTACCGGATTTAAGCTCTTGCCACAATGGAAGATGGATAGCGTCTCTTGTTGTTCAGAAAGCACGCATTAAGTTTTAACACAACGAGAGCTAGGTTAATTTCTAGAGAATATAACCTTTTTGAATGTTTCAAGTTTAGTTGCAACAATCAATGTTGTTTACGATCGTTTGAGTTCAAGTACACATTACTTTATTATACAAATATAATTTTAGTTATAATGTGATCCAACAATGTACATTGTGCGGGGTTTAAAGTTTGTTTTTGTAGGCGATTTTATTTTTCTTATGCGCAACTACTCTAGTTCAGCGGCTTGGAAAGGTATAGTAACACCGGTATTGAGACTGAGCCTTCCTCTGATTAAAATTCAACATTATCCATTGTTGTGATTGTAATGCGCTGTATTATTAGACGGAATGAAAGCACCTTGAGATGCACGTCCTTCGTCAAACCATTACACAACACGTTTATAATGCAGTTTTATGGACGGGAACAATAACTGACATAGATCCTGATTAATTAACCCGTACAAATAAATCACAGCCCACTCGCCTGTTAGCATAATTCTTTACTAGTCGAAGTTTCAAAATCAGTTCCACCATTGACTCATTCTTCGTTTTCTCGAGCGCCTAGGTTACCGGCCAAGGGGTCGGGCGCCAAGCCGTCGGCCGAATCAATTAATGGTGACAATTCCCCCATCACTTGAGATGAATCGTTGTTGTCATCGCGAAGGAAAGCTCTTGCCAGGGAGTACGTTTCAGACGAAATAGTTGAATTTGCCGCGTGAATGTTTTCAAAAGGAACCAGGACAACGTGGTAAAAGCAAACATTCAAAATTAATGCAACAATAATTTAATAAAAAGTGCTCTGGATAATGATTCAACTTGGAAGAAGACACATCGAGACATTTATTTTATCCTTAAGAGGCACTAGAGATTTATCTTTTAGTTGTAGGTTTTCCTGCAGATAAATAGGTGGATATTTTAGTTGTACGCGTTTATTGTTTAAAGCACTCTGGCGTCTGGCATCTTAGAATGAGCTCATGAACATAAAATGAAATAAAAGAAAAAACAATAACACCCGTGGGATTACATTCCACAACTAATCTCTAATAAAATAATATATCTCATGACGTTTAATAGAATAACTCGGGTCGAAAAGAGCATGCCTACATTTTTTGAACTGAATTAATTTTATTTACTACAGCTATTCTAGTTCTGACGCGCAACAACCAACATACTATTAGCACCAACGATAATAAATTCTATAACAGGAATACAATGGGCATGAGAAAAGGCGAAAAATAGATAATGGACGATTAGACCAAGTGTATAAGTGAAAAATTATCCCTAACTGACAGAGTGTAATGTCAGCTAGAGGCCATGGCTCAAGGATGCCACCAGGAGAGGTCAGTAATTGACCCAATGGAAGTCAATTGCTGCTCAAAGACGAGGGCAAATACTGACAACCGACTGCAGCGTCATCAGATTTTCTCGTTTCGCATTGCATAATTGTATCTATGCGTTGCATACTTGCCGTAAATAATACTATATTGAAAGCGCACATCAATGAGACAACTGCGATAACTATTTTGAAACTACTTCTTCTTCAATGATGTCAAGACTCAAAAACCGAAATAAACCATCTGTATATTTATATCTATACTTTGTAAACATTCGTTTCTCAAAAACCTCTCCGAAATATCATAATTACTAAATATAATATAGACTTACATCAACAGTCGGAGTTTCGCCTATTCTGGCATCTTCAGGACTGTGAATCCTCTATCTTGACCCTCGTTTATTGTTATGAACCCTTTAACTAACCTTTTGGCTGGTAACTTTTCTTTGGGGTATATGAAAAACCTATTTCAAAGATTTGGGATAGAAAATATTTGGATTGTTTTGCTATAAAATGATTTCCATTTATTGAAAAATAGTAGTGAGAAAGTTGGCAGCGGTATGCAACAATGAACGAATGTGAATTTAAACAGACTATGTTCCACAGTCCTAAGGTTGCCAAAAGAGGCTAAAAACTAACTGTTGATATAATAAAAATATAAAATAATTAAAAATTATTCTGGAGAGACTTCATTTTTTATTAGAAAAACCAATTTTTACAAAGTTTAAATGAGCTACCGTTATATTCATCACTGAGCCAATCCGCATGGATAGGCGAGTTGAAAAAGACAGTACTCATTTGACATAAAACCAAAATCATTCCATTTTTTTTCAGAAAATGTAGATATAGAGAAGCAAAAAAAGTCTCCTGATCGTAAAACTTGACGAAAACACCATGCGATATTTTTCAATACAAGGGAGCCAACAGGCTCCTATCCTCTATTTCCAACCATTTCTACACTTTTTATATAAAAGGAGGGGGCCTGGATGCAGCAGGTTTATTGACCACGATTACAAGTTCAGACATAAGTTTGTTTGTCCATTTTCTTCAAAAGATTTCATTAGACACCAACGAAGCCCTATAAATATACAAAAAAGTGAATTCCCAATAATGATGTATGAAGCCTGTTTGAAATTAATCACCTCATTTTCCGGAGACGTCGGTGAAAATAGTTATAGTACTGCTAATGAATTGCATGTCTTGTTGCTCGTTGTGGATGGATACGTTTAAATGAATACATCCTCGGTCTCTCCACAATATAGTTTATTAAACAATAACGCTTTCGAAAGCTCTATGCTTTCATCCTCAGCTGCTAAAATAAAAAGTCACATGATAAAAAATTAATCGTGCATATGGAGACAAAAACAATCAATAAATACTACTTATATACAAATTTAAAAGTGCTAAACTGCACATACAAATTATTAAGTCGATAAAGGACCCTTTATTTTATTTATAATAGAATAAAAACTATTTTAAAAATACAATAACACTTCAATCTTAGAGCTGTATAAAGCGTTATTGCTTAATTAATGAGATCAAGGAGCATCGGATTAGTAGTAAGAAATGTTGTTAGAATTCAACGTGGCTACCCATAAGGTTCACAAGACTAATACATACGCGCTAGACATCAATAAGCTAGTCTCCATTTCTTGGATATGTTCTTACTGAGTACAGAAATCCTCCCCGAGGTCCTATAATGATTTTGTGGGGAAAATGAGAAAGCGAGAAACGATTTCTGAGGAGTGAGGCTGCAACATACTACAGCCTGACATTATCATCGAATTGATAAGATTCCATTCCAGAAGACAGCAAACGTTTGAAAGTAACTTTTACCAGATGAAAAGAACTTTCAAGTGGTAGAAATACTAGAATCAGCAATTTACAGATGGAGACCACTCTCTTCTATTCGGACAATTAACCGTATCATAATAAAAAGTAATGATATGCTCGGCAGGTGAAAGGATTTATTACTTTAATATGAAAATTCATTTCTCGTCCATCGCACAAGAAAACCATGGGATATTCGCTGGTCTCAATATCAGCTTGATCATTATTAAGATGATGAAATACATCAATTCGATAAGACGCAAACGTGAAACCATTCTGATGACAGATTTACAACTTTAAGAGTTGGGGAAATGTTGATCTATAGAATCGAATAACTTATGGGATCGCGAATAAATTCGATCGACGTGGATCAGTGAACAGTAAGCAAACGAGTTATAGGCCAGAGCGTACCAGTTTTGAAGAAGCAAATGCACTTACGAAGCTACTGTAGCATAAAACCATAAAATAAGGAGGGGCTATAAAACCAGTTCCAGATTCTACCATGAACCAAATTGAATAAATTCAGTTTACAACTTCACCCGATTGCTAAGAACACAAAGAAGTGGAAATTTAAATATTTTTTGATTAAACGTGATTACAGGAGGCTCTCTAGGTGTAGTGGTTAAGTAATCGTTTCATACCAGGATATGCAGACTACGGCAACATGTGAATCGTCCATTCGCTCTTTCATGCTCCAGAAGAAGAACAAAGCTATTATACTATCAAAATTATGTAATAGATCTAAGATGGTGTGGATAAACAAATTGGGTATATGGTTGCGATATATAAAAAACGGCTTCACAGCACGCAATATTTGAACAAGTTTCACTGCATTAAGAATCCGGAATCCAACAATTTTTTTTTCTCAATTGATGTTCTGTGAATGAATGCACACACTCGAGGGAAGTTGAATCCCAGATCATCCATCAGAAGAGTGACGCATGTTCATATCCGACCTCCGAACCTTCATTTCCATCAACAACTTAAGTCAGTGAAAATATTCTGCAACGTCCTAATAAATAGTGAAACTAAAGCAGGATTGGAGTTAATTAAAGGAACGCTTACTGAGCATTGCTCGACACGAGGAAGTGATATTAATGGTCGGCTTCGTCAGAGACAATAGCAACATAAGGGGGGGGCCTTTGACGAAATTCATTAGATGCCAGAAATCTCGTTAAGCCCCCCCCCTCCGTTGTAAACAAGTTTATTCATCCAAAACAATACCAATTTCAAGAAAGGACTTCATTAAAATGTTTTTGTCCTTGCAGAGGTGTTGCTTCAAGTAGCGGGCTGCACAGGGGCTTCAACCATAAGCTCGAACAATGAAAATATCCTTTGGTGGAATATAAATTGTAGTCTCATAACAAAGGTTTAAAAACTTATCCGGATTAGACACGTATTAGTCAAGAGTATATTGTGAAAGAAAAAAGTACACCCGTAGAATTACAAACTATTACTAGTAGTTAATAATTTAGTATCCTTTCTTAATAGCCTTTGTCGGTTTACGCATTGGTATTAAGTCACGAATTCATCAGAATCAGGATAATTTATAAAATGATATATATAGTTCTATGTTAAATTTTCCTCAAAATGTCATTTATGAACTAGCGGAATCTTTTATTTATCAGTTCTTAAGCTGAAATATTTGGTCCTCCGAGCCGGATAAATTGTCCCAGAATTAAAACATTTCCTTATTTATAAGTCCATAAGTCATAAATATGGGCGCTTGTAAATAAATGCAGCAGAGATTAGATTTTTTTTTCTTTAGAGATGTAAATGAATCAGCATTAAAAAAAATGCTGCAAGTATAAAGTACCCTTAGTTGTTGTTTTTTCAACACGCAGAGATTTATACTATAGAGCAGCTGTTAAGTATATTTAAACTTTATTTTGTCGCTGTTTATATCCCCCAGCCACTTTGCATGTTGATATTAAGCGAAGAGTTGGATAAATCAATTTAATTTAAATTCCGAAGGGCTTCAAAATGGAGTCAATTTTAACTCTTCTCACCGTCAAACGACTGCACTATCATTAGGGAAATGCTATAGACCCGGAGGTCAAAAAAAAGGAAAGCTATAAAAAGTACCTTTCTGCTTGACAACTAGCAGTTACAGCCTGCAGGATTGCTTTCTCCCTCCTTTATAGGAGAGGCAAGTACGCATAAAAGCTCTGAAGGAAAACTAACGGTACGTATCCAACGATGAAACACTTAAACCTATTTTTATGAGCTATCAAAGACAAAAACGGCAAAGAACGAAGATAAAGGATAAAACTACTTTATGAATTTCGAGCTATAGTAAGTGTGATCCATTATATCCGCAGAAGAGAAAAGTGCCATTTTTTTTTTATTATATATGTATCTGTACTTGAGAATACCACAGGCAAGAAGCAATGCACAGAATCATGGACTATCGCGATATTTCGGAAAATAAATTTTCTTAATCGATTCACTACGATGTTTCCTATTTTTTTTTTCTTTGGGGGGGGGGAGTTATGGGTATTTCTTCTCTATACATGTCAAAAAATAAAACTGAAAACATAGAAAGGGATTTACTATAATTTACTACATCCAGTAAGCATTTTTTAAATTAAAAACACGACCCTACACATAACCATCTCAATTCACGACCTATTGAGGATTCGTGGGACAACCTGCTAAACCAGGCAACCAAGAATAAAGTCAATAAGGAATGAAAATAATTAAAAGGCATTCCTTAAAGAAAACGGCATCTTTATGTTACCATACTTGAGTTATGAAATTTGTGTGGTAAAACCGTTTAAAACGGTGTGTTACCGTATTACGTGTAACTACGGTGTGGGTACATTAAAAATATTTTTGATCGAGAAATTCTTTTCATCTGTCAAGTAATTTCGTATAGGATCATCAGTTAGCCACTCTAAAATTATACAAATAATACCTTTTCTGTTTGGCCTTTAAATAAATATTATATTATTAAAATGAATTTAGTGAAGGTGAAAGAAGTGCGAATTCAGATATCGCTAGCATCGATTGAGGATTTAGAGGTTTAAAATCATCATTAAAATCACCTTTTTAGGGATTTATACACAGAACTTCCAAACCATCAACAACATTGAATTAATCATTTATTTTTCGACATGGCATCTGACAATCCATCAAAAGAAAAATTTAATTTTATGTTTATTAAAGTTTGCAATACTATTTCCTATTTCACTGCAATCGTGAGCATTGAATCGACGGTGATGAACATCGCCCATTATGTGCACTTAAATCCCACCAACGCAGTGCCGGGTCTACCACTCGCGTCAAAACACCGCGGCTAAGAAAGGAACACGCTAATGACCAATATGATCTAATGGGCGAGATGATTGAGGTGTCTGCCTCCAAGTTCCTGCAATCATCCCCAGCTACTCTCTCCCCGATGATTCACGAATCCTTGGCCCGTGACTCAGGGCGGGTCGAAGATTGTGGACTGGGAGAGGCAGATAGTGCCACGACTCATGGTATGCAGAACACTCAATCTCAGACAAGTTTTTTCTCGTACAAGTTTGCCAATAAGTAAGAACGCTATTTTTTTTATTTGGCGTCCGATGACTAAATAAAAGTTAAAACATTGATGTAATGGCGAAACCTTAAGGAAGATGTTTTACTTTAAAATGGGTAAGAAACAATCGTATCTCGTCAGTTGGTGTATCACAATATTGGTCGTAAAAATGATTATCTATATCTGAAATATATTCACATTTGAAATTACGTATTGTGCGTACTGGATGAGATATAATACAATAAGGAAAAATGTCCATAGATTAAGTTCCATATCTATAAACTAACCGACTTCTTCCTCAAATCACTGCTCAGAAGCAATTTGCAATTTAAAATTCTTATTTAACCCGGCATTGTTAACGCGAGGGTCTTCTTTCAATCCTGTTTATGCACTTCCTACCTGGGCCTGTAAATCAAGGGGTTATCTGGGCCCGCATATATACGCATGATTTCGCTTTTAGAAAAGCAATTTTTCAATTATTTTGGCTTTTATTATAATTTACTGCACTTTGAAAGAAATTTGTTAATATAACGTGTCTTTGGGTTTTAACATTATTGAACACAGCAAATATAAATCTTATCGATCGGAATGAGCACGACAGTCCGAAAATAGAGTCTCGAAAGCGGCACCACCGACCCCCTGTCTGGTAGACAGGGTCTGTATTCTCACTTCAATGACACGAGGACTATGTTGCCTACCAATATTTCAGACATCAGCATATTCCGACGTCTATAGTCTTTAATTTAGTTTAAATACAGTTATACATATTTAATCTTTAATAACCTTTCATGAAAAGTATCCAAATAACAAAACCGATTTGACTTCGGATATTTAATTATCAATCAATGGTATGCGAGCTTCACATTTTACTGATGTTTTTAGATAGTTTTGAAATATCATTTCTTTATGTATCTGTCCATCGACTAGCCCTGAAGCACAAACACCCAGCGAATAGGATGAATTTTCGATTAGAAGCGACGATTGGGAAAGTTAAAATTGAGGCAACACCAATAGTGGAAACCGCCAGTACTGTTTTCTTTAAGCAAACATAACCTCCGGCGTCAATCAAATGTGCACAAACGTCAGAAATAATTAACCAAAAATATTCTCTTAGCCCATTTGATTACTACATGGTATTCTAACTAATAAAACATTACTTGTTCGCTTACAATTTTTCATAAATAATCATCAAAATCTAATAACATTTTTAAATGAAATAGGTCAGGCTAGTTGGCAATGATGGACAACTCCTTCCAAAAACTGCTGCTTGAGAGACACTATAGAAAATAATTTCTGAAGTGAAAGGAACACGGAGGCGATTTAACTGCAACCTAAAATAGAAGTGCATTTCTCCTGACAAGTTACGCCGCCTTTCTCTTAGAATGGTAACGGAATTTTAATCGTAAAATAAACTAATGATTAGAACCATCAACGTGCTCTCGTAGCCAACTGTATCAAGCGTGACTAGATCTCACTGCTATCGTTAACAGCTCAGAACAAGAATATACCTGGCCTGTAACTGCCTTAATAAACTTTTAACGATGGCGATATAAACTTATCAATCACGGAACTACGTCACAGTTAACAGATTTATTTAACATTATTATACCTACGAAAGCTTCATATTGAACATAAAAATTGTATGCACCAAGAGGATGTGAAAACTACACATTTTATGACAATTCGATCAGAAGGGACAATTGTTAAAGTCATAAAATCATTTACTGATTGAATAGCTATTTCATAGAAAGGAGCAGTCAGACCAGACTTCTGGAATATTTATTACATCACGGCAATTAGTCAACTTCCAAGATTCCAGAACAGGTTTTAAATAAGGCTCGGGCTAATCGTTTTGCAATCGGCCCGTTTAAAATTATTTTTGGGATAGATCAAGGTCGAATCAGAAATCTACTGTCAAGGCGTCCAGTTTTCAAGGCAACAACATTTTAGACTGGGACTAAACCGTTTCGATTGTATCGCCGAAAATCATGTTTTTGGAACAACAACAGTCTTGAGACGGTTTTGTAGAAAAATCCGGAGAACGAAAATCGTTCTAATGGTCACCGGCATTGTGCTTTTCACCCAAATCCTCCGATAAGTCGCCGTGTCCTTAATACGCTAATTTAGGCCAGATGAGGTGACGCCTACGTTTTGTTCTCGCTATCGTGCTCACTCTGGTCCATAATAAATATATATTCGGTGTGTTAAATAATATTTTACAAAAATAATTTGTAAATAGATTCACCTGAGGTTCTATAATAGTAAATTATCTGTAAATATAAAGGCGCTATGTAAAAAAATAAAATAAATAATATTAAAACCTTACAACAATTTTACAAATTTCTTTATAAATGCTGTAAAATAATAATAACAGTTAAAATAATTAACAAATTAAGAAAATAATTGAATATATGCAGGCACCAATGACCCTTGTGGTTGACATACCCTAAAACGAAAAAAAACCGGCATAGAGGTATGAAGGCAAAAGAGAAGAAATGACGCGGAACAAAAATGGAGGAATACTTCGAGCTCTAAATGAAGAGTTCATTTTGGGTTAGATATTAAAAAAAAATCTCAAACTAATTTATATAACGTAAACAAAATCTACTAAAATGAGATCCCATATTTAACCTTTCTTGGGTTCCATTGGGGGAGGAGGGAGGGAGTTAAAGTCCTGGGATAAACAAAAACTATTGCAATTCTCTTCATGCAAACAAACCTTCATGTGCTAAAGGACTAAGCAATTAAAAAAAATCCCATATTCACCCGAAAAGCATACACACAAGTTTGGTTGAACATAACTTGTAGATAAAAAGTCATAAAGCCTATTAAAATGAGACATTTATTCGTTCCGATTACTTTTTGCCAAAACAAAAACGCTCTTCAAGCTAATGTAAATAAATGGCGTATTTAGTTTATGATAGTTAACTTTTAAGTGATTGAGGTCCCTGAAATCTTTAAAAAAATCACATATTCTTCCGAAAGGTATACAGCACAGAATCAGTATTTTTAAATAATCACGATCTACCCATTAGGTAAATCGGTTTGTAAATAAAAACAGCTTCAATGATGGTTCATTCTATTGATACTTAAATTTAGCTATAATGCACCTGCAGAGAAAATAGCATACATCTGCTTTAACCTAATGAAGGAATTACGGTTACGAATTAGGGTCGTGCATTTCAATACCGATTCAACCAAGCCGTTTCGGAACAAGAACTATATCCACCAATACATTTCAATTATTTGAAATGTACAATGGATTTTTCAAACGGTATGAGTTTCCAAAAAAAATTGTATACATAATTTCTGTCATGTTAGTCTAATGTTTCAATATTACTTTTTTTTTTTTTTTATTGGATGCTTTCTTTGACACATTCATAAATGGACGAAAAGGTTCCATACTATTTACAAAATGAAAACTAGCCTTAATCAGTGTTAATAAATTGGCCTTTTGACGACGGAATGCTTCAACAAATCCGTTGCCTGACACTGAGTGGACGTTTCTATGATTCGGAGTTTCATAAATTAGAAGCTGATGGATCCACTCAAAAAAACAAAACTTATTTTCTGTTCTGTTATCAAGATCATTAGTTTTAAAACGAACATGAGTTCAAACCTTTAGGAAAAAAAAAAGAGGAATATATATTTCAAAGTCGAGTTTATAAATAAAACGAAAAAAAAGTATA
Source organism: Acanthosoma haemorrhoidale (assembly GCA_930367205.1). NCBI lineage: Eukaryota > Metazoa > Arthropoda > Insecta > Hemiptera > Acanthosomatidae > Acanthosoma > Acanthosoma haemorrhoidale. The sequence goes on along the minus strand of OV884014.1, from coordinate 82,409,831 downwards.
AATACAGTACAGTAAAAAACAAAAAACTAAATTGATCTCCAGCTGTTCTAAAAATACTGATCCGGATCACCCAAAAGGTTAAAGCGGGCAATCATGATCATGTGGTGAGTCAGCAACCGGTTCTTCTGACCACCAGACGAATAAAACAATTTTTTATCCCATTTCCTAGAAAGGCCAGGACACGTTTACGACAAGATCGGGCAAACCAATATAAAGAAATTAATCAGAAAAGGGTTGTGGAGGGGTAATGGATGTTAGTTGGGAAAAATTCTCAGAAAACGTGGAGTAATCTGAATTTTATTCAAATTATTTAGCATTACTCATTTTCAAATCGTAGGAAAAAAAATAGTTTTTTACGTAGTACTGTCGATGGTTTAACTGAGGCAAGATAGGAAGGTTATACTTTCATACCTGTGAACACAAGTTTTCATAAGTAATTCAATACTAATGACGAATGATATATTAGATCGGATAAAAAATCCATGTCAAGTTTGAAACATTACATAATTATAGGTTTCGTTTCAACCAAGAAAACGATTTTTTTACATATTTAGTGAGTTTTTTAAATAATAATCTACGGTCTTTAATTTGATTTCGCACTCAAAATTAAAGGAATACCACCAGAGACGAAATCATAAAAATAGAAGGCTGCTGGGAAGTAAGAAAATTATGTGAGGCATGTCATAACTCAACATATAATGCATAATATATTTATTACTTAATTATCTGTTATTGTATGAATGAGCGAGTGAATGATGAACTGTAAATATTGTATGAATGAGCGAGTGAATGATGAACTGTAATATTGTATGAATGAAAGCATATATCTTAATTACTTATTGCCTTATAAAAGGCAGATTGTAATTATTGCACAATAAAGGAATTAAATAAATTATCTGTTATTTATTGTTAATTTACTATTCATTTCAGGAAGCTAAAAATAAATATCATCTCTGAGGCATCAAGTAAAACTTTCAAACAACTTATCACCAAATCATTAAACAGTAATTTCATTCCAAAACAAAACAGTAATTATTATTGAACTATTGTGTTTTTAATGTTAGTAAAATGGATGGACCATTTGGGACTGTTGATATTTTGAATATGCTTTATTTATTGATGGTTATCATTGTTGCTTTTAATGATAGATTTGGCTTGTCTCCATATGCACAGTCAAGGTTTTTATAATGTGACTTTTAATTTTAACAAATGAAGACGACAGCATGGAGCTAAATATCATAGAGTGGAAATACGGAATATTTATTTATTAATTACTTAAATATGTATACAATTTTTTTCCAAATTATATATTTAAAAACAAACAACAACGAGCCAAATGCAAAATATTTAAATTATGCAATTTCATAAGAATAAAATAAAGACGGCAGCCAAAAAAGTAAGTATTAATCATTAAGTGAGTTAGTAGCTTTTAGATCCTTGTATGATACGTAAAACAGCATACATATCTATGAGTGTGTGATTGAGTTGTTTCAGAAAATGTCACTAAATAACGCATGGAATGAAACCAACAAATGATGAACAATTGTTCTAGTATGAGGACGTAAATGGAGAATTTATCCACCTATAGTTAATACAGTTTTATTGCGATTAGTATAGCTTAGAAATAATCATTTAAAAGCTTTTGAACGTTCTGACAGGTGAAGATTACATACTGTCAACAGACTGCGCTGGTGTCGAATCGCGGCAAGGGTCGAATTCGACCAGCAAGGGGGATGTAGTTCTTTCGCAATCGACGAAGCGCCACTTGTCAAGTCAAACTACCCTTATTCGATATTTGAGCAGTTTTGCTACCTTTTGCCTAAATATCAAGATTTCATTTTTTTCTAATCTTTTATATTAGTGGTGTGCTGTTGTTAACTATTAGTTAAATAGTTAAACTAAAGTCGGAAATAGGAAAACGTTGTGAACTGCAAATTGTATTAAAAGAATAAGAGCATATTATTTTTTTTTAATTCACTGGATGAAACATCGTGTAGCATCTGCAGTCTATATAAGCGATATATAAATACAATTAACACAATTTACGTGGAACATAACTATACCGATCACTTCCATTTATGAACCGTTGAATCGAAGCCTTCCACATAAAGATAAATGCGTTATCATTGCGACTGTTATAGAATATAACTCAATGACACAACAATAAAAAGTGATTGCGAGTTACTGGGATAGATATACAAACGAAATCGGAGGACAAAGGGTCTATTCATGTTTCCGATAGAAAAAAAAAAACAGTTTAATACAAATGATGATGGTTAGTTTGAAATGTAAACAGATAAACAATTGCATTTATTATACTCGTCGACAGTAAACCCGTTTTAAGTACTTTATTTATCTACAATGTCACAAATAGAAACATCGTTTCGGTTTATGCCAGTAAACAATATTGTTTTTTATTTATTTAGCGGATTGAAAGTTGAGCCCGTACCTTAATCAATGAAGGATGTTCTGTTTCATTATTTGCAATAGGTATTACTTTTCCAACGAGAGGCCAAGGCAAACTCCTAAGCTAATTGCTATGCGTAAGTTTGAAGAATAACATTTTTTTTTTAGCGCCAAGGAATTACCAAATTATTCCCAGTGACGAATACCTAGCCTATGCTAACACTGTGAGTCTGACGCAGATTTAATTCACAATGGTCTATCGCATGACATAAAATGTTCGTAAATATTTTAACTTATTTATATGTAACTTTAAAAATAATATGCTAATTTACTGGAGTTAAGTCGTCATTGCCACGGTTCCTTTCATTTTTATAAATAAATCCAGGCCCTCTATATTCCTGGAAAGTTGTCTGTAGTATAAGATTTATTGGTTTATTACTGTAAGACGATATCTTTAATTTTTTTTTTTTAATGCTACTAAAAACTACATAAAAAAAAAAAAAAAATAGAAGAATAAATACTGCGCGGTCTATCATATATAAAAATTGTAAACATATAATGTTTAGTGATATTAATGGGTTAATAAATAAAACATCTTGTCCTCTACGATATTCTATATCTCAAAGCGCTTCCGACTGACGATTTTGTTTTAGAATGTTTTCACATATCATGTAAAAAAAAAAGTTTAATCATAAATAATTAGAAGTTTCGCAGCGAGTCGCCATTTGAGTCACCAAGTGGAATGCCCCTTCCTAACATAGGCCGGATAAAGCTAATAAATTCCCAGCTTTCTTTGAAATCAAGATGGCGCTTGCTGTCTGAAAATGGATCTTGCGGTTAAATATGCGCATCAGTATTTGAAAAAGGCTTAGGTTATTATAGTAATCCTGTTTTACATAAATCAAACAATGACGGGTGATTATACATTTCGAAAAATGAAAAAGTTGATTCTGATTGAAAGATCTACACAATAACCTTACGGGTTTTAATAATTAATAGTTTTTTCCAACGTTTCGGACAGATATTAGCCCATCCTCAGAAAAAAAATTTGGCTTCGACAACATGCTCGTTCACAATTGTCAACGTGTCGTCATATTAGATCTTATGGTGTGTGATACATCCTTCTTCATTGTAAACGTGTCGTCATATTAGATCTTATGGTGTGTAATACCTCCTTCTTCATTGTCAACGTGTCGTCATATTAGATCTTATGGTATGTGATACCTCCTTCTTCATTGTCAACGTGTCGTCATATTAGATCTTATGGTATGTGATACCTCCTTCTTCATTGTCAACGTGTCGTCATATTAGATCTTATGGTGTGTAATACCTCCTTCTTCATTGTAAACGACCATGTTGCGGAAGCTAAAATGTTAGTTTTTATTTAGACTGATATCTGTTTTAAATATTGCAACAAACTATTGCTTAATAAACTTAAGAAGGACGTGATGCACGTCTTTTTCAAATTTCACTAACTCAACCGATTTTAATAGGACGTCCCTACTCCGCAGTTAACCACTTGAAATCACCAACAGTGACAATGTCTAACAAATTTACTCACAGCTGGGGGAAAAAAGTGTGAATTTGCATACATGCAACCAGGAAGGCGGAATTCGTCCATTTTATTATAGGGAACCTGAGAACGTGGAAAACACGGAAAAAAACCAGGGTGCAACCTACAAAGTATAGGTCAGTAATTGGATATGTGAGGCCGATATAATACCTCGGCGAGACACTGCATAACGCGGCAGGCCCTGGACTGACGACGCAACCTTGCAGCTCATTAACAGGAAGGTGGAGCATATTCTATTATTACCTGATGTTATCAATATTATGTGATATGTACATGGGCTCGTTACGTACAGTTGTCAGACCGACAGGGCAACTCTTAACTAAAATATCCTATCATTTATATGTAGGAAAACCGAATCAAAAAAAACCTACAACTAATTTCTAGCTGTTCAATACCTTCTTGTATGTTCTTCCTAGTTGAAAGATTATGCACAACAAGGTTGACTAAATTATTGTTGATAGAATTACTAACTGTTACAACTTTCAAGCGCTTTCATTTACTACGTTATAAATAAAGTCAATATGATTGAAACCATGTAGTCGGGAGATGTTAGTACTCCTACGTGAATTCGCTTTATTCTTAGAAATAAATTCTGTAATCTAGTACAGGTCCTGTCAATCTTAAAGTATTGCTTTATACTTTACAGGCATTAAAGGTAATTGCATAAATATTAAATATGCACCCAAAATATCAACACATTAGGCGTAGAATCATGCAAATGCGGTATTTTAAAAAATGCAAACGTACAATACCCGAGATTAATGTATAACACAGTCTGATGACATTTGTTTTCAGAAGACATAAAATACCCGAAGATTGATCTATAGTGTTATTTTATTTTTGAATTACATAAGAATTCCGACCTCAAGTTATTAAGGTTTTAGTGGGGCATTGCTTTTTTAAGATGGTTGTTAAAAGTGGGACCTTGGACCAATTTTGATAAGAGAATCGCAAATAGATTTTTGCAACGTAAAAATTTCATTTCACTCTGAATTAAATATCGTATAGATGAAACACTTGAGCAAACGTCCAATTTGTCCTCTTTTAAGATTCTATTAAATATGTTTTCAAAATAAGACTTTTCGGTTATTTGCTATTACAAACAAATAAGTAGTTGCATAAATTGCTAACTAATGTTAGAGGGTTCACTATTATTACCATATTATGTAGGGCACTGTTATGCATTAGTACTCGTCCACTAAAGGTATTTTTATTTCCAGCGTAAATCTAGTTATGTGTTTACATATTTAAATGTGAATACTCAATTGTGTGTGTGTGTGCATTTTCGATTTTCAAGCAAGTTCTTTTTTTTATTTTCTTCATATTGTCTTTGTTTATATTTTTATCCAGAAGAATATGTCTTTTACATGTATATATACATTTTTTATAGCATATTTTCTTATTTCATTGGTACTGTTTATATTTTATTTCTGGGTGCACAGTAAATTTTAGTGGGAACTGATAGCGTAAAAGAACCCAATTCATGTTGAATAAAAGTTTGTTCTAAAGTCCCAAGATAATAAACAATTATTATTAAATATCTTTGTATGTTCGTTTAATTATTAACCCTTCCTTGTTAAAAAAATGTAATATATAAATTTTCAACCCATCGATTCGAACTGAGAACCTTCGCCTCAAGCAGCTGTAACACTGAATAATACACCGCTTCACAAACACGGGATTTAAAAACACGAATGGATATTACGTATACAATATAGGGAACTCCGGATTAAGATTTTTAAGATGCAGTGATTATAATAATTCAAGATAATTACATAATGACAGAAAATACGGCGAAGACGATGGCCTCTGGCGTCAGATTGTGTTACGCAGCGTCGCTGTTTACAGACTCATTGGGCGTTACGTAAGGCAGGGGCAGGCGCCAGGAATTAGCGACCGAAACAAACACAACGGTGACCGACACGAAATCCGGTCGATTCAAAAATCGGACACCTACTGTACTCCAAAAAATAAAAATAATAGTGCAGAAGTCTGCGACTGGGTTCGAAGACTTACGACCTCACATAACTCTCAACACAATTTATTATTCTCGACGGGGCAGATCTGCGAATTGAAAACACCACACGTCAAGAAGTAGTGGCCATAAATCTTTATTGAAATGTTTACGTGGAATCAATACCTTGTATTTTAAGCAGTGTTTGGAATTTTAGTAATCACCATAGGTCACTATAAAGAAAATGCTAGTTGGTTTAGAGAAGGTCACTAGGCCATCTATCTCTTCCTTAGGCGTCGCTCTAGGTTGCAGGTGGATGAGAGCGTAGATTGTCATACAGATTAGGATAGCCAGGGAGGCTGGAATGGAAGATCTGGTAGCGGGAGGTCTTAAATGAATGAATGTTGAGACCACCATGAAGGGTGCGGTTGTTTATATAGAAGGGAACTGGTTGGCTATCTTGCGGAAGATTCTGGATTGAAGGGCTTCGTACTCCCCCAGAACCTATAGCGAATATGGCTAAAGTGTCCTCATCGGTCCTAACATTTTGCCCGCGACACTCGAGATTAGTCAGAACCCTCCCCCGAAGATATCTTCAGAACCTTAAAAGAAATATAAGATTCGAGTACTCCCATAGGAAATAAGAAACTGAGATGGGATAAATGATAATTTATAGCCTATCGTTATCCAACATAGAAATGGGGAGAGGGATGACTCACTATCCCATTGCGGAGCCCATTCCTTCTCTAAATACGAGGGGAAGAAATAATAAATAGAAGAATAAGAGTGTAAACCCAAAACTAATGAAAAAATATATACATTGGTATGTACCCCAGAAACAGTGGAATTTTTAAATTTTATCAATTATGTATTTAAGATCTATTATCTGGAATAGGATTTTTTTTATTAATTCTTAAAATAAAAGCAATAAAAACATACAAAGTGTAGAGGGGATATGAAGAAATGGCTCGGGTACGATTTCGTGTGTTTATTCATAACTTTTTTTCAGTCAGAAATGAAACAATTAATTGGTAATCGACAAAATAAGGTCCTGGACGTTTCAATTGAAAAAAATAATGTTCTGTTAACTGTTTAGCATTCGTGGTTACAAGAAGTGTTAAGATCTCAATAAGATCTTAAATAATATGACGTAAGATCATGTTTGCTATTTTTCAACAACTCTATTCCGTATCATAAATACGTCAATGATTGCGACAAATGCTCACTAAAAGCATCGACGATGGCAAATGAAAAGAAATTCAACGGACAAGTAATGAAATTGATTCGGGTAATACATTACTTGAGAATTTTAAAGCACGTGCACGAATGAGGAAAATGATACAAACTACGTGAAGGGCTAAATGCCTAAGTAAATAGTAGGCTTAAACAAAAGGCCAGTCACGTCGGGCAAACAATACGCACAAGATGACTTGTTCAAATCACATAAGGCTTCCACAAATTCCACCAACTCAAAGACAACTTCTAGAAAAAAATAAAACTCTGTCGATTGCACGAAAGAATTGTACTATGTGTTGCTGACAAAACATTTTGTATTGACGTACTCACAACTACACCTTGGACAAGATCGCCTGGCAACGATGAACAAGACGTGACCATCACCTCATGAGACAAGGCGCATAATTGTCGAATACCTCATGTTTCAATCCAATGTAATTTATGTTTGTAGCAACAGATTGGATTAAAAATGTAATTAATTCATACTATTGAATGGTACTCCAAATGGCAGTGAATGGAACTTCACTTTTCAACGAGTTGTTACTTTCTATGCTCATAAGCCAAAACCACATAACTTATCATTTAGCAATAACCTTTGTAAAGCTCAAATATAAACAATATGTTAGTTGGATTAGAGGTCCCATGGGGAGGTTCGCCGAGGCTGAGATGGGAGTATAGAGCATTAGCGCACGAGTTAGGAAGACCAAGGAGGCAGGAATGGAAGTTTAGGTAGATGTTAACTGAATGGGATGTTGAGAGGGCACGAAGGGATGGGAGGAGGGGGATGGGGAAGGGGGCTTTGATATATAAGGGAGCATGAACTATCTTCCGGAGAATTACGGATTGCAGGAACTGGATGCAAAAAAATATTAGAGGGCTTTGCTCTCCCCGTAATTTACTTAAACTAGAAAACTTTTTTCCATCTTAAGGAAACTGTGCCAGAAATGTGTGGAAACTGTGGTTGATGATGTGGTGATAGCAAAGTCCAATCAAAAAATTAAATAAACCCAACAGCAATTACAAGGAAGAGAGCTATAAAACACGATACACTCCTACTATTATATTACTAGTTTGAAGCCTGAAATTAACAGGCTATAAAAGAGAAAGGCTCTTATCTTCGCGGGTTAGTTTTATGAACGGTTATCATGGTATTTGTGAGTTACGACTTATCATCTGAAAGCATTGGATACCTGCCGTGTCGGTAAAGGGGTGCATTCACCCTGACCACGCCTAACGCGGACAAAAGTAGCGTGAGGGAGTGTAGATGGAATTAACCCACGTCCTCTTTTTGTCTAGCCTAGGGCTTTCCACCGGAATTAGAGACATTCACAAGGGGGATTTACGGTTTCCCACCCCGCCACAGTGCCTTGCCAACCACTGCCACTCCTGTGCTACTGTTAATAAATTAGCCGGCAGATGAATAACGTACGCAATAGCCTGATTTAAGTGCGACCAACGTCGAAAAAATATAAACCATCGTTAAACGTGCCACAGGAAAATTTTGCCAAAAACGTTTATTTTCCAGATGAATGGGACCAGATGTGCATTTATATTCCTTTGAAAAATAAACAAAAATGTTTTGGCAAACTTTCACGCATCCGCTACAGTGGAAAATTTAAAATGCTGCGATTTTTATCCTTAAATTTGTAGAGATAAATAAAATTTAACTGGAGGTTTTAACTATCCTGTGCATAACTGGAAGCATTATTTGAATAATGCTCCCATGTTTGGTACTAATAGTCTTAGTATTAAATACTATACTGTGTACAAACATCCCTCTATTTAAATAATCAAATTTAAATAATAAAAATATACTTGTAATACATAAACTGTGTACCCGATCATTATTGTGTTAGGCGTTCCCGGTTTGAAGCACTTCAAATTACAAAAAACTTGTACAAACCTGATGTTTGACGATAGCAGGAAACATTGAATTCTGCACTAAAATAACAAATTACAACTATAAAGATATATTAGATATTTATCAATTTTATTTTTTCAAAAATATTCCCACTCGGCAAACCTCTAATAAAAAAAAATAGAAGACGACAAAAACATGCATTAAAACAACTCGTTCACGTAAGAACAAAACGTAAATTCTGGTAAATACTTGCCTTATATTTATGTGTTATTACAAGCTAACTCCACCAATAAAATGTTCCAATGGAAAAGACAAAGTCTATAAAAAATAGCATTTTACTGCATATTATCGTTATGATAGAGGTTTGTTTTTATTTGTTTTTTCATCAAATATAAAACGTATACCCTTTAAAATTGTAAAGGCAAATAAGAAGAAAACGATTGATGCATTCAATTTATATTCATTGCTCTATTCATTTACATTTTTTAGCCTAATATTACGCTGTATGTTATTTATTTGTTATAAATAGATATTGCTGGCTCCTCAACTTGAGAAACATACTATGTTTCAAAAAAATGTTCAGCTTATTACAATAGAACTACTAATTCTGGTCGATTCAAGAGAACAACTATAATGGACAACCATGCTAATGCTTTTTCGTCTGCCAATGACAAACATTGTGATACTGACACAAGATATTTCCTAGTAGGTATCAGGTTACTAAGGATCACTGCCGAGGTCAGATCTAACTGCCTTATTGGCTAGGCCTTGGAGGCCCTGGCTCCGAAATGCAGATCGTACAGGATAATTATGAGGTACGCACTTCCCCTGGCCGCGGACCCGATAGTGAAGCAGCAGTCTTAGCCAGCCTGTGGTTTTCACTCAATGTTACAAATAGATGGAGAAGTCTCAGAAATCACCAACCGAGGAGTACACGTTGCATAGTGTCGGCTTATGCAAATACATTCCGGTCCCAAACGACCATTTTATTGCGATAAGGAGATAAGTTAGCTCTAAATGAAGCAATTAGAATACGAAAAAGACACATTGTCAAAATGTAAATGAGCGCGGCCGATGTTTTTGTCGACACATTAGGCAAGAGTGAGTGAGTGAGAGTGAGAGAGAGAGAGAGAGAGAGAGAGAGAGAGAGAGAGAGAGAGAGAGAGAGAGAGAGAGAGAGAGAGAGAGAGAGAGAGAGAGAGAGAGAGAGAGAGAGAGAGAGAGAGAGAGAGAGAGAGAGAGAGAGAGAGAGAGAGAGAGAGAGAGAGAGAGAGAGAGAGAGAGAGAGAGAGAGAGAGAGCGCACTCCGTTCGTTTTTATTGTTTCCGCCAGCTATATATTTTAATAATGACACAACTGTGCAGTGTTCATTTGTATTTAACAACATCATTAAATTTTAAATTTTACAACACCGTTAAACTGCTGAGATGTGCTTGTCTGTAGCATTAAAACATCGGAAATTAAAAGGAACCTATTTCGCTGCGATTTGGTTTGTTTCCAATTCATCATTAGGTGACTGTAAATTTTTCTCAGTTTGAACCTTCACAAATAAAAACTTCCCCTAGCGTACAGTTCTCCAGTCAGATATCCTTTAAACTCAACGACTCGGCTCTTTAAAAGAGAACCGTTTGGTCACATTAACTAGCCATTTTTTACTGAATCACGATTTTTTTTTTATTGTGAGCACATTTTTAGTGTCGTCATTATTAATATGGAAATGGTTTGCTGCCAATGATAAAGGCAAATTTATTCAAGACCTACTTAGCCAGTATTCACTACTGTTACTTATTTTTTTAGAAATTCGCACAGATTGCGATTTTGTCAACATTTATTTAATTTCTTCTTCCCGTGAAAGACAAAAATATTCTTATTGATTTGGTAGTCACTTAAATTCTGTATTCATCTATCTGTGGATAGATTTTCCTTTTTTTTTCCCAAATCCTATTTTTAAAAGTTTGAGAGCTAAGAAAAAAAAAAAAAAAAAAAAAGTATTCATCTAGGAGGTAAAGACCAAAAGTTAGATTGAAAAATTGACTAATTCCTCAACGTAGATTTCCTAAACTTGTTGAAAAAGCCTTTGACTTGACAATTAGGATAACTTAACTTTATGCTACTCCGTGACATTCCTAGAATATATTTATAAATTCAGAGATATTGTTTTCAGGATTACTTCTAAATTTACAAATTTGAAATATAAATAGAGGAAAAGGCAAATAAATACGATCTAGGCCTTCAAGATGAGAATCGAACGCGCACTGTTCTGGAACAGGTGAACCGTCACTAACGCTTTTCATCACCCTTGGATAAATTCTCTCTAAAGTGATCTAAAGCATCTTCTATAAAAACAACAACAGCCTACTGAGAGTTTTTGAGTTCAGAAATTATAAAATAGCTAACACGTCATAACATGTAATTAACATTAACTCATTACCACTATGATTGCTTGAAGGGTATGTATTCAAATATTCCGGTTTAAGTTGGAATACAAAGTGGTGTACAAACGAGCCTTTTCTTCCTATGGAGTTAAATATCCGAATTATAGCTCGAACATATAGTTTGAATAAAACAACTCAAGTCCACTATAATATTCCGGGCTTCAAATACCTGGGGTTTATTAATAGCCTAAATGAGCCTGCGAGGCACGAAACGGTTTGTGCTGATGTGACGAGTATCAACTGAAAACAGACCGCCCTGTAGATACTTCCTCATTGCTACGGACGATTATAAATAAATGATACGATGTGATTTGAACTAGTATTGTAAACATCGAGGGTTCAAAGCAAAGTGTGATTGCGATCGATTAGATAAATAATCCATTGAGCCAAAGATGAATTACAAGTATGCATGTAAGGGAACCGACTAAGAGACGTTCAATAAGGAACGATTTTGCTGGAAGTTAGTTTCCATGTCAAAATCTTCATCTTCCACGTCAAGGGCAACTTCTATAAAATCTAGACTTGCCTATTTTTTTCTCAATTGCTAGAAGTGGGTTAAAATTAATTAAATAACGTGCAATTTTGTCTTTCCACAATTTTGTATTTTTATTTTACAAGGGATACAAAGTTTGCAGACTAATTGTGAACAGATTTAGATATGAAAGCCCAATTTTTCCACATTAAACAACCATTAAAGGGTAAAACCCAAATTTGAGAAAAAGGAATATCCAAAAACATATACTAAAATCATTTTGCCTTACTCACAAAAACCAGTATTCAAAGAGGTGTCTTTTATCCGGAAACTTTGTCGTTAAAACAGCCCAGCAGTCTACGTTAGTCTATTAACGCACATTATGGACAAATTAACATTCAATAAAAGTCACAAAATCGTCAAATTATTTAACTTGTCAGACACATTTATATTTGATGCTTTAAAGGAGAAATCAACAGTTTAAGTTAATAGTCGAAAATTTAAATTACTGTAAATTGACCATTTAAGCACAAAAAATACCGGAGTTGTCGAAAGTAGAGACGAATTTTTGAATCAAACAAAAATCTAGAGAGAAAATAAACCATCTTTTTAAAAAATAATTTATTTTTCGGTTTCAAGATTACACTGTTAGGCGAAACAACTTCAGGGGCAGAAAAGAATTGCTTATTGTACGCAGGAACAGATTACCTCAGCATTGAATATAATCTACCTTTCGAAGGTGAGGATCAAGCTAAGGTTCTTAAGGTTTAATTACTAGCTGTGGGGTCAAGCAAACAGCGTCCACTTTGTCTTCCCAGAAGTTTGTATTTCTACTTAACAAGCAATGTCGGCAGCTAGACTGACTGCACTGTCATTATCTACCGGCTATTATGAGCTACTACCCGTGGTAAGTCTGACACCACAAACATGTGCTACATTTTGAGCACTTGATGATGGCAGTTCAGCTATCTTTTGTGGGAGACCCCACAATTAACAAATATAGAATTATCTTAGACTGAAAATGTGACGAATGGAATTTTCTTTGGACCCATGACTGGAGGACCAAAAACAAATAGGATGTTCTACTTCATTGAAGCAGCAAAAAACATAACAGAGATCTTACCTTGGACTCATCCAAAACTCTACTCTAAAGAGCTTCCTGAAAAATTAAGTAATTTTGGATAATACCTAAAACAGCCCATTCCACCATTAGAATAAATATTTGGATCCCATATTAAGAGAATATAGACTTCTCAAACTTTTTCATTTTTTTTTATGAATACTTATTATTAACGTCCCCACATCTTACTTTACAAATCACAACTAGAACAATCTACATGGATTCAGTGTATAAGAGAAAGCACTTGGGAAATAGAAGTACAAACATGCGGGTACAAAAAATTGGACGTTGATTTTAGATGAAGTCTTTCTCATACCTCCACAGATTAATAAACAATACAATAATCGTAAACGCAGGTATAACTGTATTTAATAAGAAATGTAATGTTACACAATTTTAGAAGACCAGTCCATGGCTGATTTCGACAGCGGGGTTAGGTGCCAACGACTCCTAGACGTTAACATTGAGATAGATTTCCAGAAGCTCAGCGGAATGCTGTTTGTAAATACAGACTCGATGATTATTTACAAAACGGGCCAAAATGTAAACTGAGATCAGGCGTGAATGACATGCTATTCGGATGGTCTTTATTCTTAGCCCGGCACAACTTTCTAACTCTTAGGTTCCCACTATTTTTGGATGTCTAAAAGTCCTTTAAACAAATGTACAATGAACTAACATCAGAAGGTTGAAAAAACACAACATAAATGAGTAGAGGTGAATGACAATGGAGAAATGTTCCAGGGATATACTGAAATAGGAATCGAAGAAAATTAATAAAAATAAATACAAATAATAATAATAATGGAAAATTACGGATTGCTAGTTTGGAGGGAGTTAAAGGAACGTCTATATGTAAGGATTGGAAGAGTCAATAAACGACGAATATTGATGGGAATAGTTACAAAGGTTTGTGGCACTGATAAGAAAATAACGGTAAAAGGAAGCAGATTTGTCAGAATGGCGGGATCGATTACATTGCATGGCTATAGCTTAGTTTGAATGTGATACAAATACTTTTAAAATGTCGTTATTCTTGTACTTTTCAGCGTGGTTGTTTTGCTCCCAACAAGTCATTTTGTAGTGCGACCTTCCCGAACAATTATGTAATATTGAATAATTGCAAAACTAATTTAAAAATATCTTACAAACAATTCATAAATTAAACGACTGCAAACTGTCGACATGGGAATATTACGTGGGATGCCGTTGTGTGCAGGGAAAATCGAACATAAAAGTGAAAATGTATCCATTACAAAAGCGCGGTGTTATCTAGTAAAATTTTTAAACGAGTTTGCTTTGTTAATATTGGCTCTTGGCTCCCTAATAAGAACTATAGAACCGTGTATTTATCAAAGGTTACTTCTCAATTCAGCGACGTGAGGAAAACTGATTTCCTGTATAAAAACCAAATTAAAGGAGACGAGGTATCTAACTAGCTCAGTCATCGGATGTATTTATTATACTATAATTTGTTTTTTAGTATTTAGCAGAGAGACTGCCCATGGGGAAACCTAATTTTATGTTTTAATAATCTATGAAAACGAAAATTTTGCTAGAATTTGATAAGATTCAAATTTTGTACCCTCTGATGTTATTTTAATTATCCCGAGAGTCGGAGTTTAGCTGTAATTAACACATAACACATAATGTGGATTTGCACTATATGTAGAAGAGAGAACTAGAGAGACATTAGCATAGTTAACAAGTTTCTTTCCCGGTGTAGCACCGGCGCAGAAAATGAATTGCGAATTTATGACGCACAGGTAAGTGACGCATGATAGAAATAGTTTGGCAAGTGCTCAGTCGAATGGCGCCACTTCGCTAATAAAAGCCGGGTGGCAATTCGCTATAATAACTCTTATTATAATAACAGCTCGTTAACTAAGCCGTGAGGACAAATCGGCGCAGCCTGTTAATTATACAGGCCTTGAAAACCTCCTGTTCCGACGGAAGGAACATGGAATACAAATTATTCAAAAACAGAAAGGTACGATTATCAAATCGGGTGAGTCAGCTATCTGATAGCAAACTAACGCGTTTTCTGTGCAGATAAGTACTTAGAGACTTATCAGTATAATGATAAGACATATAGAATATTATCGCAATAATATTACAAAAGCATATTACAGTATCGAATTGTTTTAGATATCGGAACTAGTTACTGCGTAGTGGAGTTAGTTTGAGAACGATTAGTACGTACAACTAATTATAAAAGATAAGATATGAAAATACGATAGAGGATGTTTGTTTACTTCCTTGGCATGAAGGGGTATCAGAGCAATGTCGAAGATATCTCCAGACTGGACATAGAACAGAAATCGTAAATGCGAAACGTAAATTGATCAGTTGCCTCTCCATTTGTTTTGTTTTGTTGTACCTGAAACCACTTTTTCGGACAGATTGTTGAGAACTTCCAGATACCTTATTGTACATCTAGCGTAGGAGGTTGTAAGGAAGTTCTAAAAAACCTAGTTTTGGACACCGAACCTTGTTTGGTAATGGAAGAATAAAAAAAAAAAAAATTTGTCAGCTACAAAATGAAATACGTGAATGAAAATGATTAAGGCATAATAATTTGAATGGACGATGTCGAGATATTGAGGAGCGGGTTACTTTAATAATACTACAGAGCATTATGACAAAAAATAATTACTGTTAGAGGCTAAACCATAACAGCCACTGAAAATCGTGTGAAACAATCTGCTTTGGGGAAAATATCTGAAAATCGTTCTTCACATTACCACTTTTAGTGTGCTCTTAATCACGAATAAAATCTATTTGTTAGTAATAGCTTTTGGATTGGGGAATAAAAGTCTTGAAACGTAGAAAACCTATTTTATTCAGTTTCCCCCGCATGGGGGTCAACAGCATACAACTTAAAATAAATTTCATATAGATTGAAATTTTGTTTCGACCGCTGTTGAAACGGTATTTGTAGCACACGTACCAAAGGTGGGTGAATGTAAATAAAATGTTTCCATGAAGCAACCTGTTTATTTGGATACAAATATATTTAAATGAATTCGCTACGCTTCAAAGCATCAACAGACGAAGATCCTCCCTCACCTCGGAACTTCTACTCTACTAATAAATTGTAAGTCTTTTTAAGCTGAATTGTGCCTATTTATGTAGAACAGATTTATGTGACGGTTTTAGGCGACGTGAAAGGGCGTTTTTGCGGAGCAGGCATAAAGGGCACCGGGTGCATAGGGATACAGGGTACAAAAGAAGGTGCGGTTCGCATAGAAATGTTCAGAATGTTGAAGAAACAGCTTGCAGAAAATTTAGTGGCCTGCCAGTCCACAAAAGCCCTAGCTAAGCCTACCCGCCTGAGCTTTTAAGAGCCACAGTAGCAAATTCCTCGTTTGTTACAGTGAAGTAAAATACTTTACGTTCAGCTCGAGGGACAGAAAATATCAAGAAGCTAGTATAAGTAAACTCTAGCGTTAAAGAAAGTAGAAAATACAGGAACAATATGCAGTTTGTTGATCACTCATTTATAGTTATTTACCACTTATAGTTTGAATTACGATAGTTAAGTGAATGAACTAAAATTGAACCTAGTGCTTCTATATTTTCTGTAGCTATTTTACAGAATACTGTACAGTACAATATACAGTTATATAACTTACAAAATATCATTTAATTTATTAATATAATGCAAGTATTTTAAAATTCGGATGTGATTGGGCTCAACCTCCAGAAAATTTTTTTTATTGTATTTTGTTGAGCCTCTTCTTCTGAGTCACTCAGAAAGTAGTTAAAATATTGACCAAAAAAAAAACTTGAATGAAATTGCACAGTTAAAGAACATCTTGATTTACCAGCAGTAACACTCAACACTTTAATGTAACGTAATCACAGATATAGAACTACATCGCAAATCAGAAACGAACCATCAATCGACGAGTCGTTAGCGACGTCTTTTCTAACAGCCATTAAAAGTTCGAGGAAGCCGTTATACAGAACGTAACAGGCACGAGACTCATCTTCGGGAAGCAATAAATGCAAAATTCATTCCACGGTTTGAGGCTGATCTGGAACATTTTATGCATAAAACAATCAAGTATCCTACAATGTTGTATGTCTATTTTAAGAAAGTGAGATGATTTCAATGATTTGGTCTCTTGGTTGGGATATCCGCTTGGGTTGATGGAAAAGAGCTGTTAGGTTTTCATCATCACCAACCAATCTTCCAAGAAAATCTTCAAATCATTGGTGTGTACACGGCCAGTTATGATCTAACAGATGGAGAATTTACTTTTAAATAGTCTGGCTGAGTATTTACTATAAAGTTAAGTAAAAATGATTCAAAAAATCGCAAATTTTAAAAGTACAGTACACCTCGGAACACATGTGTATTTTTTGCGAAGAATATAATATTAGAGAAAAAATGTCCTTCATATCCTAAACATTTTGAATTTCCCGAGTGACATTCCAGAAGTCCACAAGTTTCCTCATTAATTTAAGACGGTAACACAAAAAAGATTTAAAAGTATGATATCCTAACGAGATATCACTCTTAAAAGAGAAACCTGAATTAAAATTAACATTATAAGAAAAAGCGCAAATGTTTCAAAGAATGCTTAGGGCCTCTCCCATTGTTTATTTTTTTGCCTATATACAAGTCAAAACAACCTCACCCAACACAGTTTACTTGATTTCTCGGTAGATGGAAATAACTTTTGTCATCAAGATTTTTAAAAGAGAAGTTTGGGAGTAACCAATATTGGCAGATAACAAAAACGTTATGCAATGTTAGAAGGATAAGAAAGATGCCTGAATTGGCGAAACAGCAACATATAAAATTAAAAATAAACAATTTGAGATGCTGTAAAGCCAGGACTTTTTGGAAAATTTGTGTTTTATTTTCATAACACAATGATTTCATGATCAAATATAATGATTTCAGGTCTAACTATAAAAATAATGTATTGAAGTTGAGTACTATAGCCAATTTCTGTCAACCTTTTAGCTATGAACATTTAAAGCAACTTGAGCGACCAGGACGGATTCACAGATACAAAAAATAATTTTTAATAGTAAGCTCAATCATAGACATCCTAAATTTGGTATTTTATAACTGCTACTTTGATGGAGCCTAATAATTGAAAACTAATTTGAAAATAGATTCCCTATTTGTAATTTGGTCACCTGTGTACATTGCATGAATATAAATGTATCACATTTAGAAACACTACTAGTACACTACTTCAATCATAACAAGCGCCAACATTTTACCTGTATATATTTAGTCTGAAGTACCAGGCCAAGGCGACGTAGAATCGTACCTCACTCACCGAACCAATTATATGCAGATTGTTTACTAACTTAATTCAGCACGCTCTTTCTACCAGAATTTCAATTTGAGTTGGCATGAAATATCTAATGACAATTAAAAATCGAGTCTCAGACTGATAATATATAAATGTGTCCTCCGGCCTGCTCTGGTGTACGGTGCCCCCCCCCCACTGTACACTCACTAAACTGACAGCACACCTATAAGTCTCCAATAGTTTCAGAATAGGATCATGAGAAAAGTGGTCAGACAGACCTCTCTCCAGAGGTCAAAGGACGCCAACCTGTACCCAGGGTGAGTTCATTAATCGGAAACATGAAGTTTTCTTACTTATTACAGCGCCTGGCAAACCCAGTGTTTAACACTATGACGTCAACCCCCATCCCGTATAGAAGGCAACAGCCTATGCGGGAAAACTAGGTTAAGTTAGTTAGTTAGAATAAGGTTAGTATTAGCACAAATCATTCTTAAGGTGAGCCCTGCCTGCCACTTTCTATGTTCAAAAGCCTTGTAGTCTGCACATCTGCCTACCATAGAAAAATTATTTTAACCTCACACATTATATAAAATGTAGCTAAACTACAGTAAATATAATAAGCACGATGTTCATTTATGTAAAGATTTCATATTGTGGGATCTGTAAAGCATTCCGTATATATTAAATAAGCGTTTGAAAAAAAAAATAGAGTGTGATATATCGTGTAATTTTACAGCGGTGAAAAAATAAACAAGACTTAAACTAATTAATTAATCAACGTTACCAGGCAGTGGCGTATCCTGAGAGGGGGGGATCCCCAAATCCTAAATTCTCAACCACCCCAGCCCCTCTCTATTCCTACTTATTTTAAAAGTCTTCCCGAATTCGTCAGGGTTTTATTAGAACCATGAGAATCTCGCAACTGTTCTACTTTAGGGACTACGTGGATAAAAAGAGAAATATAAGAAAAAAGGGAATCCCCTAGAAATAGTTGAATTAGTTCAATCGTACTTAATATGCGTATTTAAATTGATGACCGACATAACAAAGTATTATTTTCAAGGCATAAAGTAAATTATTGTCTATTTACCTCAAACTGGGAATACAAACAAGGGTCATGGTGTAATGGCTGTATGAGGTTTAAGATTAAGAAAACAATGTCCGATTTTGTCTTATCACCAGCAGTTTGTAAGATGTATACAAAAAGTTAAGAATTTTAATTATAATGCAGTTATAATTCGAGATGACAAAACACAAATACTCAGGACGTTCAAATCATTAAGTCGATACCCTACTCAATAAGATAATTAATTATTGCTATTTAATCACGTTGAGACCGGATAATTTTCAATGTCATAAAAACTTCAAATGAAACATTATGTAAAATAGCAATCCAATGTAAACTGGGCGAGGGACTCCTAAAGACCAGAAAATGCCGGATCACAGAGGTGAACACACAGGATTGTGATTTCCCCCCCGCAAATTTGTGAACCCACAAAAAAAAGCAGTGATTGACCATTGTTCTGCCGAACATTCATTCGGTTTCCGTTTATTGCTGTGGCAGTTGACGAGCGGAAGCTGAGACATGACCTTAGAGCGGTGGATCGATTAGGTACCAGGTAAAGGTCGGATCATCGACGTTTTGTTAGCAGCCAGCCAGCCGTAGGCTTTCTACAGCACGCTGGCCCCATAGCTGCATAAGATTAGATAGCCATCGTCAGGGACTCTCGCTGCTGGTTCGGTTCCGGATCTGGGACTGTGAAGTGAAGGCAATCCCACTGGGAAGTCTGGAATACACCACAAAAACGGATCAGCGAATTTCGTGTTCAATGTTTAATTAAAATCAAAGCAATCTGAGGATGAAGTCGAATATTGGAGTTTAATATAGTTAAGACTCTCGAATTTTAAAAACGAAAACGCTGTGAATGACAAATGAGAAGACAGGCCAATGTAACTACTCTCAGAGTACAATTATTTCATCAAATCCAAAATAATCCATTTCCAATATTTATAGAATAAAGATCACCTTATGCTAATATGAAAGGTCCGGGCCAACCATTCAATATTAGCTGGTGCTTTACTTTCTATAATGAGAACCTTTAGGCTCTCTAACTAATAGGTAGGAATAGCTACAATAAGATTACTCACTGTCTAAGTGTTAACACTGACATGGGAGACTGGCAAGGCAAATAGAAGCCAAACCACGATACATTATAATGAATCTTAAAGTAAGGTTTTTTTTCTTTTGAATCGGCCAATGTAAGCACTGTCATATTACAGTTCAAATTTTTAGAATGGCCAGCAATCCCAATTGCATATGAAGGTACCAGACGATTTTTGAACTATTTAAGTGTCTATAACGCGGATAGAGGTCATTAGCTTAAATAGTTCGCCAAAATACAGATATGTTAATTAACGTTTAAAAAAAAAAAAATCAAAACCAGTTCTTATTATTAGTCATAGAAAACAGGGACGGGGATTTGAACCAAGGATGATGACCGACTCTCTAGTCAGATACTCTTTTCGAACTGATCCATTCCTGCAAATCATTGGTCTAGTAAATTTTAAACTCTTTCACTGATACTTTTAACCTCAGAAAAACAGACAAATAATTACAATCTTTCAAAGGAGGCGGTTCAGGAGGAAGAGTACCGAATCAGAAAGCAAAGGGTTTTGTGGGCATCAACAGCCAGAAAACTTATAAATATACATATATAGCAGCAAATAAGCAGGAATTTCATGCGGGATCCATTTCGTTTAAATTAGTAAATCCCTACTCAGTTCATCCTGAGTATTCGCGGTGTGGTCATGCATGTCTTATGTTACTGGTCCATAAGTGAGGATCCGTGCTGTCCGTATAGATTTTGATGTAAATGTCTATACAAAGTCTTGATGTAGGTATGCACTTGTAAGGAAGGGCTCATTTTTTTAACTTCCTGAGGAGCACCAGAGATAAGGCGAAGTAGTTTTTATAGTAATCTTTCTGTTGCAGATCGGTTTCATTTTTTGGTTGTCCCACTATTCTGTGATTAAAGTGCCTAAATGCGTATAGTAAGTAAGTGCGGTCTTGAGTTTTAGTAATATAGGCAACCGTTATAGTATGATTAACAAGTGGTATAACAGCTTTGTCCAAAGTTAGTATTTAAATCGTCTGTACGGATTCAACGGAGAAACAACATAAGCACAATATATCACCCTTAATGCAATTTTAGTTTATCAGCTCAACGAGTGAAAAAGTGAATAATAGCCCATTGCTAGTCCACTTAGAAAAGATATCCATCTCAATTAACGGCAGTTTAATTCAATGAGCCGGACTAACAAGCATTGCACAAACGCATCTGGCTGCCGGTCCAATGACATGAGCATTGCCGGGCGTGCACGCATGCGTCACTAATAGACATCAGCAATGAACCTGTCAATAATTAAGCACGTTCATAATTTTTTTAACGATGCAATTTCGTAGGTATGCTGCTGACGAGGTATGTCCATTCTTGCAAATCGGAGACGATCCAGTTCGATCATTATGAACTAAATTAGTATTTTATTATCTCGTGGGAAACTTCGTTTCTCAACTCAAGCGATTGAATACACGTGGATACTGTCGATAAAAAATAAGTCTCGTATTGACAAGTTGTGCAACACGGAACGACCCTGAAAAGTCAGAAGTAGTCACCGCATCGCGTAGCGAACTACGAAGTAGAATAAACAAAGGAATCTGTATAGCTAGTGACTTCTTATGACGTCATGTAGGATATAATTTATGAAATAATTTATAATACCAACAGAATTAAATACATACATGAGATCAGTGAAATATATACATACATCAAACCATCAGTGAAACTTCTTTGTTGTGAGTTACAATCTGCCTTATAGGGAAATATATAATTGTGATAAATGTTCTTATTCATACCATATTTACAATTTTCATACAGTATTTACAAACAGCCCAGAAACCTACCAAATCCACATACACGTAGTTGTCACCTCCCTCGCATACGAAAGAGTAAGTGGAGTCATGGGAAGTTCCCCAGGCTCTTCCAACATCACGGGTATATGAGCCAAGTGGAGGCTGAGCAAGAGCGCGAGAGCCACAGACGCTCAGGATATGATTGTAGAAACTGGTCATTGCCAGGACTCCCACTGTCACGTAATTATTAGGCCACGAGTGACTGCCACTTTTGTATCCAAGGAGGATTATAGGGATGAATGCCACAGTACAATAACTACAGTGCTAGGGAATTAGGGTGGTTGAATGGTTTAGAAATTTCATGAACTTGGAAGGGATGAGTTCAAGAATGTAGGGTATATTAAGATGTTTATGAAGGGTTTTATTGCTGATGTAATAAGGGACATTTACGATTGTCCTTAGGACTTTTGATTGAAAGGACATCAAACCATCAATGAATTTATGACAACGATACGTCCATATTTGTAACTAACTCTCTATTTATGCTAGAAGGCTGGTAGTGGGAAATTGATAACTGTTCAGCTCTCTCTGGCCTGCCCACAATTCATTTTATACTGCCACAATCGCTTTCGACTATAAAGGACACAGAAGTTTAAAAAATAAAAATTAAAGTGAAAATCATAGCTTGTATCTCCGTAGGTGGCATTATATTTAAACTTCCACCTATCTTTTATTTACTATTCTATCATTTTACTTATAAGGTAATTGTAGTGGTATCCGCCGAAAGCACGATAAAACAAATTATCGGTCACTATTTTGTTCAGCCTATCTGGAGTTTTGAACTTTCATTAAGACAAAGCCATTTCATGGTTGTTTGTCAACACCGTAGCTGCACTATATCGACGAGTATCTACAAGCGATAAACGAGAGCGCAATCACTTCAGTCAGACTGCCGTACAACGATTTTTAAAAAATGAACGACAGCACGCTTCTGTGCTCTGTAGACAAAACAGAAATTTTACCGCCTGACGATAACAACGGCACGTGGTTAAAACTTCTTCTTTATCACCCGATAACCCTCTTACCGTAATTTATACTACAAACGAGCGAACTAACGTAACGGAAACGGCCCAACGAGTAAGTGATAAAACCTCACCATGGGCTTAAACCCATTCGGAACGACTATATATAAGTCGGCCCCCCATTTCCACGCCGGAGAAGCTTCCTGAAGTCGGTCAGTTGACGACTGTCCAAAGGTCCAGCACTGGCATTGAACAAAATACGCCTGGCTAGCGTGGCGGGTCAAGGCGAGGGACTCGGGACCCCCGCTAATGATCGCCGCAGCCCGCTAGAAATAGTACTGAGGCCAATTATATGAGAAGGCAACGCGAGCATTTTTTCTAGTTTGAATTTCATTGAATAGTTTATAACTAATCTCAGTTGAATAAATTATATAACATATACAGAAATGAGTAATAAGCTTAAAAATAGGGCTTTTAAAGATTCTAAGTTCTAAGAAGCTAATTCTCCAAAAAGAGACAGCTGTATTTTATTAAATATTTACACTACGCGATAGTAAAAATTGTCGAAAAAGGACTTGTTCAGTTGTTTGAAAAAGATTTATTTATTTTTACTCCGTCAGTCGACATTTCGCCTATTCTATCCATCATCCCCACTCACCTATCTCTTCAGGACTAAAAATCAAACACATTGCATGTAAACATCGACAGGTGATAAATAAATAAATTCCTTATGGAGACTTTTATTTTAAAAAAATTGAATTTCCACATAGTTTAATAATAAAGTAGTTGAAATTATTTCTTAGAGACTTATTGTCTCTCTACTTTTTTGTTATTTTTTTTATTTAAAACATCCAATGTTTCGCGCCTGCCCATTAAAGCATCCTCTAAAAATTTGTTTTTCAGAAATATACTGAACTTAAGTATAAAAACAAATATTTTTAGACCCTCATTAAGATCGGTAACTTCCGCAAATCGACACTAAAACAGCTTTTTAAATAATTTAATAATATTATTTTAAATATTTAGAAGCGACAATTTAAATGTAATAGTGAACACCCTCCATATTTCCTTCAATGTTTTCTATAAAAATCTCTTCGAGCATGCTTTTGAACAGAAAGTAGCGATTTAGAAAAGCACGCAGGGCGCTCAATTCAAAACCTCTAATGTGAAGATTGTTAACAACTCGAGTAGAACACGATAAACTAGAAAAAGTGTCCTAATTCTAACTTCAGAAGAAACAAATTATTTACATAGAAATTTATACGAGCTATTCTTAAAATAATGCAACAATTGGAACATTAAAAACTTATCCTTAAGCAAGTAAGCAACCTCACATGTTTTAAAGAAAATCTACCTGGTGACAGTAAACTTTCTTGAAATGTATGCTTATAAGAAAGAAATGTATAATTAATACTAATTTAATTGCACTTGCTCAAGTACAAACCGTTCACACTAGACTATCTGCTAGAAGGACGGATGTCCATAAAAGTGCTGCGTCAAGATGTGAACGAAAGTCGGTTAAGAATTTCGAATATGGGTTGAAACGATAGATGCAAGATGGGTTCAATGAGATAATAATGACTGAAGTAATAGGATGGATAATCCCAATTGTAAGCTAGGCTAAAAATAGCATAACAGTTATTCTACTCCATATTCGTCCGAACGCGAAATTACAGTTTGTAATACCCAATCAGTTAATTTCTGAACGCTGCTCTATCGTTATTATAGTACCAAAGAATAGACACTTAAAACAAGTAATTATCTTTTCGCAGACGCCAATATTTTTTTATGGTATACTACTTATTTTCTAAGAAAAGGTCCTGGTCGTATATTCTTTCCCAAAGAGGGGTTTTTTTTTTTTTTGTGCAGTCCGTCCATTAGAGCTACTTTCTAAAAGAGTCAACAGCTGTTAAGATATAACATCACTGCGCTAAAATAAGACATCCACTAAACGTGTATTTCTATTGAACCATTGTTGATGGAACTTCTGCTTCTGCAACATATCTTACAACTTACTTTGGACAGACGCCAACTCTCTTGCCCTGACAAGATTACAAATCTTAAGCAAGGATTTATTTGCTAAATTGATGAATCCACCGGGTAAAAAAAAAAAAAAAAAATTGCAGCCCCTTTGGTCCTCTGAGTCGCATCCCTTTAGATCCAGATTCCAATACATTCTACACGGGCATTTTATGGATTATGACCAAACCATTTAAATTATCTGGCATGATCATTTATTTATCTAGC
The DNA here is from genome assembly GCA_930367205.1 of Acanthosoma haemorrhoidale. Classification (NCBI taxonomy): domain Eukaryota; kingdom Metazoa; phylum Arthropoda; class Insecta; order Hemiptera; family Acanthosomatidae; genus Acanthosoma; species Acanthosoma haemorrhoidale. The sequence goes on along the minus strand of OV884014.1, from coordinate 82,384,316 downwards.
TGACTAATATTATCGGGGTATCAGCTGACCAATATTATCGGGGTATCAAGTGACCGATCCTCGCTTTGACAAGCAGGATTTTTATTCCCCTACGGGCTCCATAAAGTAAACTGAGAAACAAATCGACTCTTACGGCTTTCACCTGGTACTGACCCAAAACGTGGGGGGGGGATGATCACCTTGCTTGCCTATCTGTTAGCTTTGGATGCTTTTGCAACTTCGTCTAGCTATTATTCGTCTCCATAGTAGCATTAAATAACTTTATTTTTTTACTAATGTCCTACGATCGGTAGATCAGGCAAGATAACATGTCATTGTTCGTTTCACCCCTGGTTATTCATCAATTAAAAAAAAAAAAAAAAAAAAGCTAGTTAGGATTGTACAAAGTAGATTTAAGGAAAAGATTTTATTTTATTTTGTTTATTTTGGAAAATAAAGAACGAAAACAGTTAAAAAAAAGGTTATTCATCGATAGGACAATTTTCATGATTCTACCGTGCACACCAGCGAATTCGGCTCTGTTCGTTAAACGTCTTAAGTCTAAAACCCTTAAGTTAGGTTAAACACGAATAAAACGATAGGGTAGAGTGTCATCGTAGATCCATGCGTAGCGGCGGCACCAGAGCACACTCAGCAGGCGTAAACAATGGCATTGGTATATAAATAACAACCCTGAATAGAATACAAAAAAAAAAATCAACAAGTGTGCCAAAATCCAAATATACAGGCTCTAGTAAAGAGATGGATTTTTAAAAAGGAACCGAACCTTGTAAACGCTGCTACGTAGACACTCGGCCAAATGCAATTCCTTGATCGGCTGCCAGCACTGGCGGATCTCACAAACGAGATGCCTCAGCAGCTAATGTTGTGTATCAGGTGTAGTGGAGCAAGGATTCCTCATCCTTGTGCTAAGTAAAACTTGCCCTGGGTATTATTGCATAGCTTCACAGACATAAAACCTTATAACTAACCACCGATGCCTCTGGTTAAGCTCGGTCAGTAAGCTATTACTTATTATATTTACCAATTATTTACTGTTTAAAAAAGACTACACAATAATTGATAAGAATGAGTGTGTTAAAATACTCGTTTAACACAAGTTTGTATCCGGCTCAGAGGACCAAAAACAAATTAATGATAAATATATGCATATTCTGCTTGAAAGACTTTAAATATTGTTCATAGTATAAACTATTTGTGGTTATAATAATGAGTAAAAACCTGTGAACTTAGTCTTAGTACTTTAAAAAAATAATCGGTATTTAAAAAAAAAAAATCAAATAAATTATACTGCTAATACTTTCTAATCCTCGGAGACTTAAACGGCAGTGGCCTCGTGACCTGCTATAAGTAAGTGACAGTGGGAGTCCTGGCAATGGCCAGTATCTCCAATCATGTCCTGAGCGTCTGTGGCTCTCGCGCTCTTGGTCAGCCTCCGCTGGCTCTTATCCAGTGACGCGGCTGAGGTAGGGGCGTGGGGGACTCCCCAAGACTCCGCTTCCTCCTTCGCATGCGAGGGAGGTGACAACCATGTGGACTTGGGGGGCCTCTGGGCTGTTTGTAAATATTGTATGAATGAGCGAGTGAATGATGAATTGTAAATATGGTATGAATGATGACACTTATCTCAATTAATCATTGCCTAATAAAAGGCAGATTGTAATTTTATCTTAATAAATTGTTGTTTTCTCTCAAATACTTTCTAAAAGACTCAATTTACTCAAAAACGATTTTTTAAAAACAAATTCTTATTAGAAAAACAGCTATAATACAAAAAGAAACAATCTTAAAACACAATCATTGTGGACTCGATTTTATATTTGTGATAGATTGGGGATTTTTCTTACTCTTTCTCATCATTACTTGTAAAGGAAATTCGTCTTGAGGGTGGTAAGAATCCTATAAAAACAATTTCGAGTCATTAGTAATTTAACAAACATCGAGAAGATAAAACTTATTGGGTAGGCCCAACCGATAAGAAATCGGAGTGGTTCGAGCCCCATTCTTATCAGTATGTTTTTTCTTTGGCTAATAATTATTAACTGCTTAAAAGTATGTCCTAAAAAGTATAACAGCAGTGATTTCATCAAATTTTGATGTCTTGATTAATAATAGGTAATGTTTATTGGATTTTTTTTTTCCTTAGCTCTCAAACTTATAAAATAGGATGTGGGAAAAATAAAGGAAAATTATTTTGGGCTAATGAGTGCCTTTCACTAAGGGGAGTCCCCCATTTGAAGGATGTATGAGAAGGATATAGGGTGTGGAATGCCTAAAGGAGGCGGGTGGAATCAGGAAGGTAGTAAGAGTCTACCGAGGGTGACCGAGGTGAGGTTTATTGGATTAGGATATAATAACTACTATCACAACAAATACATCCAGCAGGAAGAGACAATCTTAAAGGCGTAAAATTTTACCACATATTCTACCGGCCAAAAATAATGGTTTCTCATAACGAACTGCGATAAGAGATGGTCCACGTGGCGCGGGATGCACCCACTGAACGCCGGAGGGATTGTCAATGCAGGGGAAAGGCGGACCGGAGAGAAAGGAGTCCCATCCGCCGAGCGCACGATCTCTACATAACTGCACTTTATATTGGCTAGGGCTGCACCGCAATTAGGAACATCTAGGCTTCGTTATCCAGCGCTGCGCATAACCAGCTGTGCGAGAAGCCATTTCCTAATGCAGTTTTGTAGCGGTGACAGAGCTCCCACTATCGACGTTTCAATGATGACCTGTACGATTCGACAGAGGCCTGCAATCAGGCACATGTCCAGAAAATGTCATTCATAAAATCTGGGATATCAATAAGCAACGAAGATCAAGAACATATCAAGGAGGTTATGGTTATTATGTATTTTTTACAAACAAATAGGATCTCTAATCTTAACTTGATTGGACAGAATGAAGAACACTAGGACTGCAAATCAGGAACCACTGATGAATACCAGAGAACCTTAATGGTTCGATCATAATCCATAGAATGGCAGGGTGGTCCTTAGGGACGCCGTAAAAACATGGGCTGGAGAAGGGGTGGAATTATCTTCCCAGATCCCAGGGGATACAGTATATCAATGAGCTTAAACAATTCACATAGTATGTTTTCGTATGCTCCAACCCAACACAGCATGGTGCTAAGGTCCACCTAAGAAGAAGATATCAGATTTTTAACGTGACGTGTTTCTTAGTGACAGGATCTATGGCTGGATTTGGTATAAATAATGTGCCAAGGCACAATAAAGGAGACAATCAAGCAACAGGTCGTGAAGTCAGCTCGTATGTTCGATAGTCACATACCGCAGACATTGTCAAAACAAGCCTTTGTGCGTAACTTAAGTTCAAAAAGTGAACATCTTCTTATAATTAGACTTACAACGAATTGAACAACAACAATACTAACCATAAATAGTATAATACATTTATAAAATGCAAATAAACCGAAATCCAACGAGGTGGAATATTTGCCAACAGCCATTTAGTAATTTCCGCAGGTTAAGATTTAAGTTGTTGCTATCATACTTTTTGCTCGGTCATATGCAGACGTTTTACATTCTAATCAGTTGTTTCGTCTATTGTCAGAAAGTCTAAGTAAATCATGAACAGTTAAATTGATGTGTTAAGTTCATATTTGCATTAGGAAAATTCTTGTTTGTTTGAAAAAAGATGCGCCGTGAGATAAGTACCATACTTATTCAATTTACTAATCTTTTATCTTATACTTCTGTTTAGGCGTACTTCACTGTAGTGTCAGTAAACACAGCTGGATATTTTCGCAGCTTTATCTGCTTTTTGGTTTTCCTCAATCTTACAAGGCTCGGAGATGCGATAATCACATGTATAAAAACATGTGGAGGAAAAAATCATATTTTAATCTGTACTATTTTTTATAATGAACTCCTGTAGTGTAAACGGATTTTTTTTTTGGAAGCTCCATTGGTGAATCCATCCAATTCATTCATGAGTCCATCATCGGCGGTACTCATCAATGCAGACTCGATTTCACCTGTGTTGCAATACTGCAGTAAACCAGTAAATTAGAATCACAGTTATACACAAGCGGGAATCATCATAAAAATACTCCACGTGCCCTAAGGTCTCGAAAAATGAAAAAAAAATCAAAACAAACTAATTAAAGTACGAAGCCGAATTACCCCCATTGTAGTAGACTCCCACGAGGTTTGTAGTTTCGGAAAGAAATACGTACACACGACCATTGTTACAATCAGAATGTAAAACCCCACATACGTTTTATAGAGAGAATATCAATGTGAACCCAGCACGGCCGGGTAGAGTGTATTGAGTGGAACAAACACGTTTCAATCGGGTTCTAACCCGCATTGCGGAGAACTTGTTCACAACCCGGCCACGAACTGTCTTTTACAGGAGGCGATGAATTTATTAATAATTATAATAAATCTGTAACTAACTTACATCAACTATATGACCAGATGGCCGAGACAGAATACTTTTAGGCTGTGTCAACATCCAGGCTTGTTTTAATGTTATGTACGATAGTAACCTAAGTCAATTGCTGACAGGATTTTTCTCGAAGAGCAACATTTTCCAATTCACCCAAGCTCTGGCCCTATTGAGAACACTCTGGTACAACGATAAAAGTCATTAATTCTTCGTTCTTATATCGCTAGACAACAGTTCGTTTCAAACAGTTATGTAAAGAAGCGTAGAACTTACGTTAGCTCCAAGAACGTGGCGAAATATATTTAAACTCTGTTTGAATTGTAGTTATTACGTCTCTACAGAGCAGAAGCAGCCAGGGGCCTGGAGAGTTAAGGGTTTTGTTAAGTGCAGGATTTTCTCCCAAATGAGAACAAGAGTGTTGTCTTTTCCTTTTTCGGAGGCACGGCTGTAGCCGCCACACCCAGAGAAAGGATTTTAAGTAAAATCGCTTCTTTTTTTCAAAAGTGCCTTATTAGTCTAATCCGCTTTCCTTTTGCACTGAAATGTACTAACGATCGGCCATTCATACACGGACTAGACCGAAATGCACAATGGGTCCTCCGGCAGAGGCTAATGAGGAGACAGAAGATATGCATCGGCGACCTCGACTGACCCCAAAGGCGTGCACCTACCGTAGTACTTTCTCCCCAGACGATGCAGTAAGAGGGCCGCCTCTGGGGTCGATATCTACGTGGGAGAGCCGGCAGTATGCCGCCCCACTGGGCCCTCTCTTCGTCCAGGGCGGATGGAGGGCGGAGGGTGGTCCAGAGGGCGGACTACCCCAACGTACGGGGGGTGCAACCCTCTGACGGCACCATCAGTATCGACTGTCTGCCCGGCTGTCACTATGGTAACGGCCAACGCCATCGCTCTTCTTCAGGGCTGTAGCCGTCGATATAATTACATCATAGTAATGGATCTATTGCCTTAAAATTATAATTTTTCGGAAAACCGTTAAAATTGTGATAATATTCCTAATTTAACACTGGGAAATAATCTGAACATTAAATTTTAAATGGATTTGAACCAGCTTATGAGTAAAATTACGAATCCAAATTTTACCACAATTGGTCCCCACTTCCCATAATTCTTGTTATTACTTATCGTAGCATAATCAATGTAATCCGATTTATTCTTTTATGCCTTCTGATTGATTGGATCATTTTAACTACAACAAAAAACCGGACAGGCCCAAGACAACAACGACCATAACAAAAAAATATGTTAAGTATCCCTTCAAGCAGAGACATGACAACGATTTCAATTGAAGTATAGTCAAACGTCACTCCAAAGAGTTAGAACCTAATTATAAAATAGTGCAAAGTTTCCAGAACATCCTAGCGTGCTGGAGCGTACTTGAATTTAGTTTTCCGCACACGGGATGACATGGTTATTATTTAGTTTTGAAAATGAATGGTTATTATTATAAATGAAAGGGGAATTTAACTACTTTTTACCAAAATTTATGGCATCGTAGTTGTTTTTTTTTTTTTGGAACCCCCATGATTTTATTAATCATACCTGTAAAAGACAAGTTTATATTTTACGGATTGTAGGAAAAAAAATGATGAGACTTACACCAATTCATTCTACTAGCATTGTTTTTTAAGAAGAATGAATCGCAATTAAATAAAAAATAGACAACTTCCAACATAGATAAGGCTTATCGTATAGCCAGTGTTTTTTTAAGAATAATTATTTGTTATACAATTAACCAATATGTGAACGAATTGACCCATCACTAACATGAACGTAATACCGCCAGACCTTTTTTCTAATCTAATTTCTTTTTATCTCACTGAATGACCATTAACTCCTCAGATATCTGACTAACAATGATAAATTTGTTATTTCTGAGAGTGATTCTCACAGATGAACGTCCTCGGGTAATCGCCCATTGATAACGTCTTATCGCATTTCGCATCACTGAGACAGCACACTTGACCATAAAGAGAACATTGTAATTGAAAACAACTATTGCTCTCTTTGGGATACTGCGGAGTTCACTAATTGTGCATAATTAAAATAATAGTGACAACGCTATTCAGCGATAACTGGACTAAAACACGGCACATATGCATATTAATTGTCCACTCTTTCAACATCGAAAATGCAAGTATCGATTTTTCCACCTGTTGGTATTCGCTTTTATGAAACATTAAAAAGCATCTTCAACCAATGGTTCATTAACCAAGTCACAAACTCCATTAGCGAGCCATTGATCGCTGCTTTCATAGTTCAGCGATTGAAAATTGATTTTTCTAATGAATGAAAGCCTTTTACGTTCCCAATCCGCATGGTTAGAGATTATTATAAACATTGAACCATCCACTGTTGGGCCACAACAGTGATTTAAACTTGCACTACAGCCCAGGTGGCATCGGATCTGGATGTTATCACTACAACCCTCTCTTAAAACATCTTAGTACGAAGTGTAATTTTAAGGAACAGATAGTGTGTGTATCTATTCATTGAACATTTCTGTCTAGAAAGGTCGAGGTGGTTCTACTAAGGACCACAAAACCTTCTCAAGAATCAAAGTATCGCACCACATCGTTTGATAACTTACCACTTTTTTTCAGATACGAATGCCGATAACGCTGGTTATTTATTATATTATATTTATTTATTAGATTTCCCAATTCAACTGGTGGCATGATATTTTTTTCCAACTAAATCTTGGCATTTTAGCAGTTTTTAGCTTGGAAAAAAAGCAAAAGCGAATTCAAAGAAATTTCCAGTAGGCGATTTTGTTTAGTACAATATTAGAACCTTTAAACGTATAAAACGGCCCGGACAATTCCTGTCTAGTTGACCTGGTCTCTAAAAGTCGAGGTGGAAATATTTTTGGATGATTGTTAAATCCTAGAAAAATCAGACCGGGTTCGTTTACCGGCATTCTTTTTTTGTTTTGCGAAGGTCTGTATTCATTTAGCATCGAGGGGGTAAATGAATAACTACTTTATTACAGCAAGTAGCGAATCCAGTTACAAAATTAAAATTAATGTTTAAAGCATAGTAACAACCACATTCAGCGCAAACTAATTACCTACGGCTACAATCTCAACCTTACCTATTCATGAGGTTGCACCATAGGTTTAATTTTGATTCAATTGTATTTAATATTCAGAACAAAAAGGTATAGCTTCGCCTTATTATTGTAATTAAATTTAATCACAATGCCAATTGATTCAGTTAAACACAGGTGTGAAGGTAATTTAATCTAATGGCGGTGCGTGTGAACATATCCTGTAATTATTATAAAAATTAGCCATGTCTGTCTCCAATTAAATCTAAAGTTCTAATAAGGTGGTACGTAAACTGTGAATAGTATTCCTGCCTTATTTAACAGACGTATCGAGTACATATTTGTTCATTTATTCGCCATATCACTCATTTTTAAGAAATACAGACGCCGCATTTAATAAATTATGGCAAGATAGCATATATATATATTGGTACATGATACGTTTCAAGAGCAAATCAACAAGAAAAATCGTCATTAAAAAAAAAAGAGCAATAGCACAGATAAAATTGAGCGCGGAAAGTTGGGAAAAATGAATGGAAAAGGAAAACGATAAGAAATCAAACCACACTTTTGATAAGTGACTAAATATAGACAAAAGCGTTCACCCCTATTACGATGCGATCGAGGCATATAACCTTTGATACGAGCGGCGCCAAAGCGCTATCTCTTTTCGAGTACACATCAGCCGGCAGGCAGTGATCCGATAAATGGCGAATTTTACCAATTAATGTTTTTTCAATAGCGTGAAAGATAAGATCAGTACAGCTCTCAGACCTTGAAGATTTAGAGATTCGCTATAACAAGGACAATTAATTTCCCCCCTGACTTCCACCAGCATCACTGGGGGGGGGGGATCCTAGGGGGCATGGGGCAGATGGCGGGTATGTACAGATGTGCACAATGTATGCATGTTGGTACGTATGAACATTACATATTGAGTGAGTGTAATTGTGAGTGAACCACTTTTCTAGCTCAGGCGGAAAGGTCGAGTTTGTTCTGCTAAGGACCACAAAACCTTCCCAGTCAAGAATCAAAGTATCGCACCACATCGTTTGATAACTTACCACTTTTTTTCAGATACAAATGACGATTATTTATTATATTATATTTATTTATTAGATTTCCCAATTCAACTGGTGGCATGATATTTTTTTCCAACTAAATCTTGGCATTTTAGCAGTTTTTAGCTTGGAAAAAAGGCAAAAGCAGAATTCAAAGAATTTTCCAGTAGGCGATTTTGTTTAATACAATATTAGAACCTTTAAACGTATAAAACGGCCCGACCAATTCCCCAATTAAATGACCAATAATACTGAATTACCATTGTAGTTATAAATAATCTGGTAAATATTTCCAGGAAAAAAAAAAGAAGTGAAACCCAACATGGAACATATTAACAGTTAAAGTGAGGGTAAACAAGTCTCTGCTGCATATCACTTAGATATAGAAGTAAAAAGTATTTGACTATGCAGGACGTTATACAAATATTGACTTAAACAAATACCGTGGCGCCAACGATGATAATCAGGTTTCATTACCAATTCAATAGATATATTTTCAAAAATAGAACTGAACAACTAGCAGCAAAAATCGTCATTGTCATTTTAAGATGTTATACACTTCGTACTATAGAACTGCCCGATTTACTAATTTACGGAGGTGCAAGTAATCAACTACAACACCAAATGGAGATGACCCATTAGACCTTGAGGTTGGAACCGTTAAATCATCATGTTCCGTTACTATTAATAAGAAATGAGCGTATCAGTCATTTACGAAGGCGTAACTAAAAGAAACCGAACTGATGTATATGGCGGAGTTTTTGTAGTACCAGCTTTAAGCTAGTAGGACCGTGTAAAGCAAATTTTCACCATTCAGTATGCCGAGTGGAGAAGGTACCGTCACAGTTTTATTTTCTGCTCAGGAAAACTAGCACAGAGACCCTTGACATGTTATAACCTGTTAGCAAGGATGATGCTATGGGGAAAACTCAAGTGTTTCAGTGGATTTCCCGTTTTAAAAGTGGGAAAATGTCAATTAATGATCAACCTCGCTCTGGGAGTCTTTCGACGTTCCAAACCAACGATAATGTTGAATAAATTCACAAAATTGTCCTGGAGAATCGACGAAAGGCCATCGAAGAAGTTGCGAAGAAATCTGGAGTTCAGTACAGCGAATTTTAAATTAGGGGATTTGGGGATGAGAAGGGTGACGACTCTCTGTGCACCGGTTTTTGGCCAAAAATGGTATGATCACTGTGCCCGATCCTCCCTATCTAGTCTCCTGTGAATTCTTTTATTCCCCCCAATGGAAAGGGACAGGAAAGGAAAGCGTTTTGCGGACGTTGAAGAACTAAAGACATAAACAACAGAGGCGATGTCTGCCATTTTTCAAAGAGGAATTTAAAAACTGTTTCGAATACTGGAATAAAATATTGGACAAGCGTGCTGACTCCAATTGGAGTGTACTTTGAAGGTGATTAAAGGTTTTTTTGTAAACACATTAAATAAGTCACTTTATACAATAATAGTTCGGTTTCTTTTGGGTTCGACCTCATACTGCCTGCGGTAATTGAAATCGCAGCTTTAGTTATGAGAGCGTTTATGCTCCTATCTAGAAGATTCTTCTAGTCGAAGTAAAACATCTATATTTTTACTGTTAAATTATTATCTCATCAAGTCGTGAAGGCCAAAAATCGGCAGAACACATTTGGCCAGAAAAACCATTAGGAAAACAAGTAGTTTGAAATTTCAGACTTCTTTATATTCCCGAGGGCGAGTTAGTATTTTCTGTCTCTTCCCCTGGGACATCGCTGAGGCCAAAGGGAATAAACTGTCAAGAGTAATTAGTCCCAAAATAATTTATTAGACAATATATTTGAGTTTCTTTTTTTTTTTTTTTTTTTTTTTTTTTTACAGATATATAAACGGTCTGTAATTTTTATATTTAGAGCGTACAATAACATATTAAGAAATGATGTATGAGCCCTGTGAATTTCCGGACGGGTAAATTCACCCCATCTCCTCCCCTATCTAGGTGTCCCTTGCCGACCCCTCCACCCTTGGTGATAAGCTTCCGAGAAACTCCTAAAGATACCACTACCACTATCTACTACGAACAAAAGGTCATTTTAGACATCCTTCCTATTTAATACTCCTCAATTGTAGAAATAAATAATAATATAATAATAAAAATATATATCACTAATCTACATGAATCTAATTCTACAAACTTACAAAGGAAATATAATAATAATTGTTTTACAGAATAAAAAAGTAACTAGCCCCTGAATGAAAATATTAACTGAAAGGAATAAATGAACGAGCGTGGGGAGAAAACCACTTTTTAGAACATGATTAAGAAAAATATTGCTAAAATGATTGTAAACAAACAACTCAGTATTTTCGACATAAAATAATTCGTTTTATTTATTAAATCTACTCTGTATCATTGAAACCGCTTAAAGGCCAGGGCCTACTTTTATCAAGTTTAGATTATTTTTTTTTTCAAACTTCCTGTAATTAGGAATATATTCAAATATATTGTCATGACTACATGACTTCAGCGTGTAATACACATATGAAATGACTACCACCGACCGCTATTGTAGTACCTACAGGCGAATATACGGGCACTGTGCCTTAGGGCAAGATAATAGCATTGCTTTTGGCCTGCAAAAGGTTCTTTTGTATTCTTTCCTCTTCCAGCTTTGCCAGAATGTGAGCCCCATTTCCAGCCCCTTTTTGCATTGTCCAATACATAGAGCCTATTTTAACCATTACGAACTTTTTTATGAATTTTATTCAATAAATAAAACGGTTTCAGGGAAAAAACTAAAAAATCTAGCTTTAACGGATATGATGAGTTTATTCCGTGGTCAGGGCAAGAAATGAAATTCCTAAAAACCAATATGGGATAATATAAAAAAAAAAAAAAAATGCTAACGAGGGACCCTCATTAAAATTTTGGACGTTCTCCGAGTCTTTAGTCTTCTATAATTATTAAAAATAACCTAAACAGTCAGTGACATCAACTTTAAACGCGTTCGCAATATTTTTCATGTTTCACTTAAGCCATAGACAATTTAATTATGACTCGAGATTTCACAGAAATGAAAGTAACGTGGTGAAAACCCCATCATATTTTAATTGATTTTTTATGTGTTCACACCCTCGTGAACTTTTGTCGTTAAGGGTAGGGAATGGGAGCTATCTTATCGGTAGCTACCCAACTTCTCTGCCAGTCTAGATATTTCAAGCAAAGAAAAAAACAAACAAAAAAATAAAACATTTTGTTGTGATATATACATCACAGCAACATTAATAGATAATAAACACAATGTCAATTTTAAGCAACAATTTTCTATTGTAAAAGCGTGAAGGATAGACGATTTATGAAATTGTGCTTCAAAAAGTAGGACTCTATTGTGTTCTTGAGCTATTGTATATTCGATAACGCTGATTTGAGACCTATCAAGAGATTTTTATTGTCCGTAAGTAGAAATTAGTAGTACCTAATTCTACACTGTATTACAATTTATTTATTATTAGTATTTTCGACAAAAACGCAGACTTCCCAAAACACCGACTAGAGAAGTGCAGTCCTACTATCAAATGGTAAATATTTGTGGCGTAGTGGACTACTATTTCTGATTTTCAATTAAACTTCTAAACTAGGTTCGATTCTTATCTTTTGGCTTCTGTGGCAGAAGTAAATTTGCAGTTTCTAAATGTGGGCAGCGCTTTTAACGCGGCCTGGCGATTCAAGGAAAATTGATAAAATACATCTACCACAGTCATATTTGAATTTAAAATATGTTATTTATTTATCGATTCCGAACCCATCTTTAGTTGTTGTTTTTTACAAAGTCGAGATTCAAAAATATAATTTTACAAACTTAAATTAACAGGGAATTTAGCCCCCTCTTTGTACTATAAATTGCAATATGGTACATATTGGAATGTTCCCGAAATCAACCAATTTACCAGCAATACCAAAGTTATATTTTATACATTTTATTACTATTACTCAGCTACAGGTAGCACAGTCTTTGCACTGCGCCACTCATCCCTATAACCTCCTCGGAGACTGAAACGGCAGTGGCCTCGTGACAGTGGGAGTCCTGGCAATGGCCAGTTTCTCCAATCATGTCCTATTGTATGAATGAGCGAGTGAATTATGACTGTAAATATGGTATGAATGAGATCATTTATCTGTATTATTATTGCCTTATAAAAGGCCGATTGTAATTATTGCACAATAAAGAACTATTACTCAGCAAAATTTTAGAGTTTTATAATTCATTGTGCTGTATAAGCTTGTGCTGATAACTGAAGCACGAGAGACCGGCGAAACCAAGAGCCATTGTCTGTTTTAAAGTAAAAATATATTTATCAAAATTTAGAATGCTACAACACTAAACATAACAATATATAAATCTCACGAATCTTCCGAAACCAAGCGTTAGTCTGCTAAATTAAAAATGCCAATATCTTTACTCAAAGGTAAGCTAGTCGTCCCTGAGTATTCTCTTCCTCTAAATGACTCAAGGAAGCAAATTTTTAATGACTTCAGCCTCTTAGTAATCACAGCACATTATTCATGAGTGTAATTTCCTCCATGATCGGTATTGACCAGTCTAGCACGTCTGTCTAATCTTGCGTTTTGCAAGTTAGCCTCGAACAAAGGCACGGATGAGGAAGGGAACAAGTTTCTCGATGTTCCAAGGTTTTATGAAACAGTCCTTGCTCCTTTGATAGGAACCGAGCCCGAAGGGAGAGGTTGTACTTTCTTAGAAATACGATGAGTTCGTCTTCTGTCTGTCTTATAAGTTCTACGGTGGCAGTCATACAAATCGGTCTGTTATTTCAAAGGTTCCACAATACCTGAAATATGACGATTAGTACTTGGGTAAAATGTATACAAAGGATAATATACATATAATAAACAGTTCACATCAACCTAATAAACACGGACATGTTGCAGACATAGTATGTCGAAACGTTGTCGATTAATATACGTGATGAAAACCTAGCAACTCTTTTTCATCGACCCAAGACGATTTGCCAATAAAATGTTTGACTCATTGACATACCAACAATGCTGATAACAACGAACTCGCAGTAAAATAAAATCAATTGTTTTTTCATAAAAACGTTTTAAGAAATTCACCGAATAGCGAGAGTAAGTAACTCTAGATCTTCACTGTCTATATAATTTATACATGGACATATTTAGAAAAATACTGTTGTAAAAATATTATTGAATGGAAAGACAACTGGTGCTCAGATCAGCTAGCTTATAGATTATGTTTTCCTTATGACATTGCAAGTTTTGTTCTAGATTGACCAATCAATCATGTTTTGAGACACGTTCGTAAAATGTCCTCGACCATAGACACGAATGTTTTTCTACGGTTTAATTGCAGGTTGTGGGTTGAGATTAAGCAAATAACGTCCTGTATTCGTCTTGTCACACGTTATGTATACCTTGCTCACAAGGGCTTTCGGCAGCCTATAATATCATTCTCAAGGGCTCAGAACGTTGTTTATTCTAAGCCCCAACAAACAGTTCGGGTCGTCTGTTTCTGGCTAACAATACCAGCATTCCGAGTGCTTGGGAATGGATGTATCGGCTACTGCAAGCGCTTGTGAAACAGTAATAAAGGACTTGTGAGGAATATGACGTTTTAAGTTTTTCTAGGTCCTGTAGATTCTTCGGCCCTTGGTTCTTACGATGATCGTGCTTCGGTAGATCTCTTAGTAGAGTAGATTCCTTGTACGCCGGATGGATGACATTATACCGACCTGGGGAAGATTGTGGAGGGTTTCCATGGAGCCTGTCCTTGCCGGGACCGAGCGGGACTCGGACACAGGAACAGTTGGGACCGGAATGCTTGGGAAGGCCGTCTATATCTGGGTAGGGACCGGTTCTGGGAACCTGCTCGGCCTACACTTTTACTTGGGGCGAGGGTCCCTCCCCGCCTGGGGCTCCTTCCCTCCTTTTCCGCCCTTCTATATATCACTCCACTTACTGTCGGTAAAATCTAATTTATTTTCACTTTACCTTCCAAAAACCATTTACATAGTATTGTATGCTCGGTTTGAGATGGAACGTCGAGCAAGACCTAATATAGCTTTCATATATAGGCAAAGCTCAAGAACGGACATATGAAAAAAACTAAGTACATATTAAATATCAGAACCACCAACCTACTAAATAACAGCTTCCAATACTAAATAATTTTGCAGAAGGAGAAGGATCTCCAAACATTACAATAGATCGCAAGGCCACTTCAGATGATGAGGAGGATTGTATGGATTGCATAAGGATATGTATACTCATAGGATTTGGTAAATTGAAAGGAAAAACAATCCTTGATTTGTAAACTGGGGCAGCCTGTAAAGAAATTCTCAGTTTTATTTAATATTGATCTTCAAAGTAACACTCAAAAACAGAAATCATTATTTTGATATTTATACATTTCGCCTATACAGGCTTCCGCAGGTCTATGATTCAGAAAAAAAACCATGAATTTACAAACATAAAAAATAAGATACAAAATAATAAATAATAATCTTGACAAACGTATTATTTTAAATGTCGAATGTGAATATATGTTTCTAGTCTGCATCGTAGTTCTGAGGATCCCTGAGTAGGCGAAACGTATAAGTATCCATAGATGTCTTTTGAAATTTACTTTGAAGAATAATATTAAATAAGATTAAGTATTTTGAATAAAATAATTTAACAAATATTCTAGAAACAGACGCGGATACTCTAGCCTGTCTCGATAAAACGAAATTATAGTCACAATAATTAAAAATTTACAAAATGAATTCAGCCAAATTTTACGCTTCTTCAAGTATTTGGGCTTAACAATAAACAGCGAAAAAACGATGCCATAATTTTCACTAAACGTAGGCCACCTACTCCCAACACAATCAAACTTATAAGAACGGAAATTCTCATCTCCAATAACATTTAATATCCAGGAGTACACCTAGGCATTAACTTTTAAGCAGCATGTCAAATTACGTATACCACTTATTATAATATTGAACAGTCTATTGGTGATAAGCTCTACACCATTGTATTGTTGGTATATATATTATTGTTGTTAAAAATGTAATACAGATTTTGTTAGCATTGAAATTATATTCAATTTAATTATAAATGGATTATAATTAATTTTAGTGTTATTTAAAAACGGCGAGGTGGCATATCCTCGGATCTAAAAGTTAAATAACGTGGAAGGGGGCTTGGCTTTAAAGGGAGACGCGGAACAGACGGAGCATGCCGAGTTCAAGGATAAAGATCGGTTTCGTAGCGCGGTAGAACCGGGACCCTCGGGCTTCGGGTCGTCTCCTCCTGGTCAAGGTCCGCCTGCTCGTCTCTCGATTGAGGGTCTGAGGAGGTCTGCCCGTTAGTGCTGGGGGTGGCTGAGAGGTAACAAAGAGGGTTTGATCGCCACTCTGATTTCTAAAGAATCACCATAGCAACTAAATATAACGGCCTGCGAAAAACCTTACGATGGCTGAAACTCACTTACACCCCCCCCCCCCTAGCTAAGAAAACTAGAAACAAAAGTAAAACAGCAGTCTCCTGGCAATCCACATGCTGGATTTCTTCCCCCGGGAGAAGAGGTCTTGTTTTCAAGGAGGCCTCAAGTAATTTATTTCTTGGAGGACTAGACTAATCATATTTCGAGGCAATCTCTAGCAAACCTCAACCTAACAACTCGGCCAAAGGGTATTAACCTACAGATTACCCACACTTCCTAACATACGTAGAAATATATAAGGGCGTTAAACCTTAATTAACAACTATAACTAATAGTATAGGACTTGGAGAGAGATTTCCATTAGCCAGTAACGAAAAAAGTCATTTCAGTTATCAAAAGATGGTAATCGTGACAATTTGTACAAACTTTTCAGCTGCTTATGATCATATCGCTATCGTTCAAAATCTAAGAATCGGCAGCATTTCCTGATATTTAATAATTTTATCCATGTTCGTTAATTACCTATGCGTAGAGACTTCTGGTGTAAGATGGTTATATAGAAAAAGACCTCTAAAATAATATTATATTTTATCACATAGTGAGGACTGGACGTTTCGCCATCATAACGCCTTTTCAATTACCATTCTATATTGCTTACATTATGTAACTATTCATTTGTTCTTAAGAACATCGTTTCACATAGGTCCAGCAAATCTAATTCAAAAGAAAATAAGTAATCTATATTGAGCTGATGGCATTATTATAACAAATTAGTGACCGTCATGTGAGCGGATCTGAAATTGTGTTTTTGTAAACATTGCGAACCCAAAAAACCTTCATGAATTGTTACAGTGTAGAACATCTTTTCTGAATAATATTACAACGAATTTTGAATCCTGTCTATTCTTGAACGAGACAAAAGGGTAACTGACGTAATCCTTAACACCCCGTTTCAAAATTACTATAGAACCAGCAATTTTAAACTCGCAGATAAAAACAAGAGGGGGGAGTTCTAATTTATTAATGCTTTTGGTTATAACATATAATACTTAGCAGTGGTTAAGGTTTCCATCCAAATAAATCCTTTTTTTGACCTTGAAAATGTCACCGGATAACATGGCGAAACGTTATTCCGCATTATATGATAACATACAAGATTATTTTGGAGAGTAATTGGCTATTATCTTTTTCTACCTACCCCCTCTTGTAATGCTATACGATTTGTGAGGTGAGGGGTATGCTTTGTCCCCTTATTCCGGCTCCTGTAAATCCAGGCAGATGAAGAATATCACATCATATTAATAAAAAAAAGGGACACACAACGTATTTTTCCGGAGCGAATACACTTATATCGAGCTGCATTCCAAGTTATTTCCGATAGCCAGATAGGATCGGACAATGTAAAACTATTTATTGACAGGAGCAAGAGTGGCAGATAGTGTGTTTAAGAAACGTGGCAGTTGCCTTACGTCAATGACCAAAAGGTCTGTTAATAAAACCAAATACACGCTATATTTTTAGACTACCTAAAGTACACACCTATCAATCTATATCGTTAAAATCTCAGCTAAAAGATGATTTTTTTCTACAATTCACTACTTAGTGAATTAATTCAATTTGTTTCACATGCTCAAGCAAAATTGTAAAACCAGCATTCCTGAAAACAAACAAAACTGCCACAAAGGTTGCAACCAATGGTGAAAAAAATGCGTTCTTTTCACCCATAAACCTCATTTCATTTCCTATATTTCCTAGAGATATTTGCGATCAAAATAGAAATTAATTTTTTGGAGATTTTCATTAACTTCAGTACAAATTAATTGAACCAGGTGCAGGGCCCTGGAGTAATCTGACCCTAACAACGTCACCATATATTTGTTTTCAAGATATTTCAATTTAAGTAAAAAGTACACAGATTTATATTTACGTACGATAAAATGTTTCCATTGACAAATATATACATTGCAATGAGAGGTCTCTCTCTCTATTGCGGTATAAGATTGCATGCATCTTGCTTTCATTGTCTTTGAGAATGAAGTTAAACCATTAAGGTAAAAATTACTTATTCTATTTCATTTTTCAAAATATACTGCATCTATGCTAAAATTGAATCCTATAACTATCTTTAACCTAAAATTAATTCAATAAACTGAAACACATGACAACTACATTGTAACAGATAAAAATACATGCAAAATAAGCTACACAACTGACTATTAATGTATTTCCTATATTTCAAGTTTAATAAAAAAACTTTTTTCTCAAAATCAGAGGACGGCATCCGAGGTCTCGCAAAAGTGAATAATATATTAATAAATGAAATTCTGCTTTGCCTCCCCGCAATACAATAAAATAAATATCCTTTGGGCAAAAAAGTCTTTCTTTCATATGTTAAGGAAACAACAAAAACCGACCCCTAGGCGGTTATAGGCAGATTGAAACCAAGAAAGAGAGTAGATAGATTGCTCGGGGGGAGGTCGGCAATGAAAACATGATCTTGGAACCCACCCTAACCTAGAAACCTTTAATTTAAAAATTGCCGACTCGGTCTCTCGTTGTAAAGCACGGCAACATGCAACTCCAAGACACAGCGGGGACCTCACAAAATGGCGATTGCCTCAACTTCCTGACGTTCCATATCGATTCCGGTCACATCCGCGATGGGGGGAAAGTTGGAGCAACATGAATGGAAGAAGAATTCACTAACTGGAATCTTATAGATAAGATATCTTTCCACATTAAAAAAAAACACCTTTTTGTGGAGCTTGAAATCTGCATCCAATTATCAACTAATACCTAACTAGACCCGTTCCTGAACAATGAGGATCCCCGTTTTCAAAATTTAATCTTTAAATAACTAGGCGAAATAGTCAACCTCACACGAATACATGGTTTCATTATTCATTAATACTATTTGGAATATAAACATATAATTACACGTTGAATAGGAATAGAACAAAGTTACAAAAAACGTTGACTAGGGAATAGGAAAATGCCACAACTTAGATTTGCAACCAAATAAACATGTTATTTAAAGGGACAGGAATGCAGAGGCAATTTTAATCAAAGCCATTAAAGGGTCTACAGAAATATACCAATTCGACAGTTGAAACCATAAAGAACAATACTTTGGGTGTTAAAAGTTTCATTATGAAATATATGAATAGGATGGAAATACAAAAAATATACAAACATGAAAACAAAAAATAAGATTAAAAAAAATTGACACTACAATGAACAGAAAAAACACATGAACAAGCTAAGGCAAGCATTTTGAGACCGAAAGAATAAAAGTTTACAGAGTTTCCTTCCCCTCGATCCATTAAAAACTTTCAATCTCGTACAGCATGGCATGAATGTTTTTTTATGTTAGAAACAAAATAAGTTATCTGACATAATCGGGGGAAGAAAATCTGAATTTCTTCGCCCACCTGGAAGAAACTTGAGGGAGTGGCTCAATGACAACTTCTGATAACGCACGTGCAAGACCTCGCAAACTAGATAACAATAACAACAAAATATGTTCTACTGTGATGAAAATTAATAGTTGATAAAAGCACTGTTTTGGTCGAAGTAACGCATATATATGGGTATACATATTCTACACACTAGCATCGGTAATGATACTAAATTATAGTCATGACAGTGTCATTCATTCAACAAAAAAACAATAATTGTGTTTAGATTATGTATAACTTTTTACACTTAATTAAAGATATACTAACTATAAAAATGGAAGAAAAGAAAAATAAATCATTTTATAAAAATGAAGTAATATTTATGACAAAAAAGATCTGAATAATACAGACAGAAACTGCTTAATGAATAATAATTTTGGAATCAGTAAAAAAATCATAGCTGCATATTTATTACAAGGATAAGCAAAAAATAAAATAAATAAACTAAACAAAAATTGCATTTTCCCCCAAAAAATAATAATTAACCCCATGAAATATTATATCAATAAAATAATACTGATATCTTACTTAATCGATAAGCTGAAATAAGGCGATAAAGCTGATGCAAACACTGGAAATACTGGTTCTAAATATCAAATTTTGTTAAAATAGAGACAGTAAAAAGCTAATGTGCTTAAAATAACCAAAACAAGTGCTTTATCATAAGTAAAATAAACATTAGAAGGATAAAATAATGAAACTCACCTTTCTGAATCTTCTCCTTGATCATCTCCTGGAGCAGTAACTTCATTTAAAGACTCGATGAAAGCTGCCGTAGGATTTTCTGGATGCTCACCATTTAATAGCGGATGCTCCATCATCAAAGCTGACGGCACCGATGAACTAGATATTCCGTGAGTATATGACTGAGCAGGCGAACTGACACCGGCATAACTTTGAGCTGGTTGTTGCAGTGAGGGCTGTTGCTGAGGTGTCGGCTGTGGTTGTGGCATTGACATCGGTTGTTGCATAGACATAGGAGGCATTGACATTGGCTGACTTGTTTGAGTCATATGTGGCATTGTATATTGCATAGATGTAGGAATTGGAGGAGTCTGTGGCATGTTTGGCACTTGCATTTGCTGTGGAACAGATCCAGTTGGATATGTTTGAAGAGGAGGCAGGTTTGGAGTAGAGCCTTGCATGTTGACTTGTGCCATTCCGCCTTGTCCCATCATTCCAGTCTGTGTTGTCATAATGCCTGAGGGCATTTGTTGAGCAGTAGTGTAATACTGTTGCTGTAAATGAGGCTGAGATTGCATGTTCATTAATGGCTGTGATTGCATACCAGGAATCATTTGGTTTGTTTGATAACCTTGCATTTGAGGATGCATTTGTTGCATCATTCCCGGAACCTGTTGCTGACTAGTTGCTTGGGTCATAACCGGTTGTGTTTGTTGCATCCCATGGGAATATGGCACCTGCTGCATTTGAGATGGTTGTTGTTGCATCTGTTGCAAAGACTGCTGAATCATTTGCTGCTGGTTTTGAGGTTGCTGCATTGACATTTGTTGAACATTAGGTTGCATTTGCACCTGTTGAACGGGCATTTGTGACTGCATTGGTTGCTGAGGTTGCATTTGTTGCTGCATCATTTGTTGTGGCTGTTGTAATGTTTGAAATTGTTGATTTATTGGTTGTTGTTGCATGTTTTGTTGCTGCTGCTGAGGAATGCTTTGCTGCTGTTGAGGAATTGTTTGCTGCTGGGGCATAGTTTGTTGCTGTTGAGAAATTGATTGTTGTTGCTGAGGCATAGTTTGTTGTTGCTGTGGTATGCTTTGCTGTTGTTGGGGCATGCCCTGCTGCTGTTGAGGCATACCCTGCTGCTGTTGAGGTATGTTCTGCTGTTGTTGAGGGATACTCTGCTGCTGAGGCATGTTTTGCTGTTGTTGGGGCATGTTTTGCTGTTGTTGGGGCATACTCGGCTGTTGTTGAGGCATACTCGGCTGTTGTTGAGGCATACTTTGCTGCTGTTGAGGCATACTTTGCTGCTGTTGAGGCATACTTTGCTGCTGTTGAGGCATACTTTGCTGCTGTTGAGGCATACTTTGCTGCTGCTGAGGCATAGTTTGCTGCTGTTGTGGCATTGTTTGCTGCTGCTGAGGCATAGTTTGCTGAGGTTGCGGCATTTGTTGTTGCTGCTGTGATTGAGGAATTGGCTGCTGCTGTTGGGGAATAGATTGCTGAGCAGCCATAGGCTGCGATTGAGGAGGAACAGGCTGCTGTTGGGGCAGCGATTGCTGTTGCATCCCTTGTTGTGTCAGCGATGGTTGCTGTGTTAATGTTTGTTGAGACTGAGTAACAACAGGCTGTTGAGGGACAGTCTGTTGCTGAGATATTGACTGCTGTTGAGGTAACGACTGTTGCTGTTGAGGCATAGGCTGCTGCATTGTTTGTTGTTGCTGTGGCATAGTAGTTTGTTGCTGCTGTGGCATTGTCGTTTGCTGTTGAGGCATAGTTTGCTGTGGTTGTTGCATTGCTTGTGGGGGCATCGATTGTTGCTGTTGGTACTGTTGATTAGTTTGGTGCATCTGTTGCATTGTTTGCATAGGTTGCTGCATAACAGGTTGTTGTTGCATTGTTTGAGGTATAACATTTTGTTGCTGCATAGGCATTACATTTGCTCCAGCAAGCATCTGTTGCATTTGCTGCGACTGAAGACTTTGATGTTGACTTGAATTAGCTAGAATCTGCTGTATATTAACCTGTGACAAGCTCTGAGACTGCTGTGTTACTTGTGGAGGTGGTGCCGTTGAATTTATTATGTGGCCCATTTGCATACTGCTTTGCAGGGACTGTCCCGGGGAAACAGATGGGTAGGATGTAGGTACAACAGACGGTGTACTACTTACCGATATTTGACTATTACTAATTTGACTATTGTCATTAGGCTGCATATTTATTGATGCAGAATTACTAATATGTTCAGTAGGAACTGGTACTTGTGATTCAAGTTGTGGAATTTCAATTACTGAGTTGACTGATGACGAATACTCAACAGGGGCAGGAGCACTAAGTTCTGTCGCTGCACTAACTGGTATATTACATTCACTAGAATCAATTTTACCACCACTCACTGGACACTGTTCTTTTTGTGCAATATTGTGGTCTAGATAGTCCATACACACCCAACGACCACGTTTAAACGGTTCAGTACTTTCGATTTTAACAACTTTAAACCTTTCAGTACGAGGAGCAGGAAGGTGCATGTCTCTCATCTCAGGATCATGTTTAGTACTCACTACACCTAGGTTTATAACACTTTCTGTCACATCACCACCATTGACATCAGCAGAATCACTGTTTTCACAATTGTCTGCGGGATTTAAAGCACTTTCACTATTTTCTGGAGTAGCGACAATTGCTAAACCATATTGTGAACTAGTAGGTATCACAGGAGCAGAAACTAAAGAGGAAGATGCATTGAAGAAAACATCATCTTTGGAGAAGGTATCTTCAGAGTAGCTAGGAGTTTCGTTCTCTAAATCGGTTATACGGGAATTATCTAGAACTTCAGATATGTCTTCAGCATGAGACTCATCTAAATCATCAGCCGAATCGTCACCACCATCATTACTTGTTCTTGACCCTACAATTACACTAGTGATTTGGAATGACGTTTTCTTCCTTGGGGCAGTAGACGATAACGAATTTGGCGAATTGACCACTTTTTCAGAATCGTTCAATCGCAAAGATTCACTAGTAGTACGATTAATAGAATTAGTTAACTTACTTTTTTCTGGAACTTTAGATGTTATTACACTTGCACTGTCAGCCATGATAGTCCAAACACAACTTCAAATTAAACTAACCACTTCACAAATACGAGCCATATTGTATGGCCCATATTATATACACGACTATAAAATATATATTATCACAGTGATATCACGCACTTTAATTATTCAAAACTACGACAACGGTAAAATGAAGAGCTTTGGCTGGATCGTCCATAGCCTCGGCCTTGAGTGAATTAAGCAGTCTTACAATAATATAACCTCCCATCCACAGCCATGCTGATTCTTCAAATCACAAGTTTAGTTTTATTTACACCTTCTAAAGTTACGAAAAATAAACCTCTAGATGTAATAAATTACCGCTTGGTAATTTTTATATTAAAATATATTTTTCCTTCTCCTCTCACATATGTTTATGGGTTCTATACAATAGCTACTAATATAATGGAGTTTACCCGCCATTTGTCTTAATATAAGGCCGGGAATGAATTTGGATTAATCCTATTCTATACATTTCTTCTATTTACAGGCTTAATAAGTGGACGATTATTATGTTTTTATTCATTATTATCACATAGGATCATTTGAATAAATGTATTATTAGAAAAACTATTGACAACTTTCTTTTTGTAGGATTTTTATTTAATGTTGTACTTGTATGCTTAATTATTTTCTCCACTAAATTTTGTTAATCTAAATCCAATAGAAAAATCCCAATACATTAATAAATTAAACTACACTAATGATTTTTTTAAAAATCTGATCATATAATTATGAAATGCTTGTAATTTGAAAAAAAAGACTATATTTATAATATGCAATTAAATACCTAGCATAGCCCTAGCCAGAGTAGAGGGGAGGGGGTGGATCCACACAAATAATTTATTTATTTATTTCACTACCTTTCCCATGTATTAACAACCATTCCCATTTACCAAGTTTTATACCCATTTACCATAACCAAGTAGCATTTATGGACGTATTAAACTTGGAGCTCATAGTGAGCTGAGAATTCACTTTTTAAGTGTGTTTGTGGGGATGGCGGCTTAGGTTGATGAAAGAAATATGTTAAATTTTCATCAAATTATATGGACGACGTTTCGACATACTATTTATTTTTGCTGAAAACAAAATAAGAAAGATAAATGTTAAAAATAGTGCAACAATTTTTATAAACAAGAATACAAATAAGCGTTTGACATAAGTAAAACATAAAAGGTCTATGAAATTAAAAAAAAAAAGAACATTTAATGAATAGTTAATTGTATTTATAAAAATATACACAAATGAAATTAATTACAAGGTATTATTCTCTGTGTCAGTTCTTATATAGTATACTACAATTCCCAGCTCTCTATAGAGACCAATCTTGTATGCTTAATGCTGTCTCCTTCCGGTGGCTCATGGTGTCCCTCTCTTATTTGTTTCAAGTGCAGTCCAGTCAAGCACCAATGAAGCATTATCTGCTAATTTATTAGTAGTAAATATATCCTTAAGGGCGAAACAAGTGATTTGATGGTCACCAAGCTTGACTACTAACTACAGAGATTTGGTTTTGAGACTTAGTGTTCTCCCACAGACATTTATTAAAGTAAAATAACTGACAGGGATCATTCTGACTTGAAAGGGATATTACTTGAAAAAAAAAATACTTAAGGATGCAAGGTAATACACTAGCATTGACTATGCTAGAAACTCAGCTCAACACCAATTACATTTCAACAATGATAAACTTTCAATGTTAAATTAAATTATAATAATCATTATCGTCTTAATTATAATCCAGCAACTATGAATATCGGCATGCAACATGTTTCTAAACTATGATATTTTACAGACGTTTTCAGAATAAAGAAAAGGTAGGGCTATGATGACCAGGATATTTCAACACATGACCTCTGAGATTTCAATTAAGTAGAACACATCTAAGTGATCATGAATATCCATGATAAACCAATTCAGATGTGGTTGATAACATGATATTTTTTAAAATGTTATAAGCTAAATTTCTTTAATCCCAGGAGAGGTCTGAATAAGTGAAACGTTGACTGTGAAAATGATTTCAAAATAATACAAAAGAGATTATAACTATAAACCTTACATAGAAAAATATATTTTCTATTTCCTTATAAATAAATTGGTTTCTTTTTGGGAGTTTTATTTTCATGAAATCACTTAATTTTTTTTTTAAATAACACTTATGGGATTATGCCTAATTAATATGTTAATTTTATTTATATGCTACCTAAATATGTCAACACATCCTATTTAATTAACTTATTTTATTAATTTCCTCTTCATCAGTTCCTCCTCTGCCTGTAGGTATTACATACATTAATTACAGCATGATATTAATATATATCATATAATACCATTACTACTTATTATATGCTGTGATATATTAAGATTATAGATATGTATCACTGAGCATATTTATTATCTTGAATTCCCCCATTCCTCTATTATACACTAAATATATTGTCATATGCAATAAGTATTGTACTGGCTATTGGTGAATTTATTGATTTTTGGAAATTCCCTGAATGTATCATGTTACTATCCCAAAATATACAGATGGATGGAGCATATGCTAAAAGCATTGGAAATCGTGTAAACATAAGATTAGTTAGGAGCACAATCTCGGGTGAGACAAATATTTATTTTCAGATAATCGTACCAGATTAGTGATAAAATAATAAATAATACCTTTAACAAACTTACCAGCTTTTTTCGGGAGAGACCGCTGGGAAGGTAGCTCCACATAAGACACCAAACTGTTCGTTCAATATTTTTTTTAAATGGCTGATAGTGAAAAAGAGCCTGCAAAAACCAAGCCTTCAACAAGGTTTGAGGTATATTGTGAGAGATTCGGCATCAATCCGAATCTTGTAATGTTAAAAGTAACACTTTTTATGATGTATGGAGGTAATTTTCTTATGTGTTTAGCTTTATTTGTGCATTTTACCTTGTAAAATTAAATAAGTTGTTTTCATTTATGATTTATTTCAGCGAGTGCATCTTTAATGCCATTTTTGACAATTCATATGCAAAGCATTGGATTAACAGTGGAAGAGATTGCAATCGTCTACTTGGCTCTTCCACTTACTACTTTTTTAAGTCCTCCAATCACAGGTACTTATAAAATTGTCTAGATGATCTAAGAAGCAGTGGTCATGCTAATATTTTATAATTTTATATGTCCAAGAGTATTTTATTTTTACTGTCAACATTTTTTGTGCATCATTATGAACTAAATTTCATTATTTGAAAAACTTCTGGTTTTTTTACTAAAAATACTTAATTTTATTGGGATACGGAATGTCTACAGTTGGCTTCAAAACTTAATACATCATTGAATTTATTTTTGAATTACTGTCTGTATGATGTCTTCAACAAGGAAATCTTAAATAGCTTTAACATGAGAAATTATAAAAATTAACTGTTTTCATGTTTAATTTTTTGTCCGCCTTTGCCATAACTGTTTTTCACTGATACTTGATCGACATAATTAAAGCTGTTGTGGAATATACCTTTATAATTTCAAATCAAATCTTTTCTATTACTAGTCCAGGAAAACAATTTCCTTCAGGAAAAAATTTTAAATGCACTAAAATATACATCATGGTGGCAAGAAATCAGGAACAATGATTCAATGATGTTCTAGCTAGATCGCAGAAGAGTAATATAATAATAATATTAACATGAAATTACTTTCAGGTTTCTTAGTGGATAAATTTGGTCACTACAAGACCGTTGTGATATTTTCATTGGTACTGAACGGTCTATTTCATCATGCTCTCGTATTGATTCCTCAGATGGAAATTCCTGGTCAAGTCCCGATAGCTTATGTTTTAAGACATCCAGAGACAGGAAAAGTTGAAGTAAGTAATAATTTATTTTGATTAAATTAATATTTTATAACTATTGGTACAAATCCAACTGTTAAGTTTTTATACTAATCCATTCAAGGATCAGAAGAAGAGTAGAAGATTTGCATGCCTTTATGGGGGTATATTGACTTATTGTTGAAAATCTTATAACTTATTGTTAATTGTTGGGTACATTTTATTATAATAAACCAACTCTTTATTTTTATCCACAAGTGCTTTTGGCAGTCAACTGCCATTGTCTAGTTGCTTATGCATTTTGAGTGGACAGAGTTGTTATATTAAAACCTTTTTAAATTATTTGACTAAAAAAGTACTGAAAAAAACTAATTGGTATTTTTGATAAAAAAAAAATTATTTTATTTGTCTAACCATCTCAGCTACTGAAAATTGTCGTTTCAACAAATAAATAAAACTGTAAATATTGACCTAAAACCTATTGATATTGGACCGAACTATATTAAATATGTAATTACTGCTAATGGCTCCCAAAATTTTATATTCTGGAGGATCTTTGAATTCCTTTTTGTATTTCTCACCTTTATGGTGTCCTCAACTAAAAAAAATCAGAACATTAAATCTGAAATAGCTACTGTGTATTCACTACAGAAAACTTTTATATACTTTTCTGAGTTCTAATTTTATGCCCATTATCTTATAACATGCCAAGCAATAGGAAGTCAAACAAAAGTACCTGAATGAGAATAGATCCTCCGCTTCCAGTTCAGAAATGAAAATTATTCAATCAAATTTGTGGAGAAACAATTTTTATTGGGTTTCTGATAAAGTATCCCTCGTCATTGTAATAAGTGAAAATTGTTTTGATCATAAGTCGTATATCAAATTGAAAATTTAAGTGAAAATAAAGTTTTATTTCAGAAAATGCCTACTTATGACAGTTATTTACATGTAAAAGAACATCAAATTGTGGAAATTGTCCTTTGGGCATCCGAAGTGTAGTTTGTCCAGTTTATTTTTATGGTTTTGTTGTTTTATGTGGGTACGTTAAAACGTCTAATCTCTAATCTAATCTAATCTAAAGATGGGACACTTTACTACCAATGTTAGATTAGATTTCTAACATGAACGACACAGAAACATAAGTCTGTTTCTAAATTAGAACATTTCTCAAAACTGGATTCAAGAGCCTTAGTACCAGCAGGGTATTTGGAACTCTAACCCAAACAATTCATCCTAAAGATTCCTTATAATACATATAGCTATATAATAATATAATAACATTTGGGCATGATTGAGGGTTACTTGTGACAAGATAAACTGAACAAATTGTCAATGCTTTTAACTTCATCATATTGAAAATATTATTAACACTTCAGAAATTTTTTAACTAGATTACATAACAAATTTTATGAGCATAAGTCATATATCTGTGGCATACACATTCCATACATACCAGGCATAACAGAAAGAAAGTTGAAAGGAGCCGATCTCATTTGGAAAGTTGTTGAATATGTTTTTGTGACAGGAGGGTACTCTTCCTCTCACAAGACTATTATTACTTTTTATATTAGCAGCTCATTCGCTGATCTTAGATTTATATAACAGGTGTGAGCGTAGAAATAAAGTTATATTATATAAATAAAATCCTTGCTTGGCTTTATAAATATGAAACATATATCATATTTTTGGAAACTAAAGATTATAGTAAAATAATAATGAAGAGAAATATTTGTGTAATACAAAGTTACTAATTTTATAAGAGAGTTAGTTGAAACTACATTTATATATATATCAATTATTTATCTCATTCTAGTTTATTTGTTTAAATGTCTTATATCCTAAGAACAAACTAATATAATCTGTTTTCTTAAGATAAGAATATTTTTCTAATTCTCCTTACCTGACAGGATCCTTATAATTCATTTGTTAAAAATGTAATTTTTAAGGAAAAAACTGTGCTAGATAATGTATATAATTTACATTTTTTACTCACTGACATAATTAACTTTATCATTTATGTTAACAAGGTATGGTGGAGTCCTTGCCCAAGCAGGGAGTGTCCGTTTGAAGAAGAATTGAACCTGGTCTTGGACCACTGTTTGGATCACTGCCCTTTGAAGAATGTGACTGAAAAACAAACAAACCTTCTTACTGGCGTTCATCAGAGTATAGCCGTCAGGCCTCCAACTTTTTTAAATACTAACGGGGTATGCCATAAAATGTACACATTTATATATCTATATATATAAGGTAAAAATATTCTTGTCAGAGTACACTGCTTAAGCGATCCCCATTAACTCATGTGACATGCATTACCCCATTGTATTTTCTACATAGAATACATAGTATTCTTGACATAGTAGCTATGTTAAATTTATTGTAAATATTGCAACAAACAAGAATATAGGGGTAATATCTTGAATTTGAGGTCTTGGAAATATTTGTTTGTAATGTGCTGAAGAAAATTCAAGACATATTCCATGCGATTAAGACAATAAACAGGGATTGAGAGTGGAAGGGGTAAAATATTGAAGTTGTGACTCCCACAGCATTTTCGGTGAATTAATGGAACAGTATTTGTGCTGAATATGATGTGGATTTGACAAAGATAAGAGTTAAAGAGGAGTAAAGCAGATAACTTTTTGTATTGCGAACCCCATGGTACTTTTTCCCTTTCTAAAGTACAGAACAGTAATCATGCAAAATTTTGGCATGAAGCTCAGATTGAATTTTTTTTATTTATTTAGCCCTACCTGGCATTCAGCTACATGGGAACTTGGTATGAATCTGATAACAAACAAAATTGAGAGGGAAGAGGATAGAAAAGGATGAAATTTCTTGATGGGAACACTAAAGTATTTTCTGCAAGGTGCTGATTTGTATTCTTACTAAATTAAGTTTGAATATGATTATAAATAAAAATTGATGGGCTTAATGGAGATTTCTGACTATAAAAGCTCACCCAAGGATTTTTCCTTTGGGGATGGGTATGCTCGGAGTTGACTCAGCCCCATGAGAATAAATGAGTAGCTACTTGACTAAAGAAGTAGTGAATCCCCGGATTTAAGGTTGAGAGTTAACCAGTGCTAACCACACTATCACCTCAGCGCTACTAATCACAGCTATGATGACAACTTTGGGTCAGCCCGCTTGTTGGCTAGTGTAGGTAAATACCTTAATTTTATGTGATTTCTTACTGTAGTGTGCAATGACTGCATTATGTCACAACACATGACAGGCGAATCTTGGTCTTTACAGTTCACTTCTCATGACAAGTCATGTATCCGCCAGGGTAATAGCCTTTGAATTAGAAAGCAAGACAATGATTTTGCATTAAATTCATTTAATCATTAGCCCTAAGGAACAATTTTGAACATGAATTCAAACAATTATAGTTTTTATATTAATAAGAATCAAAAATATTTTTTTAAGACAGATCTTACATTTAGGTAGGATGCGTACCAATGAATCCCAAGGATTCAAGTAATAAACATCAAACTCTTACATGGGGTGTTTTACCTGATGATCTCCGTTTTCATTTGGACAAAAAGAAAGCTCACAACCATACAACAAAGTAAGTTATCAAGCCTACAATGATAGGTATCAATTTAAAAACACATAGAATACTGCTCTAAAATTAAACGAAATTTCAGTTTCAAGAAAAAAGGGATGACAAAGAACAAAGGTAAAGTAAATGGCACATCTGTGATAAAAGTTACAGAAGTGAGGAATGGTACTGTGACACCATCAGTAGTCAACAACACCACACCATTGGTAATCAACAGTACCACACCATCCCCTGCATTATTCATTATTGACATGCACCCAGATTTGGGCGATCCAAAGGAACACTTAGGTAATAATTTATAACCCAAATTGTAATATCTCAACTTAAGGGATAGCGATAGTTTTATTAAAAGTTGTTTTACTTTTTAGGAATTGAAGTAGAAGAAGATGAAAATGAAACTGTTACCGACTTCCGTCAACATTTTGATGGTGAAATGCTGATGGCAGCTGGAATAAATTATACTGAACTTGTTGAATCAGATCTGCGCTGTGGTGGATTTGTAATGGCAACAAATCTGACCTATAATACTTTGAAAGAATTAGCAGCTGATTGTATGCTACAGATTTGTTCTTTCAGGTTGAATGTCCTATACCATTTTTATCCTTTCCAGTAAGACTTATTAGACAAAAAAAAGTATACTAGCACAATCAGGACTCAAACCCATGATCTTATTAATATTCAGTCTTGCTGTGGTACCCTTAAAGAGTTACCTCATTGAGAGTCCCGATCATGCCAGGCTATTTTTTTTCACTTAATAATCATTTGAGATTTATATTACAATGAAAATTGATTATATTCCAGTATTTGTTTTATAAGATAGCCTTAGTTTGGAATTGAGGCTCTGTAAGCGTGAAAGTTTACTGCCTTTTGGTGTTAATCTAAATTAAAAGTTTGTGGATTCAAGCTTGAAATTGTTTTAGAAACTCATTCCAATCTAGAACCACCTACAATCTAGGACTATTTGATCCAAAAACCGGCGACTTTTTTTAATTTTTTTTAACTATTTACTGAAACTGGTGTTTGATAAATTCATGCAAACTATCTGCATACACCCGGGCTGAATTCTGAACTCCCCTAAGGATTTTTTTTGGGGGATGGGTTCAGTTTATTCTAACTACTTGAATGAAAATGAAAATTCGGCTAAAGAAAATGAAATTATTGTTCAAATATAAAGGATAACATTAACTACACTAGCCGGCAACAACCTCTCGGTTCTTTGAATTTTTGAATTTCAATTAAAATCTTTATTTCATCAATGATCTGAATTGTTTTTTTGAATTATAAATATATATTATTTTATATTATATTATTTCTGAATCTTTTATTTTGCTTATAAACAAAATAAAAGATTCAGAAATATCAAATGATTGTCTGTGCATAGGAATTTTCTTGAATACCTATTGAATGATTTTGAAAAAAAAAAATCTGTACTGTCAGCCAAAACTACCACATTTTATGTTTACACCATCATAGTCACTGAAAATTATTCAATCAAATAAAATTTAAATTGTTACTAGTTAAAATGTTTACCAAATAAAATCTATGGAAATTAGCATATATATTATTAAAATGTCATTTCTACTGTTGGCTTTCCAAACATTTTGGGAATATATTTGAATATATTTTTTGCTTCCAGTTTTGATGTGTCCTTCATCATACTGAATAATACTTTGAAAACTCTGAACTTGAATAGCTTTCTTTTGTTATTTTTTAACATACAGATAATTAGTATGATCAGGGGTGTCATTGAATATAACATTTCAATTTCAAATTAACCATTTTTATGAGAGCCTTAGAAGTATATTCATTCAAGCAGATGAAAAATTATTGTCACCAAGCTTTATGGAAGTAAAGCCTCTCCCTTTAGATTTAAAGGTATTAAAAATTAATGTTAAAGGTGATTTACATTTATATTTGTTTAAATGAAAGGAAAAAGAGTTTCAGTATAAATTATTGCAGATATGGCAGTGGATACTGCCACATACTAATACTAATATTGTATTCTTGAAATTAAATTCATAATTTACACAACATTAATTTATAATTTTAACATGTAGTTTAAGTGACTTCTATCAAATAACATTAAGTTTATTTGGATTAAAGTACTATTTTCTTTTTACTTTTATTGTATTTTAGAGAAGGAGGACCTGAAGTTTGTCCACCAGATTACAAACAATCAGAGGAACATGTTTTTTGGACTTATTTTGCGCTTCGTTTCCTTGGTACAACCATGCTTTCTGCGTCGGTAACTGTTATGGACCCTATAGCCCTAACAATGGTTCAGCAGTTTGGAGGAGAATTTGGAAGGGAAAGACTGTTTTCCACTGTTGGAATGGCAATTTTTTCCCCAATAACAGGCATCTTGATTGATTATTCCAGTAGAAAACTTGGTAAATTATGACTTAACACATTTGATTGTTTTGTATATGAGAAGAAGGAAGCCAAGATGGCTTACTTCACAGAAGTGCTAAGTGACATTTTGGGAAACATAAACGTGCTTAGCTCAGAGGACTTGGTTCTCATTGGTGTTAAGTGCAAAATTATTCCTAAAATTATTTTAACAAAACATGTTCTACCTAAAGCTGTCCAAACAATTAGAGTATTTTTAAGTGTATTTCTTCGAAAACCAGTTTTGATGTACTTAGCACTTCAGTGAAGTAAACCATCATTATTATGGACTAGATATGTTTTCCAAAACTAGAGTGACATCTGAAATGCCCATGCCTCAATTTATTCTACCTCTACCCTTTTTAGATATGTAGGGTAGAGGTAATTGGCTTAGTCAGGGGGGGGATAGGTCCTCTAAATTTTTAAAAAGATTTAAAATACAAACATGTAGATTCAGTAAAATATGGCCTGAGTGGCATAAAATAGCATTCATTAACAATAATTTTTACCATTTAAGTGTAGATGTTAATTTATAATTTCGGTTTAAAAAAAAAGGAAATATTTATATTTAATTATTTTAATTTCATTTTCAGGCTATACGGATTATTCCTTTGCATTCTACAGTTACTCCTTCCTCTTAGGAATTTCAGCATTTTCAGTTATGCTAATGCCTATTTGTGTAAAAATTCCTGCCGACAATTTAATGAAAGACATGTTCAAACTGCTCAAAATGCCTCATATTATTATGTTTATATTTTTTCTCTATGTGCTTGGCAATTGCTGGGGATTTATTGAGTCATATCTGTTCCTCTACTTGAAAGAACTGGGAGCTTCAAATTATTTATTAGGTACTGTTCAATTCTGCAGATTCCTGTTATGATAAAATGCAAATAATTATTGATTGTAACATTTTTTTAAGGGATCACTGTAACCATCGGTACACTCAGCAGTATACCATTTCTGTATGGAGCAGAAAAGATCACAAAAAAAATTGGACATGTAAATGTTATTGTCATAGCTTTCTTTTCACATGCTCTCCGCCTTACTGGGTACTCATTTATAGAGTAAGTATTGCTTTTATATTTATGAAAAAATATGGTGAAATCAATTCAGATTTCATTATTTCTCATTAATTGGTAGACACCAAAGTGGATTTCTTCGTAGGGAATTCACAACCAAACATGTTTTAATTTTTTGATTGTTTTTCCATGAGGCTAGAGCATAGAACATTTCACAATTTTATTGATGTCATATGACTCAGTTAATTGTAATGTTATGATATCCTATTTAACATAACTTTTGTTTTTGTGATTTAATAATGCTGAATGATGAATGTAAGGCCATATGGGCCGGAATTAATCAAGGCGATGGGCTTCTATAGCTTCCAATCTAGTATTAGAGAGAGCAACAAGGAATGTCACCATTTCAATCCCCCGAATAATTCTGAATTGGCTCACTCGATTAATAGGATTTGACGATGACTAAGAATTTGTTGACAGAGTGATGAAGGAAGCATTGAAAGCACTAGAGAAGGTATTCTAACTCATGATCAGCATAGTCAAAATTGAATGCAAATGAGAAAACCTCAAGCGAGAAACCAAAGAAACCCATATAATGATTTGGGATCACAGCAATGCCACATGATTTGTATATTTAAGCTCCCAAGTTTGTTACCAGGATTTTATTGGGAAAGAATTTGACAGCTAGAAATTATTGGCAGGCTGATGAATAACCTTCTGATGTACTTTAGCAGTAAAAAACCATCTATGTCTACAGAGTTTTGGATCCTCAAATCCCTAATTAAACTTGTATTGTGTGGTTCAGAAACCTGGATTCTAACAACAAGAACTAACATTAGCAAGGCTTTGAAGGGAAATTCTCAGAGCACCATCTGATAACAAACAATTATTTCTCATTTATTTATTTAAAATTAAAGATTAAGGATAAATAGACCATTAATATTTTGAATTTCTTGAACTAATACCCAAAAGAACACTTTTATTTATATGTGTTCTTAATTATCAATTTTGATTAATCAACTGAAAGGATATACATATTTTAAAGGCCCTATACTTGTTATTTTCCTTTTTCTACATAGAAATAATAAATAAATAATACATTAAATAAAAAAATATTATAGAAGCGCCTGGTGGTGTTTTCCATTTGAAGCAATAGAATCACTTTCTGTGCACTTGATGTGGGTCGCTGCCGCTACTTACTGTGCTGTGATCGCTCCAAAAAGCCTTCTTGCTACAATAATAGGAATTCTGGGAATGGCGCACTTTAGCCTTGGTAATATTCTTCATTGTTAATTTAAAAATTGATACAATACAAGTATAAAATTTATTGACTAGTTTTTTTAACAGTGAATTAATACAAAGACAGTGTATATCTAAAGTTGAGTTCACTTTTATTTCAGGTCGTGGGAGTGGAAGTTTTATAGGTGGACTGTTAATAGGAACAGTGGGCACTCGGCAGGCCTTTAAGATCATGGGACTGGTTGCAGTAGCCGGAGGAGTTTGTTATGGTCTCATGCACTTCTTCTGGCTACATAAGTACACGGAAACTGTAGAAGAAAAAGTTCCTGGTAATTATTTAAAAAATATTCAATATATATTACGTTAATATATCGACTTGTACTGCCACCAACAACTGTTTCTTGACTATGGCATTAGTACTTTATTTTAATTTATTATTAATTTTATGTATTTTTTTTTTGTAAACCTACTATATTAATGATAGGATGCAACATTTAAAAATTATGATCCATCCCTCAAAAAACCTTGTATGTTTTAAACATTTAAAAAATGAATAAAAAAAAAATTTTGTTAAATAAACCAACATAAGGAAAATATGAGGGAAAAAGAGCATGAAAGATTCCTGGGAAATATTATATTAAGGAAAAAAGAAGGTAAATAAAAAATAAAAAGGATAGTAATGATGACTTTGGAATTGTTTGATTTGAGAGAGATAAGGAACTAGTAAAGTCTTGATTTAAAGATTGGGAGAATTGGCTACAACTATCGATAAGAAAGAATGTTCAAAGGAGGCAGACTTGTGGGGTAGAAAATTTGTAGGAAGGTCGGATGGTCGGGATTTAGTATTGCAAGATTTGATAGCTGATTTGAATTGGAGGAGCTTGTAAAAGTAAATAAGCTTTTTAGTCATGATAATAACAATATATTTATTATCCTGGGACTATGTTCCTTAAGGACATACATTTATTTAACCAAAGTGAGCTCTTTGGCAGTACCAGTTCCTGCTAAGGTTTACAATATGCTGACAAATAAAATAATTAAAAAAAAAGGGAATAAGGAAAGATAAAATAAAAAATTAATACGTACAAATAAAAGACACATATTCCTCAAGAATAAAAATTATAAAATAAAATTAATTTAAACAAAAAGAAGAATAAAACTTAAAATAAGAACTTACACAAAACACAAAAATAAAATTTCTACTCTTATATATACACACAAATTAACAATTGTGTAATTCACCCATAAATGTACCCCAAGATTTTCACATTAAAAAATAAAAATACCCTAAGTAGATATGTACTACTGCAAAATAGTAACCTACATAAATAAATGTTATAAAAATCAACACTTTTTCAATAGTTATATGGAACTACTCATTTGTTGGTGATAACAAAGGACTAAATAATCTTAATTTGAACCCATTAACGAAGGAGCATGGTAAATGAAGGGGGAAGGGAGTTCCAGAAGGATATTGCGATTATGATGGCTTTGTTTCCAAGGTTACACTTAGTTCATTGTACACAAGGGAACATTGGAGGGAGTTTCTTTAGTTGGACCAAGGAGGCAAAGATTTTTTTTTTTGATGGATGTAGTGGTTATCCCAAGGGAATGAGTTAATGAAAAGTCCAAGATCCTCAATTGTAGATTAATTAGGAACTTTAACTGAATTAATTTTGTAGTTTGCTGTCTTGAAGGTTTGATGGTACTGAAGAGAAGGGATCCAAGGAAGCATTGATGACTGCCAGAACAGTACAGCTATCCCATTTTGGGATAGTGCTGCAAAATACAACCATTTCTGAGGATTCTGAGTATAAATCTTAGGAATCAAGTCATCAGGTGCTTTAACTAAAGTTCGAGATACTCAGAGAAGCCACCTTTCAACCATAGTCAAAATGGTAGAAGACACAAGAGGAAACCAGGAGTTGGTCAGTTTGTAATAGGAGATCACAGGCAAACTTGAGCAGTTTGAAGGCGGGAATGGATTGGCGGGTAATTTGAGAAATTGGGCCTTTCCAGGATAGAGTTTGGTCCAGGACCAAACCTTAAAAAAATTAAAATTTTAGTGTAGTTTAAGGGATAAATTTTTAAATGAATTGATTCTTTTTTACTATTGCTATAGCATGCAATTTCAAGTGACAAGTTCAAATTACAATGTGTCTAAGTTTGAAGTCTAGATAGGTTGGTATAATGGCTACTTTACATTGAAACTGCAAATACACAGATTTTATTGACTTTGTTTTCCTTAGAACCAGAAGCAGAGAAATTAAATGCTGAAGATACTGAGAAAAATGAAAGGGACACTATGTCTGAGAGTATGGAAAGATTGTCTCTTATGATAAAATTTAACCACAGAGGATCGCTAACATCGCTTTCAGGTTAGTAATTTGCAAGTTACTATAGTGTTTAGTTGGTTAGATATCCTCCCTGCTCTGCAATTAAATTAGATCAGAGTTCAGTTAAGTTATTCAAGTTATAGAAATATTCTTAAGTTTATTCAAATGAGGCTTCAGTCCTAGAAGTAATGAGGCCTGATATAGATCCTCCTCCACTGATCTCTTTTATTCACAATTTATACCCTAGATGCTATTTCCATATATTTTACTTCATGAACGGTTAAAAATGCATTTTCATATTTTTTCAACAAGATGAAAAATCATTTATTGGATATGTTATTATGTTATTTGCATTGTGCATATTTTTGTTAATGTGATTCATTTTTTGTATTATAAATGAAAAATCAATCTAACATGATTTTTAGGCCGACGAAATAGCACAGCAAACGAAGAAGAGAGTATTAACTTGAAAAATCTTACAAAAAATTCAATTCATATAACTATTGATAGCGATAATAGGTACTGTAATAGAGATATGCTAAATAACATCATTCAGTCAGTACTTGAATCAAGCAACTCTTTGGGCAATGCTTTCAGCTCAAAGTCGAGAAATACCATTAACATTTTCACTTATAGTAAGTAACTTTCAAACCTGAGCATGTGCATGGATCCAACGCATGAAAAACATCTTTGCATGGTCTTTTTATCTTTAATATTACTTTGGCGAGCAATAAAAGAACAAGTAAAACATTAGTTACATATATTACATATTATATATATCTTTCAATTAGCTACTCATTTTGCCCCTCCTAAATGAGAGAAGCCTTTTACTTTGTACTTAAAAATGTCTAAGGGAAGCCAGGAATTGAACCAGAATCTTCATAGTTTGCAGTTAAGGCAAAACTTTCTGTTTATATTTCACATTGAATCAGCTCATTTTCATATTATATTATAATAGTTTTTGTAATGAAATTGTGATGATAACAGTATTATATTAGAGCTTATTGTGGTTTGACAGGTTGATGTTATATGGAATGTCTACTTTCTAAAACCATCTGTCTTTTGCGTCATAAGACTAAAAATAATTTAGTATTTATTCATAAATTAGAGATTACATTTAAGTGAAAATTAAACTTCTAGTTTTTTAATATATTCATTGTCTTAAAGGATGTGGTTCAGTGGGTCTAGTTTTATTTCAATTTATACTCAATTCATTGTCTACTTTCATTACATAGTAATAGTAAATACCCCTGAGGGTCACATTATGAAATTCTTTTTTTAGTTTTAGAAGTTTGGAATGTCTGCTGTCATTAGTTTGGTTTATTGTTTTTGAGGTATAATCTATAGGAACTTAAATATTCAGCTCTCTTTCAATAACGGTTTTAACATGATTTTGGTTGTGGTAAGCAAAACGTTCATGATAAAGCTGTAATTTGTTATGCTTATTAGAAACTGAATTAACAGGACATTCCTTAATAGTATTTAATTTAAATAATCCTCTATAACGTCACCTATGTCCTGTGAGAATGACTACTATTAACTTACATTTTTCTGAAGTAGAAATAAATTTGCTGTTTGTATTTTTCTCTTGAGTAGACAAAACAGAAAATAGTATTTTATGCACTTTAGGATGACATAAATTATACAAAGTCAGAGATAAAGCTTTATTATTTATAAGTGCCTGAATAAGTGGAGGTAAGGTGCACTTCTGTGTCTTGAACCTATTAGTGTAAATACAACAGCAATAACTCACTGAATACCAATACCACCTAAACCAATAGCAGGGACACTATCATCATTAGCTGTTGTCAGTTTATGAGGTTCTTAAAAAAACTGACATTTTATATTTGAATAAAGATTTATTATTACACACATGGTTTGTTGCCCCATTGTCTACATACCACTGATTATATTAAAAATAAAAAATTACTGCCGGATTATGGAATGGTATCATTATAAAACAGCTTTATTGTCTTTCCACAACTGAGAATTTCTTCTTTATTGAAATCTATTAAAATATATGTTTTTCTTCACTAAACCCACTTTTAAATTTAATTTTCAATAATAATATTTTAAATCAGCACAATTAAGCCTCTCAATCATTTCGCAAGCCTCCTCTATCACTCACCAATTCATTATAATTACAGTCATAGCTCGAGAGGCTTCCATAATAGAAAGATTACTGCCGTATTGTGACATGGCATAATGATAAAGCTGTTTTATGAGTTTTGAAGTTTATGAGCTATGTGTTGTTTTATCTTTTTATTTTGGAAGACTGTCGAGCTATAGTCAGAATTATAATGAATTGGCGAGTGATAGATAAGGAGATTCGCGAAATGATTGAAAGACTAATTGATATGATTTAAGGTATTATTATCAAAAATTCTAAATTTAAAGGCAGGGTTAGCGAAAGAAAACATATATTTTAATAGAATTTAATAAACAAGAAATTATCAGTTATGGAAATATAATAAAGCTGTTTTATAATATTATATTGTTCTAATCTTTTGTTGGTTTAGGAGACCGGCCAGCTTTCTTTTTCTTTACGCAATATTTAATAATATGAACTTACTTTTGACAGGAATGGTAAATGAATTTTGGTCTACCCTTTTTTAATTTAGTAACAACTAATGCTTTTTGCTCACTAGCTAGTTAATTATTATTGATACATTTTAATGCTCACTCATAAGAACACAATGGAGTAGTGAAGTTTTCAACAGTTCTCTCAGGCTTACCCATTAATCACCAACTAGATTAAAAAGAGATATAGTTAGAAGGTAGTGTGTCCATAATTCTACATATTAAAAGTATCTCAGGTAGGGGCTTAACTTGATCTTCCTCAGCCGTCTCCAGATTTAAATTGTTCCATATACACTGCCCCACAAAAAAAAAAAGGTGCACTAGGAAAAATTTGTTACAAAAGTTATTAAAGAATAAGCGCGGAATAAAAAGTTCATTCTTTAATCAAAGGAATATTCAAAAATAATTTTTAAAGTGATTTGTTTTTTTTAATAATTTTGTTTACCTTATTTAATCCTTTATGTTATTGGGTAAACAAAGACTAAAACTTTTATAATCATTCGCTATCCTTATTTCTAGTGTAACTGCTCCCCAAAAATTTAGCTATTTTGAAGATCAAGGAAGTAGCCCGTGTGGATGCTTTAGTGGAAGACGGTCGAAGCCAAGTATGCAGCCCGTGCATTGCCAGAGAGAAATTACTCGTTATCATGAGACATGTTTGTGCCAACGCAGACCCGGTTCAGGTCAGCCACAAGTCCAAAGGATGACCGGTTTATTGTCCTACACACGCTTCGGTTTCAACTGCTACTGAGACTGCTCAACTTATTCGTACAACTCGGGGAGTAGCAATACGTGTTGAAATTGTTAGAAGCATGCTGAAGCGAATTTAAATCCTCGGAGACATCAAAGAACATTGTTGAACAGAGAACATTGTAGAGCTTGTTTGCAATTTTCTCGGGAAAACCTTTTGTCGACTGTAAACGAATGGAGCAACGTGCTGTTTTAGATGAGGCAAACTTCTCTCTTTAAACACCAGATGGATGTGTGTGAGTTTACCGAAGGCCTGACAGAATCATTGAGGTATAAACTTTGCCATGTGTGGTCGCGCATTATTCTGCAGGGAAATGAAAATTTCGCCAATAAATGGTGCTAAAGGGATCACTTACTCCTGGATAATTTCCCTTACATACAAATCGACATTAAAAGAATGGCTGCGGAACAGGTGGAGCACTGTCAAAGAAATTCCACCCAACGCCTAACTCTCTCATTGACATCACACTCGTCGCTACGCTAGCACCATTTATATGCAGAATAATGCGCGACCACACACGACAAAGTTTATACCTCATTGATTTGGGAATAAGAACTTTGAGATGGCCAACCCGTAGCCCGGATTTAAATCCTACAGAGCACATATTAGATGAGTTTGGCTGACGTGTAGGACGGCAGCTCACCCCTCCCCCTGTAACTAACACCAGTTAAGAACTTCTTTAGTAGGACGTGGGAGGATAAGAATCAAGAGGATGCAGATATGAAGCATCCTGTGATTCAAGTCAGACGAAGAATTACGTGATTTTTTTTTTTTTATTAATGAGAAGAATTTTTCATTTTTTGAATATTTATTGCAGTTCCCTTTGTACGTTGGCTTTTCCTTCTTTGTTGCTAAAAGTTGCCGATGTTCACTTTTAGACCCATTTTTTCAAAATAGATCCATGTTATCTTCGATACAAAAATACGTCCCGAATGATAACAATTCTTATCAGTATTCAGCTGCTGCGCCTATAATCTTTTGAGGTATGATTGTGCTCTTGATGAATAAAATCAATCAAGACTACTAATCAGGAGAAGGGACATTAAAATAGATCATATCGATGGTTAAATACAATTCATTTTATTATTACAACTTTCATCATATGAATATCTGATTTTTATTTATTACTTACTTTATTGTAACCTTACTTACGGAACCATTATGTTTTATATTCGAGCCTATCACTTATCGTTTTTTGTTACTTTATTTAGACCGAGGAGCTGGAAGTAGAAGGAATAGCTCAAATGAACTTGGTAAAAGCTTACTCAAATCAGCACTTGAAGGCCATTACAAAAATTCAAATTCTCAATTGAATTTTAGAACTTCAACACCACAGCTTTCCAAACCTTCTAAGGTAAGCGTTTTGCAATTGGATTCAGTATCCCAGTTGTTCTGAATATTCTATATGTAATTGTTGCTGCTAGTTGAAAAAATAATACTTAAAGTACCTATGAATATTACGATTTTATTCGTGGCTTGGATATTAGTTCTATAAGTTTGCAATTATTTTATTATGATAAAGTGAAGAAAGTGTGTTGGTATAGCAAATGCATTTTATTGCGTAAAAAAAGGTATGCATGGCCTAGGAGAATATCTTAATTTTCAAGGTTTATTTCCGTCAGCGTGACTCTCTGGTCACATTATCTGTCATCTTGGCTGGCCTGTCCCGCATACGGAGCCCTGTGCCCATGGAGCCACATCTGGTAAGAGGAAAGTTTAGACATGTGCATTGGTGAGATCGACTAGCCGAACAATAAATGCACACGATGTGGCTGTTAAGTTGTTGTAGTACGACTCCTTGGTCCTTGGGAATTATCCCACAGTGCAAATGTTGGGTAAACAGGTAGTAGACAGTTGCCTGCCTGCTCACACACTTCCTGTTCCAAAAACATACTTACCCACTACACTCCATACTCGGGCGTTTCTACTATGGAGCATAGGGGCAGCCGTTCGAACTGAAACTATTCGAACTGCTATACAAGCCTAAAGCACTAACCTCTAGTCAACGTGGTACATAACTTGGCAGTGACAGTAATCAAATCAAAGTAAGAGTTTATTAATTGTTATTTTTTTGTCTTTATTCATTAATTCACAACAGTAAGACGGAATCACAACTAGCGAATGTGAATTCATGACATCTTTGAAGTTATAAGATATCTATATGCTTTCTTATAATTCTTCTTGGGGGTTATAAAATAGTTGAAACTATAATAAATAAAAATTCCGGAGGTTGGGTGACTGAACCGTATAGGCAAAATTCTTGAGAGCTTAGGGTGAGCCCTGGGACCTCAAGGGCTCAACCCCAACTGTGAAAGTTCCCGATCCAAAAACAATTCCTAGGCTGCTCGTTTTCCCCAATTCCCTCGGGAGAGGTTTTCCTGCATTTGTTTAACATTTTCCCGTATTGGCCAGGATCCCCTTTGCTAATTCTATTCTCTTCCAGCATGTTTTTTTTTTCATTTCCTGCAACAGCTATGTTTTTTTTTTAATCAGAATGATTATTGGGCTATTGATTGTAGAGACAATCAATTAATACAATCGTTAATATCATTACTTAACGGTTACAAACTTATTAAATATTACTTTATTATAAGTGCAGAAACCATCGGATTTTCGATGTTTCCTAAATGCCCTCACAAAATGCTGGAGAAAAATTTTTTTTTTGAACAATACAATATACGTGTTTTTTTCAATTTATTTTATTTCATGTTAATTCTTTTTTTTTCAAATTGATTTATTCACAACTGTACACATAAAATTAATGATACAACCAGTGAATGAGATAGTGGGTGAATAAGAGGGATTATGTTGATGGTAGTTTGTATCAACAACTCCCAGTTTCACCGGAGTCTTCGCGGCGTGTCAAGATGTCTTAAGTTACTAGTCCAAGTATGTAAAGATTCGGGTGCCAGTATAGTTTATGATGGAATCGACTTGTGGCATTCTTAAATCTGTGTGAAGGTTCGTATTTCTGACATACTGAGCTGCACTGCATGATATGACAAAGTAGTTTTGATAGAAATCTTTCTGTTGTCTCTAGGTTTGATTTTTTGAGTGTCCCATCATTCAGTAATCCACCTGTCCAATTTGGTCTTACTTGGTTAGAGTGTTTCCCGTTTTTGTGTTACAGGTAGCCGTGATCGTATGTATAAGCAAGGTTTAGAAATTTTAGCCTTTGGTTCAAAGTTTTCATGTTATATAAAATGTTTTTTATACAACTGCCAGGCATCATAGTGCCTCTAAACTAACACTGCAACTAAAGTTAACATTCTAAACATGAAAATTACAATAATAACTAATTTACATGTATGAAAAGTACCACCAAATTAATCTCGCTTTACTTACAATCGTGAAGAATCCTTTGAATCGTAGGATTTTTCAATATTATAAATGTAATATTATATAGGTGTGTTGTTATCATGTTGTCTGGAGTACACTTAGTTGAATTAGTTACAATTCTAATAAATTTATTCAGTATTCCCTGCAGTTTATGAAAGTGGCTATTATTCAGGGCATACTCGAGATTGACCACGTTAAGGCTAATAGTGGACTGACAAGCGTTTTATAAACTATTGTTTTATATTTTACCGGCATTTTGCTGCAATGTAACATCACCATTGCCTTTTGTGCCTACATAATTTTTGTATAGTGTGTATGTTAAGCCCATATAACAATTTCAGCTTAAGTACTTAATTGTCTGGGACTATATAAGTTCTGTATCTATGGGATCGATTTGAGCGTACGTCTAGTGAATGATATTGCTAACAACGCTTTTTTATCATGCAGTATTCTCCAATGACCATATATATGAACATCTCCATTGAAAATGCATTCAAAATATTTGTTGTGATACAATCTGCCTTTTTGTAAATGTATAAACAAAAATAAATTTGACTTAAGCTTACGAGGTCGTGTATTTGAATCTTTAAGTTACCTGTTGTGCAGGAATCAATCTTAACCTTACTGTAGTGGAGAAGCGGCGCTCCAGTTATACCCTACCTTCACATCAGCTAAGTCATGCAGAATTGATGAACTTCGCTGGACA
Organism: Acanthosoma haemorrhoidale; assembly: GCA_930367205.1. Taxonomy (NCBI): domain Eukaryota; kingdom Metazoa; phylum Arthropoda; class Insecta; order Hemiptera; family Acanthosomatidae; genus Acanthosoma; species Acanthosoma haemorrhoidale. Next base: position 82,339,355 of record OV884014.1, on the reverse strand, counting down.
TTTCCAGGCGTTGTCCTCTGTATATGATTATCAAATCTAATATTTTCAAATAGAGATCAAGTTGACTTATTTTAGGAACAAACAATGGCGAAGCTGGATATATTTGTTTGTATAAGGTGAATAGATCCCACGCAAATTTCTTTAAACAAATAATAATGTGAAGTAAGCTCGGGCTCATTCGATGCTTGTGAGCACACGTTGTTTTTTTCTGATTCAAGTACTTTTTGACTTTGGAGCACATATCTAGTTGAATTTTTGTGACATAAATTCCCGTTCAGGAAATCGAATAAAGAAATTATAAGATGACAGTTGCAATAATTAATATATGATAGATTCGCCTGAGGATCTATAATTATATATAATTATCTGTAAATTTAAAGGGGCTTTGAAAGGAAAAAAAAAAAAATTAATATATGAAACACATCCAAGGAACTTAATGGTTTTTTTTTCGAAATAAAAACATTTCAACTTATTTATGAAAGTAATTGTGTATTGACATGACACACCCAAATAAAATTGCCTTTGGAGGGCTAGGAATCGAACCCGAGTCTCCGTGATTGTTAGTTTAGGACTACCGCATAGGAATGGTTGAATCATCAGATCTGCATCCTTATGTCATGTATTGAAAATATTTATTACGTAAATGAAATGCTTTCTAAAAGAATATGAACAATCTCCACCTTTGGAAAAAATAATGTGTCCACTGAAGCCTATTAAGGGCCAGAGTTTCAACATGACTAAATATGATACTTTTTTTTTTGTATAACGATTATTTGTAAAAAATAGACATTTGTACTCAGAACCCTTTTATGTTACGTACGTGGTTTTTACAGCTTAGCTTGTTCATAATATTCTTTTATTATTTCGAAAAAAAAAATACAATCTTACCTTGGTAATTTTAATAAATGATTTCATTCATGACATATAGACAATGTTGCGTTCGCTCCCTCTCATTCACACTGAATTTACAACATACACACATGCAATATATATATATATGTGTTGGAGACAGTCCAGACATGAGACGAGAATAATGGGGGATTACGAATTAGTTACAGTACAATTTGAGACTATTTTGGCTTCAATCTAGAATATAAAATTTGAAAAACTCTTCTCAGTAAATATGAATGTTAACCGCTTGCTTGATAAACTTCATTTTCAGACCTGAATGGAAAAAGGGTTATAAGAGCTAATTAAAAAAAAAAAAAATTAAATATCGTCTTATATTTATTTAGGTGTCTGACTCGTCAAATTTATTATCAGTTATGTTTTTATTTTCTGTATTTTTTGAAAGGCTATAGTTTTGACTAAATTCACGATTTTTTCTAGAGTTAAAATATATCGCATTCAACTTGACAAAAAGTAATTTTATTTTTCTCAATACGCCTTATATCAGTCACCTTTTTTTATTTTTCTGTTCATACCACAAGATCTGTCATGAGACATTCTCATGGACCTCGTACACTCGTAGGTTTACGGAACTGTAGGCACCAGTAGTGCGCGTATCCCAGTGCAATTGGGTTTACCGCACCGGTCAACGCACCATAAAATTATTTTAGCTTTTTTATGTTTCCTTAAACCTATAACTATAGGTGTGGCCGCAGTTAAACAATTTACACATTCACTGCTCTTACTACTAATTACAAAGGATTTACTCTCAAATTTAGTACGATCACCATATTCCTAATGGTATCTTCGAAAAGCTACCTAACTCTTTATCTTAAAACTATTTACGAATGTTAATTTATCCTCTTATCCTGTTTATTTAACTATTTATTTCCTTTATCCCTCTGAATCAGTGACCATATAAAAGTTCATAAGAATAAAAGCGAATTCGGGATATAGCAGCGAATATGTTTTTCTTATAATAAAAAAATGCGAAAGTGGGAGCTAAAGCTGAGCCGACATCTAAGGTCTGTCCCATCCAGGAGGATATTTGGATTTGCTTTTTTCCTTTTAGCTTATGCACCAATGGTCCGTGGAAAAGCGTATTAGTGCCCCTGCGCTTTAGTCAAGCTTTGAATATCATAGTTTATCGTAACCTACAATTTTAATTTAATTCAATACTAGACTAAAACTTGGCTGGTATCGAATGGGGCACATTTTCTGGCTAGGTTTACACGCATGCTGAGTACTCAAAATATTTTTAAGATTTGATTTTTTCCTCATGGCTCAGGACACGTTATGGAGAGGAATTTAATGCTGTTCTATCGTTTTTCAGTTGTTTTTTTTTTTTTAATTTTATCAATATGTCAACTGTTCTCTTTTATTTCGCATTATGAAAAGGCGATTTTCAGTAAGTACTTAATATAGTTTAACATATTAACTTAATTATTGTTTTATTGGTATACTTCGTTTTTGGCTAATAATTATCAAAATACTTGGTTCACATAACACAACTAAAATTAAATTTAACAACCCACAAGCTTACTAAAATTGATGTAGAACAAGTGACAAAAAAAAGTATGCTGGTTTCAAAATCATTTAAATAAAATTATATAAATGCCATTATAAACTGGATAGGAGAAACAGGGAGGAGACTAACAACTACTAAAGTAATAGCTTTACAATATTGAATTTTTATTTGATTAATAAAAGGACAATTAATCATAATTTAAGTGATAAAAATATTTTTCAAACATGAAAGCTTTTCCACAACTATTAAAATTTAACTCATTGTGCAACGTTCATCAGTTAATTCGTATAAGAGTATTACGAAACTGAAACAATCGATTATTGGTCTATAGAATATATAAATGGAAATAATTGGAATGATCTCTATTCATATGTTACAATTAGTGAAGGAAAATACAGCCAGTCTCATAGTTCACAATTAAATTATTAATGTCTCACGCAAATTATTATAATGTAATTTTTCATTTATCAAGTAGGTTTGAGGTCTTATTAAGTTTAATTTTGAAGGTATTTTTCATTCTTTTTTTTTTCCTCAGCTACATAAATAAACGTGAATTCAGGAATTGTAATTTATTCAATCAACTGGGAACCCAAATTGAAAGGTAAACCCACGGTACAAAGCTTTGGGTTTTTTAATTTTTTTTTTTACGACATTCGCCCATCCGCCTTCAGTCAGCTCTTTTGGTTTTTTTAAGGGCTGGTGGTGAGTTGCGGCTTTTAGTTGGACCACTCTACGCAGGGGCTGGTTAGGTACCTATTTCCACTCTTTTCTAACACCTGGAGTACTGAGGGTGGGCCTCGTAACAAGCAGTTTTTTTTTTTTGTATCAAAGAATTTTTTTTTACCTACTGATAAAAAACAATGTTAAATTCACCGAGATGCATTAAACTTCTTTAAAAAAATTTCAATAAAAATCATTTGTATCCTCCATCTAATAAATAAACAAGCAATACTGTTGTGTTAGAATCAGCGTGTTAAACGGAAAATAGAAATGTAGTTTTTTATTGGATCTTTTTAAAAGGTTTTATATGTTTTGAAGAACTCGGTATCAAATAATTATGAAGAGTGGAACAATGATTTTGAATGATAATACTATTCTTAGTGTCGAAGCTGCCTGCTTAGGCAAAATGTCGACTTGTGATGTAAAAATAAATAAACGATTTTTCGAGAGACTGAAGCATTTTTTTAAAAAAACACATTGTACATTTTAAAATGGAGTTGCCCCTTTTTGGAGTGTTTGTCCTTTAGAATATTATTGCAATTAACATTGTTAATACGTAAGTCATGTGTTGCAGGTCACTGAGCCTCTGACACCACAGCAACCCAGGAGGATGCCTTCGCAGCTTGCTGCCGTCCAGACAGACGAAAATAAGGCTAGGAGGTAACTTTTGTTTTATTTAAAACAATTATTTAAATAAAAAAATATTAACGTCCCTTATGAGAATGTCCTTCTCCCGCCTTATAATTATATAACCTTTGACCTGATATAAGTACGTGACTGTGGGAGTCCTGGCGATGCCCAGTATCTCCAATCATGTCCGGTGACGTGTCTGATGGTGGAGTGTGGGGAACTTCCCAAGAATCCGCTTCCTCTTTCACATGCGAGGGAGGTGACAACTGTGTGCTAATACTATACGGATTAGGATAATGGGATGTTGAGATCGGCGAGAAGGGTGCGGCTATGGGTATAGAGGGGAGCATTAACTATCTTGCTGAAGATTCTGGATTGTAGGGCCTGGATGCGTAGTTAGTTGTACATAAAAAATCTTAATTGTGGTTTTATAAGTATTATTATTCTCTCCAACGCCCTAGCTGCGGCGTAAGACTCTCTCTACCCTCCTTCATAGAGTCAACCCAAGTTGAATGTAGTCTTCTTCCCGCAGTTCACCTCTCGGACATCATTGCCTCCGTACACTCTACTGACCTGGCCGTTTCATGCTACTTCATGGCTTGATAGCTGTGTTTCTCACTCTGTATTTTCTTATCTTACTCTCAACCCTCCTTAGGAACCAATACATCTATATTTAGGTACGGTATTCGGCATATAAATTACAGTAAAAATTTCACTATCCAAAATTTCATTTGTTCATGTATATTTTATTAACTTCTTAACCTCCCTCCTAGTGTGGGGAGTCTTTTTTAGATCTAATAGGACGGCTAGCCAAGCCACGTGATGTTCACCTAGTTAAACGATTACTGTGATATTAGAGTTTGGTATTCAGATGTCAGAAGTTTCTAATCCTCACCTCCTTCTTTACTTAGCATATTTTCCACCCCATGATTACTGCTGGTAGAAGGTGTAATGCAACATTGAGATAAGTCTAGTCACTTTACAATACCTAGCTGTTCTATAACTGCATCGTTTAATTTTATATTGCAAATTTTGAAATAGCGGTATGTTTGCTTGGTAGTTTTAATGTATATTTATCCAATAGATAACAGGCAGTATAATTTGTAAATAACTACTTACAACTACTTTTTTTTTTAGAACAAAAATAAATCAATTTTACCACCCGATTCGAAAGTAGATTTATTCCGATTGAAGTCCAGGAGAGTGTAGGGGATATGAGAGTGGCTTAAAAGTGAGTGGGTTCTTGAAGGAATGCCCGGACGCCCTAAAACTATTTCTTACAGAACTGATTTCGACTCGGCGTGGAAGCTTCGACTAGTGAAAGCTCTTTGACAGTTGAAAAACAACAACTGGAAAGCCTGGATTGCTGTAGAAAAAATACGGGGGGGGGGGGAAATCAAAGAAGTTGTATAAAGAAGGCTTTGCTAATGCTCTTTCAACTCTTTGTAAAGTGCTACTTTATCAGTAATTGGCTGAAACAAAATACAGCTTTGACGATAATTCTGTATACTTTAAATTTAGTTTATTAATATGAAAACAATAAGAACAGATAATCAACTCTCATTAGCGAAATACTAAGAAAAAACACCAACTAAGAAAATGTTTAGTACTAAAAAAGTATTTGATTTGAACGATTTGATATGGCTTTTTAGTTATTTATTGCGTTTTGGACAACTTAATTATTATATCGCTGTTGTCACAAAACCAGCGTACATTTTTTTATTTACATGTGAGTACATATTTACAGTACAGCATTCACACACTCATTCATATATAAACAAATACACACAGCCCAGAGACCATGCGACCCCCAATGATGGTTTCCTCCCTCGCATGCAAAAGTTGAAACGGTGATTCGGGAGATACCCCATGATCCTCCATCAGCCGTGTCTCCGGATCCGGGCCAGTGGAGGCTGACCAACCACAGGCACTCCGGGCATGATTGGAAAACTGACCAACGCCAGAACTCCCACTGTCATGAATTTACAACAGGTCACGAGGCCACTGCCGTATTAATCTTTGAGAAGGGTCAAAGAAGGTCGATGAGGATGATTGGATAAGTTATGGCAATGTTTCCTGAACTTTTAAGGGATTAGATAATGGGTCATATGAAGATTGAATGTACAACCAAATGGGATGAATGAGGTCAATGATCACAGTGAGTTATTGTTGAAACTGGCCATACTTTAATTTGATTTCATAAAAATAATATATATATATGACTACAAATTTTTAATTTTGATACAAGCGACCCAAATGTCGAATAGTCCTAAAATAAAATAGATCATTTCGATGCTTGGTTTTAGTAAATAGCAAATTAATAGTTTCACTATGCTCACTTGCATTTTGATTATTTTTAATTTTGGCAGTCTAAAAATCGTTATGATTATATTGAAATCTAACATTGGCGTTCTTAAGAGGATATTTAAGATCTTTTTATTGGGTGTATCAACCTTAACATTCGTATTGCAATAAATGATGGTTTGGCATTGTGTAAATATTATATAATTTATTTTTACATTGTTATTCATTGCATATGTACAATAGTGTCTGCAGTGAGTAGTTGGGAACGATAGGCTGCTGGCTACAGAAAATCTTTCCTTTCCTGAACTTTTTCTTTTGTGGCGGTTCACTCAGCCTCGCAAGGAGTAATGAGTTGCTACTCGACTCTTGCTTATAATACGGAAATAAATCTAAGTCTATTTATTGCTCAACTTGCACATGCGGTAGGCCTTATATACCGAACTCTTGCAAATTACTTTTATCTATTTACAATTATGAATATTTCAGGGATTTATGTATAACATAACGACACTGGTAGTCAAAAGTTCTTTCAGATAACGTTCGTATTTTGGAAGCAGTTGAGGTTTAGGACCGGAATTCAAGATTACACGACGTATATTTTTTTGGGGGGTTGGGTTGTTTTCACCCTTTATCAAAAGAAGTATCAGCCCTTTGTTGACCGTTTTCGCGAGTTAAATTTTTCCCCTCTGTCCAATGTTGACGATCCCATCTGGGACTGTGGCTTTGATGTCAAGGCTTTCCGCTATATTCCCCCAGATATATTCCCGGTTCACAAATATCCTCTGTCCCTTGAAAAACGAGACCGCGTGATCTTTTTTAGACTTTTTGTTAGAATTGTTAGAACTGGCGTACTCCCACACAGTCCACAAAGTCCAAAATAGAACAGAGCCAGGTGAAAGGTCGAAGACAGCTAGTCCTAGTTACTCCGGAGGCAGCTTCAAGTTGTCTCGTTAGTTCACCCTGTCGGATTCTAACAACCCCTGTCATTCGGAAGAACATTGGGCCACTCCCAATTCCAACTTCTTTGCCAAATAAAACATTTATTATTCAAACTCTGGTCAGGAGTTTCCGTATAAGATTGAGTACTATTTTCAGGTTTCATGGAAAGACAAATTACGACTTCACTATCACAGACCAGTTTGCTATAAGCGGACTTATGCATAGTAGTAAACTGAATAATTTTATATTTTACAAGAGCATAATAATTTATATGGATGTTTATTTTTCTTGAACATCTTTGTTAGATTAATATTCTTTTTGTTGAATAAACTGTAGTGCCTCTTCTTTAGTTTTAGTATTTTGAATAATGGCAGATGCAATGTTATCCTCGAAGCTCAAGAACTTACAAATCTTAAGTAATCATACTCATCCATCTTTTTCACGACCGTGACTACTGGTGAGACACAATTGATTTTATTTTATGATTTTCGGATTATGAACCATTCAAATGGTTGCAAAAAGATTAGATAACTGCAAAAAAGCTGCATCATTACAGCCCATGGAACAACAATAGTTCGTTAATTGATGAGGATTTGCGGCTATTTACTTAGAAATAGACAATAGGTAACTTTGTCAGTCCTCGTTTAAGAGGTGGGTAACTGTTTCAAGAGCACGCCCGTTCCAGGAATTCCTAAGTCCTGATAGGTTCTTCAAACCTTAGAGTTTTCCTCCCTCGCATGCAAAAGTTAAAACGGTGATTCGGGAGATACCCCATGATCCTCCATCAGCCGTTTCTCCGGATCCGGGCCAGTGGAGGCTGACCAACCACAGACACTCCGGGCAAAGAACCAGTTATTCATAAATGATACCGCACTTAACTCCGAACAGAGACTTCCGTAATGTTTCTTGTAGGCCGCATAATCTTCCACAATATCTCTTGTAAGCCGCATAATCTTCCACAATATCTCTTGTAAGCCGCATAATCTTTCACAATATCTCTTGTTGGCAGCATAATCTTCCACAATATCTCTTGTAAGCCGCATAATCTTTCACAATATCTCTTGTTGGCAGCATAATCTTCCACAGTATCTCTTGTAGGCCGCATAATCTTCCACAATATCTCTTGTAGGCAGCATAATCTTCCACAATATCTCTTGTAGGCAGCATAATCTTCCACAATATCTCTTGTAGGCAGCATAATCTTTCACAGTATCTCTTGTAGGCCGCACAATCTTCCACAATATCTCTTGTAGGCAGCATAATCTTCCACAATATCTCTTGTAGGCAGCATAATCTTCCACAGTATCTCTTGTAGGCCGCATAATCTTCCACAATATCTCTTGTAGGCAGCATAATCTTCCACAATATCTCTTGTAGGCAGCATAATCTTCCACAATATCTTTTGTAGGCCGCATGGACTTCTCTAATGTATCTCGCAGTGTCTTTCCCTCTTTCATTCCAGTTCTGTGTGTAAACAGCGTAACCAGTACGATAGTCTCCTATGTCAGATATCCACCGACTCTTGCAGTTCGTCGTATTCCAACAATATACATGGGCAAGTTAAATAGTCTAGTTGAGGAGATTCTTTTAAAAAACTTTATTATGAATAACAATCAAAACACTGGTGTATATATACAAATATTAATCAGCTACAGCGTTGGAACATACTTTAGTGAATACTTAGGCATAAGTGAGCTTGTCTTGGCCCTAAGCAGGTAGGAAAAGGGTTAGGATTTTAGGAGAGGAAATTCCAAGGGAGGGAAAAACAAGGAGACCACAAGTCTCAACTGAGGTACACGTTTCTACTAAAAATGTAAGATATAATGCGCATTATATAACTCCTCCATTCTTTAAGATTCTTGTTCCATCAAGAATTAGGCGCACAGGGAGCGTTAAAGTGGAGCTTGAGTGTGGTAGAATCTGCTGGTGGACAATATTTGTGTGGATGCTAAGGCAGGGTTATAGGTGATAGTGGGAGGTGGAATACAGGTGTCTTTAAGATTACAAAATTTTATTTTTTTTATATAGTACAATAAGGTTAGTATTCCTATAATACCTGTAATGCTATAAATTATATAATGTATTGATCTATTGCTAATGTTAGTAGTTGGATTTAACATAATTTGAGTTATATTAGGATCTATTAATTCGGAATTATTATACATTGTTATTTTATAAGGTTCTTGGTACATTGTTTTATATTCAGAGTCTACAATATGCATGGGTATCTTAGGAAGTTCTGAAAAACGTTAGTTATTAGACATATTTACAAGGGATATAAGAGGTAAGTAAATAGTAATATGTATGTGGCAGTTGTCTAACTTACGATTGTTAATAATAATATATGAATTTATATCGTCAATATAATTAATATTGGATAATTTATGTTGAGTATAATTACACTGTATAAACTGTAGAACCTAATAATATAATTTTTTTTTTATACATTCATTAAGCAGAAAACTATGGTTAGTACAATAATAGTTATTCATAAGATAATTACAATTAATTTTATAAAGATTATCATTTTTTCTACTAGTGTATATCAATAGAATAATAAAGATTAGTTTTATTTACAGGGATTGGTATGAGCAAAGAGGTTCTTACATTTGTTTCTGCTAGTGGCAGGTCTAAAAATACATGGAGTGTTTCCTCATGTATAATACAATGTATTTTGCTCATATGCCATAATATTTCTGATTTTCTTGGTGCTAGTGTTACATTTTGGTGTATGTCTTAGCATCGTGTCATTTAGTTTGTTATATAAGTGTCTTAAAGTTATATAAATATCATGAAAGGCTACTTCTTTACCAATGTTTATCATATTGCCTCTACCCTTATTAAAATTGTCGTTCATCAATTCAATATCTTAAAAGTCTCTGTCTTCTATTATGATTTCTCAGTAAGTCACTTTTATATTTGGTTTCATGTATAATATCTACTATCAAAGGGTAGGTTGTTAAGTTATTATAGAGTAGAGTATGTTTTTGTATATTGGTTAGTTCCGAGTATAATAGGCTTATTTATAAAAGTGGTATGCTTTGAAGTATTTTTCAATTAATTTTACATTGTTTAACGTGTACTGTATCTTTCCGTTACTGTTAGTCAGTTCAGTTACTTTCAGAGAATTTGTTGCAGTCCATAGAATTGTCTGAATCAGCAGAAGTGTCTTTATTGTTATGTGAAACATATTTCCGGCGGTTTCGATGAGTAGTAGTTTCAATCATTAATTGTTCATCAGAAATTGTCGGAATGTATTCCTGATTTTGGTTTAGTTTTTCTATTCGATCAGCCTTTTCTTATTTATATTCTTATCTCAGCATATTCTTATTTATTTCTTTTATTATTGTAGTCTTTACTAAGTCATTTCTTAGGCTTTTATCATCATGATACTTTTGAACATATTTCTCTTTTATTGATTTTTTTTGTTGGTTATTTTGTTTAGTTATTCCAAACGTTATCTCATCAGGAGTCATACCTAGTTTTCCATTTAAGGGTATTGTTGTTGCAATAGTTCCTAAAGAAAGTTTGTTAGTTAGCATCTTATCGGTTAATTTTTTATTATTTAATATCCTTAATAATTTTATTGATGTGGTGTGTGCACGATTCAAAAGTCCTACAGAATTTGAGTTATTAGGCGTTACGTACATTGGTTTTATTCAATTGGTTTCAAGAAAGTTAGTAGCTAAGTTATTTCCATACTCTCTTCCGTTGTCCATACGTATAGAATTTGGTGTCGGGTAATGTTCTAAGTACTGTTTAATAACGTCACATATGTTAGTACTTGTTATACTTTTCACGGTTCTTGTGAACAGTCTTTTTAAAAACGTATCGATTATAGTGATTATGTATTGTCTTTGGTAATGTAAAGTATTAATCATTAAGTCTTCAAATGGTTTTTCTGGTGTAGGTGTTAACATAAATTTAGCTTTAATTGGTTTCCGTTCATACTTAGTTTTTCTACATATCATGCATTTGTTAATATAATCAGTAATAACTTATTTCATAGAGTGGAAATAACATTGTTTTCTTAATTTTTCATAAGTCTCAGTTGGCCCTTCCTGTGTGATAGTTGGAAATAATCTTGTTTTGTTCTTCCGTAACTGTTACATTTAGTAGATGATTTTTGTATATTTTTATCTTAACAGTAGGATATATTTTCTGTATAGTTCTTAATAAAGTATTGAATTGTTCATCATACCAAGTAGTCATTACATTGAGTTTCGGTTCACAATAAATTCCATAAACATGTTTTGGGTGTATAATTTGTTCTAATATTTGGTCTAATTCTTCCTCATTATTGAAAGAAATGTCATATCTTTTTTTATTAAACGGTTTGGTAAGTTGTACGTTTTTATGTCCTATAGTTATTATAATTTGGTGTTTTTAAGCATTTACATTTCTTTCATTGTCTACAGTCCATATTTGCTCATCGGAAGGGCGTTGGGGGTGAGCAGTCGCTTCATTGGATCATACGCCGTCTTGTATTATCTGTTCATCTATTTGTTGGGGAATAAGTTGCTCTAAATCTATAGTTATTGATTCGTATTCTGGACTATCTTTTACTGGAAGTAATTCTATTTCTTCAAAGTCCATGTCATCATCACTGTCTACATTATTCAATTCTTGTGGTAAATCTTCATTTGTTTTAAATATTTCTCCATTTTTACTTGGAGTACCACAAGCTCATACGAAATCTTGTATTCAATGTGGTCAGTTCTAGTTAATTGTTTTATGGTGTTTGGTTCATCTATATAGTAGATTTCATTTTCGAGCCTGTTTTATACCGTTTATTATTATTTCGTCATTTTATGACATTTTATTTTGGCTTTAAAATCCTAACAGAATACTGAAACGGTTGCTAAATGGAAATATTAACATTTTTTCCTTTTCACTAATTTCTACCCAAAAAAGAAAAAAAAACCCAAGCTCCGCGGCCTCTATGATTGGAACGCAGATGGATCAGAATATATTTTGTATAAAAAAAAGTGAAGCCCGAAAGTTTCCATGCTCTGAACGATGACGGGTTTTGATATAAATCCATGTTCTGAGGTATGGGTATAGTATTAGCCAATGAGACTACCGCCCTTTTTCAGATTGGACCCGTGTCAGTTGCGTACTCCCTTGAGTGGTTAAATTTGCAAGGAATATCAAGTACACATTCGAAATTCTAGTGACACCTAATAGATGTTTGATGTTCCAAATGACAGTACATAAGAGCGCAAAACCCGAATAAGAAAAATATTATGTTTGCTCACCGAAACAAAATCATCGACACGGGAGCTTGCGAAACCAAGAAGTCACCCTGAGAAAAATACCAGTTTCCTGTCAGGTAAGGCCTCTTTTTAAGGCAATGAAACCGGAACGGGAAAGTACTTTAGAAGTTGAAACTCCTCCGTGTTGATTTTTTTTTCTTCCAATTATATTTTTATGTTAATTGGCACTCAGCTTTTGATAAACGCGCTGTGTAATCAAAAGAGGGTGTCCGAATTAATTTGTTTTAAGATGCTAATTAAAAGAAAAAATAATAAGAAATACTCTTATAATTAATAATTTTTAATTTGTAAACTGAGAGGCACTAATTAAAAAATTGGGTGAAGTGGAATTTTTAGAATGTAGGTAAAAAGTCAATATTTATCGAGTGGTGAAACCAATGATTAATCACTGCCAAAAGGTTATAAAATAAACAAAGTCTCGCTTCAAATTAACTTAAGTATTCCAACCCATCCATTTCACTGCATAGGACACTCGACAGAAAATAATGTAACCAACCACCTTTCATACCATAAAACCATATGACTGATAGGTATACCTTGTTATACCTTATTTTGTTAAACCGGTTTGTACACGTAATCATCAGGATATAATATTAATTCAGTAGGATGGCATAGATTTATGATCACCGATACATTAATTAAGTATTGATTAATGTTCACAGTATGTTACTGTCAAGCAATTTTATAGAGATTTTTCTCGAAAGGAGGGTATTAGATTAAATCAATCACCTATAAAAATATGCACATATTTATTCAGTTTCCGACATCTCTCTCTCTCTCTCTCTCTCTCTCTCTCTCTCTCTCTCTCTCTCTCTCTCTCTCTCTCTCTCTCTCTCTCGCTCACCATGAGTTAGATATATGAAGAGGGGTTCAAATAATTATATATCATCTAGAGAATTGTAGAGTGTAGAGGGGAAAGGGAAGAACTGGGAGACACTCAAGTACACTAAATACATACTGCCCGGTGGACTCATTAGCTGATACCATACCTCAGAACATGGATTAATATCAGACCCGATTTCGGCCAGGGCATGGATACTTCCGTTCCAAAAACGAAGAAAATCCATTCAGTCCCACGTGGAATCCGATCATAGACGCTGTAAAGAATGTGTTTTCACTGCTCATGTATGGCATAAGTATTTCAAGTATTAAAAGTGTCGGTGATTAAATACCGTAAAAGTCTGCCAGAGTAAATAAACAACAAGTTTTTGCGAATGAGACAAGACAGTTAACTCTTGACTAACATAATCAAATGGAGCAATGATGTGCCTCTTTGTAAGGGTTTAATATTTAATATTTGAGGTTCAAGACCACATTTTGCCCTCCATCACTAAAAATCTCAACTTTCAAACCTTTTCTCGTAAAAAAATCTTTGTTAAAAAGAAAAAAAAGTGTGGGTTAGGGGAATTTTTTGCTGACACATGAATTACAACTTCGTAATATTTCCTTTTTTTTTTTTGGTTAGAAACTAGCTATAAATAGATGTGGGGCATTCATGTGCAAGGTGCTGCAATAATCTACATATTCTAAAAGACCTGTTAAGTAAAAAGAAATAAAGGGATTTTCTTATAATAATTTGTAGATCAGAGGAAGACAAGCAGATCCCTTAAATAGCGAAGGATAGAAATTCAGCATGTATATCCACTATGATATACCCTTTAATGCCCGCAAATGTTTTTTTCGCAAAAGACAATTTCTTCAGAATGAAACAATAATAATTGTTAAATAATATCCCACCCCTATACTTTTCAGGCATTATTCTCTTAAAAAATTATAAAATCCAACTGTCCTTCATTCATTTCCAAACTTCTTTGGCTCAAAATATTTGCTCAAATTTTTTGGACCAGTACTTTCCGGCTCCCAACAGCACTTTAGTTTAATGAAGATGTTTTATTATTAGGATAGAATTGCGTAATATCGTGGATTAATCCGATATGTACACACTGTTTCTATATTCAAATGAATTTTTTTTAATCATGTCTAAATTTTAGCATTTATGACGATAAATTATATTATATTGTATTAAATAGCAATGTGGATCTGTAGCTCTGTTATTTTCTTTCTTTCCCATCAGATGGATAAATCGCGAGATAGAGATTTGAAGCTTTTCGTGCACGAAAATATTTATAACGATATTTTTTAATGACAGAACCTCAAAGCGATGTGTCAAACCAAACATTTCCCGAACTAATTCCTTATTTTTATCTAAATGCTGGATTTTTAAAATTATTTTTTCCCTTAAAGTTAAAATCGATATTACAAATTAATTAGTAAAACTGTTCGTAAGTTATTAATTAGTTGTTAATTTGATTAATAAAGCACTTTTTTCTTAAGTTTTTGGCCCAGCACCATTATTTAAAACATTTTATTAGTAATGGTTCTCAAAAGGTTTGTCACAGATCTATATAATCCTCCTCGGTAGATGCCTCTTTTGTCCATTTTTCTTTTACTGGGCATTGTGTGTGGCTGGCATTCCTTGCAAATGATTTGACAAACGGTTTGCCACTGGGATGGAGCTAAATATCATGTAAATGCTAGTTTAAAGTGGCTATTGAATAGAAAGTGATAATTTGATATCGTCTGATGAAAAACGCTGTCCATAGCAAGTGCATAGGTACGTCCTATACATGGAAACCAATTAGAAACGAGTTTGACATTTATATTAAATGTTTTTTGTGTTAGATTTGATTGATATCAATTGATGATTTTGAAAACCCGTTTGCTCTCTGATCTATCCAATTAAATGAAGCAACATTTGAACACATCTCCACGCCTGGATTTTAATTATAAAGAGTAGTCCGGCCATGTTTCGGGCTCAGAAGACCGTGAAAAAGAGATCCGTAACGATAGAATAGAATCGGGAAATCAAAAACGAATTAATTTCGCGGGTGACTGGATCCGTGAGCGGCTGCCACTGACAGAGCTGGAATGATCACCGAATTTATAAAACGAAGACAAATCGGTGACCAGCTGCTACTACTGATGGTCGTTCCGCGGAGATGCTGCCTTTGGTCGTCTGCAGTGATAACTGGTGGATTCAAATCATCAAATTGTACGACTTGTAGGTCAAGAAACTTGACCTGAAAAAAAAAAAATGATTAAATTCCATGAATATTAACATGTAGGCATGCCTAGTTGACTTGACTGGTCAGTTTGGTAAGATTGGTTCGGGGCGAGTCCATTGTGATAAGTGAGAACCGTGTAGAAGATTTGAATTGAAATTTAGCTGTCATTCATAATTAACAGCCAAAGCAAAAATTACTGGTGAAATTCAGGACTCGAACCCGGGACCTCCTTAATACCTTATTGGACCTCTACCAGCAGATTTAGTCATCCACGAGCAAACAATCATCCCGATATGAATCTTCTTTGGCTATGATCACGCAGTGAAGAACCAACAAATAATTGTAACGGTACAAATTCAGAGATAGATTCCAACAGCTCTCGCTCGGTCATATAGGCCATTAGGATATCTTCTTGGATATGTTTAGCATATTTGATTTTTCTGATTTTCGTCTCACATACGTGTTTCATATTAATCAATGGGAGGTTATCTGGAAACAAAAAATGTACTCATAAGCTCTGAATGTGACCTAATCATGATAAATAGATAAATAAATAAAGCATAGTAAATAGTATCTGACTATGTTGAAATATGACCAATATGAATTTCGAGGAGGTCATCACTCGAAAGGTCCAAGCTCAGTAAGTGGTACTAGATACTAGATACTGGGGAGGTCCTGGGTACGAGTCGGTCTGGATCTTACCAGTCTTACATTGGCTGTTAATTATTACAAATAATAGTGTGACTATTAAAAAATAGTATCTAAGGAATGTCCTGTGCTTTACCGTGAGAGATGTTATAAATTTATTAAATGGGTCCACCACGTAACTCGTTCATATTCGTTTTATGATGATTATCACAGCGAGCACATTTCAGCGAATCCAGGGAGCTCCCAAATTATTCCATTTTTACAAACGATATGACGGTATATTGCGAACTAGACGGGCCCTTACTAAAATAAAAGTTTGCTAGATAAATCTAAAGGCTCTAACTATTAAACGATAATATTACAGTTTGAGTATAATTACGATCCTGATTAAAAAATTGAGTCGAACCAATTGGTAATTAATTTGGCCTTGCCTATGCTGATCAATATTCAATATCCCCTGGATTAAGTAACCGATATTGCTAGATTTAATTAAAACGTTATAAATTTAAACAAATTTCCTTTAGAGATTCCCTTTAAGAGGCCGTCCACTAATATGTCCTCATAAGAACACTTCTCATATGAAAACGACAGAATTCATTTCACTGGAATTTATAATGAAGGGAGAATGTATTGTCTCGCTTCACTTTTTCATAAAGGAAAAAAAAAAGTGTATGTGGGACACACAATATTAATTTTTAACAATGCTTTTGTGCTGGGTACAAACCCCACCCACCTGTCTGAATAGGAGCTTGTTTGGGCAGGATTCCTTTAATTTTTTTTGTATTGTTATGAAGTTCTGACTTTTATGATTATTTTTATCTTTTCAGGTTTTCCATAAAAGAGGAAGACGAAACCGAAGGACATGAAAAAGATACCGAACAGGCTGCAACCAACAACGTGAAGATTTTATCTCCACCAAAAAACTCAAGCTGACAGTGTCATAATATTAAGATTATCATAACTACTGTTGAATAAATGAAACTTTTATAATACAATATAATAAGAAATTGTAATAGCTATTACGTTATTCGTAGAAATATTGTATGTGGCCGAAGAAGGTTAAAACCGATGAAATATTACGACTGCATTCATTTCATATCGCTCAACTGAACAGCTTGAACTGATGTAATATCACTTTTTAAATTCACATGATTAAACAAATATCTGATCTAACATTGCGTAAGTGAATAATTTAGAAACTGTTGAAGTGTTCAACTTTACATTGCACTATTTCTGTCAAACAATACAAATTGTATTTACTTTCATGAATAATAATAAATACTTTGAGAATTTTGCAGTGAATAATTTAATTAGTCAAGCTAAGAAAATATATTACACAATATAAGATTATAATAATAAATAAGCCCTGAAAGTTAATACAAGCCATCTTATTACTCGTTGACGGCCATGATAAATGTATAATCTCCATTATAATATGTCTCTGTCATTAATTTTAATAAACCATTAGAAGGAATTTAAATTCAATTAAGGTAAACCTGAAAAACATAAGAAGTTTAAAACAAATCCAAATAAGTTATGATATGTCATTTAGCCTCTCGACTCTTCCCTAAGAGACTCGGGAGTTAGTAGGGTTCGAGTCCCTGGTGTTGGCACTGATGTCCTATTTAAAATCACACCTGTAAATTGAACAAGTGGCAAAGGAGTAAAGCACATGTACAGTTATAATTATATCAACGGTGAAAACTACTCTCATCCTGCTGAATTACAGATGTATATTTTCCACTAAATCAGCTTTCATTTATTGATGATTCGAACATAACGATCAATGGCGAATATTTGTTTAAAAATTATATTTCAAATATTTTTAATTTATATTTAAATATTATATACTTATAGAGAGTTATTGGTAAATAATTAATAATTAGGCATCGTTTGAAATAATATAATTAGAACGATTAATTGTTACACTAACATTTACTATTGAATACTGTTGAATATTGAATGTTGAAATTACACCAACGCTTAATAAATGTCTCTCAAACAATTTTTTTCAAATATTTCCTAATCCCAACGCAAAATTATTTCAAAATTCACACCAGTTCCTATGCCATAATCTCAATGTACTTCAGGAACTCCCCCCCCCCCCATAAATTTTCCTAAACCCAGAATTCATTTGCTAGAACAAACTAATGAGTGGTTGCAATAATTCAAATAAATAAATAAATTTGCTATTGTTTTAGTTCTTTCCTTTTCTTTAATGAAAAAAAGTTGTGATCAATACGTAAGTTGAGCATTGGTTTTTATTTGATTCGTTACTTAAATTAATTTACTTAAAAATTTTAGGTTCTTTTTGTACTGTTTATTTTCAGCAATATCACTCGATGTAAGCGAGCAAGTGCATATGTAACATTTACATTTATGTAAATATACATACGTATGCACATATTAAATCACTATAGCAGCTAAAATCAGATAAAAGGACAGCAGAATTCTGTACTTCACATAGCTATCGAATTTCCATACATTAATTTAGACTAAATCTCACTTAATTGCTTCCAAGTTGTAAGTATTTGATGACGGAATATTGTTTGAGAGAAAAATATATTTTGTTAAAATACGATAGAGTGAATAGATACGCCATCGGGATTAAAATAGTTGGGAAACCACGGCCATCTGATGCCATGGACGATACACGGTGTTAAACACCAGGTTTGACAGGTAGTTCAGCGAACCGATAACGAGCTACACCGTAGGCATCAAAAGAACCAACTACTTTTATCTCACCAGTTGGTCACCTCTGGAACGATGTTTAAGAGACAATGTTTTTGATCCCTTTCTGAAATTATCGTAGGCTTCATGTTATGATTGGTGTGACAGTTATATTAAATTATTGTGATTTGCTACGTTATATATCAAGTATCGTGTGCAGTATGTAAGTTCTTAAATAAGCAATTATTATTTTAATATGTTTCAATTCATTAAACAATCGGTAGTCATCAACAATAAATAACGATCATAGTAATCGAACAATTACATCGTTTTAATGCTTCTTGATAAATATTGATTACATTTTTTTTTCAAATAAATAAATATCCGAAAATCATGTGTTGCTTCTATGTAAACTTTACTTTTTCTATGTTCTTAAAAATATACTTACGTAAACACATTTTCCTTTTTGGAGTATTACATAAACAATTCGCTTTGAGAAAAATGCAGTGAACTCTTTTTCAGTAGATTTCGCATTCTTCATATTTGGTTCATGCGTCTATCGTAATTTTGCCACTCCTTCTTCCAACGACGCTTCATGAACCCGTAAATCCTCTTGAATAGTCTGCTGCACAAATAGAGCTATGAAGTGACTGTAGGAGAAGGAAATATCCCTTGCAAATGTATACGCGATCGACCTCACTAGAATAGAAGTTGTTTCAAAACGCCTCGTGTATGAAAAAATTGTCGACTTTAAAATTAAACATTCTAAATTATTACTTGGCTCTTTTGTTTATATGATTGCTTACGTTGACTAATTATTGATGCACTTATGTATCCCATCCGTCTTTGCGTTTCATTTACTATTTCATATACGAACGAAAATTTTCGAAGAAAAAAGTTTGATTTCGGGCTTTTTAAGAATCTACGAAGTAAAAGGATCTAGTGCCATGGCCGCCGCTGAAATTAGTTCGGTGGAAGGTGGTAGGGGTGCTGCACCGAAACACTGCAGTGCTTTCATGTCATCATTTAGCCGATGATGTCGAATTAATGGAGCGTGCAAGCCCAGGAGTCGTGTGTGACCACAAAAGGATTGGCTGGTACAATAAATAGAGGCATCAATGACCCTGTAGGTACATCAATTTTTTAAATAAACTAGTTATAGGTGTTCTCAATTTGCAATGACCTACAGTTTAATGGGTGAACCATGCCTTCCAGGGTACATTACACACTTACCCTTTGTCAGAAATCATGAGTTATCCCACGTAGCCTCAAACTGTAATCACC
Organism: Acanthosoma haemorrhoidale; assembly: GCA_930367205.1. Classification (NCBI taxonomy): domain Eukaryota; kingdom Metazoa; phylum Arthropoda; class Insecta; order Hemiptera; family Acanthosomatidae; genus Acanthosoma; species Acanthosoma haemorrhoidale. Next base: position 82,319,403 of record OV884014.1, on the reverse strand, counting down.
ACGATTTCTCCCAAACAAGACAAGTGACCGGAAATGCAGATGCAGACCGGAAATTAGTTTCTTTAGTCCGCTTAGAAGCCTTTGAACTATCTAAACTGCACTTATTTAGCTTCAGTGACTTAGCGGAACTGAATCTGACAGGCTCATTCGGATTGAAGTCATTAAAAATAAAATGACTTGCAATTAATTACAGAACACCATTTTAAAATTCATATTTGTATTGTAAGTTTTAAACATTTTTGTGTTAGTAGATATCACTAACACAGTGAATGAATCAGTACAATAATTTGACTGGACATTGAATTTAACATGTATTACATTGTATAAAATTTAATTAAATTTTAATGACATTTATTTATTACAACAAAGCATCAAAGTAGAATTAAAAAATACACATCTATTTGAGTGATGTTGCCCCTTTTATAAGCTAGATACATTATACATATAATATAGTTAAGGTTAAATAGGGTCCAATTCATTCTGAAGTTATGAAATAATTAACGTTTATAACCATAATTTTCAGTAAGGTGTTCAAATCAGAATAATATGTATCATTTGTTGTGATTTTACTTTACCACAGTCACGTTGGGTTGTCAGTCAAATTACCATCAAAGTTGTGTCCGCAATTGTTTCGCACTCCCAGGTTTAAATCAGGGAATATTATTTCTGTTGTAATTAAACATTTTCCAGTCAAGTAATGTGACAAATTAAAGACGTTAAAAAATAAATAAAAGTCCTGAATAAAAAATAGTATGTTGTATGTTGTGACTTTGGCTTAATTTAATTACAGAAGTCATTAAAGTTGTTTTCGCAGGCAAATCAAAACCGTTCATTGGGTCAAACTTCACTCTTAGTTTGAATGTTTTTGTCAATTGATTCAACTCATTAGGGCTAGATTTTTTTGGAACCCATTGCTAGATAATTGGACAGGAACAGCTTGTTAACGAGGGGACAACTTTATCCCATCCTATAAATTGCTTCGGGGGAAGTGACGTTTGTTAACAACGGCAGTTTTAATAGCGCTTGTAAAGTTAATTATCCAGTTATTTACTGAAATGAAAGCTTTACAGTCCTCTCTTCAGCGATATACAATTATCTACAACTTTTGCTGACCTGGCCCGTTTTTATTGTGCTCAGGATTAAATTTTGACGTGAACTTGTTAGTTAAAAAAAAAAAAAATAAAAAAAAACACCTTAAAATCCTTGCCCTGCAGAAAGTTTACGAATCCCCGGGGAGGAGAAGTTATTCCTGTATAAACCCTACTGAGTTTTTATTCATCGGGAAGCTATTGCTTCTGTTTTACAAGTTGAATCGTGCCTTCAGTTAGGCATTATTGCCTGCAACGGTTTTTTGATTTGAATGATTAAGCTATCTAAAAGCTTTGCTCAATTTTCTTTTTTTTTACTCCAATTTGTAGTCGTCAAGTAAGCATATTAATTAGAGCAAGAGATTTAAACATTAAAATTGCCAAAGCGTGGCTTCTTGCTATAAAACGAAAATAGATAAAGTAAGCCTGCCAACCGTGAAGGTTTAGTTACTCGGCATGGAATAAACAGAAAAACAGAAGTGGAACCACGGGTGCTTTATGTCCATGAAAACCGTTCCAAATAGGGGTACTGACCTTTGAAAGCTGTAAACAATCCTTAGAGCTGGATCAAGTGAATAAGATCCCAGTACAATAAAATAACATATAGGGGGATAACTTCTGGTGAACACCAGCCATCAAATTCTGAGTTCTTGTCTTGACCTCTCTGCCTTAGTCCTGGGAACGAAGGCTAAAATATTATTAGAAAAAATAATTATGTAGTTCTGACGTTTGGCCCAGTTGTTGGGGGAGGAGGGGGTGTCCCTGTTGACAACATGGTGTGTCCCTGTAGTATGACAACATACTAAAATCCCCCCGAAGGTGGGAGGGGAGCAATTTAAAGTTCAATTTTTTCATTTTTTCTCAAATATTCCACAAACTAATGATTTAGAAAATACCTTATATACAAAACTAAAGTACATAAAATTGACTATAAAAATGTATATATTCATTTTTTTTTCGTTGAGCGTTATCGAAAATGTAATGAGCGTGTAATTTTCAGCAACTTCTAAACACGGAATCCAGTTGTGTGGTCTCGTGAAGTTGGCCAAAAAATTTGGAATGAAACATCTTATTAATCAAGATGTCAGTATGAAAGAGATGAGTGGTTGATAATTCTGCGATCCAGTGCTGCTGAAATAAAAGACTATACCTAATGGCAGGAATACAAAACTTAAATTTACCAACCAACTGAGAATTGTTTTGACAATGCTGAAGAGTTGGTCCCAGAGACCAGCAGTATGTTCTTGATTCTCTTTCACTTGCCAAAAGAAGGCAACATGATAAATTGAAGAGGTAACTTGTATCTATTGCGAATGCTTTAATCGGTGTAATTTGATCTTGATCTTTTATACCCACTATTCTGCTAAGTATTGCCCTATTTATTCACAGAACATATGGCTCTACAAATTTACTGAATATACTGGCAGGTTTGGGATTCATATGGCGATGCTCAACAATTTGAGCTATACCCTAAGCAACCTATAGAGAATTTTGCAAATATGTGTTTCACAACATTTCCGCTCTTGATAGCTTTAATACTATTCACAGAAAGGAACACACCAAATGCTCCAGCATGAGCTCCCTCCCCCTGATATATGTCAACAAATTGAAACAAGTTCCCTCAGTCAAAGGAATTCGCAAGCTAAAAAGTAGTTGAATTGCTACCGTATGAGAGAACATTGGTGAGGAGGGATTCAAGCAAATTGTTGTTGAGGATGTAAACAAGCTGAAATCTTTTCCATCAAGCCTACCAGATGTATTATGGATGTGTGGTAAATGGCTCTCAACATAAAACTCTGCTTCAGCAGTGGTATATGAACGATATTTTATTTTAATAATATTTTATGATCGATGCACGTCTTGATGTTAAAACGTGCATCCACAAGACTTGTTTTAAGATGCTTATCAGGAAAAAGGGTTTATGTAGAAAGATTGCCATAATTATGAATTTTTCATCTTCCATGCTTTTTAAGGACTTAAATATTAGTCTGTTTCTTTCATAGGCGGATTTCATTGTTCTATAAATGTCTTCCTAGCATCCAGGATGGAAAATAATTATGTTATAACTACCTCTATAAGTGGAATTCGAGCAAGTGGCTTATACCGAATGAATGTTTAACCGATGAACAATAATATTTTGGAGCAAAAAGTGTACCTTCTTCTTGGTCTAAAAAAAAATGACTGTTCACTAGTACTGTTTACTGATTGGGTGAAAAAAAATTCTGGTCTTAAGCTCTGTAATAAATATTGCCTTGAGATTTAAAATAAGGGAAATTATAGTCATATTTCACAATTTAGTTTCCCTTGTGGAGTGTTGTAAAGAAAACTTCATTAATGTTTAAAGCCCGCTTGGGATGTAGTCAGGATCTACACTACAGCGATATAAGGTTCTATAAAAAAATTCATTGCACGAACTTAGGTATACCACTAACATTTCCAGCAAAAATCAGGTAAGCGACGAAATATTTCGTAGTGAAAGCTGCAACTTTCCAATGAAACAAGAATACTCCGAACATGCAGAGCTGAAGTTACCTCAAGCATTACCTAGGAGTATCCTGTTCTGTTTACCGGAAGTATGAGCCACATTCTGTCCAAGTGTTCTTAAGAATGATTAGCTTAACCTTTTTAAATATTTGGTACACCTTCCAATATGTTCACGGAATTATTACCTAATATAGGTAAGACCCATGCTAAAATGTTTCAACCGACATTATATTTGTGGTTGAAAATTTTAAATTACCGGACTAGGTGTTTTGGAATTTTAGACCCTTCACTCCCAAGCTCATACCGGAATTAGGTTGCAACGCCGGGACACTCCGGCTCCGCCGCGAGAAACCTCAGCTGCTCCAGATGCACCGCCTATCTTCGTTTTATTGGGGGGTGTGATGCTCTCGATCGTGACCTTCGCTTATGTTATGTTATGTTCGCGGGGGATCACCCGGATAGGCCCCTCGTATCGTGCAAGTTTTTTCCCTCTGTGAACGCTTTCGGCGATATACTATACGATTGCACCGAGTTTGAGTTTCCCCGTGATATCGTGTACCTGGAGGTTGTCTGGCGCCACCCACCGGCGTTTCTTCTCTTCAAGTTTGCTCCTTATCAATCACTGCTTCCCTAGTACGATACGATTATTGACAACGCACGATGCCATGTCGTCATCTACGACTGTGCTCCTGTCATCTCTCCGATATCCTCTTTTTCCGAACAGCGTCTCGACTGGGGAGAACCTCGAGGCGGAATATACCGAGTGGTTGTGTGCGATGACGGCTTTCTCCGTCACCACTCCCGGTTCTAACCCCTTTTCCCCGTGGTAGATACGTAGGTGGTCACTGAGCGTGCTATGTAGCCTTTCTATGTCTCCCCGGGTGTCCTGGGGTGTTGAGATGCCAACGGATCTCAAAGGACCCCGCTTCGATCTTCATCTCTGCGTTATCAAACTCCCGTCCTTGGTCGGAAGCGATAGTTTCCGGAACAATATTGAATGTGCGTAATTCTTGCACAACTGTTTTCGCCTACCGGTCTGCTATGACTTGGGCCATTGCCATTTTGCTAAACCTGTCTATGACGGTACCCACTTGTACCCCCCCCCCCCCAGGAGAAAGTATTCACTTTTAGATCTTCCAGTGGTCTGTCTGCTACCGGGTTACGTCTTGCACTGCTCTAGGCGGGTGTCGGTCATATTTTGTGGCGAGGCATGTGTCACAGGCACCAATAACGCTCGCTAATGTGTTCTGTATGCCCCACTAAAAATAACTGCGCTTGAGGACCTGCAGGGTTGCTTCGATCCCGTGGTGGTTCATTTTGCGCTGGTGAAAGGCTAGAGTAACCTCCCGTTGACGCTCTTCTTGCCTGATGGTCCCACCTACAGGGTCGACCCCAATCCTCTCCATCCACCATAGCCGTTTGATGTGGTCCCAAATAGTCGCATTGCCCACGTAAAGATGGTGTGTCTTTCCTGCCGTGAAGGCTTCCTTCAGGGCTCGACAGATAACGTCATTCGTAATTCCTGGCGAGGACCATATTTCCACGATGTTACAACGGCTGTACTTTCCATACTCGGTCTTAAGCAGTCCTGCCATCTTTGTGAGCCAAATGATTTGGCGCTTCTTATCATTGATGATCTCCTCGATCTCTTCAATGTCCAGTGGCCGGTCTTCCGTTGAGCTTCCATCTCCCATGACGTCTTTTGTGTCGGTCTCCTCGGGCCAGTTTGCATTCCTTTTCCATCGGGTGACCATTCCTGGACGAATTGCCTGATGTCTTGCGATGGTATAGCCGGGTCTTGTTCCATGGCATTGACGACGACACGCGACAGACCATCCACTACCACATTCTCTCGCCCTGGCTTGTATATGATATCCATCGTATACTGGCTAAGGAATTCTTTCCATCGGGTTATGCACGCCGACGACTCTTTCAGCTTCCCCACCCATTGTAGGGGTTCGTGGTCCTTTTGGACCCTAAATCCACTTCCAAAGACGTATGGACGGAAGTGCCCTATAGCCCATAAGATTCCCAGCAGTTCCCGTTCCGTCGCGCTATACCTGCTCTCGGGGTCCGTAAGGCGCCTGCTAGCATATGCGTTCGGCCTCTCTCCTCCGTCGCAATCTTGTGAGAGTACCGCTCCCAACGCGTATTTACTGGCGTCTGTGGTAATGGTGAACAGGAGTGCAAAATTCGGGAAGGCGATGAATACGCTCTCCCTGTAACCGTTCCATGCACCGCCGAATGTTGTTCTCCATCTCTGGGGTGATATTGACCTTCCGTCCCTTCCTGAGCAGATTATTGATTGGGGCGAGGCATTCCGCCATTTCCGGTACTAACCTTTGATAATAGTTCAGCTATTCGAGAAGGCACCGTATTTCTTTGATGTCCTTCGGAATGGCCTATCTAAATCGCCTCGACTTTGCTCCGATCTGGTTGCACTCCCGCTCTTGAGATAATATGGCCCAAAAATCTTACTCGTGCTTGGCCAACAAGTAATTTTTCCACTGATAATTTCAGTCCAAATTTCCTGATCCTTTGGAACACCTGTCTCAAGTGCTTTTGGTGTTCTTTCTTGCTTCGGCTGAAAACTAGAAGATTGTCCATATACATTTGCCAATAAGATTCCTCGATGCCTCTCAAAAGTTTGTTCATCTTTAGGATGTTATAGGCGCATTCTGTAGCCCGAAAGGTATTCGGGTGAATTCGTAGTGCCTGCGTTCAAATGCGAACGCCGTCGTGTGCTGATCTCTTTGATGCCTATTTTTGTGATGATATCCCACCTTCAGATCAAGTGTGCTGAATATTGTTGCTACTCTTAGTCGGCCGAGAATGTCCTCGAATCGAGGAATGGGGTATTTTTCGCCGACGTTATGCTCATTCAGTTTTCTGTAGTCTATGACTACTCGGTACTTTTCTCCTCCAACTACCCCTTTCTTTTTTACGGCCCACTAGGACTACTGTATGGAGATGTGCTGTCCACTACGATTCCCTACCTCTTCAACCCCTATATCTCCCCCCTGATATGCTGTCTCAGCGCTTGTGTGTATCTCCTTTCTTTGACGTCACACGGTCCTGTTTGAGCGATATCTCGTGTACCGTTTTCCCCGGTTATGCCAAGTTTATCCCCCTCTTTGAAGAAAATGATGGCGTACTCTTACCTAATTTCCTTTTTACAGCCTTCCTCTCGCTCTGATTTACTCCTTTCCGACCTCCAGTATATATACCATACATCGTATATCCACATACATCGGTACGGTTTTCTTCCTATTCTGATGGACCATATCCCCTCTCTACACCTACCTTTGCTCCTACTTTTCTAAGGAGGTCGCACCCTAAATCCCCTTGTATTCCCGCGGCAACTTTTCCACCACGTGTATCGTCGTTCTATTCTCCTTATCCGTTTATCCTGCCAACCCCATCGCTATTTCACCTTCAACTTCGCAAGGGCACGGTTTCACCAGGTGTCCTACTTTCCCACGTCCGTGACATCGTCGTTCCTCCCTCCTTCCTCCAGTTCTAGGTATTCCATGGCCTGGCCATCTGCCATCGTCCTTTTTCTTTCAACATGCGGTGGCTTCCTTCTTCTCCAAAGTTGCTGAGGCATTCTAGGTCTACGGTATGGTACCTTGGAACAACCTCTCTCCTCCGCTTCCTGCTTGCCTTCCTCTTCACGGGCGCTAGCATCCATCAGATCTTGGGGGTACCCCCCGAACGATCGGTTCCCTTGGTAAGTTATCCCGTTTACCCGTCTCCCAGGCTTTTATAATGGTCGACAAGAAGGCCATCCTGGCTTCTATTTCCACCAGGTTTATCGTTTCTTTTATCTTTTGGGTAATATTTTTGTACCATGCCAACAGTGCTTCGGCTTATTGGCCTTTCGTTTGACCCGGATGTCGCGTTTCCCGAAACATTAGAAAGATATCCTCTTACGGAGTCCACCGGCCTCCTCCGTAAGCCTTCTTCAATCGTTCCTTCACTACGGCCCATGTGGTGTCCTCATCCACCTGTATAATGTTCTATACGTTTCTTTTTATTCGACACACCAGGTCTGTTTTTATTGATTTAGTATCCCCTGGGTGTAGTTGGCCTTCGTTTGTCTTTGCTTCTACTCCCTCCATAATTCTATCACCACCTTTAATGAAGTGATTCAACTAACCCAGCTCTTCAGAGAATTTCTCCAGGTCGAATATCGTTCTTCTTAGGCCCTGCAATGTCACTGCTCGCACCTTCATCCAGGCGAGGGAGTTTGCATGAGCTTCGGGCAACGTTTCGCTCGGTAACGGAGGTGGCACTTCGAAAGCCACCTGCCGTTACTCTACCAGAGTTTTCATTCTTATTCGGATTAAAAGAATGAAGAAAGAAAAAAAAATTAGTTGCCTCACGTATCGTTTTATCTGAACACTCGTTAGCTCCCGGGTTTCGGCACCAGTTATCGTCTCCCGACTGTAGACGATCAAAGAGAGAATAAGGATGGTAATAATACACACAGGTTCGATTGTTTATTATCTTCTCATCCTCTATCTATACACAGGCTTTGTTTACATTAGGCTCTGTAGTATTAGGCTTAACATTGTGTTGCGTCTAGCCATAACATATATATGTACATACATATAAGTTACGATTAGACGCTACAGCTACTAGATATGAACTGACTTTATTATTATTTCACCTTGTATATATAGAACTGTCTCGCTTGACTTAATAGCTTTGCAGGTAGTGTTGTTGTTTACGGAGGAAGGAACTCTTGTAAGAACAACAACAACCAAAACAAAACTTTAACAAAATCGTTACAGAGATGAATACATGCTTAGACTAATAGAGAGAAATATATATAAACTCTACCTATGTATAAAAACACAAAATTATATAAGTTCATAACAAATAACAAAGTCTGGCCACACAAAGCTACAACAGAAATGCTCCTGTACCAGTAAGAAAATGAGTAAACAATTGATATATACAAAATTATAATGAGGGTGTAATTCTTTATTGTGCAATATGTTGTTATTATAATGAAGATATGATACAACGACGTCAAAAAAAAAAAAATATATATATATAACTGAACGTCGTGGCATATCCGGCTGAGCACCGCCGTCCGCCTCTCGACGAAACACCAGCGGCGGCACGCGGAGTTCTTTAAGGTGGACAGCACTAAAGGAATAGTTAACGTCCGTGATAGTGAACAAACTATGTGCCCTGATAGTAGGGATTTTATAAGGTCCCTCGTATCGCGCGGGAGTTTTAATCCTGGCTGTCCTCAAGTGCCGATAAATGATAGTACCCGTTGACGAACGGGCCTGTGTTTCCAGGTTGACTATTTGCCTTATCCACCCGGGTCCGCTTTCGGCGTATTAGCCTCTCTCAGACCTTCACCCACGTCGCCTGCCACTCCACTCCTGCCTTGCACAACTATGCTCGCAGCTGGTGATTGTGCGCGGTGGTAAGGTCCCCTCTGTCCCATTATCGATGTCCAAAAAAGATTTCGACCGCGGACATCCCCATCGTTGCGTGGATGGTGTGGTTGTAGGCAACCATCGCGTGCAGAATGGCATCATAGGGTTCGAGATGACGGGCTAGTTTGAGTAATCGGAAGTGCTTCCCTAAGGTGTTGTGAAGACATTCCACCACGTCTCTCCCCTTGATGTGATGGGGGGTATTCAAGCACCAGGTGATGGCTTCAACAGGGTAGGCCATCGCGATTTTGCTTAACGCATGCTCGCTGTTAGCCAAATTTGCCCTCGTTAGAATAAATATCCAGTTGAACGGACCGTAGGGGTTCCGATGCCGTATCCGTGATCACTTGTGTTTTCACGGAGGGCACGAAGGGTCTCCTCTATTCCGTGGTGATTAGTTTTGACGGTGTGGTGATCGGTAACGAGCCGGCGTTGCACCGTGGTATCTGTATCTGTCTCGACCGGTCTTAGACACCTGATGAGTGCCTCCATAGCAGATTGACTTTATCTGCTAGCAACCGATTGCCGATATATACGTAACGATTGTGACTCGGGGAAGTTATACGTTAGCCATACCTATAGTTATACGTCGACCCCCATAGCTACGTTCTAGCTCATTGTCGTCAATCGTTGGATTTAATAATTATTTCACGCATCTTATCACTAATTATTTCGCCGACTTCTGGTAACTCCGAGGGTCTCTCAGGCGGGGTCACGTTCTCCTCCGGGCCCCTCTGGACTAGTGGAATTTCCGATCCACTCTCTACCCATTCGAGCAAATACCTAACGCGAACGATTCGGCTTGAGGAGGATCGTCCTCGATCGCATTCACGACTAGATCTCAGGAGAGCCAGTCTGCCACAGCATTCTCAACTTATTTTTTGAGCACCAGCTGAAAGTTATATGCTGCGAGCTGTTAGCGGAAGACTCCTTAAGGGTGCCAAGATATATCAACGGTTTGAGATCCGTGAACAGCTCAAATCGTCTTTCATACACGTAGGGACGAAAATATTCCACGGCCCATACCACCACTAACAATTCTGGTTCGATCACGCTGTACCGTTTCTTTGCATCGTTCAGCTGTCGTCCGGCATATGCGATGGGTTTTTCTCCTCACTCAAAATTCTACGATAGTAAGGCCCCGACATAGATCTCGTTTGCGTCTGTGGTAATTCTAAAGATCCTCTAAAGGCCTGGCGGTAAAAACTTCTCGGCATTTCGCAATACTCGCTAACTGCTCCGGCCCTAAGTGAAATCTCTTCCCCTTTTTTAAAGTCTCGGTCAGCAGGTTTGTCAATTCCCCTATCCCGGGGATGAACTTCCTGTAGTAGTTCATCATCCCAAAAAAAAAAGCTTCTTGGATAGCCTTCACTCGCTCCTGGTCCAGTTGCACTCCGTTCCGTGAGATTACGTTACCTAAAAACCGAATTTCCATCAAACCAAACCTAGACTTTTCCTGGGATAATTTTAGTCCGAACTCGCGAACCCTAGCGAAGACCTGTCGCAGGTGTTGCAGATACTCTTCTTTGGTTTTACTAAAGACTATTAAATCATCCGTGTACACCTTGGAAAGGCCCTCGCGTAGTCCCTTTTCAGTTCGTCCATTAGACGTTGGAAAGTTAACGGGGCCCCCTGTAGACCAAAGGGCATCCACACAAATTCGAAATGCCACTCCCAAGAAAATGCCGTTTTCTCTAGGTCTTCGTCGGCCATCCTAATTTGATGATACACACTCTTAGCATCCAGAGTAATGAACACAGTCGCTCCCGACAGGCGGTCGAGTATATCTTTGATCCTCGGGAGTGGGTACCGTTCATCTTTCGTTGCCTCGTTTAAATTACGGTAGTCTACTATCACGCGATATCGTTCCCCGTTCCCGTCTATCTCCCCTTTTTTCTTCTCGACCACTCACAACGAACTGTTAAACGGATAATTAATGTTTCAGATTATTCCCTGTCTCAGAATTTCTTTGAGCTATTCACGCATGACATCCCTCATAGCTTGTGGGTATCGTCTATCCTTGACGTAAACCGGCGTTTCCATTTTGAAATTGATCGGGTGAACAGTTCTCCCAGTGGTCGTTAGGAGATCGGTCTCTCGATAAAACAGATCCGCATTGTTTTCCATTACTTGATCCATCGCTTCCCGCATGTATTTTACGGCCCCGATTTGAATACTTTCGCCACGCTCCACTGTCAACATTCAGTACCTCCGCGTCCCAATACTTTAATACCACTTCTCTCGTTTAACCCTCAACCTCAACCCCGCTCGTTGCAACACGTCGCACCTAATAATCAGCTCGTAATCTGGCGTTAATTCCTCGGTTATATGAATTTTTACATTGGAGTCATATATTTTTGGAGTCCGACTTCTCTCGCTAACTGTAGATACCACGCACCTACACTGTTTGCGCCCTTCCCAAATGGCCCTCGTTCTGTGCCCCACTTTTACTGATTAGTGGGTGGGTGCTCCCTGTATTGACTAAAAACATTATTCCCGATGCGCCCCACTGTGAACCCACTGTGAAGCTTGGAAGTGAACCTGGGCGATCTAACTAGCGATTAAGCTGCACTTTCATCACGTGTCTTATGAATTCCAACTTCTGGCGCCCTTCCGTTTGTCCGAATGTTTTAACCATCTTCTCCATCAGTCCATTGTAGGTTACGAGTAGTTTCTCAGCGAATTCACCTTTTGACTGTCTTTGACTCCGGCGCTCCTTGAGCAGATAAAACACGTCCTCCTCTGGAGTCTATCTTCCAACGCTATATATCTTCTACGATCTTACTTTCAAAGCATCCCATGGGTGTGACAAGTCTCCTTGTATAGCATTCAGCACCCACCTTGAAATCCGTCATACTAACGACGCTTATAGCATCCTTACGTCTGATTCTACCAGCGTAGCTGCATCCTTCCGGGCTATAATTAAGTCCTTGATTTGGTTGCCTCCTTTGATAAAGTGGTCGAGGGCTCCAGTTACGCCCGTGAATGGTTCCAGTTGGCTGATCACTCCGTAAATGAACGCAGAGTTTTGTGTCCTGATCTTCCCCAGATCCATCTGCGTCTGTGTTCTAATTTAGCAAACTGTTCCTTCTCCCCCATACTTCACTCTACTGCTATTCCCATCAATACCGATTGGATTATATCGCTAACTTCACTTCCGATACCTGAGACCGCTACTGCTTAAGTCCGGTGACTGTATTTCAGGTATGTTTCCCGGGTTTCGGCAGCAGTTAAGATTAGACTGAGTTAAGTACGTAAAAGGGGGGGGGTGGGTATAATAGCGCTACAGCTGCTAGATATGAATTAACTTTATTATTATTTTACCTTCTATATATATATATATA